>OX381578.1:10040000-11373661 GCA_947458855.1 Monopis laevigella | reverse complement strand
TATCAGGTCCACGGGTTCAACACCCAGGGTGAGAACATCGCGGATAATGGCGGTCTGCGGGCCGCCCTCCGCGCATACCGCATCCACCTCACGCGGCACCAACATGACAAGCGGCTCACGCTACCAGGGATGGACTATACGCAAGAACAATTGTTCTTCCTGGGATTTGCTCAGGTAAGTCAACATTCCAACCAGTACTTAGGTACTTATTAAAATAAAATATAGAATTATCTTTAAGTTCACTTACAGCATTTATGAGTTGAAAGTAAGAGTTTTTAGTTTTTTTTTACCTAAGATTATATTCTACCTAAAATCAAAGCACAGCACGGCACGAAAATATGACTCTGTACCTATTCACCTGTGCCGGTAGTACACAGACCTACAAAGTCCATGAATTAAGACTACCAATACAACATTGTTTACACAACAGTATGCATTACATAAAAATTACAGATTTGGTGCGGAAATACAACGGTGGGAGCTCTCAAATCAAAGCTTGTGGAAGGTGTTCACAGCCCCAACAAAATAAGGGTCATAGGAACTTTGAGCAACTCCAAGGAGTTCTCTGAAGCGTGGCAATGTGCAGCTGGAACGCCCATGAACCCAGAACATAAGTGTGTGCTGTGGTGATCTACTGAATTATATATCTTAGGACATAAAGAGTACCAAAGACTTGTAGACATTTAGGGGATTAGTGTTGAAGGTGTTTTTAAAATGCATACTGGAAGGATTCAGGGAATCATTATATCTTGCTAAAAGTGTCTTATTTGGCAAAAGCAGCCAGCATTTTAATTACCTACATTGGTTATTGTCAACATACCGGATGGAAAACCCTGATCGACAGTTTATTTATTTTAAAAACAGCCCCCATATACTAGGATGTATCCTCAACTCTACTTTTCACTTAGAGCATAAGAAATGTATTCGCGAATTTGAACGTCAAATAAATAAACTTTGTTTTAAACTCGTTATAAAAAATCTGAAATGACAACTAAGGTAAGAATTTTAAATTAAAATCAAAATCGTACTTTAGTTCTAAATTTTTATAATAGACTATGTAATTAGGATCAAATTCGTAAAATCTACACCTCCACCTTTTTTTCCTAAAAAAAAAAAAGATTATTAGGATCGAGAAATACCTACCAGACTTATTTTTTGGAAAATCTTTAAAATAAACAGAAAATAACGATTAGACGTTCGAGTTCGCGATTTTATTTCCTAAATAACGTCGGTCTCATTCTTTCTTTTTTGATATGACATATGGATGAAGACAGATGTACCTTGACTAAGTGGAGGATAAACATACGACTTGGAATACGAAGGTAGGTCAAGCAAACACAAAGGAATTATTGTCAATAAAATTGTACCTACATGGATTGGTTATTAAAATAGATTTACCTAAGATTTTTTAAAGTAATTTATAAGATCTTATAAATGTTGCCATTAAAAAAATTAGTATTGTAGGTAAGTACCTACTTTTAAAAATACATTAAAAATAATAAAAATACCTATACATTTAGCAGTGAGTGATGGTACCTACAATATTTAAAGACACATAGGTAACTGTTACACCTACATGGCATATATAAGCTAAAAGTCTTATCTTTAAGATATATAGTGTTCTGTCTCTTTTATTTCTGTTACAAAAGTAATGAAAGTTACAGAACATTTAATAGCTTAAGCATAGCTTAAATAAGGGGATAATTGTTTAGAAAACTGCTGAAATGCTTTCTCACAATTGAGAACCATTACAAAATTAGAAGTGCTTTTTAATTAAATAGTCCTAGGTAAACCTATTCTTAAAATTCCAGTAACAAATTTAATGCGTTATTTTTTAAATAATTTATCCTTCTAAACCTGTCTTTGGTATTTGTAATTATTTAACATGGTTATTATAATAATAATATATGTATCAGCTATTAAGTAAGTAATATTAAGCATGTTAAGGGTTTTACAATATATAGAGACTGCGGTATGTAAGGGTATACCCTTTTATGTATTGTAATCTTAACTTCAGTAAAAAATAACGAAAATAGCTATAGGTATTAATTGTAAAATACTGTGATATTTATTTTATAATATACTTTAAAATTCAAATAAAAAAATAATTAGTTATAAGTCTTTGATCATATTGTAAGTAAGTAGTTTTTTAATTTTTTTGATCTAACAATTTCAATTGTGGTTCTCAATACGCTTTGATTATGGACTCATCATTTCCATTGGAGTGAGCTGGTTTCTCCACAATTGACTACAGGGCATATATTTTTATTATCATTTCCAAGTATTGACTTTAGTACAAATACACAATAAACTAAGAAAGTAACTACACACAGAGAGCCGCGTTCGTTTTTGCGACACCGCGTATTTCTGACGTCTAGGTTTTATCGACAAAAAAAGTGGAAAAGATAAATGTATTTACCCAAATGAAGTCATATACTAAATATAAAGGCAAGTAGACGCGATTTTTTGTTATCCATTTTTGTGTTATTTGTTTAGTTATGTTTTTTAGTTTATTGTATATTATTATATACCTACGCAATATGTAAATATTAATAGATGAATCTTACGGTTTCGCCAATCGCCTCATATAAACGTAATTGAAGCAAGTATAATTATCTAACATCATGGCAGTTAGTTGTAGTTCAATTACTTATTGTCTGTTGGTAATTGTACATAAAAATCTGTTAGTAATACCAACTTAATAATTTTGAATTCATAAATATTGATTTATTTTCTACCGAAAGATTATTAAATACAATGACTAGACATATATGATGTTAATTATTGGACAAACAGACATGGAGAAATAGTTAGGATTTGGAGTGCTTGGAAAGGGCATTATTTTATAATAGCAAATTAAACTTTTATTTGTAATAAGAAACTTGAGATTCATCTGTTAATACTGTTCTAAAACCCAAATTTGAAGTGCCTTTATATGTAAGACTTGACTAAGTTACCAATTAAGTTACCCTAAAATAATGTTGTTTATAATAGTAAGAAATATTTATATACAAAAAAATGTACAAAATTTTTATGAAATATGGTTTAGTTGAGACACCAATATTTATTTGTTTCTATCTGATTTTTCTCCAAAAGAAAAGGTTTAGTATAAAATAATAAATTCACACATGAATGTGTGAATATTTGTTAATTGTACATTAACAAATATTCATACGTCTGTCAATTCCAGGTGAAAAACATCTTATTGACTGACCTTTTACCTACTAAATAAATAAAAAACAAAGTTTATACTTAACAAACGTGTGTATTATTTTTTCCTCATATATTGAAATTCATATACTGGTGCAGAAGTTTTGGTGGCCCTGTGGATGCGTTTTGGCTTCATGATCTTGACATCCTGCAGGTGTCTCTTTAGTTCCATCTTTTGCTGTACAACTGTAAGTTCTTTCTCTCTGTCTATTCTCTTTGCTAACTCTTTGTAAGATTTCTCTCTTGTTTTCCCCATCTTTTCGATAGTCTGTAATTATATTTTAAATATTTTTAAACCATCAATTTATTAATGTCTGCACAAGTTTTACTGGCTGTATTATCCTGTAGTAGTAGATTACAGGTTATTCCCAGAAGCCAATGGTGATGGCTTCTTTCCTACTAGCAACAAATGGGAAAAAACATCATAGTTATTGCTAGTAGTGACAGGTGGCACAAAAACATTCCCAGTTGTCATCATCACTCAAATTAATTAAAATAAAGTTTAATGTTTTGTTTAATTGAAATAAAAATAGTTTTAAAGTATTAATTTAAAGGCACTTTGACCTAAAATGAGGCTCTACTGATAAAATAAAACAACTTTTCCAATGGAACCATGTGTCTTAAATAAAAAAATCATTTTTATGCCAAAAGTTTATGTGAAATGTATTGATTCTTTTCTATACAAACTAATAATGTTAAAATAACCAATTTGTATAGAGAAGCCAATATTTTTTCATCTGCGACTTCTGGTTCCATAGGAAAAGTTGTTTGATTTGGTCAGTAGAACCTCATATTAGCCCAAAGTACAAGCTTTTAAGGTAAATATTTTTTTATACTTGACAACTAAGAATGTTAACATGAACTAAAATAAATTAATGCATGTTAAAATTTGATAACAACTACATTGATTGGTGTCCTCAGCAACCAGACCAAAGTTTAAAAGGAATAATCTTTGCAAATAGATTTTAATACCTTTTCATCAATATCAGGCAAAGTCATTTTACTTAGATCTGTGAGCCTTGGTCGATTGGATCTCCTATTGATGAGAGCAGGATGGGTGTCGAGCCTCTGAGCCAGGTCAAACTCTTTTTCTTCCCCTTCATCTACAAAGAACACATGAGTGTTTGGAGTGGAGTCCGCTACCTCTGTCATGTGGAGCTGTGACTGAAATATTATGAAATTATTACCTGAAGAATGCACGCAAACAATTATTAAGTACATGTACTAAGTACATTGATTTCACTATATGTGTTGCTGTTGCACAAAATTGACAAGTAAGCTAGTCTGTTTAATGTGAACTAATAGAGATAGAAATAAATAAAAATAGAAAAAACCTTCCTTATCTGCACTTTTTTTAAATAATATGAAGACATTACACACATATTGCTCTGGTCACAAACTATGCTCTAGGCTTGTACCAACAACAATACTATAATAAATAAAAACCATCACAGGTGCGATATTTATAATGGGTATAGCCTCATTATATAAAGCAGTCACCCATCCCAGGTCCAGCCTTGTTGTCATCTGCTGAACCTTGTTATCAGTTGCACAGTGACTTAACCACAAGGCTGGGACTGTTGTTAACAATGATACTAATACATGGTACCTGCCATCATGAGAATAACGAAGGCAATGGCTGCTACAAAGGCCAATCCACTTATGATAGTAAGGGAAGAAAACGTCAACGGAGACTGGAAAAAGTACATTAGAAATAATGTTCAAAACATACTTTCCAGGATCAATCATAACTGACAACCTAGTGGAAAACTTAAACAGTGTCAGTGAACAGGCAGTACATACCACTAAACAAGATTGGGAAACTGCGAAAAAAATAGTAGACGAGCATAAAATCAAATGGGCCCTTAGTAAATTCCAACCATATAAATCATCCTCGGGTCCTGATGATATATATCCCATTCTACTACAAAGGGGACTGCCGATACTGAATTCTTACATTAGCAGACTATATAAAGCATCTATTGCATTCAGATATACGCCGAAGCAATGGAGATTAGTTAAGGTAGTATTCATACCGAAACCAGGTAAAGATAACTATGAAGAACCAAAGTCATTCAGGCCTATAAGTCTATCATCTTTCTTATTGAAAGTACTGGAAAAACTATTAGATAGACACATTAGGGAGGGCCCACTAATAAGGACTCCTCTTCACAGACTTCAATGTGCCTATCAGCAGGATAAGTCGACTGAAACAGCACTTCATCATGTTGTTAAAAAAGCTGAAATGGCATTGGAGAAAAAGAAGTATGTGTAGGCATATTCATAGACATAGAAGGGACATTTGATCGCACAACCTTTGAAGGGATCGATAGTGCCTCAAAAAGACACGGCATAGAACCAACCATTTGTAGATGGATACAAAATATGCTAAGGGGTAGAATTGTTATATCAAAACTACTAGGAGAGGAAATGAGGATAACTACAACCAAAGCCCACAGGGTGGAGTGCTCTCTCCTTTACTGTGGAGCCTTGTTGTGGATTCAATTCTTACTAAGCTAAATGTTGGCCCATATAAAACAATAGGATACGCCGATGACCTAGTTATACTAGTAAACGGAAAATTTGTGGGTATAACAATTAGTGTAGCACAAAAGGCACTGGGAACTATTGAACAATGGTGTAACATACAACATCTATCAATAAACCCGAGCAAAACAACAGCATTGCTGTTTACAAAGAAAAGAGATCTTGCGGGATTAACATCTTTAAAACTGTTTGGATCTCAAATACAGTGGTCAAGTAAAATATCTAGGAGTCATTCTGGATAAAAATCTCACATGGCGACGACATGTTGACATGGCAATTAAAAGGGCAATAAGAGTCTGCTATGTGTCGATCGGCATATGGCAGAACATGGGGATTAAAGCCAACAGTGATGAGGTGGATATACGATACCATAGTGGCACCAATGCTGATGTATGGAAGCATTGTATGGTGGCCACGAACTAAGCTTGGCACCTGTAAAAATAAGCTAGCGAAATTACAACAATTGGCATGTATGTCCATATCAGGCACCTTTAGAACAACACCGACGGCAGCAATGGAGGTTATACTAAATCTGAAACCTCTACACGTGTTAATAGAGATAGAAGCTAGGAAATTACTCTATCGTCTACAAAATAGTCACGAGTGGTTTCCAAATATGCCTCAAACTGTTCACACAAAAATGGATACTAATAAAAATCTTGACAGGATTCTAGAAATGTGTGCTGACAACATTTCTACTGTTCGAATATTCAAAAGGAACTATAATATATACTTCCCGTTACGGGAGGAATGAAAAGATGGCTCTAAACTGGACAGTAATTGTCAAAACTGGTTTACTGATGGATCAAAGATGATATCAGGAATGGGTGCAGGAATACATACCAAAGGTTACGATATTCTTGTAAGCATGGGCCATTACCCTACAGTTTTCCAAGCGGAGCTGTACGCAATAATTGTATGTGCAAAGGAGATCCTAGATAGGAATTCTCACGGAGAAACTATCAACATTCTCAGCGATAGCCAAGCGGCACTTAAAGCGCTGAGTTCATATGAGATGAAATCTGGTCTGGTCTTGAACTGCGTTAAACTGTTAAATAAAATTGGTAGGAACAACAGGGTGAGACTAGCCTGGGGCATACGGGAATCGAGGGAAATGAAAGGGCAGACGAACTGGCTAGAAAGGGATCAGAAACCCCTTTTATGGGACCTGAACCATTTATTGGCATACCTAGTAAAACAATAAACAATGCACTAAAGGAGTTTGCCAATGAGAAACATACAACTTGGTGGTCAACTCAACAAGGCCTAACACACTCCAATAAATTCATTGGTACAAAGGCAATTGGTCTGGATAAGATCTGGAAGTTTAACAAAACACAAATAAGGCTACTGGTGGGATCTTCTCGGGACATTACACAACATATAAACATCTACATACAATGGGAGTTAGAGACGATCCCAGATGCAGATTTTGCTCTGATGAGCTAGAATCAATGCAGCATCTACTGTGCCAGTGCGATGCAAGGGCCATACACAGAATAAAATACCTGCAACAGGCTTACCCGGAACCGGAAAGCCAAAGGCTCCTCCAACTGGAGGACATCCTCTAATATGTCTGCAGCATATTCGAGGATGGGAAGGATGAGTGAGGGGTAAAGGTCTGGGGTAAGTGTCCTGACTGATGTTAGCCCCAAAAACTAATAAGATAAGATAAGATAATACATATTATATTTTATAAACACCCAGAACATGACAAACTGTACAGAAAAATATACTAATATTTTTTTGGCAATGAATGGGAACCGAACCCACAACCTACGAATACAATGGCAAAGGAGCAACCACTAGTCTACAAAGGCATAAATAGTAGTACTTTAGTAAATCATCTGTTGTAATAAATTGAATTAAGAATATTTATTTACCGAGGTTTACACTAAAGTTTTGTAAGAAATACTGTGAACACAGAATTTTTGCCCTTACAAATCATGCTTTAGATGCAACAGAAATATATCACAAATTTAGAGTTTCTAATTAAACTGTAATAAAATTTATCATAACACAGTGAAGGGGTGTATGAATGAAAGGCTTTCAATCCTCCTTTGCTGTGTCAAGTCCGTAAACAATGCAGTTTACTCCCTTGGCACATGTATGAAGAATCCATGGAACTGAACTGAACTAAGAACATTGTTTTATCAATCTAAATAATATAGTAAAAATATACAATAAACTGAATTTTACCTGTAGTCTTCCTATACTACGACTTTCAATAGTCCTTTTCATATTAATATACTTGATGTCCTGTGTCTGCATCAACTTAATCTGGTCCCCGGTATGCTCTTCTGATTTCTTGAGCTCATGATGTTCCTAAAACAAACATGCAATTTAAAACAACATTATTAATAAAATTCAGCTCTCAGTTGTGGAATAGAAATGTAAATAGATTTGCTTTGTAAGAATATTATTTTTAATAGTTATTGTTGTAGCTAGTAAAAACTTACCCCATCTTTTGACTTGGAATTGACCATATGAAAATAGAATTCATCAGGATTTTTATCTAGAGTTCTTTTGCGAAGAAGTTTTAATGTATCACCTTTTCTGTGGTAATCTGTAGCCCGTTTCTTATAATCTTTTTTTTTCTCTAGTAAACCTAAATGTTTTCGATTGTCTGGCTGATGTCGCTCCCTGTGCGTCTTTTGGTTAGCCTTCGCAGCTTTTTTCCACGAAGACATTTTTTATTTAATAGGAATATATTACAAAATTATAAATAATTAATAGTATGGTATGCCGTATGACAAATAAATAACAGTTTCAACGTACACAAGCAAGCAAAATAAAATAAGTCAACAAAAAACTAATTCCTAACCTAACCCATGTGTTTTTGACGTTTGACACAGATGTGCACAGGGATGTGCCGATCCGATCTTTTGGAAAATCGTATCGAAAGCATACGATCCGACGATTTTTGGATCGGATTGTGATTTTTGACGGATCGATACAAAACTTTAATCGTATGAATTGAAACGCAGTTTATTTACTACATATGAGTATGGTAGGTACTTTGAATTTTTTGCTATGAACCGACCTTGATCTTTTGTTTACGTTACCTTCCTAACTTGGCGGCATATTTTGCGGATAAATATAGGTATAAACCTCATTTAATTTTATTATAAAGAAATTTTGTAAGTAAGAAAACTTAAATGTGTGGCCCGATTAGTTTCTATTTTGGTCAGCCCCCAGGTATATCGCGAATATTGTTTCAAATTATTCCTTATATTCCTTCTGTAAGAATTGTTCGTATTGATAACCATTGTTTTTTTCCTTTCAAATATCTAAAAAGAATTGATTCCTAATTATTTGCATCCTATTCCGATAGATTTCCTGAATATCGGATCGACGGCATGCGATCCGATACGATCCCTAAAATCGGATTAACAAACAGGATTCCGCATCCCTACACAAGACACAAACGCGGTCCGTCAAAACCGATAGATGCTCTCTCAAAACCCGGTCCGAATCCTTTGATCATATAACCATTGGCTGAGTGCGTAAGAACGCTTACGGTAGATTTTGCTTTACAAACTCCAGCTAGTACTAATATATTGAGAGTTATAGTTAAAATAGTTAGGCTTGAGATAGGCAGATGTCGCATGCGTGGCTCTTAACGCCTAAGGCCTGACTAAAATCACGTATCAAAATCATAAACCAATGCATTTTGATTGAAGTATTGATCTACCGATTTTAGGCTTTATGGCATTTACATATTATTGTTATTTACAATTGACAGAGATAATATCTGTTTTCTGATTTAACACGTTCTTGTCGCATATGAGCGATATGTTGTTCTTTTCCGGTTATTTATAAAGGTTTATTATAAAGAAATTTTGTAAGTAAGAAAACTTAAATGTGTGGCCCGATTAGTTTCTATTTTGGTCAGCCCCCAGGTATATCGCGAATATTGTTTCAAATTATTCCTTATATTCCTACAGTAAGAATTGTTCGTATTGATAACCATTGTTTTTTTCCTTTCAAATATCTAAAAAGAATTGATTCCTAATTATTTGCATCCTATTCCGATCGATTTCCTGAATATCGGATCGACGGCATGCGATCCGATACGATCCCTAAAATCGGATTAACAAACAGGATTCCGCATCCCTACACAAGACACAAACGCGGTCCGTCAAAACCGATAGATGCTCTCTCAAAACCCGGTCCGAATCCTTTGATCATATAACCATTGGCTGAGTGCGTAAGAACGCTTACGGTAGATTTTGCTTTACAAACTCCAGCTAGTACTAATATATTGAGAGTTATAGTTAAAATAGTTAGGCTTGAGATAGGCAGATGTCGCATGCGTGGCTCTTAACGCCTAAGGCCTGACTAAAATCACGTATCAAAATCATAAACCAATGCATTTTGATTGAAGTATTGATCTACCGATTTTAGGCTTTATGGCATTTACATATTATTGTTATTTACAATTGACAGAGATAATATCTGTTTTCTGATTTAACACGTTCTTGTTGCATATGAGCGATATGTTGTTCTTTTCCGGTTATATTCAATGTTATTACTACAAGTACAAATAGAATTTCCACCCTAAGGACTATGGAATAGATTCCGTGACTATACCTAATTACATGCACTTTTTCAATATTATATTTTAAAAATAGAAGCACAGTAAAATTTAACGTAGTAAATGTAACGTATAATCGAAAACCGTAGGTAATATTGATGATCGAAATGAAAGCGTTACCTAAACTATTTTAAATTGCTAAGTAGGCAAGTACCTACCGTAATATACATATAAAGAAGGTTCTTAATTCTATTTAGTATTAAAATTTGTTTCTAAATGTAGGTAGTTGGTAGTCGAAAAACAGCAAAAAATAAGAATTCTAAAGCACTGAATAAACCAAAACCCATAAACATGTTGAAAATTCCTCCTAGTGATGCTGTAATGAAAAATATTGGATATAAATTACTTAATTTATTTTATTCAAATTAATACATATCTATGAGTCAGAATTACCCACACATTAAAGTTAACCAAGATTCAGTGCTTGTCCTTTTAATGGTTCGCGAATTCAAATCTGGTACTCGCAAATGGATTATCGACGAAGTATTTAAATCTATATCGGAACTGAAAAGAAAAAAATGCATAAAAAATATTAGTTAGTTATCAACTGTCGATAACATTGAAAATGTAAAATCTTTATCATAACAGATGTCTTTTTAAGAATTTATATTACTAATACTTAGTTAGTATACCACACTAATTGTAAATGCGAAAGTAACTCGTTTTCGTAAAGTCACGCCTTAACATCTGAACCATTATTATTATTATTTTTTTTATTTTTGGTGAATGGCTTTTCGCTTGACGCGTAACTCTGCCAATGTCAAGTACATCTGAACCAATTTAGATGACATTTGGTATGGATATACTTAGTTAGAGATCCTGGGAAGGACATACGGTATATCACTTTTCGACATAGATAGATAGGCACAGAGTTATAGATATGATATCCTATATAACTGTGTTTGTGTTATAAGAGCCCTTTAAGACAACAGATAAAGAAAAGTGTTTCAACATTAAAAATGAAGCAAATGAGAAAGTAAATGTTCGTTCGGCCCCGGTTGTTCGATGCAGCCGAGGCAGGGAATCAACGGGCGACCCGCCGGGGACTTGTCGCGGTTTGCGCGAGGGGACCTCGCTGAGGACGGGAGGGACCTATATGGTGGCGGATTTATGTCTTGGGGCTCTAGAGAAAAAGCAGGCGAGGCGACATGTCGCGTCGCCTCGCCTGCTTTTTCTATAGAGCCCCTGATTGTTTTCACGGCGCGCTGCAGGCGACAGGGGGCCGAGTTAGAGGGTTTAAGGGGGTGGTGTGGTTGGTATAGGGGAATGCCCGCCGGCGAGATGCTCTCTCAGGGTAGGTTTGAGCTTGCCTTTCGGCGGCCGTTGTCGGCCCGGTCGTAGATACGACGAGCGAGCCGTTCTACGAACTCCGCTAGTGTGTGTACGAAGCAAAGTTGTGTATATAAAAAATATTTAAAATGACATTTAAAAATATTGTATACATTTAATATATTGTTTTTTGAAACATTTAAAATTGAATTAAAAATATTTTTGAATTTATATTGTTTTTTGAGCATTAATGTTTTATTTTTAAGTTGAAATTTTATGTCATCTTTTTGCCTACTAATGATTTGGAAGGTATTTTTTTTTCTAATTTATTAATGCTTGCGAAGCAGCGGGCAAAAGCTAGTATAATAATATGTAGAATATAGTATGCTCACAAACTAAGCTCTAATATGCTTGTACTACCTACAAACATCCAGACTAAAGCAAACTCTAAAGAAAAAAATATAAAAACATGAATATCTTATTGTATTGAGTGGTAATCTGGGATTCCTTGAGGGTAGCCCGAAGACTGTGGTCGTGTGTTTCTAGTATATTTTTCATAGTTAAGTTTATAGGATATTATTGTGCAAAAGTGTACCAACTTTGTAGAATAAGCATTCATAAGTAATCTTAAGTGTGAGAAGTGTAGTATTTACGCAGTGATCTCAGTGTTTGTGCTATCTCAATGAATCCATTTCTTCAGTAAAATGGCGGTACCCATTTTACTGTAGATTCTTTCCTTCTTCACTAGACACTGGCATCACTATACCGTATGTTTGCATACGGTCATGTGGCCATTCCTAATTCAAACCTAGTCCTTTCCTTATTCCTTTCCATCCTATTATCCCACTTTCACTTTTGTAATGAAAAAAAAATTTAAACCTACCCTCAATCAACTAGACACTGGCAAAATTCGCGAAAAGCGAGAGGCCATACAAACAAGAAATTGAATTGAATTGAGTGGTAATCTGCTAACTAATAAAATCCAACAAAGTTGTAAACTTACTAAAAAGGGTCTATAACGTGGGAAAGCGATGTCATTTCTGCACTGTGGGTAACGATTCCAAGTTTTACATTTTGACATGACGGCGGGCATTGGCATATCGCTGAATTTTCTGAAATTCAATTTTTAAATATAATTTATATTATATACAATATTATACAGGGTGAATTTGAAATTGTACTTATTGTATATTATATTAATTAATATATATTATAGTAATTGTAAGGATGTACTTTCGGCTAATATGGGGTTCTGCTGATCAAATCGAACAACTTTTCCCATGGAACCATGTGTCGCAATCGCAAATGAAAAAAAAATTGGGCTTCCCCGTACAAATTGGTCATTTTAACATTACTAGTTTGTATGGAGAAGGTAATATTTTTTTTAATTTGCGGCACATGGTTCCATGGGAAAAGTTGTTCGTATTGATCAGTAGAACCTCATAAGTACATCCTTTCAAAGTCACATGTATAGTATATTAATATTTATCTAAATTAAAATATTTTACCTGTATTAAAAGATATATTTCTCAAACAGTTAAGCAAAGGCGGTGGACAGAACGCAAGCTTATTTGGACCATCTTCTATGGTTCGCAGTGGGTCTGAACATCCACAAATGCGTTCTCTACATTGTAACTGTAAAATAAATCATTGTTTAAGTATAATATACTTATTGCCTCCATGGCCTAGTGGTAGCGCCTTTGGTACACATAGTAGGTTCGCCTGAGAGCTTAGTTTGTGACTAGCGGCAACCTAATGCTCACTTTATAAGAACCAGAATGTCTGTTTCTTATAACGTGAGCATTATGTTGTCAAAATAACGATTTCCGTTATTACCGTATTTTCCTTTATTAGCACGTTGTCCTCCAATCAGAGAGAGCGCGGTAATAGCGGATATTGTTATTTTGACAATCACTCTTCTAACGCTCACGTTATAAGAAACAATATGGCCTCAGGGTAATATAGATATGTGTGTATTATTTGATTTGAATATTAATTACACCAAACAAAATTAAATTACATCCAAGAATACATGTGTGCTTAATTTGAAGTTATAAATAAGCTAATACACTGATCGAATTTTACTTCACCGTGCGTTCCCAACTATATTTTGCCTCTTACTGCTGTAATTTTCGCCTATAATATATTTGTAGGGGATAGGCTAGTGCTTGCTTACTCAATGAAGTGATCCCTCCAAGTAGGTACTTACAATCTTTGGAATGTTTTAATTCACCGTGCGTCCACAACTATATAAGTACCTACTTGGAGGGATCACTTCATTGAGTGCATGAGCAAGCACTAGCCTAACCCCTAAAGGCGAAAATTATAGTTTTCGGTCACCAAACACAATACTGAGCACACTGGATACCGAACTTCGGTGTCCAGTCTGCTCTTAATACTTGTAAGTTGTACGTGCTATCGAGCGGGTCGTCTGAAGTCGTCTTATACTAGCAGCGCGCGAGCACCATCCGTCGCCAGGCGCAAATCAGCACTCACCCATGGCTCAAGTATTGGTATGGTCCTTCGAACAACATAGATTTCGTAAAACTCCTAATTTCCCCGTCTTAAATCTCGTATTTATTTGCCATGTATTGTGTCGGAATAAATTGTTATCGTTTTCGTGCCTTTTCATAATAGTTTTTTCTCGTTTCTTAATAATAATTGACCAATTGAGTGGCTTCATATTATATCTCGTCTCGTCGTCATACAAATAGCATTCAATTGTCAATTTTATTTAAGTAATGTTAATTGTTTTGGTTTGTATTTAGTATATATTTGCCATTTCGGGTAAATGTAGCTATATTTCGTATTAATTTGCCATTTTGGGTAAAATTTCGTTTGCATTTCGTTTATTTTAAATTCGAGCAAAATTTCGCTTGTGTTTAGGATAAATTTGCCATCCGGGTAAAATTTCGTTTGTATTTCGTAATTTGCCATTTCGGGTAAAATTTCGTTTGTATTTCGTATATTTTCCATTTGGGTATAAATTCGCTAGATTTCGTATTAATTTACCATTCGGGTAAAAAATCAATGTTTTTTCGTATAATTTGCCAATTCGGGTAAAATTCTCTATTAATTCGTATAAATTTGCTATTATAGTTTCGTATATAAGTAACTCATTAAATTTTTTGTATAACTTCTCTATTCCTGTATAATTTGGCTATTATTTTGTGTATTATTTCGCTACGTACTGCTTACGTTAAAAAAAAAACATTCGCTCATTAGTTCGCAATCCCCATGAAGGTAAAATCCGTGCCCGTCCGCGCGCCGCTGGGGCGCGTTTTTTTAGCTTCATGGAAATCCCCAAATTCTCAGTATAGTACCAATTTACAAGACATCATAATAGTAGGTACTTACACGTTGGTTTTGCGCAACAACCCAATTCGGTCGGGTGCCTAAGCCTTGTTCTCGTCGTATTATCCAGCTTAAACGGGATGTTAACATAACCCGAATTGAAGAATGTTTCAATTCAGCCATCGAGGCAAAAAATAACCATATAACTACCTATATTTGAATCTCGTTTTAGTCATCACCTCACAATTGCCACCTATTATTAAATCCAAATCGACGGATTTTTCAGTGAAATTACCTCGCCTCAACCTCGTCCACTTTGAAAAGTGGAGCATATTTTATGATAGGGGTGGCACTATGTTTCACAACAATGGGAAAACTTCTAACATCGAGAAATTTTCAATTTTAATTTCACTTTTATCGGGAGAGCCTTTACAATTGATAAAGGGTTTTCCATTCTCCGACAGCAACTACCTTGAGCATATGCAGCACATATAGAAAGGTATCAAAGTAGGCGTCGGCTCGCATTTATGCATTGGGAAGAAATTCAAAATGCTACTTTAAAATAAAATAGCCCTAGAGATATACGACGCTTAAAAATATTGTTGAAAATTGAGACTTTCCTTTGTTTTATTTATTGATTAATAAATTATACAGGGATACCAGACTTCGCTCGTTTCAATTTCCAAAATGAATAAAGAAATTCCTTCGTTTGATACTTTACTTGAATTTGTAAATAATAAAGGTGTTGGATATGCATCTGGGCTTAATATATCTTTTCCTTTGCTTTTGTCATAAAGACAGATAATTGTTTTGACATTTTATTATTACATGATTTAATACAAAATAAATAACTACATTTTACAATTGTTCTTTTTAATGCTTAAATATAATAATTGGCGACGAGGATAATGGACCCGGCTCAATTTCAAGTATTTATAGATACATTATCACAGACATTATGTCATTCTTCATCTACGGAAATCACACTGGAAACTTTCAATGATGATATCGAAAATTTTGAAATTTTTACTAAAAGATTAGAAAATTATTTTAGTATAAAGGACATTATAAATGAAAATAAAAAAAAGGAATTTTTAATACATTGCATTGGTACAAAAATATTACAATTATTGATTAATTTAACTAGACCTGAAACGCCTGAATCTAAGACGTATGAAGAACTGAAATGCATACTAATGCAACATTTAATGCCTACACCTAATGAAATTGCTGAACAACATCGTTTTTCTAAAAGAATTCAGTCTGAGAATGAATCTATTTCGGATTTTGTGGCTGATTTAAAAAAGCTATCAAAATATTGTAATTTTTTATGTCCTACTTGTAAAGCATCAACTGATGACTGTTATTTACGATTACAGTTTATTAGTGGTTTAAGAAATCTAAAGACTTTAGAAAGACTTTTGCTAATGAAACAAACTGAAAATTCATTTAAAAATTGTGTTGAAGTAGCAAAGAGTATAGAAAGTGCACAAAAAGATTCCTCTGAAATACAAAATTCTAATTACTTACAACCTATGGGACAAATTAAGACTAAAGAAAAATATGTTAAAATTAATTCAGAACTAAAATGTTTTCGTTGTGGTGATCCAAGACATTTAGCTAATAAATGTATACACATTAATAGTTTTTGTTCCAAATGTAATACAGTTGGACATTTGCAACAAGTTTGCAGGAAAGATAGAAAACCTTATATAAATTATAAAAATAATTCAAGATACCATAAACAAAATCAACTAGAAAATGAATATTCGTCGGAAAATGAATCTGAAAATGAAACTGAATACTGCTATATGAATACTATGACATTAGGTGAAAATTTAAACAAACCAAGTAAATTTATTTTAGATATTTTTGTGGATGAATTACCAATAAAATTTGAACTAGACACAGGCGCTGCAGTATCATCTATATCTGAAAACATTTTTTTTAAATTATTTCCTACCAAACAGCTTCAACCAACTAAATTACCTCTTAGAACTTACACAGGAGAGCGAATTTATCCTACAGGATATGCAACCGTTGAAGTTAAATACAAGAATCAAACAAATTCCATCTGCTCCTTGGTGTCGACTACACATAGATTTTGCAGGGCCATTTTTACAAAAATATTTTATGATCGTAGTTGATGCTTTTTCCAAATGGCCAGAAATTATACCTATGAATTCAATTACATCGAATAATACTATTGAGTTTTTACGAGATTTATTTGCAAGGTTTGGTTTACCGACGACAATAGTTACTGACAATGCTCCTACATTTACATCAGCAGAATTTCAAAATTTTCTGAAAAGCAATGGTATTCTACATAAGCTATCTGCACCATATCATCCACAAACTAACGGGCAAGCTGAGAGATATGTACAAACATTTAAGAAAGCTTTAAAGAAAGTAATAAATGAACCAGGAAGTATAAATTTAAAATTAAATAGATTCCTAATACAATACAGGAAAACACCGAATGCTACTACAGGTGTATCGCCTTGCATGATGCTACAAAATAGAGATATACGATCAAAAATTGATTTAGTTAGACCAAATATAGTAAATTATGAAAAAAATCAACTACCGAGTACTTCTTCATGTAGAATGTTCAATGTTGGCGAATTTGTTTTGGCGCGATCATATACTAAAGACTGTAAATGGAAGTTAGGTGAAATTATTAAAAGAGATGGGTTATTGCATTATCACATTTTAATTGGGGACAAATTATGGAGACGCCATATAGATCAATTGAAGTCAACTTTACTCAGACCAAATAATGAGGATACATCATCTGGTTTATATTGTGATATAGAACCAAAAGAAACTTTTACACATCATCAAGAAACTAATAATGATGATGAACTGGATCATGAAGTTAGTAATTCTATACATGATAGTGATGAAGAACAAGAAATAGGAGATGAATATTCTGAGCCTAATTCTACTACCATTCCTATAGCATCAAATCCAACAGAACAGATGTTACGTCGTTCCACGCGATTTAGTAGACCACCTGAAAGGTTACAGCTTTGAATTTATTAGGGTGGAAGACTGTTGGATATGCATCTGGGCTTAATATATCTTTTCCTTTGCTTTTGTCATAAAGACAGATAATTGTTTTGACATTTTATTATTACATGATTTAATACAAAATAAATAACTACATTTTACAATTGTTCTTTTTAATGCTTAAATATAATAAAAGGCAGGACATTTGAGCTAGCAGATTCAAATTCGAATTTATAGCGCCCATCACGCGCTTCTGCTTGACCCAATCCTTCTCCATGGCATGCTAAGGCAATGATTGCAAAAAATCATGTGTCTCATGATGACCCAAAGAGTCATGTTGTTGAACTGAGACTGCTCTCTTATGTAAAGTTTGTGATGGTAATTACTGCATAACAGATTGTCCTAATTTTATAATTATTAATCCTAATGATCATTATTCGTTAATAATAAATAATAAATTGTGTATAAATTTGCTTAAGATCGGGCCATATGGTTAAGACATGCCCTTCAAAAACACACGCTTTTAAATGTAAGCGTAGACATCACACCTCATTGCATTTAAACCAATCGGATAATATAAATCGACCTAACAACCAAGGTCTGGAAATGTCGTTGAACAACATTGATATCGGTCTCAATGACACCTCGCCTCCAGCCTCCGTTTTAGTTGCCAATTTCAATCCCCTACAGCAATACGCAACCCCTTCACGCAACAGCTTGCGTTGAAGTGCTAAATAGTTTTGGTAATTACGAAAGAAAATCGTATTGTTATTGATTGTGGTAGTCAACCCATGTTACATCCAAAAGGTGTGCAAATAGACTTGGTCTACGCTTACACAGGGTTGCTGCTCCCATCGAAGGGATAGGCCAAACGTCAACACATGTCAAACTCAACCGTGTGTAATATTCGTAGCATACCTTTAATCAAACATACCTTATAAAAGTATTTTACCCATTTTTTTTGCTGTTTTTGTTTTCCACTATAATCAGTTTATTTGCAATTTATTTTCTTTTCTTATTCTTATACATATATTTGTTAAGATTAGGTACACCAATTATTTGTGTCAAATGGACTTACATTATAAGGCAAGAACTTTGTATCCACGCCTGGGAAGACACTGGCTCCTGTAACACAACATCAGCTAGCACGGGAGACAGAGTTATAAAAAATTATGTACTTTTTTTTTTGAGTTAATAAAGTTATTTTTAGTATTATTATTGTTTATGATAAGGATTTATTTGATCTAGATTCTTTAGTTATACCCACTATTTGTGGAAACATGCTATCGGAACATATTTCCACTGACTATTTGTCAATAATACGTAATTTAAATTTAGCAGATCCTGATTTTGCAAGACCTCTGATGCCCTGGTTCGTGTTGATGTGTTCTCAAAAATATTTTTAGATCTACGAATTCGAAAATTCTGGGAATCGAGGATATTCCCCGGTCATCTCTTCTCGACGCTGATGAACTACTGTGTAAGATGTTCGTTGACAATTACGCTCGTACGGCTGAAGGAAGATATGTGGTTTTACTTCCAATTAATGATCCTAGCCCAACTTTCGACAGTTCATCGCATTCACTGGCACTTCGTAGTCTTCTAACCTTGGAGAAGCGACTGTCACGCAATCCGGTCCTTCGTGAAGACTATAATGCTTTTCTGAATTTGCATAGTAATAATAATAAAGTTCATTAATGATATTGCGCAGGTGATACCCAAGGAATGTCTCGTCCTTCTTTTTGCCAATGATGTGCAGCTGGCAACATCCGTACAAACCCAGCAGAATTGTGAGCGGTTCCAGCAGCAGTACATAAATCAGATGCATCAATGGAGTATCGAACTGCCTTGATCTGAAATACTTAACTTAACTTAGATAAATGTTTAATGATGACTTTTTCTCGATCTCAAAGTGGTATCAGTTACCTTTATACGCTTGCTGGAGCCCAGCTTACGCGCATTGTAGATCGTCACGCGGTCCGGGATCTCAGAGTACTATTCAGCAGTGGCCAGTGACCTAACGTTCTACACTCATCATATAATCAAAATATGTACAAGAACTAGAAAGAACTTAGGATGGGCAATCACGAGACGTGTTTGTATGGAAAAAGTTCTTCGATTTGATCAGCAGAAACTCATATTAGCCCAAAGTACATCCTTTCAAATTCACCCTGTATGATTAGCAAATATACAGATACAAATAAAAACTTAATGGACAATATTTTAATATTAATAAAAACTAAATGAAAGAAGAATAAGTTAAGCATTTAGGACGTAGGTACGGCGCGGTTTAACGAACTATGATTTATCCCTATGTTAGTGAGTATGGAGCATGTTTGCGTTAAAGTTGGCATTACTTTCTCAAGACTACTAAAAATTACATTAGGGGCTCTACTAAATTAATTGGATATCAACTGGAAATCAAAGGCAATTTTTTAAGGTCCCCGGTTATATTGATTTGTTATACCAATAGGTAGGTATAACAAAACAAATAAAGGTTACCATTCTTTTGGCTGATTTTTCAATCGTCAGAAAAATTTATTCGACAGTTAACTTGTTTGAAGAACTGTAAAATTTATTTATTCTCTATACAAGTTATTTGTATGAAGATTGAAAAATCAGCTCTTAATCTAATGCAAAATCGTAGTACCTATTGATACACCTAAGTACCTATAGTAAAAATATGCAAATCACAAATTTATAATAGGTATTTTGTTATTGTATAATTCCGCCATTAGGTTCATATATAGGTTCCGCCATTATAATAACAATAATATTAGGATAATTTTACACATATTACTCTGGTTACAATCAAGCTCTAGACTTATACTATGTGTAGCAAAAACAACGATATAGGTAATAGATACATATTATATTGTATCTACACCCAGACAATATGTACCTACAGTTTGTCTGGGTGTTTATACAATATAAACAAAAAACGAAGGTACTATTTTTTCTTCTTCTATTGATGGAAATGGAACCCACGACTTACGGATATCCGTAAGTCGTCGTGTATACCGCGAAAGACGCCACCACCAGTCTACAGAGGCGGTCAAATAATTAAGAATTTATTCATTAAGCTTTTCTTTTACATAGAACTGCAATAGGCTTACCATACATTTGCGATGAACATAATTTGGACTAGATAAACAATTCCCGTTTACTAAACTTTGTGTAGACGCATCTTGAATAATAGTATATCGAATAGTAATAAAATGTTCAAAACTTTTCTTCAAAATATTTGGTATTGTATGTTCTTCACCTTGATAATGTGCAAATAGCTATAATAATAATAAAAAAAAAAAAAAATTAAGTTAGGTTAAAAATTATTATTATAAAACAACAAATTATAACCGTGTGGAAACGAATTATAAAGATATAATTTGAGAATTACAAAACTGGTAGGTAACAAGTTTTGTTATCCAAGAAAATCATTAATAAAGTTTAATTTACCTTGCCTTCCACGGTACAATAAAATTAAAATGTAAATGTAAACAATACTTACAATACAAATTTCTCTTTTATAATTATTACTACAGTTTAATAGCATATTCAGCATAATCGCATCATAAACATGTGCTCTTCTTCTATGACCAAGCCTTAAACATAAATAGTTAAGTAGTATCTATATTATTATATAGTTCACACTTAGATTAATTAATTATTAATCTAAGAGTTCACAATAATATAGTTATGCGACATAAAAGGTAGGGAGTCCTTGGGGGTTTATCAAAGTGTCAAAATAATTACATACAGACTATTAGGTACAATTATATATTGGGTACAATTATCTAAATATTTAGATGAAACTACCTGTTTGTATTCAGCGTGCAACATGGACCTACATCAGTCATTTTCTTTAAAAACAATTGATCACATTTAATTAAAATATCACCAAATCTGCATCTAAAATCACATAAAAAGATTCTTTAGTCGTCATCTTTTTTATTTTTTATGATTATGTTGGTGTCTATCGTAAAAGATACCTTTTAATTATCTCAGAACATGGCGGTGAAAATTCAGTCCAAGCTTCTCTTAGATCTATTTCAGCATTATTAAGAAGTTCATTCAAATGTTTCAAATGCTCCAAAGCGGTCTTCCTCTTGCTAACACTTCGGATTATGGCATCCGATAAATGTCCTCTCAGGGAGCTATTGTAGTTACTGACAATGTCCCTATATACATTACATATAATAAATTTATTTTATCTTCACGCCAGGTCCCTTACGGGGTAGGCAGAGACAACCAAGCGCAACACTCTATCTCTACATACTTCTTTTGCCTCGTCCACAGTCATAACTCTTTGCATACATGCACGCCGATTTCGGAGACCTTTAATTGCACCGTTTTTAAAACCTTTTCAATTTGATCATGGTAAGTGTGTCTTGGTCTCCCACGGCCACGTTTACCTTTCACCTTACTTTTATACCTATGTTCGTCATTCATTCATTACTCATTCTTTTTACATGCCTAAACCAGCCGAGCATGCCTTTCCTCTTTTTTTGCTTATACTTTCATTCGGTCCCCCTCGTTCTCGAATTACGTCATTGCGGATTCGGTCTGTTATTTTAACACCGCACATTCGTCATAATGAGCGCATTTCTTCAGCATTAATTCCATTTGTCATTATGAATGGCTATTCTTGCTTCTTTAGTAATATTTGAACTACCAACCATAGAACGCAGTGCGCCGTTGACAATATTGTCTGCATTTGCTCTCCTTTCAATATCCTTTTCATATCTACCATCCCTAGTGAATACACCCACCACCCAGACAAATTCTGACACTTGTTCTAGATTTAGGTTATCACCATAATTGTCGCATTCGTTATCTCATTTTTTTCGAATATTAACACCTTAGATTTTCCCGCATTTAATTAAATTCGTACGCTTGCTGTACAATTCTTGTATAAGGATTGTGCAGCCAGCATGAGAATGCTATCAATACCATAATCGGGCAGAATGTCCCACAGCTTATTATAACTAAGTATACTGTATTGTATTTACAATAGACAGCAAGGTAATGTTTATACATTAGTCTTTGCACCAACACTATATATGCTTATTATGGTTTAAATCGTAGAAGTTTGAAGTGACCGACTGGAGCAAAATAATACATAAGAGCCAAGTGCCCAGATTTTTAATTGTACGAAATTTTGTGAGATAATTTCGGTAGGTACTTGTATAAATTATAACTTCATAAACTTATTCCTAAATAAATATTCTATAGATTCACTATAGGCACGAAAAACCAATATTGTCAATATGAGGCTCTCCTGTAGCCCTGGGTGTGAGTTTTTTTAACTTTACTTTCGCGTTAACCATACTATTGCGTTAACATTTTGACCAATCATTCGCTCGCATTTCTAGTTCTGAAAATTTCCACTTGGAGCGCTGAACTATTTCCCATACAAATTTTAGTTATAAAAAAATAATAAATATATAATTATATATAAATACTTATAAAAAAAAGAAAACAATAAAAAAATGTTTGCATCTCCATACAAATTGGTCATTATAGCATTACTAGTTTGTATGGAGAAAGCTTTTTTTTTCATTTGCGACACTTTCCCAATGAAACAACATTGGAAAATTCCGATTTGATCAGTAGAACCTCATATTAACCCAATTAAATAGCTAAGTAGATTATATTTGTAAAAACGCTTAATTTGCCACATTTTGTATTTCACTAATCAGTCGCCTATAGATAACAGGCAAAATTAGCGTGTGAGATTCTGATATGACACGATTACGATTCGATTGAGGTATCAAATTGATGAACCACAAATTAAAATCTATCGCGAGTCAATATCGTTGCAAAATGGGGAGAATTAAGCGATTTACGTCTAAATACACGAGGCCCAACTCATATGTACCTAGACTTACTTTTATAACTACTTACATTTGATTTAGAATTGATTCAGCTAAGACCACCGGTGGAGAGCAAATACCAATAACCGGTATTTCAAAGGACTGAGAAGGCTTAACCGTCAGTACAGACGGATTTTTGAGAAATCTTGACCAAATTACTGTACATAAAACAGCCGAGCACACCGTACTGGCGAAGCAACCGATAGACCAAAGCAACCTAGAAAAAATATCTCAACCTAATAACTTAAATTAAAATGTTATAAATATTGACAAAAACTTATATAGGTACCTATATATATATTATAAATCATCACCGGTGCCTTACGGCGCCTAGACGGCCTCAGGGTACCCAGCGGAGGAGTTTGGTATAGTGAAACTGGGACTGACAGCTTTACGTGCTCTCCGAGGCACTATAGTGGTGTTGTTAAACAAATTTACATAGATGTTTAGATTAAAAACTCATTGGTACACACCGGGGTTCGAACCAGGGACCTAAGTGTTTTAAGTCTAAGGTCTAACTTGGCCACCACGTATATGGGTACTACACAAACAAATAATTACCTGTCTTTATATTGTTTTGAAGTTAAATGTTTGACACAGTGCAAAGTTGTTGTAGTCAAATAAAAATATAAAGCATTAGTATTTAATTTTAATATTTTCATCTTAAACAGAGAAGTCACGTTGTTGTTGATTTAATAGGCAAATAATTTTCATCACCACTGTATAGGACACTGTTTGTAATATTTTTTTAATCGCGCCTCGTATTTAGGGGGAGGATTTTTCTGATTAAAATCTAAATCGTAGAACTCATTTTCCTGAAATATTTTTTCTTTTATACTTGCAATTAAATACTCATTAACTTTTAAAAATCAACAACCGGTAATTACCCACTAATTTCCTGTCGATGTGACAGTAAATTAGTGGGTAATTAACCTTTCGACAATGGGGTTGTAAATATCCCAAGTATAAGTTGGCGTGTGGCCAAAAAACGAACTAGGAGGTTTGCGGCGCTGGACGCTTGACTGGTTAAATACCTACCCAGATTTAGAAAACCTACCAATTAATTAAAATGCAAACATATCAGATTTTTTTTCTAGTGAGATGTAGGAAAACTATAGAAACAAAAACAACACTCAGAGCGTAGGAGGCGCCGTCACTGGAACCCCAACTTATATTTGAGAGTCTGTACCTAATTTTGCATAAATTACAATATGAAATGTAATATGACAGCCTCCTAGACTATAATGACTACATGCGCCTTTGGCGTTGTATCCGGAAGTAGGTTCGAATCCCACCCATGGCAAGAAAAATATAGTATACGTTTTATCTGTACCCCTAGTGTGAGTTTTCTAACTATTACTTTGCGTTTGAGTTAACTAAAATTTGTATGGGAAATAGTTCAGCGCTCCAAGCGTAAATTATGTGAACTAAAAATACGAGCGTGTGATTGGTCAAAATGTTAACGTAGTAGTATAGTTAACGCGAAAGTAAATGTAAAAAAAACTCACACTAGGGCTACTGTACAGTTTTTCAGGGTCTGGGTGTTTATAAAATATAATATGTATTATATCGTTGCTTCTTGTACACATAGTACAAGCCTAGAGCTTAGTTTGTGACCAGAGCAATGAGTGTAATTTCCCCTACATATTATTATTATTATACATAAGAACCTATGTTTTATAAATGTTTTTTTTTTAACTTGGTAATACCATTATTTTTTGCTTCGTATTAACGCCACAGAGCTATAGTATGCGATTAACGTATACATAACCTACTTATAATAGAGAAGTGCCTTAAGGCCTTTACATCCAGAACAGAAGATGGCCTGACATGCAAAACTAAAATAGAAAGTAAGAACATTATATAATTTTTGTTAAGGCAATTTTAGGCCTTAGGGCACCTCCCTTTTATCTCCATATGGACCACGATAAGGATCGCTTTATTTTCTAAAACAGGGTTTATATAAGTTTAAGGCGAATTGGTCTTATAAGGTTGATATGGGTAAAATCTATAGAAATAATAAAACAAATATAAAGCTTAATATATTTATATAAATCACTAATAAAATTCTGAGCACTACTTTTATGATTAGATCATAACTCAAGTATACCTATTTACATTTACACAATATGAGATATTTCAGTTGAAGTCTGACCAGTAAATAAAATTCAGGGGGCGTTTGCAGTCAATTAATTGGGAAATGAGTTATATACACAATTATTTATCTAACTTTTTTCTATACAAGTACTAAGACTTTATAAATAAGCTACATAAGTATTATTCTTTTTCTTCTGTATATTATATAACGACATGGTTATACCCTCGATTTAATTTTCCATAGTATGGCGACCCCATTTTGTATATTGAATTTTAAAAACTATTGGAACATATACATATAACAACATATACAAAGAATTTTATGATAATCTAAAAATTACATTTTGTTATCATACCCTGAAAGAACAAGAAATCGATGCAAATGAATTTGTAGTCTGACCAGTAGGTATTTATTATAATAAATGCTACTCATTTTTTTAGTAGGTAATAGTTTAATAAAAAAAAATAAAAAAATAGTTATTATAAAATGTACATACTAGTTACATAATAACATATAAGTACATACATTTTGACAAGTCGTCCGATGAGCACGATCATTGCAACTTCTTCGAAACGTGTCGTTCGTTTCGGGTAATTAAATATGTTCAAGGTAAATCGCATTTTAACTCGATATATTGAAAGAATAAGTAATTAGAACTTTTTAGGTCACTTATTATTTCACTTATGTCATTATAGCTGGGCTTTTATAAAAGCGCTAAATACCAATTACAGTAAAAAAAAATGATATGGCACTTTAATATCAATAAGTACGGATATGTACCTCTACTTAAACTTATATTAGCAGAATGAAAAGCCAATAAATTATAGGTATTGATATATACTGGGTATTTTTATTCACAGTGAAAAAAATATATAAGTACCTACATTGTGTTCTATGATGAAAATAATATAACAAGATTTTATTTCTTTAAGTGTCGCCAATACAAAATCATTAAACCATACCCTACTCACAGGTCAGTTTATGTATTTAATTCAAACAAAATTGAACTTCAAGAAGCTGCCCTTAGAGCCGACTATCAAAGCGCATACCGAAAAATCAGCAAACACGATGAATAACTATATAAAAAAAACAGCGAAATGATTCGCTTTTTAATTGTCTTTCTATCGGTAGGTATATACGTGGTGGCCGAGTTGGTTAGACCTTGTACTTAAAAACACTTAGGTCCCTGGTTCAAATCCCGATATGCACCAATGAGTTTTTAATTTAAAAAAAAATGTAAATTTGTTTGACAACACCACTATATAGTGCCTAGGAGAGCAAATTAAGCTGTCGGTTCTGGTTTCACTATACCAACTTGTGAAATTGTATATAGATGGGTTTGAGCTACCATCTTGTAACGGAGGGCCCAGTTCTTATAACTGTATTTTATTCCCCGTGGTTGAAATAGGATTAGATAGAGCTTAAAAACCCTTAAAACGCCGAAAAGCGGTAAAATTAAACGGAACGGCCTTAAAATCAAAAGACTTAAAGTACAAAATAGGTACACAAATCATTTTGATCAAACTTTTCGAAGTAACTTTTGATTTATTTTCTTACATTGCTTAAAGAAATAAATACTTAACTTCTTTATTAAAAAAATGGATTCTATATTTTTTTTTGACTGTAAGAAAAAACACCCGTATATAAAAAAAACCAAAAAGTTTACTTATTTAAACAAAATTTTTTTTTGTTTATATGTCCTCCACCTGATTAATCGATTAAAAAATGCATCTCTTTAAGAATACGAACATTCATACTTTTTAGTAGGTATGTGATACCTACCTACTATATCTAGTAGGACTTTATCAGGCACTAACTTTTGCAGTTTAAATATCGGAACATTAAATTTAAATCTTTGTACCTACTTAGTATTTTATACAAAATGCCTTAATGCATTTAACGTATAATATAGATATAAAAAAAAATCCCACTATACAAATTGTATAAAAAATTATATTTATTAAAATATAGGAATATATTAAATAATAAATTGATATGAAGTAATTTCTAATTTGTTAAAACTAAAGTTAATAGATTTATTATTATATAACTCCAATCCATAGTTCATTCACAGGAAACCCGTCCTGTTTTAGAATCAACTTGCAGTTATGTAACTGATAAATAATAATCAGCCATTATTATTTGATTTTACTAACGAGTGGCGGATTAATTATCAGGCTGAGTAGGCCTAGGGCAGATGGCAGCGGCAATGTGGGACCATTTTATTTTATATCTTACAGAAATTAAAAAGATTCATATTTATATATATATATATTCTATATCTAAATTATATTAGGTCCACACAAAGAGAAATAATTGCGGGGCCGTTCGTTAAATGTGTCGATAGGGGCCGCAAAATTTCAATAGTATACTGCGGCAAGATTTGGATAGCCTACTGGCGACTAACACACACGCCGTAGTGGCCTACGAGAACCTGACAATTGTGACTTTCAATGACAATCAATTTCTAATTAATCATATAAGTAGTTATTGTGAAGTCTGTGTTAATTAAATTATTATAATACACTATTAAATTATTTTATTATCATACAGTTTATATTATTAAATTTACGTAAAATTGTATTGTTTGTAAATCTGCTTCATGCCTTTTCGAAAACTTGACACTGGCAGAATTAAGCGTAAAGCGAAAAGCCATTTCACAACAAAAATAAAATAAAAAAAACATAAGTAGTTAAATAAAAAATATATAACTAGGATTAGAATTTGGTTATTATTACTAGTTCTATATATGTATAAACAATGTTAACCTATAAGGTTTTGCTCTGGAATTTCACAATTTTGTGTCTTCTTCCTTTGCCTATTTGATTTTGAACGAGTTTAACCAAAAGAAGGCATAACTTATACTGGGGACTGGGGACAGTAATGTCAAATTTCATACAAATATTTATTCATAGATTAAATTATTTATACTCAGAATAATTATTTGTATGTGTTTTGAAGTTACTAATCTTGGTATAAGTTATGCCTTCTTTTGGTTGAATTGGGCCTTTGTCTCTTTGCTAGAGATTTTATTGAGTAAAAAATATTAGAAAAGCTACAAGTTATTGTGTATACACCTCTACTGGGCGCGCACGGGGCAGACGTCAATCATACAGAAGACGGCCCGGCATAGTGGGCACGAGCCGTGGTCTTCTAGCCACTCATTGGGAGGCTTCTGCGCGCGCGCCACCCACCAGCGTGCCATGCAGCTGCAGCACCAAAGGACCCTGCACACAATAGATTATCTTATAACTGTCAAAAGAACAAAGGCTTCAGGGCATTGAATTCGCGAAGTCTGCATTCTCCATACCAAAATGAGCTTTCGCAATTAAACAGTTTTTTAATAATATTAGTTATTACTAATACAAAAGTATTTATATACGTGGTGGCCGAGTTGTTTAGACCTTACACTTAAAAACACCATGGTCTTTGGTTCAAACCCCGGTGTGTACCAATGTATAATACTCTACTCAACCAAATACTATATGATCCTGATAGCGCCATCTTGGAAACACATTCCATAAAAGTTCCGACGGCTGATCTCGGAAGGCCAAGATCCGTCTATAGACTATGCAAAAATATTGCTGAAATTCCTCTAGCACCGACTTCCAATGCATAAAGTTGAGTTTTAAAACCGTTTCTATTAATTTCATTTGCGAGATCTAAATATTATTTCGACTTGATGGTCCTTAGGAATGTTTGTTTCCCACAGAACGGTGAGTTACTTTATATAGGTATATATCAGTATTACTTTCTTCAAGCACCGAGAGTATAGCAGTATGTCTGGTCTATAGCGGAAACTGCTAGTTCTACTACGACTAACAGCTAAATTGTAATATTAGAAGTACGTTTGTATGGGCGTCAATGTGATTGCAGAGCCCTTAAATATACAGTTTTATAGTTTGGGAAAAATGGTAGCATTTTATGAGTAAAAATAACAAAAAATCTGTTTGTGTTAAGACTTTATGGTAAGTTAACACTCCAATAAGTAATTTATTTGTTTATGCTGATGTGATAAATAAACTCGACCTTAATGCAGTGAATAAAATTAAAATATGTACTTACTGACATTTACACTCAGTGCATACAACACGAGGGTCCCGCACTGGACCCTCGTGGGGAGAGCAACGTTTCCGAATCTTCACATCTGCTTGATTTTGAAGGCATCCAATACACTGTTCCAAAGTCTGGAATTAAAAATAAATTAGTCAATGTAAAGAGACAAAAACATTTATTTGCAAAAAAACCGAAATACATAGGTTTTGTTTTATATTTTACAGCACAGTATTTGCCAAGTACCTACAAAGCGCGCAAATTTTAAATATAATATAACAATTTTTAATACTTAAATAATATATACCTATTATTTCGGACATATAGTTTTTTTAGGGAAATCTTGTTTGAAGTGAATATTACCTCTATTCTTGTTTTGAGTCATATAATATTGTTTCGTCACCATATCATGAAAGAAAACTACCCCTCAACAAGAAATCGATTCAGTAGTCTCTAGAAAACTGGTGAACCCACAGACTAAAAGTGAAACATGATTATTTCACTTGACGGTTTTTGCACCTGTATAGGCGGTCGTAACAAGTCTGGTCTGTCATTGGTACTGTTTGCCATGGTCTAGGAGTGTATAAAATATATATTAGTATCATTGTTTCTGGTACACATAGTACAAGCCTAGAGTTTAGTTTGTGACCAAAATAATATGTGTGAAATGTCCTTATATTATTAATTTACATAAATAGTTGAAAATATGCATAGGATATATATATATAACTGCCGGTTTGGACAACTTTAAGCATCATCTGCTAAGAAAAATCTACCCAAGGACAGAGATAGAAGCCTCCCATCTGATTCAACTGCTTGCCTAATAAATATTATCAATAATCGTACAAACTCACCCCATTAGCATAAAACGTAGGATTTTCTTCAACATGTTCTTTAAAAACTGCTACAAAATTTTCAATGAGTGTAGATTGCAACACTACATGATTGGGAAAGGTGACCGGCCGAACGAACCTTGTCTGCAGTTCACGGAGGTTTGGTGTGGACACTCGGAATTTGAATGATGGGAACTCATAAACAGTTGTATTAGGAATTACTGAGATATCTATGTACTGCAGCTGTTCCACACCAAACGTATTTAGGTTGTACATATAGGCCTGTTAAAATTATATTGATCAGTACTACTTTATACAGAGATTTTATTAATAGATATTTATGGTCTTATTCATAAAAATTCCTTGAAGAATACTTTTGTTAAAATGTTTTGACCTTTTTTTAGCAATAAAAATATATTATTATATCTGTAAAACAAACATAGTTCAACTAAAGTGTTCTTCAAGGTCTGAATAAGTTTTTATGAATAAGGCTATTATTAGGGTGCACATTAGACAATAAAGTATTGATATTTGTTGGCAGACAATATAATATAACTAACCATTAATAGGACTAATAGTTGGTTATGTAGCATGCTTACTGTCAGGCATTTTTACATACAAACAAAAGTGCTATTTAAAACTAAAGTAGCAGTTATGGTAGCAGTGAAACAATAAATTTTGACAAATCAACTAAGCCCCATTTTCTAGAATGTTGATGAAATGTAGTTAACAAAGGACACAATTGGATGACATTTTATGTAGCATTTCCCCAACCATGTGCCTATGCCAACTTTATTCACAGATTAATTTTACAAAATATTAAAAGAATATCTATTATGATGAAATCTTTTACAAATGTAATTTAGGTACAAAAACTATTATAAACAATCCATATGTATGTAAAAATCTAACCCCTGATTGCTAGTAAAATTTTAGCTAACCATGATTTTTGGTAAAATTTTATTTAAAAGCAAAATGTTTAATGTGCACAATTACAAAAATACAACTTACTCTGTCAGCCACAAGTGTAGCATCCCGTTGCTTGGCAACATTCATACTATATGTCCCCACCTTAATGAGGAATGTTTGTGTAGCAATGAATTTAGTAGTAGAAGTCAGCTGTACCGATACTTTGTCTATACTGCAAAATTATCAAATATGTAATTTTTATTTCGGGGTCTAGTGGTTGGCCTTCGGCATAGTATTCAGAGGTTGTGGGTTTGATTCCCACTCATGGCAAAACAATATTAGTGTGTTATTCTATACAGTTTGGCATGGTCTGGATGTTTATAATATATATTATGTATTAGCTTTATTGTTTATGGTAGTACATAGTACCAGCTTAGTATAGTTTGAGACTAGGGGTGTATTCTACTATGGCTACATCCCAAAATGGGGTAATAATTAAGCTGTGCGATCTCTCAGGAAAAAGAAAGAGGTGGAGATATGTAAATTGTGTATATTCCATATCTTTCTTATCCCTGAGAAATTGCATTGGTAATATTATATGAGTTTAGCCTTATTTTATATTGTGTCAAGAGTTTCAGCTGGCCATGCTTTTAAATATTATTGTTTACCTTTTGAATTCAGTGTTAACATCCACAGCAATTTGTCTCCAGTCACCGCCGACCGGTGCAAACGGCGTTAACGACCGAGGGACTGGATGATTCCGTTTGTTTAGATGCCACCAATCGTTTAATTTATAAATAGCTACAAGAGGAACGATACTGCATAGTATAGCGGCACGCAAAATCCAAGAATAACTCTCACCCCCTAGCCACAAGCACCCGACATACCCCAGAGGTAATAATGAATGAATAAAAACGGTTAGAGCAATTCTGCGTATATGAAACAGCACAAAATTATGATTTTCAGACCCCAAAATGGAATCAAATATTTGCCCTATTGTGAATCCCGCTGCAACAAGTTCACATGGCGGGTAAGTGAGGCAGTAAGTAAATAATATATAGCCTAAGGTAATTAATATAAACATTGTAATATTTGTATTTAAATATTAGGAACACAGATGGTTTAGAAATGTGGAAAAAATACAAATAATGTTTTTGAAATATTTTGAATTCTTTAATTTCACAATAAACAACCACAGATTACTTTTTATGTAGGGTTGTGAAAATAATCGATTATTTTTCCAAATTAATCGATTTCCAAAAACGGAAAAATCGATAATTATCAAATCGATTATATAAAATGCACTTTTTAATCGATTTTTATTAAAGGCGCCATCTTAGAAATAAAATAAGTATAAAGTCGTGAATATTGTAAAATCTATACGTTGAAAAAAAGTATTAAGCCGCGAGTTTTGTAAACTGCACCATCCAAGCACTGGAAAAAGTATTATAAGTATTTTAATTAGTTGTCGTTAAGTGAAAGTTTTTACAATAAATGGAAAAGTTTATTTTAACGGGAGGATGGTCTTTATAACTAAACTAGGTCAACCGACCTGATACAAATATAATAAAATCTAGTGACCAAATCATGTCAATATGATCGATCCCTTTCATGGACTTTGTAGGTCTGCTTACCGTCAGATCGATACAAAGTCGCGTGCCGTGCGTGCTCCATTAATAATTTTAAAAATATAAATTATACGTATTATCAATATAGGTTTTTTTTTCATTTCAATTTGTCTATTCTTTAGGTATCTATATAAAAAAGCTTCAAGACCAAATGCTGGTGCTTAGTTACTAGGGTTCTGTAAAAAGAAAAAAGGAAGGAAATTCGGGATAAAGTTTCCTTTAGGATTGAAATTTTAATATTATTAGCACTACTATTGTTTTATTGACTACAGGGGCAGGTTTTATGGATTTTGACAGTGACAGTAGGCGTGAGGTGACAGCGCACCTGTCAAAATATACAGTTTTGATTAAAGGCGAAACGACACGTCGCGACGTGTTAAATTCAGGCGACGCGTCGCCTCGCCTAAATTTTCTCTAAGGCTCCAGAAATGCCTTTTTTTTTATAGATTATTTTGTTTTAAATTATAGATATTTGTAAATCGACTAATTAGTTAAGTGAAAATATCGATTTTTTTCTTTAGAGGTCACATCCCTATATTTTTTTTTAATGGCTTGGAATCAAGTCCTTCAGCCAAGCCACAGATTCCATTAAATCTAGACACAATCGCGAATGAGTCAATCTAAAACGATTGGTATGTTCGGATTCTTTAAATATTAATAGCTACAACCGAAATAATAAATTATAAAAGAAAATACGTTTTTCATCTTTGACATTTATTTTTAGACAATCAAACTTCTTTCAAAATATTTTAGTTTTAAAATTAAGTCAATTCACAACATCCTCCCCGGAAAACAAAGGTACAATAAACTAAAATAACAACACTTATATATTAAACCGTTGAGGATTCTTAACTACACGTCCTGATCTAGTTTTAACAGGTACTATAGAAGTGTCATCTTTTGGAATCTGCTGTATGTCATTATTATCGCTGACATCAGTAATAGGATTACTATATACTATTTGAATTTGACAACTTTTCTGCATCGACTGTAGATAATTCTAATGCATACAATTTTTGAACAGGCCTTGTTAAAATAACACCTTTATCAGTTTTTACTTTTACACTCCTATATACATTATCTTTACCCTTATATAATTCTATAATAATATCTAATGGCCAAAATTGACGTTTACTATCAGAGTCTACAAGTACAATATCCCCAACCTTAAGATTATATACATGTTTATTTGGAGATTTATTAACTAGGAAAGCCAAATACTCATTCCTGAAACGATTCCGAAAGTCTACGCGTAAATTCTGAATATAGCGTAAACGTAAATTAATATTCGTATGGTCAATTTCGTCTAAATCTTCTACATTGCTCTGATAAATATCTTTCAAAAAACAGGCGGGCGTTAAAGGTGTGAGATTTTCAAAATTGTCTGCAACATAAGTAAGGGGTCTCGAATTCATAGTTGCTTCACAATCATACAGTAAAGTTTCTAATTCTACGTAACTTAAATGAGCTTTACCTAACATTTTTCTTAAGAGATCCTTCAAAATCCTAATTAATCGCTCCCAAAATCCACCCCACCATGGAGCGCTGGGTACATTAAATATCCATTTAAATCTCTGGATCGTTGAAAATTCCTGTAAACGATCCCAGTTTAAACTCTTCATTAAATTATTGGCACCGACAAAGTTTGTGCCATTATCTGTATATACAACACTTATTCTGCCACGTCTCGCAATGAATCGTCGTAAGGCCATTAAAAACGATTCTGTAGCCATCGACTCTGTTAGCTCGAGATGAACAGCTCTATATACAGCACACGTAAAAATAATTATCCATACCTTTTGTCCTGAATAAAGAAATAATGGTCCGCAAAGATCAATACCCGTGACTTCAAACACTTTGGCATTCTTGATTCTATTTTCTGGCAGAGGTGCAACGGGTGCACTGACAGCCTTACTCTTCAACCTCCTGCATACAACACAGTCGGCAATAATCTTCTTTGCCCACCGTCTCGCGTTTGTTATCCAAAATTGTTCTCTTAAATTAGATAAAACAGTAGCAGTCCCGGCATGCAATATCAACAGTGGTATGTAATATTAGTCTCTGTATAATAATATTAGAACCTGGCAATAAAATAGGATACTTAAAACTTGTAGGTTCATTACTTAAAACTAATCTTGTTGTTACACATAAAAGACCGTCATTATTTTTAAATATTTCTAAATTAAACTTTTCCTTAACAATCTTTTCATCTATTTCCTCTCTCTGTATTAATTTAAACATCATCTTCTCAGCCTCTTCTACTTCTTTATAAGTTAATTCTCCGCGTAACCTTTTATTTATATATTTACAGTTAAAAACAAATCTATTAATCCACGCAATACTTCTAATAATCTTCATATACTTAGAAAAATATTCGAAACGCTTAATAAAATTGTTTGTATCTGTAGCGACTGTTAAAACCTGATTTTCTACCTCGCAGTTAGACTCGACTGTAAAATCTGAAAGTGGCCACTCTGATATATTACATTTAAGCCACTCTGGGCCTTCCCACCATCGAGTATTCTGTAGCGCCTCCGCATTACAGCCGCGCGATGGCAAATCTGCTGGATTTAGTGAGCCTGAAATATGACGCCATTGGTCTATTCTAGTTGCATTAATTATTTAATTTTCTTTGACTCTATTCTTTACGAAAACTGACCATTTGCCTTCCTTTTTAATCCATGTAAGTACGACTGCTGAATCTGTCCAAAAATATGTATCATATTCAAAATTAAAAACTTGTTTAACTTGTTGATATAACCTGACTCCAATTACAGCCGCAATCAGTTCTAAACGAGGTTCTCCTTCATAGGGGCAACTCTTGCTTTCGCTAACATCAGCTGTACATGAACGTTACCTCTAAACTCTGTTCTCAAATATATACAGGCTGCATATGAAAGTTTACTGGCATCACTAAACACGTGTATAGATACATTATTACATTCATTTATATTATCTATGCATAGTCGACGTGGTATTCTAACATTATCCAAAAATTGAATTTTATCGTACCACTGTATAAAATCATTCACTATATCTTGCGGTAGGGTTTCATCCCAATCCAATTTTAAAACCCAACTTCGCTGAAGAAGCAACTTTGGAAGCAAAGTAACAGGACATGTGAAACCAATTGGATCAAATACCTTTTGAGCATAGGATAATAATAATAATCTTTTAGTGATATTTTTATTTACATTTAAATCTAAAAACTTTACATTAACAAATAGTTGATCTTCTTTGGTTTCCCATCTCAAACCTAAAACCGAAATATTAGTCGACTCAATACTTGGACCTATAACCCAATCTCGTAAATCAAAATTTCCGGCTAACATTAATTCTTTCGATACAGAAATAAACCTATCACATTCTTCTTCATTTGTAACACTTACTACGCAATTATCGACATAAAACGACTTTTGTAATTGAATCGCGATATCTTTAAAATTTTCAGGCGCTTTCTCCAAGTGATAATTCAAAGTGGCTGCTAATAAAAATGAACTACAGGTAATCCCGAAAACAACCCTTTTATGTCTATACACTATTATTTCTTGCCTTTCTATATCCTTCCACCACACAAATTGTAAATAGTCTCTATCTTTTGGTATAATTGAAATCATAAAAAATGCTTTTCGTATGTCTGCTGTAATCCCAATAGCATTCATACGAAATTGTAATAATAAACGAGGTATTAAATCAATTAAATTCATGCCCGTTTCCATAAAGCTATTTAAGGAATAACCATTTATATCTTTGGCCGAAGCATCGAAAACCGGCCTAATTTTAGTTGTAGCACTAGACTCTTTAACCACTGCGTGATGTGGCAAAAAATTACCATCATCATTACCATCAACTATTTCTATAATGCCTTCCTTCAACCACTCTTTAAAAACGTTGTCATATAGTAAAATTTTACCTGAAGAATCCAATTTCTTTGTAACAGAATAAAGTCTCCGAAACGCTACCTCCTTATTATTCCTCAATCCTTTAAAACCCTCCTTCCACGGTAGGTACACTTCATACCGGCCCTCGTTGTTTACTGTTACAGTGTCTCTGAAAAACTGCATGACCTGTACTTCCTTATCTAACCTACATTGGGTTTCTACCGGATCTTTAATACCTATCGCTTCAATATCCCATAGATCAGTCACGGAGATATTGGAAAGGTAAGGAATATTTAAACAGGAATGAGTACTTAAAACTTGACCTTGTAGCGTCCAGCCTATTTTAGTTTCTATGGCTACTAAACTATCCTTAATATTTACAATATTGCCAGTCAACAAAAATCCAATAACATCGGCACCAAAAAGTAAAGAGACATCTGTAGGTTCAAAACCTTGATCATGTATAATAATATTTAAAGACTTTAATTGATTTAAAATTTGTACATTATTAATCCTAGGTATAGCTCCACTAATTTTATTTTGCTCTAACGCCTTAATTTTTAATGAAAAGGAGCTATCTAAACTACAAATATTTAACTCAAATATATTATACACACCTTTATCTGTCTTCAAACCACCGAATAAACAATGACCTAAAATTTCTGTACTTACAGGTTTCATATTCAATTTTTGAATTAGATCATTTTTTACATAAGAATTTTGAGATCCACTGTCAAATAAAACGCGTGCAGTGACAAAGTTTCCTGCATACATAACATTCACTAAAGCAGTCTGTAACAACGTAGTTCTGTTTTGTTGACATACCATTGCACCTGACGTTCCTGGTCTTGGCTCTTCTATTATAGTCCTGCTTGTATTATTATTATTAGTACGAGATAGATCAGGGCACATAGCAACCGTATGACGTCTAGCACATATCATACATTTAGGATATATTTTGCAATTTCTAGCATTATGACCAATCATTAAACATATATAACACCCTCTCTTCTTCTTAACTATCTCCTTTCTTTCATCATAAGTAAGCTTAGAAACTGTATAACATTCCGTGCTAGTGTGTGATGTTTTATCGCACCATATGCAAGTCTTCACTCTTGTTTCTTTATTTTCACTTGCAACAATACACGCTGCTGTAGGTTCTTTATACAATTCTTTCTTATTTTCTATTAAAGCATTCTCAAACCCTTCTTGTGCTCTTAAAATCCTTTCACTACTCTCGACTTCCTTCTAAAAATTCCAATAATCCTGATAACTGATTTTCTCCCTTCTTCTCAAAGGATCTCTCCCATGCTGTTAATATATCTACAGGAAGCGCAGATTCGACCATTGGAAATAAAATCGAGGCATATTTGTCTGTAGTCACATTCAAGGTTTCTAAAGCTTGTAAATTGGTAAATAGTTTATCATATAAATCTCTCAAAGATAAACTGTTAGAATATCGCTGTGTTAGTACCAACTGCAACAACCCTCTGACATAATAATCTATGACCATATCTTTACGAGCAAATCTATTCTTTAGCTGTTCTATGGCTTTATAATAGCTATCCCCCGACGGAGGATAGCTCTCTACTAGTTGTCTAGCCTTTGATCCCACTACAGTGGCTTGAATTAAATATTGGTACTTATCTTCTGTATCGATATCCTCGTCGTCATGAATTTTGTGGAATTGACCCCAGAATCCGAGCCAATTCCGCACTTCTCCGTCGAACTTGCGTAGCTCTATTTTAGGTAACACGAAACGCTTACGCTGGTGGTCGACTTCGCTGTAACATCTAGACCTGTTAGCAGATATTATAGTATTTTCGCTCCTAATACTGCCATTATTGTTTAGATGTAAATTAGATTTTATTAGTTCCTCATATTTTGACTTCATTGTAATATAACGCTTTTTATACGTTTCTGCGGTATCATAGTCGACAAAAAATAATTGTTCGTCCATGCTTTCGTCGCTCAACCACAGGTCTTTAATAGCGTCATCGACTTTAAATAATGAAATCGCCTTTTCTTCTAGATATATAAATGAGGACTGTACTAACTGCTGGTCTGCGGAATGTATTTCAAACGCATTTGCGCACTCTTTTTCGGCTATAGTAAAAGCTCGCCTCAACAAAGATCGCTCCTTTTTTGAACGATCCATATTTTAAAATAATAAGTACTTACGCAAGCTTCTCTACTATTAGTATTATACTTATAACGCACGGTCGCCACAATAAAACGATTGGGATGTTCGGATTCTTTAAATATTAATAGCTACAACCGAAATAATAAATTATATAATAAAATACGTTTTTCATCTTTGACATTTATTTTTAGATAATCAAACTTCTTTCAAAATATTTTAGTTTTAAAATTAAGTCAATTTACAACACAATCATTTAGATATGAGTATTGTCAACTGACCAAAATAAAGATTCAGGAAGATAAATAACATTCGGTACTTTTGATATATAATATATAAGCTATAACTGATAAAATAGACATGGGTCTGATTGAACTCCGCGACCGAACGAAAGCAAATATTAAATTATATAATATAATTATATTACCATAACCTTTTTTTACTATATTTTTTTTGGCTCGTTGTCGTTAATTTTTGTTTCTTTTTTGATAGATTACTATATTAAATAACCATACCCCTTTTATTGACAAATTTTTTTTTTTGTTTATTTTAGGCTCGTGCTTGTTAAGTTTTTGTCCATCCAAGGGTCATCGCAAATGAACAATTGGGAATCATCCCTGAAAAATTAGTGATTGTCACATGTGTATTAACATCTATATCTTCCTTCGATCATATATAACCAATGGATGTAGCTGTGGTCTGTGGTGATATCTTTATGGTAATAGATTATATAGAGTGCCAATAACTAACTCAAACGTACTATAACTAACAAAACATAAATAAGTAATTAAAAATTAACACTATATCTAAAATAAACCAAATTAAATAAAAAATGGGATACCAAAAAGGTCTTTGGTATTTTTGTATCCGTGATAATTTGTTGTTCGAAAGTGTTGGTAATAGGGTATTTGACTCCTTTTTGAAACCCGTTTTATATAATTATCCATTACACAATAATCACACAGCACACTACATTGATATTTCCGGGATGTCTACTCTATTATTAATAAAAATCAAAGTTAAAATTTTTACATTTCCACAATGGCGCTAAAAACGCTGTTTTGCAGTCTATGTCAAGTGTGACGTCACACGCAAGTAAACAAACAAGCACAGATTAAATAATCTCATATATATTATACTATTTTTTTTTAATATATATATATTTCATTCACACAGAAAGCTCTGTGCATTCACATGATTTATAATATGTGTATTGTTTTGTTTACTTGCGTGTGACGTCACCGGTCATCAACCAATCAAAGATATTTTTGTTAAAAATAAAATTGTATAAAATTGAATATTTTATTTCGTGTAATCTACAAAAATATATATAATTTAGTTTGAAATAAAGTGAAATATGTTTTTTTACGCCATTGTCAAATAGGATGACGACAATTTATAGTATATTTTTAATGTAGTCAAATAGACTATTTAGTGTAATATTCTCTTTAGAGAAAAATAAGTGTGAAAAACTTAATATAAACATTAAAACCTGACTTTTCGTGTTGTCGCCTAACTTCGCTTTATGTTGCAATAATGACCGCGATCCCATTATTGTAGCACGTGTTGTAAATTAAGCAAATACTGTGAGTAAATATTATATTGAAGACGATGCCCTTGCCTTTCCCACAAGCAATAATAAAACATCTTCGTACCGAAAAAAAAAGCAACGTACTCTGTGATTGTCATGTCAAGTCAACAAATCATTTTGTGGATTCGCTTATAGGACACGTATTCATTAAATTATTTGTATAATTCACACTGGGAAAACTGCTTAACGTATTTATTTATTTGCTATAGAATTATACTCTTATTACTGGATATTTTAAAGGTATGTCTAGGCTTACCCGTTTACTCTATTGATTGAAACGAGATGTATGATGCTGTGTTGGTTTATAGCTTGTTTGTTAGCTATTTTAAATGTAATAACGCTACATTGAGTTAAAAATTGTTCATTTTGCCCTTGTGGATACCCACCTATTCTTTATTTTGCGCTACCTCTGTTAAAGGATTCCCACTTACTGACCATTCATGTTTTCAGGATTTTCACCATGGCCGGCGTCGAACAGCCGTGTTACACACTTATAAACTTTCCTACGGATAGTGAGCCATACAATGAGATGCAACTTAAGCAGGACCTTGGTATTTTTTTGTTTATTTATCTGAATATTATAAAATTTTGTATTAAAATTACAACCACACTTAATAATTTAATTACAGAAAAAGGTGACACAAAAAAGAAAATAGAGGCCTTGAAAAAGACGATCAGTATAATTTTACAAGGAGACAAGATCCCTGGTCTGCTCATGATAATTATTAGATTTGTTCTGCCACTTCAGGACCATACCATAAAAAAATTGTTACTTATTTTTTGGGAGATTGTTCCAAAGACCTCCCCTGATGGGAAACTGTTGCAGGAAATGATTCTTGTATGTGATGCTTATAGAAAGGTATGGATTCTAAATCTTAATTGAATTTAGGTATGCATGTATTCATTAGATATGTTATTTACAATAATTATTTTTTGTAATTATAAAAATATTAAATTGTTATTATATTATTAAACTATCAATACATAATTTCTAGCATAGTTTTAGAAAACATAGTTCAAATCATTCATGATATAATTAAGTTATTTGTATATATCATCACGGGTGCCTTACTGTGCCCGAGACCGCCTAGATTACCCAGCGGAGGGGTTTTTAATCCCACCTCATCTTAGCCGCTGGTATGAGTCTACACTGAACAAGTGGCTAGCTTATTGCAATGTTTTGAATAGACTCAATAACCCATCTAAAGACAGTTTCACAAGTTGATATAGTGGAACTGGGACCGACAGCTTAAAATGCTCTCCGAGGCACTATAGTGGTGTTGTCAAACCAATGTACTTAATTTTTTTAATTAATACTCATTGGTACATACCAGGTTTCGAACCAGATATTTTTAAATCCAAGGTCTAACCAACTCGTCCATCACATATTAAGTTATTTAATAAATTATATTAATTTTCAAGGATCTGCAACACCCCAATGAGTTCATCCGTGGTTCAACTCTTCGCTTCCTGTGCAAATTAAAGGAGCCTGAGTTACTGGAACCACTGATGCCTGCGATCAGAGCATGTTTAGAACACCGGCACTCATATGTGAGGAGGAATGCTGTGCTTGCCATCTTTACTATTTATAGGTAAAAAATGTTACTAATGTTAAGTCATCAAGTTTTAGTTGAATTAGTCATTGCTTAGATCTGCCAACATCTAGTTTTTTTAAATGCAGTTCCAAGGAATATTTAAGTCTTATATAATATATTATTTATAAATATAATATTTATATTTAGCCCTTCCCAACAACTATTTTTCATGGCACTAAAATTATTATCTGACGGGTAAGTCCTTTAGTGTTCTGTTATTTTAACTCTCACAATTTTTGTCAAAAGAATACACAAAATAGAACACTACCCACAGACTTATATTAACATTTATTATTGTTAAAACATTGCAAACATATTTTGATTAACCTACCTAACTTATTGTATGAAAGATTATGGTGAGTCCAAGATTGTTGTGGATCCGACTGAAACTGGGGTTGAGGAAAATTATTATTATTATTTTTACTCAAGGATACAGTTTCGGCCTAAAGATATCACAGAAATATTATGAAGAAAGAAATGGCGATATCATAGCCAACCAAGAGAAAAATTACATATGGAGTACTAAAACAATAACAAACAAGCCACAATAAAACGTCTAAAAGAAATCAAGAAGATAATTTTTTTACTTTGAAATCTGTGAGATACATTAATATAAATACACCTGTTATTGGCTGATTTATCGCATCAAGATAAGCATTAGAAAAAGCCAGAAGAAAAAGAAAAAAAGAAAAAAAAAATTAAATACACTAGCAGCTTTTGCTGATGGGTGTATATCACTGCACTTATGGATTATCACTATATTTTAAATGTTTTTCTAGTCTATTCTTAAAGGAGTTTACTGAGTCAGCACTTATAACACTTTCCAGTAGCTTGTTCCATGTATCCACAACTCGATTAAATAATACATGTTTCCTTGGGTTACTATGGCTTGGTGTTTTTATCAGCTTCAGTGAATGTCCTCTAAGGCCTGAATACTCCTGGTTGCTCCGGTGAGCTCCACACCCCAGCAAGATCTAGAGCAATTTTGGTATAGTGTCAGAGATGTTCTAGACTTGGCAGAAGGAAACAAAAGTATTGTAATTTGTGGTGATCTGAATGGATGGGTCGGGATACGCAGAATAGGTTACGAGGTGGTTCTTGGGAAATATGGTGATAGCAGAGTGAATAAAGCTGGCAGGCTAATACTCAATGTATGCCTAGAAAAGAATCTCCTCGTGACGAACACTCTGTTCGCTCACAAGAACATTTACATACAAGAGTAATAAATGATGAGAGAAGTATGATAGATTTTACGATTGTAGACCATCGTATCAGGTCCCATATCACAGATACACCTGCTCACTGACCACTATCTGGTCGTCACAAGATTTAGTGGTCTTTTTAGAGGTTGGCAGTGTGAATGTTCCAATGGGACATTGGAGCAATTCGAAAGAATAAAATGTGAAAAATTGTGCGAAGAAAGTGTGAAAGCAGAGTATGAAAGTTGCATTGAAGATAAGCTTGCCAACCTAGAAGATGTGAGTGGTGATCTGGGTAAATATTGGAAACTTCTTAGAGACAGAATGGTAGAATCTGCAAAAAAGGTGTGTGGATGCATGGTGGGATGCAGAAGTTAAAATTTCTGTAGAGAAAAATAAGAAAGCATGGCGTAGTTATGTTAGCTTTGCTGAGTCTGACTGAAAGTATGCGACGAGAGAAAAGAAAGGCATACCTACGCTGTCTAATCTAACCATTTTATTCTTTATGATTTTTTAATTTACCCTCTATATGAATAAAATAAATGAATTCTGATTTATTTTCAGAAATTTTGAGTTCCTTATTCCTGATGCCCCGGAGCTAATTGGACAATTCTTAGAAACTGAACAGGACATGTCTTGCAAACGTAATGCCTTCCTTATGCTCCTACATGCTCAACAAGATAGAGCACTGGCATTCCTCGCAGATAGACTGGACAGTGTGCCTGGGTTCTCTGACATTCTGCAGCTTGTCATAGTTGAACTCATTTACAAGGTAATTTTTGTATAAAGAGGTGATGGTATCATTATTTTGTACATAACTTTGTTGACTTTTATTGTAAAAGTGTTTAAATAAATTAAGAATAGGTCAAGTTTTAGGAATCTCCACTTATTGTTTTTTATAATATTATGCATATAAAATTAATTATTCAAACTCTATTGTATAACCAATATTATATAAATAATTAATTTTATATATAGTACTAGATGGATTCTATACCCATCATACATTCAAATATTACACTACCTGACTTAAAATTATAAAAACAAATAAACGGATTAAAGTCGCCACCTCTGTAGACTAGTGGTTTGCTCCTTTGGTGTTGTATCTGGAGGTTGAGGGGTTGATACCCGCCCATGGCAAAAAATATTAGTATCTACGTTTTTCTGTACAGTTTGCCATAGTCTGGGTGTAAAAATAATCAGTAATACACAGATAGTAATTTTTTGGGATGAAAATATAATTTGCATCTTCAATTACATTAAACTTGACCAATTTACGCAATGTCGCGGGTAACCGCTAGCGGACTGCGCGAGCATGTAACCAATTAGGTGGGTATACAGCAAAAATAATAAGTAATACACAAATAGTAATTTTTTGGGATGAAAATATAATTTGCATCTTCAATTACATTAAACTTGACCAATTTACGCAATGTCGCGGGTAACCGCTAGCGGACTGCGCGAGCGGGCGGCGGGCGCAGCAGCGGGAGAATGAACGAATCAGTTCAAACCGGTTTATTGTGTATGTAAACCAATTTAACTCGGTTTAAGTCTCAACCCGATTTAAACCGGGTTGAAATGTCATGTTATTATATCTCTACAAAAATTCAAAAATTACATATGATTATTAATAATAATGTAAATTATTTCACAGGTGTGTCACGCGAACCCAACCGAGCGTTCTCGCTTTATCCGCACGGTATACGGTCTGCTTACGGCACCGTCAGCGGCCGTCCGGTACGAAGCCGCGGGCACTCTCGTCACCTTATCTACTGCACCGGCCGCTATCAAGGTATGCATTATAATCAGCAATCTAGTTTATTATTTTATAAAATGTATGATACATGTATATTACAAGATATTTGGAAGGACCCGGCCTTTACAATAACATAATACCAGAAACTTTCTCGGATATCCAAATTTTTTATCCATATTACCTGGTAAATATATTGCCAAGTTACGTCAAATAACATATATTTTATTTTCGCTTTCGATCGATCGACGTGGTGATCGGTTTTTCATGTGGCTTCCGGTAGGGCTGCTTGCTGTTGCTAACCCACCATGCCTTTCACATTATTTGTATAAAAAAGAATATTACTATACTAAAATGATAGTTTTATTTCAAAAACTATCACGGAGACCATTTCTTTTACTTCGCTTGTTTTAAGAGGCATCTTTTATTTCACCTTTTTTATTTAGGTTATATGTTTTTAAGGATTATGTTGCCTGTAAAGTTATTTTTCTTATTTATCCAACACAAAAAGAAATTGTATCAGTGGGCCTTAAAGGGTATCAACAGCAATGATTTGAATATAAAATTGGTATAAATTAATGTTAATTGTAGGAGTAATTTTCAACCATTTAGAATACTATTAAAATATTTTATTGCTTTTCAATAACTTTTGGAGATTTATTCCAATCTCTTAAACAGGGACATCTGCTTCTACAATCTATCTCTCGTTTTTCATGCTTTCTCTTACATTAGAGTACCCTTCAATACTCTTCGGGGGGGGTTTCTACCTACAAAACTCAACCAATGGCTACTCCCTAACTGCTCTACCACGTAAAAAAACTGTTTTAGGTATACTGTAGAGCTAAAGATCAGAATGCCTAATATGTGCAACTTTATGTTTACTGTTATCATTGATTGTCATTTAAACTTCATGTTGAATACTGTCTTTAAAGTTTTTATTCATTTACTTACTAAGGTACAGACCCCATGACGTAAATAAGTTCCCATATACTTTTTAATAGGCTGCAGCATCATGCTACGTAGAACTGATAGTACGTGAAAGTGACAACAATGTGAAGCTAATAGTTCTGGGCCGCCTGGGAGGCCTGAAGGATTTGGCCGGACCGGGAGCCGCACGGTCCATGCCCGCTATGGATGTGCTACGAGCGCTGGCATGTCCAGATCTTGATGTTAGGAAACATACACTGGACCTGGGTATGTAGCATGACAGTTTCCTTAATAAATTATTTTATATTCAAAATTACTGACGAGATTCTTTTGTGAAAATAATTACAAATATTAAACAAGAAAAGTCAGTAGAAGTCAGTTGAAAGTTAGTGAAACTAACTTTTTTTGTTTATAAACTTTGGGTTTATACATTGTATTTAATTATTTTGATACTGAAAGGAGGAACAGCTTACCATTTTTTTTTTGTTTTTACAATTTAAATGTGAGTCCTAAAGAATTCAGTAATTTTAACTGTAGAATAATTTATAAAGATAAAACTAGCTAGCAGTTTAAATTTAGACTCTGAATTCATAATCTAAAGTTCCCTTACGGACTGCTAATGTTATCCTGTTACGAGGGTGGCGCTGATATAGTCAGGGCACAATTTGGCTGGGTTTCAGTAGCCTGTTACGGCGTTAGGGTATTATTTTTCGTATGATCAATGCTGTTAAACAATAATATATTAAATGACCCCATTTATGGTTTTTGGACATGCCGATCTAATAAATAATTATGATAATAATAATATGTAGGACAATTTACATATATTGCTTTGGTCACAAACTAAGCTCTAGGCTTGTACCAACTATGTGTACCAAAAGCACGATATAGTCCAAGAAATACATTACAGTATATTTTATAAACACCCAGACCATGGCAAACTGTACAGAAAAAATACTATTTATCTTTTTGGCATGAAAGGGAATCGGACCCACGACCTAATGACCTGACACGATACAATGCCAAAGGCGCAACCACTAGTCTACGGCGTTCAATTAATACACTAGTAGCCAAAGAGTTTTGTCTGTATATCACTGCACTATTCAGAGCAGTCTCTTTTTAGAGAGGATAAATTTATAAAACCCACTTCCTAATAGTAGTTGCTTAGTGGCATTGCTTCTGTCTTTTTTATTAGTGTCAACAACTATTAATTCTGACATAAGTATAATAAAACATTTGTATGTTTTAGCCCTAGAGCTGGCGAGTTCCCGTCAAGCCGAGGAGTTGGTATCGGTGCTGCGTCGCGAAGCCGCCCGCGCTCTCGCCGCTCACCACGACGACGCACACAAGTACCGCGCTCTGCTGGTTAAGGCTCTGCACCAAGCTGCTCTCAAGGTAATCCTTCTGGACTGGACCAGAAAAACGGACCCTTATTTCTACTAAATGAATTGGATATCATCATACCTACTGCATATCAAAGTGTGTCAAATTTTGACTTTAATATAATTGTTATTATAGTATAGACAAGCAGCATTCACTGTTGCGGCTACATCACTGTGTAACTTGTTTTTTATTCACTTTTAAATTGTGTAATCTATTTAAATATGTTTATATTTTCGTATTTTTTAACACTTTCCGGTATACTGTTCTATTTGTTAACTACGCGGTTTGTTAAAAATGTAGTTAATTCACAATGCATATAGTAGAATAATATTCTAGGTTAGAAGGGTCCAGATAATACATTGCTTCTGAGTACATAATTTAGTTTAAAATAAAGTGAACTATGTTTCTTTACGCTATTAGTCAAATAGTTATAACGCTTGATTCTTGTATCGAATTGCAGGTGCGCTGTGTATTACTTATTCGTTCGTAATGTTAAATCAGTAATTTCATGGTGATTGCGTGCGCTTGCCTACCGCGCGGCTTTAATTACTTACGTACGACTGCAGTTTTTATTAGCTAGTGCCAGCGCTACTATGAATAAGTAAAAAATATACTTATTCGAATTATGTTTTTCAGAATATACCTACATAAATTAGTCATTAGGTTTAAAAGAGATCAATGAGTAACTAGGTAGTGTATCTAATTCTATTCTACAGTGCTCTTTTTAAGTCAACTAGCTAATAAACACAACAAAAATTAATTCTTATGAACAAGGAAATAAAAACAATTATTTTCTAATGTTTTATAATATAATAATTATATTATTTTAAAAAAAAATCCGCATACCGCAGACAAGCGCACGCACGAATTCCAGCGAAGTCTTTGCATCGTCTATTGAAGGATCTTGTCCTTCCGACATCAGCTATTGTAATTTTTATGGGTCGTGTTTCCAAGATGGCGCTAACAGGATCATATAGTATTTGGTTGAGTAGAGAGGGTAGTGAACATAGTGCAGGTGAGAGTTAAAAGGACTTTAAACCGACTTCGCGGTCAAGTACGGGAACGCTGCAGTTCATTCCCCTGCCTTGACCCGGCATCCGCACGGAAAATCCATGGATAGTTAAGAACATTATCTCAACACTGTGTTAATGCTACAAATCTCACACTTAAGATATCTATGAATGTTTAATCTACAAAAATATATACACAATATTATTATATAAAATTAAATATTAAATGTCTTCAGGCTACTTCTCAAAGAAACCATTTGGGTCTTAATGTGCAAATGATAACAGAGGTCCAAGATTTTTGTTTTATTATGTATTTGGTTTCCAGAGATAGAGATCAAAGTAGCCTTGATAAGGAAGACTGGTGAATATATATTATATTAGTTTCCAGAGGTAGTGAGCACAGTAGCCCTGTCGTTGTATTCGTAAGGAAGGCTCTGTATGAATGCGTATTGTATTAGTTTCCAGAGGTAGCGAGCACAGTAGCCCCGTCGTTGTGTTCGTAAGGAAGGCTCTGTATAAATGTATATTATATTAGTTTCCAGAGGTAGTGAGCACAGTAGGCCCGTCGCTGTGTTCGTAACGGAAGCTCTGTGTGAATGTGTATTGTATTAGTTTCCAGAGGTAGCGAGCACAGTAGCCCCGTCGTTGTGTTCTTAAGGAACGCTCTGTATTAATGTGTATTGCATTAGTTTCCAGAGGTAGTAAGCACAGTAGTCCCGTCGTTGTGTTCGTAAGGAAGGCTCTTTATAAATGTGTATGGTATTAGTTTCCAGAGGTAGCGAGCGCAGTTGCCCCATCATTGTGTTCGTAAGGCAGGCTCTGTATGAATGCGTATTGTATTAGTTTCTAGAGGTAGCGAGCGCAGTTGCCCCGTCATTGTGTTCGTAAGGAAACTCTGTATGAATTCGTATTGTATTAGTTTCCAGAGGTAGCGAGCACAGTAGCCCCGTCGTTGTGTTCGTAACGAAGGCTCTGTATGAATGCGTATTGTATGAGTTTCCAGAGGTAGCGAGCAAAGTAGCCCCGTCGTTGTGTTCGTAAGGAAGCCTCTGTATGAATGCGTATTGTATTAGTTTCCAGAGGTAGCGAGCACAGTAGCCCCGTCGTTGTGTTCGTAAGGAAGGCTCTGTATAAATGTATATTATATTAGTTTCCAGAGGTAGTGAGCACAGAAGGCCCGTCGCTGTGTTCGTAACGGAAGCTCTGTGTGAATGTGTATTGTATTAGTTTCCAGAGGTAGCGAGCACAGTCGCCCCGTCGTTGTGTTCTTAAGGAACGCTCTGTATGAATGTGTATTGTGTTAGTTTCCAGAGGTAGTAAGCACAGTAGTCCCGTCGTTGTGTTCGTAAGGAAGGCTCTTTATAAATGTGTATTGTATTAGTTTCCTGAGGTAGCGAGCGCAGTTGCCCCATCATTGTGTTCGTAAGGAAGGCTCTGTATGAATGCGTATTGTATTAGTTTCTAGAGGTAGCGAGCGCAGTTGCCCCGTCATTGTGTTCGTAAGGAAACTCTGTATGAATTCGTATTGTATTAGTTTCCAGAGGTAGCGAGCACAGTAGCCCCGTCGTTGTGTTCGTAACGAAGGCTCTGTATGAATGCGTATTGTATGAGTTTCCAGAGGTAGCGAGCAAAGTAGCCCCGTCGTTGTGTTCGTAAGGAAGCCTCTGTATGAATGCGTATTGTATTAGTTTCCAGAGGTAGCGAGTACAGTAGCCCCGTCGTTGTGTTCGTAAGGAAGCCTCTGTATGAATGCGTATTGTATTAGTTTCCAGAGGTAGCGAGTACAGTAGCCCCGTCGTTGTGTTCGTAAGGAAGGCTCTGAATAAATGTGTATTTTATTAGTTTCCAGAGGTAGCGAGCACAGTAGCCCCGTCGTTGTGTTCGTAAGGGAGGCTTTGTATAAATGTGTATTGTATTAGTTTCCAGACGTAGCGAGCACAGTAGCCCCGTCGTTATGTTCGAAAGGAAGGCTCTGTATAAATGTGTATTGTATTAGTATCCAGAGGTAGCGAGCACAGTAGCCCCATCGTTGTGTTCGTAAGGAAGGCTTTGTATAAATATGTATTGTATTAGTTTCCAGAGGTAGCGAGCACAGTAGCCCCGGCGTTGTTGGAGTTACTGGGCGATGGAACTGAGCCGGCTGCGGCCCTGGTCATGCTGTTTATAAGGGAGGCTCTACACAAGTTCCCTCAACTCTCAGATCTGATCTACCAGGTAATTACACTTCACTTATCTTAGTTTAAAACACACTGATATAAGAAATATCACGCCCACGGATCGGATTTCAAAAACAACCCTTTTAGACATGCTTATTCTCACATAGTCGATATACCGCCTCAGTCCTTAGTGATTGCACCGTTGTTGGCGATGTATCCGGAGATCGTGGGTTGGGTTTCCACTCATAGCAAAACAATATTGTTCATTTTCTGTCCAGTTTGTCACTACAAATTATTTATAGGTATTACATTTCTACATATTTTACATAGAAGCCTTTCGGAAATTACCTAAATAAATATGAACCGCATAAAAGTTTTGTTGCGAACTTTAGAAGGTGCGTACAGAGGGACAGACAGACGCGGGAAGCGACTTTATTTTATAATTTATGTCCTCTCCAGCGTTTAGTGGAAAGTTTCGGCGGAATCAAAGCTGGCAAGGTGTCTCGGTCGGCGCTGTGGCTGATGTCAGAGTTCGCGGACAGCACCGCGCGTTGTGCCGCCGCGCTCGACGCCATCGCCGCCGCCGTGCCCAGCGGGGAAGACTCCCAGGTATTGTGGCATATATATATATTTATTATTGGAGCACGGCGTCTAACGTTGTGACTAACTGATGGTAAGATGATGACGACGAGGAAGACCCACTATAACCTACCACCGTATTATTAATTGATTACTGGATGCCCTTAAGTTGGAATTTGTTTAAATTTTAACAAAATTAATAGAAATAAAATGAATAAATTAATCACCTTAATTTATTCATTTTATATTCAATTAATTTTGTTAGAAATTTTATATTATTGTGTCAGAATTTGTGTATAGTGTTTTATTTTTTGTTATTCTGATATTGATGAAACCTCAATTATTAATCTCAACTATTTTTTTTAAATAACAAATGTTGTCAAAAAGTGTCTTCTTTTTTTAAGTGGTAACATTTAATTTCAGGATGTAGTCATATTTCGTTATTGGTCTGTGAGTTTACCATTTTTCAGAAGACTGTCTCTTTTACGATTAATACGTGCTAAATAACTTGACTGTGTAGGTATATCTACCACAATATACACACAATACTGATGCTCTTAAAAAAAAAGAAGTCTAGACGCCCCTCTCACTCAACTCAGACCGTCTGGTCTGAGTTGAATACAAGATTTATAAACCCAAATATAGTTTTGTTATGAAAATAAGAATATATTACGGACGTGGCCTAAAGCCTAAAATAAATGTCAAACATGTTTGTTGCCGCCATATTGTGTTATCATTCATTGAGCATTGATTGTTTTTTTGTTCCCACTTTTTGTTTAGGTTTGTGTTGCGATTTTAGTCCTTAGGGCACCTCTCTATTACCTTAATGAGTTTCGTACTGACTGGATTATATTATTATAGGAGCAACCAAAAGAAGTAATATCGTCGACCCCGAGACAGCTGATCACGAGTGACGGCACCTATGCCTCCCAGTCTGCGTTTAACGTGCCCACGTAAGTTTTAACTATAATTTTTGATATGTTATCCGTTGAATCTCAATATTGTATTGTATACGTAATGTAAATCACCAATCATATGTCTTGTCACATAATTATAATCACAGAATGATTAAATCAACGTTCTAGAAACTGGGGGTAAGCCTAACTTACCTTAGTTCGCCTAAGTGAGGTTGCACATTATATATTAATAACCTATCAGGAAAAAGAGAGAAACGGAAATATATAATTTATGTATATCCCATCTCTTTTTTCTTGAGAGATCGCACGGGTAATAATATTTGAAATTTGGAACAGCCTCCTAATAAGAGTAGGAATTGATTAATTTTAACAAGTAGTTATTTACGTAAGTTACAAGTAGGTAAAGTAAAATATAAAACCTTTGTTATATTTCATGCTATGCACTAGTTAAACATACATAACTACTCAATATCCTATTTGAATAATATAAACAATAATCCATATTACCAGAGACTATTTTATAAATGGGGAAATTGTAATTTACCATGACAATTTATAATACATTAATTCGTTTAGTTGATTCATTGAGTAGCCCTAAGACTGTAGACATGTTTTTGTGTTATATATTTCATAGTTAAAAGTTTATAGGATATATTATTGCGGATATATTACGCAGTGATCTCAGTGTTTATGTTATTACAACGAATATAACCAACGATAAAATGGCGGCACACATTTTATCGTTGGTTATATTTCCTTTCTTCACTTGATATTGACAAGACTATACAGTATACCGTCATGTCGCTTTTCTTCTTATCCTACTTTTACTTTACATTATTTTACTGTATAAATCTACCCACTTGTTAAAATTTCCACGCTTTATGCATAATTGGCAAAATTATGCGTAAAGCGCATCAAGTTTCATATAACTTTGATGAGGCCGTGAAGACCGACCACTTTGTCTTCACAGCTGATTGTGTAGGATATGAGGACACTTCAGAAGTGAGGAAGGAAAGTGAAGGTAGAGATAAGACTTGCCTTAAAAGTAACTATACTAATTAAAACTAACTTAGTAGCTAAGAAACTATTAAACTAAAATTGCCTCTAAGGCCATTTGCCAGATTCATCCCCGGGTGACTGGATGAAAATGAGTGTAGGTCAATTTTATCAATCTATTGTGGTGATGAAATGGACCTACCTCCGCCCTTGCATGTTGTCATGTGGCCATTCCTAATTCTAACCTAATCCTTTCCCTATTCCTTTCCATCCTATTATCCTACTTTTACTGTACATTACTATGACTTTATAAATCTACTCACTTGTCATTGGCAAAATTATGCGTAAAGCCATTAGGTAAGAAGAAGAAACTAAACTAAGCAATGTCTAAACAAAACTAAAATGAATACAATGACCGACAAAAATATTATTTTAATTCTGCGACGAACAGTAATCAAGAAAAGAGAAATAAAATAAAAAAATTGTCATGGTAAATTCCAATTGTCACGTTTATGAAATAGTCCCCTGATGGTATATTACAGCACAACAACCACCACGAGCAGTTCGTCGGGCCCCCTAAACGACCCGTTCTCCGCCGCGTGCGCGTGCTCGGCGCTCTGCAAGATGGCGCTCAGACACCCGCACCACGCCGCCAGAGCCATGCATCTCGCCAGCCAACTCATGTGTCTGCAGAGTATGTATCTATAGCAGAGGTCCGCAAACTTTTTTATCGAGTAGACCCATGAAACTAATAATTATATATGGAACCGCCATAGTGCCTTAAATGGCATATAAAATGAAATGTCAAACAAGTTCGTTGCCGCTATGTTCTCTTCTCTCTTTAATCAATCAACGCTCAGTGATTATTGCTTTTGTACTATTTTTTTTTTATTTGTATGGCGTCGGCCATTTCCCTATTTTATCTCCATGAGTAGACCACATCGATTTTCCATACCGTAGATCTTGTGCTTTTTTTAATATGTACTTTTGACCGGAAACACTAGGGGAAATGGAGGTGAGTGAATCCTCTCACCCAAACAAATTCTATAAGACACTGTAAGTTAATCCTGTAAAACATGATTCAAATACTTTGATGGATGTGCTCTTGTAATGACCTATTTGATGAGGTGGTAGTCTCCTTTTAGCGGTTACGAAACGGCCACTTGAATTGACTATAAAGCTGCGAAATAGACTATTAAAATAAACTCGTAATACAAATTCGTCTTTGTCCCCGTTAATTTTGTAACTGCAGTATTTAGTCTGCATAGTGGGAGCGCATTAATGGGCGTTGTAGATCTGCTTAACACCAGGTAGATACCGTGCTCATATAAAAAAAGACAGCTGTCATTTTGTATCAAAATCGACGAACATGCTTAGGTTTTTATCTATTTACGTCAGTCGTCTTGAAAAATATATAGTTGCCTCTCGTGCTACAGTAGTATAGCTATTTCTATGAAAATAAGAATAATATATGTATCCACCCTAGGGTCTAAAAAAAATCGCCTATAAACGTAACGTCAAACATGTTAGTTGCCACAATATTGTGATCTCACTTCAACCAATTAATGCTTAAAGTTTATAAGATTTTTGTTTTGGGTTTGTATGGCGGGCGGCGATCTTGTTTTCTTAAGATTGGAAAATCATTTTAGGCCGCAGTGCGCCTTCCTATTATATAGCTTCATGGTTGTTTCAGACAATCAATTGTCGACGACTACAGCCGACGACATAGAGCACGCGGCGCTGTGCGTGCGGGCCGCGGCTACCAGACCGCAGCCCGTCACGCACGCGCTTGCGGAAACCTCCAGGACTGCTCTAGCGGCCTTGTTGGCTGAGTCTGATGTATCCAAGCAGGTAAATCCCAGGCGAATTTCGAATCTAACTTTGAATGCCATTCATAGTGCGAAAAGATGGCTTTTTGATAGTGTTTATGATCCATTTTTATAATTTTTTATTTTGGTCATGAAAAATATTTAATAGTTAAGGCTGTATTCTGAAAATCTAGAACTACAAAACTAAAAATGTTTGTTAAAGAAATTTACTCGATACTCACAGACAACTATTATTATGCAAATAGTAACTCTTTAACTTGAAATGTATGAAGAGATTAATATAGTCTCCCATATTTTATTTCAATAAAAAATGTATTTATATTTTCCAAAACACGAAAATTTTGTACTTTTTAACATCTCTGCAAGCGACAAAACTACAACAATTTATAGTGGTAAAAAAATTGATATCAATAGTTTATTATGTATTCTAAAAATGTATAGAGAGATTTTTGCAAGTTTAATAGAAAATTATTAATTAAATAATTACAAAAACTTGCCAGACAGAAATCTTCATACAAAATCCATGACAGGTCGTCATTGTGCGGGCGATCCCGTCTGTGAAAGGTGGTTCCGCGTCGCTTTTTTCTATTTCACTATTGGAACACTAAATATTCACTGTTGGGAATTTTATAAGACAAGTACATATTTATTTTGATTATATTCTATGTTTTTTCACCTTTTAACACGATTAACTACAGATTCAGCTAAAATAAATATGCAATTTTCACCAACTGTCACTATCAGTATAACCTTACAAAAAAAAAAGACAGACTGTCCGATGTAACTAAAACTACGCAACAGCTATTTATTTTGGTCGCTTTTATATTTTTAATAAAATGTATCGTCGGGCGCACATTATTTTACAATTTTTAAACATATTTTACCTATTTATTTTAATTGTTTTTTTTTAATAAAGTTTTTTTTTATATATGTCCAAAGCAAAGCTCAATAGGGTTCCATCCATTATCCAAAACTTTATTTTTATAAATGGCAGAGTAGTTCAACAATTTTATTATCTACCTAATATTTAAATACTAACATAATAATGTATTGTCTTATTTTATAATCATTAATATTATTACAAAATCAAAGTTTTATTTTTATTTTAGCATGTGTGACTGTTTGTATCTAACTCATGACAAACATACAATATTTATGAATAGGGACCAATACGATTTAATTTCTATATAATTAGACCGATTTACTATGGCCGGCCAAATGATGTTGTTACCAAATGGGCGGCTATAAAAAAGAACAATACGAAATTATTATTATTTCGTATTGTTCTAGCATAGAATAATTCGAACTATGTTTTAGAAACTGGCGGTGGGCAATTTCTAGAACATTGTTTGAATTATTTTACGCTAAGTATAAAACTAAAATACATATTGAAAATATTACGCTAAAAAATAATTATTATCATTCCACAAGATTGGTGGAATGCCAGGTCTCTGAGTTTTCAACAAATTAACTGCTACTGCGTTTTATAACTACCTACACCATGAAAGGAGACTACCGCCTAGATAATCGAAAAAATCCACGCCTAATCTAAATCATAACTAGCCACCGTTCTCTATAATCAATCTATATTTTTTGACGGATAATAAACCATGGTAACTACTAAAGTACGGATAGTTTATATGATATTTGTCGGTAAATGTAAATAATCATTTTTCAGGTATTTATTGGTGAGACCACCTACTAAGTATGACAATACTTCTGTTAGACCGAGAGCTCGTGTCCAATAAAACTATAATAGTAACCAATATTTATTTTTTAAATAGTAACAGCTGCTTTTATAAAATAATATTGCATTTTTACAATATTTAAATAAAAAACATTTTCCACCGCTAAAAAGATTTTATAATTTATTTTTTACAATTTTATACATATACCTACCAGCGGCCACATTCTGTTTCTTAAAACGCGACCGTCAGATTGTCAAAATAACAACTTCCGCTATTAGCGCGTTCTCCTCCAATCAGAGTAGTTGTTAACCTTTTCTGATTGGAGGAGAGCGCTCTAATAACAGAAATCGTTATTTTGACAATCTAACGCTCACATTACAAGAAACAGAATAAGTAATTAAAGTTTATAAGAATTATTGATAAAAGTGAATGTGTATGGGTGTAATATGTGTAGTGCATGTCTGTGTGTGTTGTGTGTATGATGCGTGTGTGTAATGTATGAAGAGTATATTTTTGTAGGCTATGGTGTAACAGTAAGGTCAATTTTATGATAATATATTATGTTATGTCAAAAAAACGATAGACTAATTATTGAGAATGGACATAGGTATAATATCTAGGTGATCAAAACCGGTAAACCGAAGATATTTTGTAAAATGAAAGAACGTGATACTTAACTTGCATAATTTAGTACGTGCAGATTTTAAATGTCAATTTTTGTTTGATATTTTCCTACGTATCTTTTTATATTTAAGCCTTATAAGTGTAAATTAGAGACAAGTTCAAAACAAACGGACAGATAATTGATATATATATGTAGAGATTATGATTGCCTTGAATACCCTGAGTCTGGGTACCCTGAAGCCCTGTAGAAGTTATGTATATATATTTAAATGTATGTGTATCTAAGTTATTTTACTATAAAAAACTAATTTATTTAAAATAAAATATTTTACATAAATTATTCCAATTAGGTAACTCCGGAATATTTTTAATGTAGATAGATGGGTAAGTAGATTAAAGTGGCGCAGACCCCAATCCTTAGTAATGTCAATTCATATGACAGCATTTTTTTAAACAAATACTTAGACTGGCTGAATTAGTGCAAAATAAAAAAAAGTTTTGTTTAATATAAATTCTTAGTTTATTACAAAGCGGAGTCTAGTAATAGTCACTCTTACCAATGCCTTATAATAAATTTAAACTGTTAAAATTAATATATATTAATAAAATGTACCGGTAATATCACACTTTGTACGCATGTCTGGAAATTATAGTAATACATCAATTTTATTGAAACATTAAATCCCCGCATATAAAATTACATTTCTTGACTATTTCGACAATACATTAATTAAAATAAAATAGTAAGATTTCTAAAAATAGATATCTAAAATAATAAACTGTCACACTCCATACGATGAAATTTCAACAGAGTGACTTTTGGGCTCAACTGTCCACAGTTAGAATAAATTGAAGAAATAATCTCAAACATTTTTGAGTGAAATCTGACAGAAGGTGATGACGTCACATATACGAATTCCCCCTTAATTAAACTTGCCTTAAAAATAAAATACTAACTGACATGCGCAACTTCGTCTGCGTTACTGTAACCATGTTATATACCCTATATATAGTCTTCCTCGATAAATGGGCTATCCAACACGTAAATAATTTTCAAAATCGGTTCAGTAGATCCAGAGATCATTTTAATTAGACCGCTGTATAGGGTGGAACTGGGTTACTTTTAAATAAGAAACCAGCCTAATTGGTGTATTATATAGGATTAAGATTTTAAATTTTGTACCTAGGCTAAGATTTTGCTCAATAAATGAATTATTATTATTAGAGATTACCCCCTACAACCTCACAAACTTTATCTCTTTATAATATTATAGGTATAGATAATAGAATTCATTCTTTTGGTTTTATTTGACAGTAAAAAAGAGTGAGAGGAGTATATGCGTTAGCTAGAGGGAGATACAAGTAATGTTTTTATGTGCATGCTAAATCCGATTCACTGTCACTCTAATAGCGCCGTTAGTTGTCGGATCAGTGATTATGAACGTTATGGTTAAAAGTTATTTTGACGTGATTCAAACCGCGGGTTTGTGAGTTCCTCAAGCTTAAATTTTAGGTCCACATTTTTTTTCCATATACTATAAATGACCTAATATAAATGTTTGTTTTCTCTCAGAAACCGGAGATCCAAACCCAAGCGACAGTAGCGGTAGAGACCGGCGTAACGTTCTCCCAGCTGGCGGGCGTCACGGCTACCACCGCACATGATATCTTCGAGGTTTCTCTCTCTAAGGCGTTAGATGGTAACTATTACAGACATTTTGTAGATAATAATAATATGTAAGATTTTTTTTACAAATATTGACCTATTTTTTATAATATTGGAGCATGTGGCTTTATATCTACCTGTTGGTAAGAACCCTACAAAATCCATAAATAGGATCGATCAATAAATGTTTGTTTAACAATATTAATCGTTCCCACTATTCCGGCAAAATGATGCGGTTACGAACTGGGCGGTGACAAAGACGAATTTGCATTACGAATCTATTTTTTATCATTCTCGCTGCTTTATCAAATCAATCGTTTCGTAACCACAACCTGAAAGGAGATTACCACATGGTAACAAACTATGCTAAGTTTGTACTATGTGTACCTGAAACAACGACACATAATATACTATATAAACACCCAGACCATGGCAAACTGTACAAAACAACGTGCTACCTAACCTACGCATATAACGCCATAACCGGTACCATTAGACTACGGATGTGATTCTATCTTTTTTATGGGTTTTCGAGAAAAAATTAAAAAGTAAAATTGTATTTTTTATTTCGAAAATATAGCCAAAAATAACCCGGTACCTCACTCCGGAAAACCTTTTTCAAACGGGACGGAATATAGGCGAATGTATTGTAAAAACATCATATATATATACGAGTATATCAGGAATACCGTCCTAAATTTGCAGGATCGCGTATTTTTGCGCATGTGAGGGCATAATAAACTAATATGGTTTTTGTCAATAAAAAAAAGTTTTTTCAGATATTGATATTTGAAACTTATACTCTATTATATTTGTTTGACGTTGTGGCCGTACATACTCGTATGTATGTCATTATAACGCCAATGAACGACCACAAACTTATATATTATAGCATTTTGGAGTTGATTGAAGAAAATAAATGATACACTTTTGAGTTCACAAATCACTCCCATTTAATATGAGATATGAAAGAAAGCAAAGTAATTACGGCACAGTGATTAATTAGATAATAGTAAAGATGACAAAGTAGATATTGATGTTAGGTGAAGGAAGAATAAGCGCCAGCGAATTGGTGTGGAATTGTAGCAGTAGGTACCTACATGCGCGGTGCACGGTATGGTCGAGTGCGGACTTTCAAGCTTCGAGCTCAGGGCGGTAGGTTGTAGGTAGGAGCGAGCGCATGACGAAAGTGCGCGCGCGGTTAAGTTTGTGGTCGTTCATTGGCGTTATAATAATGTACGACCACAGCGTCATTGTAAAGAAGGCAAGGAAAACAAACTGCTATTTAAATAAATAAAAAATAAAAAATTAACATGTCAATGTTACAAACAAGCGTTTCTATTGGTTACCGCGAGGTGAAGTGAATATTTGGGTCCGATAATAATCTACAGTTCATGAGTGGTATACCTACGTGTTTCTTGAAACTCATCTTTTATATCTTGTGAAACTTTATTACAGCAATATTAAAAAAAAAAAAGTATCCGTAGGTCGTGGGTTTCATTCGCGTGTGCATATTGCCCTGGTTTGGGTGTTTATTACGAGTAGCTATATTTTTATTTAACACTTGAAATAGTGTTAAATAGAAACATAACAATTTATTCATTACAAGTTTTTAGTTTGGTTAAAACCGCAACTATCTGTTTTTTTATAATATTTATTTTTCTACCTATTTATGGTAAGTTAATATCATCCCCAGGTCGTAGCTCAACATCCAATGAAGAAAAAGGAAAGTTATCCAAGGTGACGCAGCTGACTGGCTTCTCCGACCCCGTGTATGCTGAGGCCATCGTGTCTGTGAACCAGTACGATATTGTGCTCGATGTGCTTATTGTCAACCAGACAGGTAATAATGTATACATACCTAATTACATATTTAATACTTACCTATATTTAAATATTCAATCCAACATTGATAGTACAAGTATTATTAGAAAACTTCCAAATGTATTTGTTAACCTAAAGTGTGTTTCTTTTTCTAAATAAATTTATTATTATTAATAGTGATAATTATTGGATTTTTGGTTATAATGTATTTTTTTTATACCTACTTTTAATTTAAAATCATTACAGAATAATCATTACTGTTTATAGATAGGTTATTGAGTCTATTCAACACCGCTACGACCTGACCACTTTTCAGTGTAGACTCAGAAAACCATTGGTGGGTATCCTGAGGCGGTCTCGGCGGTCTCTGGCGCCGTAAGACACCCGTAATAGTACAGAATAAGCAAATATTAGAACATCTATTCCACTAGTACAGATTTTTCAAAATTTTAAGTTCATATTTTAAAATATTATAAGCGATTGAAGTCACTAAATTAATTTAGAAATATAAAAAAAAATATAACAATAAATCATATTTTCCTGACGACATCACAAAAAGACTTACTTCTAAACCTTATTCTCCATAAATATATACGCAAAGGCTGTGCTATTTATTTATTTTAAAAAAATAATGCACAAATAAAGTACGAAGTTATTGACGCCAGTAATTTCCCACCATTGGGACAAACTATGCCGTAAGTAGGTAAATAGGCGCAATATATAGGTGTAAACACTCCAATCCACGAGAACTGATAGTGACGCCATCAGATTTTAATTGTTAATTTAGTACTACGCATAATAGGGTATTTGACTCCTTTTTCAAACCCGTTTTATATGATTCTTCATTACATAATAAGCACACTACATTTACATTTCCGGGATGTCTACTCTATTATTAATAAAAATCTATGTTAAAGTTTGAATTTTCACAATGGCGCTAAAAACGCTGTTTTGCAGTCTATGTCAAATGTGACGTCACACGCAAGTAATCAAACAAGCACAGATTAAATAATCCCTATATATTATACCCTATTCTATTTCATCCACATGATTTATAATCTGTGTATTGTTTGGTTTACTTGCGTGTGACGTGACCAGTCATCAACCAATCAAAGATGTTTTTGTTATAAATAAAATATTCAATTTTATTTCGTGTAATCTGCAAAAGATATACATAATTTAGTTTAAAATAATAATTTATAGTATATTTTTAATGTAGTCAAATAGCCTATTTAACGTCGACCGGTGCAGGTGGTATACCACGATACGAGTATGTAGATTTGTTAATTTAAATATCATTTTTACAATGTTTACTAAAGACAATTTTAAAACATCAAAACGATATTTTCATTATTGTCTATAACGGAGTACGTTTTGACGCAATGACGTCACTATCAGTTTTCGTGAAATTTAGAACATTAATTAATAGATACAAAATTACATTGTATATAGTACATAGTAAGTATTTACATATATATATATATATAAAACAACAAAAAATAATGCATATTATTTTCAGACGACACCCTCCAAAACTGTTGCGTAGAGTTAGCGACTCTGGGAGAGTTGCGGCTGGTAGAGCGACCGGCCGGCATAGTGCTAGCGCCGAGAGACTTCGCCACCATCAAGGCACATGTCAAGGTCGCTTCCACTGAGAACGGAATCATCTTCGGCAACATCGGTGAGTAAAGACTCCAGAGTTGTAACGAAATACACAATTGAGTGTTATAATAAATATTTTTAGATTTTTATAAAGGTATTACAAAAATATATATATGTTTTGGTGTCAACATGATTGACACTTGCTTTTATAAAAGCCGTAAACTAAAATAGTAAGTGGTTCTGTTTTTTATTTATTTTATAATAACTAAAATAGAGAATCCTATACGTGATTGAGTATAATAAATATAAAACAACATAGTATTTTAACAGTTAGCGACGTCTAGATTCCCTGGGCTATTAAACTGTTTTTTTATAAACTTAATTAGATGGGAGGTCTTTATAATTTCGCTAGGCCAACCAGTCTCGTTACTACCTCACCGCCCTATCATGTAATGATGTTCCGATTTTAATCTGTGGGTCAACTGGTCAGGTGACTACTGCAACCGGGCCCATCTCGAGAAGTCTCAGGGTATGGTTACGAAATGGGCAGTTGATTTGACAATAAATCAGCAAACAGATTAAAATATTCTTGCAATAGTTCGTCCGTCACCCATTGGCCCATTTAGTAAACGAATCATTTGGTATAGATAGTGTGATCTATATTATTCCGTTCATGCGGACTTTATAGGGTTGCTTACTATCAGGTATATACAAAGTCACATGCCGAGTTCCATTTTATTATATTTTCCAGTATATGACGTGAGCGGCGCTGGTTGCGATCGCGGCGTCGTAGTCCTCAACGACATCCATATCGACATCGTGGACTACATACAGCCGGCGGACTGTAACGACGCGGACTTCCGGACCATGTGGGCGGAGTTTGAATGGGAGAACAAGGTTAGTGTAGTGATTTGACCACCCGTAGTCTAGTGGTTGCGTCGTGTAACGTTGTATTGGGAGGCTGTGAGTTCGAGTCACACTCAAGCAAGGTTGAGGTAAAACCATGAGAGTAAGAATAATATACGAAAACATCCTAAGGCCTAAAATAGCCTATTCTCTTTCTTCTCTTACTTTTACTACTTTTTGTTTTAGATTTATATAGCGAGCGACCATCTCTTTAAAGGTGATTTTAGTCGATAGGGCGCCACATATGTAATAAAAAAACATAGATTACCTGAATTTTGCTGTACACTTTGCCATGGTCTCGGTGTTTTAAAATAATATGTATTAGTATCGTTGTACATGCTTAGAGCTTAGTATGAAATAAAAGGCGCCTTTTCACCAGAGTTGCGTTCTTTTTTGTTACACCGCATATAGTTCTGACGTCATCAGAGTAAGTTATTCGACACTGACATTTACGAACGATTTGTTGTTGTCGCGTAACCTCAAAACGTTCATTCATCTAAAATATGTATGTGTTTATAAGATTTAACTTAAAGAATATTTATTTGAAACTAATAATGGATAGTGAATAAAGATGCCGACCATGTGAAGTGCTATAACTATAGCACTTTATTTATTTAGTTAAAAAAATTACAATTAATAAATAAAATAAAAATAAAATTGTTTATTTCAGAGAAAAGTTACAAAAATAATTTTAGCGCGCAGTTCCCACTTTAGGTTTTCCTGTGCTGTGGGAAACTGGCTCCTTAGTTACAATGCATATAAACAACTAATAACAATCAATTTGAATATATTTATGTTATATGTATAATCATGTGTGACGTCATTGACTCGAAAATAACTAATAATTCAATTTTATTCATTAAATTATAAGTACTTTAACTTCGAGTACAATATATATTATATTTTGACGCAACTCAGCGTGCGGCACCAATGTTTTTCTATAGGTGCACTCTCATAAGAAAATATTTAAAACAATGAAAAAAAAAAACTCAAAACGTCCCTCAGTGACGCCATTCTGGAATCTGTGGTGATTCCAGAATGTTTTTACACACACAGTTTTATTAGCACTGCCGAAAATTTTGTTTTTACGCTGTATGTATAATATTATTTGTTGTCTGTAGATACGGCGTGAATTTTTATTTAAAATATCCTGTTGATGGATTCGCATCTTTATAAGCTGACGTTAAAGAACGTATAAAACAATAATTTCACACGCCGTTGTGTAATTGCGGGATACTGGTGTCCCATCCCACATGTACGTTTGATTACAGGTTTCGGTGAATACCAACATCACCGACCTGCGAGAGTATCTCCAGCATCTGTTAGCCTCTACCAACATGAAGTGTCTCACTCCTGACAAGGTAAATATATTTATCACTTTCATGTTCTTGTTTAGGTTATGTTGTGATAGAAGTTACTTTTTTTTATTCAGTTTGCATCTGTCTAAAATTTTAAAATGTTTTTGGGATAATTATATATTTATATAATATGTATAAAAATAACGCCAGTGTAGAACCCATAAAAATAAGCTATTTCTTTCAGTATTTCTCCACCAGTGTTTATTGTAGAATTAAAAAAATATTTTTGTTGGTCACTATTTAATCTTTATAATCACTTATAATCAATTTTATTTTTCATAATAGTTATTTTGATGTTAATAATTATACTAAAGTATTACGTACATTTGAAAGATTTTTACGTACAATCACCTACATTAAAATAATAATTATACTAGGTAGGACAAACAACCAAGCGGTATTACTAGAAAGTACGTTTATATAGGGCGTCAACACAACCGGCGAAATCTTAATATCGTTTGTTGGTATAGGTATAATCTAAAATAAAATTTGCAGGCCCTCTCAGGACAATGTGGATTCATGGCGGCCAATATGTACGCGCGCAGCATTTTCGGAGAGGACGCTCTCGCCAACCTTAGTGTGGAGAAGGCGCCGCACAAACCCCAGGCGCCCGTCACCGGACACGTTCGGATACGGGCCAAGACACAGGTACGAATCACTCTAAGAGGTAGATAAATCATTACTCTGTTAACGGCGAAATCATAACTACTTGTTGATGAGAGGTATTCATAAATCATCACTACCCGTAAGGTGTAGATTTAAAAAATAAACAACAATAAGAACATGATTACCGAAATAGTATTTTAGAAAAAGTTTAGAATTCTTTGTAGTCGATTTTTCCACTCGTTCTTTTTATTGTAACGCATATTTACCTGTTAGAACACTGCCTCTGAAATCGCGAAGTCTGCGTTTTCCATCCGAAATAAGCTTTCGCAGTATGTCTCGACTACTGTTTGTCACAGAATTAAAACAATATTTTGAAATCGGGAAAAAACGTTTTTTCATATTAATAATAATACAAAAATATGTAGATATTATAACAGAATGGTTTTTACGTACAATTACCAACATAAAAATTATAATTGAATAACAGCCAAGTTGTTATATTGGAAGGCATAGAATTGTATAGGCGTCAAGACTTCAGAGCCCTTAACTATGTATATAAGTTATTAAGTAATAATATTTTTGTTTTCAGGGAATGGCTCTTAGTTTGGGAGACAAGATCAACAACATGATGCAGAAGACCTCGCAGCTCAAGTCGTCGCCACAACCCATATCCGTGTCATAGATTTTACACCTAGATTTATTATTTTATTATCATAATATATCCATTAATAAATATTATTTAGTATTATGTTTATCATATTGGGTAGTCTTATTTTGTATCCTGGATTTTTCCTTTGGAAATGCCTAAAATGGTGTTTCCTCTCTTTCTTACTAATGAAATTCATCTTTGACTGAATAAAGATAAAACACGAATTTAACTAAAAGTAAACTTTTATGAATAAAAAGGTAAATAGTCATTATACTTCGAGTCATATAACGGATAGGATTATTTAGGTGAGAGAAAGTTCTCTATAACTTCGTTCGATTTCTTTTCGATGTGATTCTTTTAGAATGTGTTTACGAAACCGGAAATTGATTTAACGATAAAGTAACGAGGCAACGTTAGCTAAGCGGCCAAAGTCCCTAAATTAATAATAAGAAAAAAACAATTTTTAGTTGTACTAAATACTTTTCTATTACCACAGATGAAATAATAGTACAAGTAGTATGACTAACAATATGAGTATTTATAAAGCCACATTTTAATAATACGAATTTGCTAAAATAAATCTTATGCCAGTAGTTAGTAAACTGGAGTCGACTTGACGCCCATACAAATGTACTTCCAAAAGTTCAATATTTCTTTTTTATTGCAAAAATCTTTCTGCTGTAGGCAAAGAAACAAATGTATTATAATATTTCAAAAGTTTTTTTTGATTTCGTTAAAAATTAAAATAATGACCCAACACAGAACGATTAATAAATATAATGACCGACAAAAATATTATTTTAATTCTGCGACAAACTGCAATAAATCGAGTATTATTGGAAGTGCGAAAGCTAATTTTGTATGGAGCACGCGAAGTTCGCGGTTACGAATGCAGCGCCCTTAAGTAAAAATAAACTCACGTTTGTAAAATTTAAAATAGAAAAGTTTCATAGGATTTTTCAAATATTTCCGTTAATACTAACATTCGAGAGTAGGTATATTTTCTAAGCTTGTTATAACTACTGTAGATTTGATGCTATTGAAGTGCACTTTTTATTTTACAAACTTACAAGTGGATTTATACGGCAAGCAAATAATTATTAGCAAATTCTTATTATAAAAAAAGTGGCCCTCAATCCTGATGCTCATTTGTAAAGAGTTTTATCTCATTGCTCAATGAAGTGCTTATGGTCAAAGTAGGTAATAAATAACTATTAATTTGTATAGATTATTATATTCTATTACACCTAATAGACATAATTTTAGAAATTGATTTTCCTCCACCTTGTCAGCAAAAGTAAGCAAAGCTCTTACGCCTCCCTCCCTCCACATTTTGCATCAAAGCAAACGACTCCAAAAAAGCTGCCAGCTCTATTGCCACCAGAGATATTCACGAGCATAAATCTCCACATAAAAAAAATGTACTTAAAAAATATTTTATCTATGAAATTTTTCTTTTTTTTCAAAATATTTTTATTAAAAAAAATAAACTATTATAAACAAAAACTTATTAATAATTTTAAAACTAAATAAGATAAAATATTTCATTTAAGTCTTCCGATGCTGCGCACGTGCCCAAAATACACTATTCCCCCTCTGAATTTCCAGCGATAGGCGTTGGAAAAAATAGGACCTAGCACGTTGATCTCCAGATGCATCAATTAAAAGTTTTCCTAGAATTTTTCCAAATGTTTTTGCATCTGGAGACCATGGCCCTAAAGTCTCCACCGCAAACGCTAGAAATTCATAGGAGGAACAGTGTGTAGCGTATTTCTGTTTTTTTTTATTTTGAGCTAGTAATGCTGCAGCACCGGAAGACGTAGAGGTGACGTGGACGTAACTGGGGGCAAGGGTATCTACACAAGTGGCGTCCCATATTAATGCTCGGCCTCTCTGCCATGGGACTATGGTCATGCCATCCGGTCTTTTACTATATATCTATGAAATTATTATTATTAAATTATAAACAGAGTCAGACCAGAGTTTGACCTTAATCTTGCCTGATGGAAAGCAACCATAAAGTCGTAGGGACGTTTACTCTCAAAGGAGACAACCACCTCGACAAGAAATCTATACAGTAAGTATTCCACCAAAACCGAAAAGAAAGATATTTCGGTAAAGATGATATCTTCTTGCTGCACGGTGGCGTTTTTGTACCCCCCATTTGGTGCTTACGTAATATCTGTTTCTGTGTCATCATAAGTTCCTTATTCTATAGCATAGAGGTAAATACGTATGTAATTTTAGCGGAACAATAACTAAACAGCCTCCGTAGACTAGTGGTTGCGCCGTTGGCGTTGTATTCGGAGGTCGTGGGTTCGATTCCCACTCATGGCAAAAAATATAGTACGTTTTTTCTGTACAGTTTGTCATGGTCTGCGTGTTTATAAAATATAATATGTATTATATCGTTGCTTCTGGTACACATAGTACAAGTCTAGAGCTTAGTTTGTGACCAGCGGCCAAATTCTGTTTCTTATAACGTGATCGTAAGATTGTCAAAATAACGAATTCCGCTATTAGCGCGCTCTCCTCCAATCAGAGCAGTTTTTTAACCTTCGCTAATTGGAGGAGAGATCGCTAATAACGGAATTCGTTATTTTGACAATCTAACGATCACGTTATAAGAAACAGAATGTGGACGCAGGGGCCTTACCAATCGATAATCGAATCGAAATAACCATCGAAAGCCAAATGTATGGGATTTGACGTTTCTCATCGATCAGGCTCTACCCATAGAGCAAAATTCCTATACATTTTTATCGATCGATACAGCGATTCGATTGGCGATCGTGTTCTTTGGTCAGGCCCCAGAGCAATATGTGTAATAGTGTCCTACATATTAGGTATTATTATTATTATTAATAATTTTAATCATATTTTTATTCAAAAAATGTGTGTATCACATTAAAATATTATTATTAAGAAATTATTCCCAAGCTTGTAAATATCTTTGGTGACGATAGATCTGGCAGCTTTTTTGCTCAGAAACTAAGTAGGTATTCTTATTCAGCGAAGAAATGATGCCAGCGTATTGGGCACCATGCCAATATACAGCGATTTGGATCAAAATGTCAATTTTATAATTATATTAGGTGTGTTTTATTGGTTGTTTTTTATATTAATTGTTTTGTTCTTTTAATGTTGTTTTTTTTTAATACTTTAAGTGTACCTAACTGAATGCTTGAAAAATATTTGCACTGTAAAAAACACTTAGGTATAATTATATAAATATTAAAGAAATTAAAACAAGATAATCTTATGAAATAAATTAGTTTATTGTGTTGATCGTCCAAGATGTACGACAATCGATGCGATGCGAATTGCAAGAGTATAAAATTAAAATAATTTATAAGTAATAAGTTAATGTAATGGATTCATTGTATAACAGTACTGGCCGACTCGACGCTCGGCGCTGTGGGCTTTCACGATGGCAACTCATCTGGAACAATAAAACTGACTCTTTTATCTAAACAATAAAACAGGTAAAAGGAAAAGAGCGCAGAAAATGACGCTCTTTTCCATAATTCCATAAAGGGTGCCTAATTAAATATCACCATAAAAACCTTCTAAATGGTATTTCGTCTCTTTCTTACGACTGGAAATCATCTTTGGCCTAAATGAATTTTATTGTATGTATCTTTTATATTAGTCATTGGGATTTCCGTTACACAATAGGTATATACATATCTTCTCCATTATATATTTCCATTCTATATATTCTGCTTTAAGTGTCTTTTTAGATTTGCTCCTTACCTTTTAAACATTAAAATCTATTATATATTTTTTTTTTACTATTTATCTAATACAGATACTAACAGATACTAACTTATTCCTCTTCTTCTTCCTCCTCCTCCTCCTCCTCCTCTTCTTCCTCCTCTTCCTCCTCCTCTTCTACTTCCTCTACGACCTCCTCCTCCTCCTCCTCAGGCTCGGGCTCATACACAGGTTCATCTTCCTCCTCGCGCTTGATGTCTTCCTCACCTTCGGGGGATTCAAGGTCACCCTTCTTCTTGCCGGGTCTTTCACCGAACCACTTGGGCAATCTCGCTATAGAATTACAATAAATTATAGAGTTTTCGCATTAAAAATATAAACTGAATTAAAATGAAAGTTTAAGGGCTGGGATGCCACCATCATTCAAAAACGGATTTGCTTTCTTATTAATTTTAATAATAAAATATAGCCTAAGTACACGGTAAAAGCTTTAGTTTATTAGCGAAATGAAAAATTTCTAAAAGGTAAAAAAATTGAAAAACGTAGGCAAAACAATTTAATAATTCTAAAGTAGGTACTTTTTAAAAATAATAAAATAACACATAAAAATTGGCAATTATTATTATGTTGCGGCATCTCTTAGTTCAGCTGCTGATATTCTGAAAGCAATAGCATTAAAATACTCTACAAGCAAACAATTAGTATCATTTCACACAGTTAATCATTCTGGGTAACTTACCCTTTTGCCTTCCACCAAACTGGTCAGTTCTTTCTTGCCACACCTTCTCAATGAAGTCCTTGTTCAGTTTTTCTAGGTCCTAAAGGGAAAGGTCAACACAAAGGATCATTATGAGTTGCTATGAAAGGATGTCGATGTGCCGTACCATTTAGGGCTTTCGACCACATTTTACTTATAACAAACAGGGTAAATGGTATTACAAAAGGATAACATAAATTAAGTGCATGAAGGTGGAATGCAATTCTAAGACACGAGCACCACAAGGGGTTTGTTTGTCCCTTACTTTTGGTACGGTTCATGAACTGATCCATCCTGTCGTTCCACGTTTTATCCATTAGCTCTGCCATGGTATTATCGTAACCCTGTATTTAAATTAATTTAGTTAAAATTTTTAATAATTTTATGTTTGTGTATTTTATTTTAAAAATACATAGGTATTAATACTTACACCTTCGAATAATTTCTTCTTGTCATCGTATGATCTTGTGTCTACACGTCTTTCGTATTTGGAAGCTACTTGGATTTTAGGCTGAAAATTTAAATATCGTTATAGATTTATCTTATTACATTTGTTATTCTATTATAAAATTAATATTACTTTTATAAACTATACTAACCGGGTGCTTGCCGGTGAGGGCTTCTGGGTCGAGACCCTTCTTCAGGGCTTTGTGTCTCAGTTGCTGCTTTTGTCTTTCTTTCAACTCTTTTAACTGAAATACACGAGCAATAACGTTATCCTCTTCTTTAGAGTTTAATACATATTATTGATAACTAATAGGTTTATATTTTATTTTACTTACGTCGTAGTCCTGTCGTTTTTGTCTCTCTTCAAGATCATATTTCTCTGTCTCGAGTTTAACGATACAGTCCCACAACTCTTGAGCTTTGTGTCGCAGCTTTTCTGTAGAAAGGTTATCAATAGAAAGGGGCTTAATACGAATGGAAAGTGAGATTTTCTTCTCCTCCTCAAGCTGTTCCTTGGTTTTGTTCCTTTCAAGCTGTGCGTTGGTGAGTCCGAACTAAAAAATATAATACTGGTATTAGCACAAAATTATATTGTATTTATATACATTCATTTAATACCGGTTTATGGACTACTTTTTTTTTATCAAGTCTGGGTAGTTTTTCATTAGCGTCAATAAAATATACTTACGTTATCGCTTTTCTTTTGGATGGTGAAGTTAGGTCCGGTTTTGCTGGATTCTTTCATGGCCTGGAGCATGACTTGGCGCTTCTTCTCGGCCTCCTCGAGTCGCTGTCTCTTCTCTTCGATGTCACGTTGTTTCTTCTCTTCAATCTCGCGCACTCTCCTTTCTTCTTCCTCCTTCTTTTTCTGGGCGAGACGCTTTTCTTCCTCAGCGCGGGATACCTAGAAAATGGGTGAGTATTTATTAAAAAATATTTTTTCATAATTATCAGATATTATTTTTTTATCTGTACATTATCATGTATTTTATTTAGCCATTGTTGAACCGTATTCGCCTGTCATATTATTTCTTGCCACACTGCAATGGTGATATACTCCCGTAAATTTTATATTATAAAACATTTCATTAAAGCTTTTCACCCCCTCGGAGTTGTAATTTTTAAAATTACAACTAAGAATGAATTTTTCAAACACGAATACAAAATGAATCCACTGTTAATATTTTACGTCAGCTTTAGTAGTTTTGGCTGAGTAATGATGAGTCAATACATAGATAGGTACGTATTTCGCTTATTTAAATATAGATTTATAGTAATTTTACCTTGCGCTTAGCCTGCTTCTCCTTGAGGCGTTTCAGCTCCTCTTCCTCCTTTGATCTTTGTTTGCGCCATTCGTTAATATATTCCTTCAATTGTTCATCCAAATCTGACCGCTTCTGGTCTTGACGCTATAAAATAAATTAAGATAATATTTCATCCAAATATATATATATATTTTTTAAATATTAAAATTGTTCATAAGTCAAGTTACTTACTTTGATGAATTCTGGGTCTCCCTCCCCACTGGAAATGAAAAAAATATTTTAGTAATCAATTAATAAAGAGTTTTGCGTATTATTGTTAGAGATGTATCTTGCCCGTCGTTATTATCTATTAAAACATTATTAACCATTAGAACAAATAATAGCTTATTTTTTGTTACGGTGACGCCAAATGAATAAAACGGTACATTAAATGAGAAAATATTAAGAAATTTATCTTCTGCCGCTCGTGTATCCAGGCAGCTTTATTATTATTTTGTAAGAAATAATTTCTGTAATATTATATTTAATTATATACAAACGTGATGTTTTAAACAAAACATTAAGTATCGTTATTTAAGCATAAGCTTCGGTAAAGTTTCAATTAGGCAGGTAGTTTGTTCGTTTCGTGTATTCGAATGTATGCAGGTATTTGATTTATTTGTGTGTGTAATTTGAATTGTTTAATATTAGTCACCATTTAAATATTTAATTAGTTTTGTGTATCATTAATATAGGACATGCTTAATTTATTTACCATGCACCCAGGAGTTTAAAGGAACCATTTTCCCGGTAGCTTTCTGATGGATATGAATACTTGTAAGACGAGAGAAATTTCGAAAATAGACATTTGCCGCGTAAAAATAGATTGCGGTCATTGAATCAAGTATGTACGTGAAAAATAGGCCAATGATATACAGTAGTAAACTACGATCAGACGCCACAACCTGGTGCTCAAATCTGTTGAAATGTATAAATTAAGTAGACATTTATTATTGGATGTGGGATTATTATAAATAACACTTGCAGATGTTGCGTGGTAAATGTTTAATGCCCACGCCTGTCTAATCAGAGTTGAGACTCAGATTGGGCTTGGAGCACCGGAATTAAGTTAGAGGGTATGTATTGTTAGTGACACCACATAGAGCGGTGCAACTTACGCGATCGACGGTCTACTCCTAAAAACAGAAAACAACAGTCAGCGAAATCTACATAAAGCTATAACTATATCTAGATTCCAACTTAATAATAATTAATATACTATATTCAATAATATCACACAAATATACAATTATAATAAGTTATATATAAGATAAATAAATGTATTATAGACGACACTGTTTTTATTGATTTAGAACATATATTTTCTAGTAATTTTGAAAGTGAATCTAGTGTTGAACTTTAGTATTGTCAGTATAGTTAAGAAGCTGTCAGAATTTGCTATCACAAAATTACATTAATGATGATAATGAATAAAGCATACTTGTAACTAAGGTCTGAATTTAAAAACTTTTCCAAGACCAAATTAGTAGTGCATAGGAGGTTTTTATAATAAATTTAGGTAAGCCTTTAAAAAATGTATGTAACTTACTCTTGTTTCGGAGCATGCCTTCAAGTTCACAGCAGGAGCAGCAACGACGATAAAGAAAAAAAATACAATTTAATAAAATATACAATTAAAAATAAGCAATAAAACCGACAACAAAGCCAACCAAATTAAATTGCCAACGAAATCAACCAAACATTATGTGACGATGATAATGTTAATAGTTGAAGGGAAATCCTCAACAGATAAAAAATCGAAGCATTAGCGACCCTTCGCACGAAGCACCTATTAATTCCAAAGCAAATTCAGCATGTAAAAGCGTTATGCGATATAACTTAATCTAATGTACAAACTGCTTGTCGACCAAACTGAAAGGATAGATCACTTACTTTCTGCAACAAAAAATATTTAAATAAAGATGACGACGTCCCTTTTTGAATAAATATATATTCGATTTCTTTTTCAAATTATTCCCACTCGATAGTTGCTGAAGTCAATTGTAAACTATTAGATACGTATACAAATACGTTACGTTGCTACAATGCGCAAACCCATGGTAGAGCCTCAGATGTGAGAATAAGATTAACTAAACAGGTTAACCCCAATCATACTTTAACAACTATATCTGATTAGAATGATTTGAAGAGCATTTTCGAATACTTACGTCTCCTGGACTTCTTCAACTTCTTCTACTTCCTCCTCGGACCCACTGTGAAATAGATTTCGAAATGAAAACTAAAGGATATGATAACATTGAAAACCCTTTTAATTACGAGGGAGAGTAATATACAACATGTAAGAACGGATATACATTTACTTAGTTAGATTTACACTGAGAAAAGTAAGTCACAAATTTGGATTTTGGGTATTCAACAAACAACAAATATTTAAAATTGTGTTATGTTTATGAAGTGTGAAGAGTTTCTATCGTGTAAATGCTTAAATGATTTTTTTTTAGAATTCAAATACTTACGAGTATTCTTCCTCGTCAGACATGATGGAAGTTTAATGTGTTCTGAAATAAAATATGCTTAAATTAATTATGGCAACACTGTAAAGAAATTATTTATTGGATCAGAAATATAAACAATAGATATGTATTTTATTTATAGGACATCTTTGGCAACGCTATTGTCGATGAATGATTTTGCGACTACAGTTCCAAAAAAATATTTATTATATTTAATATCAATCAGATCGATAACAATTACCAACTTAAAATTTAATTTGTCGGATGATAGAAAATTTAATGTGGGAGTAAACGAGAATGTAACATATGCATTGTTTATGAAGACGTAGTTATTTTTAGCGGTTTTATCTTTCTGTCCATTAACAACACCTACGGACAGAAGAAGCTGGCAGCCATTCAACGTTAATGTAACACAGTATTTTCCATCGGCCCAGAAATTCTTTTCGCTTTTAGATTCCGTTTGGCGGAAAGTTTAATTTTAATGACCGGGATTATTTGGTTACCGGGCTGCTGTTTCTGTGATGTTATTTAGTAGTTTTATATTTCTAGTTAAAATACCTACTCCTTAGTTTTGTATTTAACGTTTAAACGGTTCTCGGGAGCCAAAAAGTCACCTTTGATGGTATATATTTTATTAGTTTTATATTACCTACAGCTTTTGTGTTATATAGAATTATAGAGATGGTTTTATGAATTGATTTTATTTACTTTTTTTAAATAAAGATTTTAGAGACTTCAGTAACTTTTTTTAAATCTTAAGATTTCTAAGACAATTATAATCTGATAATCTTATGCCTGTGCTTATATGACAAAAGGTGGATATTGTATGGAAGTACTATTCTAGGTGCTAGGTACCTACCTTAATTACAACGTCGGTACTTACTTAAATAAAAAATGGTAAGCTACTTACTTAGGTTATTATTAAAGTAGTATAAAATATTCAAATAATTCGTAGGTATTTATTTTTTAAGAGATAGGTACGTACTACGATTTGACTATGTTTCCATAACATTGGGTCCCTAAACCTATCAAAACCAAAAAAATATTTTCGTCTTTCCTTAAAAAAGCAAATAGGTATTAGGATATATTTGATATCAGTGGTAACATTTACCGGATATGACGTCATTGAAGCTCATCAACTGATGGTTGTTTATGTATTTCTTACGTAGGTGTGGGTAATTATGTTCAAGATCGTTCAAAAGTATATAAAATTTTTAATATAATGCGGCGCTAATGAATGGCTATAGAAAATTATTTAGAGGAAGAGGTATTTCTATAAAGGCTGTAACGGATTAAAAAACTACTGCTCTAGTCAGAAAAGTTCTGCTATATACATAGATATATATATACTATATAGATAGATACATAGGTTTAGCCAAAACCTGTGTGTTTTGTTATAAAGCAGAGATTTAGTTAGTTAACGTTGGGTTATTGAAACGTATATGTATGAACCTAATTTTAAAAGCATTAAACATCAGAGACCTATTAAAATATTAACCAAAATATTTGTGTCTCAAGTGGTCTTAATTCAACACGAACAACTTATGTACGACAGACGTTAAATTCAAACCATCCCTGAGTTTAGATATTTTTCCAGTAATATAGGTATAGTGTAATGGTGTACATTACATTTCGTTTTGCCGTCCATTGTACTTCTTAAAAATAGCTTTGTACAAAGATAGTATTGTAGGTTGGTGTAGGTTTTAAAACAAGTTCAATAGTTTTTATAGTTTTCTCCAGAATTTCTCAAGGATTTTCTCTCATACTCACATATTTATTTTTAGAATGTTAGTATTAATAGTTGTCAGTATTAAAAGAATACTCATATGCAATACCTAAGTATATTACTAGATAGGTTTTTTAGTTAAATGTTAGGATTGCACCTAACGATATTTTGAAATGCTAGAAGACTTTATACCAAAAAGTGTTATACTTTAAAAAACCTCGCCTACTTTTGTTTTGGTTAAGTAATACAACACAATAAGAGGTTAATGAACAATGAAATTATATAAGTGTCGTTCAATAAACCCAGAAGTGAATCACCGAGGTTATAATCTTATACAATTTCAGTGATTGGCGGCTTGTTCCTTTTATCTATCTATACTGTAATATTATAAAGAGAAAAAAGATTTGATTGTTTTTGTTCCGGATAAAATATAAAATTACTGATCCGATTTTTTTTATTCTTTCAGCCTAACCAAACGCACTAAGACCTTATTGTTCAAAATTGCTTTTTTGACTTATCATAAATATCTGTAAAGTTTTACATAGATTTAGAATAAATATTTTTGAATTTTGTCTCAATATAATAGAAAACTATTATTTTCGATGCGATTTCTTTGAAATTAAACGGCGGGTGAATCCGCGGGGCATAATTAGTATATTTTATCATTTTAGATATATCAAGATAAGTAGTAGGTATACCTACATTTTTGAACCAATTTATAACGGAATGTAATGTTGTACATTACATTTAACTGTTATTAAAAATAGCTTTCTAGCAGTTAATGTTAGTTTGTAAGTTTTGAAACAATTTAATATGTTAGTGTTAGTAAATTTTAATAAATAATTCATTATCTTCATAATCTATGGGTTAAAAATTTTCATTAAAAGTGTAAAAGTAGTGAGGTGAGTGCATGTAATATCTTCGTGTAACGTAATCCGTACAACTATAGATGGCGCTGACTATTTGGGCACGCGCACGATCCCGGATTTGGCACGGATATTTATAGATCACCTCGCTTTGATTACGCACTTAACTCCTCTATTGCACTTTTGATTTAAGAACAGTCCTTCAAGGATTAATTAAGCACTTTTTTCTCCTTTTTGCATCACTGTCACAACACTGACACTTACGTCGCGCTGGTCAAAAGGTGGTCACGTCACTTGGGACTGCTTCGGCAGCGTTGTTATGCGGAGTCCGCGGCGACCGAGGCGGCTCTGGCACTAGGAGCTTCAACCGCGCGCCCTCCCCTTCCCAAAAACTAAATTTAGCCGAGACATTTTTGACAATCTCATTCTTTACTACACTATGTCGGAATTTCAACCTTATAGGAATATATTTAAGGTTGGGTAGACGGCAGAGAGAGTAGTCGGTGCGGGATGCCTTACCCAGCTCCGATTTCCAAAGGAGACTCCGGGTCGGGTGCACAGCGGCGTGACGTAAACTTTGGAAAGCCTGATGCTGACCTGGGAAGTACTTTCTGTATAATACTGAACAGTTGCTAATGTATTGTTGGGCAGATTAGTACCTATTTGGTTTGATCAACACAAAACCATTATTGTAATGTAAGTATGTAGACGGGTTGCAGTGGTAGGAAGGACGATCCAACTTTCTAAACTAGCTTTTCTTTTTATTTACTAGAGCATGGCATGTGACTCTGTATTGACCTGGTGGTAAGCAGACTTTCAAGGTCAGTATGGGGAGGACTAGTACAAGTTTAACAACAGTATTTTAGAGGGCGGCCTCACATACTTAGTCGGTCCTTAAATTTTGTCGTAAGTATAAAATATGTATAAAACATATATATGTTATAAAATCTAAAATACTGAAAACTTTACTATTTTGTAATCCAAAGGATTAATACTGGTCAGGACTGGAGCAAAGTGTTAATCCTCGTCCTTTATCATTGCTTTATAAAGTCTATGTTTCGCCGCTCGAACCACGCCTAGCCCTGCATAGTATTAGCCAAGTTCTGCACACGAGTCGTCTTTAACCTATTGCAGGTCCTGGGCAATGGGCACATAAGTAACTGCATTAGTATAATGGAGTCCAGTGGCGTAGCCTGCCTTAGATGAGCCTGTATCAATATTTATTGAGGGGCCCCCCAAAATGATTTTTCGCAAAAGAAAACTTGTAGGGTCACTACTGCGTAGACGTGACAAAAACTTATGTGTGTATTGTTCATGTATGATAATAATGAATCCATATATAATATTGTGAATTTTTTTTTCGCGGAAAGTACGGCGTAAAGGTTTAGGATTCATAAATAATAAAAAAACAATTCTGTACGCGTTTTCTGCCATAGGTACCTTATTAATGATATTGACTATAGGAACTGGGATTTGGCCTTATAAAAATGATAATAATAATATGTAGGATAATTTACACATATTGCTCTGGACACAAACTAAGCTCTAAGTTTGTACTATGTGTACCAGAAGCAACGACATATTATCTATACTAATCTATACTTCTATACTAATTTTATAAAGCTGAAGAGTTTGTTTGTGTGTTTGTTTGTTTGTTTGTTTGAACGCGCTAATCTCAGGAACTACTGATTCGAATTGAAAAAATATTTTCGTGTTGGATAATCCATTTATCGAGAAAGGCTATAGGCTATATAACATCACGCTACGACTAATAGGAGCGGAGTAACAAAGAAAAATGTTGCAAAAACGGGGAAAAATTATTCCTTTTAAGAGCGTACGCTGCGTAAACGGTTAAATTTAAACGCGCAGACAAAGTTGCGCGGGTCAGCTAGTATTTTATAAACACCCAGATCATGACAAACTGTAAAGAAAAAACGTACATAGGTACTAATATTGTTTTGCCATTGGTGGGAATGGAACCCACGACATCCGGATACAACGCCAAACATTATGTAACATGAATTAGGTTTTACAATTACTGTGAATCTAATAGTTCTTCCAGTGCTTATCGACTAATGTACTATTCTTGTCAACTTAGTTTATGTTATTTTTCGTCTTCCTTGGTGGCATTCCCAGCCTTTGACTGCTGTATACGTTGTGCCATACAGTGAAGATAACCATCCTCATACTGCGTGTTGAGTCCTTTATAGTTAGGTATCTATGCCTGGAAGACAGGAAATGGACTTGGGAACTCGAATGTCTAAAAATGTCTAAACGTAATCAGTAATATTAAAGACTTTTTTGAAAAAAAAATATCGTGGGGTTGCACAAGCAACACAAATAGCTGCTTAAAGGCTTTGGGGCCAATCTGATAATTTCATAAGGTGATAAGCGAAGCGCTAGAGCATGCTCTGCAGCTCTAATACAGCTGCTTTAGCGCCAGTTGGGCAAAATTTTATGCAGCCTTCGATTCCATTAAAGCTGCACAAAAGTGGCATAAAGTTGCCTTAAGAGCTACAACCAATTATTAACGCCTCTCAAACCCTCTTATAGCGCTACCTTTGTGAACTAATGAACGAATGAATCAAATATCTGCGGAACCTTCACTCATGTTAAGGTAGTAACATGAGTGAAGGTTCCGCAGATATTTGATTTCAAAATTTCAAAATATCTAATGTATCGTAAGGTAACATATATGGTCTTTTTTGAACCTAAGTCTATATAAGAGTTATTATTATTTCTATTAGAACTTTTAATTAAAAGTAGTCTGCAAATATCTCTTTTATACAGCTAAGCTCGTATGCAGCTTTCAGTGTCAAATTGCCTTCTTAACTCTCTACTAGCTGCGTAAGTGGTAGATGTGTTTTAAGATCAACCTTTATAAAGACATGAGTGGTAATCGGGTACAGTACTGTAACCTTTAGTTACTTTTACAGATTTAGACATTTTCAAAAGCAGTTATGCAATTTAAAACTGCTTCCTGCAGCCCAATTATGCCCACGTTTATTAGATCTAATTTTGAACTTATAAAGTTAAACTTGATATTTTGCAATCACGACCTCTTCTGTTTGACGACCAAATACAAGACAAAGTTTATCTTTGCTTTTTGTATGAAAACAGATATTACGACCGTTTTTAGTAAGGATGTTGTTCTGTCAAACAAAACAATACAATTGCCAAAATTACAGACGAATTAAAGTTACTCTTGTACTAACTTTTACAAGAAAAATTCTTCTTTAAAATTGATTTTGGGAAAGTTTCTAAGTTTAATTATTACAATTACATTAAAACCGTCAAGTGACCCAATCATGTTTCGGTTTTAGTCTGCGGGTTCTACGCTTTTTCAGATACTACTGCATTAATATTCTCGTCGAGGTAGTAATCTCCTTTTATGGTGCGGTTACGAAACGGGCGATTGATTTAACGATAAAATAGCAAGGATATTGTCTTTGTCGCCGCCCATTTCGTATTTGCATACTTTAGCCGGCATAGAGGGAGCGATCAATATTGTTAAACAACAACGTATTGATTGGGCCTATTTATGGACTTTCTGCTTACCACCAGGTACATACAAAGTCACATTCTGTTCGTAAGTACCTATGTAGAACATAGTATTTCGCGGTTGTAGAACATGATTACCACATTGATTTTTTTTTTGTATGAACTCATTAAGTGTCATAATTTCGATGATAATAATAATAATATGTAGGACTATTTACACATATTGCTCTGGTCACAAACTAAGCATAGTACAAGCCTAGGCTTGTGTACCAGAAGCAACGATATGATACATATTATATTTTATAAACACCCAGACCATAACAAACTGTACAGAAAATCGTACTATTATTTTTTTGCCAAGTGTGGGAATCGAACCCACGCCACGACGCGACGCGCGTCCGGATACAAAGCCAAAGGCACAACCACTAGTCTACGGAGGCTGTCATGATGATGTTGGGTAACTGCATCCTGGGGTGGGCACCAGATCATTCAGGGGTATGGGCACGGCCCACCCGGCTCCCCCCCTATATACGCCCATGTATACAGCAGTCAAAAGCTGGGAATGCCATCAAGGAAGACAAAAAATAATATAAACTAAGTTGACAATAATAGTATGTATATTAGTCGATAAGCACTGGAAGAACTATTAAATTCGCAGTAAATGTAAAACCTAATTCATGTTACATAAGGCAAAATCGTAGTTCCTATAGTCGATATCATCGTAAGAGTGTTTGTATGTGTGGGTATGCGTGCGTGTGTAGTTTGTATGATTGTCATAGTAGTCATAGTTAGGTAAAATAAGTCATAATGTACTAAGTCCTGTTTTATTTTATTTACATTCCAAATAGATAATTTCCAAAATTATAAACTTAAATTTTGAAGATCGCTCAGGACAAGACTGTTTTGACGATAAAGTATTGTGGCCTCGGCATACGGATAAGGTACATCTGACATCGCGCTTCCAGCTTCCCTGTCATCTACTCAGCACGTTAACCCTCATCAGCTAAATTGTGTGTTTTTTATAATATTGCTGGTAAAAAACACACAATTTAGCTGATCTTCGGATGGCGGGCATGATGGAGGCCAGAATGACCTGGAGCGTATTATTTCCAGAGGAGAGTGCCACTCAAAAACCAGGATTACAAAAACTATGGGACCAACCGGCTCTAAATACTACACACGTCTGTCTTCTTGAACGATGCTCAGATAAAATCAATCGTGCTAGGGTTTTAGGAGTTTCGGAATAGGATTCAGGTCATTAGTTGCACTTTTGCTTTCCTCAATAAAGTTGGAAACAATACTAGACCCCGGTAATCTACGTGTAGCGGTGTAGCGGTGGCTCGGCGCAAACATTTGATAGCCTCACCGTTGCCAATGCGGCACCAAGGATGTAGATAAGTTGGGACGCCAGGTCTCTACTGCTCCAAGAGTGTCGGCCGCTGTTACCGCCACGGGGCAATTGGTCCGCCGCCCGGGCTCTTAACACCGCCTTTGTTCTCGCCGAGCGCTTTTGAGCACTGCCCTAAATGCCGGCATTGCTGCGGAGAATGCCCAAACTCTCAAACATAGAAAATATTAAAATTTGAGTAATAAATATGATTTTTTGGGATTGGCTTTTGAGACGATATGGGTCCATGGTCGTCCGATACTAAGGAATTCGTAAGGTATTTGTCGGTGAGACTGGTTAAGTTGCGTCAGATGACCCACGCTGCTTTGCCTAGAACTTAGCCTCGTCATTCAAAGGGGTAACGGCGCCAGTGTTCTGGAAACTATGCCGCAAGAACCAGTATTACATATTTTTACTATAATGTTAATTTTAGTTATAGTACAATTTTTGATTATTTTTAATTTTGTATATTATTTTAAGTTTCATTTTTTTAAATTAAATTATACAATAAGTAAAATATACTAATATTTTTTTAAAGATAAAATGCAATGAAATAATTCCTGCTGGGCGGGACTCGAACCTCGCTTTCGCGAGAAGGCGCTCAACTGCTGAGCCAACTGTCACCCTTCACGAATTTTGGCATTGCTTGTTACCTACTTATAAACAGACGCCCTCTATTAGTTTCTTCTAATAATTCTTCTGAGTAAAGTTAGAAGTAGTTTCTAATACTAGATTGCAGAAGAGTCTGTTTTTTGGTTTTTTATTTTATTCAGTATTTTAATATTTTTAAGCATTTTTATAAATTCCTTATCAGGTTAATTTTTATACAGAGCCACATGACCGGCTCTCAAAATTATCAGTTGTACCGATTCATGAACTTTGTAGTTATGTTACCAAAAGGCAGGTACAGAACCACTTGACCTGGGGGCTTACCGGAAAGCTACATCGATAAACCGATCGATGTGTCGATGGATAAAAATGTATAGGAAGTATTGTCTATAACAAGTACTTAATGTATCTTTGTTCACAAATAAAGATCATTTCATTTCTATAAGTAGAACTCGATCGCCAAGAAACGTCAAATCACATACATTTTAGTTTCGCTTTCGATCGATCGACGTATCAAAAAATACCCACAATTATGTGTATAATTTAGCAATCTAAATTTTAAGTCATTTATAATGTTATAATGTTGCTACCTCCAGCAGGAATACCTTCTTATATCTCTGTGACTCTAGTACATATTTTTAATACTCTTTCTACGGATTTCATTTACAGTGCGTTCTCTATGTATTCTAAGCTCCTCGTGCCTACGTGGTCTGACGTTATTATTTGGTAACATGTAGTACAAGCAGTACAACCATTAAATCAGCAGGGCCGTCGTAAGCATATTCTGCACTGGGGTACAAAATTAATATCGGCGTCCTAGTTTTTAAAACGGTTACAAAATTTCTGATGGGGAGAAGCAGGACGGCAATAGTGATTGTCCGTTACAAAATCTTTCGAGTATAATTCAGAGATTTTAAAAGATCAAACACTTCTATAGCCTATTTTACTTGACTCCTCACGAGAAAGTCGTGAGTTTTCAAATAAATAAAAAAAAACCATCATCAATAATATGCAGAGTAAAATTGTCGTCGTGTCTTCAATAGAATTTTGAGATCATATTACGTTTCCATTAAAAGCAAAAAAAAGTGGCATCATCAATAATATGTTGATGTAAATCGTCGTCGCGCCTTTTTTTTTAAGAGTTACATTCAAATTTGGGCAACGTATGGTCCGGTGTATGCTCTTACCATCTGTTACGGTATACTCCGGGATCCTGAAGCCTGACGGCACTGAACTTTTTGTCATAAAAAAAAATATTAACTCACACTCAAAGTAATAGAAAACATACATTAGAGCTACAATATTAGTTAACTCGAAAGTAAACGTTAAAAAACTCACACTAGCTACTAGGTGACTAATTGTCTAAAGGAATTTAAATAAAAAATAAAAAACAAGATTTAAAACTAACATAATCTAAGGACAAACATATATTTACAAGCTTTCGTTCTGTGGTTAATTCCTTAGAGTATACCCTTCAAGGTAAATGCACCATTCCAATATACACGGTGACTTTGAAAGTTCACTTTGGGCTGACAAGAGGTTCTACTGATTAAATCGAACAACTTTTCCCATGAAACCATGTCACAAATGAAAAACAAAATACATTTTCTTTTTAATTAATAAAATGACAAATTTATATGGGGAAACCAATTTTTTTTCGTATTACGACACTTGGTTCCATGGGAAATGTTGTTCGGTTTTATCAGTAGAGCCTCATATTAGCTTAAAGTACAACCTGTTAAATTCACCTTGTATATTAATGATTTGTGATGTGATTGATTGCATGTCGCGGGTAACCGCTCTGGCGAGCTGCGCGAGCGGGCAGGGCAGCAGCGGGAGAGCAAACGAATCAGTTCAAACCGGTTTATTGTCGATGTAAACGATGTTCAACTTGATTTAAGTCTCAACCCGGTTTAAACCGTCTCTATTTAAAATATAATTTGAATACTTGGCTAAATGCTCATGCCCTTGCCTTTCCAACAAGGATAAATAAAACATCACCATCATAAATTAAAAAAATAAAATTGGCAATAGCGTCTTGAATTTTATTGTTAGGTTGTTTATTGCTATACGACTAAATTTTATGGCAACCGAGACATAGTATATAAACGTGACAGAAGAGTCCTTCTTAAACTATCAACATTATAACGATTGTAACTAAGTATTGGTTGTTGTTGTTATGTGTTTTGTTTATTTTTGTATTTTGTTTGTTGACTCTCCTCACGGTCCGAATGGGATGACACCGCTGTCAGCGCTGACGTTCATAATCACCGGTCCGATTCAAAAAGCGCGATGAGACCGCTCACGGCGCTATTAGCTTGATAATGAATCGGACCAGTGATTAAGCGCGCTCACAAGAACATCACTTGTATCTCCCTCTATCTCGCAACTAAAACATATGCTCCTCTCACTCTGTTTGAATGTCAAATAAAACGCTATAAAAAAATAATGAATTTTAATGTATTTTGTATATTTGTTTACATTAATATTAAAATAAATGAGAACACAACACTTTTAACTATCTACTTAATAATTATTTAAGGAATTTTATTACTTTCCTTGAAAACATGTTTCTAGATAAATGTCATTCTGACACGATCGCGCTCACAGCGATTTCACCCACAAGCAAAATCACTGTAAGTCCAATATGGCGTCTGTAGTGACGTCACTATCTATGTCAAATCATCTATCGTTAGCGCGCTTACGCCCAATCGGACCGGTGATGACAGCGCTGACATCGATTTTGTCGTGAATCGGACCGCAAGGTCTGTCACTCTGTCACTGACAGTATTTATTTTTGAGCACCGAAAACATTTTTAGTTTAATAATTACGAAATATTTATTGAATTGAATATTTATTAGATATTATGAAATGCAGCGCAATCATTTGGATATTAAATCCAGAACACCAAAACGTCGTAGGCTTAATCCTTTGAAGGTTACTCGTCAATTTTCACCAAAGTTGAGCCCTATTGCTGCTTCGTTGGGGTTATCAAGAAGGATTAGTGGAGTTAATGGTTTATCTCCGGAAGAATCCAAAAGGTATTGCGAATCACCGCCATTACCATGTAATCAAGTTGAATATCTTCGTGTTTCATCGTCGCCACAGGTTGCTACAAACAGTTCTATATTACGAGACCTCAATGCAGAAAATTGGGACTCACCTGTTTCTAGTGGTAAAGGCACTAAAATTAACTCTAATGTTATCAAAACAGAAAAAGTTAATAATGAATTCGAAGATATTAGTCAAGAGATGTTCAAGTCTAATTTGGAAAAACAAGTGACAAGTGAAAAATATAATAATGACAATTTAAATCATGTTAATTTTAAGGAAAGTATATTGGAAGCATTTATACAATTTGATAAATCCATTTGTGCAATCGAGAATAAAGATGATACTAATAATATTTTGTTTGAGACAAGAGATTCTTTTCTATTAGATATTAAAGAAACTGCTGATGTTTTGAATAATTGTGAAGGTAGTCAAAAAATATTAAATCATAAACAAAATAATAGTATAAATAGTAATATAAAACAATCATTGTCTAATAATACAAAAGACCATTTTTATGGCTTGCCGCCTCTAGCGCGAAATTTGTTTAAATTGTATAGAAATATTGATAAATTTTATGGTGAGTTTAAAATTATTAACCCTCTTTTTGTTGCCCTAGTAATTTTATTATATCCCAGTTATATGTTAGTCTTTAATGATTCACCAGTTGTGTATAAACAACATACTTCTAGTATTACAACTTGAATGTTAGTTGTAGGCCAATTATCAATTTTATGATGGTACATAAAAATCTTTCAATTGTACCTACTTAATATATGTGGGGGCTGAGATGTTAGACTTTAGACTTCAAGTTTATAGCTTAGTTTGTGACCCCAGAGCTATATGTGTGAAATGTCCTACAAATTATTATTCATTTCCAACCAAAAAAATTACAATAAAATAATGATTGAAAAATTACAATACAATAAAATTTATGTCCTTATACAAAGGAGACATGGGACAGGCTCCAAAATTTTTGAAGTACGAGGGGAGGTCCAAAAGTTCGCGGAATGAAAGTGTTATAAATAAAATTAAACAATAAATTTATTTTTCCTTTTCAATATAATCCCCCTTAATCTTAATACATTTATTAGATCTATGAATTAATTTTTCTAAACAATCATAAAAATATTTTTTATCTTTTTCCTCAAAATGAGCCAAAATTGCCGCCTTTACCTCATTGTCGTCGGTAAATTTCTTTCCCCTTAGCTCTTTTTTTAAATTTGGAAACAAATAAAAATCACTTGGTGCCAGATCTGGACTGTAGGGTGGGTGAACAAGTGATTCGAAGCCATGCGTGTGCAGAGCAGCCATTGCAACTTTGCTCTTGTGAACCGGCGCGTTGTCTTGCAAGAGCAACACACCCTTAGTCAATTTTCCTCGACGTTTCTCCTTGATGGCCTCCTTTAATTTTTCTAATATCGTTGCGTAGTACTCTTCGGTTATGGTGCTTCCCTTTTCTTTGTAATCGATCAATATTATCCCCTCACAATCCCAAAAAACAGTAGCCATCAACTTTCCAGCTGACTCTGACACTTTGAATTTCTTTGGCGGTGGTGTCCCCTTTTTATGCCATTGCATGGACTCTTGCTTGGACTCAGGCTCGAAGTAATGAACCCATGTCTCATCTCCGGTAACAATCCGCTCCAAAATTTGTGCAGGTTCGTCTCCACACAACTCCAAAAACTGTTTCGACGCATCGACGCGCTGCTGTTTCTGAAGCGGTGTGAGCATTCTCGGTACCCATCTTGCACTGACTTTTGTCATACCCAGGTGGTCATGTAGGATTCTCAAAATGGTGGTATCTGATACTCCAACTAATGCAGATAACTGTTTTTTCTTCAAACGGGCATCCTCCAGTACAAGTTTTTCCAGTTAGTTTTCCCTCAATAGGCCGTCCTGAGCGAGGGTTGTCTTCAATCGACTCCCGACCATGTTTAAAAAGAGCATGTCACTTGTAAATCATTGTTTTACCAGGGCAATGTTCCCCATAAACGGTTTCCATTTCATTCAAAATGGTCTGAGCGTTCTTTCCTTGCTTGGTAAGGAATTTTATCACAGCACGTTGTTCAATTTTCTCCATAGTTTCAGTTTTATTCCGGATTGACTTCTTTATCAGGCGAGTGTTTGTAAACGAATGACGCAATAGAGCTGAAACTTCATTTATATATACTAATGATGAGTCCCTCATTAGTGTGACACTGCGCGAGCGCCGCTATCCCCACTCCATCCCCTCCATTCCGCGAACTTTTGGACCTCCCCTCGTATATTGATAAAAAAAAAAGATGTACCAATATATTAATAAAAACTATAAAGAATCAAAGTCTAACCGGAATTGCAAATTTATTTCAAAAACCATGCAAATTGACATGATAAAAATAATTAATATTTTAATTTAGGCGCTATAATTCCACTAAAGCGATACAGAGCACTAGAGATTTTATTTTTCAGGTGTTATAATTACATGTGATGCCATATTTCTCAATATTCTGGTTAGAGAGAAAACAAATATAATTACACTGCTCAAGATACATAGTTTGGGGTTTAAAATAACAAATAATTCAACCATATATGTTTAAAGTTTTGTGGGCCCATACATCATACAAAAAAAAACAATCTCCTTTATTCTGTCTAAAGCCTGCGAGCAGAATAGGATCCTCTACTTACATCCTCAAAATGAACTGCCTGTATTTTATTTAGTTACCTACTATTATTCTTTTAGAAAGCTATTTTGAGAATTAACTTAATTAAATTTGATGATGCCAATTTTCCTGGTATGGTAGGCATGTAATGACATCAACAATACCAGGTTAAAAAGTATAATGATTTATAAGGGCATTATTAATATTATTCTTGGGTTATTAATATTTTAGAATGGCAAGAAGAATGTCTAAATTTAGAATCAGTAAAGAATCAAACAAATTTGATATATGCTTTGCCAACAAGTGGAGGCAAGACCTTAGTGGCGGAAGTTCTCATGCTTAGAGAGATACTCAATAACCATAAAAATGCTCTGTTTGTCTTACCATATGTCGCGCTTGTCCAGGAAAAGGTGAGAATTTAGTTGTATTTATAATAATATAATAACATAATGAAATAATCTAAAAAGAATTATATTGTGTTTTGATAAATAAAATAAAATAATGCTTAAAATCATGTAACCTGACAAGTAATTTAAAAAAATTGTGTTTTTAGATTTGGGCCCTTTCACCCTTTGCAGTCCAACTTGAGTTTTTAGTTGAAGAATATGCAGCAGGTAAGGGCCATCTGCCACCAATTAAGAGACGAAAAAAGAATAGCATCTATGTGGCTACTATAGAAAAGGCTTTGGCTCTAGTGAGGAGTCTAATTGAGCTAAATCGATTAAATGAGCTGGGACTTATTGTTGTGAGTATTATTGAAGATTCAATAAAATAAATATTAAAAAGAAGTTCAGGGGCCTTACCGAGAAGCCACATCGACATACTGTTAGACGCGTCATTTGGTAAAAATGTATAGGAAATATTGTCTATGGGTAGAACTCGATCGCCGAAAAACGTCACATACATTGTGTATTCGTTTTTGATGAATCGACGTGTCTTCATGTGGTTTCCCGGTAGGGCCCCTGAACTGTATTTGGAAAGTTGAGATCTTAAAGATTTACTTAGGTTCTATTCAACTAGGTTTTTGACTAATTTCGAAACTAGTAGATCTAAAACTTTTATGTGTAGTTATTTATGACCAATATTAATCGCAGCTATCATAGCCTGATAAGTTAACAGAGTGTCCTGTGACTAAAGAAGAAGAAGCGTGTGAGCAGATTCAGTGGTATGCGTGACCCCAGCAGGACCACCACAGGTTTTATTATATTTATTGATTTTATTATATATTTATTTAATTAATAAATAAAGCCTTATGTATAAACAAATTACGTCTACTACGAGTATGTGTCTAAACTTTTCTTTGCGACTGTACTCGTAGATCTTTGTCAGTATGGTGTCCTTTAAACCAAGCGGTCTAGCGAAATGAAAATAGGCTAACAAAATAGAAAACTAATTTCTGCAAAAGAACTAACCTCACTTCGTAAGTACATTATTTCTATTATGGTCCTGCAATTCTCAAAAATAAAAATATTCTCCTAGCCGGGAATTGAACCGGTTGATTTTGAAAATAAAAAGTCATGCTGTATTATTACACCAGCTGTTAGTGTCGCTTATAAAACCTAAAACAGTATCATAAGATTTTTGAAAAATTTATTCTCCTAGCCGGGAATCAAACCTGTTGTTTTGAAAAAATAAAGTCATGCTGTATTGTTGCACCAGCTGATAGTGAGCCTTATAAATATCAAATTCTGGTAAGTAATATTAAACGGTAAACTAAAGGAAAGTGATAATTTTTAAGATAATATGTAAAAAAATTTGAAACCCTAACTATTTTTTTTTTTTTTTTAATGTTTATAAAAAAAATATAATGTTTTCAATGAGGATGGGTTTTGAAGAGCATTATTTTTAACAATTTGATTAGTTGGTAAAGTAGACGGTGGTAAAGTATGATATTTTTATTATTTTTTTATAAAAAAATTGCACTTTCCTTTAGTTTACCGTTTAATATTATTTACCAGAATTTGATCCTTATAAGCGGCATTATCAGCTGGTGCAATACAGCATGACAGAAAATAATACAGCTTTTTTTTCAAAATCAATCGGTTCGATTCCCGGCTAGGAGAATATTTTTTTCAAAAATCTAATGATGCAGTTTTAGTTTTTATCAAAATCCTTTGAGCATTTTTCAATGTTTCTTGTAGTTTAGGATTTGGCCTTGAAGGAACACTTGAAAAATTCATTCTGTATATATATAGATTGGAAGTTCATATGTCAATGTCACAAGCAAGCGTTTCTATTGGTTACCGTGAAGTGAAATTAAAATTTGGGTCCTATAATACTCTATATTTTATTAAGCGGTAACCATAAGCGGTGTTTCTAGAAGCTTATCTTCTATACAAGCAATCTTATGAAGTTTTATTATTGTCATTACCTATAAGAATAGCAATCAAAATTACAAATAATACTTTTTTATTATTACCATGCTGTAAGATACATAAACAATATATTATATTACGTATTCATTAATAAAGGTGCATATTGCACCACATTTATCCAATAGTTTGTTTACAATATATTTTAGTCCATTACAGCGTGTACGTAGTACTCTATTTAATCCGTGATAGCGTGCTTGTTCAAGCAGATTTTTTAGATTTCAGATATTAATATCTCAAAAACCGGTATAGGCTATATTTTCGAAATAAAAAATAAAATTAACATTTTTTATTTTCGTCGGCAGCCCATTTCTGCGAAAGGACTAACCACGCAAGTGCGTTATTTCTATGGTGGTCCTGCCGAAGTAACGTGACTACGGCAGGACTACAAATGCATCCCAGTATGTTTCAACGAAATGACAACAAAATATGTATATTAGCTAACAAAATCGCACAAATTACGTACTAAAACCTGGCAAAATCCAAATCTAAATCACACGTGGTGGACCTGCCGGTGTCACGCATACGATGCAGTGGCAGAGGTATTATCATAACTTTTTTCTGGACTAGATATTCTTATATCACATTGAACGTTTACTTGCCACTGCATCCACCCCCAATAAACCCCCATGCTTCTTCTCATATGGATTGGGGTCTCTGTTAACTTTTTGACTATAATTTTATTATATAATAGGTGGACGAATTACATTTGATTGGAGAAGCTGGTCGGGGTGGTACATTGGAAATGCTACTATCCACTGTTTTGTTTGCAAATAGTGAGTTCTTTTTTTATTTCATCAATGGCTTCTACGCATTGCGCGTAATTTTGCTAATGTCAAGTAGTAGGTAGTTTTTAAAGTTAAATATAAATATGGAAATTTTGGAGATAGAATGGTTGATACCCCCCCCCCCCCCCCCTCCACACACACTTATGAATTTTAAAGATTTTTAGAGGCGTAATAAATATGACTGATATCTCGTACGTTTTCCTTATTTATAAGTTTAGTAATTATAGTAAAGTAAATATCAACTCCTGAAACCCAAAAACCGCCATAATTCCTATAAAATATCAAGACAGAAAATTAAAAAAAGTACAGTCAATGTTTATTTTCTCTTTAATAAAATGAGACAATTTTTTTTTCAAATCTATTAAACAGGGGTAGAAAACAGTTGCCTAAATTGTAGGTATAATATCATACGTACTCTTTCTCTTATTGAGGGTCGGTGGAAAGGCTTACATACATAATATGTATGGTAGCTTTGCCTATTCTACTGTGTGATAGGTAGAGGGAAGTGAACAAAGTGACACGATTTTTTGACGAGAAAGTAGGTTTAAGGGTCCTCTATATGAATTTATCACTTTCAATATTCTGTCTACCCAACAAAATATTTTAAGAATAGGGCATCCTGTCTTGGCTTGGAAATATATTTTGTATTATTTTTTATTCCGTGTAAATAATATTAATTTTTTAGATGCTATACAAATTCTTGGAATGAGTGCAACAATCGGAAATTTACCGGAACTATGCCAATTCCTAAATGCAGAGCTATACCAACGTGACTTCCGGCCCGTAGAGCTCACAGAGTACGTTAAATTAGGCTCCGTGCTTTATAGAATCGATTGGACGAACGGATTGGATCTGATTTATGAAAGAAATTTAACCTATGAGGTAAGTTTAGGGTAGAATGCCAGCTGTATTGTTTTGTTTGTTGCACCAGATACTTCTGTAGAATGTTAACAGTTATGAGCATAATTTTTGGTGGGAAGAAGGTCTCTATAACTTCGCTAGGACCTACCGGTCTTGTTACGACCGTCCCTATGTATTCTAAAGTCTTGTTTCGCGGTTCACCGGAGACTACCGCACAGAGTTCAGTCCTTTCAGTCTTCTTGTCCGCATTCACTAATCCGGACCAATTTGAAGGGATTGTACCAGAAGTGGTTCTTTAGAACATGTTGTTTATATACCTATGTTGTCGCCAGTATAGCGCAGCGGGCATGGCTCGGGATCCAGACCAAGTGGGAGGGATTGTATCGGAAGTGGTGCCAAAACACTCGTGCCTGGTGTTTTGTGCCACTAAACGGAGCGCAGAAAACGTTGCAGCGATGTTAGCGACATTACAAAGACGGTATGTCATAAATTTAAATATTAAGAGCGGAGTCTGATCAAACATTTCCCATACAATAACTACATTTTGGTCCTAACTGTTACCCCCACTAAACATTCATAGATTTTTATGAGTTTTGGAGGCGTTATAAATAAGACCTATATCTAGGCTCGTACGTTTTCCTTTTTTTAAAGTTTCGTATAGAAAAAATATTATCAAACCTGGAAATTCGAAGAAAATCGCAAAAAAATCAAATCCATTAAAGTTTAGGGGTAGAAAACAGTTAGGGCCCGAAAGTCGTTTTGCTGCCTTAATTGTAGGTATAATCTCATACGTGCTCATTCTCTTATTGAGGGTCAGGAGGAAGGTTTACATAAATGTATGGAAGGGTTACTGACTCACCGTCATGCGCGGGGAGAGGTAATACTTTGCAGTTGAATCCGCATGAGCATCAAGGAGCCTCATCAGACACTCCTCTTAATTAATTACTGTGGCGAACAATTCCAACGTAAATCAATATATGTTATTTATCATTTTATTACATCGGCCACAAAAATACTCGGTTTTTCACAGCTTTTTATTTTTGGTCTTCTTAGATCCTTTATAAAATGTAAATTATAAAAAGGAAATTAAGTACATTCAGTTAAATAAAATAATATACTTAAAGTTTAAAAGATTTTTTTTTTGCAAAAACAATGGCGTCGCCCATAACACGTGTTTTGTTCTATAAAATGTTAATAGGTAGAGTCGGAATCACCACTCAAGTCACTTCTGTCATACTACAAGACACATTTTTAGGTGCAGTTTTAATCGCAGGACTCCAGTGGTAGTCTTGACTCTAGTCAATTTCGTTTGCAGAGACCTCAACAAACATTATTCGAAGTTGTTAATACCTAGGCCCTCACACTAGACGGCGCCCGCAATCACTTTTAATTTGTAAGTACAGTCAGGACTAAAACTGGAATAAAAAAATTGTATAAAATACAATATACCTATTGATATATTTGGGATATTTTGTCTATCCAAACATCGCGAGTGGCTAGCTCTTTTAGTTCTGTGTAGACTCATACCATCGGCTACGACGAGGTGGGATTAACACCCCTCCACTAGTTACCCTGAGACGTCTAGGCTGTCTCAGGCGCCCCAGCGCCGTAAGTGATGATATGTATTTATTTAATTTAAATATTATGTACTTATAAAATATAATATGTATTGGTATCGTGTGTCTGGTACATATAGTACAAGCCTAATGTATCTAATGTCCTTCATATTATTATTATTAAGTATGTAAAGCTAAGTCAAAATGTTAATTACACAAAAGACGTATTAGTTATTAGTATTGACTAATAGCCTATTCCTATAATCAACAGTTTGTTATACCCATATTATAATGTTAACGTCCATAGCTTGATATTTTTATATGAGAAATAATGAGAATACACAACATGCATATCATCACGGGTGCCTTACGGCGCCCGATACCGCCTAGACGGCCTCAGGGTACCCAGCGGAGGGGGTTTAAACCCACCTCGTCGTAGCCGATGGTATGAGTCTACACCGAACAAGTGGCTAGCTCGTCGCGATGTTTTGAATAGACTTAATAACCCATCTATAAACAGTTTCACAAGTTGGTATAGTGAAACCGGGACCGACAGCTTAACGTGCTCTCCGAGGCACTATAGTAGTGTTGTCAAACAAATGTACATATATTTTTTTTAAATTAAAAACTCATTGGTACTCACCTGGATTCGAACCAGGGACCTAAGTGTATTTAAGTCCAAGGTCTAACCAACTCGGCCACCACGTAGGTATATTTTATATGAGAATAATGAACATAAAAGTTGTTTTTTATCGCCGCGTGTTGGAACTGGATCATTTAGCCGGTATAGTAAGAACGACCAATGATCTGACATTATTGGTTGTCCTAGATCATGAAGCTAAAAAAATGCGCTCCGCGCCAATGGAGTAAGCATGATACATAAGTTGTTTCATAATAGTACGATATCGGTGTCGCCAATTTCTGAGGCGAACAAATGAAGAACGGGGAAAAAGGTGTGGCTTCAAATGGCAGCTCAACGCTTTTGACACCTAAAAAACTGCTTGAGAAAAAAAGAGATACAAGCAAACACGAATGTGTGCGCGTGTCTATGAAGTGTATTGTTTTTTTATTATAAAAAGCTAAATATTTAATTGCATACTTAATAGTTTCGATAGTGTTGCCACCGACAACAAATATTATTAATTATCGATATAAACCAAATATTTTGGGATTTATAGAGATCATCAAAGATTAATAATTATTTATCGATATACAATTGTAATACACACACATATCATCAAGGTAACCAGCGGAGGGGTTTTAATCCCACCTCGTCGTAGCCGATGGTTTGAGTCTACACCGAACAAGTGGCTAGCTCGTCGCGATGTTTTGAATAGACTCAATAACTTTGAAAAATATACTTTGGGCTAATATGATCAAATCAAACAACTTTCCCATGGAACCATGTATCGCAAAAGAAAAAAAAATGGCCTTCTCCATACAAACTAGTAACGTTAAAATGACCTATTTGTATGGGGAAGTACATTTATTTTTCGTTTGCGACATATGGTTCCATAGGAAAAATTGTTAGATTTTATCAGCAGAACCTCATATTAGCCCAAAGTACATCCTTTCAAATCCACCCTGATAGACACTTTCACATTTATAATACTAGTGGATTTAAAAAATGTAGGTATATAATAATATAACAATAAGTTAAAATACTTTATTAAATTAAATTATTTATTAAATTAAAACACATGCACAACTAACTACATGTACCTACTAAACTCAATCTCAACATTTTTGACCGACCTCCAAGAGGAAGTTATACTCAAACTACAAAAGGCGAAAAACAATTAAATCGTAGCTTGATTCGTCAAAATGTACTGAACATACACGGGTATTGCTGTTGGTCACCAATTTTCTTCTCTTTTAATTGCCTCTACCCATTTACGTTAATGCCGGATCTTTCGGGAAACTGTATGTATAGAAAATATAATTAGTATTATATAAAAAAAACAATAATTGTATAATAACCATGAAAGTATTAACAAAAATCGAGTTTATCAACTATAAAATCACATCACTAAATTGTAACTTACAAACCTCGTTGGACGGTTCTGTTGTCGCCATACCTTTTGATTAAATTAAATTGAAATGATTATAAATTATTTTAAAGTATCGACATTCTCATTAAAAATAAAAACACATCACTAGTTCTTCAACTTCTAACTGTCGCACATAGTTTGACAGATTTTGATATTTTAATTATGGGTTTTATTATTATTTTTTATTAAGGTTTAATATAAGAAAAACATGTTAAATACATACTTGAAAAACGTGACACTAGGTACTTTTTTTTAATAGTAGTTTCTACACAGCTTTAATGCACAATTAACCATTTTTCCGACAATAAAAGCGGAGCTCTTATCGACTTTCTCCGCCGAACGCACAAATCAGACTGAGGATGTAAAAAATGTAAGGGTGTGTGTGAGTGACAAATTTGTCACTCGCGCGGCACCCTGCAAATTGAATGATGCTTACTCCAGTAGGGGCGCGCGGACTGGCACGGTTTTTACCTTCATGTCCTAGATCCTATAAGGTAAAATAATATATTTTATGTAGGTATTAATAATATATACATATTAAAGCTAAATAATAGATAGATTTTTTTTTGTCAATTTAGTTGTTTTAAAAAATATATAAGGAAGGCTGATTAGGTAAAATATAATTTAATTCTTTCCTAGAGACATGCTTGAGCATCGAATGTCAGACCGCAGAGAATTATGCCTGGCTTTAAAGTCGGAAGGATCCAGTAAGAGCCTGATCCGGGCTGTGAGCGCCGGCATAGCTTACCACCACGCTGGACTGGCCAGTGATGAAAGGAAACTCTTGGAAGAAGCCTTCAGGTAAACAACAGCTAGTAACGTAGTTAAGCAAATGAATCTATTGGAAAACTAGGATGTACCACCAGAGGCCCTTACGGCGCCCGAGACCGTCTAGACGGCCTCAGGGGGCCAGTAGCTTTACCATGAGTTTTAGCTAGCTGTAAATAAAAAAAAGAGGTTTATTTGAAACATATAGCGATCCTATTAAATAATAATAAATAATATCACGGGTGCTATTTGGCCCCCGAGAACCGTTTAAACGGCTTTAGGGTACCCAGGAGAGGGATTAACCCGTCCTTATTTCGCCGATGGTATTCGGAGTCAACACCTAACAAGTGGCGAGCTTTTTGCGGTGTTTATGATGAAATAGCCTTGTTGTATAAAGCGGTCACCCATCCCAGGCCGGCCTTGTTGTCATCTGCTTAACCTTGTTATTAGTTGCGCAGTGACTTAACCACTGGGCTAGGGCCGCTTTTTCGATCCTATTAGTTGATCCCTATCTATAGTTACTGTTTGCAAAAACTTGTGGTATAATGCTGCTGGAATGGAATAATAGTACAAATACTTACCTAATCGGACAGGACTGGGACAGTGTCTGTGCTGTGTGCGACATCTACGCTGGCGGCGGGGGTGAACCTGCCCGCCTTCAGGGTGGTGTTGCGGTCACCGAGAGTGGCTCACTCGCTCATGTCGCTGGGGAGCTACCGGCAGATGGTGGGCAGGGCTGGCAGGGCCGGACTCACTAGTTCTGGTGAGAATTACTATTGTTACTTCAGACTTGTTAATACGCCAGGAAATGGATTCGCTAACTCGAATGTCTAAATGTTGTTTTCAATAATTTTAAGGTTTTTAAAAAAAACGTGGGGGTCTAAATATTACTTAATTTATCCTAATTAGATAGTCTTTTTATAAAAGATCTATTAACTTTTTAAAAGACATCCAAAGTTTGATTTATGATTCTAAAAATATTACTTTAGTGTCATTTCAAAACTTAACAGATGTCTTATAAATAAATTATATAATTAGGATCCAGCAGGGTGATTACGCGTCATAAGTTCGCTAGCATGCCAATCGTTATGACGTCATTCTGACGTAGATCAAGCTTGGTCTCTTAACAATGGCTCCAAAAATCTTAGAAAATTACGTCATAACGATTGGCGTGCGAGCGAACTTAAGACGCGTAATAACCCTGCTGTACGTAAAATCTACACCCTTTCTTCAAAAAAAAAAGAACAGAGGTAAACTACTTTATTATCACTAAAACAACATTTAGATTATTTTGACATTCTAATTCGCGAATCCATTTCCTATGCACCTAATAACAATAATTATTAGGTAGTTTAAACTTTTCTTAAGACCCATTTTAACCTATTAGGAAAAAAAATAGTTATACATTCGTTAAACAAGATGTAGTAGGTTATTCAAATTTTCAAGTAAATTGAAGATGTAGTTTTCTAGATATGTATGCGGACAGACACATGAGAATTTTTGAATTTTGCTTTTCTCCACAAACCTAATAAATTAAAAAATGATTGAAAAAGGAAAAAAAACTTGAAATAAAAAATAAGAAACTAGTACGATTTTTCTGGAATAGTAATACTACTTATGTCACATTACACACATATAGCCAGGGCTATATATGTGTAATTGAATCTTTAGGCTTGTATTATGTGTACCAGAAACAGCGATACTAATAATTTAATATTTTATAAACACCCAGACCATGACAAACTGTTTTAGACGCACTAATATTTATTTGCTATAGGTGGGAACCGAACCCACGACAACGCCCATGACGAAACCGCCGAGCGCACGGAGCCTTCGTGTCAATGATTACTAAAATAATTGGATATTTCTGAAACTAACCGTGAATATAAACTTCTACTATTTCGACTTTATAACAAAACGTGTTCAGTTTTTCCTGTGAAACCGTGAAAAAAAAATATATTGCGCTTTTAGAACGATCTATGTTCTACTGTCCACAAATATAATACAGCTGTTAACCACAGTGTTTCAACCAATCAGGTGAAAGCATTCTAATATGTTCGGAGCGTGATTGGCCATCGATGAGAGAAATTCTTTCGGCTGGCTTAGCGCCGGCATTGAGTAGATGTGTCTCCGCAGCGCCGGCTCTAGTTCTCAGTGCTGTGTCGCTAAAGCTGGCAACTACTAGGACGGGGTTGCAATCGCTTTTGGCTACCACTTTGATGAGCGTTCAAGCGGAAAGGTGAATTTCTTTTTGTTTATTACTGTGTGGACAGAATGAACTCTCTCAGGAAGTTTAATCCTCAGCAGTAAATTACCAAAGTAATAATGATTGGCTTATAAACATGTTATTATAAAAAAAAAAATATAATTAAAAAATAATTAATTAAATAATTACATTACATTAATATTGTTACATGAATCGGGAAAGTTTAAATAGGTAGCATGATGCTACACTTTTATATTTTCCTGATTCGTTTGATTTTACTTATTGAAAGTTTTTGCCACCGCCCATACATATGCAATAACTGTCAAGTGATTTAGTCATGTTTCAGTTTTAGTCAATGGGTTTACTGGTATTCAGGAGCCTGCTGCATCGATTTTTGTAGAGGGCATTTCATTTGACTATAAAGCAGCAAGTAAATTAAAGATAATCAAATATATATTCGTCTTTGATGCCGCCCATTTAGTAACCGCATTTATTACATATAACAGTGTATTAATCGACACCATTCAAGTAGAGTAAAGTCACATGCTGAAGCAAACATTAATGAAGTTGAGGTAAAACATAAAAATAAGTCTTCACTTCTGTCAAACTAAAAGACAAATTTTTAGTTCCAGTTTTAGTCGCAGGACTTTAGTGTTGTCTGACTCGAGTCAAACATTTGACAGAAGTGTGGAAGCGTCATGGAGTGGTGGTTCCGACTATATGTATATACCTACTATATATATATATATTACTGACAACTATTACGTTCATATATATGGGTAGGACACTTTGTCAACCGTCGTTAGGTTTTTGTAATACCTATTATTTTATTTTTTAACAGACTGAATGTAAACTTGAAGCAAATATGCGACACGGCGATTCGAGATCTGATAGCGGGCGGCGCTTTAGAGGGTAGTCAGAGCAACGACACGGATTGTGTGTTGTATTCTGACTCTGAACTTTGTGTCAGCCAACTTGGGAACGCTGCTATTAAAGGTACAATAACCATACCTATATCATCACGGGTACTCAATAACCTATCTATAATAAGTTTCACAAGTTGGTATAGTTTTCAAATAAATGTTCATTTTTTGAAATAAAAAAAATATTGTAGTTAAATAATTATTTTATTTTATTTATTAATTCTCAAAAGATTTACAAAATCGCTTGAATGAGAATAAAAGTTATATAAATTAAAGTTAAGACTACCGAACTCTTGACTAATAATTAATCCGCAGACTCGTCAATGATATGCCTTTTGAGATTATTTTTAAAAATCTGAAGTGATTCCGATTGTTTTACGTTTATTGGTAGCTGATTGAATAGTTGTGCTCCTTCTGTATAGATTTCTTGCTGTATTGTGTTCTGGGAGTAAAAGTGCGTATGTGGGAAGAAGCTCGAGTGTCGTATGTATGGTGTTGATTATTAAATGTAAATGACACGTCTGAATGAATATCTTTATCTAAAATTTTTCTTACAAGTAAACAGGTGTAGTATTTGTGTAGTTGCTTTATATTCATTATTTTGGTTTCTTTATATATTTGTTTTGTTGGAGTCCAATAATTATACGAGAATAAGCTTTTTAATAATTTATTTTGTGCAATTTGTAATGGTTTTAGATGAGTTTGTGCTGCTGTACCCCAAACCGGCAGTAAGTATTCAAAGTGAGGTTTAGCTAAAGAGTTATATATAGTATATCTAGTTTGTTTGGGTAGACAGAAAGCAATCCGGCGAATCGCTCCTGTTAGGGAAGTAATTTTGTTATGTACGCGTTCAATGTGATTTTGCCATGAAAGTCTGTTATCCAATATTAAGCCCAAGTATTTTTCTGAGCAAATGTGATTTATAGATGAATTATTAACAGTTAATTGTGTGTGATTATCTAATATTTTATTTTTTGCAGAAAATATGATATAATTTGTTTTATTAATATTTAAAGTTAAAAGGTTACTATTATACCATGAATTTAACAGATTGAAGTCTGTTTGTGCTTTTCTAGTAATTTCATCAACAGAGTTGCCAAAGTAAAATAAACACGTATCGTCAGCATATAGTGTGACATGACCACTCAATCCAAGTTTACTTATATTGTTGATATAAATTAAAAAAAGTAAAGGCCCCAAAATTGAACCCTGTGGAACACCAAAATTGACCCTCATCTCTTTGCTAGTGATCTCACACAATTGAACAATTTGGGACCTATTACTTAGATATGATTGGATCAATCTAAGTGCATTGCCAGTGACCCCAAGATCAATCAACTTTGTTATTATCAGTTCATGGCTGATTGTATCAAATGCCTTCTTAAGATCTATAAATACACCCAGCGCTACTTTTTTATTATCAATATTTGTTTGAATTTTGTTAATGAGATCGATCGTAGCACCAAGTGTATTAGATCCTGGCCGAAAACCGTATTGATTCTTATGCAAAAAGTTGTTACTATCCAAATAATCATCGAGCCGGTTATAGATAACTTTTTCAAAGACCTTGGACAGCACAGGGAGTATGGATATGGGTCGATAGTTACTGGCGTCTGCCTTGACTCCTGACTGAAATATTGGTGTCACTCTGGCAACTTTGAGACTGTCCGGAAATATTCCCTTTCTTATACAATTATTTATACAACTAGTTAAGGATTTTAAAATGATATTTTTAATACATATTATAGATTTAGTGCTTATATTGTCTATACCAGTGCTTACGTTTGGGTCTAATGTACCTATTATCTTACTAATCTCACATTCATTGCATAATTGTATATCTGTCAGTTGGTTGGTGTAATCGTACGATATATCATAGGAAGAGTGTGGAAGATTATTTTGTGCTTGAATATTGTGAGCAAGTTTGCTACCAATAGTCGCAAAGTATGCATTAAATTCTTCGCATATCAGTTGAGGATCGTTAATGATAGTGTTATTTGATATGAGTTGTGAAGGAGCACCGCTACTTACAGATTTTGAAGGAAGTATATCATTAATAAGTCGCCACATCTTCTTGGGATTGCTTTCACACTTCGTAAATTTCTGGTGGTAATGATCTTGTTTCGCTTGCCGAATCATTTTAGTTACTTTGTTTCTCTGTTTTATATATTCATATTTTGCTATATCATTATTTATATTTCTTCTCTGTTTAATAAACAATTTATTTCTTATTTTTATTTCCGTAATAATCTCTTTATTAATCCAGTCTCGTTCTTTCAAAGTTTTTGTTAGTGTTAATGTGCATTTGTTGATAAATAGTTTCAATTTGTACTCTAGTTCAGAATATTTTCACTAGACTTCGTGCATTAAAGTAGAAACAATTAAAGGATGACTTACATATTCGTAAATTTTCATAATGGCAGGTCAGTTGATATGTATATTGTTCGCTTGAGTTAAATGGGCTATTTACATTACTTGAGATTAGTTTTTTGGTATCGACTTAATAATCTTCGGAGTACCATTAACAAATTTTATGTTGATGTCCTTTTCTCCACTTTTTTCGCGGTCCAATAATTCTTCGCGTAACTTTTTTAATTGTTCTTGTTGTTGGGGTGTTTTATCTTAATATATCTTTAAAGGTTCCTTCAATTTGGATTTGCTTTTTAACAGTAACATTACAGTATCCGAAGTTGTAAAAGTTAGTTTAATTGGACGATTTTGGCTACGGTTAAATCTACCTAGGCGCATTATTCTAGTAGGCTCAGGGCAATCACTGCTAATACTCTTTATAATATTATTAATTTCTATTTTCTCTTTAGTATGTCTTTCTTCTTTGTTTGATATTTCGTGTTCTTTAATTCCATGTATTATTATATTTTTTGTTCTATTCAGTCTATCCTGTAATTCTTCCATTAGGGTTTCACTGTTCGACGAAAATGACTGTTGTCTTGAGTTTATCTTTCTCTCTATCTCAGATATTCTATTAGTTGCTGTTTGTAGGTCGGATTTTATTTCATTATTTTCTTTGCACAGGTTGTTCGATTGTATTTTTAAGTTTTGAATTTCACTTTTTATTTCGGACATACCCTCCGATGTAAACCAATTGATTTGCACTCACGCTTGCCTGGCGATGGCTGTGGCTTGTTTTTTTTTTAAATTTCTGATTTTGATGATGAAATTTCTTAATAAAACAAATGCATATATCCCTGTTTGGTATATCCTTTTGTGTCCATCCCCAAGGTTGCATGGATCTCAATACAGCCCGTGTCCTACTGTCGGACATGAGACAGGCCTCGCGCGGTTTGGTATTGTTGGGTGTCCTACACTTGTTATACCTGGTCGCGCCACTAGATGTCGCCTCTATGGGCATCCGGCCCGATTACAGAAACTATTATAATTTGGTAAGTTTTACATAACTCATACATAATATACATATTTAGTAGGAACTAGCGACACGGCGATATTAAACTCTATAAGATCAATAAAATAATCTAAGTTTTAACTCTCTTATTCCTAAAATTGATTATTGAGCATTTTAGTTAAAATGGTGTTTTTCCACAAGGCTTCAGAAAAGTTTCTGTTAAATGATGATTTTCATCATCATCATTCATCATAAAAAAGAGACGAAACACAATTTTAACTGAAGCGCTTAATAAGGTTTTTATGAATAAGAGGATAATAATAATAATATGTAGGACAAATTGTACATATTGCTCTGATCACAAACTAAGCTCTAGGCTTATACTATGTGTACCAGAAGCCACGATATAATACATATTATATTTTATAAACACCCAGACCATGATAAACTACAGAAAAAACTTACTAATATTTATAATATTTATAATAATATTATTTTATAATATTTGGGAATCGAACCCACGATCTCCGGATACAACGCCAAAGGCGCAACCACTAGTCTACGGAGACTGTAAATAATTATGTATTGGCCAAAAATAAACATTTCCAGTGAAGAAAAAAATGGCGTCCGTCTTTTGTTACTAAGTAGGTAGGCAGTCCTTTCACGAAAGAATTCCCGCGAGAAAAGTGGAACTAATAAAATTTAGAGTACCAAAATGTGCTAAATATTAGTAACTACGACGACACCATAATTTTCTTATTTATATATATTTTATTTCATAAAATAAATCGAAATAACCCTTAAACTATTTTCGGGTACTCTTAAAACTGAGGCTACCAATAGCCCTTCGTGCGACTGCAGGGCCCTGTACAAAGGAACTCTTTTGTAAAACGAATTTTACACTTATAGCAAGTGTCAGATACAATTAGCTGTACATATATACGTTTTTGCTGTGTCGCTAGTAATTATCAGTATCTTAGTGTGAGTTTTCTATTTCTTTGCGTTTGAGTTAACTCAAAGGCACAATCCGATCCAATTTGTGAAGGTTTGCCTTCAGAAACAAAATTACTTTTAAATTAATAAGGTATATCTTTCACTTATTGTTTCACTTTCCATTTTAAGTTTTTTTTTTTTTAAACCATGGGAATAAAATATTACAAGTGATTTAAAAGTTGAAGATATTTATTGCAAAGAACAAAATAGAATTTAAATGAAGAAATTGTATTAAAAACACGGATTTTTAGATGATACAATTGTACCTGTTGATATTGATAGAATAGAATAAATCTTATAAATAAATAAATAAATCTTTATTTTTACAAACCATCATGAACAATTATCGAAATTCTCTACACTATTTTATTTCTGTAGATTCTAGATATATTTTTTCTACTAAGTGAGATAGTACGATTGCACCTGTAGACATTAATCAAGTTGAAATAAACCTCAGTATTTTTTTTATTTCTAAGATACAGAATTTTATTTTCTGTCTGATTCTCATTATTTATGGCAATGCGACCCATATATTCGTAAACCAGAGATATATGTCGAAACATCCCACATCAATTAATTTCTGTAGGTCGTGGGTAAATTTTTCATACTTAAGTGTCCAATGACCTTTATATGGGAAATAGTTCAGCACACCAAGCGAAAATTTTGAGAACTAAAAATGTGAGCGTGTGATTGGTCAAAATGTTAACGCAGTAGTAAAGTTAACGCGAAAGTAAATGTTAAAAAACTCACACTAGTTGTTAATAAAAATAAATAAATACCATCACGGGTGCCAATTTGGCTCCCGAGAACCGTTTAAACGGCCTCAGGGTCCCAGCGGAGGGATTAACCCATCCTCATTTCGCCGATGGTATTCGGAGGCAACACCTAACAAGTGGCGAGCTTGTTGCGATGTTTATGATGAAATAGCCTCGTTGTATAAAGCGGTCACCCATCCCAGGCCGGTCTTGTTGTCATCTGCTTAACCTTGTTATCAGTTGCGCAGTGACACTAGGCTGGGGCCGCTTTTTTTCACTAGTTGTTAAAAGCGACAATACTAAAAATAGTTAGCAAATACTCATGGTAGACAGTTTCGAAGTGATGTCATCTTCTGAAACTTTGTACCGGCGGAGTTTCTACGGCGTTTTGGGTTTCGTATCAAAGTAAGTTCCGGTTCTGGTACCTCCATGGTTTGGTGTTTACGCCGTTGGCGTTGTGTCCGGAGATCGTGGGTTCGATTCTCGATTCATGTAAAAACAATAAAATAACGTAATAAGTACGTTTGTTATTCTGTACAAATAGCCTTGGTACCTATGGGTGTTTGTAAAAAATAATTAATATGAACTATCGTTATTACCGATAAGTATCTGTGAAATGTGTTATTATAAATTTATGTAATATTTTCTTGGTGGTTCTTGCAGTACGTAGAATTGGACGAGGAAGGATTGCAAACGGCACGAATTATCGGAATCACAGAAAATAATGCCGTACGCATGATTACGGGAAAACCTATCACGGTATGTAATGTATATTATGCCTATTATTTATTTATTTAAATCTTTATTGCATACAAAATACAAAGGCGGACTTAATATTCTCTACCAGTCAAAGCTTCGGGACAATCAAAGCAGTTAATAAGTGATAATATTAGTACCTATTGTAAGATTGGATTGTAAGTCGGGATAACCGCCGCAATAAAGTATTTTAAATAAATATATTAATTTCGTTAGAAACTGAAAAAAATCTGAGAGCTTCGTAAAATATATACCTAATAATAAAAATAAAAAAAAATAGAATTTACAAACCTAATGTGATGTTTGTTACAAATATATAATAACATTTTAACTTTATTATAACTTTCAATGAAAATAATATAATTTTATATCAAAGTATTAGAAGAACTCTTCTCGGCTAACAGCATAATCATAGTATGGTGGCAAAACTTAGATTTTACCATATTTGATTAAAATCACATCCTAACACACTAAATAATGTGAAATAAAAACTTTTTAACAAAAAAAATAAAACAACTTCAAAAACACTAAAAAGTATAAAATAATGTTATTTACTTATTGTACACATAGTTTGTGACCAGGGCATATATGTCCTTTATACCTATATTATAAAAAAAACGCGACTTAATGCCTCGTGGTTTCACACGCATAAATTTTATTGATTAAAATATTGTTCCTATTATCTAAACCTAAATAATAATATAATAAGTAATATGTTGTTGCAGAGTATATCGGAAAGTACGTTGGGAAGGTTCTACGCCGCGCTCATGCTGCGGGATCTGTGGAGACACACTCCTCTGCCAGAAGTAGCGGAAAAGTGAGAACATTTGTATACACTACAGGACTTGAGGAAATACAGGCAAGGCGACAACATGAATTTTCATAGTTGTTAGTCTTAACTATAGGCTTAAGGTACGCTGCACTTGTACAAATTCATACTGGGGACTTAGAGAAAAACCACTCCATACCATCGATGGAAAATCAACAAATTATTAACATCCATTTTATTATTTAATTCTGTAATTATTATATCAAATAGGAACACAGGACGTTATTAATTTGTCATTTAGTGACACAGATCTTAACTCATGTCAATTATACCCGACAATTTTACAAATATGTCGACTTGTAAATAAATTTTATGTTTCATAAAACAAATTTAACCAATTGTATACTGACAATAATAAAAATATACCTGTCGTGAAATTGTAACAAAGGTCAACAATTTTAATGCAATTGGTCCTGTCAATTTTTTTTATGAAACGCAATAATGACAACTTGTCATATTTTTATAGTAATATACTTGTCAATTAAAAAGTTATATGAAACAAAAATTACATAATTGTCAAAATGTAACTTGTCACCTATCACCTGTCACTTGTCGCCTTTATGAAATAGGGCCCAGAAACAATGATATAATACATATTATATTTTATAAACATCCATACCATGACAAACTGTACAGAAAAACGTACTAATATTTTTTTGTCGGGCGGTCGGGAGGAAATAGAACCCACGACCTCAGGATACAACGCCAAAGGCGCAATCACTAGTCAGTTTGAGAATATAACAGTTTGACTTGCGCATATATACTTGGCTACTATAGTGCCTCGGAGAGCACGTTAAGCTGTCAGTCTCAGTTTCACTTGTGAAACTGTTTATAGATGGGTTAGTCTATCCAAACATTGTGACGAGCTAGCCACTTATTCGGTGTAGACTCATACCATCGGCTTCGACGAGGTGGTATTAAAAACCCATCCGCTGGGTACCCTGAGGCCGTCTAGGCGTTCTCGGGAGCCGTAAGGCACCCTTGATGATATTTATTTATTGACATGCGCAGATACTTGGTCCCCCTGGGCACCGTGCAGGCTGTGATGACATCGTCGTCGTCGTTCGCGTCGTGCGCACACAAGCTGTGCGAGCAGCTGCCCGAGCTGTGGGGGTTCCGGGCGCTGCTGGCAGAGCTGGCAGCGCGGCTGCAGCACTGCGCGGCGCCGCATCTGCAACAGCTCATGGAGCTACCGGCCGTTAAGAAGGTAATATCAGCGGGTATCGTCTCTTTTTAACCGATATCAAAAAAGGAGGTTTTATGTTTGACTGATATTTATTTTTATTAAGGTTAAGTATTCTTAAATTTTCTACTTTTCCTCGCAATTTTCTTATTTTTTTCTTTTATAAAAACCTTCTGATAATAACAAACACAACAAAAAAAGAATTAGCGAAATCGTTCTAGCATTTCACGCGTAATGCCGTGACCAAGGGAAGTAGGGATTCCTTTAGGTATATATATATATATATATATATATATAGATAATAAATATGACGCTACGAAATTCAAGACCTCTTCAATTAAAGAGGGGGTTATTAGTGTGACAAGGGCACACTAATAACCCCCTCCCACTCCTTAATTTGTGACGTAATTTATTGATGGCCCCTATGTAGTTTATACAAGGTGAATTTGGTCTAATATGAGGTTCTGCTGATCAAATCGAACAATTTTTCCCATGGAACCGTGGGTCGCAAATGAAAAAATAAATATGCTCCCCTAAACAAATTGGAACATTTTCACATTTATAGTTTGTTAATAATATTAATAATAATACAAAGGTAGTTAACATTTTTACGATTACCAACATAAAAATAATAATTGAACTACGACTAACAGCCAAGCTGTAATATTGAAAGTACATTTGTATGGGCGTTAACACGACTGCAGAGCCCTTAAATAAGGAATGTACGTTTTCAGGCCAGAGCATTACAGCTATACAAGGCGGGATACAAGAGTGTGCGGGACATCGCGCGCGCCGTGCCGTCAGACTTGTGCGACGCGATACAGCATCTGTCGCGAGAGGCCGCCGTCCATCTTGTGAGCGCTGCCAAGGTACATCTCGCGGAAACAAATTCCATCCACCAATTTCCTAGAGACCTCTCTGTATTGCGTAGGCGCTATATGTTTTTGACGAGCTAACATTTTAGATTCTAATCTTTATTTGTGGTTTCTCCAGTCGATAAAGCTCCCATACAAACTTAAGTACTTCTCATATTATTTATCTAATTATTGTTCCAAATAAATATATTCTAAAAGTTATAATTGTTTGTAACAAAACCGGTCAGTCGGCCTAGCGAAGTTAAAATAGTATATTTCATTACGAGTGCGGAAAGCCTGTCATTGCAAAGAGTTGGCAGTTGGAATGACGGTTCCTCACGTATACTGAACAACTATTTTTAATACAGTTGCGAAAAAATTAAGCAACTTAATAAAATAATAAAAACACAAGAAGATTTCTGGAAAATGGCGCCAACCGTAAAAGAATATAAGCAGATTTTTTTTTTGCTCTCTTCACCCATTCTGGGTAGGCAAAGGGAACTATGCCCATACAGCCAAGTCTTCAGTAGAATTTTTTTATTGATGTGAAATGAAAATGAAATTTAATGAGATGAAATAAAACCTAACTCAACTTATTGAATCAAATCATTAAATCTGATATTGAAAGAAATTAGTAGCTTTTTAGAAATATTTGCATGAATCATAAAAACATAAATATATTTTTTTTTTGTAAAAACTTCGTGGTTGTTTTTTTTCTTTTTAATAGACATTATTTTGACAGTTGGGAAAGAGAACGCACGAGATCGGAAAAGGAAAAAAATAAGCTCGAGTATGTATTAGCCCACATCCCGAACGCTATCAATGAAGTATCAATGATTGATATGAAAATATATATGGTGTTAAACAGAAAGATATATATGGTCTATTAATAATTTGATTTGGATTAATATGAGAAGTATGCTTGTATGGGAGCTCTGTCGATTTCACCTTAAATTGGACGGGCCAGAAAAACATACAAATAAAAAAACTATCTCTGCCTTTATTGAAGGGCTAGGAAAGTGACCAAAAATCTCACCCTTTTCAATTGGTAAGGTATTTAAAATGTCACATCTCGCCATTTATGAAGAGGATATATGTACCTAGAATGATAATGCACTATTACTGTTTCACAACGCCTCTAAAGTAATATTCTTTTCAACATTTGCGTGTAAATTGGCTTTTATTAGGCTTATAATCAAGGATATTAAACACGCGTGTTTTTTACTTAACATTACCGCACACTAGTGTTCTTTTCAACACATTTGCGTGTAAATTGGCTTTTAATAAAAGCCGGCTTATAATCTAGGATATTAAACACGCGTGTTTTTTACTTAACATTACCGCACACTAGTGTTTGATATGTATCCCCATTAAACTACGTTTTTATCTGTTTAGGTGTATTTATAAAGATGGATTTTTTTTTCGGATATTCTTAACTGAAATGTTTTGTCCTTTTATTTTAATTCTGACTTGGACACTCCGAGAGATCCGAGAGGGACGCACGTATACAAAGGAAAGAGAAAGTGTCCCTCTCTTTTGCATAGGTGCATCCATCACGGCCGCCTCATAGTGTGTGGCCAGCATAATGCCACCTCGAGTGCTTAGCACACTTGTATCATAATAATGTACTATTTTGTTTTGTGACAGATGATGCTGATAGAAAAAGTTGAAAATCTAAGAGCAGAAGCTGAGGAAGTAATGGACGAACTTAATTGTTGAGATTTTATAAAACTACAAACCTTAAACAATAATACCTTAAAAAAAATTAATAAATTAGGAAATCCAATTTGACATACCAACCTACATAAGATTTTAGTTTTTTTTTGACATAGGTTTTTGCGAAAAAAGAACTGGAAGACGCGAGAAATAAGTAATAGAACATTTTAAATTAAAGATACGAAGCTTTATTGGGAGTAATATTAATGTTTATTTCATCAAAATATATCTACACAATCAAGTTTTTATTTAGAGAAACCTCATAGTGCCACGGGTAACACGCTATCGGTGAGGTTTTTTAGCGGCTAGACTTTAAATATAATCTTAGATGTACAATTCCGAAAAATTACTTAAACTGAGTAGCACCAAAACAAACTCTCTGTAAATGTAGGTATGTTAATATTCCTCCCATCCGAATGAGAGCTGGGACTATTGACACCATTTTTTTAACTTTAATCTTTACATTTACAGAGAGTTAAATTTGGTGCAACTCATCCTTAACATTGCGCGTATTTTTATCAAATTAATTTTTCAACCCAACTGCGGATAACGTTCAAAGTTTATTTGCAAATGGCTGCGCGAACTTACCTCTTACTACGGCTTACTCTTAGACACTATCTTTAAATGAATTAATTAATTAATTTGCCAAATATATACAATGAATTAAGTACGATGTATTATTTAGTTCCTATAGAAGTGTAATAATTTATTATAAAAAAATAAAAGTTTTTTCAAAATTGTAAATTGTTTTATTTCATTAACAATTGCTCTCTTATACTTTGCCAATGGTTTTGATTCACAATGTGTAAAACTTTGTGAAATTAATATTTTAAATATTGTGATTCCACTATACTATTTTCGCCTCACTTGGTAAATAACTTGACGCCCATACAAACATACTTCCAATATTACAAGTTGGTGTTTAGCCAAGTTAAATTAATATTTTTATTTTGGTAAATGTACACTAGCGTGCAAGTAAATCGACTCAAGCCTCTTCTTTTTTTACCTAAATCGCCTTCTACGGTATTAAGCATAATTTTGCCAATGACAAAATGTGGATAGATAAAAAAAAAAAAATGTACGGTAAAAGTGGGATAATAGGATGGAAAGGAATAGGGAAAGGACTAGGTTAGAATTAGGAATGGCCACATGACCGTATGCAAACATACGGTATAGTGATGCCAGTGTCAAGTGAAGGAGGAAGAAATAATCAACAGTAAAATTGGTACCGCCATTTTACTGGAGATAGAAAAGAAAAAAAAGAAAATCTTGAAGAAGAAAAACGGATTTTGTTTTCGTTCCTGGAGGAGGTCTGACCAGTGAGCGTTACATTAAAGATCATTAAGATGCATGACAATGCCCGATGTCACACTGCTCGGGCAACACGTGAGTTTCTCAACGAAGTTGGAATTGACACTATGGATTGGCCAGCGCTCAGCCCCGATTTAAATCCCATTGAGCACATATGGGACGAGCTCAAAAGGAAAGTTAGAGCGAGGAATCCAGCTCCTACAAACATAAATGAGCTCAAGACTGCGTTGGTAGAAGAGTGGGGTCGAATACCACAATCATCAATAAAACAGTTGATTAGGTCTGAAGAATCGCATGAGAGCAGTGATTAGGGCTAGAGGGGGAAATACCAAATATTGACACGAATATCACATTTTGTTTCATTTATATACAATAACCAGTATGAGGTTATTGTGAAATTGTATGATTTTTCAATGTCATTGACATACACCTTTTTTACTAAACTACTGAATCTTTGTATTTGTATTTGTAATTTTAATGCAACTTATGCCATTTTAAAGCCTAATTACTAGGCTTTAAATATGTAAAACATTATATAGAGGTAAAACATGTCATTGTTAAGATAAATCACTTTTTATCACTTGAGGCTTGAGTCGATTTACTTGCACGCGAGTGTACATATTTTTTTTTTGTTGTGGGTAATAATTATTTTTGTATTACAATATTAAAAAGTTTTTTTTCTGATTTAGAAATAATATGAATTCAACACAGGAAAGATTAATAAACAATGACCTCCAAAATAGTATTTTAATTCTGTGATAAACACAGTGTGTTCGTTTACTACTGTTTTTTGCTTAAAGCGCTTAGGCTTTAAGGCAATCTAATCAGCCGTCAAAGTACTTAAAGCGAAGCAAAGCAATCGCAGCGTTTGCAGGAGTACTCGAACAGTTTTATGTGCATAAATAAAAATCATATAAAATTCATAAGAGAATACAAAATAGAGTTCAAAAACGATTAAGTGAAATGGAGGGAACAATAAAAATAAATTAAAAAAAAGGTATTTGATACATAATTGTGACCACAGACAATTTACTTTGATTGCACTACTCGTATTTTCAAAGCGTTCGCAGCGAATTCGATGACGTAATTTGCTTTTTTTCTGTGACGTCATCAAAAATACAAAGCAAAGCGAAGTACTAAAAAAACACCTGTCAAGTAAAATAAGCTAGCTTTGTAAGCCTTTTAAGCAGTACTCAAACGTACCGACAGTAATATATGGTTGTATATATAATAATATATGGTGTTTTTTTAGTACTTCGCTTTGCTTTGGATTTTTGATGACGTCACAGAAAAAAAGCAAATTACGTCATCGAATTCGCTGCGAACGCTTGGAAAATACGAGTAGTGCAATCAAAGTAAATTGTCTGTGGTCACAATTGTGTATTAAATACTTTTTATTTGTTTATTTTTATGTTCCCTCTCCTTCACTTAACAGTTTTTGAACTCTATTTTGTATTCTCTTTTGTTTTTTTTACGATTTTAATTTATGCACATAAAACCGTTCCGAGTACTCCTGCAAACGCTGCTTTACTTCGCTTTGTGTACTTTGACGGCTGATTAGATTGGCTTAAAGCCTAAGCGCTTTAAGCGAAAAACAGTAGTAAACGAACACACTGTGAGTATTACTGGAAGTGAGAAAGCACATTTTTATATGAATAACGCGGACTTCGTGATTACGAATTTGGTGTCCTTAATATCTTGGGTACACTTATTCAATGTTCCAGTAATAACAACAGGTGTTTAAATAAATCAAATATTAATGTCAAAATATTAGTTTATTCACCTTAGCCTTAATTAGCAATTAGCTATCAGAAAAATAATTCTTCAATCCTTTAAATTTTATTCATAATGAATAAAAATCTTTGAAAGTGAAATGGAATAACAAATTACTAAACAATTATTTTCATAAATAAGAATAATACTAATATAACAATCATAAAACCAATTTTAAGTATATTATTTTATTAATATTTTAAACAGATGACATCTAGTTTTATTTAACAACCTTAGCTTAAAGTTGAGTTATTCACCGTCTCTTATACAAACAAGGTTTTAAACTAATGTAAGGTAGTTTATTTTTCTTGACCGGGGCCTCATTTATCTTCTTAAATTCCAAGAAGAAGAACACTTCATGAGACTTATCCAGCTTGGTAAGTTTGAAACCCAGGCGGTGCACGTCTTTGACAAACACATCTACATCACTGAACCTACTCTCCACTTCTGCTATCATTAGAAGACCTCTGAAATAGAATGGGCTGAATTAAACGACAATACTTCTGATGGAATGTAATCTGGATTAGCACTGCAGCAAGTTCGAGTGATGAACTGAAAAATGAGTTTTGCAGGATCTCTATGTAAAAAGTAGAGTATTATTGGTAGAAAATATAATTGTTTCATAGAATATCTCGTAATATTAATTAATATGTGAGCAACAACCAAAGGGATTGCTTTAATATTTAAATCAGGATAAACATCTCTTTGGTAAAAGCTAATGTTTCTAACATATTAATGCTTAATTAATATGACAGCAAACACTCATGCCTCTGGTAAGTTTTATTTTAAATGAACACTGAGGTCGCTCCTTGAGGCCTGTGGAAGATCCGGACTTGTCGCCTTCTGGAAGGCGCTGGGCTGGCTAGAATAGTTAGCCGACACACGCAAAAAGGCCTAATCTCTTGGTTAAAAGCCGAAAACGAGCCCGCCGTGTACATGAACATGATATATATTACTGTTTTTAATTTATTTACATGTTTAAATATAAAAACATATGTAAATAAATTAAAAAAAGTCATAGCATGTGACTATATCTACCTGGTGGTAAGTAATTTAACAAAGTCAATCAATGGGGACAACCAATACAATATTATTTTGTAATTATACTGGGTGCTCAAATTTTGAACCACAACATCAAAGAAAATTATCCCTTCGACAAATAAATTGGTAATCTAAAAGTATAGAAAAAAATATTTTAAAAGACCACTCACCCAGTCTTCAAAATTCTATTGGCTTCCACTAAATATCTGGTCAAATCTGTCCCCATAAGTGACAAGCAATACACAGCGACACCTACACTGGCAGACAACAGCGGGGTCCGAGCCATGTCGCACTGTTCTACACCTGGACTACCAGCTACCAGGTCAAATGATCTGACAGATTGAGATACTTTTTGCGATAGGGCACCTTCACCACAGCCCAGGTCTGCTATCTGTGTGGATTTTGGCCTAGAAAATAGTATGTAGTACATTTCACACATATTCCCATTGGTCACACAAACTTAGGCTTGTACTATGTATACCAGGAACAATAAAATTAATATATAATTATATTTTATAAATCCCAGACCATGTTGGGCAGACAATTAATAATAATATTATTCACAATTAGTGGAAGTCAAACCCAAAATTAAAAACAAAAAATATAATAGAATAAAAGCTTTTTAATTTTATGTAGACTTAATATACATGGTGGTCAGACCTTATACTTAAAAATACTACAAGTTTTATGTCCCCTGTTCAAACTTTCTAAAATCATTGGTACCAATGATTATATCAATAAGTTCCTAATTAAAACATTTATGTACATTTGTTTGACAACACTACTATAGTGCCTCAGTGCCGCTAACCAATTTGAGAAACTGTTTATAGATAGGTTATCAAGTTTATCTGAAACCCCATGACATGCTGGTCCCTTGTTTGTTGTTTGTTTTTTTGCAAGGAAATAAAATCCGCTGTGTACCCTGAGGTTGTCTTGGGCGCCCCAAGATATCTGTGAAGGTTTTTTTTTTCTAAAATCATTATTTGGAAAACTGTTAAATCATATATTGGTTGATCAATTGAATACTATAATTATGTGGGCATTTGAAATAGAACTTTGGTTGGATCCAATTTACATAGTTATGGTTAAATACACACAATACTTAACTATTCACTGTACTGACAAAGATAATAAATATTATAAGTAAGATTTTACTTATCATATTTACTGGTAAAGATTTAAAACAATATGTTACATTTTAGCAATCTTCTTCGCTATGATCTCTAGTGGATTGACTGGCCATTTCTTTACTTGCAGTTGGAAGCCCTCATGGTAAGTTTTGAATGATTCTGGGTCCTTATCAAATAACTCCTGAGCTTCACTGCCATTTGAGGTATACAGTTTTTCATTTAAAAAACGAAATTGTGCGGCTGCAAAGAATTAAAATGTTTAATACCATACTATTATGTTTTGAGAGCTATAACATATGACCTTGTTAAACAGGCAGAAGGGTGTTCTAAATTACATATTGTTGAAAATTAATGAATTAAAAAGATAAAATAAACATACCTTTGAGTTTTTCCATCATCCTATTTCTAAGATTCTGGCTGTTGGATTTTACAACATTTCTATTAAAACTGTCTGCTGCCAGCATTTTTTTTAATCTCTCCTTTTTTGTATTTTTAAGTGAAGATGGTTTATTTAATATAACTTTAGTCTTATTTACTCTATTATTATTTTTACTTATTGTTTGTTTATTTTCAGTGCAAGGTGAGTCTTCATTATTGTTGTTATTAATAGATTCATTATTTTTTTTCTTGTCATTATTTAATTTAACATATTTACCTTCATTATTAGATTCTACATTTATTCTCTCTTTGGTTTTATTATTCTTTTTTGAAAATACACTTTTCTTAACAATGTTCAATTCTATATTGGAACTAAGGTTTGTGGATAAATTTGCTTTTAATTGTTTTAGAGGTTTTATATTAATTTTCTTTTTTTCTCTAGTTTTTTTGGGTGACGTAATCTTGTTTAAGTCTTTTCTTATATTTGTTGGAAGAATCTTATTTTTTCTTTTCTGTAAATAATAAAATGTAGGACATTCCACACATATTGCTATATCCACAAAGTAGGTAAGCCTGTGTTGTGTACCACAAGCATTGATACCAGTACATATTACATGTGTATAAATAAACAACTAGACTAAGTCAAATTTTACAAAATCATACTATGGCCTGAGTGGGGAATCCACAACTTCCCGATACCTTAACCACTAGAAAATGGAGACATACAGAATTAGCCTTTATTCATACAGCACATAAATTTAATAAACTAACTTATATCCCCTAAGTAATAAGGGAGGGGAGTAGGTACATAAGGTTAACTCACTTTAATATTTGGTAAATCGTTATTGGTGTCTGCCTGCCAGGACGGAACAGCAAACATTGTAATTAGGTAATTATCTGAAACTATTAAGTCTTTATGTTATTATGATAATTTTACCATTTATTCATTTTAATGTTTATATTATTGGTGTACAAATGTGCGCACGACCACAGTCACAGATTAAATAGAGATTGATCACAATTCAAACAAAAGTCACAGATAATACGTCAGATGACGGCGGTCCGAACATCGCTAAAATCCATGGAGATTATATATAACAGTTGGGCTGAAAAGTTCGTAGGCTAGCAAGAAAAAATATTTTTTTTGATAGATTTTTTATTATTATTCAATATTGCCTTCGAGGGCGATACAACGATTAAAGCGGTCATAAAATTTTTGATACCATTTTTATAGCACGATTTGTCTTTAGCCTTAAAATAGGCCTCAGTTTCGGCTATTATCTCTTCATCGCCGCTAAATTTCTGTCCAGCGGGCATTCTCTTGAGGTCTGAGAACAGGAAAAAGTAAATGGGGGCCAGATCTGGTGGATATGTTGGATGAAAAAGCAATTCGAAGCCCAATTCAAGCAATTTTGCCATAGTTTTCATTGATTTGTGACACGCTGCATATGTCTTGATGAAACAGCACTTTCTTCTTCTTCAAATAGGGTCGCTTTTCCGCGATTTCGTCCTTCAAACGCTCCAATAACGCTACGTAATACTCGCTGTGTACCATACATACATTTTCCCTTTTTAAGATAGTCGATGTATATTATACCATGCGCATCCCAAAATACTGATGCCAGTTCACTAAAAATTCATAAGAATCAAAAGGCATTTTTGGTCTGCTGCCGTAATTTGAGTTTGTCTTAAACGTTGGCAACTCGTCAGTTTTTTTTTCGAATAAGCGCATTGTTGACATTCTATAATGCGTTTAATAAATACATACATATATGAATATATATAGGTATATATATATATATATATATTCACGGGTGCCTTACGGCGCCCGAGACCGCCTGGACGGCCCCAGGGTACCCAACGGAGGGGTTTTAATCCCACCTCGTCTTAGCCGAGTAGCTACCCTGGATCCGCCATTAACCTCCAAGGGTCATTAGGTAATTACCATAGTAATTATTTCTTCAGTGGCCATAGTTTGAAATCCATACCCAAGATGTACAGAAATAAAATAAGGAGATAGATAGTTAAATGTCTCTAATTTACGATAGTATGGGTCCCATTATTGTGGGTACTGGCTTACAAATCGCGTACACAAGCACCAAATTAAAGTTTTACTACACGCAGGCTTAGTCAATAATCTGAATTGAGATGTCATAGTTACATTTGCGAATACAGATGTCATAATTTTGATCGTCATGAGTATGTTTTTAAATTAGTTTCTGGGTCCTTACTGAGGTTTTATTTGAGCCAGCCGAAGTGTTCTTTATGGTGTAACTTTTAGACCGCCACGACTTTTGAAAACGATAAATCAATGCAAATATCGCACATTCTGTAAAACAAAGTCACAACATACATTTTACATATTTTTCAGGAGAGCAAATTAACGGTTTTTTGAATTTTTGACTTAAAATCATCGTTTCATTATGATGCCTATAATGATGAATATATTATTAGCATTAGTGAATAACAAATCTTTACATCTTATAAAATGCATAGCACAAGTAATCCCAGTTTTATTTATAATAGGAACTTAGACAACATCAGAAGGCAAGAGAAACTGAAATAAAAACGAAACTAATCATTCATCATTGTAGGCAGTAAAAGTTAAAAGTGTATTTTTGTGGTCTTGTGTATTTGTGCTAGTGTGTGTGTGGTGTGTGTGTATGTATGTATAGAAAGTTAGATCTTATATTAAAGGTAAGTATGAAAATAAGAAGGTAAGAGAAACTAAAACAAAAGCGAAACTAATCATCCATGACTGTAGCTTTTTGATATTTGTTGCAATTGTCGCCTTTATGAAATAGGGCCCCTGGAATCTGTCCACAACTTGGTGTGCGTCATATTTTTAAATTATAATAAAAAAAACTATTTGCTTTTGCGTTTTTAATAGGTCTGTACTTACCTAGTTATTATGGCTAAGGTAAAGTAAAGATGTTGGCTGCTATTCCTCGCTGCGTATCACTGCTGTAATAAATAAAAACTATAAATTATAGGCTATAAAATATTTAAAACATCAATTTATATGTATCATATTGCGTTTTATAGTAAGTTTACTAATTACTGCAGTTGCCAAAAAGATGACAAAAATGTCAACTTTTAACGAAAAGAAATCTCAAAAGGTAAATATAAAATAGAAAATATTTTTATCCAGTTTTACGTCATTTTAATATATCCATCTTTTTTTTTTATAAAATACTTTATTATATACGAGTATTTTGAAACTTTTCCTAAGAGACTCTTAAAATATCAAGCCCCCCTGTGGGTATAAAATTTATTATACCTCAGAGCGTTAGCTCAGAGTTTTTTTTGAATAGTTAGGTATTAACCTAACTATTCAACAAACAAAAAAAAAAACGCATATAAATCGATTCAGCAGTTTTTACGTGATACCGGTAGGTATAAGCAAACAAACAGACAGACACGAATCCTAAAAATGTAAGAATATTGTTCTATAACATATTTAGAGTTATTACATTTTTTTTTAAATCAAGTCAAGTGAACCTAGAGTTTTATTTGTGCCTTTATGAAGGCAGGAAAAATTTTATTTCATACAAAACGGAGTAAAGTTTTTATTTTAGAAGTTAAACGAATATAAAATATAAATCTATACATTTAGGATCGGATAAGTAAAGTCTACACCTCTACATTACAAAAAAAATAATAGATTGTATAATACTATAAATAACGTCTAATTTTTTTTATTTTTTACAAAAAAATGCAGGAAAATGGAATAATTTTTAACAGCTTTGTTAACTGGTTTCTATATATTCTTTTTTTAAAAAAAACTATGTAGCGGTCTTACATAATCCTGAATTTTCGTAATAAGCAATAAAAAAATAAAAAATCCTCTTATTTGCAACATTATGACCAAAGTACCAAAATCTTCGTTATTTTAAATCCAATCCAAGGCTAAATCCTAAAGTACAAGGCGAAAAATAACCTAATAGCGAAAAATTCTCAAAGAAGTCTCGGGACCGATTTTGATAAAAAACTAAAATTGCATCATAAGATTTTCTAAAATTTATTCTCCTAGCCGGGAATCGAATCGGCTGATTTTGAAAAAAAAAACTCACTGTATTTTTGCACCAGCTGATAATGTCGCTTATAAAGATCAATTGATGGAATGTAACTTCAAACGGCAAACTAAAGGATAGTGCTAATTTTTAAGAAAATATGTTTATATGAAATTATGTTTACTTGTATTAGGTACTTATATATCCTGTATATATAAGTAGTATATGAGGGTCAAACTGAAAGTTCTAACTAGTAACATACAATAGGTATTATTATATTATATATATTTAAAATAGAGTCCATTCACATCAATACATCGCTGCATCCGATGGAACCACTGAGAAAAGCGCTTTGCTCACTCATCCTTAAACCGAAAACTAAAAGACATCACTTTTAGTTTTCGGATCATAAAAGTAAATCCAGCTTTCGTCACCCGTAAGTATGTCGAACATAGCATTTGAGGCACCTCCGTTAAATCTTTGTAGCGTTTCACGGCACCAATAAACACGACGGAGTTTTTGGGCCTCGGTCAAATTATGAGGTATCCACCGGACACAAAGCTTCCTGACCGCTAAATTCACGGAAGATTTTGTGCATTTGACTTATATCGATGCCTAACCTTGTCCGAATCTGCTGATAGATCACTCTTTTGTCAGTCTCTATCATACGCTGCACAACACCGATGTTATCTTCAGTCGTCGCCGTAGATGGCCGTCCTTTACGCAGATTATCGGTGAGATCAGTGCGACCACGTTTAAACTTATTAAACCAGTTGAAAAAAGTGGTACGAGTTGCGGCTTCATCGTAAAAGGCCAATCGAAGTCTTCATAACTTTCTGTGCACAGGAAAAGGAGTCTATGAAATCGAAAGTCATAAAAAAACATTTCTCGCATTAAATTTATGCTGACGTGATACAGACAATTTTCAATTTGCCGCCAAATCGTAAAACACTTTAATGAAATACATACTCAATACAAAAATGGCAAAGAGTTCCATATTCAAAATTTAAACTAATTTGTTTATTTTATTGTTTTCAAGCGGCCAGTTCTAAAAACTATTGACCCTCGTATATGTATAATATGTAGTTAAGTCCAAAAATAACAACAGACAGACAGACAGATTTACAATATATAATATGGATATGGATTAATCAAGTGGTCTATCTAGAACTTAATATTATCCCAGGTTATCATTATCACTCAGAACCTACCTATATGATTTATCGCTTATTAGTGCCAGTTTCTGTTATCAGCTTTGTGCAATTAAAATTGGCCGGTAGGTACCTATAATAATCACGCTTACATAAATAGGTGCAAAATCAATACTTTATTTTTTTCCTTATTCTGTAAAATTATATCGAACAAAATGTTATTTAGTGTCAAATTAGTTTTTTCATTGCTACCAATTAATAGCTACTCTTAGTATAAGTACCAACTATTTATGTATATTAATATATATTCAGTGCTTATAGAGGAAAAGTGATTTTTGCTTGTAGGAAATGGTGTAATTTTAGTAGAGCTGATATTTTAAAATAACCAATAAGACGTGAGTTTTTTTAATGTTTATTATTATTTAGGTTCTCATTAATGAAAACTATAGAATTTAAAAAAAGTAACCTTTATTGGTTATTTATTAATTTGTCTTTACGTCTGTAAGGGATTTCGGAGTAGGCCACTTCACACTATTTCTACATAGGTAATCATTTTGCTCCATCCATAGCATCTTTGGCCATGCCCTAGGAGAACAACCTTGGGCGTTGGGCCTATCACCGGAGGGCAATAAAATTTTCGCTTACGACATTAATGTCGATGCGTATATATTTTAACGAAAAATTATAATATGTCGAAAATTTCATGGAAGATGGTGTGCACTTGACTTATACCGATGCCTAAGCTCTATCATACGCTGCACAACACTGATTTATTCAGTCGTCGCTGTAGATGGCCGTCCTTTACGCAGATTATCGGTGAGATCAGTGCGACCACGTTTAAATTCATTAAACCAGTTGTAAAAAGTGGTACGAGATGGGGCTTCATTGTGAAAGGCCAATCAAAGTCTTCATAATTTTCTGTGCACAGGAAAAGGAGTTGATGATAGCGAAAGTCATAAAAAAACCACTCTCCCGTTAAATTTATGCTGACGTGATACAGGCAATTTGAAATTTGCCGCCAAATCGAAAAAAATAATAATGTAATACATACTCAATAATATTGGCAAAGAGTTCCATTTTCAAAATTTTAACTTATTTGTTTATTATATTGTTTACAAGCGGCCAATTCTAAAAACTTTTGACCCTCGTATACCTATGTATAATATGTAGTTAAGTCCAAAAATAACAACAAACAGACAGACAGATTTACAATATATAATATAGATAAGGATAAATCGAGAGATAAACTGAATATTATCCCAGGTTATCATTATCACCCAGTATCTACCTATATGATTTATCGCTTATATCGCAGTTTCCGTTATCAGCTTTGTCCAATAAAAATTGGCCAGGTACCTATAATAATCACGCTTACATAAATATATGCAAAATCAATACTTTATTTTTTTCCTTATTCTGTAAAATTATATCAAACAAAATGTTATTTAGTGTCAAATTTATCGTTACATAGGTGAAATTTATCATAATTAAAAGCCTAAAAAATTAAATAAACAAAAATATAATAAAATATACCTACCTATAAAAATAAAAATAATTAATTATTAACTATATTAAAAATTTTGGAAATGAGACAATGGGCGTAGGGTACCAAGGACACTAGCGGCGTTACCCCGTTGGATAGCAATAGTGATCCTCTGAACCAGGTACTCCTTGCTCAGGGGATCACCAGTTGCTATTTTAATTTTTTTACCCAGATCACGGATAAATTCGCTAGCATCCTCGGACCACGGACCCATTGTCTCAACGGACAATGCCAAAAATATGTGCGAGTTCAGGAGCTCTGCGTACTTATTGCGCTTTATTTGAACAGCTTGTTCAGCTGCAGCTCCCGCATGTTTGGAAGATGACGAAATGTGACTCCGACAAAGTGTGTCCACGCAGGTCGCATCCCAGACCAAAGCACGACCACATTTGTATGGTATAATAGTCATACCGTCCGGTCTTTTGCCATCAGATCTTTGTAGGCCTAAGGGTTCAAGAACAGAAGGAATGTTTGCTTTTGATAAGGACTTACAGATAATGTCGTTGATGTTATGGTGTCTTGAAAAACGACCAGCACTTTTTAGACACGAAAGGCCATGATGACCTTGATAATCAACTGTGTCGCCGCAAATGCAAACATGGGATTCGTATATAGTACACCCTAAGCGTAATGCTGCTGCAATACGGAGTGAGCCAGCGTCCAGTAGTGTGCCCGTATGTGGAGAGGGAATAGCACGTAACCAGGCGCCGGACTCGCTTTTGCAACTTGCATTAAGCCGGGCTTCGTCTTTGGTACAATTTCTAGGTAAATTATGAAATATTTTTTTGTTTATAGTATCATCTAGATCTTTTTGGGATATGCAATTGGGAAATTGATCTATAGATGCTTTTGTTTTCCAGATATCAGCCGCTTCTGGTTCTCTATGAAAAATATTGGTATTAACATTTGTTTTTGATAAAATAGACGTTTCGTAATAAAGACAGAACTTAAATAAGCATTATATGCTAAATCACTAACTTTTATACCGATGCCCTAACCTTATCCGAATCTGCTAATAGGTCATTCTTTTGTCAGTCTCTATCATACGCCGCACGACACTGATGTTATCTTCAGTGGTTGGGGTTTCATCGTGAAAGGCCAATGGAAGTCTTCATAACTTTCTGTGCACAAAAGGAGTCGATGACATCGAAAGTCATAAAAAAACATTTCTCGCATTAAATTTATGCTGACGTGATACAGACAATTTTCAATTTGCTGCCAAAACGAAAAAAAAAATAACGAAATACATACTCAATAATTTTGGCACAGAGTTCCATTTTCAAAATTTTAACTTATTTGTTTATTATATTGTTTTCAAGTGGCCAGTTCTAAAATCTTTTGACCCTCGTATATGTATAATATGTAGTTAAGAACAAAAATGACAACAGACAGACATACAGATTTACAATATATAATATGGATATGAATTAATCAAGTGGTCTATCTAGAACTCAATATTATCCCAGGTTATCATTATCACCCAGTACCTACCTATATGATATTTTATCGCTAATTAGTGCCAGTTTCTGTTATCAGCTTTACCCAATTAAAATTGGCCAGTAGGTATAATAATCACGCTTACATAAATAGGTGCAAAATCAATAGTTTATTTTTTTCCTTATTCTGTAAAATTATATCGAACAAAATGTTATTTATTGTCAAATTAGTATATAATAAAATTTTTTCATTGCTATCAATTAATAGCTGCTTTTAGTAAAAGTACCTACTATTTATGTATATTAATATATATTCAGTGCCTATAGAGGAAAAGTGATTTTTGGTTGTAGAAATGGTGTAATTTTATTAGAGCTGATATTTTAAAATAATCAATGAGACGTGAGTTTTTTTAATGTATATTATTATTAAGGTTTTCTTAACTGAAAAACTATGAATCTTTTAACAAGTTACCGCAGTTACCTATATTGGTTATTTATTAATTTATCTTTACGTCTGTAAGGGATTTTGGAGTAGGCCACTTCTAACTATTTCTACATAGCTAATCATTTTGCTCCATCCATAGCATCTTTGGCCATGCCCTAGGAGAACTTGTTTTTGAGATATTGAAAAATACTTATAAAACTATTTATATTTTTCACATTTTTAATTTGTCGATACTGTTAACTAGGGCTGATATTTCAATCGTCAGATAAAATTATCCGACAGATAACTTGTATAGAGAAAAATAAATTTGACAGTTCTTCATACAATTTAACAATAGAATAACTTTATCGGACGATTGAAAATTCGGTCCTAATAAATAAGTAAAAAAATCAAATAGTTGCTAACGTAGAGGATATGAATTGAGTTTTTCAAAAAGTTTAGTATAGTACCAGTTGTGTTTTCTATGTGCGACATTTTGACACCATATTTATTGCTATAAGGATAAAATTGTGAAAAGTAATGTCTAACTCAGGGGAAATGCTTATTTATATACTGGGTGAATTTTATTCTTTAAGTGGTACAGGCTAAATTATTTAAGTGTAGGTATATAGAGTGAAATTTTCAAATGCAAATCTAAAAGGGGCCTGGAGGGAAGATTTTAATGAAAGTTGATTTATGAAAATTAAGTATCATCACGGGCGCCTCGTCGTAGCCGATGGTATGAGTCTACACCAAACAAGTGGCTAGCTCGTCGCGATGTTTGTATAGACCCAATAACCTATATAATTGCACAAGTTGATATAGAGAAGAAAACGTGCTTTACGAGACAGTTACTTGAAAACTTTATTGTCCAAAGTACAAAGGTGGACTTAATACCGATAGGCATTCTCTACCAGTCAAAACTTTTGGACAAATTAATAATTATATATTTATTATGCCTTGGCTGCTAACTAAGTTTAGTTGCCATGCTGAGTCCACACAGATGTAATGCCGCAAATGTATCAGCACCAGACGTGACGCCTCAGTCCCAGATAAGACCCCGATACTCTCGTAAGAGAGCACTATGTTCCTTGCCCCGATCTCTTAGCCACGGCAAAAAAAAAATGCAACATTAGGAAAAATAAAATAAAACTCGCGAATTGTTATAACTTTTAAGATTGTATTGAATTTATGTTAGATTATTAAAATATTTACAACGCAAACACGCCTTTTTGTTTTAGACACTTTTTAATGGTAAATCCACAAGGTTTTTAAACATTTTTTTTGTTTCGATATTTCAACATTTTAATACAATGACATATTCTCTGTGGTACCTACTAAAATATATGTTTGCTTATTATTATTGGAATATTATTCATTTAAAATATGGGTATTTTACTTTTTTTGCTATTCATCCATCTGACAAGTGAAATTATGAAACCTATTATACAGGGTGAATTTTTCAAGTGTGCCTTCAAGGCCAAATCCTAAACTACAAGGAATAACGAAAAATGCTCAAATGAGTCTCAGGGCCGATTTTGGTAAATACTAAAACTGAATCATTAGAAGATTGAAAAAATTACACTCCTTGCCGGAAATCGAGCCGGCTGATTTAAAAAAAAAACTCACCTGTATTTTTGCACCAGCTGATAGTGTCGCTTATAAATATTAAATTCTGGTAAGTAATATCTAGCGACAAACTAAAGGAAAGTGCTAATTTTAATTTAAAAAAATAAAAAATAAAAAAAAACATTCTTTACTTACACCGTCTACTTTACTAACTAATCAAATTGTTTAAAATAATGCTCTTAAAACCCATTTATTGTAGTTTAGGATTTGGCCTTGAAGGCACACTTGAAAAATTCACCCTGTATAATAGGTTTTTGCTATTTCAGCATTTATATACAGGATATAAATACTGAAATAGCACATGGGTGAGGTATAAAGCTACTCTACTCTATTTCAATTAAAATATAATTAATTTATGGTAAATTAAACTACAATTAATTTAAGAGCATAAATGTTACCGCCATAAATATGACATAAATGTTACTTAGTAATGGTGGCTACACACGCTCTGATATATCGGACGGTTTACCGGATTAGGTATAACGGTATGTAAAAAACCGGAGCTCCCCATAGCCTACCCGTGTCAGTTTTAACCATGGCATCAGTAGCCCTAGTGTGAGTTTTTTTAACATTTACTTTCGCGTTAACTATACTACCGCGTTAACATTTTGACCAATCACACGACCGCGGAAATTTTGAGAACTAGAAATGCGGTCGTGTGATTGGTCAAAATGTTAACGCGGTAGTATAGTTAACGCGAAAGTAAACGTTAAAAAAACTCACACTAGGCCTACAGTGCGGCACGTCGAAACGCGTTAGCTCTGGTGAGTCTCGCTCTTGTTATTTATAGCCGAAAACAGGAAATAAAAGCTCGTGAAAAGTACTATTAATTAGACATTATTTATAAAACGATTTTTGATATTAAAATCAATTTATAGCCCTATGCGATTATTATTATTGCTATTATTAATATTGTTATTACTATTTATATACATGTATTTTTATATATATATGTATTTTTAAATGGTTTAGTTTTTAGGTAAAAAAAAAACAATTAATGTTAAGCTAATTAATCGTTTATATTATAAGTAATGACAATATCAACCAGTTAATTTTCAATAAATGATTAACAACATTTCTTGTAGGTAGGTTTATTGAGAAGATTTCATGAAACTTAAAATGTAAAAAAAAACTTGTGTTTAGCACAATAATGGGCAGGTGTAGTAAGTAATAAATTAATAATAATGATGTAGTGGTTGATTTACCATTATTCTCTATTTCCTATTGTATATAATATATTTTAACCTGTAAAAAGCGGACACAGTCTAGTGTCAGTCATTGCGCAACTGATAACAAGATCAGCAGGTGACAATAAGGCTGGATGTGGATGCTTTATACAACGGGCTATACTATCATAAACACAAGCTCGCCACTTGTTAGGTGTTGCCTCCGAATACCATCGGCAAATGAGGACAGGTTAATCTCTCCGCTGAGGCCGTTTAAACGGTTCTCGGGAGCCAAAATAAAAAATGGCACCTGTGATCGCCACATTAAAAAAAAAACACATTGAAAAATCGAGATAACTAACACTTTTAAGCCACGCATGCTGATGTTTATCGGGCAGATACAGCTGTTCAGGTAAACCTGTCCGATATACCGGAGTGTGTATATGATGACAGTTTTAGCACACACATGTTCCGGTATATCGGTTAGGTAAGTACACCTGTTTAGCCAAACCAATCCGATATACCGGAGCGTGTGTGGCCGGAGTGAATATACAACGTGTTTCAAAATACCCCGTAAAGCCGAAAGGAGGTTAAATAGGGCCTTATAACGAGTCCATTCACAATATTTAAGAACCGTAGTAACGCAGTATAACATAGGTCCCCAAAAAAAAAAAAAAAAATTATTTTCACCGATGTGCAAACCCTATTTCAGTAAAATTTAAGAGTAAACTACGCAGAATGTACCTACATTTCTACCTAATTCGCGGAACGACAAAAATTTTAAAAGACATAACCTAACGACACAACCTAAACGAATATTTACTTTTTCATAAGAAAATTAAAATTTACAGAAACGACTCAAAGTATGCTCCGCCTTGCTCAATACACAACCTCGCTCGTCGGGATATAGCTTGTGTGGCATTTTGCACCATCGTCGGTGTTATTGATGCGAAAACCGATCTAACACGCTGTTCCATCTCGGCAACCGTTGAGCAATCGGAAAAATACACTCTGTCCTTCACATAACCCCACAAAAAGAAGTCTAAGGGTGTGAGGTACAGAGAACGAGCAGGCCATAGCACCGGTCCCCCGCGGCCGATCCATCCTCGCGAACGTTAAGATGTTCTCGTTTCTTTGGTTTTCAAAGTAATCCCAGTCAGCCACAGAAAGTCGTCAATCGCCTCTTCGAATTCCTTTTGTAAAAATTATAGCATAATGACGGGACCGATGACATGCCCGTCATAAAGGCCAGCCCACACATTCAGCCGCCACTGGAATCTGCCCTGCCGTGAAGCATGTGGATTCTTGCGAGCCCAAAAGTGATCGTTCTGCATATTTGAAAGTCCTGACCTCGTGAATGTTGCCTCGTCCGTCCAAAGAACATAGTTTACGTAATTAGGATTTTCCTCTAACTGCCTGAGGTACCACTCGCAAAAGTTCCTCCTAGGTGCAAAATCGGAGGGTATCAGCTCCTGTGTACGGCGATAGTGATAAGGGTGACGATTGTCGTCACAAAGAATTCGCCAAACTGCAACATGGTTTATACCGAATCTTGTTCCGGCGCGCCTCGTACTTGTGGCCGTCTCTTCTTCAAAATACTCAAATATCACTAATTCAGCCTGCCTGGCGTCGACTGTGCTTGCACGTCCACTTCCAGTAGACCGATAAAAAGAGCCGGTGGAATGTAGTCGTCTTTACATGTTCAGAAAACACTGGTACGAAGGCAGCCATCGCTGATCAGTGGGGGGGTCTACCATCGTTACAGTTCGTGAGCACGATTTAAATTGCTATTTTAATGGCCTACGCATAACATCATATCGTAAAATTCAGAGTTAGAAAGCATAGCCATTTTGCAAAAAATATGTTGAAAAAAATACTCGAAACAGTTGTAGGATATCGTTGTAGTTATAAAATATTTATTAGAAGATTTGAAATTGACAACATATTTTTTTTTCCAAGTTCTGGTATAAAGACATCCTTGTATTGAGGTAGCAAACATTTATGAATGAAAAATAGAAAAATATTAAAATAGACAATTTTTAGGTAAAAGTACCTTTTTTAGCAGGCCCTTCTGTTAAATACTCTTGGTTCCCTGATATGACAGCTTACTAGGGTTGACAATAATTTTTGTTTAGATAATTAATTATATTTTTTTACGGGGTATTTTGTAACACGTTGTATATTATTAATATCTTGTAATGGCGAGACAACTGACAGTTTTAGCCCACACATGTTTCTGTATACCGGTGAGGTACGTCTGTTCAGGCACACCTATCCGATATGCCGGAGCATGTGTGGCCGGTTAAGTACTTTATATATTATTAATATCTTGTATTGATGTTTAATCTGACATTTATTTGATAATGGATATAAATTTAGTTACCTTCATAAAGATAATAGGAATCTTAAAATGGCCAAAGATTTGTAATGTTAGGGATTACAAAGGACATTACAAACATTGCTCTGGCCACAAACTAAGCTCAGCTTGTACTATGTGTGTGTACCAGCCGATACCAATATATACACATAACGTGATATTACAATGTGGTTTGGTTTTTGTAAATGAATAGTGAAAAATCAACCACTATTCTTCTCACCATACTTACACATGACTGCGCTAAACACTACACTGAAATAGCCCCGGGATATTGAATAATAACTCGGGAAATAGAGAATCCTACGAAAGGTACGAAAAATTAGGGTGCCTACAACAATACGCATGCGCTACTTCAGCGCCTGCGTATATCCGCAAATTTTCACTTTTCTATAATAATATCGCGAAAGGTGTTTTGTATATTTTTTACGTAAAACAAATGATTGTGATTATAACTGCCAATTCAAAGTGTGTCTGTTGTATTTAAGTATATTTTTTTTATCCCCTTTATAATGTGTAGTTAACTGAAAAGTACAAAACCACCTTATTAACCTTATAACCTCTAATTATTTTATATTAGTAATAGATATTTAACAAGGTTACAAGTGATATTGTAAGAATTATATTATAATAAAAATAACATATACTAAAACAAAATAGGTAAGTAATATTTTTCATTGGGCAATTATAAAATTTAACTTCACTTAGCTTAGCATTTAAACCATTATATCCGATGGTCACTGGGTTCAATACTGCCCCTCGTTATCCACTTCTCCATTGCATTTGTCAAAACAAACATTAAATATTACAAAAAATAGTAATATTAAAATTTAGAGGGCCAACACTAAATGCAGTTTTCGATGGTTTACCCACCCTACAGGAACTTTTTTAGACTTCAAACTTAAAAGCACTACTACACAAGGTGGGGAATAAAATCCCACCACTGGGTACCCTGAGCCCGTATAAGCGGTATCGGGTGCCGTAAGACACCGTGATGGTACTATTATTTTTTATTTTGGTTGAATAAATAATATGTTGTTTATCAGTACAATCTAGTTTCTATTGTTTAACTCTAAATGTATTTTGTCCATTAATAAAGTTGTTCAATTTGCGGTAATTGTTAGCTTTTGGTTGTACTAATGGACTTTCGCTTTGTATACTTATGGACCTATTATTTGTGGATTGAGGGTAGGTAATCTATAATCACCACATGCGACTGCTGTATTAACATTTATTGGTTTTTAACAGTTGAAGTTAGGAGGTTGGCTTTACAATTTATTGCCTGCTATTAACGTGTCCATTTAAACATCTGTAACATATTTATCTACTAATTTATTTAGTTTTTGTACGTAGGGGAAAACACAGTCAGTACCTACTTGTTTCAAATTCTAAATTAAGGAGGTCTCAAAATATACATTGACGCAAATTAAATAACTGCAGTTTAATTATTGTTAAACGACATTTTAGTTTGATTTATGATAGAAAAAGTGCGGTCGCGAAGCAGTAACAATCTTGTATGATGACTTCACACTAGGTAGTTATTTATGTGGTTTGCACAAATTAATAGGTGCCGAGTTTTAATACGATTTTTTTGCTGCTCTGCGAAATAAATTCAGTGCCGAAGGTTTTATTGATTTATTATCGGTGATGGTGAAATATACATGATTAAGTGTAAATACATGAAATATATTTTTAAATGTTCAAGCTGTAAAACTAACTATAGATCTTTGTTTACAGGTCCCATACAAATGCAAAGTGCCTAATATAATTAGTAGAATAAACAAAAAATGTTGAAACGTAGAGACAAGGTAAATAGTTTATGACATATTAAAGTTTATTATATTATTTCTCAAATACAACCATTACAATTAATTTTATTTTCAGTGGCGATGTAGATGTCAATGGAGTATAGTTACCCTAAGTGCTATAGCCCTTATCGTATATAATGCTGCAGCCAACATGTGGCTGATGCGACCACCAGTATGTCCCGTTGTGGTTACCTCTCCACCTAGTGAGCCACCTTCATGCGAACCCTGTTCAGACAACCTGTCTTCCAACCTCATTGATGATGACCCCATAGGCAAACTAGACTTGAGATTGGGACGATGGGATGCCTCCAGAACATTCAGACTATTCGACTATGCAACCGTAGGAGATGTCTACGCTGATCTGTCAGCGAACAGACGCATCTGTCTGGCTACTCAGAGCTCTATCGAAAGACTGCACGAGCTTTTAAGAATAGCTGCACATTGGTCAGGACCTATTTCTGTTGCTGTCTTTGTAGCTGGAGATGAGTTAAGACTGCTCAGAGCTTTCGCCACTTGGCTATTTCGTTGTCAACCAGAATTGTACTCTAGATTAGCGTTGCATGCAGCAACCTCTAAAGAAAGGCCTGGAGTTCAAGGAGCTGTGCCGATATGGGCTAGAGATTGTCAGGCGAAACCTTTACCTCCTGGAGAAAGGAGAGCTGATACCGTAGCTTGGAGAGCAAGACATCCGTATCCTCAAAATCATTTGAGGAATCTGGCTCGAAGAAACTGTCACACACCTTACGTTTTCCTTGTTGATGTTGATATAGTGCCTTCACGAGGTATGGCTGAGGAATTGGAGAGGTTTTTGGCGCATGCTCCTAAGTGCCCTTTGTGTGCGTATGTGGTACCGACGTATGAGTTGGACAGGAGGGTCGCAAACTTTCCCACAAACAAGTCGGAACTGCTGAGGCTATCCAGGAATAAGTTAGCCATACCTTTCCATCGGAAAGTGTTTATTTATAATCAGTATGCCTCTAATTTTTCTAGGTATGATTTTTTATATATATTTCATTTGTCGTAAAAAATAAAAGCATCATTTAATAATAAAAAATAAATTCATCAACAATATATTAAAATATAATTTTAAATACTAACATTTAATTTTAAAAGTTATTATCGACTGCTGGAGTATATCTTACCTACAATAATGTTGTGTTGTAGATGGGAATCGAGTGGAGGTACCGAGAGTCCCGAAACTCATGTGAGCCACAACGTGACTAATTTCGAACTACTCTACGAACCATTTTACGTAGCTCCTGACACCGTACCGGCTCATGATGAGAGGTTTCTCGGCTATGGGTTTACTAGGAATACTCAGGTATAGTTTATTTTTTATTTTCTATCGTAATATTCGTAGTATTAGGTATATTATATTTCCAATCTTTACGCCTTTAACAGTAAGGATGGGATTTTTTTCACGTAACCATTTATATTTATTTCTGAAGAAAGCTTTTTTACTAATAGTTAAACTACATTAATTGAAATAATATACATTTAAAATAAAATTCCGTTATCTTCAGAATAATGACATGCACTGCTTACTGTCTTTTTATATACAATACTCTCTCTGTCTTACCTACTGTACCAGTGCATATAACATAATAAAAAAATAAGGTGAACTGTTCACGTAAAAGCACATAAATCAGGGACTTGACTGTCGCCGGCGCTAGACTTGGCCCGTCGCCATTGACACCGCTTGGACTATAATGTGTGATGACTCGGTGACCTGTTTCCAGCCTACTGACTTGCAGAGAATAATTTTCGTTAAACATTTTAAAATATGTAGAATTTAAATTTAAAACAACATTCTCCGGCGAAATGGAGAAATCGTCTCTAGTAAGCGGTGCTCATACTAGTCGCGGTGTAGCATCTTTGATATTATATTTATCAAATTTGATTTCATGTAATTTTTTTTTTTTTTACCAATCTTATTAATTGAAATTTTCACATTCGCGCTGAAGCATATGACATAATCTCGGCATTATTTTAAATTTGTAGTTACGTAACTTACTACAATATATTATTTTAGCCTACGCAAGAACCTATAATTTCTCTATTTCCCTATAAAGTACACCAATTACTTTAAATGTGCCAGACTTGCCGAATGCGGATTGAGTGGCCTCAGTGGAATCTGCTATTTTTTTGCCCACAGTTTTGATTTCATTTAATGCAGGAAACCTTTACTTAGATCTCATCTATTATGTTCCCTAATACATAGGTAGACATCTGCCAGAATCCATCTGCTGTTAAAATCCCATTTTACACATTTTCTTAGTAATAATATTGTATAAAGACGACCAAATTCAACAACAATACCAAATACTTTTGATCCAAATAATGAAAGAAAAGTAATCTATTTAATGCAAATTTTGGAAGCAATACAGTACAATACAATACAAAAGCAATACGTTGTATTTCAAAATGGTAGTTCCAACAAAAATAGCCGTTAAAACCGACATTGTTTTACGAAATAATTATCAAATAACGAAGCGATTACATTATACACGAAAATTTACGAGAATTTTTGGTACCCAGCCAACGAAATCGTGATGGGTACACAGGAACTGCTGTAAATATTATGAAATTTATTCATTTATCACCTCGATGCGGTGCCGGACTTGGGTTTACTGCATTGACTCGTTTGTGCTGACTTTTTAACATTTTATCGTTTTCATTAGAACAACACATGTATTTATGAGTATCATTGGGCCATAGGTACATCTGCCAGAATCCATCTGCTGTTAAAACCCCAATTTACACATTTAATTGATAAAATAAAGATACCTATTGTGTAGACCAAATTCAACAACAATACTAAATACTTTTGATTCAAATAATGAACATACAGATTTTTATTGGAGCACAGAATGTAAATATACGTGCTAGCCGAGTTGGTTAGACATTGGACTTAAAAACACTTAGGTCCCTGCTGCCACATTCTATTTCTTATAACGTGATCGTTAGATTGTCAAAATAACGATTTCCGTTATTAGTGCGCTCTCCTCCAATCAGAGTAGTTTTTAACCTTCGCTGATTGGAGGAGAGCGTGGTAATAACGGAATTCGTTATTTTGACAATCTAAAGATCACGTTATAAGAAACAGAATGTGGCCGCTGGTTCGAATATAATTTAAATATTTATGCAAATTTGTTTGACAACACCACTATAGTGCTTCGGAGAACACGTTAAGCTGTCGGTCCCAGTTTCACTATACCAACTTGTGAAATTGTTTATAGATGGGTTATTGAGTCTATTCAAAACATCGCAACTAGCTAGCCACTTGTTCGCTGTAGACTCATACCATCGGCTACGACGAGGTGGGATTAAAAACCCCTCCGCTGGGTACCCTGGGGCCGTTTAGGCGGTCTCGGGCGTCGTAAGGCATCCGTAATGATATGAGTACAGAATGTGATCTTGTATCTAGTCTCCCTGATGATAAGCAGACCTACAAAGTTTCTTGAATGGTCTCGATCGTTATATTGTTTTTTAACAACCTTGATGCTATGACTATACTCCAACTATGCCGGCTCAATGATGCGGTTCACGAAATGGGCGATGACAAAGAAGAATTTGCATTATACGAGTTAATTTTAATAGTCTCACAGCTTTATTGTAAAAATATCTGCCCGTTTTGTAACCGCACCTTGAAAGGAGACTACCACCTTGATAATAAATCGGATATATATCAGGAATCAGGATACGTGAGAGGTCTTGCTTATTATCCGTACCTATAAGGTGCAAATTACTATTTTACTGTTTTTCCTAGGTTTCCTTCTACCTAAATATAGAAAAGACGAATATTAGGTACCAAACAAAACGTAAAGAAATAGTGCGCGGTTAAAGTTACGCAACTTTAACCGCGCACCGTACTGTTATTTTTTCTTTTTGTTACAAGTGTTTACAAGTGCGCACTTGTATATTATATTGAATAGAATGTATTTCTTCCACAAAAATAAGAAGGTTAACGTTTAATCATACGCGTATTTAAATTAAATTATTATGAAATTTAATATAATTTCACATCAAAGTTATTTCGAAATTAATATGCTGTAATCCAAAAACCAATCAAAGTTAATCTACATGCCCGTCCTTTAGCATTATCATATTTATGGACCTGCTGTGATAAGTTTTGCCGCACCGAGTCTTGGAATGCATCCAGGAAATAGTGATGTATTCTGAATGTCGACTGCTGTAATATACGGACTAATGACATTTGGAACCACCTGCCAGGAGACTGCCAACTCAACTAATATGCTACTTAGCGATATCAGTATATTATCTTTAGTATACGTTTATGAAATAACGTATCTACCTACTAGGGCCTTACCCCCTTATCGTAAGTCGTGTTTTCCACTCCAATTTTACTCAAGTCTCTCTTATTCAATCTTTCTAGATTCGATATTTGGTGGAAAAAGACCGACGTTTCTAGAGTGAAATTTGAGTGGAAAAACGATTTAGAATACGGACTCTCTATTATGGCCCATACAGAGTTTTATTGGAGTACGGCATGTGGTTTGGTTTCTACCATCAAACTGTCCGTTTTGTAACCGCGCTCTGAAAGGAGACTATGGTAGTCTTTCGACAAGAAATCGATGTAGTAGTCTCCTAAAAGTCCACAAACTCAAACCGAACTTCACGGTTTTTGCAACTCTATTTGCGGTGCCATAAACCATTAATAGAGACCCTACCTCAGTTGAAATCACCCGTCGGTTTTGTAACCCAAAAAAAATATGATAACACAGAGTTCATAATACTGTAGAGTTCACAAATAGAACGTGATCAGCTTGCAAAATAACTATGAAACCCAATAAAGCTCTCCCAAGGAGATTTTCCCTTATTCTAAAAATATGTTTTATGACATTATAACTCAACTGTTTTATTTTCTGTCCTAGAATATTATATATTCACTCTATATCCGCCGCCTCCGTAGACCGCCTTTAGCGTTGTATCCGGAGGTCGTGGGTTCGATTCCCACCCATGGCAAAAACATATTAGTAGGTTTTTCTGTACAGTTTGTCATGCCCTTGGTGATTATAAAAATATAATATGTAATATATCGTTGTTTCTGGTACATATAGATCAAGCCTAGAGCTTAGTTTGTGACCAGAGAAATATGTGCAAATTGTCTTACTTATTATTATTATTCAGGATATAAATGTTTCCGATTACGCTTATTTTTGACTGCACGCCAATGGTATATCGATTTCCAATCATGTCTAAAGTAAGCTCTGGGCTTTTACTATATGTACCAGAAACATCGATACCTACTAATATATATTATATTATATAACTACCTAAACTATGGCAAACTGTATTAAAAAAACTTACTAAACGTTTTTCTATTACTATTGCCGTTTTTCTATTGCCTGGTGATTACATGGGCTGGGATACTTATTATAGAATTATACAAATTATTGAAGCTCAACAAACTTATATACCTAATGACCTAGCTTTTTTTAACTACGCCATTATTACGTTATATCCTTTGGCATGCACTCAAACAGTACCAAACAATATATAAAATAGTAGGTACTACGTAACAATACGCGCAATTTATTATTATTATTCGCTATTCAAAATAAAAAAAACTTATTAACATTTATTAATAAAAATAGTAGGTACAAAATAATTATAACACATTAAAAAAAACTTTAAAATCGGGTAAAGGATCACTGCATTTGTATCGTTCTCCATACATTGTATACGATTACTGTTTGTCGCTGAATTGTCTGTCATTGTATTTATTAATCTTTGTGTTGGGTTTATACATTTTTTTTTTCGAAAAAATAACTTGTTTAATATTTCAATATAAAACTCTTTATTACCCACAGAAAGATTTTAACGTAAGTATCAACATAACAATAATAATTGAACCTTGACTAGTTTTACAGCCAAGTTGTAATATTGGAAGTACATTTGTAGGCGTCAAGTCGACTACAGAGCCCTTAAAGTATGATAACAGTAAGTTGAAACTTAACCCGACATGACTTTTAGTATTTGTTATTAAAATAAAAATAATAATATAAGTAAGTATTTAGGTATTCTATAGATAAATATGAAGGCTAGGTATTATTAACTCATGTTATAATGTTTTCGTGTAAGCACCTAATCAAATTCATTATAATGTATACCTATCTACACTTTTTTTGTTACAAGATTATTATTTTAGTATTTTTATTCGTCGTTAGTGAAAATATTACCAAAAAGTAAATGAAAAAACGCAAACGCTATTTTGTTGTGTTTTTTTGTTTTAAAGGTTGTTGTTGGGAACAAATTAAATTGTTGGATTTGTAAAGATTTTATTATTATGATATATTTAATACCGACGTCAAACGATGTTAGAAAATGGCATTAAACATGGATTATTTTATCATAAAACATAGGAGCTTTGATTAAAAAAAAACCCTAAAAATTTTAAAAGAAAAATTAAAATAATAAAATCTCCATAATTTTACCTATATTACACAATATAATATAATGTTTTCCACAGAATAGATAACCACATAAAACATAACGTATACCACAGATTATATAATAGTAGGTACAGCCTTTACGTTACGTCTATACGAATTGTATGCCTACCCGGACTTGCTGGCTACCTACTTATTATTATGAAATGCTCATACTTCTGCCTGCCCTACAAAGAATTTGAGGCGAGTGTACAAAAGTATCAGACTCAGCATTCATCTAATAATAGACGAGCGTCGTTATGAAAATACCCGGCATATTTCTGTCCCGCAAGAAACACGATACCGGCGTGAACATACGGCGGGAGACGGGGGAATGCGGCCACTTGCTATAATAAAGTGGGTTAGGCAATAATTATAATTAATTGAAACAAATTACTTATACGTGGTGGCCGATTTGGATAGACCTTGGACTTAAAAACACTTAGGTCCCTGGTTCGAATCCCGGTGTGTACCAATGAGTTTTTAATTAAAAAAAATATGTACATTTGTTTGACAACACCACTATAGTGCCTCGGAGAGCACGTTAAGCCGTCAGTTCCGGTTTCACTATACAAACTTGTGAAACTGTTAATAGATGGGTTATTGAGTCTATTCAAAATAACGCGACGAGCTAGCCACTTGTTCGGTGTAGACTTATACTATCGGCTACGACGAGGTGGGATTAAAAACACCACCGCTGGGTACCCTGAGGCCGTCTAGGCGGTCTCGGAGCCGTAAGGCACCCTTGATGATATTTATTTATTATTTTGATAACGTTCTTTTTTTTTCTTACATATTATTATATATTTTTTTATTTGATACACCCTCAGTTAATATTTATAAAATTAAACCATACTCAAAAAGCGCTAACAAGGCATATGATTGGTGGAAAATTTACGTGATATGACATTACACCAATAATGTGTTGGTTAGTTAATTTTAATTACCTATAGGTGGGTCTGGACCTTGAAGATGGCAAGAGAGCGGACAGTGTCACCCATGGCATATCGACAGTAAACTTGTATGAAGAACTGTCAAAATTTATTCATTCTCCATACAAATTATCTGACTATTGAAATATCAGCCCTTAGTATTTTTTTATAAATCTAATCCTTTTTTTATGATTTTCGTCTGTTCGCATGAAATCTCATAAACTAGCGATTTAGTTTAATTTTGGAACGCGTAGCCTATTTTACGGGAATAACCTTTTTTTTTGTTAATATTGTTAATGTCTGTGATAATTAAATGAAATATTATTTATTAGCTTTATTTATCTACAAAATAAATTAATTATTTAACAAGTAGGTAGGTATGTCTGACAATATACACACCCTTGCTTTTTGCGTGTAACACGCACTGATTTTTAGGTCTTGGAAACAAACACTAGGTAGTCTATATTTTTTCTAGAAGTGATTCTTGGGTTCCCTTTTTGGGTAATTTTCCAAATATTTTTAAAAGCGCCAGCTTCAAGCTAGTGGTTAAGTCACCGCGCAACTGATAACAAATTTAAGCAGGTGACAACAAGGCTGGACCTGGGATGGTTGACCGCTTTATACAACGATGCTATACCATCATAAACACCGCAACAAGCGGTCAACTTATTAGGTGTTACCTCCAAATACCACCGGCGAAATGAGGCCTTGTTAATCCCTCCGCTGGGTACCCTGAGGTGAGAAAAACGGTTCCGGGAGATAAAAAGGGCATCTGTGATAGTGATGGTGGTATTTTTATAAGGTTTAATCGGTGAATAGAAGTACTAATACATTCTTTTGGAATATTAATTCATTATAATCTATATCGAGTTTTATCGCCGCATGCGATTTGTGTTGCATGCAAGTGTTTGCGTGCGCTTATCTCATGGTTGGAGGAAAAATTGGTTTCCCCATACAAATTGCTATTTTAACATTACTAGTTTGTGTGGAGATGACGTATGCGCTGATGTAGCGAAGAAAAACTCCGTCAGTGACTAAAATAAAATAACTAAAATAGCTTATGACAATAAAATTGTTGGGAATGGTCACAAATGAAAAGATGTTTCGTTCTAGTCTGTGGGCTCACCGACTTACAGGAGACTACTTACAGTGGATGACTCAAGGTCTGTTTTCAGGGCGCGGTTACGAAATAGGCAGTTGAATTGACGATAAAGCACCCAGGTTATTTAAATAGACTCCTCATTAAAGTTCGTCTTTGTCACTGTCCATTTCGTAACCGCATCATTTAGCAACAACATTGATAACTCCATCAATGTTGTTGAACAACAACGTATTGATCGACCCCATTCATGGACTTAGTAGGTGTGCTTTGTGTTTGTCAGGTAGCTAAAAAGTCAGATGCCTTGCTCCTTTATGCAAATGGAGAAACGTCGCAATATTTTTACGTCTGCATCCTGCGGTGCAGATAGGAAGAGAGAGAAATAGTATGTTCCAAAGTAATGTGGCCAATTGATATATTATTGCCAGAAATATTGCAATTAGCAACATTACTTTGGAACAAACTTATCTCTCTCTAAAATAAAAAAAAGATAATTCGATAAGCGTAGTGTGCCGAGAACTCTTGCTGTGTCCGTTGAACAGCGAGGCTGACTCAAGAATATAATACTCTCTACTCAAAGGTCACTAAACGGAGCTTATCCCTATACTTTACTGACCTGGAGCTTGTCACGAAGCTCTCGAGAACGCCAGAGCGTCCTCGGACAATCGGCCCGTTGCTTTTTATATGACTTTAGAAAACACAATCAAAATAACGGCTTATTTAAATATAATAACATTCGACGCATCAGCATCAGCATCAGCATACCTTCACAACAAATCAAGCAGAAGCTGTAGATATATCTGTATGTACAACTATAACTGTAAGTGGTATGGATACATACCACAGGTGGTTAGTAGGGGACACTTTGCCTAAAAAGTTCAATTTCGAACAACTAGAGAAGGTGTACATTATGTTATAGCTGCTGGCGACCAAACCATTTTTTATAATACCATGGAATGAATACGTGGTGGCCTAGTTGGTTAGACCTTGGACTTAAAAACACTTAGGTCCCTGGTTCAAATCCCGGTGTGTACCAATGAGTTTTTAAATAAAAAAATTATGTACATTTGTTTGACAACACCACTATAGTGCCTCGGAGAGCACGTTAAGCTGTCGGTCCCGGTTTCACTATACCAACTTGTGAAACTGTTTATAGATGGGTTATTGAGTCCATTCAAAACATCGCAACGAGCTAGCCACTTGTTCGGTGTAGACTCATACCATCGGCTACGACGAGGTGGGATTAAAACCCCTCCGCTGGGTACCCTGGGGCCGTCTAGGCGGTCTCGGGCGCCGTAAGGCACCCGTGATGATACATACATACATATACATGGAATGAATAAAAAAGGTCATATTGCGAGTGCAATTCGTGCACGGTTACGTATGTTACGTATAATCATATAAAATAAAGAGCAAAAGTTGTTTTCAGAATAAAACTGGCAAATAAAATTGTCTATTGAACCAGTTTATAAAATATCACAGAATGACCAAAAAAGCGTTCATATTGCTGATGCTGTTTAGTTCGCGTTTAATAAAGCGTTCGGATAAAAAAAACTCCCGGCGTAAAAAAGTGCTAACGTGTGAACACATAGCCGAGAAGTCATATGGTTTATTCGCAAAGTTTAAAATAACGCGCGTAAAAAGCGCTCGTGCGAACGTAGGCTTACTGTTTTGTATAACAAAAAATAATAAAGACATAGAAAAAAATAACTTAAGATAGATGGTTGAAATTTGAATCATAAATTTTATTGCGAAATTTTGGATTTGTCTTTATTGACGTAGGTACGAAACTCTAAAATTTGCCATAGAGTTGAACTTGGTTGAGTATATAGGTAGATAAACATATTGATTTAATAAGTCTGTGGCGCAAAACAGAACAAGGTCGATGGTGATTCACCGGCAAATATAATTAGCCACGCTTTTTTCATGAAAAAGTAACCTATACATTTATTCTAACCACAGAAGCAATGAGAAAATATAATAGTTCGAAATCTAGTTATATTTCAAGATACGAGTAACAGAGTAGTTTTGTTATAATATCAGCACCATAATCGTCGTGTTATAATAATATTACAAACGGTTAAACATATTGCCGATTTAAAAATAGGGTATCTATCTACTTAACTACATAATTAAACTATATACCTAACTACCTACCAGAATTTGTATTATATTTTTATACGGCGTTGTTTATATCTGACAGATAATCAATATACTTTCAATACCTAAACATAGATCTGGTTCCTAAGTATCAAAAAGATACAAATAAAGTATTTTTTGTTGCAGAAACAGTTTCAGAAATAGTCAATGACCTTAAACAAATTAGAGAAACCAAATTGATTTGATATGATAATGAAAATATTTCAGTGCTAATTTGAAATCAATATTGTTAGCAGAAAAACTTTTAGGCAGTTATGAAATATAAAAAGTTGAACTAACGCTAAATAAAAATATATATGAAAAATACACATACCTAATATAAAATATGCATACCTATCAATAGCAAGTAAAATATATGCTCCTAGGCTAGAATATAGCGTATAATGCATAAGTATTTACGAAACACGCTATAGCACCAAACCTTATTAATAGGTATATACTTACATATAAAATATCAGTTGGGTAATTTTAATTTATACGTATTCTACAATGATTTTGGCAGGCTATGAGGCTAAAAATATTTTTTTACATTTTTGAAATATATATTTCAGCAATTATTATATACTATTTACTAAAGATAATATAGGGTACCTAAGATAGATAATAACTACCCACAGAGTTTCATTAATATAACCAAAAACTTTAAATACATTTTTATAACCTATTTGATAAAGTAGTTGGATGATAAATATGTTCACTGATTGTTACTATCTAATAATAAGTTCTCGACACATATGCACATCCAAAAATCAATATTGATAATTAAACATAAACCTGGTATAGCCTAAATCTGGTTATATATGTTTTTTGCTGTTGTGACAGGGAGAAAATTAACTAGCCTTCCGAAATGTTTCTGAATATACTGCAAGAATTAGACTAGTCGAGTTTACTTTAGTTTAGTTCATTCTGGTAAAAAAATATTGAATAAGATGCAGTAATGGAAGACAAATCTATTCCAAAGCAACTGAATAAAAAAAGTTCTCGAAACAAAAACGTAATGTAAAAGGTCACGACCACGATATTGAGCGTAAGAAATTATAATTGTTCAGAGGTTAATGTCGCAATTTTGCCAAATTAGGACACGGATTGTCGCCGCCGATCGACCTTCTTCTATCATTTGCTGTTATCGCTTCTGATGTGACTGATTGTTTTGTGATCAATGATGATTCGATTGTGGACCATTTTGTTTCTTATGGCTTTAATGGTGGCTGTAGGTGAGTAATGTATTTTGATGTTAGTTTTAGTGATATCATTATCTTTATTTATTTTTCAAAGCTTGTGTAGGGATTATAAAAAAAGATTCTATATGAACGATCAGGTAAACAAGTATAGAAAATCTTGTTGATAAAATAATAGGGTTTTAATTACTAGATACTCTAAAACTAATGTTATCTCAACAGATCTTTGTATAATTGTAGTATTGTTCGGGTGTTTCTTTTAACTTTCATAGAGGGTTAACTTTTATTATATGTTTTCTTCATATAACTTAAACACTGGCTTTATGGTATATACTTTTATATTACCTATTTATTCAATAAATAGTGATATTGAATATCACTATTAATTTAGTTTTAACAGGTGGATCAAGTAAAAGTCTAGATTTTAATCTATACTGGAATAATAAATGACGTTAAAGTTTCAATAGCTAGTAATGATTAATTTGTTTACCCGGTATTAATACATTTTATTAATATGCAATACTTTTATTTGATAAATTATGTATAACCTTTAGATCCACAAGAACTAGAGCCATCAGGAAATGATATCACACCAGACACAGACAATGCAGAAGGACAAGATCTGGACCTAGAAGCTATTTGTCCAGAGTTAAGTGGTCAGATCATTGGAGGCAATCCGAGTTCTGTACGGAGACATCCGTATCAGGTGTCCATGATTCTCAATGGGAATGCTTTTTGTGGAGGATTTATTGTTAGCAGAGATTATGTTATGACTGCGGCTCATTGCGTTCAGAAGTAAGTTATGAATTTCGTTGTGACAAATTTCGAAGTCATGATTTAAAATTATTACAAATTAATGCTTATTTTTGTCATTGATTGACTTTATTTTATGATAACAAATTAATCTATAGTTTCACCAGACCAGAACAATAATTATTTTTTATTGTGTAATGTTTCATATCCTAAAATAGTTTTAAAAGTTTCTAAAATATTCATATTTTTATCAGTTAGATGTATATAGTGTTGTTCTTACAGTATTCAACCACAACGAATTCGGTTACGAGTTGGAAGCACCCGGCGAGATTCTGGTGGTCGAATAGTTCCCGTAGCAAATGTGACAGTTCATGAACAATACGGGAATCCTCAGTTTGACAATGATATAGCGGTATTAAGACTGGCTAGACCGCTGGCATTTAGTGCTGCCATAAGACCTTTAAGGCTACCTCCAGCGAGACAAAATGTTCCACTTGTGAGGTTGACCGTAACTGGATGGGGTTTGACAGCTGTGAGTAGTTTTTTTTTAATCATAAGTAATTATTTATTAAAAATTAATGTGCTTCTATATATCTCAGCATTTAAACCTAAAGAACTCTTTCAGAAAGGTTTATTTGGGCTGTAGCTGATAATCATGATTGCTAATAGACTGCATCATAAATTAGATATTTCCGAAAAATGTTTTACTATTATCAAGAGTATTTAAATTATATAATCTCGTTCGCATTCAGTTTAAGGTTTTTAAAGGGCACAGCATGTGATCTTGTATCTACCTGATGTTAAGCAGACCTACAATATCTATGAATAGGGTCGATCAATAAAATGTTTTTTAATAATATGCTGTCTAATCAATGCGGTTACGAAATGGGCGGCAACAAGGACTAATTTGCATTACGAGTCTATTTTAATAACATCTTCGCTGCTCTAACGTCAAATCAATCCCCCGTTTCGTTATCGCACCCTGAAAGTAGACTAACAACCGGTAAACCCAAAGACGAAAACCGAAAAAAATATTCAAAAATGCGTTAAATACTGACGATGCATGTCTAAAATATATAGAAGGATAAATTTAGCCCCGTCTTTCTATTTTTTCTCAGCACCAATAATCCGTAAATATTAGATGTAAAAGTAAGTGTGTCGCTTCACACGCTTATTTTTAACAAAGTACATCATGGATTTTAGCCTGGAGGTCGCAGGATACCTCGCATGATGATGGAGGCCCGGATCCCGGTGGTGCCGCACTGGCTCTGCCAACTGTCTTATGGTGATGCTCTCACAAACAACATGTTTTGCGGTGGCCACTTCCTTATTGGAGGAGTCTCGTCATGTCAGGTACTTCTGAATAATTATATAAAAGCTTAAAGTAACTTTCATGTAACTTCTTCTTTTTCATAATTTTGGATTGTACATAATTAGATATTTGGTTACTTCCAAATTCCATCATACAAACACACATCACAAAGATTATTTTGCTGTTTGTATAATATCCAAAAATGTTAAAGAACTATTTATTACACCTTGCTGGTAACTTTTGAAATATACAGAAAAACTAACGAACAGGATGTCGAATAAAAGGCGGCTTGGGGTGATTTTGAGTAGCATTATATGCTGTTTTAGAGCTGACTTCAAACAAAAAATTTGAATTCAAATATAAAACTCTATGGCTGACTTTTTATTTTGTAAATATGGATTCTATTAAGACTCATCATCATATTTTTTTTTACTTTAATAAAATTAATGATTTTAATTATGTTGTTATTTTTTTTCCAGGGAGACTCAGGCGGTCCAGCTGTTTTTAGAGGGACTGCATTAGGCATTGTGTCTTTTGCCAGAGGCTGTGCTCTTCCCTTGTCTCCAACCGTCTTCACAAATATCGCTTCTTTAAGGGATTGGGTTACAGCTAACACAGGGATTTAAAGGAATACTACTAAACTGTTATAAATGGAATAAATATTGATTAAAATTTATATGTTTTGTTGTACTATGTTTTATTTTTATCTCCTGTCTTTTTAATATTTGTATATTAAGTAAGATTTATAAATGTATCTAGAAATAGGCAAGTTCTTACTTCTATGCTAGAAACTTCCGTAGCCAAATTAGTTAGATCCATTTGTGAAATTTAAAGATATTTCCAACGATATCACTTCTATATAACAAGATAGAGTTTTTATATTTATTTATTAGCCTTTATTTACTGATAATTATTAAATAGCATATACTAGTTAACAGTTACATATAAAAAATGCTAAATTTAATGACAAATATCGACCTCAAAAGCCTCCACCAACATTTTACATTTATTTTTATCCTAGGCTAACTTGTCCATGTATTACCCATTGCCCTTAGCTCGTTTTTTTATTGTCTGGTTCTTTTTCTTTGTTTTACAGGTCTTGTTATATATCTTTAAATTAAAATAAAACCTTATAACTTCAGGTATACGAGATGTTCCTTATCGGCTACCAGTTCAGAGTTCTATCCCCCATTTTTACCATACACTGGGGACTTCAAGCTCGCAGAACTCGACCGCTGTGGAGAGAGAAACAAAACGAGAAGAACCGAAAACACTTTGAAACCTTCAAGCGAGAATTATTCGCAAGATACCGACGAGATCCTTTACATTTGCTCAAGAGACCTCCTCAGCAGGGACCTCAGAAGAAGCCAGCCTAGGCCTCGTCTGGCCGGCTTGGGCCATACGCCGGCCTAAAACAAATCTTTGTTGTTATATGGACCCTTTATTTTAGTGTTTTATCGTTATTATAGTGTTTAATGTTAAGTAGGTATATATTTAAGGAAACAGTGTAAGTGTTAAGTGAAAGTAAATTTAAGAATTCAGTGATATGAAATTACTGACGGGTGACCACATCGTTGGGACGGATAGCTATACTTGATTAGGTTGGAAAATAACTACCTATTATTTATATCACTCTGTAAAGTAAAAACCTAGATACCAATCCAACGAGGCTGCTTATAAAACAAGAAAAAATTGTCTCCATACAAATCGCACTTTAGTTTTTTATTTTAAGATTTTTCAGGATATATATTTACAATAAACTAAAAGTTTAGGATGGGATAAGTAAAATACGCACCTCTGTACGTCTTCTTCTAATAAAGGCTTTAATAATACTAAAAATAACGTTTAAAGTTATTGAGTTCGCTCTGGATAGAGAGGCAGATTTTATTTATTAGTAGAGATGTAGATTTTACTTATCCGATCCTAATTCTATAGTTTTTTATTATTATAAATTGTGTAAAAGTTAAAAATTAAAACGATTTTAAAGTGCGATTTGTAAGGAGACAAATTTAGCCTGTATTCGTAAGTATTAAATTTGTATTTAATTAGCGAATGTAAACGTAAATATACTTATATATTGCTTTGGCGCACTCACATCCAATAGATTTCCATAGATTATTATTTAATGCGACATAATAATATATAAAAGTATGAGAAGACCCTATTTAATAATTATTCGATCAAATTAATCGATTAAAGTTTAGCTTAATCACAGAATTTGATGTAATAACTACAAATGTAAGTTTTAAGAAAAATTGTTAGTGAGAATATTACGATTAGTTCGTAGTTGTACATACATGGTGTTAAAAGTGATTAAAGTTAAGTACAGTTAACTCTCTACGAGTATTATAATAATTATACAACAAGTACTTATACATTTTTCTACCTAAGTTTAAGATATAGGTATCTTATCATGTACCTTAAAAAAAAACATATATTAGAACATTTTAAGCTCTAATGTGTGAAAAAATAGCATTGTAAACCTGAAAACGGAAGAAATATAATATAATAAAATATTCAATGAAATTTGTATACTACCGAATACTTTTAACATTCAAATAGTATTAAAAAATATATAAAATAAACTAAAGAATACCAGCCTATGGGCTGTGAACTGCTGGACATTACCCTTTCAAAGAAAGCTCCAACGATCTAGGTTCTGTGTAATTTGCATCTAAGAGATGTCGATATGGACACTCCGCAGGTCGATACTATGGCGTTCTACCACGTTACGGTTACTAAGTTGTGGTCTCAGTATACTGGTTGTTTGGTAGAGGGTTAGCTGAACTTAAGCGCGAAGTAGAGTACACATATTTAGAAAATTCAAATTTAGTATTATGACATCGGGGCCCAAATTTTGTTTTTAGGCTATTTATATATTTTTTTATTTCCCAGATTTTAGTCCTTACTTTTTTTTCCCATGTTTCTAGTTAATACCTATATATTTATGGTTTCAGCATAATACTGAATTTGTATTTTCTAAATATGTGTACCAACACGGCTTTTAAGTTTGGCTAACACTCTGTATAACAGTCAACTGTTGGACATTGGTCACTGCGAGTCATATTCCGCAGGTCGATACTAGCAGAGATTCTTTTGTTCGGTTACCAAGATCTCCACTCTAAAATACTTGCAACAACATGGCAGTTATCCGTTTTACAGCAAACGTGAACTTCCCACTGCTATTTTACATGCCTCACTCTTTGGGATATGTCAGTGACTTAGGTTCTAAAACGTATTATCAATTTACGGAGTTCGTGGGTTCGATTCCCATTCATGGTAAAATAATATTATTATGTTTTCTATCAGTTTGCCATAGTCTGGATGATAATGAAAATAGGTGACGTGACGAAGATTTCCGTAGCTTTACCATGCAAACTGCACTCTCTCAGTCTTTCTGGGAGTTAATTCTATCTAGGTTTAGGATCCATTCTTGGAACAACAACTTCAAGAGATCATGTCACCTTCTATGACAAGGTCTTTATTTTTGTTTTATCCATTTCGACCCCCCACCTGTCGCAAGGCTCACTAGGGTATCATTAATAATAATCACATCATATTATATATTGTAGACCTCTAATTCGTTCTATAGATTTAGAACTATGGCCGGTGTCTTTATGTCTATTTGACTGTATTTGTGCTTTAATGTAGTGCACAGGGTTTTGTATATAAGCACAATTTTTGTTAGCATAAACGCCTTAAATAGTGTAGGTATTTTCATTTCTTTACATACTCTAATAATGTTTATGCTATATGTCGTGATCATTTAAAGTTGTTCGTTTCACGAAATAATTCGTTTGGACAGAGCGCTGCTGCAGTCGTACGAAGGGCCGTTTGGTAATCTCAGTTTTAAGACTCCCCAAAAATAATTTTATAAATAACACAAAACAAAACTTTGATATTAATATTTAGTATATTTTGTTTACCCTTAAGTTTAATAGTTCCACTTATTGTCGCGGGAATTCTTTTCTGAAACGATCTTTACTAATAATATGATATAGGTACAGTTGATTAAACACGTTACACTAAGTAAGAATTACTTTCTTACTTAGTATAACGTGTTTAAAACCATCAAATAAGTCTTGATAAAATAACAAAATCGGTATAAATGTGGACTCAAATTCCACGATGGTTGACTTTATACACAGACTATATTAGTTTTTACCAACTTCTAGTCATAAAATTTTTTTTTTTTTTTTTTATTTACCAAAATGTTACATTGTTTGGATGTTGGGACCCCTGTACTAAGTAAAGAGACTTGTGTTACAGGAGATCCCGAACTTTTGTCAAATTACATTTAACAATTTCATTAAAAATTGTTTCATACTACATCAACTTTTCAGGCGTTAAATGAACAAGAATAACAAATACTTGTTATTCTTGTTCATTTAACGCCTGAAAAGTTTTCTACGTTTGTAATTTTTAAATTATGGATTCAATCAGAATAGTTCTGTTTTTTTTTTAATGTAAGCACTTGTATTGAAATTTACTTAGATGAATTACTTTAATTATTTTGTTGAACCACATATGAATTCGAGATGTTGTTAGATTGTTTTATAGGCTCAGATGAAAAACAATTTAGGGCCAGTACCTATATATGTATGGTTGGAAAATTTAGGGTAAATTAAGAAAAATCAACATGACTGAGTAAAAGTCTGTCCCCTGAAAGTATACTACCACCTCGACAAGAAATCGATGCAGTAATCTCCTGAAAACCGGTGAACTCAACATGACTAGGTCACTTGACGGTTTTTGCATATGTACCGAGATCGGTCGGTTGGCCTAATGAAGTTATATAAACCTTCATCCCACCTAATATTAGTTTTAAAGGTTAAAAATTGTTTTTTATAATTTATGGTATTAGTATTTTTTTTTAATAACTTATATATATATATATTTTTTTGGTTAACAATTATGAATAAAGTATTAGACTTTTTAATTGCATTTTTTTGGGTTGAATATGAAATATGCATTGTAAAACACAATATCAAACCCTCATAACTAATTTATCCAAAATTTTTTGATAAAAAAATATTGGTTGTACGAAATTGAGATAAATGCGCTACTATTAAGACTATAACTGTGGTATTTTTTTTAAAAGTTAGTTTTTGTTATTAGTAAAATGTCTATAAATGGTCATTCTATATATATTAAAAAGATTGTATCTGAATAGATATGAAACGAAAAATAAAATGAACAAGGTTGGAAACTCGGAACCCTCCGTAGTTTTCGCACTGTTAGGTTTATATTTGGCAAGTACGAAAACTTCTCAAAAATAACTAATGCTGTTACTCTGTCCCATTGAAATGAAACAAAAGTGACAAAACACATTTAGAACAGGGATTAGGCTAAACCTAGTTTAGCGAAACGTTTATACATTGAACCGTATTTCTGTTAAGATCAGATTTTTAATATGATTTTATAGTGACAGTTGCAGTTTTGTATATATGTTTGTAGCGTCTGTACCTAGTTTGCACAATCTAGATAGCTATATAGGACTTATTTAAATATAGATTGTTTACATTTTATTTAATAGAAAATATATCGTATTATGGGTACAGGCCTCCAATAGGCCTAATTTTAAGATTATTTTTATTTATTAAATTTAAAATTTATTAATAAAATTATTGCTAAGTTTTATTTTATTTTTATACCTTTTCTATTTTCTGTGATATTTTAATCTGTAGATATTTTTTTAAATATACGAGTAAGTACACATATTAAAAATGTCTATATTTATTGCACGAATATTGCCGCAAATGTACTTATATTGTCGAAGCAACAGGCATAATCTTTGGCGAGTGTAAGTGAACGCGACCTTTTTTTTAAGAAACGGTTTACGTTTAATTATAAATAAATAAATGCAAAACTTTATTATTGAGCACTAAATTATTATAGGGAACATATTTTGTAAGAAATAAATGGCTGTTGGCAAATAAAATAGTAGTTTTATTTCAATTGTTTATTTAATAAATTCGATATACAAATCTTATTGGTTAAAGGGCTAAGATCTATGTAATCTGTCCATAAAATTAAATTAATAGTTCGCAAGCTAAACTAGTAACTATATAAAGAGGCTGTATGGCTTAGTACTTTTGCCTTTCCTTAATGGATAAAACTAATAACTAAGTTAAACTAGTAAAAAGCCTTGAAGGTAATGGTGTTATTATATAAGGCATATTTCTATAATCTATGGTAACAGTTCGTTATTCTTATATAAAAATATCAGGTATGGAAATAAAGGTTACCAGTTTGCAGTGACCGTAGATTATACGATTCCGCAGCAATAGGCTTAGATCTATCATTTTTAGTTATAATTACAATTATATAATAATTTTGCCTATTTAACAGCATAGCACTTTGGTTAGCACAAAAACATAAACCATTTACCTCGTCCAGAGCTGGTCTCTGCTCCAAGACTCGTGTGCTCCAATGTTTTACTTAGTAACTACAGTTATATTATTGTCTTTAATAATGTGATCCTGTACCCAGTCCCAAATGACAGGACTAGACAGCCTAGTGTAGACCCCAGGGAAGTTACCCCTGGCACAGCCGAGGCCCCACGAGACCACACCGATCAATACTCCTTTACTTACTATTGGACCCCCGCTATCTCCCTGAAAAAAACAAATTAAAAATTATAGCTGAGATGGTTTACTGAAAGTCTAACACGATATTTATAATAGTTTAGTTTATAGTAGTTGCACAACCTGATATCGGAACTGGCCACGATACTTAAAATAAAACAGTAAAGTTGTATTTTCTAGAAAAGTTTGAGAGTAAGATCGATTTCACCAACTTTAAGTGGCACCTCAAGATAAATGATTAATTAAAATTATTTGCTATTGGTATCAGAATGCGCCTGAAAAAATTCAGGCGAATCGTTTACGTAATAAGTTGTTAATAAATCGAGACTTTAAACTCGAGCTGGTGCCCGCTTAAAGCATTATCAATTTATTTTTATTTAAAATACTTTATTGCACAAATTACAAAATAAAATTAGGCGAACTTAATGCCTTAGGCATCGGACAATAATGAGTTATGATCTATATGTTATGACAGCCTCCGTAGACTAGTGGTTGCGCCTTTGGCGTTGTATCCGGGGGTCGTGGGTTCGATTCCCACCCATGGCAAAAAAATATTAGTACAATTTTCTGGTCATGTCATGGTCTGGGTGTTTATAAAAATATAATATGTATTATATCGTTGCTTCCGGTACACATAGTACAAGCCTAGAGCTTAGTTTGTGACTAGAGCAATATGTGTAATTTGTCCATATTATTATTATTATTATTATATTTGCGACGTTGAGGGATTGTCCGTTTGGAAGCCATTTTAACCTACGCTTAGTACGCTTAAATTGCGACTAGCAGACCCATCACTATACAGGGCGAATTTGAAAGGTTGTACTATGGGCTGTTATGAGGCTCTACTGATCAAATCGAATAACTTTCCCATGAAACCATGTATCGCAAATGAAAAAAAAAGGTTGGCTTCTCCATACAAGTTGGTAATTTTAACATTACCTACTAGTTTTCAATGGAGAAGGCATACAACATGGGAGAAAGTCACAATGTGAAGTCTATTTTAATTATAGTTGTATATATATATTATTTATTGTAAACTTGAGAGAGCTTTAGAGAAAGGATCAGAAACATTGGGTCGAAATCTGGAACTAGTGGCTTTAGATAGGCCATTGTTGCGGGTCCCAAATATGGTGAGTATTAAAAAAAAGCATGTAATATTAAGTACTAACCTGGCAAGCATCAGAAGAGCCATGGAGAAAGGATCCCGCGCAAAACATGGATTCAGGATCTATGGCATTTCTGTCCAGTCCTGACCAGCGGCACAATTTCATCGCTATTGCTTTTATAGTGGACGCTTGTAGATATCTTGCACTGGGACCCTTTTCCTGGATTGGGAAAGTAAATATTGTTTATGCAGTAGATGACCAGGGGCCTATTTCATAAACGTGACAATTGTAATTTACCATGACAATTTATAATACATTGCTTGTTTTAGTTGGAATTATTTATTTAGAACAAACTAAACCAAGCAATGTATTATAAATTGTCATGGTAAATTACAATTGTCACGTTTATGAAATAGGCCCCTGATAGTTAAAAAGCTATTAGGCAACAATAACGGCTTTTCATAATTTCTTAAGGTCCATCAGTTTTTATGACCATCGCATTTTACAGATGCAACAACTGTCATATTGCGGACGATAATGGATATTAAAGCAGACTCCATTTGCTCGTTTTTGACGACGTCTTCTTCGTAAACGTATAGTTTAGTTGACATAGTGGGAACGATTAATTATGTTAAACAACAATAAAAACTTATTCATGGATTTTTTTATGGCCGGCTTACTGCCAAGTAGATTCAATGTCAAGTACTTCAATAAAATAAAATTAAACCTTTAATCGTCCCCATCCTGAAATGACAGTATCCTCATCAGCTCTCACTCTTTCAGCTCGTCCCACCAGAGGTATGGGCAGGATCCTGGAGGAGAAGACCAGTGGCGCATACAGGGCTATCAGACCGACATCGTTAATCTTGGTTGTGGACACGTAGTTCGGATGGATCAGGTACTTTTCGACATCGTACATCTGACCGCCATGGGTTTTCCAGGAGGAACCCAGGCGTACTGTTATATCAGATGCTTTAGATCTGTTTGGGATTTCAAACTTTGTAATTCTATAATTTTTAGGAACGCTTAAGAATAAAATTATAAACATTAAACTAGCTAACCTTTAAAAAAGTTAAGAATGATTAGGATAGAAAAGTGGAATATAATTATCAGAGAGCGAAAACGTCTCCTATGTTAATCTATTTTATAGATATAAAAATTTTTAAGAACTTACACAGATTTTTTCTTTTTACTTACTTAATTTAATAGACACATCTACTGTGGGAATAAAGTTCCACCCTGAGACCGTCAGGAGGTCTTAGGATGGCACATAGTTTTTTTTTCTATCAGCTAAAGATTATATATCAGCTATTAGATAATAATATTTAAGGTGTTTGGCCAGTACGAACAAAAAGTTTTCGGCTAGCGAATCTTGCAGCCACAACACCGTTGGAAGCAGATAATGCCCCTCAGGCTTCCTGCATTAGTCAGTCAAAAAAAAAAAACGAATAAAAAGTAAGTATATGGTAACCACAATTAAAAGTTTTAATTAATTATTAGAGCAACGAGATATGACCCTAAAACTAAAAATACATATTTTATATCCACCGAACGAAATCTAATACCTCACAAAGTGGCGCGCAACCTCCTTTCATGGTGTGGTTACGAAACGGGCGATTGAAAATACGTCTTTGTCGCCTCCCATTTCGTAACTGCATAATTTAGCCAGCATAGTGGGAGCGATCAATATTGTATTGATTGACCCCATCATCTAATTTGTAGGTGTGCTTACTGATGGTAAGCACAAAGTCACATGCCGTGCTCCAATAAAAAAAACAGCTTGTAAGGAATAAATTGAAACCCACGAATACTAAACCATTCGACAAGGGACCCTCAATAAAATACGAGAGACATCTTTTTTCAATCCTCCAAGACTATACGCGTAAACCCTTGGGGTATGTCGGGTGTTTATACGAAGGACAAAATTATATGTTTTTCTACGATTTTATCAGAAAAAGGAATGAATGTTAAAGGGTTTGTGTGATTCGTAGCTCGTAGCTCTATGATTTAAATATGGGTGTTTATTTGATTTTTGCTTTATTTTGGGATTCCGTACGTTTTAAAAGAGAAACGGATTCGCAATTATTCAGTCTGTCTGTCTACCCAGACTGATAATCTCGAAACCGGTTGAAGTAAAAATGTAAAATAGAATACCTTAGTCTAGTAGTGCCCAAACTATAATATTAAAAAAAAAAGTTATTATGAATAAGGCCTAGTCTGTAGGTATCTACAGACTAGGCCTTATTCATAATGACTTATTGAGTCCTTCAAGAACACTTTAGTTATAAAACATTGTCTCTTTACCGAATATTCATATTTGTTGCTAAATAAAAGAGACAAAACCTATAACTAAAGTATTTTTCAAGGACTCAATAAGAATACCTGCGGCCAAATTCTGTTTCTTTTAACGGAAACGTTAGCTTGTCAAAATAACGAAATCCTTTATAAATGACATTGAATAATCAGCAACAACAATAACTAAAAAAGGTATGTACGTTATTCTCTTGTGCTACAGGTGATTTTGCTTTGACAGTTTTTAGCATTCCGTGTGGTGGCAAATGTACTTAAAGGATTTCGTTATTTTGACAATCTAACGTTACCTTTATAAGAAACAGAATGTGGCCGCTGGTAAACTGAAACATCCTAAAATTTAAAACCCTGTTATGTAACTGCAACCTGAAAAGTGACTACTATCCGAAAAATAATAATCCGTTGCCCTACGCGAAGTTATAAAATTAAATTACCTATGAAATTTCTAACTTTGCGTTTGTTTAAAAATGCATCGTCAAATAAATATTTTTAAATTCACTTACATAATACTTATTCAAATAACAAGTAGAAACACGAATGGGGAAATAAAAATAAAGTTGACATTATGTTAGAGTTTGTGAATAAATGAGGGTGCAGTGAATTTATTTAGCCAATAAAAACTGGAACGAGGGCAGATATATTGTTATTTGAATGTAGAAATATGTTTTCGATTCCGTTGCTACCTTTTTTGTATCAACGTTGTTTTCATAATATACACTAAGTCGTGCCTTGGAATGATATTTTATGAATCCTAGAGCAGAGGATCCCAAACTTTTTCAAGTCGCGGCAATGATACTATATGAACCTGCGTTTTTATATTTGTATTGACACATAATAATCGGTCTCGTTACCGGAGGTTATGTGGAATCAATTCTGGCCAGAGTACTATTTTCTGTATACATTTTGTGTCGGTCTGGATATTGATATAATAATAATATAAAGAACATTTCACACATTTGCCCAGCGGCCAAATTCTGTCTCTTAAAACGGAAACGTAAGCTTGCTAAAGTAACTAAATCCTTTATAAATGACATTGGAGAATCAGCCACAACAATAACTAAAAAAAGGCTAGTACGTTATTCCCTTGTATTACAGGGTGCTATTGCTTTGACAGATTTTAGCATTCCATGTACCTAAAGGATTTCGTTATTTTAATAATCTAACATTACCTTTAAAATATCATATTTTAATAGCAAACCGCACCAGTTTCGCACGGGTATAATGTGGCGTTATTATGCGTCTAAGCCTAGAATGCTTTGAATTGCATATAGTAGAAGTCTACTGCTACTCTATGCCTTAGCATAAAAACGAAAAAAAAAAGTTTAGTTCTATCCGCTTCTATCTATCTTTATGTCTTATATATATATATTTTGTTTACTTTATTTTATTTAAAGTAGATACAAAACAATAAGCTAATAGTAAATCTTACTAAATTACAATTAGTTTTCTTAACACTGTAATATACAAAAAAAAAACAACGTGTTTCCTACTTATTCATTATATTCATAAAAAATAACATATGGGTACCACCGCGCATACTTTTTTTTAGATCTTTATAAGATTTATACACAATTCCGTAGTTACATCATTAGTAGTAGTAGTAGGTCAGCTTACCAGCTATACCTACTAAGTCACATGCCGTGCTAATAAAAATAAAATAAAAACTTTATGTAAATCCATAATAACAATATTTGATACCTATAAATAAAGCTATATTAATAAAATAATTCTGGCTACCTTATCAAGCAGTGAGCCGCTGTGATGATCCAAGATCGTGTAATGATGGAGCCGCCGCAGATGGCAGAAGATTTTTCTCGTAGGGACACTTGCCAGGGTATCCGAGATATGGAGGTGTTGTAGCCGGCCACCACGCGACGGCCTGAAGCTGGATCATAGATATCTTGGTCAAGACTAGATCCACCTGTTTTGTTCTCTTGGCACATAATTCTCAGTTTATTCAAGGATATTTTACAACATTGTTCAAAATTAGAATTATAATTTCCAAAAGCACTCAAAAATAATTAAGTATTATTAATTTAATAGGTATATTTAAGAATCTTAAAGGTTAGCTGGTAGATAATGGCCTAGGCATTGAGGTGGCCTTAATACATAACTTTTATTTACTATGCAATAAAGTGTTTAAATAAATATGTATAGCAAAAGTTTTATTCGGTCCCCACATTACCTAAAAATATCCCCTCTTTTATAATGTTGCTTTTATACTGCGCTGTTTAATTATTTAAATTCTTTATAGCCCTCATATATTTGTACAAAGGCGAGTTTGATGCCTTTATCCTGGCATTATCTACTAGGCGGCAGTTACTACCAGTCGCTCGCTACTGTTCTCGTAGTCACCACTTTTCTGACCCAATGTAAATCGGGCACAACGTTCTCAAATCTTATGCCATAGTGAGGGCGTTGGGAAGTTGCTTTAAGGGGAGCGTCTGATGAGGCTTTTCGATGCTCATGCTGATTCAACTGCAAAGTATTACCTCTCCCCGGATATGACGGTAAGTCGGTAAAGCTATACATATATGTAAACCTTCCTTCGACCCTCAATAAGATGCGGGTCCCTCAAATTCGCAAAATTAGGCGATAATATGTGTTTCCTATTTTTTTATTAGTTTTATTGATATCTTCTTTTCATATTTGTAAACATGTTTATCTACTGTCTAATGAGTTGTAAGCGATAAATAATGTTTTTCTTTCTTTCTTTCATTCTAATATGCATTGGGTGTATCTAGATTTTAATCCAGTTAAAGGCGAAAGGCTACTTTGTTATTGTACCGGGAGTTTGTGCAATACAGCAGCATTTAGGCAAAATTAAGCAGCTGAACAAGGCAGGCATGAAGAATCTTGGTGGCAGAAAGGAAATTGGTCGTGGCCGGCATAGTGGACACAACCAATAGTCTTATTATTTCATTTCGACTGTTTGTTGTTCGAATTTTTGAACTTTACATACCGCTTGCCACCAAGTGTGTGTATAGTGACATGCCGTGCTGCCTCTAGTAAAAAAAAATCCACGAGCAATGTTTAATGATAGGTACTTACATTTTCGATTAATTTGAAGGGGCTCTGTGAAAACATAATTAAATTAACATTTTAAATACCTATATCGATTGAATATTATTTCCAACCTACAAACTATAACAAATAATAATAATAATATGTAGGACAATTTGCACATATTGCTCAGAGGCTCTACTATGGGTATTATAGCAACGTAACGTATTCGAATACGTATACGTTGATACAATGCGCAAACCTTAGGTAGAGCCTCTGGTCCCAAACTAAGCTCTAGGCTTGTACTATCTGTACCAGAAGCAACGATATAATACATATTATATTTTATAAACACACAGACCATGAAAAGTGCACAGAAAAAACGCACAAATATTTTTTTGCCATAGGTGGGAAATCGAACCCACGACCTCCGGGTACAACGCCAAAGGCGCAACCACTAGTCTACGGAGGCTGAATAAAAAATAGTACTCGTCAGTGTTAGCTATTTTTATTGTTAAAGCTGCCATAGCACCTAAAATATGTTTATATTTACGTGAACAAAAATACCTACCAGTTAAATTATAAAGTAGTTCATTATACAATGTTTCGTATTGCATTCTAGTCCTCGTATGATTCAAAAACGTTGTAATTTTGAGACTATTTGCCTCCAGCGCCAACGACGAATAATCAATGTCCGCTCCACACGAACGAACAATTATAAAAATAGTCAGGCGTTTTAATAAAATCATATTGAGAAAATAAGAAAACTTACTTACTATTTTATTATTAAGTATAGTTTAATTTTTACTACCGAGTAAGGTTATAAAAACAAAAAGCGTGAAATTGTTTACTGAATTCACTGATATTAAATTTGCGTCTTTCAATACAAAAGTCCCTTAATTCGATGTGATGGGGCAGTTTACGTCTTACACGTTTACGTGATAACTATATATAATAACTAGCTGTGCTCGCGACTTCGTCCGCGTGGAATAGTTATTTTTTTATCATACAAAATTTCATCCCCTATTTTATCCCCTTGGGGGTATAATTTATCAAAATCCTTTCTTAGCGGATGCCTACGTCATAACATCTACCTGCATGCCAAATTTCAACCCGATTCGTCCAGTGGTTTGGGCTGTGCGTTGATAGATCACTATGTCAGTCAGTCAGTCAGTCACCTTTGAGTTATATATATTTAGGTAGTATTATAAAATTGAAGAGTTTGTTTGTTTGGTTGAACGTGCTAATCTCAGAAACTACTGTTTTTAATTGAAATTTAATTTTAGTGCTATATAGCCATATAACTACACGCTACGACCAATAGGAGCGCAGTAGCAATGAAAAATGTTGCGGTGATAATTTATTTCTTTTTCAGAGCTTCCGTTGGGTGCGCTGCGTAAAGGTTAAAGTTACACAGACGAAGTTGCGTTGGTCAGCTAGTATATATATATATATCATTGACGATATTTATATCTATGATACATAATTATATATTATTCTGGAGCACGACATTTGACTTTGTACAACCTAACGGTAAAGCAGACCTACAAATCCTATGAATAGTTCCATCATTACATTGTTGTTTAACAATTGTTCCCGCTATGCCACCGGCTAAATGATTCTATAACGAATTGGGAGTCCATTATAATATCCTAACTGCTTTATCGTCAAACCAACTGACCGTTTCGTAACCGCACTCTGCAACGAGAATACCACCTCGACATCAGAAATCGCTGTATAGTAGTCTTCTGAAAACCGGTTAACCCACAGACTAAATCTGAAATATAACTTGGTCATTTCACGTGTTTGCTTCAGTATGGCGGTGGCAACGAAAACGGTTATTTGGCCTAGCGAAGTTATAAAGAAATATATCTCTATATGAGATATCTATAGATCTAGATCTCCGGGTACGGTGCGGATACGAAACGGTCAGTTGGTTGGAGGCGACTTAACGCCCATACAAACGTACTTCTAATATTACAACTTGGCCAACGTCAAAGTTATATTTTTTTAATGTCTAAGCAACATCATATACTTAAGTATATGATGTTGCCCGAATTTTCTCTAAGCAAACCGAGTCCTTCCTTCGTCACTAGTCGTTGCGATCTGTGCGTTCTTTGAGTTTATTGTTCTTATCGATTACTTTAGGAGTGTCTACTGGTTTTATTGTTTGCTTTTGGATTGGATTTCGTTAATATGGCATTTCAGTATTAGTATGGGATCCCACTATACAACGACCTTCACAGAGCTGGTTAGTAGATGAAAAGTATTTTATATCCAATTCAATATGTCAATAAATATATTGCAAATGGGTTGTCTAAAAAAATTGGTTAAGAAATAAATTAACAATTAAACAAACGTATTTACTCGCAGCGATATTTCACTTTTTAAAACTCGACAACCGAAATTCAGGACTGATTTTTCGCAGACAACCCTATACCACCGTGTTAGTAAAGAAGCAATCTTCATTTTAATTAAACTTTAATTCATTAACCAGACCGGTGCAAAATAGTATTGATTTACCTGTTTTTACCTGCCTACCCAAGAGTTGTGACGGGAAAAAATAGTCAACCTAATGTTTGCATATTCTATGGGTTCCATACTTTCGATTGGTATGGAATTTGTCTATTAACCAAACCAGTGAAATGTAAAAAAAAATTTTTTTTAATTGTTACTTAATCATAATATTCTGGACTGATATTTTTTAGACAACCCATTTGCAATTATTTATTGACATATTTAATTGGATATAAAATACTTTTCATCCATTAACCAGCTCGGTGAAGGTAGTTGTATGCGGGATCTTAGACTATATGTTGTAAAATGAATAAAAACATAATTAATAGATTATATAATAAGATTTTTATTTTATCGACTAGACAGACCTACAATAATGCGACCCTTACTATCGTAAACTAGAGATATTTATGTATCTATCTCACCTTATTTTATTTCTGTACATCGTGGGTATGGATTTTATACTATGGCGCCCAATGACCTTTTGGTTCTTCGCTTAATAAATATGAAAGAAATAATAATAGGATACGTTTCTATACGTGTTTTTGTTGTACCTTTCTTTCACTTTAAGAAAGGTGCAGGATTTATTTTGCGAGAGAAAACCTTGCTTAGTTTTGTGTAGAGTCGATCTGTAATTAAATTGCTTCGTTCCGACAACTTTTCATTTTCTTGCTGTGATTTTGAAATTAGATAGGGTATGTATTCAGGTTGTACTTATACAACTTCTTATAAGTAAATTATATTTATTGACCAAAATTTGCAGGTAACAAAGTATTTAAATAAATAAAATAATTATTGGAAATATTTTTCTAATATTTTTGGATTAAAAGTAGACAATACAGTAGCCGCATTTTCACGTCGCACTGCTATATTTTTTTTAATTTGTGACGGTTACAAGACTCAACACTCTCAGCGGCGACTCATTATGAAACTTTCTACACAAACTGACCCCTTTCGATATTCATAGAATTTCGTTTTTTTGCATAGTCACATAAATAATAATTAGTACAAGGCAAGGTGTTGATTTATTATTGTTCGCTTATTGGACGTATATTCCGTCACTCGCAATGTAACTCTCGTCTCTAAAATACTAAATATTATGTAAGTATACTTTGTTTCCACAACGTGATTGCTTTTGATGCTAATAGGGTTTTGTCAAATAAATTACAACATTTATTATCCAAGATTTCGCGTAGTGCAAAGAGGCCATTAATCTAAGAAAATAAATAAAACATGTACGTATCCAAGTTACAAACTCATTGATACACATAATAGATCGATCCTGTAACTTATACTTTTTTTTATATATATGACATTTTACACATTTGCCTTGCCATTTTTGCCCTGTTCACAAACTGAGCTCTAGGCTTGTACTATGTGTACCAGAAACAAGGTTATAATACATTTTATATTTTATAAATACTCAGACCATGACAACATGTACTAATATTTTTGCCATGAGTGGGAATCGAACTCCATATTCAAAGGCGCAACCACTAGTCTACGGAGACGGTCTGCAACATCATTATAGACATACAACCACGTAAATTACAGCTATAATAAAAAGATAATAATAATAAATACCATCACGGGTGCCTATTTGCTCCCGAGAACCGTTTAAACGGCCTCAGGGTACCCAGCGGAGGGATTAACCCGTCCTCATTTCGCCGATGGTGTTCGGAGGCAACACCTAACAAGTGTCGAGCTTGTTGCGGTGTTTATGATGAAATAGCCTCGTTGTATAAAGCGGTCACCCATCCCAGGTCGGCCTTGTTGTCATCTGCTTAACCTTGTTATCAGTTGCGCAGTGACTAAACCAATAGGCTGGGGCCGCTTTTAAAAATCAACTTATTATATTAACAGTTTTTATTTTATTTAAAATAACAGGTCAATAACAGAAGCTTTTACCCTGTCATCGAAAAGGGGACGGCAATCATACACCTCCTCCGATTTGGTAATGAATTAAAATTTGTACAAACTTTTAACTTAGGAGTTCCGCAAGCATTACCATTTCCTGCAGCATCGCCTTAATTATAAGTTTGCTTCTGTTCGGGAAGTGCGCTAATTTACTTTGTTATTTACGAAACCCTTTTAAGTTAATACAACAAGCAAAATCATTATTGATCAGGGGGCAATTTTATAAACATTTTTATATAATTATTAAGGTATTATTTTTACAGTTAGGGTAATGTGGAATGCTCTGCCAGCTTGCGTGTTTCCTTCCTCTTATAACCTAGAGTCCTTTAAACGAAGTGTGAATAGGCATCTTAAGCCGGCATAATGATGGCAACCAGCGGTGCACCTGCATGCCTCCGCTTGTTACTATTATTTCTGGGCATTGCATACTGCTTAACATCAGGTGGATGCAAGGTCACATGTTGAGCTCTTATAAAAAAATTAAAAAAAGGTATAAAATGCCAGAACTACACCGAACAAATGGTTAGCTCGCGATGTAGGTTAGACTTCCTATTGCGAATTCAGTGTCCTTAACCTGACTGTCTTAGTTTCACTATTGCAAATTTTGAAACTGTTTATAGATGGGTTATTGAGTCTGTGCAAACATCGCGGCGAGATTTGTTCGGTGTAGACTTATACCATACGACGAGCTGGGATTAAATAACCCCTACGCTGGGTATCCTTAGGCCGACTAGGCGGTAGATTTATTTTATTTTATAAGTGGGTATATATTTTCACCATGACGTGCGTTAAATAATAACAAGTATTTTTCCCATTAAGTATGTATATTATGATTTTAGCATTACAAAAAGTTCTTCAAATAGTTTCAACCCCCGCCAAATTCCTGAAGGTATTTTATTTGTAAGTTACAAAAATAATTTGCATTTATGGAGTTATTTTAACCATATAGACATTCATAGTATAAAACACATTTTTTAATGTTGTTTTTTTATCTACACTCATATTTGAAAAATATATTCTGATCTACGAGTAAATGTTACCTACTAGGTGCCTAAATTTAATTTTGCCATTGTGAGAAAAGAATCGACCAGTATTTACCATCGCTCGAGTTTTATTTCAAATTCCTTCAGTGTAGTAGCCGCTAACTTGTGGAACAAACTGCCTCTTGTTATAAGAAATGCTCCAAATAGATTTATTTTAAGAAAATGGTTTAAGAGCACTTTGTAAATAAATCCCAACAACTGTCGAATTAGTCATTATACTGTTTATATATCAATATGTATATTGTATAATATATAGTATATTATATATGTATATGTGTATAATACATGTATTTGTATAGAATATGGGTATATATGTATTTATTTATAAATATAAATAAAATCTCATTATATTTTTATTGCACACCTACCTAAACTTAATGTTATAATGTCCTGAAGGTTTGACTGTCAGATAATGCCCAACGGCATTAAGTCCGCCTTTGTATTTAATTATGAAATAAAGTTTGATAAATAAAATAAATAAATATTTATTATATATATTAAAGGTACCTAGAGATATATAAGTCTGTATGTAACCAGACACTCTTTGGGTATTGTTTAGAAAAGTTTATTTTTATAAACAATTTTTATTAGCCCCGCCGCGCCGGGTCCTATTACCCTTTTAGCTTATAAAAAATCTTCTGCTTCATTAAACTTTTGTAATTTATTCTTTCCGAAGTAAATTTATTAAAATACTACCTACTATACTTTAATAAAGTGTAATAGGTACTGATAAATTTCGTAAAAGAAAAATTAATAAAATATTAATACTTAATAAAAAATACTCGGTGTGGTTTCAATTGTGGTTGAAATTTTGAAACAGTTTGTATATTATGTAAGTATATGAAATTATTTGAATACGATAACTTACCTTTCTTTACAACTAGGTACTTTAGTATTTATGTTATTATATATATTATTATAAATATTTAAAATAAATAATTCAGGAATGTAGATATGTACACAGCTGTTTATGGGGTTTATTCATTAAAAGACATTTAGTAGACAATAACAGTAGGTACGTAGGTTTACTTATTATATAAAATTTATACTTATTATAAATCATTGTCAGAATCAATAAATATAATTGTTATCAATATAATACATTTTATATAATGTATTAAAATAATAATATGAAGGTTATTAGCATTACACATTATTGCCTGGTCACAAACTAGGTCCACTAGGCTTGTACTATGTCTACCAGAAACAACAATTATACAGATTATATTTTATACCAGACCATGACAAACTGTACGGATTTACGAGATTATTTTTTTACTTAATCACGCAAAAACGACATAACGGATTTGGATGAAATTTGGTACAAAGACAGACGAAGACCTAGAATAGGACAAAGTTGACTTATAGATTAATATACATGGTGACTTTGTAAGGATGTACTTTGGGCTAATATGAGATTCTGCTGGTCAAATCGAACACCTTTTCCCATGGAACCATGTGTTGCAAATGACACCCTTTCAAACTCACCATGTATATCGACATTTTATGTATATTATTTTTAGCGAGCGAGAGTTTTGACACCGGTAGGGACCATCCCTACAATAGGTCGCCTGGGGAATGGCTCAATTGGCCCATACGTAAATATAGCATTGAGTGTAGGTGTAAACATTATTCTATAATAACCAACAAAAACTCGTCATCATTTCATATTTAGTTTTATATACTCACTCATAAGTACCTACTTAAAAAAAAAAATAAGTCCTGGAATTTTCAGATGGTCATTTCCTAATAAAATAAAAATATTGGTAAACAATAATAAATTGTGAAACCGTGAAAAGAAAGTAAAAATAGTTTATAGTTTAGGACCTTATTGAGATATTAAAAAAAAAATGTATTATACATATACCTAATTAATAATAATAATAATATGTAGGGCAATTTTCGTTTATATTTCTCTGGTTACAAACTAAACTATAGGCTTGTGCTTCGTGTACCAAAACAACGAAAATTTATATATTATATTTTATAAACACCCAGACTATGACAAATTGTACAGAAAAACGTACGGATACTTTTTTACTATAGGTGGCAACTACTGCCAACCCACGACCTCCGAATACAACGCCAAATGCGTTGTTCTATCACGCTGATTATCGCCCGCTATCATAACGCCGTACATTTTTTCGTCCAATTTAAAAATAAATAAGTTACAATAGACTCACGGCTTATTCATTAGTCTACGCCATGTCGTCTTGGGGATTATGGAACATTGTGTAGACGACTACGCTGCTGACAAGAATACTTTCATTTTCTACAAATGACTATTTTCTGTACCGAATAGTAGAACTTGTTGAAAGATTTGCTGCATTTTTCTTTTTCTTTTTTTAATGAAAATAAATTAAAATTCGTAACGAACGTTACAAATTATAATAATATTCGCCTCCTAGAGTAGACTAGTGGTTGCATCTTTGGCTTTGTATCCGGTCGTGGGTATCGAACCCACACTTCCGGATACAAAGCCAAAGATGCAACCACTAGTCTACGGAAATCCCATCCATGAAAATATTAGTACGTTTTTCTGTACAGTTTGTCATGGTCTGTGTGTTTATAAAATACAATATGTATTATATCGTTGCTTCTGGTACATATAGTACACGCCTAGAGCAATATGTGTAAATTGTCCTACATATAAAAATAAAAAAAATGGTGTACTCAAAACGTCAAGGCTGTATGGACTATGGACTGAGTTCTTTGTATTACCAAAAGGCTGCTTCTTTTTAATATAAATACATAGTCCACCATTTGGTGGAACAATATTATAAATATACAAATTGAATAGTATTTGAAGATTGTAATCATTCAATCTTTTATTGACGGAGAGTAATCAAAAAAACTTATTTCAGTACATATTTCAGTAGTTATTATATCTGACTATCATAACTATCGGTCGAAAAAAAGGATTGATTCTTGGTTTTGGCCGTAATTAACATTAAAAATTTTAGATTGTGCTGAAATAAATAAACCATTTCTGTATCATTGTCCTCTCATTTCTATATATTTTTATCAGAATTTATTAACGACTTATTTTTGAAATATTTGATAAATACTGAAATAAATGGTCACTTTAAGATTTCGAGGCAGAATGTCTATGTACTCGCTGTCTATATTTTTGTCGGTTTCAAATAATACTTTCAATTATTAAAAGTATAAATCGGTATGACTAATATGGATATGCCCTGAGGACTAAATTCGCCTAAAGATTAAATTGTTCGGGTATATGATCGATTATATACCCAAATCATTTAGTTTATAGTTAAATATTATGATTGTTTAAAAATCTTTAAAAAAATATGTATATTGCTTTATAAATTATACTATTCAGTAAGATATTTTTTAATTGATAGGACTAGTTATAATATTGACCTTGTTACATCTATGACAAATGGCCTTATAGTGTAAGTTTTATATTATTTCAAATTTACAAGTTTTCTACAAAACATATTTTGCACGCCAACTTGTGGAATATATATGATTAGCCAAACAACTCTTACCATAATGTGTACCTAAATTCTGGCAAATAAATTAATCATTAATAAACAGCTCGCCCGCCATATAAACCTATAAAAATTGATACCAAAAAAATATAAAAAATGTGACTGTACATACAAGATTTAGGTCCATATTATTCTTTCTGATTTACAGTGATGACTTTACTGTAAGTTTTTTTTTTTAATTTACTAACAAGTTTGGTCTTCAAGATATAACAGCCTCTAAATGGACATACGCTCTTTAAGAAATTTTTTTTTTTTAAAATTGATTTTTAATTATAAATCTTTGAATAAATGAAAAAACAAAAACTACGGCTATTTTTTTTTTGTTTTCTTTGATAATCGTAAATAAAAATAAGGGGTAAATTATTTAAATGTTGTGGATTAGGTGCAAGATCCTAAAATGAGAATTGAATGTGGCAATTAGGTATAGAGGCAGCTACTAGTGTAATGATAAATAAATAATACAGAGAAAATACTGGTAGGTTTTATATTATGGTATCTTCATGCAATTTTTATGGCCAAGTTAATTAGAGATTAGACCTTAGACTTAAAATTTTCGAAATATGTATTTGAAGCAAATTTTATAGGTTCTGGGACTTCCACTAAGTATTTTAAAAACACTACATAAGTTACGAGTTCAAACTCGGTTTTTTTAAGTACATTAAGTTTGACAACAACCTATTATTACATTTGAGAGCACGCTTAGATGTTGGTCCCAGTTACATTATAACAACTTATAAAATGACTTATAGATGGGTTATTGTGCCATAAACAAACACCGCAATGAGCTGGCCACTTGTTTTGTGTAGATTCAGAATACCGTCGGTTACGACGAGGTGGAAATAAAATCAAACCCCCAGTGGTGGGATTTTTTCATCTGATGCTGCTTAGGTGGTAGCCCGTAAGGTACCCGTGATGGTACATAATATTCTATTTATATTCATTTATAGAATATTATGTACTAAATATAAAAAGTATAATATGTATTGATATACGTGGTGGCCGAGTTGGTTAGACCTTGGACTTAAAAACACTTAGGTCCCTGGTATGTACATTTGTTTCACAACACCACTATAGTGCCTCGGAGAGCACGTTAAGCTGTCGGTCCCGGTATCACTATACCAACTTGTGAAACTGTTTATAGATGGGTTATTGAGTCTATTCAAAACATCGCGACGAGCTAGCCACTTGTTCGGTGTAGACTCATACCATCGGCTACGACGAGGTGGGATTAAAGCCCCTCCGCTGGGTACCCTGGGATCTCGTCTGAGCGGTCTTGGGCGCCGTAAGGCACCCGTATGATATATATATTATTATATATTATATGGTTGTTTCTTGTACACATAGTACTAGCCTAGAGTTTAGTTTGTGACCAGAGGCTCTACCATGGGTTTGCGCATTGTAGCAACGTAACGTATTTGTATACGTATACGTGAGCAACAACCAATAGGATCGCTTTTTGAGTCTATACGAGTACATCTACAAATGCTGCATGTTTGTCAAATTTTAATGTCACCCAGAGTTGGACATAACATTGACAAGTAACAGCCAACTTTACCACTCGCTATCCGGACTATACTCTTACCGTCTATGAAGAGTGATCTATACAGTAGAAACATCTATGCTCAGGTTATTATTCTCAAGCCAATATATTATATATATTTCATTGTATGAGTTATATCATTTACCATAGACTTGTTGTCACTAATTTTAAAAATTAAAGTGGGTTCGTTACTATTTAAAACAATACATTGCTGCATTGGTGTTTTGTTAAGTCTGGTAAGGTATTTATATAAGTCCAAAAAAGCAGCGGCCCCAAAATACTACCTTGTGGTACTTCAGTTCTATTATGCTTAAACATTAATATATACTTTTGTTTATATCCATTTTTTATTTTTGTTAGTTCAACGCATTGCTGCCTTCCCCTTTTTATCATTGGTTATTACTTTTACGCGTGGAAAAAATATCATTATTACTTAATATTGGGGATTAAAGAAAGTGTGTTGTGTAAGTGTATACGTGGTGGCCGAGTTGGTTAGACCTTGGAATTAAAAACACTAAGGTCCCTGGTTCGAATCCCGGTGTGTACCAATGAGTTTTTAATTTAAAAATTTATGTACATTTGTTTGACAACACCACTATAGTGCCTCGGAGAGCACATTAAGCTGTCGGTCCCGGTTTCACTATACCAACTTGTGAAACTGTTTATAGATGGGTTATTGAGTCTAATCAAAACATCGCGACGACGAAAACCCCTCCGCTGCGTACCCTGGGGCCGTCTAGACGGTCTCGGGCGCCGTAAGGCACCCGTGAAGATATATATATATAAAGAAAGTGTTCATTGTCAATGATATTATGTGGTTTAATAATGACGTGTTCCAATATTTTCATATGTTGAAGGTATTGGCTAAATTTGATGTTGTACCGACAACAAACTATTTTTCAAATTATTTACGTCGCACAATAGGATTTCACCCAGGTTTCTTTGACCTGATGCCGCAGTACGATTTGTTAATGATTGTACTGTATTCATTATTATTAAATAAACACACAGAGTGTGTACACAACTATATAAAAAGGGCTAAAGACAACCCTAACAATTTTGGATTGTTCGCAGTAGTTCCATTGCGTTGTTCCATTTCTTAAGAGTAATATTTAAATTTTTAAAGATGAAATGCAATGCAATAACCTACCAGAGGTTTAAAATAATTTATAAAGGTGTAGGTACGTATTATAGGTATAGGTATCATATTAGAATTTAAAGCATTTATTTAAATTAGCCTAATTATTTTATATAAAATTTTTAGCTTTAAAATCACGTAACACATTAATTTCTTTCATTAATAACATTTTATTATTATTTTTATACCTGACTGTTTTTGTCAATATTTAAATTTATTTTTTATTTACTTTACTTTAATGTTACTAACAATTTAATTTCACAGTTTAATTATTGTGTAAATTTAAAATTATTGTTAAAATGAATTAATATGTAATATATCATTTTACACCTATACTGTTGTCACATCTTTATGGTATTTGTTTTTCTTAATAATAAAATAATTGTTTTATATAAGTCGCCAGGACCCAGAGCAAATAGCTTTCGAATTAAATTGAAAAAGTTATTATTTCCACCTGCACAAACATTTTTTTTAACCTTGAAAATATATTATATATTAAAGTTTAAACGTTCAAGAGTTATTTTTCACTATTAGGGCATTAATTGGTTTTAATGACAGTTTTGGATTTCACTTTTAATTGTTGGTTTGTGATAGGCGATAATTTTCTGTTCTTATTTTTGAAAATTTATTAGAAGTGTTTAAACATGTTTTTTTTAAAGTAAATTAGTTAGATAATATCGCTAAATCACTATTATCTCATCTGTGACTATAGTGCCTCGGACATGTCGTTCCAGTTTCACTATAACAACTTGTGGTACGGTTTTGTTACCACCGCCCATATAGTTGCAAAAACCGTCTTGTCCGTCTGTGAAACCGAGTTCTCTGGTTTTCAGGAAACTGCTGAATCGATAAATTGTCGAGTGGTAGTCTCCTTTCAATGTGCGTTTACGAAACTGGCACCTAAATTAATCTTTGTCACCGACCATTTCATAACCGCATCATTTAGCCGGCATACTGGGAGCAATTAATGTTGTTAAACATAGTTTTTTTTTAGGTCTGCTTACCACCAGGTTAAAACAAATCACAAGTCGCGCGTCAATAAAAACATCAAAAAAAGGTGGCATAATTAGTCCAAACAAACACCGCAATGAGCCGACCACTTGTTTGGTGTAGATTCGGAATACCATCGGCTACGACATAGGAATTAAACCCCACCGCAGGGGTACCCTGCGGCTGGCTTGAGTTTAGACAATCTCAGGCGCCAAAAGGTAATGGTAAAGCAATGCGTTATTGCAATATCTGCAGTTTTCGTACATTTAGTATTAGATCGTATACATAGTATTTCGTACAACAAAAAAAATATGAGGCAAAGGTTTAGGAAGAAGCTACTCGTATTTTGGTTATTATAAAAATATATTTTATTATTGTATTTTTGGGTTATAATTTATAATACATATTATGATGAAATAATATATCGACATAGCAAATTAACTTGACTTATTTAGGTAGATTGCCAAAAAAGTGCAACGGTGTCGGTGTAACATTTTAGCAGGGACCAAAGTAAACAATATATATTGGTTCTTTTCCTTGTTTGAGAAGTTCCAGATTGGCGCAAGTCAAGTAGCAAACATTATCATAGGTGTCTCCATCCGAGCCGCAGATGGGTTGGTAACCCTGAGTCCAGCACAGGTTTTCGCACTCGTTGTCACCGCATTCACCATAGTACAGGATGTCTAACAGTGGTAAGCCTTCTTGCATACGCCTTTTATTTTCACAAGCTAACCTACAAGGATTACCGAAGGTCTCTCCATTATTGGCACATACAGGATTTTTGATCAACGGACAGATACAACTGTCGTCATCCTTGCATTTACCCATGTTGTTTAGCTTGATCTCTCCAGTTTTATCTGCAACACTTTGACGGCTGGCGCACTCTAAGAAACAATAATTAAAATAGGAGGTCTTAGATCCACCTTTGTGGACTCCGCAAGCTGGAGATTTAACTATTGGGCATACACATTTCACTTTAATACATGCACCATCATTCACAATGTATAAAGGTAATAAACCCATTTTTTTTCTTTGTTCGTTGATACATGCTAATTGACAGCTGTTGGTGTAGGTCGTTCCATCATTTGCACATACTGGACTGACGACTGCTGGGCAGATACAGTTAGCTGGTGAAGGTACTTTTATTGGAGGTTCTGGTTTAACTTCGTAGTCATTTGCCCATGCGCATGCTGAGGCTGAAGCACTATCGCCTCCTGCTGCGGCATCGGCACCAGCAACTGATTGGCCATATACAGGAGCCGATACGTATGCAACTAGCAGCAGACTTCCTGGAAAAACAAATTTAAAATGCCATTTTAATGTTGATTGATTTTAATTTCGAAACCTTATGAATTTATTCAGATTTCTGATCCTAAACAAAATAATAAGATGAAAATATAGTTGGCTTGAAAATGAAAACTAGTAGTTTTAAATAGCTAAGTCGTAAATTAATAACTAATATTATAGTTAGGCAGATAGCAATAAAATCAGTGCCTGTTAATGGGGGATTAACGTTTTTTATTGTTATGATTGATTATTATTAATGCGTGTGGTTTTAAAATAAAAAAAAGGTAGGTATTGCTTTTCGACCTTGCTTTTCTGCTTTCCGTATTACTGTCATAAGAAAAATATCTATAACGAATTTAAAAACCGATTTATGTGCATAAAGAAGAATGGGCATGGCCCATGTTTTCTTAGACCCAGATTTAGAAGCCGCATTCAAAAATTAAACCTATCCAGTTCGATAGAGGAAAATACATATAATAAAATTGTTAATTATATCGAAGTTCGAGAAGGTCGAAGAAAAAAGTTATTCTCATTTGAATTTCAATTTGAGGTTATTTTATGACTAGTTATTAGGTTAGTATTGCGAACAATTTCGGCCCGCCAATTATTAATCCGCAAAATTATTAGTAGTGTTTCCTTGTGCTGCAGCATTGACAGAATAATATTATATAATCTGACCTAGGCTGTCTGGTTCATCATAGAACCCTTTGCAGAAGGGAAAGGGTTCTATGAACCATTTCAGATATTTGTATATTTGAGACAACCGAACAAAAAAAATATTATATAATCTGTGGATATATATCGTCGCTCTTTTTTTTAATTATTTATTTTAACATAGCACTGGATGCAAGTCCATCGACCTATCGTCGCTATATATTTTTTTAATTTTTATTCTGTTCATGCGATAAATAGACAAAGGGCATTCAATACTATACGGCCTTTTCTTTTTCTTTCAAAATAATGTAAAATCTCTCTTTATTTTGTTAAATCTCAATCCAGATAACCAAAAATAATATTTTTCAATGTATATGTTTTTTTTTGCTGCATAATGTGGACAATAATACAGAAAAAGCAAAGAATCAGCACGAAACAAAAGTTGTCAGAACTTTTTTTTCCCAACTTCTAAAATTATTTTGAATACTGGAAAATAATGCTTAAATTATCTATTATTAAGTAAGCATATCGTTGTTTGTGAACGCTAAGCTTTTACGGTTTTAGTAAGTACTCACTCACTCACAAATCACAGCAGTTGTCAAAAATTAAAATGTCTACTTTTAATAAAAAATAAATAGTAAAGGTAAAATTCAAAATATTTTATTGAAGTTTTATGTTATTATTACTTTTTTTTCTATTTGCTATGTTTAAAAACTATTCCTAAGAGACTCCATCCTGTATATTTAAATACGAAAGTAAACATTTGAGATTATACCAAGTAATATTAAATTAGCATTCATAAGAACGATCAGATAATAATGTATTTAATATTATTTTCATAAGTGGCCTATACAATTTTTTTTAAACATTTTTTTTACCTTTCTTGATCTTCTTTAAAGATAAGATGTTGTTTAAAATAAATTGATCCATATGAACATATGAACATGACCCTATCGATTGGTGCCATAACAGGTGATACTTTTTCGGAATTCCGTCGGTTCGATTCCACGGTGTGGCAAGCGTATTTTCAAAAAACTTCGAATACCGCTTTACTTATTTTTGAAAAGGATTTGGTCCACGCATCTGGTAATCAAATAAATTTCTTCAGAATCGCTATACTAACGCTGCCTGCCTTTTTTCTCATCCGGTGAATAGCGGTATGGAAGAAATTTATTATTTATTGTAGTTATTTAATTTTTTAATTCTTTACACAATAACAAAAAAAAAATGTGGCAACTATTGAGTCAGTTATTACAAGATACTCAAATCAGGGTTTTTTGTTTAAATGTTTAATTACCATATTTGTCACAGTGATACTAGGAGGGAATAAAGCAAGGTAGTAAATATGGCCAACAAATCACCTTACTGTGCTTAGTACATAATAAAAACCAATAACAAATAGTTTTTTTTAAATAAATGTCTCACCTAAAAACACCATCATTTTCGCACAAGTCAAATCACTAGAAATAAGATTTAACAATAAATGAAAACAATACATTTGCAGCTGTTTTTATATACTTCACGAAAGTAAACATTTGATATTATACCAAGTAATATTAAATTATCAATAGAATAGGTATAATAATTAATTAGCTAATCAATACTTATTTTAAAATACCTATCATGAAAGAGCTAGAAGAAATTTTTGGGTCGGTAATGTGTACTAGCTTAAAGTTTCTCCGAATTTTAAACTTTGGAAGCAGGGTTACAATGATTATGTAGTTAAATTCATAAATATGGATTTAAATACTTATAAATTGTATTATTTTTAAATTTATAGGCTTACATAATAATAATAAGTGAATATAAATGATGGCACCAGTTATCGACAAGCACCTATTTTTAATTAGACATGTTATTTTGTTTGAAATCTAATCAAATGAAGTTGATTTTTCTGTATTTAACACATGTTTATCTGTATGGTTGAGTAATGCCAAATTAATTTTAAATAAAAAGGCTGATATGATGTCGCCACTTGTAGCACCTTTATCTACATCCATACAACTGCTTGGGACAATGCGATAAACATTAATTTCATTTTCTTTGAAATTTAATATTGCGAAGCAAATAAATACACAATACAGAAAATTTAATAAATGAATTCTTTGTGAAGCTAACGAATTTACTTCTGATATTGGTAATTTTAACAAGAGTGTATTATTTACTCAATACACAAAATAAATATATGTTTTTGTATAATTGTCAAAAAAGGTGCAAGCTAAGGTTCGATATTGTGAAAATATCATAAGGCCTATTATATGTAGTCTTATTTTATAGGCGCTAATCAAGAAATTAAAATTAAATACCTACTGAACCAGCTCCAGCTTCATGCTTAGTCATCGACCCAGTCTGCATACAGATGCAGTCTGCATACAGTGAAAATATCATAAGGCCTATTATATGTAGTCTTATTTTATAGGCGCTAATCAAGAAATTAAAATTAAATACCTACTGAACCAGCTCCAGCTTCATGCTTAGTCATCGACCCAGTCTGCATACAAGCCTGCTGCAATACAAGTTACTCCTGCTCTACGCCATCTACGAGTCGAGTTTGCATCGACGTCACATGCAACTGCAAGCCTAATCTTTACCATCCAGTTTGTGGACATCTAATGATCTATCCACAAAGACCTATTACATACAGCCATTGCTACATGGACTGCGCTAGCCAACAAAACGCAACACGGAAAAATGCAATTGCAGAATGTAAATCGTTGCAAGAACGACCCAAAATGCATATGCCCATTGATTAAGAACTGGCTATGTTTTAAGAAAAACGATAAAATAATAACTAACAGAGACACAATAATGCAAATAGCTACCGATTTTTACCAAGAACTTTTTAATTTACCTGAACACCTAAAAAACCAAAATCAAAGCATAACACAAATAAAAAAATTTGAAAAAGAAAAGCGTGACTCCTATTTTATTACTAAGGACATAATTAATATAATAGATAAATTAAAAAATGAAATAAAATCAGGATCTGATCAAATCCCAAACGAAGTAATAAAAGCGGGAAAAAATATATTAGCGGAACCATTGACAGAACTTTTTAATAGAACTTGCGAATAACAAAAGGTTAGCTGGTAGGAAATGCCTAAGGCATTAAGTTCGCCTATGTACAATTTTATTTTGCAATTTTGTGCAATAAAGTATTTTAAATAAAAAATAAAACAAAACATAATAATATGCGAACAATGGAAGACATCAAAAATATTTTTTCTTTACAAAAAAGATGACCCAAAAGAAATAAATAATTATCGTCCTATTAGCCTAATACCTAGTATATACAAACTTTTTTCTTCCTGTTTATTGGAAAAAAAAAATACTCAACTCGAAAATTATCAACCCAAAGAACAAGCAGGATTTAGATCAGGTTATAGTACAACGGACCATATGCATATTATTAATTATAGCCAAAAAGATGAAATGGAATTGGGCAGGGCATTTAGCTAGACTAGAAGATGAAAGATGGACAAAAATAGTAACTGAATGGACAGTACCTGATAAAGGGAAAAGACCGAAGGGAAGACCACAAAAAAGATGGGAAGAGGACATTAACGAGATTGCAGGAAAAAATTGAAAAAAACTGGCAAAAGCAGTGGAAGAAATTGGAGGAGGCCTATACTCGCGACGAGATCTTACAAATTTAACTTTAACTTTTTATGTAAATATTTTTTTAATAATGTTGTGTATTGTAAGGAATAAATGGCTTATAAATAAATAAAAATGTATTAAAACGGGCAAACCTTGGGCAATCATTGCATGTTGGACTGCGAGAATTAAAAAACGTTGGGTTTCGACACTACCACAACTCATACCAATCTATGATAGGGAATGCATCATCTATACTTGCAAAAGTTGTGTTTGATCCAGTGTGTGGAACCGACAAAAAGGTATATAGTAATAAATGCAAACTGGACTGCGCAATTGAAGAGAAGAAGAATAAACAGAATCTGCCTCTTTTGAAGTTATGGTATAAAGGTTTCCAGAAGTAAATGTGAAGCGCAGTGCACGACTCTGGAAAAACAGCTCATGTGCGGTACCGACGGAAACACGTATTACAACATCTGGTTCTTGATATTGCATTAAGGGCTTGCTGCTCGGCAACCAAGCTACATATATAATTATGGCGAGCGCTAAAATTCAAATTAAATTCGTTGAAAGCCATCTAGTGGATAGGTACACACACATATAATAATTCGATGAGATTATCCCGAGTAACGTTATGGTTTCAGTAAGAAAACGAGAGCATCTAGTTGAATAATGGATATAGATGGTTTGGGCAAGATGATTATTTTATGAATGAACATTCATTCATATCGATATAGTTTGATAGATAGGCTCGATACATATCGATTTTATGAATGAATGTTCATACATTTTATCGACTGTTAAACTATATCGATGTGGCTAAGCCCCCTATAGTAAGTCTTGCTATAAATATTGAAAGAAAGAAAAAAAAAATCTATTGCAAATAACATTTATTACTTATACAGTGTGTTAGTTTAATACATAAATATAAAACAATTAAAAATATAAAAAGCATATTCGAAGTAGTCTCCATTAACTGCAATACAGTCCTTTAAAAGTTGAGGCCAGTTATCAATAGAAGCACTCTTTCCATGGGAAAATTCTTCCCTGCCAATCGTATGGATTGTTTTAGGTGCTCCAAATTATCATGGCATTTAGAGCAAGTCTTACTCTTTAAAACTGTCTATAAATCATAATGCAGCGGATTAAGATCGACACTAGACGACGGCCAGTCTTCAGCTCTGATGAATTCCGAAACGTTCGCTTCCAACCAAGACTGCGTGGACCGAGCTTTATGAGCTTTACGGCGCCGAGTCTTGCTGGAAGGACCATACTTTGAACATAGTGTTATTAAGGGGCTTAACTACCTTCTCAAGAATGGTATCTTGATACACTTGTTGCACTCTGTCGATTAATTGGGAAGCTTCCTTAGAGCTTTGAGCATAAATACGGTCATTTTGTCTGTTAAAATGTTGCTTAATTGTAGAAAAAATCTCATCCGTAAACAACATTTTTCTGTGACCTCACTTTGCGTACCGCTTCAGTAGTTGTTTCGATTTTACCACCCTATTCTTATTTAAATTATCAGTTAAGAAATGACCAGTGCGTCTCTAATAGGCTGCAAGTCCTAAATCATCTTTTAAAATATCTTCATCTCCCGAGATAAAATATATTACTTTTGCACAGGATTTCTTCGAATTCTTTCCCTTACTGCTTTACTGCCTTTTTCGTATGAACACTACGTGGATGGCCAGATCTTTTTCTATCACAAACAGAGGAGGTCTCATTGTACCTATTAATAGCCCGGTACACAAACGTTTGATTAATACCAAGTGGATGGAGAGTTTAAAAAAATGTACACCCCATTCTATTTTTTTATCGCAAAATATATTTTGGCGCCAATAATGTATTGGCGCCAAAATGAGAAAACACAATGAATAATCGTATAAAAATGACAGATTCCAAATTATAATGTATTTTTTTTATTGTAACAGTATTTATGGCTAGACTGTATACAGTTAACAACACCACTATAGTGCCTCGGAGAGCACGTTAAGCTGTTTCACAATACCAACTTGTGAAATTGTCTATAGATGGGTTATTGAGTCTATCCAAAACATCGCGACGAGCTAGCCACTTGTTGTTTGTAGACTCATACTATCGGCTATGACGAGGTGGGATTAGAAACCTCTCCGCTGGGTACCATCTAGCTAGGCGGTCTCGGGCGCCTACCCGTGTCAATATATATAAGCACAGAAGAAATAATAGTACAAGTAATATAAGTTATAGACGTTAAATTAACCACGTTCATATTTGAGACTATTATGAGTTTTTTTGTGAGGAACCACCAATGAATGGTTTTATTTTTGAAAACAGAATAAATAAACCTTTTCTATTGGTAGAACCTAACGTTTCTAATGTATTTTCGCTACGTTAATATGATAGGAAAAATGTTTAGCGCTTCTGTTTGTTTTTTTCGGTCATGAAATGTCAAAAAAGTCAAAATCATTTATTTTATGTAAATCTTTACAGATATTTATGAAAAAACGGGTCTTTCGGTAAAAGGGTATAAGAATTCTTACCATATCAAAACCTCCTTCGCAAAACGTTTTGGGATATTCCTTCATCATCATATCTATAACAGGCTTGCTCAAAAGTATAATTTTGTACAATTTCAAAATCGCGAAGCTAAGACCTATATTGAAAAGCTACTTCTTACTTGGAAATATGATCAGACTGAAAAAATTCTTACTGTAGTCACATGAGCAATAATTTCTATGTCACTTCGTTCTCATACACTTTCACTCACACATACATACAGCACACTTTTATATATACATATAGAACACATTCATACCTACATGCTTACATACCCAACATACCCACAAACTTACAGACACAGACATCCGTACATACATACACTCCAACTTTCCTTTTTCACCACAAATACGTACGCACACAGGATATGCCATCTGCTTCTTATTACTTCTCAATGTCATATCAAATCATAGGTGATATACTCACCTATGTTTGTTTGTCATATCATATATTTTAATATTTGTAGTACCTACCTAAGCCATTGTATAAGATACCTACTAACTTAATTTTAATACTAACTGAAATTTATATACTGTATTATGAGTATGTATACTTAGAAAGACCCGAATATTGTAAACCCAATCTGGGAGCCCGCGATACATTATAGTACGATCGGTGGTGACCCTAGCACTGTTCTGTCAGATTTACAATCAATTATTTCAGATTCACAAGCCCTTGGCTTAGAAATTAATCCATCCAAATGCGAATTATTTTTTCCTTCCGAGCCTAGAGATAACGTTATTTTATCATTTCAAAACATTGCCCCTGGGATTCGTATCTTAAATAACAATAACATTAATTTACTTGGAACGTATCTCACTGATTCTGGCATTCCTAAAGTCTACTAGTCGACAGCCTCCGTAGACTAGTGGTTGCGTCTTTGGCGTTGTATCCGGAGGTCGTGGGTTCGATTCCCACCCATGGCAAAAAATATAAGTACGTTTTTTCTGTACAGTTTGTCATGGTCTGGGTGTTTATAAAATATAATATGTATTATATCTTCTGGAAAACATAGTACAAGCCTAGAGCTTAGTTTGTGACCAGAGCAATATGTGTAATTTGTCCTACATATTATTATTATTATTATAAAGCTTTAATTGAAAAATACGAAAATTTTAAATTAGCTACAAGTAGATTAAATGACATTAATCAGCATATTGCCTTTTTCCTTTTAAAAAAATTGCCTTGCTTTTTAAAAATAACACTTGAATCAATTACAAACAATAATCTCAATAATGATCAGTTTACTCAAGCTTCACTGCCAGTAAAATTTTCTGGCTTAGGGATGAGAAAAGTATCAGATCTTACTGTCCCTGCTTATCTCCGCTCCATTAATTCAACAAAATCCCTCTGTTCCTCTATATTATCTAAAACATCTTGCAACGTTGACCGATTCCACCGAGAACCGGAGGCTCTTGCCTTATGGAAAAGTCTCTCTTCTGAAGACCTTCCTCCTATATCACCTACTTCACAGAAAGATTGGGATCATCCTATTATAAAAAATATATATAATTCTTTACCTAGATTTTCAATAATTGAAGAGGCTCGCCTACGAGCATCTTGTGTGAGTGAGGCTGGTGCCTGGTTGCGTGCTATACCTTCCCCTTATACGGGCACGCTGCTAGATGCCAACTCACTCCGCATAGCAGTTGCTTTAAGACTGGGCTGCAAAGTCTCTAGTCAACATATCTGCATATGTGGCGATATTGCAGACGAACTAGATCGCCATGCTCTATGCTGCCAAAAAAGTGCTGGTAGGATCCCTAGACATTATGCGATTAATGATATCCTATCTAGGACGATCACATCTGCTAATATCCCCTGCATCCTTGAACCCTCGGGGATAGTTAGATCAGATGGTAAACGTCCGGATGGGATGTCATTGATTCCATTTAAACAAGGTTGTGCACTGGTTTGGGATGCCACATGTGTTGACACACTCTGTGCATCGCACATTACAACCACCCACAAAAAATCAGGAGCTGCTGCAGAATCAGCCGCACGGTCTAAACGTAACAAGTACGCGGAGATCATAATCAACCATCATTTCATTCCATTTGCAATAGAAACGATGGGCCCGTGGTCCGAGGACGCTCTGTCATTCTCCCGCGAGCTTAGTGATAAGCTCCGTTTAGTGACGGGTGAACCTTTTAGTAAGGAGTACTTTACTCAAAGGGTCAGCCTCGCTGTGCAACGGAGGAATGCAGCGAGTGTCCTCGGAACACTGCGCTCATCCAATTAACTTTTTTTATAATTTTTTATTTTTTTAGTTTTTAATTTTAAATATAATTGTTATTCTTTTTTTATGTAATAAATTGTATATTTTAAATACTTTCCTCAAAAACATGTCTCTAGATCAATGTCATTTTGACAGCGCTCACAGCGATTTCACCCAGAAGCAAAATCACTGTAAGTCCAATATGGCGTCTGTAATGACGTCACTATTAATGTCAAATCATCTATCGTTAGCGCGCTTACGCTCAACCCGACCGGCCCTGACAGCGCTGACATCGATTTTGTCGCGAATCGGACCGCAAGGTAGGTGGTTAGCTGATTCCATTGACCTGTCAATCATTATCTGCCATACAATATATATATCTGCAATACCAAGGCGATCAATTTCACCGATCATATCCATGCCTTAAATATTTATCTATATCTATACTAATCTAGAGAGAGACAATGTTCTTAGCAAACCATGGATTCACCGTGCGGGTGCCGGGTCCATCGCGTGGTTGAAAGGCAGGGGAATGAACTTCAGCGTTCCCGGACTTGAGACCGCGAAGTAGGTTTAAAGGCCTTTTGAACTCTCACCTGCACTGTGTTCACTACCCTCTCTACTCAACCAAATATTATATGATCCTGTTAGCGCCATCCTGGAAACACGCTCCATAAAAGTTCCGACGGCTGTTCTCGGAAGGCCAAGATCCTTCAATAGACGGTGCAAAGACTTTGCTGGAATTCCTCTTGCACCAACTTCCACTGCATAAAGTTGAGTTTTAAATCCGTTTCTAGTAATTTCGTTATACTAATATTATAAAGAGGAAAGATTTGTATTTTTGTATGTTTGTAATGAATAAACTCAAAAACTACTGGACCGATTGCAATAATTTTTTCACCATTAGAAAGCTGCATTATTCAGAAGTAACATAGGCTATATAATATCACGCTAGGTCCTATAGTTGTGGAGCAGTAACCAAAAATGTTTAAAAAACGGGGAAAAAGTATCGTTTCCTTCCGTGGCGTGCGCTGAGCATATAGTTAAAGTTATACAAACCCGTGCGAAGCCGGGACGGGCCGCTAGTTGTAAATAAAAGGTAAGTAACCAATCACATATAAGTAAAGGTATAAGGATCGGTATTTTTAAGGGCATAAACACTAACTGTAAAGTCGATCCCCTCAGAGACACCCCGGAGAAAAAGAAACCAGCAAGTAAAAAACTCTAGTGCTTCACACAAACTAAAAGAGGAGCACAGTTATTACAGATACTTATGCTATATAGCATATATATAATATATATATAGTAGCATACTCAAAATGCGTGGTGGCCGAGTTGGTTAGACCTTGAACTTAAAAACACTAAGGTCCCTGGTTCGAATCCCGGTGTGTACCAATGAGTTTTTAATTTGAAAATGTATGTACATTTGTTTGACAACACCACTATAGTGCCTCGGAGAGCACGTTAAGCTGTCGGTCCCGGTTTCACTATACCAACTTGTGAAACTGTTTATAGATGGGTTATTGAGTCTATTCAAAACATCGCGACGAGCTAGCCACTTGTTCGGTGTAGACTCATACCATCGGCTACGATGAGGTGGGATTAAAACCCCTCCGCTGGGTACCCTGGGGCCGTCTAGGCAGTCTCGGGCGCCGTAAGGCACCCGTGAAGATATATATATATATATATATATACTCAAAATGCACCCCACTGATCAGCATGCGTAGAACACCCTATGGCAGATTATTTGTTACTGTACCAATGTACATAACTACACAGTATACTATTAGTATAAATAAGTAGGTACCTAATCATCAATGATTACCTTATCCAAAGACAAAATTTACATAATGTAATGAAAATAAATTATGTAATATAAAATTATTACAATATCGGACATTATATACCTACTAAACTAGGGTAGATTCTACATAAGCAATTTGTTTACTAGTCGAGACCTCAATTGCATATTAGGACGGTTCCAGACGTCTTTTACACTATAGTAAGCCTTATTGATTAATATGTGTTTTATACAATTTTTAAACTTTATTTCACTCAGATCTATAATGTAATTTATTTCACTCAGATCTAAAATCTATAAAAATATATAAAATAACCTTATACTGCTAATGACGAAACATTTATTAGTTTTTTGCAGTATAAACTTTGGTATATCGATTTTATCTATGTCTCTTTTAAATTATGTCTATCGCCATTTTTACTAAACATATTTAAGATTTTCCTAACGTACAATAAATTCTCATAAATATATTGAGATGGCATCAATCATAGGAAAGATTTCTCGAAGAGAATCACAAGCTTTCATGTTTTATTGCCCGAATGGCCCTCTTCTGTACAATAATTATAGTATCAATATCTGCCGCAGATCCCCATATTATAAGACCATATGTCATTATACTGTGAAAATAGGCGAAGTATACTAGTCTGGCTGTTGCAACATCAGTTAATTGTCTGATTTTTCTGACTGCATATGCAGCATAGCTCAATCTAGTGGATAAAGTATTAATGTGAGCTTTCCACTGTAGTTTTGAATCGACTGTGATCCCTAAAAACACAACGGAGTAAACAAATTCCAGATCAGTACCACCTATCTTCACTGTGGCATTGATATTAGATACATTAGGCAACGTAAATTTCAGGCACTTAGTCTTCTTTGCATTTAAAACTAAATTATTTGCCGTGAACCACCAAATGGGCGGTGACAAAGTCGAAATTGTATTTCGAGTCTAGTTAAATATCTTCGCTGCTTTATCATCAACTCAACCGCCCGTTTCATAACTTACTCTAAATAAAGTGGGCTCCTCAAAATCGCTGATTTAGACCAAAACATGACTAGGGCACTTGGCGGTTTTCGCATCTATATGGATATCTAATATATATTGAATAATATTATATTGATATGTTTGCCTGTACAAAAATAAAAAACAAATGACATAAACCTGCTGGTCCAATATTTATAAACTATTTGTGTGATAGTTATGTTTGTATCAAAGTGCGTCATTAACAAATTAGTAAACATTTATTTCTTTAAAAATACATAGATTATTATCAAATGATAAATAAATATTTATAAGTAGGAACTTATGTTGACGCAGCTTCGCCCGTCATTTTATTTGTGTAAAAACATATTTCACCTTCAAATTGTAAAACCTAGTACTGTCCTGTAAACAATAACAGGTGCTCCCTCCGTTCCCTATTTTTCTAAGTTCCCTGTTTGTAAAAATCGTTATAAGAAGAGTCATACTAAGAGAATATCCGTTCCTTATAAAAGTTTGTAAAAATCGTTATAAGAAGAGTCATACTAAGAGAATATCCGGTCCTTTTTATTATTTTTTTAAAATCGTTATAAGAAGAGTCATACTAAGAGAATATACGTCTCTTATAAAAGTTTGTAAAAATCGTTATAAGAAGAGTCATACTAAGAGAATATCCGTTTCTTATAAAAGTTTGTAAAAATCATTATAAGAAGAGTCATACTAAGAGAATATCCGTTCCTTATAAAAGTTTGTAAAAATCGTTATAAGAAGAGTCATACTAAGAGAATATCAGTTACTTATAAAAGTTTGTAAAAATTGTTATAAGAAGAGTCATACTAAGAGAATATCCGTTCCTTATAAAAGTTTGTAAAAATCGTTATTAGAAGAGTCATACTAAGAGAATATCCGTTCCTTATAAAAGTTTGTTAAAATCGTTATAAGAAGAGTCATACTAAGAGAATATCCGTTCTTTATAAAAAATTGTAAAAGTCGTTATAAGAAGAGTCATATTAAGAAAATATCCGTCCCTTATAAAAGTTTGTAAAAATCGTTATAAGAATAGTCATACTAAGAGAATATCCGTTCTTATAAAAGTTTGTAAAAATCGTTATAAGAAGAGTCATACTAAGAGAATATTCGTTCCTTATAAAAGTTTGTAAAAATCGTTATAAGAAGAGTCATACTAAGAGAATATCCGTTCTTTATAAAAATTTGTAAAAGTCGTTATAAGAAGAGTCATACTAAGAGAATATCCGTCCCTTATAAAAGTTTGTAAAAATCGTTATAAGAATAGTCATACTAAGAGAATATCCGTTCCTTATAAAAGTTTGTAAAAATCGTTATAAGAAGAGTCATACTAAGAGAATATCCGTTCCTTATAAAAGTTTGTAAAAATCGTTATAAGAAGAGTCATACTAAGAGAATATCCGTTTCTTATAAAAGTTTGTAAAAATCGTTATAAGAAGAGTCATACTAAGAGAATATCCATTCCTTATAAAAGTTTGTAAAAATCGTTATAAGAAGAGTCATACTAAGAGAATATCCGTTTCTTATAAAAGTTTGTAAAAATCGTTATAAGAAGAGTCATACTAAGAGAATATCCGTTCCTTATAAAAGTTTGTAAAAATCGTTATAAGAAGAGTCATACTAAGAGAATATCCGTTCCTTATAAAAGTTTGTAAAAATCGTTATAAGAAGAGTCATACTAAGAGAATATCCTTTCCTTATAAAAGTTTGTAAAAATCGTTATAAGAAGAGTCATACTAAGAGAATATCCGTTCACCTGTGATGATATGTATGTATATTGGCAAGGTTTAAACCCCTATCATTGAAAATTCTAAAACTTTGGTCTTATGTTAAAAAAAGTAAAAATTCCAATAACCTTTCTAACATTATGTCTTATAAGAATGACACTGCGACAAGGGGCGAACAAATATGTGACTTTTTCTCTGCGTACTTTCACTCGACATTTGATTGTAATCAAATGATATAATATTAAAATTATGAACCACCCTACATAAAAAAAAAAAAAAAAAAAAGGTAAAAGTGGTGGACCTGACTTAACACCCCCAATATCTATTGTAAGATATTCAAATGAATTACATGTCTCTGTTTGCTCTGTATGTACTATAAGCGCTTACTCTCTGGAGGGATAGTTCCTAATTTTTGTAAGTGTAGGGTAATAGATCTGACATCGGTAATTATAAGCATATTTATAAGTTGTGTTTGTTTGCAAAGATTTTGAGAGAATCATCTACAATGAAGATACACTTCATTTCTCTGCAGCTTTAAAACTAACAGTCGGTAATAAACAGCATGGTAAATACAGAATCCAGGTTGACGTTATTTATAGTGATTACAGTAAATGTTTCGATCGAATAAATCATAAGTAAACAATAAGTATTAAAAAATAAGCTTTCCTAGGTGAATATTTATGGGGCCCTCTCCCGTTGGTTCGCTTCATATATATATAACAGATCCCAAGCAGTGGTATTTACTTCTAAACTGATGAGTGTTCCCTCTGGAGTTCCCCAGGAATCCCTACTTGGCCCTCTTTTAATTTGATGCCTATCCATGACAAGGATGATGTTGTAGGTCTTTAATCTGATCTTGATAGATTTGATGATGTTGTAGGTCTTTAATCTGATCTTGATAGATTTGATGATTACTGCATTATAAATTGTCTCGACTTAAACGTTTCCCAATCCTATTATATGTCTTTCACTAGTAATAGGACGTTGGTGGACGTAGGATATTCTCAAAAAATCATGTCTTAAAGCGGTAAATGAGGTGGTCGATTTGGGCGTCACTTATGACCTGTATTCCTAGCATTAGTATAGCTCTAGGATTTAAAATAAGAAACTCTTATCATTTAAAACCTTAATGTCCATCAAAGTTCTTTACTGTGCCTGTGTCAGGTCTCACCTAAAATACTTCTTGCAGGTTTGGAACCCCCGTTACAAAGTTTATAAAGCTCGTATCGAGGGCATTCAGAAAATAATTTTAAAATATCTTGACTATAAGGCCAGGCAACGATCTGACAACTACCTTCATCACTGTCAGAGATGTCACTTCCTTCCTTTGGATGCCAGACATGATATCAATGATATTGGTTATATAATCGGTGTATTGAATGAGACCATGAAATTTCCCGATCTCCTCTCAGTTTTTGATTAGAGTGCCCAGCAAAAGTCTAAGACATAAGTTACTGTTAGCAACTCCTTGTATTAATACTAACTACAGATAAAATTATTTTGTGTGGAGAGTCTCACAAAATCCAATGAACTCCTAATAGATAGACATAGTCTGGCCATAAATACGATTGTTCATTGTGTTTACTCATTTTGGCGCCAATACATTGTACAATATTTTGCGATATTAAAATGGAGAGGGGTGATAAAGAGAACCGAATCGTTGTGATTGCATTACATAAAGTAGGTATGGAGCCAAATGCAATTTAAAACTCTCCATACACATTTGACTAATACCAAGTGGTATTAGTCAAATGTTTATGGACCGGGCTATTAATAGGTACATTGAGACCTCCTCTGTTTGTGACAGAAAAAGATCTGGCCGTCCACGTAGTGTTCGTACGAAAAAGGTAGTCAAAATGTGAGTTTTTTTAACTATACGACTGCGTTAACATTTTCAGAGTATAACTTTCCCATTTTTATTTTTTTAATATTTCCTCTTATTTAACTATTTCCAATACAATTTTTTGTTAACTCAAACGCCATGTAATAATGTTTGAGTTAGAAAACCCAATATCGCATAGCGATATGCCTCTGACAATCGCTGAATTATTAATTTATTATATCATTATATAGAATTGAAAGAAAGAAAAACGTTTATTGCCGTAATAATAACAAGTACATAATATAACTCCTTAGTTTCCAATGAAACCGGCTGTTAATATATTTTAAAGCTTTTCGTGTGAAAGTAGTTATTGTCATGTAATTAATTGATAAATAAATAGCTATAGAAACTATTATGTAGTTCACACATAAATACGTTGGTAGAAACTCGAAATGCAAGTGTTAGCTCAGATGCAGATAACTGCTGTCTGCATTATTGGAACCATGAAGCCAATTATTGGTCAGTATTATTAATTTATATATTTTGGTATATTCATACTTAACAGTAGGTATCCATTGTTGATATTTTATTATAATGAAAAATCACGGATATTTTTTCGACATAATATCTATAATCTATATATCTCGGAAAGTCCTTATATACTCGTATATTACTTGAAGGTGTTATTTAAAGAAGCGAAGGTGCGAGTTTTTGTTTTCGTTGTATATAATATCTAGATTCCCTGGCCATACATTGCGACATTTAATGTAAGTAGGTAGTATATACCAATGGTATGTACCAAGGAGTTTTTAATAAAAAAAATATGCATAATACATTTGTTTGACAACACCACTATAGTGCCTCGGAGAGCACGTTATGCTGTCGGTTCTGGTTTTACTATACCAACTTCTGAAACTGTTTATAGATGGGTTATTGAGTCTATTCAAAACATCGCGACGAGCTAGCCACTTGTTTGGTGTAGACTCATACCATCGGCTACGACGAGGTGGGATTAAAAACCCCTCCGCTGGGTAACCTGGGCCGTCTAGGCGGTCTCGGGCGCCGTTATGTATGTGTAGGTATATATTTTAATAATTACATGTTGAATACTATTATTATTTGATGCGATTAATTAATAGTAAAATTTCTAACGTTTATGACACTTATTATATTATTAAATTTTATATTGATTTTTAGTGAATCATATTATTGTACTGAAAGTAATTAGAGGCCCTGAGTTTTTTTTATGTTACTACCTCGTTAATCGTTAACTCTCTACCATTAGTATCTCTTTATTTGATTTGGTCTATCAATATAAGCTTATCTTAACGCAGTAGTATAGAAAATGTTACAAAACTCACATTAGGGCCTCTGAACCATTGCTTGGGCATTGGGACAGTTTAGTTTTTTCACATGCAGTTGGACATTCCGAAGCATCGGCTAACCATAAACAATTGCTAAGCATCGACTATTAATCCGACCATAAGTAATATATTTAACATCATATAGCAAACATCGATATAAAAATGAATGTAAAGTGTCCTAAATAAAAGTTATAAATTTTACAAATAATGGCAAAAATAGTTTTCAACGCGTAATTATTGCAAATACTGTTAAATTCTAATAATACGGCCAGGGACCTATAGGTACATTAAATTAGATGTGATAATGAGTCAAAAGCCTTGTATATATGCTTATATATATTTTATAGGATCAACGCATGTGACTTTGTACCTACCCGAAGTTAAGCAGATCTACAAAATTCATGAATGGGGTAGATCAATACCTTGTTGTTTAACAATATTGATCGCTCCCATTATACTGCCTAAATAATGCGGTTATGAAATGGGCGGCGACATGGCCGTATTTGCATTACGAGTCTATTTAAATATCCTCTCTGCTTTGTCGTAAAATCCATGAAGGTAAAAACCGTGCCCGTCCGCGAACCGCGAGGCGCGTTTTTTCAGCTTCATGGTTAACTCTATGTACTTGTATCTTGTGGAAATACAAGCAATAAAATACACGAAAACTTTGCCTATAGTATAAATATATATTTAACTAGCTGTTGACAGTATTGTATGCCTGTTATTCGGGAACAAAAAAATATTTGTTTGGTTGTACCTATAATTGCTAAAATAATGTATTCACCACGGCTGTACCCAGTATGTATATCACACGTTATCACTCATATCACTACCATAATTTAAAAACTCCAATTGATAGGTATAATTTTGTGTTTTAATAAGTACTGCATTTATATCATCCACCATTACATAAAATATTTTAATAGAGATTTCTGCTAATAATTATGAAATTACTTGTATTTTTAAATACAAGTAATTTCATAAAATAAATAATTAGTGAAAATAATAAACAGCATAAAACTTAAATTAAAAATACTAAATAACATAACTAAAATAAAAACTTAAATTAAATATAAAATTAACACAAAAACTACGTAGATAAACTGTAATATAAATTAGTCTTCTATATCAAACTTTGTGTCATATAACACTTTTTTATAATCTAGTGTATTTTAAAACTTTTTACAACACACACATCCTGTATAACTGCACCTAGCATAGCTATATAGGATATCAAAAAGTAATAAAATTTTTTCATATGTATTTCTGAGCTCCCTCTTGGTATATAATGACAATGACAATTTTAATTTACTCCGTAGACTAGTGATTGCGCCTTTGGCGTTGTATCCGGAGGTCGTGGGTTCGATTCCCACCCATGGCAAAAATTATTAGTACTTTTTTCTGTACAGTTTGTCATGGTCTGGGTGTTTATAAAATATAATATGTATTATATCGTTGTTTCTGGTACACATAGTACAAGCCTAGAGCTTAGTTTGTAACCAGAGCAATAAGTTGTCCTACATATTATTATATTATAAAAATATATTAAAAAAAAATAACAAATTGAGACCTTTTATTACCAACACTTTAATTATAGTAGGTTTTGTCTCCGTTTTTAGACACAAAAATAATTATGCGTAAGAGACAAAACCTATTTTAACTAAAATGTCATTTATTCATGTTCCTGAAATTGTAACAGAACTACCGTTCACCAAACTAAAAAAAATATTAAGTTATTGGTTGATTGAAAATTGTATTTACACGTTAGACGAATTTTTCGGTACTAAATGGTTGACTTGAAGTAACAGAAACGGTAGCAGCAATAATAAATATACCTATATGATAAGAAATTATGTATGAAAATATGAAGTATTAAAAAAATACAAATAATATATATATATATATATCTTCACGGGTGCCTTACGGCGCCCGAGACCGCCTAGACGGCCCCAGGGTACCCAGCGGAGGGGTTTTAATCCCACCTCGTCGTAGCCGATGGTATGAGTCTACACCGAACAAGTGGCTAGCTCGTCGCGATGTTAAAAATATAAATAATATGTTTCAAAATGTTGTGCATTGTATTTGGATAATTTGAATGTAATATTTTTTTAGAATAAATTATAGGTATACCTGTCTACTTAAGATTTGCACTCTGAAACCGGTAAAATATGCTGTCAATTAATAATAAATCATTCATTTAATCTATAATGTAATAATATTCATGATAATAACCATAGTTATAAGTAATATTTATTCTATACTAAATAAAATACTGAAAATTGTATAAATAATGTGTAATTTTAATAATACTTACCCAATTTTAATAGGTACTAATAACGAACAAATATTTAAATAATAATAATAGTCATAAAAATTTGTAATATTTTATATGTTTCTAATTAATGTGTATTGTTGTATTTGAACCTTTTGAATGCAATTTTTTTTAGAATAAATGATATACCTACTACTTACTTAAGATTTGCACGCCGAAACCGGTAAAATATGCTTTTGACAAAAATAAATGTTGCAATATAAACAAAAAAAAAATGAGAAAAGTAAAAATTGCAAATAAACTGAATACCTAGTAAAAATTGCAAATAAACTGAATACCTAGTAAAAAACAAAAATAAAAATAAAAAATGGGTAAAGTTTTTTATAAGGTGTGTTTGATTAAAAGGTATGTAAATTTATTTGTGTGTTGACACACACGCATCACTATGTGTGGTATGCGTGATGTATGTGTTGTGTGTGTGTGGATGTGTGGAAGGTGGGTGTGAAAGTGCGTGGGTGTGTGTTCATTGGATGATAATATTGATGCTTAGTTTTCAGATTGATCATATATACAATATTTTACTTTGCTAAACCGCATATGAAACAGACAAACAAACAGACAGATTCTCATTCAATTAGTCAAACTATTGTGAGATCTAATTATAAAAATGCAATATGGAAATATAATTGCAGGGAATTAATAAAATTCTCTAATAAATATTAAAAAGTATGTAGTTATTATTAAAATATATATATTCTAATTATTTTTTTATTGCAGGTGTTCTTTTTCTTGCGCTTTGCATATCCACAGCGATGTGTCAAAGTTCAGCTGCTGCGGCAGCGGCCTCGTCTAATGATGGAGAAGCAGCTGCTAGTGCAGCAGCCTATGCAGGGGACGGAACTGCTGTAGCAGCGGCTGCCGCTGTGGCTGACAGCGCCGCACCAGACGATGGTGGAGATAGTTCACCTGACGAACATTCTGACGAAAATGACAAGGACGATTGCGAACCAGGTCCACCGCCACCACTTCCTTGCGATTACTATTGTCCTCAAGTTTACGCTCCAGTGTGCGCTGACAATGGCAAAACGTTTGGCAATGAGTGTTTACTGAATTGCGAAAATGAGAAACGAAAAATAAAAAACCTTCCACCTTTGTACATAGTCTATAACGGGGTGTGTATCACCGTGCCATGTAACTGCAACTGCTTTAAGAAAAAAGACCCGGTTTGCGGAGTGAATCTTAAAGACAAATCTGTTAAAGCTTATTACAATTATTGCTACATGATCTGCGCCAGCGATCAGAGCGTAAAAGACCATAATGGAAAAATCGAATCTACGTGTGCAAATTGCGACAAGAGCTGTGTCTGCCCATACATTAAGAACCCTGTCTGCGCCACTAATGGCAAGACCTTCGGCAGCCCATGTCTGCTATGTTGTGAGAACAAGAGACTCGCTGCGTTAAACCTGCCACTGCTTAATATAGATTACTATGGAAAATGCATCTATTGCCCATGTCCCAATCAATTTTATTTCCCGGTTTGTGCGACGGACGGTAATACATATCCGAACGGATGCAAATTAAAGTGTGCAGACGATATAAGGAAGTTGAAAAATTTGCCACTATTGAAATTAGTAAACCAAGGCCCGTGCAAGACGCCTAAATGCGAAGACAAATGTAAGAAGCAAAAGTTTAAACCTGTGTGTGGTACAGATGGAAAGAACTACTACAATTTGTGCTACCTCAATTGCGCCAACTTAAGCCGCCCGAAAGGAACACCTCCAATCCTTCTTCTTCACACGGGTTATTGTAAATTAAATTGTTAATAAATTCGACTTTGCATTTATTTATTATTTTAATGCATGCAACTTTTTGAGACGTTGCTTTTAGAGTCTTCATTAGAGATTAGGGAAGCAAAGCAAGATACTTCAAATAAGCCGTTATTTTTTCATTTGATTATATTAAAACATAAAATTGTCAACAAATATAAAATAACACGCTACCGTGGTAAAATAAGATCTTCCAACAACATTTGGTATGTTATCAATAAATTAAATAGAATCATTTAATCGTGTTTTATTTATTATGTAACTAACATAACATAAAAATAATTAAAAATAATTCTAGTGTGAGTCGGTTGTCGCATCCAGAGTGCCGAGAATACTTGCTGCATTTCCCCGCAGGACCCCTAAAGCTATTCCTTGAACAAATAATGCCTTGGACTCTCGGCTTCCGGATATTTTGCTACCCATAATAGCTTACCGATTTTTTTAGCAAAAGCCTTTGCGTCCGGTGACCAAGAGCCCACGGTCTCCACCGCAAATGCCAAAAACTCGAAATAGTTATTGAGAGCAGAATATTTTGCTTTTATGATATACTCGGCACTAAGGGCCGCGGCACCATGGTGACCATAAGGATCGACCTTTCGTCCTCAGCCACAAACATGTTGATGGCACACTTTAGCCCCAATACGGAGCGCTGTGGCGATTTTTAAAGATGCTGGGTCTAATAGAGTATCCAGACCGGGTGAGGGATAAGCTTAAGCCAATCCCGACATGCTAACCTTAATCAAATTATACGTCGGGCCCTTGCCAGCGCAGCGCCTCTATCGCTGCCGTTTTAGAACCAGTAGGTTTGGCTAGGGACGATGGCAAGAGAACCGATGGTATGACGTTAGTTCCCTTCACGGCTGGTCGGTGCATCGTATGGGATGCAACATGCGTAAGAATACCAAATTCAAAAATACGACTTTTAATGAATCGTGATATCGGTGAAATTTATCTCACTGTTGATATTACTATTGACGCACTTTGTAACAAATGCCTTTTTTGCACAAAATCACGGTCATCGCTGATATAAAAATATCGCACCAGATTTTTATATCAGCGATGACTGTGATTCTGCATCATGTGCAAAAGAGGCACATGTTACAAAGTGCGTCAATAGTAATATCAACAGTGAGATAAATTTCACCGATATCACGATTCATTAAAAGTCGTATTATTGAATTTCGTATTCTTACGCATTATTTTTCATAGAAAAAAGCTTCTTGCAATTCGTTAAACAAAGAAAATATGGTTTGCCGTTCTTGTTTCTCATAATAAATAGATTTAATAATAGCTGCCATCGGTGACTTTATTTACTATTTATATCGTATTGATAATATATAGGTATGATATTTCAGTCACCTGATGATATAAAAAAATACGAACTTTAGAAATCAATGATGATTATTTTGACATTTCAGTGACATTTTGTCATGTGCTTATTATATTCAAAGCTTAACCCTGGTGTTGTTTTTTTTAATCAGTCAAGTACCAGAAGCAAAAAAAAACGCGCCCCGCGCCAATGGAGTAAGCATGATACATAAATTGTTTCATAATAGTGCGATACCGGTGTCGCCAATTTCCGAGGCGAATAAATGAAGATCAGGGAAAAAGGTGTGGCTTAAAATTGCAGCTCAACGCGTCTGACACTTAAAAAATTGCTTGAGAAAAAAATAGATACAAGTTAGCTATTGTCAAACATGAATGTGTGCGCGTGTCAATAAAGTGTATTGTTTTTTTATTATAAAAAGCTAAATATTAAATTGCATACTTAATAGTTTCGATAGTGTTGCCACCGACAACAAATATTATTACTTATCGATATAAACCAAATATTTTGGGATTTATAGAGATCATCAAAGATTAATAATTATTTATTGATATACAATTGTAATACACACACATCATCACGGGTGCCTTACGGCGCCCGAGACCGCCTACACGGACCGAAGGTAACCAGCAGAGGGGTTTTAATCCCACCTTGTCGTAGCCGATGGTATGAGTCTTCACCGAACAAGTGGCTAGCTCGTCGCGATGTTTTGAATAGACTCAATAACTTTGAAAGGATATACTTTGGGCTAATATGATCAAATCAAACAACTTTCCCATGAAACCATGTATAGCAAAAGAAAAAAAATGACCTTCTCCATACAAACTAGTAACGTTAAAATGACCAATTTGTATGGGGAAGTAACATTTTTTTTCATTTGCGACATGTGGTTCCATAGGAAAAGTTGTTAGATTTTATCAACAGAACATCATCAGGCTCATATTAGCCCAAAGTACATCCTTTCAAATTCACCCTGATAGACACTTTCGCATTTATAATACTAGTGGATTTAAAATATGTATGTATATATAACAATAAATTAAAATACCTACTTTATTAAATTAAATTATTTATTAAATTAAAATACATCACACCTAACTACATGTTACCTACTAAGCGCAATCTCAACATTTTTGACCGACCTCCACCGACCTCGACCGAACAGGAAGTTATAAAAGTCGATGCAAACTACAAAAGGCGAAAAACAATTAAATAGTAGCTTGATTCCTCAAAATGTACTGAACATACACGGGTATGCTTGTTGGTAACCAATTTTCTTCTCTTTTAATTAATTGCCTCAACCCATTTACGTTCTAATGCCGGATCTTTTGGGAAACTATAATTAGTATTAGTATTGTTCTATATATAACCTATTAAGGTTAGGTCTGGCTTCATCAACTTTCAAAACAATATACATTTTAATATCATTGATTTGTTTTTTTTTTATTTATATGTAGCTCAATTTATACATATTGCTTTGGTCACAAACTAAGCTCTAGGCTTGTACTATGTATATCAGAAGCAATGATATAATTCATATTATAAACTCCCAGACCATGACAAACTATATTATATATAATATATAGAATATTATATAGAATATAGAAATAGATATGCTACTTGCATGCATATATTTTATTATTTTACTGAAAGATAAGAAGCAATAATATGATACACACTAGCCAATATTAATAAAAACCAATTGTCCTTATGCTTACAGTGACAATGATCCATAAGAATATATTTATACAAATTTTAAGTTTAACATTAAAACCTTCATAATTAACATAAAAAATTAGACTATTAGAAATATATTTAAAAATACAATGAGCCCCTGATCCCCGCGGCCCCATGGTTTTAACTCCAAACGGTTCAAATACGTAGTCTCTACCGAGGACTGCGTATTTGCGCCGTTTGAGATTTTCTAATGTAGTAGCGGCGGCGCCAGCCTTTTGAGAAGTCCCTGACAGGTGTGTCGGCGCGAAAGTATCGGCACATGTTGCATCCCATACGATGCACCGACCAGCCGTGAAGGGAATTAACGTCATACCATCGGTTCTCTTGCCATCGTCCCTAGCCAAACCTACTGGTTCTAAAACGGCAGCGATAGAAGCGCTGCGCTGGCAAGGGCCCGACGTATAATTTGATTAAGGTTAGCATGTCGGGATTGGCTTAAGCTTATCCCTCACCCGGTCTGGATACTCTATTAGACCCAGCATCTTTAAAAATCGCCACAGCGCTCCGTATTGGGGCTAAAGTGTGCCATCAACATGTTTGTGGCTGAGGACGAAAGGTCGATCCTTATGGTCACCATGGATTGTCATGTCGTTGAAGTGTTGGTCGGTGGTCAAGACATAGAGCCATTGATAATGTCATCAAGAAGGCTTTAGCATCTGTAAGTTTTCCAAGCATGCTAGAGCCTTCCGGCCTATGTAACGATAGTGACCTGAGACTTGATGGCATGACACTATTGCCTTGGTATCGGGGCCGGGCCCTCGTCTGGGACGCAACATGTTCTCACCTTTGCCTCCAGCCACATTAGCTCTACCTCTGTAGGAGCTGGTGCCGCGGCCATCAGTGCCGAGTATATCATAAAAGCAAAATATTCTGCTCTCAATAACTATTTCGAGTTTTTGGCATTTGCGGTGGAGACCGTGGGCTCTTGGTCACCGGACGCAAAGCCTTTTGCTAAAAAAATCGGTAAGCTATTATGGGTAGCAAAATATCCGGAAGCCGAGAGTCCAAGGCATTATTTGTTCAAGGAATAGCTTTAGGGGTCCTGCGGGGAAATGCAGCAAGTATTCTCGGCACTCTGGATGCGACAACCGACTCACACTAGAATTATTTTTAATTATTTTTATGTTATGTTAGTTACATAATAAATAAAACACGATTAAATGATTCTATTTAATTTATTGATAACATACCAAATGTTGTTGGAAGATCTTATTTTACCACGGTAGCGTGTTATTTTATATTTGTTGACAATTTTATGTTTTAATATAATTAAATGAAAAAATAACGGCTTATTTGAAGTATCTTGCTTTGCTTCCCTAATCTCTAATGAAGACTCGTTAAGCTTTGAATATAATAAGCACATGACAAAATGTCACTGAAATGTCAAAATAATCATCATTGATTTCTAAAGTTCGTATTTTTTTATATCATCAGGTGACTGGAATATCATACCTATATATTATCAATACGATATAAATAGTATATTTACTATTTATTAAGTCACCGATGGCAGCTATTATTAAATCTATTTATTATGAGAAACAAGAACGGCAAACCATATTTTCTTTGTTTAACGAATTGCAAGAAGCTTTTTTCTATGAAAAATAATGCGTAAGAATACCAAATTCAAAAATACGACTTTTAATGAATCGTGATATCGGTGAAATTTATCTCACTGTTGATATTACTATTGACGCACTTTGTAACATGTGCCTCTTTTGCACATGATGCAGAATCAGTCATCGCTGATATAAAAATCTGGTGCGATATTTTTATATCAGCAATGACCGTGATTTTGTGCAAAAAAGGCACTTGTTACAAAGTGCGTCATTAGTTAGTAAATATTTGTAAAATCTATATTATGTAGTGCAGTGCAACATATAAATACACTAGGTGCAGCTGTTAGCACAGTTGTTAATATTATATGTTTTTATTTGCTTGCGGGGCTGGTACCATGAAGCGCGTGATCAGCTAGTATTTCTTTAGATTATAATTAATTTATAGAACCATCATATAATTTTATTTATTATATTATTTACAATTGATTACACCCTCAGCCTATAATAAGATGATGATACTTTGCAGTATCACAGGAAAAGTTGTTCGATTTGATCAGTAGAGCCTTATATAAGCCCAAAGTATAACCTTCCAAAGCCACTATGTATATAGCCTTCTGTGGGTTTGTATGTTGTATGTGGTGGGTATAACAGCTGAGTGTAATTTATTGGTCAGTTAGTCCTCCATCCAGGGGCCTTACCAGGAAGCCACATCGACAAACCGATTGACACGTTGATGGATAAAATTGTATAGGAAATAGTGTCTATGGTTGGAACTCGATCGCCGAGAAACGTCAAATCACATACATTTTATTGTCGCTTTTGATCGATCATTCATGTGGCTTCCCGGTAGGGCCCCAGTTCAGCTTCATTTCATATTTTGGCCCATCCTCTGATGAGTTTCATTTAGCGAGACCGTGCTCTTCAACCTGGATTGATTAAGGATCTGAAAAACACCAGACTCGAGAACCATATTGGCTCGGGTTGTGTTAACAACATAAGTTATCAGATGACATGGTGCTCTTAAGTCAGTCTGCAGGGGGCTTGCGGAACCTTATTAAAATATATCAGAAAAGAAATGCACTCTCTCTTATGTATGTAATATGAAAAAAAAAATGAGGTAGGTATGCATGTCATTTATATAGGGCCCGCCAGCCTACAGACCGAAAATGGTTTATCTCTGAACCATGTGTCCGCATTTAGTCACTTGGGTCATGTGGTCTATGAAGATCTGAAGGTACTTCATGATCTATGACGAGAGAGACGTACGCGAGGAGGCCTTCCAGCGCTTTCATAATGTTAAAATATCCTTCTTTAGCAACCATTGTACCTAAAGCAGATGTTAATATGGCATAAGGTATACTCTGTATAGATGTAACTAAACTGTGGAGTATTCCTTAAGAACACTGTTAGTATGGAAATAAGTTGATAGCCTTTTATGCACCATCTCCATGGTGTTGTATGCAGAGGTCGTGGGTTCCATTCCCATCCATGGCAAACAAAATTAAATATTCGTATATTATTCTGTATCGTTTTAGTCTGTGTTGTTATAAAATATAATATGTATTGGTGTTCGAAAAGTGGACTGTATTAATTATAAAATAGATTTTTTACGTTTTTAATGTGGAATATGCATTTAAATTAGGAAAAGAGAATTATAACAGGGACTCACCGCGTAGGTAATTTACTTGATTCCGCCATATTGGTTTCTTCTTTTTTAAAGCCAATAAAAAGTGCCATCTTGCGGTTTTGGTTAGAACTACATATGACAGTTCCTTCTTCAATGAGGTAGATGGCGCTAGCGGTTATATTGGGTTTTAAGAAACTAGGGTACCGTAGGAAGGATAAAGGATTTTAGGATAAAAAATATATAAATGCATAAGATACGCGTGAACATCCTCCCGGCATGAAAGAGAACAAGTTTCTCTTTCACATAAACAGTGAGCGGTAAACAATTTGTAAATAATGCATAGAGTTTACAGTTGTAATAAAAAATAAAAATAAAAAAAAAACCTTAAAAATAACAAACTATAACAAAAAATTCAACCATATATACCTATAGATTTATTGAGAAGGTAGGGGACATACCTTAACTACTGGTCGTAAGTAACTCCCAGTTTTCGTGCGTACTAACACAATACGACTTACACCGTCTTTACCCGGGTATATCTCTTCAATGATCCCTAATGGCCAATGCAAAGGTAAAATATTATCGTTTCGAATCAAAACTATCATGCCCCTTTTAACAGAAAGTTGCGGTGTGTTCCACTTTTGGCGGGTTTGCATAGTATGTAAAACCTCACTATACCAACGACGCCAATAATTCTTTATTATTTGATCCAACATTTCTTTTCTATTTGTTAAAGATAAAGTTTCTTCAGAAAAATCAGAAATATATAGCGATTTTATTGGATTTGTATTCAAAAAATGGGCAGGCGTAAGTACCGTAGGACCTGATGGATCCGAGCTTAGACAACACAACGGACGAGAATTTAGCAAGGCCTCTACTTGTATTAAAACAGTTGACAATTCTTCATAAGTAAGCAACCTAGTACCTATAACTTTAATTAAATTAGTTTTAACGCTTTTAATTCCGGGCTCATAAATTCCCCCAAAATGGGGCGCATTTGGTGGGTTAAACTTCCACTCAATATTGTGATATAATAATTCATCACCAATTTATCTCTAAATTCCTTAGTTTTAGTTAATTAAGCGATTTCATTCAACTTCGTTTTCGCACCTACAAAATTTGTACCGTGGTCGGAGTACATAAATTTACAAGGACCGCGGCGAGAAATAAAACGTTTAAAAGCATTGATGAACGCGTCTGTACTAAGGTCTGTCGCAAGTTCAATGTGAATAGCCTTAGTTACCATACATACAAAAAGAAAAATATAAGATTTTTGACTACGCGCTCCTCGATACCTATTCAGTAAAATAGGTATAGGACCGCCGTAGTCAACACCCGAATGAAAAAAGGCTTTGGCTTCCTGCACTCGAAAATGAGGTAAGTTAGCCATTAAAGGTTGCGGCGAAACGGGATTGTTGCGAAAACACGTATTACACAAATGAAAGCGTTTTCTAACTAAATTTCTAGAGCTCAAAATCCAAAAACTATGTCTTAACATTGACAACATTAAATTAGGGCCGGCATGTAAATACCTTTTATGATAATAATCTACAATTAACGTAACAACGTGATCTTTGCAGGGCAATAAAACCGGATGCTTATGGTCATAAGCGATATTTGAGTTAGTCAAGCGACCTCCAACACGAATTAAACCATCCTTTATAAACGGGCATAAAGTTCTAAGGTTCGACGCAGGTCGTTTGCCTTTTATGATCTCGTTATATTAAGAAGAGAAATGTACTTCCTGGATAGATTTAAGTACCTCTCTTTCTGCAATTTTAAAATGAGAATGCAAAATAAAATCTGCACGCGGGATTTTTCCTATTATTCCTAATAAATAAACTACAACACGAATAAACTTGGACCAAGATGAATAACGTAAAGCGAGGGTATATAAAAATGGTTGCAAAGTATTAGTAGTTACTAAAGACACGGATTTTGATTCCGGGATTTTTATGGAGTCGTTAACACAAAATGATTCAATAGGCCACTTAGATGGGTTATTATTAGCCCACGATGGTCCATAAAACCAAAGGGGATGCGATAATAATTGTGAAGGCGTTAAACCCCGTGATAAACAATCAGCGGGATTTTGTACGCCAGCAATATGATAAAAATGCGCGGGAGATAAATACTCAATAGTTTTGGTAATACGGTTGGCTATAAACGTCTGCCAACGATGCGGAGAAGAGTTTATCCAATGAAGAACTAATTTCGAATCTGTAAATGCATAAATATTGTTTACGGATACATAAGTAGGGTATGATTTACCAACTGCCCTTATTAACTTGGCCAACAATAAAACCGCACATAGCTCCAGTCTAACAATAGAAATTGTTTTGACTGGGGCGACTTTAGATTTAGCACATATTAAATTGGTTGTGATTACTGTCCGTTTTATGTAGGTATACAACAGCCCCGTAAGCACGCTCACTGGCGTCGGCAAACCCTAAAATATTTATCGTATCGGTCTCGGAAGAGATACCAATATGACGTGGAAGTCTTAAATTTTCTAATAAGTTCAGTTCATTTTGGAATGTTGACCAAACAATTTTAACGTTAGGGGGCGGTTCGTCATCCCAATCTATTTTAAGTAGCCACAATTCTTTGATTAACAATTCAGCAGCAAGAATTACTGGTGCAACAAACCCCATAACGTCCCAAAGTCTAGCGATTGTAGATAGTATATTTCGTTTAGTACATAAACGACTATCAACATTGACAGTTAGTGCAAAAACATCTTCAGATGGTATCCATTTAAGACCTAAAACCTTTAAATTATCGTCTTTACTAAATTCGATATCTTTTAATAAACAATGCGATTTAGGTGTGTGGTCGAGTATTTCACGTGAATTACTCGTAAACTTAACAAGATCGAAACCTCCAGATTTTAACATTTTAATTAACTGGTTCGATAACGAAATACCTTCGGAAATAGTTAAAACCGAAATACCGAAATCGTCCATATATATGGCGTCGTTTACCACGGTGGACGCGAGGGGATACTCATGCGCCTCATCTATAGCTAGTTGTCTCAATGTTTTCAAAGCGTGGTACGGACTACTCTTAAGGCCGAAGCATACACGAGTAAATTCGTATATTTGTAATGGCTCTTTAGGTGAAAAGCGATAAAAAAATCTTTGAAATTTATGGAACTCAGGATGAACTAATATTTGTAAAAACATTTGCTTAACATCGGCGCATAAAGCATAAGGAAAAAGTCTAATATTTAATAGTATTTTAAATAAATCAGTCTGTAGATTTTTTTGCACTAGCGTCTAAAACCATTCTTAACTTTGTAGTCTCCTTGTCTAGTCTTACTACGGCGTGATGCGGAATAAAATAACAAGGGGCGGTATTATTTAAATATTCAACGCGTTTTATATAGCCTTCGTCAATATAATTTTTAATGACATCATCATATTGTTGGCGAAGTGCGAAATCTCTCTCTAATTTACGTTCTAAAGTATAAAATCTTCGCTGTTCGATTGATAGTGATTCGCCTAGGCAACGCGGATCTTTCTTTAAGGGTAAAGCGACTGAATAACGGCCAGTGACGTCACGATTGGTAGTGGCGGAATAAATACGGTCACATTCTAAACTGTCAGAAGAAGAATGTTCTTTGTTAGGAACCTCTTCTAATGACCAAAATTTCATTAATAAAGCATTCACGTACTCCTCATTGAATGAACAAAAGGTATATGTAGACGCGGGATGGTGAGATAAAATAGGGGCAGAACCAAACACCACATACCCGAATATAGTTTCTAAGGCATATGGCTGTCCTCGAGAACCACGTAAACGGTTACATAATAAAATTTCATCACATAATTCACATCCTAAAAGGATATCAATCGGCGCGGGTTTATAAAATAACTCATCAGCGAGTTGAATAGATTTTAAATAATCTAGACGCGAAATATCTACATAACTTGTAGGCATTTTATTTGTAACTTTATCTATAACCAAAGACTTAATTTCTATAATGTAGTTCTGATTATAGCGTGAAACTAATGGCAGTGTAGTAACACCCTTAATAGACTGTTGACTATCACCAATACCCTTAATAAATACGTTGACACTAGAATTAATTTTAGTACCTAGTTTTTTGCAACATGCGGTAGTAATATAATTGCTTTGGGATGCGGGATCTACTAATAAACGTACAGTAACATAATTCCCAAAGCAATCCTTGACATAAGCCAGGGCGGTACCTAATATGACTGTATTAGGAGATTTGGACGTATTATTGAAAGAACATAAAGAAACATTATCTTTATTGTTTATAACATTTGTATATGTACTGCAAGCGGGAACGGTCGCTTGGGTATTATTAGAAGTCGAGGCGAGTGCTTGCACGGGCTTCGAAGCGGTGTTCACAGGCGCTGGGCTGCTCCCGGCCATGACGGGCGACGCGTTGTAGTCATGCTGGCGATAGCGCTGTGCGCTGCCGACCTCTTCAGAGCTTAACGGCGGCGACGCACAGAATACTTCGTGACTGGGCCGAGTCCAATGTAAAAGTGTATGATGTCTGCGTTGACACTTTCTACATGAAACAGCTGACTTACAAACTGACGTCACATGTTTATAACTCAAACAGTTTGCACAACCGTGATTATTAAAAACAAAATAATATCTTTCTTTTGGCGAAAGTTTGTTAAATTCATTACACTGATAATAATGTTCGTGATAAACGTTGCAAAAGTTGCAATTAAGAGGTTTGTTTGATATAGATTTATTTTGAGTCGAAACAAATGAATGAGTAATTTTATTTTTAGAAACATTCTTGTTTTGATTTATTTTAGGCTCAGACTTAGAAGTTCGTTCCAAAACCTTTACTTGTTCACGAATAAAGGTAACTCACTGGTTATATGTGGGCATATCACTTGATTTGCGATGTTCACTTTCAAATGCCTTAATAGTTTCATTATCTAACTTTTTTAAACCTATATGAATAAAAATAAACTCTTTTAAATTATTTAAATTAAACTGGTCTAATACGGCGTATACTGTCGTAAACTTATCTATAAAATAGTCTAAGTTGCTTGAAGTAGCATTAGTAATAGGTTTAAAATCTAACAGCTGATCTAGATAATTAGAAGCAAGACCACGGTTATCCTCATATTTAGAACACAATGAGTTATAAAGTAGTAAATAATTATCGGGGGTAGGTGTGAGACCACCACATATATTTTGTGCCTTCCCCGTGAGTAATTCAAGCAAATATTGAATTCGTTAAGAATCGGTCAAGTTTTTGTTATTATGAATTAACATATTAAATGTGTGAATAAACAAAGGCCACTCTTTCAACTCTCCGTTAAATTGTTTAAGCTCAATTTGCGGCAATCTCACGTGAGGTTCACATTTTGGGTTTAATATATTTGATTGTAATTCTGAAGAAAACCTATCCTTTGCAATTAGTATAGCATTGTACATGCTATTGAATGACCAGATTGATTCAAATTCTGGCTTATAATATTCCATATATGACCATTTTATATAATTTAATTCATCAATAATGCTCATATATTCTGATCTTAAAACAGTAATTTGTTAAGCTTGAGACAAAAATAACTCAACTTTTATTTTATCTACGCGTTTAGGAATGCATTCATAGATTCTTTGTACATGGGCAAAATAAGAACCTAATTTTCCTTCGAGCAATAATATATGCTTTTCAGGGTCAATGTCCTTCCGTTCAGACATTTTATAAGAATATTATTAATAATTACCTAACCTTATAAGTAAAACAAAATATGTAAAAAATACTTAACTTATAGTAAAGACTATACCCGGGTGGGCGCGGTGCGTTGTAAATAACACTATTTACACTTTAAACTAACATAAATGTTTATATTTATGTGCGAAAAACAAAAACAATAGAAAATAACAAATAAACATTGGTAGCAGGTACCACGTGCGGTGCGAAAATAATATAACGAATGCTATTAATTTCACTTATTAATATGACAACAAGTAATTTATGCAAAAAAATAAATAAACGATGAGTGCGGATAAATAGATTTATAATTGAAATGTTATAATACTCTTTGCATTATGTATAAAATAAAATAAACTTACCATTACTGAAAAATCCGGCTCGAAGGACCAAATTATGTTCGAAAAGTGGACTGTATTAATTATAAAATAGATTTTTTACGTTTTTAATGTGGAATATGCATTTAAATTAGGAAAAGAGAATTATAACAGGGACTCACCGCGTAGGAACAATTGGTATCGTTTGTTCTGATAGTATAAGCCTAGAGCTTAGTTTGGGATCAGGGCAATATGTGTGTAAGGTCCTTTATATTATTATCTTATCTTTAATTCCTAAATATATTCCTATTATGTAATAAAATGTTTTATTTCATAAATATTTTAATTCTTAGCTATTAGCATATCTACAGTGATATATAAAAGTTTAGAATTCTTCAGAAACTCGGCCTAATGTGAACTTCAGATGGTTAACATGTCCTTAACAATGCATAAATACACTAATGATAATAAACTCTTTCATTAGGTTACAATGACTTTATTTACTTACATGTAGGTATTTATAGTTCTGTCATAGGGAATGGTATGTCAATAATAATCCCTATATCCCCTACAGTATGGTTATTTTTTTCTTTAGGTTAAATATAATATATAAATAAATTTATTTATTAAAATAATAATTATTTTACTCAATGGCTGTTCCAAAATAGGAAGAATTACCCGGGTCTCGAGAAAAAGAAATATAATTTGTTAGAAACATAGCAGTTAAAATTATGTTTTGGAACGACACTGTGAAACTTTTTTGAATTTACAGTTTTTATCAAGTCAAACAAATATTTTTATTTCATGAATGAAGGTACTAAAAACGGTCTTAAAACTCAACTTAATGCAGTGGAAGTCGGTGCAAGAGGAATGCCAGCAAGGTCTTTGCATCGTCTATTGACGCATCTTGGCCTTCGAAGATCAGCCGTCGGAACTCTTATGAAAGAGTGTTTCCACACAGCGTTGACAGGATCATTATTATATTTGGTTGGGTAAAGAGGGTAGTGAACAAAGTGAAGGGGAGAGTTAAATTCGGAAAGGCTTTTAACCCTGCTTCGCGGTCTGAGTCCGGGAACACTGCAGTTCACTCTAAGCTAAGAACATTGTATCTCATATATAATAATAACCTTATAAATTTAAATATAAATTTCCTACAACATAATTATACTATAAAATTCCAGCGATATTCGCGAAGTAACGCGATGGACGATGGTATCCCATTTAAATTAATTATTTTTCTTGATTTATATAATAGCTTCAATTTATTTTTATTTTTTAAGTTTATCTATGATTTGTAAGTATCTTTGTGTAAATAAAATTAATTAATAGCTTCAAATAATTAGCACTTTAATATAAATTAAAAGTAATCAATATTGGTCTCATATTTTATTTATTCAGTACCTATATTTATTTCCTTGTATATGTACTAATATACAGTCGCGTGCATAGGTGTTTTAGGCAGGGTAGACATAGTATCCAATTTACACAATAGGTAGTATAGTATACGAGTACGCATTGAAAGTAGGTAAATGGTGAGAAAAACGAACACTGAGTGCAGCACTGAATTTATGTTAAAAATGGCAATATAATGGATTTTATACCCCTGCTTACCATCAGGTAGATGCCAGTCACTTGCCGCGATCCTATACAAAACACGCGAAAAAATGTCTTTTTAAAACTTGTCTTTTTTTTTCAAAAGTAAGATTTAAAAACTAAAATTTTTTATTTTTATCTAAACAAAACGTACTGCATTCACATTCCATTTTTAATACCTAAAGAAATTCAAATTAGATCTTTAAAAAACTATCTCCATAATAAAAAGAATCTCACGCGTACGTATTTCTTTCGTGAAATCAAATGAAGTCCGTAATAATTACAAGTTTATTATAAAAAAAAAAATATTATACATTTTCCTAATTATAAATCATATTTTAAAATGTTCAGAAAAATAAAAAGCTAAATTTATGTTTACATCGTGATTATAATTATGTTGGTGTAATTTCAATTTCGCGCAAAAGTTAATTGATACCCAATTGTTTTTTATAATATCATTGTTGATACCTATATTATCCGAAAAGACAGAGTCTAAAGGCGCTCGGTACATTGCTGAGGTTCTTTGTATGTGCGTACTATCTTTGTATTTCATATACAGACAAGGTTTTTACACGTTTTCTATGTGTGCAAACTTAGACAGTTTAGTTCAACGTCTTACATACTTTTATGCATGAGGGCGCGTTTGTCGAATTACAAATTAAATCTAATAGTTGCCAATAGATGGCGCTTTTCTTATATTTTTTGAATAGTTAACATAAATTAAATGTTTTAATAAAATATCTATTATTGTGCATTGTGTCAGGGTTATCAGGGTAGACAGTGTCTTTTTGTCTCTATGAGATGCACGCCCCTGCTAATAAACTATAGAGTAGTAGTAGTTAGGTACTCTTTCTTTAGTAATGCTGAGAGTAGTTGGTCCAAAACTTCTTAAAGTCTGATTAATATAACCAATAATTTGATATAAATACAATATTTCATGGGATGGAGGTGTTTAAATGAGGTGGAAAAAATCCAATGCAGCTAATTAACCAAAAAATTCACATTAGTAGGTACCGATAAATATATTTGGCTTGACTTTTATATATGTACTATATAGTAGTACATATTCTACAATGAAATTTATAAATCTAGTTTATAGTTTGGCTTGGCGTTTAACAGTCTGCTATCAAAGATTTGATAATAATTTAGTATCAAACCTACTAATAATGTATTAGTTGATGCTATTCCAAAACATCACATAAGTAATCAATAAATTTTACACATTAGCTGATGATTAATTTGAACAAGCTTGTATCTGATCCGTTTGACAGAACCGTTAGATTGATTAATTGATTCGATGTTAATCATTTTAAATGGCTATTGTCATGGACAACGCGGTCAGTATGTAGACAAATTTAAACCATGTTTTAGAATTATACATTAAAAAAAAAAATGTATCATAATGAGTCTTTTAAAGCATGCACAGTTTCATGGAGCTATCCGACTTGCTAATTCTAATCATAGGTGAATATATAATTTTCCTATCGGACCTACTATGCTGTACTTATTGTTATCTATAGTAATATAACAAAGAGGTAAAGTTTGTGAGTTTGTGAGGTTGTAGGGGGTAATCTCTGGATCTACTGAGCCGATACTGAAAATTATTTTAGTGTTGGATCCTATTTATTTAGGAAGGCTATACAGGGTGAATTTTTCAAGTGTGCCTTTAAGGCTAAATCCTAAACTACAAGGAATATTAAAAAATGCTCAAAGGAGTCTCGGGACCGATTTTGATAAAAACTAAAACTGCATCATTAGATTTTTGAAAGATGTATTCTCCTAGCCGGGAATCAAACCGGTTGATTTTGAAAAAAAAAGTCATGCTGTATTATTGCACCAGCTGATAGTGACCCTTATAAGTATCAAATTCTAGTAAGTAATATTATACGGTAAAATAAAGGAAAGTGATAATTTTAAAGATAATTATGTTAAAAAATTTGAAACCCTAACTAATAAATTGTTCGAATGATAGCTATTATTTTCAATACATAGGTGATTTTTTTTACTTATTACGTTTATTAAAAAAAAAATGATGTTGTTTTCAATGAGGATGGGTTTTGAAGAGCAATATATTAATCAATTTGATTAGTTGGTAAATTAGACGGTGGTAAAGTATGATATTTTTTTATTAAAAATGAGTACTTCCCTTTAGTTTACCGTTTAATATTACTAATTAGAATTTGATACTTATAAGGGTCAGCTGGTGTATACAGTCTTTTTTTTCAAAATCAACCGGTTCGATTCCAGGCTAGGAGATTTTTTTTTTCAAAAATCTTATGATGAAGTTTTAGTTTTTAAAAGAGACACTATCAGCTGGTGCAATAACACAGAATTTTTTTTTTTTTCAAAATCGATCGGTTTGATTCCCGGCTAGTAGAAATATTTTTTCAAAAATCTAATGATGCAGTTTTAGTTTTTATCAAAATCGGCCCCGTGACTCCTTTGAGCATTTTTCGATATTCCTTGTAGTTTAGGATTTGGTCATGAAGGCACACTTGAAAAATTCACCCTGTATATAACTTTACGCTAAGACCAATAGGAGAAAATTATTTGAAAAACGGGGAAAATTTGTTTCTTTTGAGAGCTTTGAGTTGTGATCGCACACAAAGTTGCGCGAGTCTACTAGTTATAAGATATAATAGGGAATATGCATGTATGCCAATTATTATTATTTTGTTTTAGTATACTGTTTCTTATATACGTGGTGGCCTAGTTGGTAAGACCTCGGACTTAAAAACACTTAGGTAGGTAGGTAAACTCATATGCTTTTTGAGCACGAATGACGTCACAGACTGGCGGCTAGTGATGTACCGTTTTTACTACGGTAGTGGCAAATAAAGTTTAAACCCTTTTATTTTTGTGTTATTACCCTTTAAAAAATATTTAATATATGTTTTTAGGGTCCAATGTAGTTACTCTATCAAGTAATGAAATAATTAAAAAACATCATTATGCATATTCCCTATTATAAAGTAGTTGCTACAGCTGATGATACTCTAAAAATGTTTAAACCTTGGCGTCTACCGTATCGACCATCATGTTATTTTTCTAAATTCAAATTATTCTACTTTTTTATCATATCGTTTAGAGTTTTTTTTTTCTAATACTAATTTTCAGATGGTGTTGGGTAGCTGCTCTATTGTTTTTAGTTTGCAGCTCAGCTCTAGTACTTGTTCAAGTCCTGCAGAGGTTCTTCGAGTCTCCTACGATCCTGGTAAAACTGAACTCAAACCAGGATCAGGTGGCTTTTCCGTGTGTTATCGTTTGCCCAGAAATTGATTATGCGATGTATAAGATAGACAGATTTTTGGATGAAGTGTACGTAATTATTTATTAATAAATTTATAGAAATAATATAACTTGCATGCAAAACATTAAAAATAATCATCACTAATTTTATTATTAATAAAAATAAAACTACATTTACCTGTACCAATACAGATATAATTTATAAAACTGTATATATAAATGGGGTTTAGAGGCAATTCAAACACCAACATGGTCTTCACCAAAAAAAAAAAAACACTGAAATAATAAAAATAATAGACGACAATAAGTATCTATATCTATATCTTCTTCTCAGAGTGTTTGGTCATATAACATAACCAAACACTCACCAAGTTAATAGTTTTTTTTCAGCAAAAAATATTCTAACTGTAAGCGTATAATATGATGCTACTTAGCGTAGGCATTATTTTATTACAGGAACAATTTTCCTCCATCTAAGACGACACGCATGGGGCATCTCCCTTTCTTCTTCATTCTACTATTTTTCTTTAAAGACGTTAAAATAAAATTGCTACACATAAAAAAATATTCTAACATCTTTTTTTAGTGTAGCAAATTTTTAAATAAATTACAGGGTGTATCCAACAAACATTAACAAGTCTACAATAAAACCCATTATTCGCCAACTAGCTGCATATTATGCTCCCGACGTGAGGTATAGAGTGAGTGACTTGGAAATGATTCAACAACTGCTGGATTATAATGATATGAGCATGGAAGTAGCAGCTGAAAAGCTTACTTCAAATTGTAGTGATACCTTTATCAGGTATGAAGGATAAAGATTACAAACAGTTTCTATTTTTATTTTGCTGACAGTTTTTATTATTACAATTTGCGATACAAAATCTACTTTACCACAACATGTGGCTTTGTAACTCTCTACCTAATGATAAGCAGACCTATATAATGTGGTTACGACTTAGAGTAGCGGATCCAGGGCTACCTCTAAAAAGTTTGTCAAAAGGCCCTAGTCCCTCCTACCCCAAAACCAAAAAAAAATCAATCCAGGATCCGCCCCTGAAAGACGATTTTTATTACTTTAATATGCTCCCTGCGTTATAGTACTTGTACTAATATTTCTTCTGTGGTTATAAACATTTCAACAGCCCGTTTCGTAACCACACCATGAAATGATAGAAGAGGATGACTACCTCGACAAGAAATCAAGATGAAGCATTTTACTGAAAACAGGTCAACCCACATGACGGTTTTTGTATCTGTATGGACGGTAGTAACACAACCAGTCGGTCGGCCTAGCGAAGTTATATAGACTCCCCGGGATCCCACTAGATGTCTAGATGTGATATTTTTAACTCTGAATTTTGAGTTGAGTACTTTTGATTTAGATCCAACTGCCAAATTCATTTAGTCCCAATATCCAAGAGTAGTCTTCTTGAATTATCTGGCGCGGTGATAAGTATTTCCGTTCGAGGAAGTAAATTAATAGTAGTGTTTAGAACTTGTTTATTTAATTTATTTTAATTATGTTTTGTAGATGCGGTTGGCGAGGCGAAATTGTTGACTGTTTATCTTTGTTTACAATGGAATTTACAGCAGATGGATTTTGCTGTGTTTTCAATGGTCGGTCTTTGCGAAGGTAAATAACGTCTTTGGAGATTGAATATAAATTGCAATACTAGTACCTACTTAATGCTCTTGTTTACCAAGTTTAATTTTAATAGGGAAATAGCAGCTCATGGTGTGAATAAAACCAAACCAGGGTACCGTACGGACAGAGTGGGCTACCTACACGGCGTCACTTTGGTAATCAATCAGAGTCAAGAACTGCATAATATCGATCTTTCTTATAAATGGGCAAGTCTTTCATTATGAGATTTTTTATTTTTTTTAAAGTTTTTTTAAACAGTTTTATCGGAGATTATTTAAATATTACCCATCACGGATGCCTTTTTTTCCGAGAACCGTTTAAACGGAGTCAGGGTACCCAGCGGAGCGATTAACCCATCATTATTTCGCCGATGATGATGAGCTTGTTGCAGTGTTTATGGTTGGTGTGTAATGGTATAGCCTCGTTGTATAAAGCGGTCACCCATCCCAGGAGATTATTTAGTTACTTAATTATATATATGTTTAGATTATTCGTATATCATCATAACATTTTTTATGAACATCATAGTGCGAAAAATCGTTTAATTAGCTATTAACAATTTAATAATGAGCATTCTAAATAAAAATAAATATAGTATCCTGAGGGTTTGGCGTTCAACATATAGCAGTAACTGGTTATATATGCCCTTTCTAATAGGTGACATGTCACGTCAGGTTTTTTTTTAATCAATTATATACCTTATCAATTAATTTTAAACCTTTTTCTGCCTCACTTTTACTACATATCTGTATTTAACAAATAGTCTTGGTCTTCCAGTTGGCACTGCAAGGAGGCGATGGCTACGTGGACGTCAGCATTAATGGAACCGCTCTCTCTGTAGGAGTGGAGACCTGGTTTGCCTTCTACCAGAGCTATCTTAGGCTCTCCAGCGAAGCTCGAGGCTGGGGTAGAGGACTACTCAAGTGCCGTCTTAAAGATGAAGGCCTAAAATATTTCCCTATTTATACTTGGTATTATCTATCTGTTTGCTTTTTATTATTTCAAGCAGTGATACTGTTTTTAACATATTTAAATACTTATATAAGATTATTTAGTAGTAGATTATACATACATACATATCATCGGTGCCTTACGGCGAGACCGCCTAGACGGCCCCAGGGTACCCAGCGGAGGGGTTTTAATCCCACCTCGTCGTAGCCGATGGTATGAATCTACACCGAACAAGTGGCTAGCTCGCTGCGATGTTTTAAATAGACTCAATAACCCATCTATAAACAGTTTCACAAGTTGGTATAGTGACACCGGGAACGACAGCTTATTAAAAACTCACTGGTACACACTGGGATTCGAACCAGGGACCTAAGTGTTTTTAAGTCCAAGGTCTAACTAACTCGGCCACCACGTATATTACATTATATTATTTTATACTGGTAGACTATATTATTTTATAATAACCTTATCCTTGAGAGCCGCAAGGTGTGGTTGATTTGACATCGCAATATAATGTAATTCAATGTTACATTTTTAATAACATTTGGTTTGATTGCACGTAGAAGTTGGAATTTGTATAAGATGGGTGGTTACATCCTATGGTCACTTATTTTAAGCAACAATTTGTTGAGTGGATCCGCGCATGTAGAATTGTCCATATATTTAAAGAGTTCCATAATATTATAATGCAATATATAATTTTATATGTTTCCCACAGGAGATATTGTTTATTGGAATGTGAAATTGAGAAAACTCTAAAAAACTGTGGATGCGTTCGACCTTCCCATCCTAAGCTGCCTGGAACCAGAACCTGCCCTGCTAACCGCATGGAATGTGCTAGACATGCTGCAGGTATCTTAAACGGATTTTTTTTTCATTATAAAAATAACTTCTTAAACCATCAGCTGTAAAATCTTATATTTATTTTCACCTAGAGCAATGCTACAAGAATACGATAATTATTGTTTTATAACTATTTACTTTGATTAAAAGAAAAATATGTATGACATAAATAATTGTGTGAACATGATTGCATAGATGTCTTACCGTCACATACTTTGGTGAGCCGGACTATGGGTTCCTACTTATATTGGTTTAGTTTTTGTGTTTTGTTACTTTATATAATTTTCATATTTGATATAAATTAATTGTAAATGACGTGTTCAAGTGTTATCATGACTGTAACCATTGAATAATAAAAAAATTTGAATTTTTGACAACTATATATAAACTTATTAGGTATATCATTCTCTCCAGAGATTTAAGTTTATACTTAAAAATAGAGAGAGTCAGTTACTGACTTAAAAATCTGTCTATCTCTACACTTTCCTCGGGTAATCAATCGTATCGTTCATGCTGAAGAACGTAATTTTTTTAGTTACATTAGTTCATATAAAACTTGTTTGCAGAAAATACAAGAAAATCTTGCCTTCTTTGTAATGATGATGTATTTTTAGTTTCCGCCAGTTCCAGTAATGACTGTAATTGTCCACATGCATGTGAGATGGAGAGTGATTATATAGAGATGCAGACGTTTCATTTGGTCCAGGATTTTGTCTCTTACGATGCTTTGTAGTAAGTTAAGTTTTTATTTTATTTTTATGCTCCTTAAATTTATGTCACGTACAATACATGACATAAATTTAATTAAAACGTGGTATGATGATATGGTATTTCTCTATAATAAATACTATCGACAGGGATAGAAATAATGAATAAAAAATAAATTTAAAAAAACTATAAACCGATTAACGTGCACCCGACGTGCGCCTGGGGCAATAGCTGGGCGAACAATAATATTAAAATAACAAAAGGTGTCCACTGTCCACTGGACCTAGTTATCATGAACCACGTTTAATATGTGTTTTTATCTACAATTTTGTAGTGCTTCCAATCCTAATTATTATGTGTAGTTGTGAAGATATTTTACAACAAAAAAATATGTTTTCTTCCAGTGATGGATTGGACGCGAAGAAGTCGACAGTAGTCCGCGCATTTGTTTATAACCATTATTCTCCAACTTTCAACCGGCGACCTATTCAGACTTCGTTAGATTTATTTTGTGAGTCTACATATATTACCACGATCTCCAGACCATTCTTTATCACCCTTATCATTATTACCATACTTTTAGGTACAAGTAGGTACACTTTTTATTTAAGTTTAAGGAGTAGTAAAGTTGTAATAACTTAAAAAATGAATATTAATAATAGTGAGCCGTAAAGTGGAATACCTATGACAATAAAAAAATTAAAGGTAAACATAAAATGTAAAAAGTAATAAAATATCGCATTTATGTGTGTCTGCGAATAATACATCAAAATTTAAACATAATTTTCATTCTTTTTTTTTGTTTTTTTGCATATACAATATACATATAGGTACCTATATATTATTATTGTTTTCTGTTTTGTGTCGCTGAGACAATTTTAGCTTTACATGCTATCATCTAACTTTTGAGCATAATTTCCACTCACTTGAATAATTGAATTTATAAGTAAAAATCAATTGATAGCCAAAAAAAAAACTAATCTGTCCGCCTGGACTACGTATATAGAGTTCCTTAGTAGTTTATTTAGACTTATATTTACATTGAACAAACAAAATAAATATTATAGAATACATATACGGGTGAAAATAATGATTTTATTCCTTTGTAACCGGGTTTTGACATATAACTTTGTTGTTCCAGCCAATCTGGGCGGGGTGTTCAACGTATATCTTGGAGTCAGCGTTCTTACCAGCCTGGAAATAATGTTTCTTGTTATAGGATTTGTTTTGGGATGTTTTAGAAAAGAAACATTATAATAATACCGTTTTTTTTTTATTAGGAGCTGTTTCAAACTTAGCTATGGAGTTTAAATGATTAATATTGTACTCGTTCACAAAAGCTTAATAAATTCACAACATGCACTGATACAAAATTTGTGAGACTGGAGCTTAAATTAGGCACAAAGCCTGTGTCTCAGGTCTCCAGGATCTCACCGTCATTCACAATTTATTTGGTAACAAAATTATTAGTTTGATAGGTTTTTATTTACAAACTTTCTTAAAATAATTTTAGCGACGAGCTAGAAATTTAACGCGGTGACACCGCGGGCACATTTAGAAGGTATACAATTAAATTTAAAATAAAAACGTCATATAAATAACATTAAAAACCTTATTCGGTCTGAAATATATTTATATTATAATATTCCGATATACGATACACGTGGTGGCCGAGTTGGTTAGACCTTGGACTTAAAAACACTAAGGACCCTGGTTCGAATCCCGTTGTGTACCAATGAGTTTTTATTTAGGCTATAATGCCTTATAATTTTTATTTTGGCTATAATGCTTAAAGAACAAGGACTTAAAGATGTATACTGCAATACTTATATAAATGCACCACTCTGTCATATTATACAGTCTGCAAAGAATATAATAAAAAATGTTGATGATGTTACCTTGCTGATTGTAATACAACATTTTGTTGATGCTGATATAAGTAACTACTCTAGCTATATTGAAGATTTAATTAAATACATCAATAATAAAAACATTCGATTGTTATTTACTAACATACCATATTTTAAGAAAATGGACCTAAAGAAGAACAAAGTAATTGAAAGAAATAATCTGAAATTAAACAAACTCAGCATGTTTAACAAAAACTTGGATATCATTAATATTAGTCTTATAAATATAAATAACATACAAACGAATGAGTACAAAAACATAATACAACATTTCTTACAGAAATATATTGAAAATCATGCCTACACTAAGAAAATTCCTGTAGAAGAAAATACAGAAAATTTTATATTCAACAAGATAACAACAATAATAAAATAATAATGAATACAAATAAAAATGATATAAAATATGTCAAAAAAACGAATAAAAGTTTGAAAGAGTTGAAGAACAGTATTACAATAGTGCATCAAAATGTTCAAGGACTATCGAGCAAATTACTAGATTTAAGTATATTTTTTAATGTTAAAAAAATTGATGTTTTTTGCGTTACTGAGTCTTGGTTGGAGAGCGAATCTTTGGAGTCTCATAATATAGAAAATTTTGTAATTAAAAGTAGTAGTCATAGGTTACATTACAAGAGAGGTGGAACTTTAATTTATGTTAGAGATACAATGAGAGCAAAGAATAGGCCTGATATTCAGAATCTCTCAGTGGACAAAGTGTTTGAGACTAGCTGTGTAGAGCTTGATGACTTTATAATATTAGCAATATATAGATCTCCAAGCACTCCATTAGGTTTATTTATTGAAAAAATTGACGAATGCTTGGTAAAAGTTACTAATAAGACAAATAAAATAATAGTTATAAGTGGAGATTTCAATACTGATTTTATAAGCCAAAGTGTAGGTAGTTGTAACATAACTGATGTAATGAGCTCTTTTGCCCTTCCACAACAAATCTTCGCCATAGGGCTCAAAAAATTACCATAAAGTCAAATAATATAAATACTCCTGCTATTATTAAAAACAAACGTATATTGACGGAAAATTCTATACATATGATTAAAATGACATTACATACTAATGAGGTTTTAAATAATATAAATTTAGACTATAATACTTTTTTTAATGAATTTCTTAGAATTTGTAACGAATGTATTCCGATTAAAAAGATTAGGCTGCGTATTAATAACAAAATCAATAAAAATTGTATAACGCCTGGGATTCTAAAGTCTAGAGAAAGGTTATTTTTCCTCTGCGAATACAATCAGCATACTCACAATGTTAATATTAAAGAATTTACAAAAAGATATCGAAAAATTTATAAACAAGTATGTACTACTGCAAAAAAACTATATTTGAGCAATAAAATATTATTGTCCGATAATAAAATTAAAGCCAGCTGGGTAGTTATAAAAGAAATTAGTGGCAAATATAAAAATAAACAACCTTCAGAAATAGAGCTAAAAATAGGTAAAAATGATTTTCTGAGGGACAGGGGGGAAGTTTCTAATTACTTCAACAACTTCTTTTGTAATGTTGCACAAGAGACTACAGAAAAATTAAATATAAATATTCAGCATTCATTGGGTTATTTAAAAAACTATACAAACGAGATGGATTTAAACTGTCATATATTCATTTCTGTAACGGAAATAGAAGTAGCAAAAGTCATTAATAAACTTAAATTAAAACATTCACACGACCTGTGGTACTTATCCCCAAATTTATTAAAAAATATTAATAACGAGCTTGTATACCCCATTACCAAACTTATAAATGTATAGTTAAAAGAGGGAGAGTTTCCCAACTTATTAAAAATGGGAAGAGTCATCCCGCTCCACAAAAAGGGTGATGAAAGTGATGTTCGCAATTACAGGCCTATATCACTATTGCCAGTCTTTAGTAAAATATTTGAACGTTGCATATACAACAGGCTATATACATATTTTACTGATAATAATATCTTTAATGAAAAACAGTTTGGTTTCCGAAAAGGAAAATCAACTCAACACGCTATAAATGAAATGTTAAAAATTATTCTTACTGGTTTGGATGGAAAACAATCTACAGTGGGCGTATTTTGTGATCTTTCAAAGGCCTTTGACTGTGTTCATCACGGCATCCTCTTGGCTAAGCTTCACCACTATGGTGTTCGGGGAAAAGACTTAAATTTATGTCAATCTTATTTGGAAGGCAGAACCCAAGTTGTAGACATAAATGATGTACATTCGTCTGCAACCTCTATTAAAATGGGAGTCCCTCAGGGATCAGTCCTGGGACCGCTTTTCTTTTTGATTTATATAAACGATCTCAGCATATGCATTCCTGAGGGATTAAGTACAGTCATGTTTGCGGATGACATTTCTATTGTTATTAAATGTGACAACAGGTCGGAAATCGTTAGTTATGTTATTGAAATGCTCGATTCTATTAATAAATGGTTTCAATGTAATAATTTGTTATTAAATATAGAAAAAACTAATATACTAAATTTTTCTTTGGCAACACACAAAGAAATTGCAGAAAGCGTAAAAAAGAAATTCAATGATAATTCTCTAAAAACTAAGACAACCACAAAATTTTTGGGTGTTACCATAGATAATAAGCTTTTATGGAGGGAACACATCGAGAGCTTAGCGAAAAAACTCGCATCAGCTTGCTTTGCAATAAAGAAAGTAAGTGAATATTGTGGCCCTAGTGCAGCTAAGTCAGTGTATTTTGCATATTTTCATAGTCTTATGACATATGGTCTACTGGTGTGGGGAACTGCTGCTGAATCTAGTAGGATTTTTATTTTGCAAAAACGAGCGATATATCAGGACTTAAGCCAAGGGAAACTTGTAGACAGGCTTTTAAAGATTTAAAAATAATGACACTCTGTAGTAACTACGTACTGCTTTGTTTATTATATATTAAAGAAAATATACAGTATTACCCGGTAAGGCCAGAAAGACATAATTCCCGACGAAAGCCATGTATTCCAATACCCAAGCACAGACTTAACAAATTCTCCAAAAGCTTTTTATGTAACTGTATAAAACTTTATAATAAATTGCCCGAAGAGTTGCAAAACCTTGAATACATGGAGTTCAAAGGTAAAATAAAAAACCTTTTGGTAGAAAAATGTTACTATTCTATGGAAGAAATTTTAAAGTATGATGATTTATGTATGTTTGTTGTTTAAATATGTATTGTTAAAATTCACTATGTATGTCTATTATAATATAACATTATATTATTTAGTGTAATAAGTGAAAAAGCCCTCTTACAGCTGATAAATAAAATAATTATTATTCTTAATTATTAATAAAATTATTAACATTATTCAATTATATATTTTATTTTATAGTATTTTTAGTAATCAAATGACTTGGCCCTTTTACAGCCATTTATTTATTTATTTCTTACTGACATTATTTATTGCTATTATTTTAATATTAAATCTGTTCAACAACTCTATTAATTATAATTAATTGCATGACATACTTTACTTTATTTTATTAATTTTGACATTGTATTATTTATACTTACTTGACATTATTTATTTGTTCTATTAATAATATATTGTGTTTATTATTAATAAAATTATTAACATTATTCAATTATTTATTTTATTTTATAGTAATTTTAGTAATCAAATGACTTGGCCTTTTTACAGCCATTTATTTATTTATTTCATACTGACATTATTTATTGCTATTATTTTAATATTAAATCAGTTCAACAACTATATTAATTATAATTAATTGCATGACATACAAAAATTTTATTTTATTAATTTTGACATTATATTATTTATACTTACTTGACATTGTTTATTTGTTCTATTAATAATATATTGTGTTTATTGTGTAATTTATTACCTACAGTGACAAGTGTCATACCTTTACAGCTGCTTTCATTTACGTATTTTGTATTATTTAATGTGAAATTATGTGGATCTCTTTGCTTTCATTACCAATAGTTATGGCTGTCCACCCAAGACTCATTCCATTACTTATGGAATAGTTACAAATGTAGTTTATTATTATTATTTTATATACCTAGGTGTATAGTTACTGTAAATATATTGACAAAACCGAGTGTGCAGAAATGTATTGAATGGTGAATTAATATATATGAAATTTAAAAAAAATATGTACATTTGTTTGACAACACCACTATAGTGCATCGGAGAGCACTTTAAGCTGTCGGTCTCGGTTTCACTATACCAACTAGTGAAAATGTTTATAGATGGGTCATTGAGTCTATCCGAAAATAGCGACGAGCTAGCCACTTGTTCGGCGTAGACTCATACCATCGGCTACGACGAGGTGGGATTAAAACCCCTCCGCTGGGTACCCTGGGGCTGTCTAGGCGGTCTCGGGCGCCGTAAGGCACCCGTGAAGATATATATAATATTCCCTGTTAAAGCAACTGCCTGTTAAGCATATAAATGCAATGGCCGTTTTTTATATCAGAGTCTCGTCATATCTTCATCTAAAGCTATATGGCCTTATTCAAAAAAACTTATAGAAGCCTTGAAGAACACTTTAGTCATGAAAAGTTTTGTCTCTTATACACATATTCATTTTTGTTGCTAAATAAAAGAGACAAAACCTTCTAAATGTTTTGTCTCTTATACACATATTCATTTTTGTTGCTAAATAAAAGAGACAAAACATTCTATAACTAAAGTGTTCTTCAAGGCTTCATTAAGTTTTTATGAATAAGGCCATTTAGCTTTAGACGAAGATATGACGAGACTGTGACATAGACAATTCTAAATTTAAACTTTTCACGTCAAGTAGTTTGAAGGCCGACTGTAGTTTTAGGGATTTGTTCCCAAGCCAACTCTGGTAGCGATTGTTTGGGAACTGTAAACAGAAATAATTAAGTCGATGTTACTCTGACTTTAATATTCTATGAGAAAAGGTTATATATACCTACTTATTTCCTCTTACTTGTAAAACTTAAATTTATGTTCTGTAGTAAGCTGTTGTAACAGCTTTAGGCGCCAGCGGCCATATTTTGTTTCTTTTAAAGGTAACTTAAAATTGCCAAAATAACGAAATCTTTTTAGTACATTTGTTACCACCCGGAATGCTAAAAACTGTCAAAGCAAAAGCACCTGTAACACAAGGGAATAACGTACATGGCTTTTTTTGTTATTTTATTTTATGCGAAAAAAGATGTATTGCATTAAAGATAGAACGATACATATATATATATATATATATATATATATATATATATATATATATATCCACATACTGCCTATGCTGCCTGCCAACCTGCAATGCATTAATTGGAGAGGATCTCATTGCTCCACAAATTAAACGCAAACTTTTAGATTATATATTAGTAAGGCTTTTAAGGGGATATTTATTACATAGCTGTAATAGATAAGCTCCATAATCATGGTGCCTTCGGATCAGAGCATAGTATTCTCAGCTTGAGGCTATGTTTCTTTTCCTAGAGAATATAGTAGACTTGCTCTTTTGAGCTGACAAGGAAAGACTCAACCAACAATTAAGATAAGATAATGCTAATTTAGGGGGTATATTGCATCTTCAAAATTTTTAATAGGAAGATATAGAGCCAAATCATCCGCATATTGTTGAATTTGCGAAAAGGGGAGACACATTGCTGTAAATCATAAGTGTATAGACTATAGAGTAAAAGACTAAGAACAGAACCCTGTGGCAACCTTTCTATAGGGTTATGGGAGGAAGAGAAGTTGAGCCAGATCTAACATAAATATAACGAAAAGTTAACAATAATAAATGTAATTAGTTAGCCAACACATTGTTATATTCTACTGAAACATCTAAAAATACAGCTGCTACAGATTCGTCTCTATAAAAAGCTAAACGAATATCAGATGTAAAAGTACCTAAACTATCGATGACACTAAGTCCTCTTTTAAAGCCAAACTGGCAATTAGATAAAATATTTTTATTTTCCAACCACCATTCCAACGTGTTTTTAATGGGATGTTCCATCATTTTTAATAAGACTGAGGATAATGGTATGGGTCTGAAACCTGAGGTCCATAGCATTATCCTCAGTACGTCAGTCGTCGGTCGGTCTATCTGCGGCGTGATAGTCTATTCGGCACACCTATGTTTATTTATTTTAAAGTGCAGAGCTTTAAAAATCTTTCTCTATATAAATAACAAACCCTTAGGTACTGGTGTAACTGACGTCTAAATCCTAGTTAATAATGCAAGTATCCCTGGGGGCACAGCAGCTAGCAGTGCTAACAAGCCACTTGACATGGCCGGGTGTGTGCGAGCCCTTATACCTAGTGTGAGAGCCGCTTTTATGCGTAATCGTCATTAGGAGTGGGTTGTTTGTAGCCGGTACTATAGGTACAGTAGTTAGAAAGTAAAACATGCATTATATCTATAGGTGTATTACAGACTAGTAAACGTCAGTAAAATATATCAAAATAATTAGGTTCCTTCTACCTACTTACTGTATTATATTTTACCTGCCACTACTGCAATAAAAAATGGTACATCACTAGCCGCCATTCTGTGACGTCATTTGTGTTTAAAAAGCACCCGTCCGCATATAAGTTTATTGTTAATTAATATGTTCATATTTTTGTTAATTTATAAGTAATATAAGTGGTGTATAGTCCCTTTGTGCCGAACGAAACACATACATAAATCCACCTCAAAAGTCAACTGTTACTCAAAAAGTTTATTTATCACAAATTATCGTAACAAAAGACAATAAATACCCGAGAAAACAAAAGACTACAGAACGAACACATGTTGACGTCATTGTGCACGAATGACGTCACAGGTGGTTTTTGCTAATGTCAGAGCGTTTTGAAATGCGTTCCGATTCCACCTCGACATAGATAGCGATCGTATAGGATATTAACGATCGTTAATTTTTAAAGAAAATAATAGCTTGCCATAACGATGTCTACTTCAAATGCAAGTCTCTACTTCCGAGATAGCGAGTAAAATCCTAAACTAATATGTCAATAAGATAACGATGAACCGAAGCTATAGACCCTTGTTTACTTATTATGTTTTAATTTATTATAGCTTGAATAATAAACCGACATCGATAAGTTTCTCGAGTTAAACAAGTGTGTTTTCGTTGATTATTTCAAAACATTTATGTAATAAATAAATTATTATTACATTATACGATGCATTTATTTTATATTATTATTAATAATAGTTATAGAAATATATATTTATTTAAAAAGATTTAAAAATACATATATTTAACAATATAAAAATAAAGCCGAAGAAAATTCGTTACCTTGGCCTAAAAAAAATATTTTGTTTTTTGGTGAGTTTTATTTATTTATTAAGGCATTGGATAGGATTAAAAAAAAAGTCATGGAAAGTATGTATTATTTTGGTTTGTATTGCGGGCGGCTTTATTTTTTGTTCTTATGACTGGTAAGGCGATTAAGCCATAAGGTACTTCCCTATAATAATATACTTCAATAATATAAATCAAATATTTTATTTTATGGATGTTTTGAATTTTATGCAATAGGGCGACGTGTGAATGATTTATTTTAATTATCAGCCTGAATTAGACGCCTGCTGAATAATCAAATTACATTACACAATCAATACATTCCGCATTCAAGACCTATCTGAACTTGAAAACCTCTGAACTTCGGGGGTTACCGAAGTTTAAAGGTTTTCACTCTAGTAGTGAGCGTCCCCTCTAGGATTTGTTCGCTTTAAAATATTAAGACTAACCTACTCATAATAATAAATAGGTACATAAAATTAAATAAAAAAAATACACGATAATAAAATAAAACAAAAAAGTGAATATTAATTAAATTATCTTTTCTAAATAGCATAACTCTAGAAACATAAATACTTATTTTCTGATAATCTTATTTTCATAATCTATTTCTTGGCATTCAGATATTTTTTTCAAAATCATTGTCTTTTGTGGTTCCAGTTGTTCCAGCACTTTTCTATTACACGCACATTTATAATCACTTAAGTATAACAGTTTTTCTAACGAGAATAAAACAATTTTGGTTCTGATTTTCGCTATAAATACTTATTTTCTGATAATCTTATTTTCATAATCTATTTCTAGGTTTGGGCATCCAGATATTTTTTCTAAATCATTGTTTTTTGAGGTTCCAGCTGTTCCAGCAACTTTTCTATAACACGCACATTTATAGTCACTTAAGTATAACAGTTTTTATTCTGTTATAAAACAATTTTGGTTTTGTTTTTTGCTATTAAATCAATAAAAATATCAAAGAAAAAGTAATTTCGACACTTATCAGCACCTAAAAGAAACGTAATAAAAAATGTATATATATCGACTTTTGTCTACCATCTGACAGTTTAGTTTTGATGTTAATAAGCTGCGTGCTACCATTTTCGATAAAAGTCGATATATATCTTCCAATGCGTCAAATAAGTCTATTCGTTATATATCGTGGTCGCGCGTGTTAGCTTTGTAGATATATGTCTTATCGATCGATATGTATCGAACCGAATGTAGCGCGTGCTCGGCCTCTTTATGTAAATAAAACAATAAAAAATAAATTTGTGATTATAATAAAAAAATGTGGGGCGAAAAATAGGCAATTTGCAATAATTACCCTAAAAATTTTTATAAAATATTTTTTTGTGGTTTTAGAGAAGTTAGCGACCGTAAAGATGTCTTTGCGGGGTGTCAAAATTCGTCGTTAGAAGTTTGCGACAAACGCTAAATTTGACAAGAGATTCGATCGATACCGTATGTACCGAGCTTTGTCGATAACTTTTATAATAGCGACTACCAAAAATCGTTAAATAGCAATAGTTACGTGTTAGCGACCGATCGCTATCTAAGTCGAGACTGCTGCCACTGGAGTCGCAATCGCGTTTTCCATACAAAATTAGCTTTCGCACTTCCAATAATAGTTTGTCGCAGAATTAAAATAATATTTTTATCGGTCATTGTATTATCTTATTTATTAATCTTTCTGTGTTGGGTTATTATTTATATTTTTAACGAATTCAGAAAAAAAATACTTAAAAAAAAATATAATACAAAAAAATCAATGTTACCCACAACAGAAACTTTTTAAAGTACAATTACGAACATAAAAAAAATGAACTTCGACCAAGTTGAAATATTGAAAGTACGTTTGTATGGGCGTCAAGTCGACTCCAGGGACCTTAATATTAGTCTTCAGTCATAAAAATCCGAGGTTACGAGTTACGCTTACGACATTTAAGCTCGTGAGGAATCCTTGCCGTAATTACATTCTGATGTATCTTATTGTATTACTTTGTGGAATTTACGACCTAAATACGGAATAAATAGGTCATTATTTTTATTGCGCAAGCGGTTTTTTCTAAATGACTCAAAGCGTTTCCGTCAGAAACCCTATTACGAGCAACATACCTAACTATTTATAATTCCTATAAGTTCAAACCATGAAATGTAGTAGAAATCACAAATAGTCATGTCTCGCTCGCACTTATTTCCAGTCATTCTATTTTGAACGTAATGTAAATTTTTCGTAACCGATATACAGTAAAACAACATATGTAGAAAATCGGAAATTTTCCGTAGAATTCAATGCTGTATTTTTAAAACAACTGACAGTATTGGGTCTTACCGAAAATTGCGGTGAAAGTTGGTCAAAGAGTTTTTGGCGTTTAAAAAAATTTATGCTTTGGATTAAAAAAAGTTCATACAAAAGTTATAGAATTAATTAATACGGATCCAGCCCGATCCGATGTTAAATAATTCAAAAATTATGTGGCTATTAAAAATAAAACGTCAAAAATTGCTGGTTTTTGAAACGCTTGTATTTCTTTGAAAAAAAAAACATTTTTCAGCGATACTTGCTGAAAGTGTAGCCCTTGCAAAGCCTAACAAAAGCGTTTTTAATTTTTTTTTTAAATAATGAAAGTTTTTTCAATAGCGATTTTTTCGAAAAAAAAAGAATTTTTGTTAAATGCCAATAAATTATAAAATAACATTTATTTTAACACACAATTAGGTAACAATTTACAATGGAAAATAATTATATATTATATAAAAATTTACAGCTAAAAATGGACGTTGGTATCCCCTGTACTATTTATTTATTATTATTACAAGTAAAATTCTTCTTGTAAATTGATTTTGCGAATTTTTCTAAGTTTTATTTATCTAATAATAATTACATACTTATTACACATTGATTTTTCACAAAGTGCTTATTTGATTTAGGTGGTATTTCGTTAGGCTGATGTTTTTAGGTGGAAGGAAGGAATCTCTATAACTCTGCTAGGCCAACCTACTTTGCCAACGCCCATACAGATGCAAAATCCGTCAAGTGACCTCATGTTTAGGTTTTAGTCTGCGGGTTCTTCGGTTTTTCGGTGACTACTGCATCCATTTCTTGTCGAGGTAGAGTAGTCTCCTTTCATAGTGAGGTTACGAAACGGGCGATTGATTTGACGATTATTATTATTAAATAAGTACGTCTTTGTCGCCGCCCATTTCGTAATTGCATCATTTAGCCGGCATAGTGGGAGCGATCAATATTGTTAAACAACAATGTATTCGGCCCCATTCATGGACCTTATAGGTCAGATTACCATCAGGTAGATACAGAGTCACATGCCGTCCTCCGAAAAAAAAAACTACCATTTATTATAAATAAAAAAATAAATCCAAATGACCGACCTAACACAAAGAAAAATGTATAAAAGTAGTAGAAGTCAGTGCCTTTTTTGGCTCTCGAAAACCGTTTAAACGGCCTCAGGGTACCAAGCGGAGGGATAAACCCTAAAATATATTAATAACAAAATAGATATAATCATTTATTTTGCCGCATTTATTAAATTATATTTATTAATTCAAAATATATGGTAATTCGTGAAAATAAATACATTGGAGTTAAGTGTTGCTATAAAAAAAAACTAAATGAAAATATATGTTTCAGGGCTTAAAATTTTCTTTAATAGTTGCTGTAATAACCCTGTCCTATAATATATGCAATTATTTTTTTAATTGCCGCGCCTTTTAATTGATCACTAATGTACGATTTTTTTTTTCTGTTTTTTTTTCATTATAAAAAATCTGAATATCTTCAAAAATTAAATTTCATTAAAATAGAGTATTTGACTCCTTTTTGAAACCCGTTTTATATGATTCTCCATTACATAATAATCACACTACATTGATATTTCCGGGATTATGTATTATTAATAAAAATCAAAGTTAAAGTTTGAATTTCCACAATGGCGCTAAAAACGCTATTTTGCAGTCTTGTAAAGTGTGACATTACATGCAAGTACAAACAAGCACAGATTAAATAATCTCCCATATTTTATGCTCTATTCTATTTCAGCCATGATTTATAATCTGTGTATTGTTTTGTTTACTTGCGTGTGACGTCACCAGTCATCAACCAAAGATGTTATAAATAAACTTGTAAAAAATATTCAATTATTACGTGTAATCTACAAAAGCTATACCCATAATTTAGTTTAAAATAAAGTGAAATATGTTTTTTTACGCCATTGTCTGATTTATCTGACCACAATTTATAGTATATTTTTAATGTACCTAGTCAAATAGCCTATTGTCGTTATTGGCATTATAGCTGGTATTTTTCTGTATCGAACCCACGTCCTCCGGATACGATAAGTCTACGGAGGCGGTCAATAGGTTTAATAGGTTTTTTAAATTGCCACATCATATTCGAATTTTTTAACATCGGACTGCGCTGGATTTATCCGTATTAATTAATTCTATAACTTTTGATAAAAATTTAATTTTAATCCAGAACATTTTTTTTAAACGCAAATAACTTTTTTGACCAATTTTGGCGCAATTTTCGGTAAAACCCTGTCGGTAAAATACTGTCAGTTGTTTTAAAATTCAGCATTAAATTCTACGGAAAATTTGCGATTTTTTACATATTTTGGTTTACTGTTTATCGGTAAAAAGCCGAAAATGTAGAATGACTGGTCTATGAATAAAATTTACAAGTGGAAAAGTGATAAATAAAATAGCTATCTACTATTTTGTTTCTTTTAATTTTCGGCCGAAATGTCTAACGTTCATTGCCGTCATACTCTGTTTTTAATTAATGAGCTTGATTTGAATATTTTTTGTTTTTCTTCAGCTTTTGTTTTGAGTTTGTATGGTGGGTGGCCAAGGCCATCTTTGATTTCCAAGTTTAGGAATGCGAATTTTAGACTTTTTAGGGGCTGGCTGGTCCAAAGTTACCCGTGCGATCTCTGGGGGAAAAGAATGAGATAGAACAAAAAGAAATTACATATCTCCGTCTCTTTCTTTTTCCCGAGTGATCGCACAAGTTAATTATTTGATTACCCCAGTTTTGGAACGTAGTAGTAAAGACAATCAACATAACAACTTTCAAAGTTTAAGTTATTTTTTAAATGTATTTATGTTGATTTATATACCTACTAAATTAAATTTATGTGAAAGACAGGAATATGTCAATGAGTGAATACAAATATTGTTTGGTGTAGGTACTTAATATCCCCCAAGTATTTTATTTCATATTTTAGGATATTTCATATTGTTGTAAGACGGCAGGTATTTCCAAATCATTTAGTGCCAAAAGAGACCCTAATTAAATTGTTAACTTAATTTCGTAGGCCATAGAGCTTAATCTCCTTTCCTTATTAGTAAATGTTTATGTAAGGAACTTTGAAATTGTTCGTAACCAAAAGTACGAAACTAAAACTTGAGTGTAACTTTAGGCGTAACTTCGGTTTCACCCCGAGTTAGAATTACATTTTTAAGTGCTAAGTTTATGGTAGTTACATTGTTTTGTACACTTTGTTGTTTATTCAATACCTATAATTTTGTATTAAACCCAACTACCTATTATATATACCTACTTACTGCTCAGCAAGTCTAGATCTCGGATTATGTAGGTACTTAAATATATTTGAATAATAAATAAAAATATTTGTATATACAGGTAGGTACTTGTACTAATATTTCTTCTGTGATACAGGGTGATTTTTTTAAGTGTGCCTTCAAGGCTAAATCTAAACTACAAGGAATATCAAAAAAATGCTCAAAGGAGTCTCGGGGCCGATTTTGATAAAAAAACATAAACTGCATCTCATCTCCTTTGAGCATTTTTCGCTATTCCTTGTAGATTAGGATTCGGCCTTGAAGGCACACTTGAAAAATTCACCCATATTAAACTATAATTACAGGTTTTCCTGTGAATGCGCTACAGGCAAGCTATGAGAGCCCTGATACTTTCCGTAAAAATAGATTAGCCAGCTAACTCACGAAGACATATAAAGGAACTAATATATATAGTAAATACATATTTTTAGATAATAATTTGGAATTTGTTACATCATTACATTAAGAAACCAAATCGTCACGTGAGCCGTTACTTTATTGTTTTGTAAGTCAGTCCATACTTTAAAATACATAACTCAAATAACGTGTAAGTACCTATACCTTGTAATTAAACATCTCCAGGTCTATAGTCAGTCACCAGCAAAGGAAGGTTTCTTGCTAGCACGTGCTCTATTGTTGGGTGGTCCTATGACCAAATGGCCTTATCATAGTCGCCCTATGGAGATAAAGACACATATGAGCAAAATCTGGGTAGCCTTGGATCTTGATGGATTAAATCTGGCTAATTTTTAGCCCCAATAGACAAAAACCTGGGAGGTATTGACTATATTGACGTATACTACCCATGATCAAAAAGCCCTTAACGACCAATTAAATTCTATGCAATGCTTACACAATAGTGTATAGGTCGTCCACTAATCATTCGTAAATAAACAAATAAAGTCATCATATACAATCATTCGTAAATAAATTTATGACATGCTATAGGTATAAATATATAAGTTTGAAATAGAAATAAAATTGCAGAATAAAATAAAATGGCTACATAATATTTCATTCCATTTTTCAAAAATCCCCTGGCTTCAAACGGCGGTAATATGTAACGGAAGCGCCCGAGTATTCATGGATCATAATGCCGAATGGCTGACTTTGTATTGACGCAATTTTTCACTGGATCAAATAAATCTGGGAGGTTACTCTTTAACTAATTGCAAATTTAAAACGATTTTTTGTCAGGTCCAATTTAACTCGGATAATTTTTATTCTCAGCTACAAACGTCAAATACAAATCATTAACCTCAGACTAAATATTTGTCTAGACGAAGTCGTTGGACGCAAAAGAAGTTATGTGGTAGACACGTTGAACTTCAGTTGTTAAAAAATAGTTTTCTAAAATTTTTTTGGAATTATGTTAGCTAAATTATAACTATTTAGATATACGAGTATTATACGAGTATATGTGTAAATTGCCTTATATAGTAATATGTAGGGCAATTTACATATATTGCTCTGGTCACTAACTAAGCTCTAGGCGTGTACTATGTGTTCTAGTGACAATCATATAATACATATTATATTTTATAAACACCCAGATCATGATACGTGATATGTACGGAAAAACGTACAAATTTTTTTTTTGACCTGACTGGGAGGGAATTCTTCCAACGACCTACAGACACAACGACAAAGGCGCAACCACTAGTCTACGAAGGCGTCTACAATACATAACATGTATAAGTAGTAAAAATATGGTTAGACAAAAATATTTTTTAACAGACACTGAAAAATCAAATATTTTTGTTTGTTCACACGTAGGTATTTATTTAATTTAATTTAAAATACTTTATTGCACAAAATTACAAAATAAAATTGTACATAGGCGAACTTAATGCCTTAGGCATTTTTAGGTATGTTCTCAACTGATTTAAAATTATCATAATAATGATTGCCAATTTGTTCTTAATTGTTCTGTTTCTACTTTAATGATTATTATTTAAAAAACTTCAATTCGTTTTCAATTCGAAATCAAGTAGATAAAAAGTGGTAGTAAAAGAGTTATATTTCCTGAACGGCATATTCTGCTATGCGCCACAATTCCATCTATCAGTCAATTGGGTGGCTGGATTTTGTTTATAAAATAACTGCAGTTTAATTTAAACCCTGTTAACTGATGTTTCCAGATTATATATGAGTTTTTTTTACAATGGCAATTATTTATATATTAATTCATTCATTCAGTATCACTTAAAGAACCCATTATTTGAATCTGTAATTATTGTAAATGTTTTATCTGAATCTTAACTTTCCAATTAGAGGATAGTTTTAATTATTACCTTAGACTTAAAAAATAAACACTTAGGTCCCTGGTTAAACCCCGGTATGTACCAATTACTTCTTGATCTAAAAAAATATGTACAATTATTTAACAACACCACAATAACGCCTCGGAGAGCACGTTAAGCTGTCGGGCCCAGTTACACTATTACAATTTGTGAAACTATTTATAGATGGGTTATTGAGTCCATCCAAACATCGAGACGAGCAAGCCGCTTGTTCGGTGTAGACTCATACCATCGGCTACAACGAGGTGGGATTAAAATCGCTCCGCTGGGTACCCTGAGGCCGTCTAGCTAGGCGGTCTCGGGCGCCGTATGGCACCAGTGATGATATATGATTTATTAATTTTAAAACTTTTTTGTAAAATTAAGTATAACGACAGGTTTATGCTACTTGGCAAAATGTGTTTTTTGACCTTTTAAGACAAAAACAACATCATTGAAATAGATGGGGCTGATGTTCTTGTTGTTATAGATGTCAGCGTTTGTAATATTAGTATTTTTTTTACGTCATTTCTTGCCACACGGGTCGTAAAAGTTATAACCACTGCAGGGGCCTATTTCATAAACGTGACAATTGTAATTTACCATGACAATTTATAATGAATCGCTTGGTTTAGTAAGTTCTAAATAAATAATTTCAACTAAACTGATCAATGTATTATGAATTACCATGGTAAATTACAATTGTCACGTTTATGAAATAGGCCCCTGGTGGTCGCACATTGCCAGGTTGTTTTCTGACCCGTTTTATCTCTTCAATGTTTTGAGTATCCAAATCTAGCTTGTTCGCCACCTTCTCCAGCACTTTTTGCAGTTTGCTCCCTCCTGTCTTTCCAAACTTTTAATTTTGATGTTTCTTTCTTTATTCTGGCCTTCCAATACTTCAAATACTCTTTCTTCCAAAGCTTTGTTACATTTATCTAGATATACGTTTTTTTGTTCCAGTGAAGTTTTTTTTTTCGGAAATTACCTTATAGTCTTGAAAAGAATTCCAAGACTACAAGGTAATTTCCGACATAAAAATCAATCGACTCTGTTAAATCCCAATGGTTTTTGTATACCGAATTTAGTTCCACAAGCAGGTATTCCGAAGAAGTTTTTGTGGGATCTATGTTGATTGTCGGTTCCTTTTTATTTTCGGGTGTCGGTTGGAATTTACACTTAAACCCCTCTCTTCCCCTGATAGGCAGTTTACATCCCTTATACAGCACCATTATAAACAATCACTTACACTTTACACTACTACTTCTAAACTAATTATAAATAAGCACCTTTAGGTGCTTATTTCACATATAACCATAAAATAATATTAAATATTATACGTAATAATATTAGTGATAGTCGTTGCAAGAGGAAAGGAATTTTAAAGTTTTTGTATCGTCTTTTTAAGGATCTTAACCTTCCAAGATCGGCCGTCGGAAGTTCTATGGAACGCGTATCCAAGATGGCTCTGGCAGAATCGTATAGTATTTGGTTGGGTAGAGAAGTATATAGTGAAGGGTCTTCGCGGTCTCAACCACGCGATATCCTGGTGTTCCCGTTATCCAACGGGGCCACCAGGGCGCCCGGGCGGCCCGTCACTCAGAATCCATTAATAGCTAAATATTATTCCTCTAGCATTGATAAAATATAATTTCAATAAATATATTTACCTTTATTTTTAAAATACTTGAGCAATTTATGTTGAACTTACGTATGAACAGTTACGGTTATGGCTAATAGCATAGGTATTTAAGCCGTAATTTTCACCATCTTGAAGTATATGATCTAATTAGACGTAAGCAAAACGTTTTTGTTTGTGTAGTATCCCTATTAGTAGTGCTGGTAAAACTTCTCGCTCGGGTGCCCTTGGACGCATTTTAAGAGATGGTGCCGGTGGCCTAAAATATAGTGTCTAACTAGCTAGCTGGCTCTCGACCTAAATTTCTCTCTCAAAGCAAGGAGGCCGAGTTGAAACGGACACTAGTTTGGCTTTGTTTGTCTAATATTTTTGTTAGTTTTAGTGGTATTTAAAATTATTTCTGGATTTCCCTCAAAATAAAATTAGTAGATAATATGAGAATAAATTTGTAGTTTACTAAGATGTAAAAATCTAGGCATGTATCTGCCTAGCTTTAAATGTAGGTACTTACAAAAACTATTAAGTTTTTTTCTACTGTTTTACGAAAGTGCGTGACTGTTGCTTGGCCGTTTTTAATGTAAATACCTACTTGTCTACATAAATATAATAATAGTTATTTAACTATAAATGGCAGATTAGAGCTAGTCTTATAACATAAAAGAGCTAGTCTTATTTTTAAATTTTTCAATTTATTTTTATCATCAGCTCTTTTTTATTCGCTAAAGTATTTTTTTTAAATTACCTACCTGTCGTGTTATTTTTTAAAACAAATTAACTTTTTGATAGGAAAAGTTTGTTGAGTTAGAAAATACAATTAGATGGACTATTAAATTTTAACTTGGTTGTAAGGCCTTTAATTTTTGTTTCATAATTTAAACATTAGTTACAAAATAGACACTTTTTAAGGCCGAGTTGCTGGAAGCGTGGTAGCGGTTAAATCAGTTAAGGTTATAAGATAAATGAATGAGAAAACTGTTTTATGTAATGTAACATATATCTTTCTAATTAGTAGTATTTAAATTATATATGTATAAGAAGTTATCAAACAAGCACATACATAAAAACACAGCATTAGAATCTTAACTTTTGTCTTCAGACAATGACAAAATCTTTGCATGAACCACTATCAGAATGTATGGATTTTAAGTAGATAACAAGCAAAAACAATGCATTTTACATCACAATCAAATCAAACATTGAACAATAGCAGTACTGACTCAAGACAAACTCATTCCCAAAAAAATTAAGGAGTACTATTACATACTGTTTGTATCATTAAATCATTTCAAATAGGTTTAATTAATACCTAACCTTACTGTAGTATAAAAAAATAATTCTAACGTTAATATGATATAACGTTAAATTTTCGACGATACAGAGCTATTCCACAAATTGATGTAACGTTGAAGAATTTTTTAATTTAGTCTCTAATAACAGCAATCAATTGAATATACTCTGAAGGATCCAAACCTTTTTATAAAGGACCCCGAAAAAAGCCCTTTGTGAAATAAATTAACTGTAAAATGTAATAAATAGACAGACTAATGGGCAAGATTCCGAAATGAGAAATTACATCATTTTTATTCTGTTAAGGAAAGTTGATGTAAAAAACCTTATTTACTTTTTCTTTTTAAAAAGATTTAAATAGGTACAAGTTGATTTGTGTGCATTGGCAGTCAGCCTCATATTATTTATATTTGGATTTTTTTTCAGTAGCAAAACATTTCTTTTAGGTTAGTAGGTATTTACTTAAAAAAAAAAAAAAGATGATATTAAAAATCTGAATAAAAAAGCGCGTAACAATAAATGGCAATTGTTATCGTAACATACAAATAAAATTACTTAATTTGGGGTCTAGAACTTAAGTTTAGTAAAAAAGTTACGTTGTTCAAAGATTAAAGAATTATTTTTAAGTACCTACACTAAATTAAAAAAAAATCCTTTTGAGAGCGTACGCTGCGTAAACTGTAAAGTTACGCGGGCGAACTTCAGCTATTTATTTATTTAAAATTCTTTATTGCACAAAATTGTACATAGGCGAGCTTAATGCCTTAGGCATTTTCTACCAGCTAACCTTTGAGAGAGTGAAATATGCTTAGGGTGCTAGTATTATAATATAATGCGAATTTAACTCTGTACGAGAATGTTTGTTTGTTTGTTACGTTTTTACGCATAAACCGCTGAACCGATTTAAATGAAATTTGGTATGGAGATAGTTTGAGACTCTAGGAATGATATAGGGTACCATATCACTTTATAACATAGCTTAAGAGTCTTTTGGAAAAATAAATATACTAGATAGAAAAAAAAAAATGAAGCAAAGTTGGTTATATTAAAATGACATAAAACTGCATTAATATATTATTGAATTTAGAGGTTTTTTTTTTGTTAAAACGTTGACAATTTATGTCATCTTTTTGGCTACTTAAGTGATTTGGAAGATACTTAACTACTAAACATACTAAAACTACTTAAGTTACTTTTTTTATCAAACTTATAAATGCGTGCGAAGCCGCGGGCAAAAGCTTGTTTAGTATAAATATATAGTAAATACACATCAAACTGTGAGTAATTATTGGGTATGCTTTGTGTTAAAATGAGCCGATAACCTCTTCGCAGTGAGTGTTCTGTTCTATTCACCCCTTTAAGCAGGGCGTTTACCAGAATCGGTAGTGAGAGCGAAGTGAAGTGCGAGTGTGTTAGACATTTCCATTACATGTTCTATGTTCCAAGGTACGATTTTAGATCTTTTATGTTGTTATAGTATGAATGTATCCGTAGACTAGTGATTGCGGCTTTGGCGTTGTATCCGGAGTTCTTGGGTTCGATTTCCACCCATGGCTAAAAAAAAATAGTAAGTATGTTTGTACAGTTTGTCATGGTCTGGGTGTTTATAAAATATAATATGTATTATATCGTTATTACTGGAATATATAGTACAAGCCTTGAGCTTAGTTCGTTACCAGAGCATATTATACGTACAATCATGGGTGCCTTACGGACTTCAGGGTACCTACACCTAGCGCGGTGTGGTTTAATGGGCTTCCGAGAAAAAAGAAAAAAAAAAAGATTTCGATAATATGTGCTAAAATAAGAAACTAATTTCGTTTTTATCAATAAAAAAAAATGGTTTTTAAGATATTCAATGCTTAAAGATTTTAATCTTTTATTTTTGTGATATGTCATTATCACGCTAGCAAAGAAAACAGGCTGCTTTAAAAAAAAAAAATGATTGGAAGTTCATATGTCAATATCACAAGCAAGCAATTCTATTGGTTACCGCGAAGTGAAATGAAAATTTGGGTCCGATAATACTATAAAGTTTATTAAGCGGTATACGTGTTTCTAGAAATTTCTCATCTGAACAAGAAATAACCGATGGTATTCATAGTCTACAACGAACAAGACTTCAAACACAATCGCAAGGTTAGCTAGTAGATAAGGCCTAAGGCATTAAGCTCGCCTTTGTACATAACTTTTGTTTACCGTGCAATAAAAAGTTTAAATAAATAAACAAGTGTTCAGCTCGTCGCGGTGTTTGGATAGACTCAACTCAATATTCCATCTATATAAAGTTTCATGAAACTGAGTGCTACAGCTTAACATGCTCTCCGAGGCACTAGTGGTGTTGTCAAATCAATGTAGGTACATATCGAGGTTTGAACCGGGCAATGCGACCATGTAGATTTTTATTTATTTATTTTTTGTGTACCAATGAATTTTTAATTAAAAAAATATTGTACATTTGTTTGACAACACCACTATAGTGCCTCGGAGAGCACGTTAAGCTGTCGGTCCCGGTTTCACTATACCAACTTGTGAAACTGTTTATAGATGGGTTATTGAGTCTATCCTGTGTAGAAAACTGTTTTGGCTCGAAAGTACTTGTACTATTATTTCTTCTGTGCCCGAAAATCTGTATTGCTGACTTAATTGTAGGTATAATCTCATACGTGCTCTTTCTCTTATTAAGGGTGGGGGGAAGGTTTTCATACATAAAGTTAAATTAAATTAAATAAATAATATAGTTTGGGTAAAATGGAGCCAAAAAATATTTTTTTGTTAATTTTTAAGTTAGTAGTTATATAGTATAAGTAGGTATATGTATTTAAAATATATATAAACTTTTTTACTATTTCTGCATAATTTTCCTGATATTTTTAGTGGGTTTTTTACAATGAAAATTCGTTGGACGTTACCAGACAAGACAAAAATAAATAAAAAATACTTTCAAAAAAGCTAGGGCGGCTTCCGAACAAGCACAGATCCTCAAACGCCGCAAATATCCCATCCTTAATGGAAGATTATATACTTATTTGCGGCGTTTGCGGTAGAAACATTGGGTCCGTGGTCATCAGATACTAAAAATTTGATAAAAGACATTCTAAATTGGTTCATGTCTCGAGTGACTCTAGAGCGGCGGCATTTTTTCTCTCAAAAAGTAAGTTTAACTATACAGAGAGGAAATGACGTCAGGACACTGGCACTATGCCGCCCGGCACAATTAGATTCTTTTTATTTTATAGGGTTTTATTTATATAGGTTTAAAAGGCGATTTTATATTGTTTAGTTTTAGTTTATATTTTCTTTGTAAGTATCTATTGTATTATTTCTTGAAATATTTCTTTGTTGGTCTTTATATTTTAAAGGTAAATAGAGAGGGAAGGGTCTGAAAATATCCTAAGTTTTTTAATAAAATTAGCTTATTTGAAAATAGTTGTTCTTATTTTTATCGTAATTGCTTAATGTGAAATTTATTACTTCAGAAATAGATTAAGAATTAAAGAGATTTTTATCACAAATTATTAATATAAAATTTTATGATAGGTCCTAATAATAAACCATGATTTAAACGTCATTTATTTTATATTTTTACTAATTTTGTATTTGTTGTAAGATGTTTTTGTTTTTGGTTCATAATTTGTTAATGCTATTCGCAATTTTTTACCAATGTAGTATTTGGAAAATAAATGCACTTCGAAGTTGATTTTTTATTTTTTATTTTCGATGTTTAAGACATTCTCCAAGCTATGTTTGTCTAGTACGTTGGTACAATTCTAAATCTATGATTATACTAAAGATAAGGAAGAAATTCTTCTTAAAAAGATTAAGAAAAAAACCCTTCGTTTGGTTCAAAGTGCAGCTTTACAGCTCGCCGGATCGCAATTAGGTATGCTTTGAGATTTTATCTCGATATATTTTTATTTGGGATTTTTCACATACTCGGCCAGATTGTATTGTGATTTACTTTGTAAAAGGATCAGCGTCTCGTCTTTTACCTTTTCTGTATTAAAAAAAGCCAGCTTTTAGAGAGAATGTTGTATTTTTATTACAAAGCTTAATTAAATTATGTAGTATTTTGTTTTTACAGACAGTAACAATCTAAATCTTTGTAAGTCTAGACTAGAGTAAATAGGCACTTGCAAAGTAAGCGTGGTTAAATTCGAACTCATCGATACTTGCATATTGGACGTCAAACGCATTCACTCTTAATTATATTTAAAAAAAAATGTTTGTCGTGGTCTGGGCGCTTATAAAATATAATATGTATTAATATCGTTGTTTCACACATAGTACAAGCCTAGAGCTTAGTTTGTAACTAGAGCAATATGTGTAAATTGTCCTACAAAAAATTAATAAATAATAAAATATACGCGGTGACCGAGTTTGACTAAAAGTTTAAATACCGGTGGCGTGTACCTACTTGTAAGTGTTATACATATTAGTTTGTTTAAAGGAGCACGGCATGTGACTTTGTACCTGATGCTAAGCAGACCTACAAAGTCCATGAATGGGGTCGGTCAATACATTGTTGTTTAACTGCATTGATTAGTCTAAATGATGGGCGGCAAATGGCGTTTAATTTGCATTACGAGGCAACTTTTTAATATCATCATCAAACTAACTGCCCGCTTTGTAACCGCACCCTAAATTGATTGGTAGTCTCCATTAGACTATAAATCGATACAGTAATCTTGAAAACCGGTGAATCTACAGACTAAAATCGAATCATCACTTGACGGTTTTTGCATGGGCGGGCGTAACGCAACCGCGACGAGGTCTGCCGGGTTAGCGATGTTATTCAACCTAAATGCAGCAAAAAATATATTTCATGTTTGTTCTATAACAGTCGCAAGATAGTTCTTAATAATAACATTTGTCAATAACTCAGTAGCACCGATGTTTAAGTTTTCAAAGTAACCAGTTGTTCGTTGCCAGACCAGCAGCACTACTTCCAGTATAATAAATCGTCTTGTGCACAGAATAAACATGTCCCTGCAATTTTTCTCAAGTCTTTGTTTGAAAGTCTCTGAATCGTGCCGTGTGTTGCAACAACTAGAAGGGAAAGAAGTTTGTGGCAACTTCAAGCCTTTCATTTATCTACAAAGTAAGTAAGGTATTTGTGTAAGTAAAAAGATCAGATACCTTGGTAAGTTTTGTAAGCGTTAAGAAAAAAATATCTTACTTAGATTTTCTTACGCAATTTTTTCTCTATGCTTACAAAATTACTGACGGGTGTGCAAGTAGGTTATTATTTTATGCTAAAATTTCCTGAGTCTACACCGAACAAGTGTCGAGGTCATCGCGGTGTTTGTACAGACAGTCTCCGTAGACTAGTGGTTGCGCCTTTGGCGTTGTATCCGGAGGTTGTAGGTTTGATTCCCACCCATGGCAAATAATATTAGTACATTTTCTCTACAGTTTGTCGTGGTCTGGGTGTTTATTAAAAATATAATATGTATTATATCGTAGCTTCTGGTACACATAGTACAAGCCTAGAGCTTAGTTTGTGACCAGAGCAATATACACATATTGTTCTGGTTATATCCTACTATTGGGTGAAAGTACTCTCTAGAAGCGGTAGAATCCCGATAATGCCAGTTTCTTGGGTTGGTTGAGTAGAACTAGGATTGACAGCTTAGCATGCTTTTAGAGGCGCAAGTGGTGTTGTAAAATAAATGTACAGAAAATGTTAAAAACTATCTGGTAGACGCTGGGGTTTGTACTTGTAAAAAACTCTAGTGTTTGTAAGTCGGTATAACCAACTCCGCCATTTTTGTCCGCCTCCGTAGACTAGTGGTGCCATTGGCGTTGATCCGGAGGTCGTGGGTACGATTCCCACCCTTAGCAAAAAAAAAACGTTTTTCTGACAGTGTAATATGGTCTGGGTGTTTATAAAAATAATAATATGTATAAAACTACGTATATAAATATATTATATACGTGGTGGCCGAGTTGATTAGACCCTAGGATTTAAAAACATTTAGGCCCCTGGTTCGAATCCCGGTGTGTACCAATGAGTTTTTAATTAAAAAAATTGTGTACCTACATTTGTTTGACAACACCACTATAGTGCCCCAGAGAGCACGCTAAGCTGACGGTCCCGGTTTCACTATACCAACTTGTGAAACTGTTTATAGATGGGTTATTGAGTCTATTCAAAACATCGCGATGAGCTAGCCAGTTGTTCGGTGTAGACTCATACCATCGGCTACGATGAGGTGGGATTAAAACCTCTCTCCGCTGGGTACCCTGGGGCCGTCTAGGCGGTCTCAGGCGCCTTAAGGCACACGTGGCGATATGTATATATGTCTAATATATATTATATCTTTGTTACTGGTATACATAGTAGAAGCCTACAGCTTAGTTTGTGACCAGAGCACTCTTTGTAAATTGTCCTACATATTACATATAAATAATAAAATATTAAAATTATCATTACCAAATTACAGACTACGTTACATTTTGATTCGCAAATATATTTTATCGTTCATACATCTGTAAAAACATAGTATTTCTATTTTATATAAGTACGATATTGGTCAATTGAATTTTGTAAGGATGCAAGATTCGCCAAGATGAAGTCGCAGAAATTCGTATTTCTTGAACACGTCTGGGAATTGTCTTGATCGGCACTTTCGGCTATCAATTCAATATTCTCCTGATTTCTGTAGTTACGCCGAATGCCCAGGATTTTGGCTTATTACAGATCCTATATATGATTTAAAAAACCTAGACGAAAGGTGTTTACTGATGCACGAAGCGTTATAGCGCGGTGGGAGGAAGGTGTCTATAACTTTAGGATACTTGTACTATTATTTCTTCTGTGGTTAGGCCGACCGAAAGGACAAGATGCAAAAACCCTCAATTATGACCTAGTTAAGTTTCGGTTTTTGTCTTAGGGTACCTATACCGGTTTTCAGATACATTATTGCATCGAAATTTTATCGAGGTGGTAGTCTTCTTTTAGGATGCGGTTACCAAACGACTTTGTAAGTCTGCTTATAAGATAGATAAAGAAAGGGTCACACTCATGTTTTCGATGGATAGTGTTTTTTATGGTAGTTTTACCATGGTAACTGGTAATTTTTTTTGAAGTACAGATAGTTTCTATATTTACTGTCAACCTTAAAAATGAACAGCGATTAAGAGATTATGAAATGTCGGCTTAAGTGCACAGGAAAAGGATTCGCGACTCGAGCGTCAAAAAACATCTAAATGTTGTTTTCAGTGATAATAAATTATTTTTTTGGAGAAAAAAAAGAACATGGAGGTGTAGATTTTATTTACTTTACATTTCTAATTAAAAAATCTGTTAAGTTTTAAAATGACAACTAAAGTATATTTAGAAACAAAAATCAAACTTTGGGTGTATATTTAAAAGTTAATATGTTTTTTTTTATATAAAAACTATCTAATTAGGATCGAGTAAGTAATATTTACACCTGTACGTTCTTTTTTCATTAAAAAAAAACTTTGATATCATTGAAAACAACATTTACAAGTTTTTAGACGTTAGAAATCGCGAATCCTTTTCCTGGCATCTTAAGCGTTGTATATTTTTTGTACACCTCCATAGACTATATAGTGGATGCACCTTTGGCGTTGTATCCAGTTTGAGATCGTGGGCTTGATTCCCTCCCATGAGAAAAAAAAAGTTCTGTACCTTTTGCCATGGTCTAGAAGTCTACACAATTTAATAGAATCGTTTTTCCCCCGAAGGGTAAAATAACGGATATTTTGTGTCTAGCCAAGGCTTGACCCTTGGAGATTACACCTTACCTTTTTACCTAGTTGAACAGCCTCTCCAGTATCACCCTCCTCCCCCCTCCAACCTTGGTCGATTGGACGCATACGCATGTTGAGCCTGCAGGCGCCAGCGCTTGTCAGTGTCGATCCAAGGGAACCGAGTCGGCAAGGCCTTACTCGGGTCAAGCCTTGGCTAGACCCAAAATATCCGTTTTTTTACCCTTCGGGGGAAAAACGGTTCTATTTTAGGTCATAGCCTGCGGCTTGACCCTTGGAGATGTGTTTGGTTTCTGCCGGCTCAATTCGCGCACTGTGATAAATTAGACTAGAAGGCTTTATTGTATGAAAAAACAAAATGAGATCCATCATTTATTAATAAAGTAATCAAATAAAATGTAACATATTATTAAATTAGCTAATATAAAAACTAAAAGTAATAATTCTTTTCATAAAAAACGGACATAGATTAATTTACATTTAAATCATTAAATAGAACTAAAAATATCATCTAAAACATTATTTTCTCTAATATTAGAATTTTAATGGTAACTAATTTCCTTGTAATAAAATTTGAAGAATCTGCAAGCGTAAAGTTACCTTTACGCTTGCAGTTTCCCATTGCTAAAAGGTCATCTAAAGGTAAATTATTACCCCAAGATCTTGAAGAAGCTGCAGATCTAATGCTACCAGGTGGTGCTTTTATTCCCGCGCCGAAAAGGCCGTCTGAATCCAACGCGATGATAGAGCATACTTTTCCTCTTATCGATATAAACAAGGAAGTTAAGTCACCTTTTGATTTTCTTCTTATTTCCGAAATAATAATTAGTTTCTTAATCCATGACACAAGATCTATCCCGCTATCTTTGTTACTCCTAATTTGCCATCCCGATTGCCTGTACGATGCAGAATCGGTTTTTGATCCAAAAACTGGCCAAAAAGTTATGGAATCCTCGGAAATAACCATCTTATCTTTGGATATATGTAAAAGTGTGAGATCATGAACCCTCCTACTAGATGTTAACAATAGTATTAAAGCCACGTATCTTGATACCTCAAAGAGGTTATCACATTGTAGAGTATTTGATTGCAACCATGCTATTAAGACTGATACATTCCATATCGGTTTTCTTGACACAGGACGCTTCAAATAATTGCTTTTTAAAATTCTTTTAACGATAGGATCAGAACTCAGCATCTCAGATCTTCCAGGATTAGCAAAACTGCACACTACTGATTTATGCAAGGCTATTGTACTAGGAGCCAAGTTACAATTTGTGTGCAGATAACATAACTGTCTGGTCGGTCACATCTTGGCTTACACACTTGGTTACTACTGCTGACTGTCGCGTTGCCATTAAGTCGATGTCCGGGACTCCCCACTTCAGGAAAAGTTTCTCTCTCACATACTCCGAGATCGACCAATCTGGGAGAACTCGACCTCTGGAGAGATGATCGTCGGTTGAATTGTATCTCCCGGGAATGAATTGAGGTTTCAAATGGATGTTGTGGGGATAACATAGTTCTAGCAGATCCCGAGTCAATTTAAACAAAATATTCGATTTCGTTTCTCCCTCCTTTCTTATAATCAAATTGTTGCAGCTTGTCTATCTGAATTAGCACAGGCTGGTTGGCTAGAGTATTGATATTTCATTTTATTGCGCAAAATACCGCCCAGAGCTCTTTGCGGATGCAATGCCACATTAACTGTTTGACGGTCCATTTTTGTAAAATTTTCAGGTCGTTCAGCCATGATCCCCAACCCCAATCCGATGCATCTGTTGTAAAGTAATTCATGGGGGTGTATATCCAATTTTTTTATTGATCTCTGACATTTTTTATTGTTGTCTGACATGTTTTATCCACCATGCTAAGTCTTTCATGAAAAATGCAAACGATGCGAATGTCAGTCCCCCTATTATAGATTTTTCTTCCAGCCAATTCCAAGTTCGTTATTGAATCAGCCTGTTTAGTGGTTTGCATATCCTGTTTACTTTGTCTTGTGACAGCAGTTTCTGATTTTTTTTGACAATCCCACATAATTCCTAGATATTCCATAGTCCGTTTGGGTATTATTGAAGTTTTGTCTAAATTTACGACGAATCCTAAACTGTTGAGTAACTGTATTGTCATTTTGGCATGCTGTCTCAATATATCGGGGTTTTGGTTTGCAAGCAAAAAGTCGTCCAAATAAACCACTAACCGAATGCCCCGAGATCTTAAATGGGCTGCAATCCACTTCGTAATCCGAGCGAATACTAGAGGAGCTGTAGAAAGTCCGAATGGCAGGCAAGTCATGTTGTAGAAACGGTTCCTGTATATCAAGGACAGAAATCGGCGGTGGTTGTCGTGAATCGGCACATGAAAATAGGCATTCTTTAGGTCTATTTTTATTAAATAATCGTTTTCTTGAATAAAATCTGGAATATTATGGTGATTTATTAGGCGAAATAGTCTGGGTTTCAGAAAATGGTTTAGCCGTTTCAAATTGATTATTGGCCTTACTCTGCCGTTTCCTTTGGGAACAAGAAAGATACTTGAAATAAAACCTGTCGGGTGTTCGGATGTTACTATTGAATCGTTTTGTATCATCATGTCTATTTCCATACATTTCATGTTGACATAAAGGGTATTTTGTAACCTCGGATGACCTTGAGTATATACTTGGGGGCCCTTAACTTTTGCCAGGTTTAAATTTACCGGCCCGAAAGTGGTCGTAGTCAGAATTGTCGATTTGAACTGCCTTTAGGCCTTGATCTTGTGGCCGGACGCTGTGACATATTTTTATTAGATCTATCTGATCGTTTGGGAGCGATCGGACGAAATGTCGCTGGTGTTTTGAACGTAGATTGTCTACCATTACTGCTCCCATTTGGTTTTAATATTGTGGGAGGCCTAAAACGAGAAACATTTTCAAAACGAGTTTTATTTTGAAACAGATTATGAAAACCTCCATGTGTTTTTAGTAAATCGGCCAATTTGGTTTCGTCAAACAGATGTGTGGTTGAGGGTACTATTTCCTTTAACAAGTTGTTTTATCCAACGTTGATTATATCCGCCCTTGTGCCACATGTAAACTGAAGGACATCGTCGGACAAAATTTTGAAATCTGCCGATTCACCCGCGAGATCAAATCAAATCAAATCATTTATTTCATGTAAATCTTTACAGATATTTATGAATAGGAAAAAAAAAAGTTTAACAATGAGGTCTTAGAGTGCGTTCGGTTAGGCAGCTATTCATTATTAAAAGAACGACAAATATTTATTATACCTCGATATCAGATTTAGAACTTAAATTTAGAAATCTTAATATGAAAATTACTACCAAACCGAACACACACTACATAACCAACTAGTGTAAGACTAGGTGGTTAGCTGATTCCATTGACCTGTCAATCATTATCTGCCATACAAGGGAGCCACCAAGGCAACCAACTTCACCGACCATATCCACGCCTTAAATATTTATTCTAAATAAAATATTAGTAACCAATCACAAATATATATATAAGTAAAGGTATAAGGATCGGTATTTTTAAGGGCGGGTATACTAACTGTAAAGTCGATCCCCTCAGTGACACCCCGGAGAAAAAGAAACCAGAAAGTAAAAAACTCTAGTACTTCACACAAACTAAAAGAGGAGCACAGCCATTGATTTGCTTATGCTATATAGCATATATATATATAGTAGCATACTCAAAATGCACCCCACCGATCAGCATGCGCAAAACACCCTATGGCAGATTATTTGTTACTGTACCAATGTACAGAACTACACAGTACTGTAGTATAAATTAAGTATAAATAAGCAGGTGATTACCTTATCCAAAGACAAAATTTACATAATGTAATAAAAATAAATTATGTAATATTAAATTATTACAATATCGGACACTACTAAGCTAGGGTTCATTCTACATATGTAATAAATAATTTGTTCACTAGTTGCGAGACCTCAATTGCATATCAGGACGGTTCCAGACGTCTTTATCGTTAAAATACTCTTGTAATAAAAAATACTAATTGTCTTTTACACTATAGTAAGCCTTATTGATTAACCCTAGAAGCCTTATCTACGCCTGCGAGGCGTACACGCAATTGAAAATTCTTTATCCCTTTCTAACGGGTGAAGTTAGCGCCTGGTGCTGTTTAGACATCCCAGTGGCCAATAGGAGCTTGTCAATAGTGTTTGTGTCGTTAAGCTAAGTTCCACTATTTTTGACTTATTGAGGTGCTGTACGCCTGCGAGACGTATGTTTAGGCTTTGTGTAACTTTAAAAAAAATGTCAAAGATTATTCAAGAAACATTATGTGCAATAACTGGTTCATATCTGTGCCACTGGCTAAAAATCTACTTCAGCAGCCTACTAGGTACTCTAGATTCTAGTAGGCACTATTTAAATCACCACCTGTAGTTGTCAGTTGTATGTTTTGATTTGAATTCATTGGCCTTCTACAACTTGTATTTTACAAGCCAAAACCTATAAAGAAGTATACCTCTTATCCTCTTGTGATGTCAATGCAGTAAATAATAATTCAAGTGGCAAACCAGACATGATTATTTTTTACAACCAAGCAAAAGGAGTAGAATCATTCAATTAAATATGTTATTCAATGATGAAGAAGTGACTTGAAGCTCCTACTAATAGATTTTTATGAGAAAATATAAGCCAAATTATCGAAAAACCTATCGATGGAGGTAATGAACGTCAGGCAGGAGAATTCAGAGCCTAAAAAATGTAAATACTGCGCCTTTTGCCCCTACAAAAAATAATATGTCGAAATTAGGGTCAAAAAATTATGAATATTGTGAACAAATACTTGCTATCTGTGCAGATTGCTCTAAAATAATAGCTATTCATTAAAAGATTGCCGATTACTTTTAATATGTATCCTAATAAAAAGTATTTTATGTTAAAAATGATTATGATGCCTAAGGCATTAAGTTCGCCTATGTACAATTTTATTTTGTAATTATGTGCAATAAAGGATTTAAATAAATAAATTAATTAAAATTAAAAAAAAAGATATTTCAGTTGATTTCTGAGAAGTTAATTTTTTAGTTTGAACATTAGGTATTTTTATTTATTTTCTTGTAATAAATAACTGTGAGTATAGTGTCTATTAATAAAAGTATGTTTTATTATAAATTATATCCTAACCTTACATTTCCTTTAAAAAAAAATATATAATTAGGTATATTTTAGCTTACAGGCGATCTTTAATATATATACGCCTCAGAGACGTATGTTAAGGCTTTATGTACCTCCGAAATAGAGGCTTCTAGGGTTAAAATGTGTTTTATACAATTCTTAAACTTTATTTCACTCAGATCTATAATGCTTTTAGGTAATTTATTAAATAACCTTATACTGTTAATGACGAAACATTTATTACCTTTTTGCAGTCTAAACTTTGATATCGATTTTATCTATGTTTCTTAAGTTTAAATTATGTCTATCGCTATTTTTACTAAACATATTTAAGTTTTTCCTTACGTACAATAAATTCTCATAAATATATTGAGATGGTAGTGTCAATACATCAATCATAGGAAAGATTTCTCGAAGAGAGTCACGAGCTTTCATGTTATATATTGCCCGAATGGCCCTCTTCTGTAGAATAAATATTGTATCAATATCTGCCGCAGATCCCCACATTATAAGACCATATGTCATTATACTTTGAAAATAGGCGAAGTACACTAGTCTGGCTGTTGCAACATCAGTTAATTGTCTAATTTTTCTGACTGCATATGCAACAGAGCTCAATCTATTGGATAAAGTATTGATGTGAGCTTTCCACTGTAGTTTGGAATCAACTGTGATCCCTAAAAACACAGTGGAGTCGACAAATTCCAGATCAGTGCCACCTATCTTCACTGTGGCATTGATATTTGATACATTAGGCAACTTAAATTTCAAGCACTTAGTCTTCTTTGCATTTAAAACTAAATTATTTGCCGTGAACCATTTTGATACCATTTCCAGAGTGTCATTTGCTGCCGATAATATATTATCTTTCCTACTAACTTTAAACAGTAGGGATGTATCATCAGCAAATCACTATCTGCGCCGTTTCCTGTACCATATGTGGAAGATCATTGATGTATACTAGGAACAGGAACGGGCCTAAAATTGAGCCCTGGGGGACACCCATCTTTACAATGGTTAGATGTTTTTTAAAAGAGTCCCGGAGTTTCGGATCTTCAAACTCTTTAAAAATGTTCTCAACACCCCCACTAAAAGCCAATAGTTGTTTAAGTAGGCCATGTGAAATAATGGCAAGTGCATTTTCAAATTTCATAAGAATATCGCTGCTGCACCACTTAGCCTCTTTAGCCGGAAAAAGAACATCATCGTATTCAGGCCGCTCTTCGGCATCCAAAAAGTCGTCCTCGGAAGATTCATCGTATCTGTCAGGGCTTCGAGGGCTAGGGTTCCTTTGATTATCCAGAATGCTTTGATATCCTGCTGTAATATGTTTTCGATGTTTAATGTCCTTTTAAATAGCTCTAACACCGACTTTTCGGTTGCATCCAAACGCCTTGATTTGATCGTAGCCAAACTTTCTACTGAAGAAGTTGATCTCCTCGTTCTCTTTAAATTATCCCTCTCCTCCCCTCTTAGTACTTTATTAGCATCCTCCCTAGAATGTATTCTTTCCTTAATTTCTTCTAATGCTTTATTAAAAAGTTCATATTGAGCATTGGTTCCCCTTGTTCGGGTCCCAGCGCCCTTGTAAAAGGCCAGTTCAACAGAGTCAACTTAAGATTTTTAAAGGACTTTTCTGAAATGTTATCAGTTTCAACATTAAATTTTGTTTTTATGATTTTGTTACTGGAGATACCAGGTTGTTCAACTAGGTAAAAAGGTAAGGGGTAATCTCCAAGGGTCAAGCCGCAGGCTATGACCTAAAATATGTATTATTATCGTTATTTCTAAGCTTAGCTTAGTTTGTGACCAGGGCAATATGTGTAAAAAAAATCTACATATTATTATTATACCTATATATATACATAAAGAAAATATCTATATACGCTATATACTTACCTACATAAAGAAGAAAACTGCACATTGATTTAATAAAAAAAAGGCGAGATGGTGTCCAAACAGCCCTAGTAGCACGGCCAAGCTAAGACAAGATATGGGGTCACGAACCAATGTCAAAAGTAACAATTTTTTTTTATATCAACCAATCAGAGCGCTGCAAAGTTGCACCTAATTGGCTGATAAAAAAAAATGTTTTGTTTGACATCCGCTCGTGACTTTATCTCTTGTCTTGGCTTGGCCGTGCTACGGGTGCAGGCTACAGGACAAGAATCTTGTTTGCACTAAGGCTTTCGAATACCGGATTTTTTCAATACCGGTATTAATACCGTGTGGGTGTTTCTCAATACCGGTATCCCGGGATCCCGGTATTGATTTTTTTTTTTTTTTTTTCAGATTTGTCTGTATTTTTGGAAGTTGGTATTTATGTAGATGATTTTATTTCGACTAAATGAAACAAACAAGTTTTTCATTTAAAATCATCATTGATTTATATTAAAATAATTTTACGTGTCAGTCAAGTCAAGCAGTTTTTTACGATAATTAGTGTTAAACAAATTATAACCAAAATTTTATGGGACCAACAAGGTGCACAGTTTGCATATGGAGTCCACTCGTTGATCCACCATGAGTTTTAATGATCTTTTGGCAAAGTTTGCATTTTACTGTCTGTCTATCTTCAGAAGTTACACCAAACAGCAGTGTTAGGTTTTTTTTTTAAACTCTTTATACTGAGTTTTCGGATGTTAAATTGTAGTAAAAAAAATTAAAACAGATGATTCCAATTATTTATAAGTTGTCGTTCATCATACATATTATTTTCTTCGCGTTTTATTCAGTAGCTAAAAAAATTAACAAAACTATTGTTTTGCGTATTTATCAATGAGTAATCAAATTTAAGTTAATTTAAAAAATACAACACGTAACAATTAATTACGTGATGTATTTTACTTAGTGTGTTAATAGTACTTATTAATCAGCTAAAACACAACCGATACGATGACAGAATATATGTACATTGATTACTAATAAACGGATTTTAACTAGATTTCAATTATATAACAAATAAAGATTTTGTGTGAAATAGAATAAATAAAGACAGTTGGCTTTGGTAACTTACATTTTTAAGTTGTATTACGCTCGTAAAAAAGGCCACAGAGTCAAACCACTGATGATAACGCATGCAATTCAACTACTCACTGTTTGAAATAACGGTTTGTAACATTCCAAAATGAAATAAATGGGTAAAAATATTTATGTGTAACACAGTGATAGTTTATTACGATGTAGGTATTTTGTACTAAAAATTAAATAAAATACTAATACCGGTATTGGACATTTCAATACCGGTATTGAAATAGTCTGAAAAAAGTCCGGGATCCCGGTGTTGCCGGATACCGGGATCCCGGTATTGGAAGCCCTAGTTTGCACGCGCATCACTTAAAACTACTAAACCGAGTTATATGCTTGTTATTTCGTTAAATAGCTATTAATATTAATAAATAGCCCGGGTAAAATAGGGTATGCATATTATTTTTAGATATACCTACAGAGAATTTGGATATACAGCGTGTATGAGTATTAAGAGTCTCTTAGGAAAAGTTTTTAAATACACCTGATAGAAACAAGTATTCTATTAAGAAAGTTGAGTATATTATTTGGTCTTTGAAGTATCAGTCTTGAATTTATTTTAGGACCTTCAAAAAGCAATGAGCGCAAATCGCCGTACACTGTTCTATATTGCAGTAAAGTGGTCAGTAAAGTATGAAGTTACGATACGGTATGTAGAATTAACAGAGCTCTCCGTAGGTACTTTACGGCGCACTTAGATTTACTAGTTTTGGTCGTGAGCACAGATCTGAATAAGTATAGATCGCCCAAGTTTCTTGACTCACGATGACATCGCGAGTGAATTATTGTTTATAGCCCCGCCCAAACACTAAGATTTATCATCACGCGTGTCTTATACCGCCTAGATGAATCCTCAGGGTATCCAGCAAAATGTTTTTGTTACCTCGTTTCAACCGATGGTATTTTGAGTCGACAACGAACATATGGTGAGCTCGTCGCGGTGTTTATTATATAGGTAGCCTCAGTCAAATATTTATATTATTTGTAGAGCTATACCATTAACGTAGTACTAATCTATTATATATATATAATGCGTATAATAAGTAGGTATAGTAAGTAAATAAATAATACCTACAATAATATTTAATGTTAGCGTGCTTCTGCTTATTTTACCAAATTAATTGCTTGGCCGAGTTGGTTAGATAGTAGACTTAGTAGATAAAACATTATTTTCGAACTAGTAGAACCTACATAAGATAAAAATAAGAAATTCATTTCATAATGTATATTTTTAAATTATGAATGAGACTAGAGCCTAAAATGGGCAAATGCCTATGCCGCAGGTCTCTAGGATCCCATTTTTTTATCGGAGCACGGCATTGGATTTGTATCTACCTGGTGGTGAGCATACCTACAAAGTCCATGAATGGGGTCAATCAATAATTGTTCTTAAAAAAACATTAATTGCTCCCACCATGCCGGCTAAATGATGCGATTACAAAATGGGCTGCGACAAAAACGAATTGCGCTGCCTTATTCAACCACCATTTCGTAACCGCACCCTGAAAGGAGACTACCTCCTCGACAAGAAATCGATGCAGTAACGTTCTGAAAACCGGTGAACACAAAGACTAAAACCGAAACATGGCTAAGTCACTTGACGGTTTTTGCATCCTATAATAAATCAATATATTTTATTTTTTGTTGTTTTTGTAATTAATAACTGTACCTTATTAAATAATTTTAGAAATATATATATAATCTAATAAAAGAAATATCTTCCTTTGTTCTGCTACATTTATTCCTTATGTTAAACGGCAAAAGAGTTTTTTTGGCCGATTGCAGTAAACAGTATCATTTATATGTCGCAGTATAACCACGCACAACAAATCCTCTCTACTCTTCCAGTCTAATTCATTTTCATGTTTAGAGGGTTCGGTTAGTACTCCATTTACTATAGTTAAGTAACAATGTTTTAGGACTTTTGTCTTAGATAAGGCCTGGAGTACTGTTTTATGTAGTAATCATACTTGTACGTTTGCCTTAGAATATGTAAAGGACACTGCATTCGCAATCGCGAAATCTGCGTTCTCCATACACAATGACCTTTCGCACTTCCAATAATACTCTACTACTGTTTGTAATAATCTGTTTGTAGAACAATTAAAATAATATTTATGTCGGTTATTGTATTTAAATAATCTTTTTGTGTTGGGTATTTTTTTTTAATCTGAAAAAAAATATAGATATAGGGGGAAGTCCCCTAACGCCGGACGGCACCTAGTGCCGGACACTCGTATTATCTCGACAAGTTACAACGCGAACGATTCAAACACCGGTATACGGTCACGTGATGCAATTTGGCAGCGATGCACAAGGAGGCACTGAGAGCGGTTGGTATTTGTTATTGCCGGGAAAACACTGCGCTACATAAGATCCAGGTGAGTGTTACAGCTAAATTTCTGTGTTGAAGTAGCGGCGCGCGGACTGGCACAGTTTTTACCTTCATGGTTGAAGTCTTTATGTTATTTGAAAATTAAGGTAGGATTCCACTATTATTCCTGCTCTAATATTTATTTTGTTGATTTTCAAAGGAGATTAGGTATAGATCACGTAATTTTGACATTATACTGTCCCCTAGCTCCGGACACTCAATAGTCCCTTAACTCCGGACAGCAAAACTTATTATTTTTCTCGCTATTAGTTGTATTAATACAGTAATTTTTTGTACTTTATTTTAGAGGCCAGAAGAACAAAGAGAGGTGGAAATAGAAGAAATGAAATAAGAAAGGACGATGGGACCCAAAAATGTTACAAACTGCAATAGATGAAAAAAACAACTAATTGCGTGGTGTGGTTGGAGGACTTCGTCGAGGACTGGATACAGTGCTCCAGCTGTCATGAGTGGGCTCACGAAGCATGTGCAGACATTCCTGTATGTTCAGTGGCCCTAGTGTGAGTTTTTTAAACGTTTACTTTCGCGTTAACTATACTACCGCGTTAACATTTTGACCAATCACACGACCGCATTTATAGTTCTCAAAATTTCCGCTTGGAGCGCTGAACTATTTCCCATACAAATTTTAGTTAACTCAAACGCAAAGTAATAGTTAGTAAACTCACACTAGGGGTACTGACGGGTACATATGTGATTTATATAAATATCCGGTGGTAGGGGTTCGAAGTTATATCTGTCTGGTACTAGGTGCCACTTCGATCGTTTGCATTTTTTTTTACCAAAGTTTGTTTTATGTTTTTAATAAAGATAGTGCCGAAATTCCATATTTGATAATTTATGTTGATTTTAAAGTTTGTTGAGTTCACTAATTAATAAGTAGAGTTACATTTTTCGAAATAGTTTTTATTTTATGTATTGAAAACCTTAGGTGTCCGTCACTACGGAACTTCCCCCTACCTACTTAATACAAAAATATTTATTAACCGTAACAGAAAGATTTTTAACATAAAAGTAATAATTCAACTTCGACTAATAGCCAAGTTGTAATATTAGAAGTACGTTGCTATAGGCGACTGAAGAACACTTAAGCGTAGGTATTACGAACTAGTTAAATCGGGACTTAATATAATGTAAAACATATTTTTTTATTTGTACTTGAACGGGGTCGATTACATTGTGTCTGCAACATTGTAACAGCGTTAATAGCTGCAATCACTATGCCGGCTACGATTATCACTATGCAATTATGAGATTAGTGGCGATAAAAACGAAATTATACAACAGAAGAATAAATATTTCTTTAGCCAAAAACAAGTTATAAATTACATAAACTTATCTTTATAATAAATCTATTAACGCAATTGAGTTTTTAGTGGCCTCACTACATCGACTTCTTGTCGAATTGGTAGTCTTCTTTCAGGGTACGGTTGGGAAATGGGCAAATTATTTGCCTTTAAATTAGAGAGAAGTATTGAAATGCATTTTCGAGTTTGTAGCCGTCTATTTCGTAACTTCACCGTTTAACAGCATAGAGGGCTGTGGGAGCGACGTATCGCGTATGCCGTTAAAACAACAGTATATTAATCGACCATGCTACCATCAGTTAAATACGAAGCCACATGCCGTGCTCCAATAAAAAAAAAATGCCAATAGTAAATAATAGGCCACAAATTTTAAATATAATAATTATATCGCTAGATAAATTGTCGGAAAAAAAAATGTTTTCTTTACGAAATACCTACAGAAAAAAAGTAGTAAGTTGCGTTTTGCTAAATTCTTGCGATGTACTTTTTATAAAACTTTTAATAAGGCCTATAGAATATTTCAGCGGTTTTATTATATGTTCAAAAGAAAATGTTTACTTAGTTCGTTGCTCTTTTTTCCGTCCAGCATTTTCTGTCGTCTAAACAAGGAAGTGTCCAGCACAGTCCAGTCACGTAGGCCGTTTTATAGTACGTTTTTTAAGGTTACTTTACTGGATACAGAGTAGATCACTTAATAAGAACTCAGAGAAGACGTTACAAATGATCATTGGAGATTTAAATTCATAGTATTTATTTGTTGATGAAGCAGCGAGGATTTTAAAATATTTCGTAGCCGCATCATTCTGCCGGCATAGTGGGGGTGGTGAATATTGTTAAACAACAATTTATTTATCGGCCCCTCTCATGGATTTTATAGGCCTGTTCGTCATTAAGTAGAAAAAAAGTGACATATATAAAAAAATCTAATATTAAAAATTCGAAGGTGTGACTGCCTGTCTGTGTAACTTCTAAACTACTGCAATGATTTCGATAAAATTTTGTAGGGAGGTAAAGTGATTCCAGATCATCATATGATAGGTATTACAGTTTATTTATAAAATAATAATAAATAGCCCTTTTGGCTCCCGAGAACCGGTACGGTAACAGTCTCAGGGTACCCAGCGAGATTAACCCCCCTTATAGCGCCGATGGTATTTGGAGGCATCACTTAACAAGTGGCGAGTTTATTGCGGTGTTAATGATGGTATAGCCTTGTTGTATAAAGCGGTCACCTATACCAGGTCCGAGTTTGTTGTCACCTGCTTAAACTTGTTATCAGTTTCACGGTGACTTTTTTTTTCTCACTAGGCTGAGGCCGCTTCTATTAAATTTATTATACTTTTTTAAATACCTATTAAAAAAATAAATTAAATTATTTTCATATACTTAATCTAAGCCTTTTAATAAGAACTTAAATAATGCATGCGAAACCGTATGCAAATGCTAGTAAAATAACTAGCAAAACCTTATTATTATAGGAACAAACAAGATAATAAGCGCTTTTTTTAATTTTTTTGACTGACTAATACAGGGAACCTGAGGGGCATTATCTGTTTCCAACGGTGGCGTGGCTGCGAGATTCGCTAGCCGATAAGCGCTTTATAAGAAGTATGTTACTTAAAAAAAAACTAAACAGCATTTTTTTTTCACAATTTGATTTAGTTATACATGACTCGTTATGATTTTTCTATTGTTAAGAGTCAAGCAACTATGTACCTACCAACCTCTAGGTAAAAAATATAGTAAAAATTATAACGCGTCCTTTAGTTTTCCTGAAAGTTTAAATGATAGAGAATACATATAAAATATAGAAAAATAATATATTAGATCCGTCTTTGTGCTTTGTGCAATAAGGTTTTAAATACACTGGCCTTTAAAACTTAGTACATACCACCACTGCCATAAGTGAATGTACAAGTTTAAGGGTCGTTTTCATAGAAAAGGTTCCGGAAGGAGGTTAACCTATTTTATTGAATGAGATAACCTGATATTTTTTTATTAAAGTAATAAAACATATATCATGTCTGGTTTTATAAAGAAGAATTGTATTTATTTTGTGTTCGAGAAAATAATGAAATAAGAAGACAATGCGTCGTTATGTTACTTTCAATATCGGAAATCGGAATATATCGGTTTTCCCTGAACTAAGTTACAGAGACGGGAGACAGCTTTTTCATGTAAAGATATATAGATCCTTTATAAAATAAGATAGTGAATAATATTTATTTCGAACATTAAGGGCTTCCGACAAAAAGAAAAAACTTATATACGTGGTGGCCGAGTTGGTTAGACCTTGGACTTAGACTTCAGACTAAACACTCAGCTCCCTGGTTCGAATCCCGGTGTGTAACATGAGTTTTTGATTAAAAAAACTGTACATTTGTTTGACAACATCACTATAGTGCCTTGGAGAGCACGTTAAGCTGTCGGTTCCGGTTACACTGTACCAAGTTGTGAAACTGTTTATAGATGGGATGGTATGGGTGAGTCTATTAAAAACATCGCAACGAGCTAAGCACATGTTCGGTGTAGACTTATACCATCGGTTACGACGAGTTGGAATAAAAACCCCTCCGCTGGCTACCCTGGGGCCGTCCAGGCGGTCTAAGGCACCCGTGATGATATATATATACATATGTAATTATATATATAATTAAACTTACTGATAATATTGAATATTCAAAAATAGATATGACTATATTGATTTTAATTTTTTTACAATTTTAAGCAATTTTTGTTAATTTAAAAATTTCTTTTATTTTGCTAATGTATGATGGCTATCGACATTTCTCACATATTAAGTATCTATAATTATTTCAACTTTGAAATGCTAATTATCGCGTGAATACTACGTGAACATGCAAAAAAAAAATCCTAAGCATTTTATGTTAAGCTTGAAAATGTAAAACACTTTTATGTTAATTTTCATTATCGAAGCTAAAAACAGAAATTAATTCAGAATTTAACAAAATTTTTGTTCAATATTTGTATATTTTTAAATAACTTCGGGAATCATTTTGAATATTTCGTACTTAATGGTAAAAACGATGCCAAAAGTTAAAAGAAATATAATCCATAAACTTAACTATTTTTTTCTAGCTAAACAATGATACCCAGTCGATAAGTTTCAATAAACTTTTATATTTTTACGCCCACAAAGGATACACAAATTATAAAAGGCAATAAATGTAAAAAAAAGTATAGACATGAAAATATAGAAAAATGTGCTTCGCTAAATTAGGCATATAGAAAGAATGCCTGATGAAAGAATGACGAACCAGACGAAATCGTGATATTAAAAGGTTATACTTTGGGCTAACATGAGGTTTGGCTGATCAAATCATAAAACTTTTCCTCAAAATTTGTTTTAAAACAGATTTCTTTTTCAATTCTTTCCACCTTAATTTCACATTAAGGTGGAAAGAAATGTGTAAAAGTTTCCGAATTTGGCGTGCATGTATAAGAAGTGTTATGACTGTTCAAATTGTTTGCCGCTATCTATACATATTCTTACGTATGCCATTCCAAAAAACACCCGGAATAAATAAACGATTTGCCACCAAAGTTCTCTCGAACCTAATTCTACTAAAATCGGCGGAGTACTTTTCAAGTTATGCGAGCTAGAGCTCGAGCAAGAGCAAGTTTATCGTATAAAATCAGTGCGTTGTCGTCCGCCAAGTCGTAAATACCTTCAAGTTCACATTCAATTTAACTTACCAACTTGCTCGAATTCCAGAGGCAAGACTCGATAAGTTTTGTAATTAATCGCATTTCGGAGCTCAGACAAGTGACACTCACTATGCCAGCTAAATAAACTGTAAGGCTGCGGCTACACTATCAGGGTGGTCCAATTTGCGCTTACGTTGAATACGTATTCTGTATGCTCTTATATTCAGGGCCGTCTTTAACCTATTGGAGGCCCTGGGCACATTAGGATAAGAACTTGACAGAGCACATTTTTTTAGAAAAACAAGAAAGTAAATAGGCATGGTTCAAAAAAAAAACTTTTTAGATTGAAAATTAGTTTAAAAAATATATTTAAATACGTATAAAATCGAAAAATTAATATTTTGCTTAAAAAAACTACAGCGCAAAAAAGGACGATTTTACCTGTGGCAATTTTAAAAAAAACTGGATTACATAAAAAAAAAACGATTTTGACCGCATACGTAAACTAGTGGTTGCGCTTTTGGCGTTGTATCCAGAGGCCGTGGCAATTCTCATGGCAAAAAAATATTAGTAGGTTTTTCTATGCAGTTTGTAATGGTTTGGATGTTTATAAAATAATGTATATTAATATCATTGTTATAGTGACTTAGTTTGTGATCTGGGAAATAAACATGTGTAAATTGTCCTATATTATTTTATAGGACAATTATATTTCAAGTGACATCACTCACATCGCGTATTGTTGTCTTTGGCACTCTTTGGTCGACTACGACTGCACACGGCAAACAAGGTAGAGCGCTGATTCGGCTGTCAGTAGCAATTGGTCTAAATTGAATATAGAAATAACGAGTATAAGCGGGTATTCGACTAAAATTAATTTAGACCAGAGATGAAATACCTTTGTGAACGTGTTTTCGATGTAAACGCAATTTGGACAAAGGAAGGTCTCTTCTATTTAAATTAAAAAAAAAACAAATTTAAAATTATTTATTTAATGTAAATCTTTACAGATATTTATGATATTTCAAAAAAAAAAAAGTTTTTAATAATGAGGTCTTAGAATGCGTTTGGTTAGGTTGCTATTCATCTCCAAAAGTAGATACATAGGTTATTTTCCTTAATTAAATTATACAAAAACTAAACGCGCGATATGAAAATAAAATCAACCGAACGCATGCTACATAACCAACTAGTTTAAGACTAGGTGGTTAGGTGATTTCATTAACATTTAGGTTAAGAATATTTATTAACTCAAAAAGAACATAGATAACATTCACTTACATTGAGTTAACACAAAATTACATTACAAAAATTTTAAACTATCATAGTCGTAATTTCATCACATATTTAAACATAAGTAAATTAAAATATAAGTAATTTAAAATTATTATTTATAATGTACATATAATTATATCACTTAGGTCCCTGGTTCTAAAAATTATGTACATTTGTTTGACAACACCACTATAGTGCCTCGGAGAGCACGTTAAGCTGTCGGTCCCGGCTTCACTATACCAACTTGTGAAACTGTTTATAGATGGGTTATTGAGTCTATTCAAAACATCGCAACGAGCTAGCCACTTGTTCGGTGTAGACTCATACCATCGGCTACGACGAGGTGGGATTAAAACCCCTCCGCTGGGTACCCTGGGGCCGTCTAGGCGGTCTCGGGCGCCGTATGGCACCCGTGATGATACATGAACATAATTATATTATTTTTATTAATTATTAGATATTAACAGAATAACTTTGTTTATTATTAGGATTACATATTTATAGATTAATTTTATTTATTATTATTATATAAAGATAAGTATGTTTCAAATAATTTCAACTTAATCACGCCAGTAATAAATCTATACTAATATCTATACTAATATTATAAAGAGGAAAGATTTGTATTTTTGTATGTTTGTAATGAATAAACTCAAAAACTACTGGACCGATGGCAATATTTTTTTCACCATTAGAAAGCTGCATTATTCAGAAGTAACATAGGCTATATAATATCACGCTAGGTCCTATAGTTGTGGAGCAGTAACCAAAAATGTTTTAAAAACGGGGGAAAAGTATCGTTTCTGAGGCCTTCCGTGGCGTGCGCTGAGCATATAGTTAAAGTTATACAAACCCGTGCGAAGCCGGGACGGGCCGCTAGTGGCATATAAATTCAAAAAGTGCAACTTCAAGGATTTCTTAAAATATATCATTGTTTCCCTTACCACACCGATCATACCCACGCCTTAAATCTGTACTATCACTTCGCTAAGCAGACCGACCACCACCTATACCTAGTCATGTTTCGGTTTTAGTCTGTGGGTTCACCGATTTTCAGGAGTCTATACTGAATCATTTGCTGAGGCGGTTATTTCTTTTCACGGTGCGCTTGGGAAATGGGCAGTTGATTTAACAATAAAACAGTGAAGATATTAAATTAGACTCATAATAAAACTTCGTCTTTTTCGCTGTCCGTTTCATATTCGCATCATCTAGCCAGCATAGTGGGAACGATCAATGCTAGTAAACAACAATATATTGATCGACACTTTTCATGGCGTTTGTAGATTTGATGCTATTAGGTAGATACAAGGTCTTGCATTTTGCAAGTTGCATTGATCGCATTCCTTACCTATGCATCATAGCTTCCTAAAAGCTAAATGTCCTAATAGCACCATACTCAAATGATATTATTCTATATGATAATTTGACAACCTGCAGTTTGCCATAGAGTTGGCCCGGTCCCGTTGAAAATTGCTCGTATTGGGACCACACCTTTTCTGGTAGGTCTGAGAATAATCAGCTGGCACAATTACATTAGAGGAACTCACGTCACTGTCAAAATTCAAAAGTCAAAATTTGAATATGCTGTAGGTGCTACACTACAAAATATATTTTATTAAGAACGACCACACCAATTCACAGAAAACAATAACAATTTCAACACAAGAATAAAGATTTCGTTTAAAAAAATAAAGAAAATAAAATTAGAACCAACGGGTATAATGACCGTTGTCCCATGGCTATTAACGCCGCGTTATCCGTGTCGAGTCTTAATGAAAAATTTCATAAGTCCCAACCGTCCGTTACTGCAACGGTTATCTTCGCAATAACAGTGATACTGTGGCGTAACTACCGGCAATCCGGACAAAAAACCGGAAGACATTGTCCGCGTGTGTGCCGGGTAAAACTCTAATTCAGTTGCTTATTGTTTCGTTTATTTGCGCATTTTTGTTTTGGCGCTGAGATTCGTGTTTTTTTTTTGTCAGTATTTATTTTTACGCCAGGTACAGTCATTTTCTTCAATATCGTCACGCTTTATATAGAATTTTCATAATAAATAAATACCATCACGGGTGCCTATTTAGTTTCCGAGAACCGTATAAACGGCCTCAGGGTACCCAGCGGAGGGAATAACCCGTCATCATTTCGCCGATGGTATTCGGAGGCAACACCTAACAAGTGGCGAGCTTGTGGCGGTGTTTATGATGAAATAGCCTCGTTAAGCGGCCACCCATCCCAGGCCGGCCTTGTTGTCATCTCCTTAACTTTGTTATCAGTTGCACGGTGACTTAACCAAAATGCTGGGGCCGCTTTTTCATATTTTGACAAATTTTCATTACAAGTATACATTAATTATCCACGCTTATTTATCGCCCGTTTTATAACTGCACCCTGAAAGGAAACTTTCACCACGACAAAAAATCAAAGCAATTGTCCTCCGAAAACTGGTGGCCCCACAAACTAAAACGGAAACATGATTAGGTCACTTGACGGTTTTTGCATCTGCTGGCGGTAACATAACCGGTCAGCGGCTTAGCAGAGTTATACCTTAATAATTACAAATTTATAGTCATTATTGAGGTACCTATAAACTACGAAAAATAAATTGTCAAATAAATTGAAAAATAAAGTGGGGAAAATAAATTGTCGTCAAATATATTAAATTTAATAGTATAGTTAATTTAAAATAAATTGTTAATTTTGTTTAACGAGGAAAAGGGCATTTTGCAATAAATTCAATAATTGCAGCAAAAAAAGTGGTCTGAAACATAGTTAAACTGTGTCAAAATGACTGAAAACCTGCTTTAATAATAACTATTATTATCGTTACAACCCCATTTTTTTTTAATGAAAATTAACAATCAATTTTGTCATTTATTTAATTAGAAAAATTAACTATTTGTTTTTCATTTCCAACTCGGTATTCGCGCCTGTCCTCGTGCATTATTAAGCGAATAAATTTAAAATGTACGGATAACCGTTTGCTTCCGGTGTAACCCAGTGACCTTTTTAATTTGCAGGATTTACACGTCAGCTGATTTACCCACAGGAGCTTTAAGATGTTGACGCATGCGCGGTAAGAAGTTTTAGATGCGGGCCAAAAAACCTTTTTCATGTTTAATTCACACAGTTGTCGGTTGTCCTTCTAACACGGAGGGTCTTTTCGACATTTTCTTTATGTGTCGCGATGTTTTCCGTCGTATATATTAGTTAAAATAATATTTTTAAAACTTTAAATTTGTTACTTAATATTAATTCAGTTAAATAAAAGTGTAATAAAATTAAATTTTAATAGAGAATGGTTTTCCCTTCCTTAAAAAAGGTAAGATTTAATTTAGAATTTAAGGAAAAGTTATTTTATTTAAGATGTAATAAATAGGTTTTATTAAGCGAAATATTGAAATGGAAGTCATTTGTATAAGGAGACGTCTTTGATGTTTTATATAAATATGATATGAATCTTGTAAACGTTGGTAATTATTTAATAGGAAAAGCTACCAGTCCCTAGTGCTTAGTTCCCATTGACAGTAATGTATATGAAACATGTTTATTTTATTAATTTATTATTTATTTAATTATACATGGTGACTTTGAAAGGTTATACTTTGGGCTAATATGAGGTGCTACTGATCAAATTTAACAACTTTTCCTATGGAACCATGTGTTGGAAATGAAAAAAGAAATGCCTTCTACTTACAAAAAAAGTAATGTTAAAATGACCAATTTATATATAGGGAAGGTTTTTTTTATTTGCGACACATGGTTGCGTGGGATATATTTAGTCCTCATATTTAGCCCAAAGTACAACTTTTCTTTCGGCCTGTATATTAATTATTATTGGTAAGGTGGGTACATTTAATGATATTTAATATTAATTTTAGGACCAAACAATAATAATACTTGTTTGGTTTTAAATATATTATTTTATTATATATTATAAAGCTTAGGAGTTTGTTTGTTTGTTTGGTTGAACGCGCTAATCTCAGGAACTACTGGTTCGAATTGAAAAATTATTTTAGTGTTGGATAGCCCATTTATCAAGAAAGGCTATAGGCTACATAACATCACGACATAAGACCACTGAAACATGTTTCAAAAACGGGGGAAAAAAATCTTTTTGAGAGCGTACGCTGCGTAAACGGTTAAAGTTACGCAGACGAAGTTGCGCGGATTAGCGAGTATTATTATTATTGTAATCGAAGTAATTGTCTACGCAATGTAAAAAAAAAACTTTTTAAGTATATGGTTTTTTCTTGGTCTATTTCTTTACTACCCAAAACTCGTAGCGCTAGTCTACGCCGTAGTTTATAAAAAAGATAAAGTCTGGACCTGTACATGTATTTTACATATACATCATACATCATTCATCAGTATAATTAGTTCAAGAACAACAAATGGAACAAAAATTACTAGCAACGTAATCGTTGTTTTTCACCCATACATACTTAATTTAATAAAGGTTTCTAGGTTTTAAAATTAAGGAAAAGCGTAAGTAGGTAAGTACATATTTTAATAGGCCGACAGATGGACGAATCACTAAAATTTTTACCGCAGGTTCTGCTAGATCAAGTATGCATTCTGCTACCTGTTCGTGAAAAGCGAAGAGAGAGATGAAAAAGTTCTAAAGCATTGCCCATTATAACATAATTAAAAAATACGACTTCATTGGTTTATTTAAATTACTAGACCTTAACTAGTAAATAGCAATTTTTATTGGAGCAAGACTTCATTTATATGTTGGATATGCATATTCATTAATGTGTTCAACATTAAAATGTTCTTTAATCAAAGTATAAATAAGTTGCCATCATTACGCCTATTTTAATGACTATAAAGTATAATAGTCCATAGCACTCCGTAGGCACTACACTATTATAGTACGGACTTTACAGGGTCGCAATTGAAATTATAACTTGACAATCTAGCTAGACTAGTATATACTAGCTAGGAGTCTAGACTAGGATATACGTGGTGGCCGAGTTGGTTAGACCTTAGTATTAAAAACACTTAGGTGCCTAGGCTGGTTCAAACCCCGGTGTGTACCAATGAGTTTTTAATCTATGTACATTTGTTTAACAACACCACTATAGTGCCTCGGAGAGCACGTTTAGCTGTCGGTCCCAGTTTCAATATACCAACTTGTGAAACTGTTTATTGATGGGATGGAGTCTATCCAAACATCGCGATCATACCATCGGCTACGACGAGTTGGGAAGAAAAACTCCCCCGCTGGGTATCCTGAGGACGTCTGAGGCCGTCGAGGCGGTCTCGGGCGCCGTAAGGCACCCGTGATAATATTTATTTATTATTTATATACTCGCCATATTTGCAGATCTTCTTGAAATATTGTTCTAACCGAGTTTAGTGGAACTGGGACTATTATCTGTTTAAAGCATACTAACGTTTACAGGCAAAATATGAAATGAGTACTTATTGAGAGTACTGTCAACCAAATAATATTGTGTTAATTGTTGACCCATTAATACCTTATAGAGTACTTTTTCGCGAAGTCTGCGATCTCCATACAAAAATGAGCATTTGCACTTCAGTATTCTACTCGATATACTACATACTATTACTTACTCGACTATAATTAGTCGCAGAATTAAAATAACATTTTTGTCAGTCGTTGTATTTGTTAATCTTTCTGTGTTAGAGTTATTTTTTTAATCAGATCGTTTATTTTATATGAATAATAATAATAAAAAAATACAACAAAAAGCTTTTTGCATACAATTACTAACATAAAAATAATAATTGAACTTCTACTAACAGCCAAGTTCTAATATTGGAAGTACATTTGTATGGGTGTCATTACGGCTGCAGAGCCCTTATTTTAGAGTTATAGCATGATAAAGTGGGTCGTCAAAAATTAAAACAAAAACCTGCTACTCTTACAATTACGAGTATTTTTGATTCTACGTAAGTGTCTATGAACATAAGTGGAATATTCCACTACGTATTAAAATATGGCGTACCTAAAATAATTACCAATTAATCTTATTATACATTTATTAATCAAACTATCTAATGATATCTATCATAAATATTGATGATAGAAGGGTTTGGTAATTGTAACCGGTCGACTAAAAAGGTTATAAAGGTAAAATGTTATAGGATTTTTTTTTTTTTTTACTGAAGCAATAATGTATAATAATGTGACTTTGTATTTTTATTACCTATCGGTAAGCAGACAAAATCCACGCACGGTAATGATCAATATAATTATTTACTTTAAAAGCATTGATCGGTCTCACTTTGACTTCACTAAATATTGCGGTTACGAAATGAGCTTCGCTGCTTTATCATGAAATTAAGTGCCAGTTTCATAATCGCACCCTGACAAGAGACAAGCAATCGATGCAATATTCTCCTGAAAACTGGTGAATCTACACCCGACAGACTAAACCCGAAATATGACTAGATCACACGCGGTTACTGCACATTACGGGCGTTGGTAACAAAACAAGTCGGTCATATCATATTATATAGTCCAGAAATTTTATCCTCCTAAAGACTGGTAGCTAGGTTATTTTTATATGAAGTCCCGTTCAGATTCTCGCCTTGTATGCTAATGTACTGTTATTGTATGTATTCCAAAGTTAGGTGCAGTTTGAGAAAGTGTTGATTTTTGACACAGTTGTTGAAAGTATTATAACAGTAGTGGAACAAATATTACAGTAGTACAAAACTAAATAAAGGGAATAAAAATAAATATATAATAATAATAACGAAACACTTAACAAATGTAATATTAAGTAAATACTTTACAGAAACACAAACATGTACACGCATACACCCACCACACATACTCATTAATACTCTCGAACACAAACACACACATACTCTCACGCACATCCACACACAAATATACTCACACACAAGTCCTCACGACACACACAACATACATACGAATGTATGTACACTCACCAACTTTTACATTGAAAATTTTATTTTATAAATAATAAAGTAATAAATACCATAACGGATGCCTTTTTAGGCTCCCGAGAACCGTTTAAACGGCCTCAGGGTACTTAGCGGAGGGATTAACCCGTTCTCATTTCGCCGATGGTATTACTAGGCAACACCTAACAAGTGGCGATTTTATTTTGTATAATTGGATGGATTTTTATAATGTTTTTTCTAAATTATATATTTAATATCATAGATTAAGTAATATGCATAATAACCAATCAACTCACAGTGAATACCTACTATGTTTGAAAGTGCGGAGCCAGCTGAAAATATGTATACAGTATTGATACTAATCTAACAGTAGTAGTCTACTGCATCGATTTCTTGTCGAGATGATAGTCACCTTTCTACGAAACGGGCAGTTGTTTTGACGATAAAGTCGTAGACTTGTAATGCAAATTCGCTTTTGTAGCCACCAGTTTCGTTACCGCATCATTTAGCCGGCTGGTGGGAGCGATATATTGTGTTAAAATTCCATTATGTAGAAATCAGGTAGAAACCAAGTCACATGCGCGTTCTAATAAAAAAAAGCCACAAGACAACGGTATCTCCGTAAGTCTTGCTGTAACATAAATAATTCATTGAGACGTCATTTCGCTGCCAACGAATGGGAAATGCAACATAAACTCCGAAGGCATAAACTTTGTCCGCAAAGTATACATTAAATTTGTTAACGCCTTACTTAATGTTTCTTCCTAAATTTATTTCCTAACCACATGTCGCTGGTAGAATGTCATATTAGCTCGTCTTACAATTAGATTATAGTACCTATACTTTTATTGTAATGTTTTTTTTAGAGTTCATAAAAGGGACCGATCTATGCATTGTTTTTTAACTTAATTGATAATTGACTGCATCGGCATAGTGGGACTATGCCGATGCAGTTACGAAACGGGCGGCGTCAAATACGAATTTGCATTACTAGAGTCTACGTTAATATACCTACCTCCTACTTTATCATGAAATTAACTGCCTGTTCCGTGAGCGCAACCTGAAAGGAGACCTGAGACCTTGGTAAGAAGTCGATCCCCAGAAAACCGGTGTAGCCAAACACTAAAACCGATAAAAACTAGGTCACTTGACGGTTTCAGCAATATGTATGGGTAATCTGTAACAAAGCCGGAAGTAATAGAGATAAATAATATAAAAAAAAAACATGTTTTTTCATCAAGATATCATTATATAATATAAGAATGATAATTTCAGTATATACAAACTGTAAATTTTACAGATATTGCTCTGGTATTTGACGTCAGTTCGAATGTCGGTAAACGAAACTTTCATCGTTCGATCGTTTTCAAACACCGTATTAATTAAAACGACCAAAAGTAAATTATGTCACTCTAGGATTGTACTGTGTATTTAAAAAACAACTATACTTATATATATATATATATATATATATATATATATATATATATTATATTTTGTAAACACCCTGACCAAGACAAACTGTACAGAAAAAATATAAAATAATAAAAGTTAAATCTTACAATCACAAAATCCATCATTAAGCTTAATGTACACCACCATACAAAAGTATAGTACACCTGCCATACAAACGTGCGTACGGCTTTCCGCCAATTAGGGGCGCAATATTTCCGCTCTTTCAGACGCTTTCACAAAGACAGCGACTTACAGGAAGGTTTACGACCATGCTCTTTTATATTCACGAAGCTCCCAACGTAACATTTTGATATGAGGTCACGCCCGTGAACGCAAAGGTTATGTGTGAATCTAGGTAATGTAAATGTATGTGATTCTAGTGTCCTATAGTAGGTATTCACGTTGTAGAATGATATATATATATCAATATCAAATTACTATATAATTAACTCCATTTAGAGTTAAAAAATTCATTGAAGCTATAAAAACAATTTACCGTTAGCCACTTTCCCAAAAAGATATTTAATTTATTTATGAGCAATTTTATTATAAATTGTGGAACTGTTTTATATATTTTTATGGCCATTATGTAACAATTGCTTGTAGCGGGGGGGTTTTAAGATAATTAAAAGAGAAAGTTTAAGTGAGTTAAATACAATTTTATTTAAAATAAGATATTTATTTACAAGTAAAGTTGGTTTTGAGTACAGTATCTATATAATAGACCTACCTAATAAATGTTGGCCCTGCCTACAATGGATATGCCTATTATATACTAAAACTCTGACCGTATAGTATGGGAAGATTGGAGGGAGTGACGAGGGACAGGCTCGAAGATTGGCACGTCGACTGGCACGCAGACTGGCACGTAGACAGGCGACGGCAGCAGATGTAGGCAGGCAAGCAGGAAGGCGGCGGCACGATGGCAGCAGCAGCAAGCACGCACGATTGTAGCAGCCGCACACGATGAGGCGAGGCCTCGTCTCTCAGGCTGATGCCTGAGACGAGGACTCAGATGGCCTCGACTCTCAAGGCTCTAGGCCTAAGATGAGGTCCGTGAAGCAGTGGCTTGCGGCACGATGACGGCAGCAAGGGGAAGGCGGCGGCAGGACGGCAGCACGCAGACAGCGGTCGGCACGGCTGAAGAGGCAGCCGTACACGAAGAGGTGAATTCCCGTCTCTCAGGCCAATGCCTGAGACGAGAAGTCAGATGGCCTCGTCACTCAAGGCTCGAAGCTTGAGGCGAGGTCCTGTAGCACAAGGAGGTTCTCCAACCCTCAGAGCAGACGTCTGAGCGAAGTGGAGTCTAGGCAAATCCCGGAGGCCGCAACTCCAGGATCCGGAGTCTTCAAGGAAGTGTGACAGGATCGGGCCTGGTTCTCGACGTAGCAGGTTCAAGGTTTCAAGGATGAGAACCAGTCGATCACTGTCACTGTAGCTAGACTTCTTCTTCTTCCTTAAGCTTCCTCGAGAGTGACGAAAAATCGCCGGTCCGATATATTTATAGACGATTTTAGAGTTTTACGATTAAAATTCATATTTAGTTTTAATTTATAGAGTGCCAGTATTTTTTGGGTTAGTATGGGAACTTTTGAAGCTACTTAGCGGTCAGAGGAGACGCTAAGATTTAGTGTTTTAAGTATCTAAAAATGTGAAAATACCTAAAGAATATGTTTTAATTTACAATATTACCTAATACATAGTTTATATAAATAAAATTTAAAATGTTAGGAATCTGATTTGATAACCAAAGCCTAACTTTTCGTGAAAACTAAATGAAAAAATTGGAACGTTCACAGAAGGGAAATTTCTAGCTGTCAAAATTCTGGAGTATTACATACAAATATTAACCAATTTAACCATGTTTTTACTACCTGGAATTTTCCCAGAAAACTGTGTATACATTTGGTGGTTATTTTTAAAAAAATGATATGAAGACAAATAAAATAAAATACATAAATATAATATGGAGCGGGTGTAACGTGACAATAATAAACTGCCATTATATTTTATGTAATTTGAAATTTATTAGGGAACCTATACGTATACGGCAGTCTATATCTTTTGTTACATAAATGCATATTATATTTTACAAATATAATAATCTCGTAAACATATATCTACACCTGTTTATGTTAATAATATGTTGAACTTATTAAACATTGGTCGACAAAACTCATATGGCGCTTAGCCCTATAGCCCTTATGTATTTTTTTATTGCTAGGAAAGCTTTTTGTATTTCGGGATTTAATTCTTCCGACGTGGTTACGAAACTCTAATCATTTAGAAAATTATATAAAGAAAATTACTGATTTTTTTTTGGCAATTAATTATAATTACTCAATATTGAGGAATTGCATTTTTTTTTAAATTGTGTGTATTGTATCTAGTTTCTAATCTTGTAATGTCGGACCACCAAAGTACTAAACTTTACCAATAATATTGTCCATTTAGGTGATATTTATGGTGGTTAATAAATAATTAAGTTAAATTAATATCAATTTTAGGTCAACCAATGCGCGTCTATGCAGATCAAATAAATGATCTACTTAAAAAGGGGAAAATATGTAGTATTCATAATAGACGCGCATGTATGAAGAGATGTATGGATGTCGAGGAAGCTAGGGATGTATGTAGAGATCGTGTGAAGTGGCGCACATAGCTCTTTGCCTACCCCTTAACAGGGAGACAGGCGTGATGATATGTAGGTATGTATGTCAATTTGAGTTGATTTTTTGTTAAATTCTTATGGAAAAGAAATTTAAACCTTTTAAACCTAAACACAAGTTTATATATAGTACCTACTGTACTTTTGTGGTCTGTGCTAATGAAATGAAATTTTGGACAAAGAATAAGATCGTTCAGATAATTTCCGTTTTGTAACCCAAATAGACAGCCGTGGCAAATGAACTATGAACGTTTACCCGATATCATTGACGTCTTTGTTTTAAACTTCGTTTTAATTCCGGATTTAACTGTAGGATTTTGGAAAACAATTCCGGGAACAATGGTATTATTTTCATTTGTGACTTCGTTATTATATCCATTAGATATTACAAATGCTTTTCTAAAGATCACTATAGTGGAATTTATCTATATTGCTCACTTTTATCTTAAATAATGAGTCAAATATTTTATTATTTCTCAAAAAGGTGCTTTCTTTTGTCATTTCATATCTCTCTAATAGGTACTTCATTAAAATAAAATAAAAATGGGTTATAATTACTATTAGTTTCAAGAAATAACTTTAAAAAAGGTTAGAGTAGATCAGGGACAGTTTAAATCACTATAGTTAGTAATATACCTAACATACCTCTTCTACTGCTTCGTCGTTGCGCCTTTGGCGTTGAATTTGGAGGTCGTAGGTTCATGTCCATGTCCCATGGCAAAAAAAAATTTTAAATTTTTCTGTACAATTTGTCATGGTCTATAAAATATAATATATATTAATATCGTTGTTTCTGGTGAACATATAGTACAAGCCTAGGGCTTAATTTGTGACTAAGGCAAAAAAGTGCATGTCCTGAGAGAACCCAAAAAAAATTTTTTTTTAATAATAACACTTACTAATAATATGAGTTTTTAATGTTACCTAGGCAAAGGCATGTTACTAAATAGGCAGTTACTTTGTTTTATTATTTAGACGACACAACTCACCCCGGAAATGGGTAGGTTTGCCTTCTTTTCTTAGGAAATATTCAAAAGCCTTTTCTCATAATATTCCTTGACATTTTAAATATATTATTGTTTAACGATAGGGTAATGTTAGGTTAGGCTTCTTAATAGGAATATATAATATATAAATATTCTTTCTTAGTGAACATTAATCATTCTAGAAAACAGTATTTATAAATAATACAATAATATATATTAATAATAAATAATACAAATATTGATCTTTATCTTAAGTATTGTCTTTAGTACTTCTAACAGATTTTTTTTTATTGAAGCAGTGACTTTGTATTAACTACAAAGTTCGTGAATAGGGTCGATAAATAAGTGTTGTGCATTGGTTGCCCCCACCATGCCGTCCAAAAGGGAATTTAAATGATTACACGATTCCGATCAGCCCATTCACAATGGAAAGTCTGCGTTTCCAATATAGAATTGCCCTTCCAGTATTTCTGCAATTAATACTCTTTGTCGTACAATTGAAATAAAATTTTGTGCGTATGTAATAAATATTTCGGTTGACTATAATATTAAATATATATATATTATCTACTAGCTGCAACTTATGTGCGTGTGTTATTTTACGAGATAAACCCTATTACTCATTTCTCGCATATTCCAGTAGCTACTTTTTTTTGCAAAATAGATTGTAGGTACGATTTTATTATGTAGGCACAATAAAATCGTACATAAATATAGATTTTTCAAAATTATCAAAGCCCTTATAAATAGAATATCAAACTTTATTTAAACTATAATTTATAGATATTAATATGTCAACTAAAACTCCAAAAAAAAACCCTATGAAAATATTAAATACATTAAAGTTTACAATATTACTTATTTGGTATTTTTTAAACCGAAAGATTTTACGTACATTTATATATATAAAACAACCACGACGGTACTACATACTAAAAGCACAGAATAAAATAATAGTACTACATACTAGACGTAGGTACGTTTTTACCTCCGTACTACGCAATCTGGTAAATAAATACAAACATAAAAGTTTTTTTGTGATATACCTATCAAGACACATGTAACTCAATATATCGTGTCAAATTTAATTTTATTCAAATTAATCAAATCTAAATTCTGGTTTCCGTCGTTCCATCACCGTCAGTACGTTTCTGAACATCTCGCGTCTCCCCCAGGGGTTGTTTTCTGGCCGGCATTTTGCCCGCAGTGATAAATTTGGCCGGGTTCTGGAATTCCCGCGGTTCTGCCAGGATGAGGCCGACCTGCCAAAAGTTTTGGTTTACCTTCACCTATATTAAGCCAGGTCGGTTTGCGAAACCTATTAGCAGGTGACATATTTATTATAAGATTTCGATAAGAACTTCTGGACTTGCGATCCTTTGAGATGAGTTTTTATAAATGTTTTGAATCTCAAGTAAATCGTATTGTTTTTTTTTTCAAAATTGAAACCGTTATGGTGTGATTAGGGTAACCGTACATGTAGATGCACTCTATGAACAAATACGCTTTTCAACCGAAATGTCGTTGCCGCAATATTTTATTCTGTTCTTAGTTCTTGAGCAACTGATTCGTTATACTTACTATGTTTTGTTTTGGTTTTTATCTTCTATTCTCATATTAGGCTTAGGGCACTAGTCTTACTTAGTATACTTCCGTATATTAATAATCGTTTTCCCTTCTTCCTATAATCCTGAGTCTTTTAAGCGAGGCGTGAATAAGATTCTCAAGCAGACATACTGGAATAAATACCAATTGAAGCAAGCACCATTACTACTATTGGTTGAAAACATTGATATTAAATTGCCACTTATCGGGTGGATGTAGGGTCACATCTTCTGCTCTATTGAAAAAAAAAAGCTTCAATGATCCGAATGATATGTTAAGAACTTTTATATTATACGCAATTAACGCTTGAGATTTTTTTTGATTGCGTTTTACCTGTTTAATTATCAAGGTATAAAAAAAACATTTTATACTAAAGCGTTATCTTATCATTCATTATAAATGTAGTTCAAAAGCAACAAAGCCTTACATGTTATATCTCTGAAGGTTATTAAGGTTAATCAAAGGTCCAGCAAACAAACCTATTCTGTAGATAGGTGAACAGGTTTAAGGTTATACTTAATTACAAAATGAACGTGCTTGTTTTTACTACTATGTCGCTACCATTTATTTTGACGTCAGTTAATAAACAATTGTTTGACCATCTTTATATATTAGGCACTAAATGGTAAAATAAAAATAAGTACACAAAAATAATTTTAATTTAATTTAGTTTTTTAGTTTACAGTAGATACAAATTTATATTTATTTATATTAAATAAAAAATCTTTTTCATTAAAAGTGTAATAATGTTGAAGTAATATTTACTTTATTGCAAATTCTTGAGCTAGTATTCAAACGACGTCGACTACGACATCGTTTTATAACATGAGTATTTATAAATGTTTTGAATCTCAAGTAAATCGTTTTTGGGGTTTTTTCAAAACCCTTATGATGTGATTTAGGTGACCGTACACCTAAATGCACTCTATGAATATATACGCTTTTCGACCGAAATGTTGTTGCCGCAATATTTTATTCTATTCTTGAGTACTGATTCATTATATATGTTTGGTTTTGATTTTTATCTTCTATTGTTTTTTTATATTCTCATGTTAGGCCTTCGTATATACCTATATTAAAAATGTCATAATAATAATAAATAAATAATAATATGGTACATAAGATTTCATAGACTAGTCTGTTCAGCACATTTTATAATTAAATACATGCAAATAGTACCTAGGTATGGTTAAAATACATATTATATTGTTAAGCTATAAAATTACATACAATATTAAGTGGGACATTTGACATATAACTATTGCATTACTACATTGTGTACATTTTTATAAACACCCAAGCCAAGCTGTATAGAAAAACATACTAATATTTATTTGCCCAGAGTGGGAATCGAACCCACGACCTTCGGTACAATGTTAAAGTCGTAATCATTATAGACCACGGTCGAATATACAAACCGTCGTAGCGAATGGCATATTGTGATTACACCCAACAAGTGTCAATCTCGTCACGGTGTTTGAATATACTATTTATAATAAGTTGGTTAGTAAAACTAGGACCGACAGCTTAACGTGCTTTCTGAGACACTATAGAAGTGTACTTTTTTTAAATAAAAAAAAACACATTGGTATATAGCCCAGGGTTTAAATTCGTGACCATTCCGCTACAACGTAATAAGTTATTTGTAATGTACCTACTAAGTTATTATATCATAGTAAAACCACACGCTTATGATATACGTACCACCCATCTATAGTGTCCATTCTAGTTAGCCCTAGTAAAAGGATTTGGTTATATCCCCTTTCTCAATTATATTTAAGGGCTGTTTCAAGTTGATACTATATATTATGAATAGTGGCTAATTTATTATCCTCGCTCATAGAGACGGCTTATTGATTATGAATAATTGCATTTACATTTACACCAAGGGTACATCACATGTGTACTAAATAATCTTTAAAATATACTATAAAAAAAACTGCCTCCGTAGGAGTGCGTTGTATCGTTTTTATGTACAGTTTGTCATGGTCTGTGTTGTTTATAAAATATAATATATATATTTTCTTTATTTCTAGTAGATACACATAGTACAAGCCTAGAGCTTAGTTTGTGACCATAGCAATATGTGTAAACTGTCAAAATAATAATAACAATATGTATTTGATTTCATAATCTTAAAAGCTTTTATAAGGCTAAAGATTATTCATTTGAAAAATATTTAATTAAGAAATAAAGATTGGTCATTAAGGTTTCATTTTCATATTTTCATAAAATTTATTAGATGTTAAAGAAGCCCTATAACGAATGTAATATTCATCAAGGTCCATAGAGGTATTGATAATAACCGAACCAATTTTCCTAATTCAATGAGCTGTTTCGTAGAATCTGATAATGGAAAATTCCTCGAATATTACGTGGAAAGAATATCTGGTAGATAATGTACGTAGGTAAGAGGTGACATAATACCTGCTGTGCGTAGAATTTCTAACAAATTTTCGTATTAAAAGATGGGTTTATGATAATATCAAAGAAAAACAACATTGTTCATGAAGTTGAAGAAAATTGTGTTTCTTATTGTAGCATTTTTTTTAAACTAAAGATAGTATTACTTTATTAATTATATGGAATGGTAAGCTATAAGTTATATAATTATAACATAATACATATATTTTTTTCGTGTATATACGTGGTGGCCGAGTTGGTTAGACCTTGGACTTAAAAACACTTAGGTCCCTTCGAATCCCGGTGTGTACCAAAGATTTTTTAATTAAAAAAAGTATTTACATTTGATTGACAACACCAGTATAGTGCCTCGGAGAGTGTAGACTCATATCATCGGCTACGACGAGGTGGGATTAAAACCCCTCCGCTGGGTACCCTGGGGCCGTCCAGGCGGTCCCGGGCGCCGTAAGGCACCCGTGAAGATATGTATGTATATTATTTTTTTGAGTGTTCAAAAATATTAGTAATTCAATGGTTGGATAAATAAAAGAAAGTATTTATCTATTGACTCAGTAGTCAGAATACTACAGACGTGATGGAATACCCCTCCTCTGGGTACCCGAGGCTGTAAAGAATCTCGTTTAATTTTACAAAGAATGTTTAGTGTTATAAATATTTAATATTAAGACGATGAAAGGTGAGGGTTTCTTATTATAAATTTAAATTAACTTTTTGTAAGATGGAAATAAAAATAAAGTAAACTTTATGACGTACAATACGAATGTACTCCAAGTTATATGAGCTGTAAAAACGAATTAACTTAATTCTTTGTCATAAATTCAAATACTAAATTTGTTCATTTTAAAATGAATATTTTAAATTTTAGTCTTCTACCTAGCGGCCCCAGCCTAGTGGTTAAGTCACTGCGCAACTGATAACAAGTTAAGCAGATGACAACAAGACCGGCCTGGGATGGGTGACCGCTTTATACAACGAGGCCATTTCATCATAAACACCGCAACAAGCTCGCCACTTGTTAGGTGTTGCCTCCGAATACCATCGGCAAAATGAGGATGGGTTAATCCCTCCGCTGGAACCCTGAGGCCGTTTAAACGGTTCTCGGGAGCCAAATTGGCACCCGTGATGTTATTTATTTATTTAGTCTACTACCTGGATAATAAATTGCTGCAGAGGCTTCTAAAAACCGGCGTAACCACATAACTAGGTCATTTGAAGGTTTTGTTACTTGTTACTTGTTACTTAACTTTTCTCTCACCTAAATCAAAATAAAATAACAATTAATGAAGTTAGCAACCGTAGCAAACCTAATATTTAGTTTACATTAAAATAATAAGAATAACAAATCCCTATTCGGTCGAAACAAAGCATACATTATTATTTCATCTACACGTCGAATCCTTTATAATGTAAATGGAGACCCGAAGTTACCTTCTCAATTAATTACCTTGATTAAACCTACAAAAAGATTGTTAATTTCATGAAATTAATTAGAAAGGTTGGCCATTATCCAAATTGCTTCGTTAAACGGTACCAGGACAACAGTATGGCCCAGAAGATCATCAATAAAGGAGGAATCATTTCGCTTTATTGTTGGTCCCACCGACTCCCACCACATAGAGGCTTTCTTTTTCTTCGCCCTTTCTTTACTTAGCTTTTCAAGTACGGAATTAAATCACATTAAGGTTGATTATATACGTGGCGGCCGAGTTGGTTAGACCTTGGACTTAAAAAAACACTTAGGTCCCTGGTTCGAATCCCGGTGTGTACCAATGAGTTTTTAATTAAAAAAAATATGTACATTTGTTTGACAACACCACTATAGTGCCTCGGAGAGCACGTTAAGATGTCGGCCCCGGTTTCACTATACCAGCTTGTGAAACTGTTTATAGATGGGTTATTGAGTCTATCCAAAACATCGCGACGAACTAGCCACTTGTTCGGTGTAGACTCATACCATCGGCTACAACGAGGTGGGATTAAAACCCCTCCGCTGGGTACCCTGGGGCCGTCTAGGCGGTCTCGGGCTTCGTAAGGCACCCGTGAAGATATATATATATAAGGTTGATTTACTTTCTTTTATTTAATTGAGATACATTTATGTCTTATTGACCTGTAGGCTATTTTTGGACAGAGGTTCTTTTAATTTTCGTCTATATTAATATTTATGCCTCTGTTTAATTAGGACATGTAATAGCTATCTCTGTACTGTAGCCTTTTTAAATTTAAACAAATAAAAAAAAAAGCATTTAATTTGAACTGATAAAATAGCGGAATATTTGTTATAAAACAAAGATTAGAATATTCAAATCTTAGGCAATATAAATAACAATAAAAATCAAATTAAGTACCAACCGTCCCTGATAAGACAGTAAGATGTTTTTTTGATTCTTAGATTGGATTGAGAGAAAGCTAAATTTTATTGCATTGTTCTAACGACCAAGTAATACATCAGAGGCTCTATGGGTTTGCGCATTGTAGAAACGTAACGTACTTGTATACGTATACGTGAGCAACAACCATTAGGATCGCTTTATTCAATCCTGTACAGGGCTTGCAACCGGTATTTAAAATACCTGTATAATATAGGTAATACCGGTATAATCAATTTCGGTTCTTCTATACCGGTATAAGTTAGAGAACCGGTAAATATACGAAAAAATACCGGTATTTATTACGGTTATTGCGACGTTGTCAGTTTGCTTCAAATAAATTAGATTCTATAACATAAATCCCTTGTTCATAAAAGTTCTTCAAGAATACTTTAGTTAAAATAGTATTTTATATTTATGCATTTTTATAAAATCCTTATTTGGATAATCTTACATTAAATTTTTAAACATAAAAATTTAATGAAAAAAAATCTGGTGAGTGGGACTCGAACCCACGAACCTCGCTATCGTGGCAAGGCGCTCAACCGCTGAGCCAACCAGGTTCCAGTCACCCCTCAATAATTTTGTCATTGCTTGTTATCTACTTATGCACAGACGCCCTCTATTAGCTTTCTTCTATTAACTCTATACGAGTGAAGTTAGAAGTCCTAGTTTCTAATACTAGATGGCAGAGGAGTCCTTATTTTATTTTTACTTTTTTCAGTATTTTATATTTATGCAGTTTTATAAATTCCTTATTTGGATAATCTTATATTAAATTTTTAAAGATAAAAATAAAAAACAGACTCCTCTGCCATCTAGTATTAGAAACTAGGACTTCTAACTTCACTCGTATAGCGTTAATAGAAGAAAGTTAATAGAGGGCGTCTGTGCATAAGTAGATAACAAGCAATAACAAAATTCGTGAGGGTGACTGGAACCTAGTTGGCTCAGTTGTTGAGCGCCTTTCCGCGATAGCAAGGTTTGTGGGTTCGAGTCCCACTCACCAGATTTTTTTTCATAAAATTTTTATGTTTAAAAATTTAATGTAAGATTATCCAAATAAGGATTTTATAAAAATGCATAAATATAAAATACTATTTTAACTAAAGTATTCTTGAAGAACTTTTATGAACAAGGGATTTATGTTATAGAATCTAATTTATTTGAAGCAAACTGACAACGTCGCAATAACCGTAATAAATACCGGTATTTTTTCGTATATTTACCGGTTCTCTAACTTATACCGGTATAGAAGAACCGAAATTGATCATACCGGTATTACTACCTATATTATACCAGGATTTTTTTCATTGCATTTTTATCTTTAAAAAAAGTTGAATTATATATTGCATTACAATATTATGGAACTCTTTAAATATATGGACAACTCTACATGCGCGGTTCCACTCAAAAAATCGTTGCTTAAAATAAGTGACCATAGGATGTAACCACCCATCTTATATAAATTCCAACTTCTAAGTGCAATCAAACCAAACGTTATTAAAAATATAACATTGAATTACATTATGTTGCGTTGTCAAATCAACCACACCTTGCGGCTCTCAAGAATAAGGTTATTATAAAATAATATAATCTACCAGTATAAAATAATATAATGTAATATATGTGGTGGCCGAGTTGGTTAGACCTTGGACTTAAAAAACACTTAGTCCCTGGTTCGAATCCCAGTGTGTAGGCACCAATGAGTTTTTAATAAGCTGTCGTTCCCGGTGTCACTATACCAACTTGTGAAACTGTTTATAGATGGGTTATTGTAATAGCTATCTATGTACTGTAGCCTTTTTTAATTTAAACAAATAAAAAAAAAAGCATTTCAATTAGAACTGATAAAATAGCCGAATATTTGTTATAAAACAAAGATTAGTGTATAATTTGTAGTACATTAAATATTCAACAGATGTCGCTCATATCATATTGCAATGTATAGAATTAAATTATTTGTTAGTTACATATAAAATCCGACAGATGTCGCTGACATCAAAAAACTTTGCACATGGTATCGATTGAAATGTTTATTGATATACAAAGATTATTATTCAAGATTGAACTCGAAAATACAAAGGACAGTAAATAAAGCCGTTTTCGATAAGAACGCAGACTTTTTATTTGGGACCAACACGGACATCCTGGTGCCGCACGGTACGGCGTTGTACATTGGTCCTTCGAACCGGATAACCGCCATAGTGTGATTCACGGTGTTTGACGAGCAGCGCGGACGCCGGTCTTCCCGCACCTTTGAAGAGAAGTGCAGCAGCAGCAGCAGAGCCAAAGGATCCAGCAGCGGTCAGGGGCGATACTGCAGACGACCAGCCGAGAGCCGCTAGTCGTCAGGGACTTCAGTCAGCGGGAAGAAGGGGAAGCCAAGCAGAGGCTTCAACACAACTACTCAGCGGTATTGGAGGTTTCAGTGTTGGTATATTCGAAGTGATTGTGAGTACATTTTTAATAATTAGTTTAAAAATCAGACAGCCGTCGAAGTGCAGAATTTTGGACTTAGAATAATTAGTGAAAAAGTGAACTGACGGGGAATCTATGCCCGATTTTACATTTTGCAATTTAAACATTTCAAAGACTTAGAATATTTTATTAGTTTTTTAATGGTGTTAGTTTTAAGATAGAATAATTTTGGTTAAATTTTTTATTTATTGTGCTAGCTTTAAGAAATTAAAATGGAACTAGAGACATTAATAAATGTACAAGACGATTTGTATTTGCGTATTAGCAAGGCACGTACAAATTTAAAAAAGTCTCCAAAAGAACGAATTACTAGTGAATACATAGAAAATAGGCTGGAAGTATTAGAGAGCTATTGGCAGGACTTTAGAGCTGGTCATAAAGAACTCTTGCAGTCAGTAGATAGTGCTTCATTTAAGGCTCATTCATACACTAGTAATGAAATATACGAGAGGTGGTAGTGTCTGGTGTACAAAGGTGAACTAAAGCAGATCTTAAAGCAAAAGATTGGAGATGCTGCCACCACTCCGGTTGCAGCATCTACTTTAGAGTATCAAGTTAACAGAGTGCACACTAGATTGCCTGAGATAACTATTCCTAGTTTTTCAGGCAATTATAGAGAGAGGATTAACTTTAAGGATTTGTTTGGTTCATTGATTCACCAGAACAAATCGCTTGACCAAGTCCAGAAGCTGCACTATCTCAAAAGTCATTTGGTTGGCGAGGCGGAACAGTTCCTTAGGAATATCACGGTGTCAAATACTGATTATGACCAATGTTGGAAATCATTGGAAGAGCGGTATAACAATAAAAGGTATTTGACCAACTGCGTGCTTAAGAGACTGTTCGGGTTAAAGAATAATAATATAGAGTCAGCTAGTTTTCTTAGGGGCTTGTTGGATACAACTACAGACTGTCTGAACACCTTGACTAACATTGGCGTTGATGTTTCAAACTGAGATATCATGATAATTTATATGTTGACTTCAAACTTGGACCCAGAGACTAAAAGGCAATGGGAGTTCCATGCCTCTGGAGACATCAAAGCTGATGTTCTGCCGACCCTTTCAGATTTCAATAACTTTATTATAAGCAGGTATAGAGCTCTTGAGTTTTTAGAAACAAAAAATGAAAGTAAATTTAGTAGTGTTGTGTCCAGCAATAGTAAGTCAAAGACACATCATGTAGCCAATAATAGTAAATCTAATGTTAATTGTGAATTTTGTTCGGAAGGTCACATGTTATGTTTTTGCAAACAGTTTGCCAGTGAAAGTTTAAATAAAAGGCGAGAATTTGTAACAAATAATAATTTATGTTATAATTGTTTGGGCAACAACCACCCTGTGAAATTTTGCCGAAAATCCACTAATTGTAGAATCTGTCGGAAACGCCATCATTCATTGCTCCATCCAAATCATGCTTCATCTTCAGCTGTCATCCAAAAGAATGTAGTTCAGGCAGTTGAAGAGCATCCAGCTGGGAATGAAATTAGGTCGGTTACGTCTCATTTTTCGAAAGGTAAAGTATGTAACCAAATTTTATTAGCCACAGCTCTGGTCAGAGCTGAGTCTAGAAATGGACAATTAAAAATATTCAGGGCTTTGTTAGATCAAGGCTCTCAAGCCTCATTTGTAACGGAGGCTACAGTCCAAAGTTTAGGTCTTAAAAGGATACCTATCAACGGTACAGTATCGGGGGTAGGAGGTAGTCAATTACTTGTAAATATCAAACATGCAGTAATTATAAAGGTTCAATCCTTGGCTGACCCAAACTTTAAAATGGAATTAAAAGCATATGTTTTGAAAAACATAACCACTAACCTTCCAGAAAGAAGGTTAGTTGCCCTGGATTGGGTTGAAATAAATAATATTTGTCTTGCTGATCCAAGCTATAACACACCCAACAGAATAGATATTTTATTGGGTGCGGAGGTGTATGGGCAAATTTTAAGAGACGGTGTAATAAGAGGTTCTGTGATGTCTCCTGTTACACAAATCACCACCTTAGGGTGGATTTTATCAGGCTCTGTCAACTCCGCAGGGACGAATAGCAAAATAAAGGTAATACATGTACAAATGAACCAAGAAGATGAATTATTAAAACGATTCTGGGAGTTGGAATCAAATGAAAATAAAACTCCAAAAAGGATATTAACCCAAGAAGAAACCAAATGTGAGGAATTATTTTCACATACCACACGACGAGATGAAGAAGGCAGGTATGTAGTGAGACTTCCTTTCCGCAATATTCCAACTTCTTGCATAGATGGAAGATCCCGAGAGATAGCAGTTAGACGATTTAAGTCATTGGAAGGAAGGCTAAGTAAAGATAGTGATCTGAAACGAAGATACACCGAGGTAATTAATGAATATATACAATTAGGACATATGAAATTAATTACAGAACCGGAATTAAATTTAGATAATTCAGTGTACTTGCCACACCACGCTGTAATAAGAGAGGATAAGCTGACTACAAAGGTCAGAGTGGTCTTTGATGCCTCATGTAAAAATAAAAATGGTATATCATTAAATGACACTTTAATGGTGGGACCTACTTTGCAGCCTGATTTACGTTGTCTGATAATGCGTTGGAGAAGACACCGTATCGGTCTGGCAGCAGACATTGTAAAAATGTATCGCATGGTGAAAGTCAATGAAGAAGATACAGACTTTCAGCGCATTGTATGGAGAGAAAATCAAGAAGACAAAATGTGTCATTATAAACTATGTACGGTGACATTTGGTACAGCATGTGCACCATATTTGGCTGTGAGAGGGCTGAACCAAGTGGCTGTCGATGAAGGAAGTTTGTATCCAGTGGCTGTAGAGAAGGTAGCTAAAGAATTTTACATGGATGATCTTATGACGGGCATTCACACGGTAGAAGAAGGTAAAACCCTCTACGAAGAAATGACTAAACTTCTAAAGAAAGCAGGTTTCGAATTGCAAAAATGGATTACTAATAACGAAGAATTACGTAATAAAATAAAAGAAAGTAAGATAAATGAAAGCATGGTTGTAGAAAGTAAAGAAAGGCTAGAAATCAAATTTGATAGTTTAGTAAAGATATTGGGACTTACCTGGAACCAGAAGACCGATGAATTCCAATACTCGGTAAAGCTGCCGCCGCTGTCAGAACCTGTAACAAAAAGAACAATTATTTCCGATGTAGCACGTTTGTATGATCCTATGGGATGGATAGCACCTAGTGTAATTATAGCAAAAATATTTTTACAAAGGCTATGGTTAGCTGGAATAGAATGGGATGAAGAAGCACCAATAGATATACTAAATGATTGGCTTACTTACCGGGATGAACTTTCAGAACTTACAAACTTCAATTTACCTCGGTGGTTAAAAATCGATTCGAGCGATTGCAAAATAGAACTGCATGGTTTTTCCGATGCATCAAACGTCGCTTATTCTGCAGTCGTATACAGTAGAATAATAAGTTCAAACGGAGAAAGGCATGTATCTTTGGTTGTCGCAAAAACACGAGTAGCACCAGTTAAACAGGTCAGCATACCACGCTTAGAATTATGTGGTGCAGTGCTATTAGCAAATTTATTAATAGAGGTAGCTGAATTATTGGATATTCCAAAAGATAACATACGAGCGTGGACAGACTCTACAGTTGTCCTTGCTTGGCTAAACAAACACCCGAGTAACTGGAAAACATTTGTGGCCAACCGAGTCTCGGAGATTATAACAGTTGGTTTAAATGCATCTCAGTGGTTTCATGTAAATTCTAAAGAGAACCCCGCAGATTGTGCATCTCGAGGTGTCACACCATCAGCGTTGAGTGATCATAATTTATGGAAATTTGGTCCAACATTTTTACAAGAAGAAAATATAATATATAAAAAACTTAAAAATAATAAAACAGATATGGAAGAGGTAGTTAAGGTTAATTTAGTTACATCAAATAAACAAGGTATTTTATGGTATAAATTTTCATCACTAAATAAATTGATAAGAGTTGTGGCATTTTGCAGACGATTTCTTACAAAGAAAGATCCACGTCAGACTAAAGACGAATATAAATATTTGAATAGTTGGGAACTTGATGAAGCTTTAAATTGTTGTATAAAATTGTGTCAAATGGATAATTTTAGGGTAGAATTATTAGAAATTAAAAAACACGGGTACATAAAAAATAAATCAAGTAAGATAATTTCATTAAATCCGTATATTGATGATAAGGGTTTAATGCGAGTAGATGGTAGAATACATCAGGCTTCAATGGAAGATAACATAAAACATCCTGTCATTCTACCGCATAAATCAAATCTTACTGATTTAATTGTAGATAACGCTCATTTAAAGACGTTGCATGGAGGACCTCAATTGATGCTAAACTATATACGCACAGCATATTGGATAGTAGGAGCGAAAAACTGTATAAAACATCATGTGCTTAAATGTGTCAAATGCATTCGTTATAAACTACATAAGAAGAATCAATTGATGGGGTCTCTTCCACCAGTTAGAGTTACACCTGCTAGACCGTTCTTAAGAAGCGGTGTTGATTATGCAGGTCCAGTTAGTTTAAAGACTTCTCAAGGGAGAGGTCACAAACCCTATAAAGGATATATATGTTTGTTTATATGTATGGTAACAAAGGCTATCCATATAGAGGTTGCAAGCGATTTGTCATCTCGAGGCTTCATTCAAGCTTTTAAACGATTTGTATCACGGAGAGGGCATTGTGCTGAGTTATGGAGCGACAATGCGACTAATTTCCATGGGGCAGCCAAGGAATTGAAGGTTTTGTTTGATGCTGAGGCATCAATAAATAAAGAAATTGGGGATTGTTTAGGTACTAACGGAACAACGTGGCACTTTATACCGCCAAGGGCACCGAATTTTGGCGGATTATGGGAAGCCGGAATAAAGGCTAAATAATCACATAAAACGAGTAATTGGTGACTCCGCTTTAACTTTCGAGGAAATGGCGACACTTCTCAGTCAAATCGAGGCGTGTTTAAATTCTCGTCCATTATCAATAGTAAATAATGATCCTGATCAATCCATTCCATTAACACCTGGACATTTTCTTATTGGTGAACCTATAGTTGGCGTACCAGAAATTAATTATGAAAATTCTAATGTTAGTTCTTTAAAACGATGGCAACTACTTCAAAAAATGTTACAAGGTTTTTGGCGTAAATGGTCAAATGAATATTTAACCCATTTATTAAAGCGGTACAAATGGACTTACAAAGTATCTGAACCGCAAGTTGGAGACATTGTTTTAGTTAAGGAGGATGATCTACCTCCCTCAAAATGGCTTTTCGGCAAGGTTGAACAGAAACATCCAGGCCTAGATAATATCACCAGGGTCGTAACGTTAAAATGTAAAAACACCTTCATAAAACGCCCTGTGTCTAAGATATGTATTTTACCTGTTGCTGACTAGTTATAAGTTTAGTTGATATTGTTCTAAATTTAATAATGTATAATTATAAGATAAATAAATCATGTGTATAGTATAATAAGGTTAAATTAAATCAAAAAAATGTTATAAATTTATAATTGCGTAATCTCATGGTGGGCGGTAAGGAAGGACATATGGTCCTTGGTGGGCGGCATGTATAATTTGTAGTACATTAAATATTCAACAGATGTCGCTCATATCATATTGCAATGTATAGAATTAAATTATTTGTTAGTTACATATAACATCCGACAGATGTCGCTGACATCAAAAAACTTTGCACATGGTATCGATTGAAATGTTTATTGATATACAAAGATTATTATTCAAGATTGAACTCGAAAATACAAAGGACAGTAAATAAAGCCGTTTTCTATAAGAACGCAGACTTTCTATTTGGGACCAACACGGACATCCTGGTGCCGCACGGTACGGCGTTGTACAATTAGAATATTCAAATCTTAGGCAATATAAATAACAATAAAAATCAAATTAAGTACCAACCGTCCCTGATAAGACAGTAAGATGTTTTTTTGATTCTTAGATTGGATTGAGAGAAAGCAAAATTTTATTGCATTGTTCTAACGACCAAGTAATACATCAGAGGCTCTATGGGTTTGCACATTGTAGAAACGTAACGTACTTGTATACGTATACGTGAGCAACAACCATTAGGATCGCTTTATTCAATCCTGTACAGGACTTGCAACCGGTATTTAAAATACCTGTATAATATCGGTAATACCGGTATAATCAATTTCGGTTCTTCTATACCGGTATAAGTTAGAGAACCGGTAAATAACCGAAAAAATACCGGTATTTATTTCGGTTATTGCGACGTTGTCAGTTTGCTTCAAATAAATTAGATTCTATAACATAAATCCCTTGTTCATAAAAGTTCTTCAAGAATACTTTAGTTAAAATAGTATTTTATATTTATGCATTTTTATAAAATCCTTATTTGGATAATCTTACATTAAATTTTTAAACATAAAAATTTAATGAAAAAAAATCTGGTGAGTGGGACTCGAACCCACGAACCTCGCTATCGTGGCAAGGCGCTCAACCGCTGAGCCAACCAGCTTCCAGTCACCCCTCAATAATTTTGTCATTGCTTGTTATCTACTTATGCACAGACGCCCTCTATTAGCTTTCTTCTATTAACTCTATACGAGTGAAGTTAGAAGTCCTAGTTTCTAATACTAGATGGCAGAGGAGTCCTTATTTTATTTTTACTTTTTTCAGTATTATATATTTATGCATTTTTATAAATTCCTTATTTGGATAATCTTATATTAAATATTTTAAGATAAAAATAAAAAACAGACTCCTCTGCCATCTAGTATTAGAAACTAGGACTTCTAACTTCACTCGTATAGCGTTAATAGAAGAAAGCTAATAGAGGGCGTCTGTGCATAAGTAGATAACAAGCAATGACAAAATTCGTGAGGCTGACTGGAACCTAGTTGGCTCAGCTGTTGAGCGCCTTGTCGCGATAGCAAGGTTTGTGGGTTCGAGTCCCACCCACCAGGATTTTTTTCATTGCATTTTTATCTTTAAAAAAATAATATTAGTTAAAATAGGTAGTTAAAAAACCCTATTTTTACCTGTAATACAAATATAATATAATATTTGTATACAATAATCTTTTTATATTTGTATATAAAAATATTTTTTATTTTAGTTTTTATTATTATGTTTATTTGTTATTAATATAGGTTTTGTTTGTAAATATAGTTATTTTTTAATGTGAGTTTTAAATATTAGAAATAAATATATACAAATAAAAACTTTTAGTTATTTAAGTGTATATTAAAAGATAGGGAAACATTAATATGATGTCGACATATATGTGTATTGAACCGCAAGGCACCCCGATATGTATGTATAATTCTTAAAATACATGAGATAAGCCCGCGTGCTTCTTTCTCAATTACTTGTGAGTATTCCTCCCTCTACTTCACAATTATACCGGTAAAACGTTTATTATACCGGTATTTTGCATACCGGTAAAGCATTTGGGTTATAATTATACTACTACCGGTTCAAAGTCCCATACCGGTTTGCAACAAGGTCGCCGATACCGGTTACTTAAAAATACCGGTATTCCAAGCCATCCTGTACCAAAAATAAAGCGGCCCTATTGGTTGTTGCTCACGTATACGAATACAAATACGTTACGTTGCGACAATGCGCAAACCCATGGTAGAGCCTCAGTACTGTAGCCTTTTTAAATTTAAACTAATAAAAACAAAGCATTTCAATTTGAACTAATGAAATAGCGAGAATATTTGTTATAAAACAAAGATAAGCCAAATACCTATTAGGCAAGATAAATAACAATTAAATAAAAAATAAGTACCAACTGTCCCTGATAAGGTATTAAAATGTTTTTTTGATTCTTAGATTGGATTGAGAGGAAGTAAAATTTTATTGCATTGTTCTAACGACCAAGGCAGGCTTTCTTGTGGCATTAAGCGATACTTGTCAACTCAAATGGTGTGTAAATCCTGTGGGAAAGGGCTCCTCGAACAGAATAGAATTTCGAACTTAATGCTATTACAATGATTTGGTTTTTAATCGAATATCATGATTTGTGAGTTACTTCTTTATTCGTTTGAGGATTTATTTTTCATTATTTGAAGCTTTTGTATTTTTTATTTTATTCATTTGTTTGATTAAAGAGGAGATGGAGGTCTTAGCTTATCAGTGGGACAGTATGGGCTGGTAATAATAATAATACAACTTGTAACAGATCCTACAGATTGTTGTTTTGCTAAAGTTTATATATAAGCTTATATTAAGAGTGATTAGGTATAACAAATATTTACAATTCATTTATTAAACGAGTTTTAATACCTTATTACTTTAACTTCTACACCACACTACTTCACTATACCAACTTGTGAAACTGTTTATAGATGCGTTATTGAGTCTATTCAAAAACATCGCGAGGAGCTAGCCACTTGTTCGGTGTAGACTCATACCATCGGCTACAATGAGGTGGGATTAAAACCCCTCCGCTGGGTACCCTGGGGCCGTCTAGGCGGTTTCGGGCGCCGTAAGGCACCCGTGATGATGATAATAATAATAATAATAATATGTAGGACAAATTACACATATTGCTCTGGTCACAAACTAAGCTCTAGGCTTGTACTATGTGTACCAGAAGCAACGATATAATACATATTATATTTTATAAACACCCAGACCATGACAAACTGTACAGAAAAAAACGTACTAATATTTTTTGCCATGGGTGGGAATTGAACCCACGACCTCCGGATACAACGCCAAAGGCGCAACCACTAGTCTACGGAGGCTGTCAAAGATACATTCATACATTCATACTTTCAATAAAAAAAAACTAATAGATATTTTTTTTGTTTTTTATGAATATCTAATCGAAGTTTGCGTTCTACATATACTAATATTTTAAAGCTGAAGGGTTCCTTTGTTTGGTTGAACGCGCTAATCTCAGGATTGTACTGGTACTAATTAAAAAAATAGGCATATATACTCGTTATATAGCATATATGCTACATAACATCACGCTACAACTAATAGGAGCGGAGCGTCAATGAAAAATGTTGCAAAAAATGGGGAAAATTTATTCTTTTTGGGTCTAGCTTCCGTTGCGCGCTGCGCAAACGGTGAAAGTTACGCAAACGAAGTTGCGCCAGCGAGCTAGTAAAAATAAAATATAAATTAAATCTGACCTAAAGTAAAAAAAAAGAGGAATAATATTTTAGCCAATCATACAAACTTAACTGATCTTGTCTTTGACGAGCGATTTAACAACTACCACGCTTTTAGCAACCCGGCTACAAGATCGATCGACTAATTTAATTGCCAAAATCAGAAATTATCACGAATTTTATTAGAATAATTTAATTTATTCGTTCACCAGTTTTCCGGAAACTACTGCATAGATTTATTGTCGAGGTGGTAGTCTCCTTTTATGGCGCGGTTACGAAACTTGCGATTGATTTGACGATAAAGCAGCGAGGATATCAAAATAGACTCAGATGCGTTTCAATAATAAAAAAAAAGTTTTCAAACAAGTACATTACCTATATGGTAGGTAAATATTATTTAACTACTGCTTTTTTATAAAAATTTTTGGAAAACTTTTATTTTACTTTAAATAATTCTCAAAAAAAAAATTTTATTAGCGTGTTTCGAAAAAATAGGTATTAATTTAAATATATGGTTTTTATCTTTTATAAACTATTTTATTGCAATTAATATCCACATAAAATAATAAAACATAGTTTACATATGTATATAGCCCTAGTCACCACTATAGGATTCCTACCTAGGACTAGTAACTTTCCCGTTCGTATACCTATAGGTTTGTAGGATTCTTATATCATATTTACACATATATCTATATAATAATATTATATATATATATATTTCTAATATAAATAATGAAAACTTACACATTCACATGATATATGTATTTTCTATATCCATATAATAATATTATATTACATAATATTATTATTATTATATTATATATATATATATATATATTTCTTATATACGTAAATATAAATTACACAGAATACAAATATTTATTTACTATTAATATTTAAAATCAAATAAAACTTAGTTTAAATCAAATAAAACTTAGTTTATATCAAATGGTTGTGCATTGGAACCGCGCACTCACTACGATGACGTGCGCGTCCGCCGATCAGAAGATTGCGTGTTCAAATCACGTCGGGGTCACCAGTTATGGGGGGTGGTGTGTGTGGTAGATAGGTATGTGGTGAAGTAAACACTTTAGGTACCTCGTGAGTTTCTTGAGACAGGTAGGTAGTCCGTAAATAAACAACACACAATGGCACAGTGAACTTAATAGTTTATTATTCAAGCACAAAAGTTACACACACATAATACAGTTAGAAAGAAGGAGAAGAATAGTGAGCAGATAGCGAACGATTAAAGCACAAGCAAATATAAATACAATAACAAATCAGTAAACAACTTAGTAAGACGGCGTAGGTGTGTCACGCATCTCGCGGACGACTCTGTACTGAAAACTGGTTTGGACTTCTCCAAAGTCAATTTGAGAGTTTTGATATTACCGAAGACCAAGTCAGATTTAATAATGTCGTTAACAACATTGAGATTCAATATGCGAAAACTGTTAAAGACATTATACTTAATCCACCGGCCAAGGATCGATATCTCAAAATTAAAACCGAGCTAACCAGACGACTAACGGCTTCCCACGAAGAAAAGGTGAAGCAATTGCTGTCTCATGAAGTCCTTGGAGACCGAAAACCATCGCAGTTTTTGAGGCATCTTCAAGACTTAGCTGGACCCCTAGACCTTATTCGTTCAATCTGGAGCACCCGTCTGCCACACCACATTTAGTCGATACTCGCAGCCCAACCGACACATTCTCTGGAGCAGCTATCTTATTTAGCGGACCGCATTAACGAGATCAACTCGTCCTGCAGCGTCGCGTCTACTAGTGTTACAGCATACAATGCCAGCCCCTCAAGCGAGATCGTAGAGTTACAGAAAATGGTTGAACGGCTTTCTACGAAGCTCGACGAATATACTCGCCCGACCCAAGGTTCCAGACAACAGCGTCGGCAATCATCTTCGTCGCAGCACATCCAGGTTCATTTCCAACTACCGCAAGTATCATGTTTGTTGGTACCACAACAAGTTTGGTTCGAAGGCGCGCAGGTGCCTCACACCGTGCGACTACAAGGCGGGAAACGCCATGGGCAGTTGCTAATGGCGACTGACGATTGCCCTGCCACTTCAGGTCGCCTCTTCGTCACTGACCGCGGTACGAACACCCAGTTCTTGGTGGACACCGGTAGTGACCTCTGTGTCTACCCCCGAGCAGCGCTTCGCGACAGACGATCGAGGGCAGTCTTACAACTCTGTGCAGCTAATGGGACCAATATAGATACTTTCGGCTACATAGAACTTAGTCTTAATCTAGGTTTAAGACGTGTTTTTCAGTGGCGTTTTGTTGTTGCTAATGTAACTAAAGCAATTATTAGCGTTGACTTTCTTAGTTTTTATAATTTAATGGTAGACTGTCGTAATCAACGCCTTATAGATAATACAACAACTTTGTCATATAATTCTTGTTTCGCGAACACTGATGTACAATCTGTTAAAGTAGTGACTGGTGATTCAAAGTATCATGATATTTTTAACAAATATCCTGAACTTACTCGCCCATCAGGTACACCAACGCTTCCAATGCACAACACTAAACACCACATTGAAACTACACCAGGGCCACCTATATCATGCACTCCCCATAGGCTTGCACCTGATAAACTTAAAATAGCACGAGCTGAATTCTACAGCGCAACCTTTCAAAAGCCCCTGGACTTCCCCACTACACCTTGGACCTAAGAAGGATAGCGGTTGGCGACCATGTGGTGACTACAGGTTACTCAACTCTCGCACCATACCCGACCGTTATCCAATTAGGCACATCCACGAATTCTCCCAAAGTATAGCTGGCTGCAAGATGTTTACAACCATCGACCTGGTGAAGGCCTATAACCAGATCCCTGTTCACGAGGAAGACATCCAGAAGACAGCCATTACAACTCCCTTTGGCCTCTTCGAATTCCCCGTGATGACCTTCGGCCTTCGAAACGCTGGCCAAACCTTTCAGCGCTTCGTCGATGAGATCACTAGAGGCCTTGACTTTATCTACGCCCATTTGGACGATTTTCTGGTATTCTCCCGCACCGAGGCTGAACACGAGCAGCACCTTCACCAACTTTTTAGTCGTTTGAAGGACTATGGTGTACTTGTAAACACCTCAAAATGCGTTTTCGGGGCCAGCGAGGTTAAGTTCTTGGGATACAGCATCTCCAAGACTGGTACCAAGCCTCTTGAATCGAAGGTCGAGGCCATTACGGATTTTCCCCCACCTAAATCCGTAAAACAAAATACGCTTTTTAGGCATTTTGAATTTTTACAGGCGATTTTTACCTAATGCTGCTAAATTTCAAGCGCCTTTAAACGCTCTGCTTGTCAGTTCGGTGAAGGCATCTCATCCCATCGAACTTACAGGAGACACTTTAGCAGCTTTTAACTGCTGCAAAGAAAGCCTGTCTAATGCAGCTTTACTCGCACACCCAGATTCCTAGGCTACGCTCGCTCTTGTAACAGATGCGATGCGTAACCTGGCAATGGGTGCAGTATTGCAGCAACTGAAAGACAGTGCATGGGTACCCCTTGCATTTTTCTCGCGTAATCTGAGTCCTTCTCAACAGAAGTATTCACCTTACGACCGCGAGCTTCTGGACATATACGAAAGTATAAAATACTTCCAACATATGTTAGAAGCACGACATTTCGTGATATATGCGGATCACAAACCGCTCAGTTACTCTTTTCGTCAGCGAAAAGCCAACTGTTCGCGTATGCAGTTCCGTCATCTCGATTGCATCTCGCAGTTCACGACCGATATACGTCATATTTCTGGTAAAAACAATGTCGTTGCAGATACATTATCCCGTATCGATGAACTGCAGATGTCTATCAATTTACCAACCGCCTCGCAGAATCCCAAGCTTCCGACCAGGAACTTCTTCAATTTCTTGGTGACCAACAATCACTTCACTTACAGAAATTGAAACTTCCTCAAAGCGAGTTGTAATTATATTGCGATCTGAGCCAGAAGACTCCAAGACCGTTCGTGACCGAGGACTTTCGCAAACATCTCTTCGAGAGCCTTCATAATCTTAGTCATCCAGGCCCCAACGCTACTACCAAACTGGTAGCAGAGCGATTTGTTTGGCCCGGAATGCGCAAAGACTGTCGAAATTGGTCAAGAACGTGTTTAGCATGTCAACACGCTAAAGTAAATCGCCACGTATCAGCACCGTTAGGTACGTTCGATTTACCCCGCGCCCGCTTTGCATTTATCCACGTTGATATAATTGGTCCCCTACCTATTTCTCAAGGCTTCAAGTATTGTCTTACCGTTGTTGACCGGTTCACCCGCTGGCCTGAGGTTACACCTAAGGCAGACATGATCGTAGAAACTGTTGGAGAGGCACTAATATCATGGGTCTCCAGCAGGGTGATTACGCGTCTTAAGTTCGCTCGCACGCCAATCGTTATGACGTAAATTTCTAAGATTTTTGGAGCCATTGTTAAGAAGCCCAGCTTGATCTACGTCAGAATGACGTCATAGCGATTGGCGTGCGAGCGAACTTAAGACGCGTAATAACCCTGCAGATTTGGATGCCCAACTGATATTGTCACCGATCGCGGACGACAATTCGAATCCACACTCTTTCAATACCTCGGAAAAGTGATTGGATTCAAACGTCGTCGTACCACCGCGTATCATCCAGCGTGTAACGGTCTTGTAGAACGCTTTCACAGGCAACTCAAAGCTGCTATTATGTGTCATGCGGCATGCCTATTCCAACTGGGTAGACACATTACCTTTAGTTTTACTTGGTATCAGGCTTTTTTTTAAAGATAGCTTACGGGATTCTTCCGCTGAATTAGTATACGAAGAACCACTTCCGGGACAATTCTTTCATACTTCTACTCCGGATTCTACCGATATTTCGGATTTTTCAACTCGCTTGCATAGTTTCGTTGCAAAATTGCAACCCTCACCGCCTGCGCGAAACAATAAAAATAAAATATTTGTCTTTAAAGACTTATCTAGTTCGAGCCATGTATTTTTAAGGCAAGATGCATTACGAGGCGCTTTACAACCTCCTTACTCTGGGCCCTTCCCCGTTATCGAACGTAATGATAAAGTCTTCAGGATTTTAGTAAAGGGTAAACCCGTCACCGTATCAATAGACCGCCTGAAGCCAGCCTATATACCAGTCGACCCGACCTCTACTCCTACACCCAAAGCCTCCACCTCACATGACCCTCCACCTCCCCAACGCGATGAACCTACTCAGAACATCGTCAGAACAACCCGTTCTGGCCGCAAAGTTCGATTTCCGAATTATTATCGCCCGTAGTAACGGTCTCCCAGGATGTTGTAGGATTCTTATATCATATTTACACATCTATATAATATTTTATGTATATATCTATTTCTAATATAAATAATGAAATATTACACATACACATGATATACTATACATATGTATTTTCTATATCCATATAATAATATTATATTACATAATATTATTATTATTATATTATATATATTATTCTTTTATACGTAAATATAAATTACACAGAATACAAATATTTATTTACTATTAATATTTAAAATCAAATAAAACATAACTTATATCAAATGGTTGTGCATTGGAACCGCGCAATCAACAACTAGACATTGGCAAAGCGTCAAGTTTCGCGTCAAGCGAAAAGCCATTCATCAAAATAATAATAATAACCTACCTGTCTCAAGAAACTCACGAGGTACCTAAAGTGTTTACTTCACCACATACCTATCTACCACACACACCACCCCCCATAGGTTTATAAAGAAAATGAGTAAAAATCGTATGGAAAAGATAAAAATGTCCATAAAAAAAGCGAGTGGAGACAGTGATATCTTCAAACTATTAACGGTTGTTCAGTTACCTACATTAGTTTTAGCTGCTACATGTTATCGATTAATCAATTTGTCCGGAAAAATCATAAAATCTTTTTGTGAAAAAATTATAAATCTATAGAAAAAATACTTTGTTGTTTTGATTGTTATGTGAAAAAGTAGCGAAGGGAAGTTTTGGTCTTATTTTATTCATTAGCATCTACACCCATGTAAAGCCATGACATAAGCTAGTAAAATACAACTAAAATAAATAAAATGCGCCGTAGGTTTTGAGTTGTCAATGTTATTTTTATCATAATTCTGTCAAAACCACAAACTTTAAACACGAATTGATAAAACATTTATTTAACAAAGCACTTTTCTACACAAAAAGTAATGTTTGATCATATTCAGTCCAATGGACAACAATGCAATAAAAGCAGAAAATGCGCTTTAAAGCAACAACTAATGTAGTATTGTTACACTGTTCTCATATCGGTTAACGCTTCAGCGCTTACGGGCGCTCGCATGCTTTCTGATACATTGCACACGAACTGCACTTTTGTGACAATTTGACCAGAAATTTTGGACATCCATTGTTATGAAGTCTCAGATTTGTTGTTTTACAATATTTTATAACAAGTTATATTATGTAACAAGAATAATACCGAATTATGATGAATAATTTATGTACATCTGTTTGACAACACCACTATAGTGCCTCAGGGAGCACGTTAAGCTGTCGGTCCCGGTTTCACTATACCAACTTGTGAAACTGTTATAGTTATATAGTATAGATGGGTTATTGAGTCTATTCAAAACATCGCAACGAGCTAGCCACTTGTTCGGTGTAGACTCATACCATCGGCTACGACGAGGTGGGATTAAAATCCCTCCGCTGGGTACCCTGGGGCCGTCTAGGCGGTCTCGGGCGCCGTAAGGCACCCGTGATATCAATAATACCGAAGGTTTTATAAAACTTTTAAAAACCACCATCTACATACTTATTGTCCGACTTCCGTGGTTTTTTGGAGGGAAAAATGAAATTAACGAGGTTTAGGAGTTAAAATAATGGACGGCAACAAAATTGCCTTTGTTGCCGTTCATTATGTAACCGCATCATTTAGTGGGAATGATCAATGTTGATCATCAACAACATTGAACGACCCCATTCATAAACTTTGTAAGTCTGCTTACCATCAGATGCCGTATTTAAAAAATAAATGAGTAATAGCCATTTCTTTTTATTTTTTATCATTTATTACCATAATATCATATATTATGGTAAAATATAAATAAACCAGAATAAAAATAACATAGGTAGGTTATTTTATTACTGATGACATTGATATTACTTTGATTAATCATCAGTAATAACGTAATTATAAATAATAATAATTACTTATGTTTGACGGCTTCTTTAGTTACGCCGTTAGCGTTGTATCCAGAGGTCATAGGTTCGGTTCCCATATGTCAAAATAATTTTAGTACGTTTTCTGTATAATTTATCAATGTCTGGGTGTTTATAAAATATAATTATGTATTAGTAACGGTGTTTATGGTAAGTACACATAGTACAAGTCTAGAGCTTAAGTTGTAGCCAGAATGCAACATATAAAAAAAAGTTTTAATATAAATAATAACAAATGCATTAAAAACTATTTAAATAAAATGTTATGTTAACTTATTCTGAGGGCGTAAAAGTACCGAGAAATGCCTTATTCATTGCATACAAAAGGCCCTTGCAAGTCTGTCAATGGTTGAAGTAATTTTCCCAGTAGGTAATTGAGAAAAACTTCCAATACTATAATATTATTTCATAAATGTTTTTAAATTACTTATTTATTTAAATCTTTAATGCATATAAAATACAAAGCCGGACTTAGCCGCTAGGCATTCTCTACCAGTCAAACCTTCGGGACAATAACTCTTACTCAATAGGTACCTACGACCTTTTCCTATAATTATTGCAGATTTCAAAGCTACAGACGTTAAAACTTTCTTTTTTTAACAAAACTCACCTTTCTTTTTCAGTCCTAAATTACCGAAACTGGGTTACAGCTGAAAACGAACGAGAAAAAGTTTTATCTGCCCACTGAACCTTAAATTTGTTTTTTAAAATATCGCTTATCGAGATAAACTTGAAAGGTAGGAAGAATATCGCCGTAAAAAACGATAAGTTAACTGAGTCGCAGAGGTTTATGATCGATATTAATAGCATGTGGATTTGATTAAACGACTTTCTTAGCTATAAATAAAGTTTACTATATTTTTTATATAATTGCACTACAATGCCTACAATTCACTATAAAAAAGAAAACAATTTTAGGCATCAAATGATGATTGAATATACAGATGTAAAAGCCGTCAAGTGACCTAGTTATATTTTGGTTTAAGTAGCGGGTTCACCGGTTTTTGGATCCTGCTGTGTCGTATCCTGCCTGTAGGCCTATTACGCCGCACAGCGTAAAGCTAAACTTTAACCTAAATGACGTAGTTGTCTGTAAATTTTCAATGTCACCAGGTTTGCATTACGTCAGAATTGCATCATATCGATTAATGTTTAGGGTGATTACGCGCACAATGCTAACATTATCCGCGTAATCACCCCGCTGCTTAAAAACGATATTTTATCCTCGTTGCTTTATTATCATGTAAAATTAATTGTCCGTTCCGTAACCGCCTAAAAGGAGACTACCGCCTTAACCACAGTATACTGAAACAGAGACCGATAGCTTAACGTGTCTCCGTGATGTACCTTGTGTGTACCTGCACAATTCCACCACGTATATAAAGAAATGTTGTGTATAATATCTATCCAATATATATAGCTAGTATTAAATATATAAAGAGAAAAAAAATCATTGTTTGTTTGTTCCGGATAAACTCAAAAATAACTAAACCTTTTTTTATTCTTTCCCCTATGGAATTTTCATTATCAGAGAGTAACTTTTGTATTTTATTTTCGATCCGATTTCTTTTAAATTTAACGAGGCGCGAGTAAAACCGTGGCGTACAACTATTATAAAAGTTAATAATCTTAATTTCTCAGTTTTTAATAAGTTTTTTAAGAAGTAAGCGGCCTTGGTCACTCGGCCACTATAAATAGACCCACCTAATTGTTTAATTAAGAAGTTTATAAACGACATTACAATAGAATCAGTAAAGGGACAAAGTAAATCTTAGGGTCCTTCGTAATTCCATTAAATTTGCCAACTTCAGGACTTGGGGAAGGTTTTTGCGTAAGTTTGTTTATGGATGACGTCATAATGTTCTGTGTTGTCCTCAATGAATTAATGGATTGTCAAAAATTTAGTTACGTTGACTCAACAACTTTTCCAATTTAACTTTAGTTTAATTCGATTTAACAAATTAACGATAACTTAATGATATATTATTTGAAGTTTGTTTAAACATCGTTGTGGCTTCTAGTAATTAGAAAATTACTAGTGTAACTAAATTTACAATTACTATTACTATACCTATGATACGTAAGAAGTACCTATAAAGAACACTTGTTGTTTACCAATGACTTATAATATTATTATAAATTTAAATGAATACGAATATTTGTTTGACAATACCATAGTGCCTCAGAGACTACGTTAAGCTGACGGTCCCGTTTTAATTTATTTTTATTTTGAGTATGTAGTACAATTTACACATATTGCTCTGGCACAAACTAAGCTCTAGGCTTGTACTATATGTACCAGAAACAACGATATAACACGTAATCTATTTTATAAACACCCAGACCATGACAAACTGTACAGAAAAACGTACTAATATTTTTTGCCATGTGTGGGAATCGAACCCACGATCTCCGGATACAACGCTAAAGGCGCAACCACTAGTCTACGGAGGCGGTCGTTTTTCTTTTGAAACGATGATAGATGGATTATTAAGTCTATCTAAACATCTCGACGAGCTGGCCACTTAGTCGGTGTAGACACAAAATACCATCGGCTACGACGACGTGAGAATGGAGCCCCGTCGCTGGGTATTTGTTTTCACAAGCGCATTTGTTTGGTAAGAAAACTTTTTAAATAAATAAGATAGTGATTTTTTCCGTTAAAATAAAATAAAAACAAAAGAAAAGGGTATACAATCCGATCCGTATAATTATATATTATTTTTAATCTAAAACTAACGCGAAAAATTATTATTTTATTCTGTTGGTAGTAGTCATAAAGTCGGTTTTATTTTTAGTTCAGTATAGTATTTCTTAAGAAAATCCTTTCAACATAATTTACTCTATGAACTATTACATAAAACTATTTATTTATTTATTTTATCTAGAAGATTTACAGCAACATAGCATTTGTAATAACCATATCCGCCTTCGTAGACTAGCTTTGTAGCCTTCTGCGTTGTAACCGGGTTCGACATACGGCAAAAAAATATTAGTACGTTTTTCTATACAGTTTGTCATGGTTTTGGTGTTTAAAAAATTGTATATGTATTATATCATTCGAGTCCCACCCACCAGGAATTTATTCATTGCATTTTATCTTTAAAAAAAAAAACGTTGTTTCTGGTACACATAGTACAAAACCCAGAGCTTAGTTTTATATTATTATAATATATATATATATATATATATATATATATATATAAACGATACGAAATACATATAAGGAAAATTAATTAAACTAATAAAATATAAAGCTATTGTAGTATCGGTATAGTTTCTCCCCCTATCAATCAAAAACTTGGGAGATCTCCCCATCGCAAGTTTCCTCTTAAATAATTACTTTTACTTCGCTTCGTAGTAATTAAGTTTGTAACAGTGATCGATCCTTATTTTTGATAACAATATTCGACAACTCTAGCCCCGGCTAAACAGTCTTAACTTCGTATAATTTATTTTAATAAAGATTTTGATCTCTCGTGCGAATTAGCCGTTTGTGTTTAAGCCGTGCTCTGATTAACAGTGTTGCCAATTTTTTTTTAAATATTTTTTATAATAGAAATATAATGAAAATAGTTATTAAAAAAATATTACATTTTATGGAATTGGTTACCTATTCATTAGACTAAAAAAAAAATGAGTAAGTAAATAGGTAGGTAAAGTATAAAAAAATTACAGAAATTATTATTTATTGAATCAACTTATTATGTAGGAACTTTTATAATTTTAGTTTTTTAATTATTTTATTCTTTAAGCTTAACTCATGTCCAGATGTTAACATGAAATTTGATTTTCAGTAACTACATTTAAGATTTATTTTATTGAAAGAAAAAAAAATAGGCTTCTTATATTTTTTATTTTTTCGGGATAAAAAAAACAAACAGGTAGGTATATTGTTTAACATTTTGGGCCGACCATATGAGACAATGTTCTTAGCTATCCATGGCTTCACCGTGCGGGTGCCAGGTCCATCGCGTGGTTAAAAAGCAGGAGAATGAACTGCAGCGTTCCCGGACCTGAGACCGCGAAGTAGGTTTAAAGGCCTTTTGAACTCTCACCTGCACTGTTTTCACTACCCTCTCTACTCAACCAAATACTATATGATCCTGTTAGCGCCATCCTGGATACACGCTCCATAAAAGTTCCTACGGCTGATTTCGGAAGGCCAAGATCCTTCAATAGACGGTGCAAAGACTTTGCTGGAATTCCTCTTGCACTAACTTCCACTGCATAAAGTTGAAATTTTAAATCTGTTTCTAGTAATACTTTCTTCAAGTACCGAGAGTACACCAGTATGTCCGGTCTATAGGCTACTAAATTATAATAATTATTTTATACATTTTATGTCAAATTTAGGTTTAGGTATTAAAGTGTAATATTTTTTTAAAGATTTTCTTTTCCAGAAAAAAGCTGGTAACTCTAGGTAAGCGTAACAAAGTAATTATGTTGTGAACTGCTAATGATTATGTACTATTAGAAATATTATTTAAAGGCAATATTCGAGGTTTATGAGAGTGGATGAGTGGTTCGGCCTTGGAGGTGGAATTCCGATCGATAATAATATTGCTATTATAGGCTCAGAACTATATTTGTGAAGCAATTCAGACTCTTTAAACGTTATTAGGATTCGATATTTTTTATTGGAAACCGGCATGTGAATTTGTATCTATCTGATAGTAGGCAGATATACAAAGATCATGAATGGGGTAGGTGGTTACGAAATGGCGGCGACAAAGATATATTTGCATTATGCGGCAATTTTAATAACCTCGCTACTGTATTGTCAAATTAACAGCCCATTTCGTAACCGCACCCTTAAAGGAGGCTACAACCTAGACAAGAAATGGATGCCGTAGTCTCCTAAAAAAAAATATGTATTTCCAAAGAAGAGTCTCGACTAAATTTCAAGTATGAGCTCCTTTCTCTAATATTTATTTAACTTTCCTAAAGTTTATTTTCACCTTCATTTTAACTTCCTTGGAATTCTAATTATGAAAAATCCTTTCTTAGTCGTCTCCCACAACTCAAAAGGAACCGACTATAATGTTTTTTAATTCCTAATTTTAGATTTGTAGTTTCGGCTTGGCGATAATGAGTCAGTCAGTCAGAACAAACTTTTAAATTCTACTACTAATTACCTAGTCATGCCATAAATATATAACAAAGAAAAAAAATGTTTTTCTATTGCAACATTATATACAATATAACATTTATTACTTTTACAGTGTGTTAGTTTAATACATAAAAATAAAACAATTTGAAATATAAAAAGCTTATTCGAAGTGAAAGAATGGAGACCTCCTTTGGCTGCAATACAGTACTATATACGTTGAGGCCAGTTATCAATAGCAAGCAGTGAAGAATTTTCCCATGGAAAGCACCCTTTATGGGAAAATTCTTCACTGCCAATCGTATAGATTGTTTTAGGGACTCCCAATTATCATGGCGTTTAGAGCAAGCCGTACTCTCTAAAATTGACCATAAATCATAATCCAGCGGATTAAGATCGGGACTAGATGACGGGCAGTCTTCAGCTCTGATGAAGTCCGAAACGTTCGCTTCTAACCAAGACTTCGTGAACCGAGCTTTATGACCCGGCGCCGAGTCTTGCTGGAAGGACCATACTTGGTTATTGAACATGGTGTTGTTAAGAGGCTTAACGACCTTCTCTAGAATGGTATATTGATACACTTGTGCCGATGTTTTGATACCTTTTTCACAAAAATATGGCTCAATCACTCCTTCATAGCTAACACTCCACCAAACCATCACTGAAGTCAGATAATGCCCACGTTGCACTCTGTCAACTAATTGGGAAGCCTTAGAGCTGTGAGCATAAATATGTTCATTTTGTTTGTTAAAATGTAGCTCAATTTAAATTTTTTTCTCATCCGTAAACATTTTTTTTTGTGACCTCCCTTTGCTTCAGTAGTTGTTTCGATTTTACCACCTTATTCTTTTTTTAATTATGAGTTAAGAAATGACCAGTGCGTCTCCTATAAGCTGCAAGTCCTAAGTCATCTTTTAAAATACGCGACATGTTTCTAGGTGCTATCTTCATCTCCCGAGATAAAATCTTTTGCTTTTACAAGAATTCGGATTTCTTCGTATTCTTTTCCTTACTGCTTTGACCACCTTTTTCGTACGAACACTACATGGACGGTCAGATCTTTTTCTGTCACAAACAGAGGAGGTCTCATTGTGCCTATTAATGATGCCCGGTACATAAAGATTTGACTAATACCAAGTGTATGGAGAGTTTTAAAAATTTGGTTCCATACCTACTTTGTGTTGTGCAATCAGAGCGATTCGGTTCTCTTTATCTACCCACTCCATTAAATCCTCTCCTCCTCCATTTAATGTATTAGAGCCAAAATGAGAAAACGCCTCAAAAATCGTATAAAAATGTCAGATTCTAAATTCAAAATTAATATTTTTTTATTTTTTATTTTAACAGTATTTATGGCCAGACTATATGTATCTCAGTACTATGAATTATACATATAAACCTTCTGGAATAAATTATCTTAATAATGGTAAAAACCGTTGTGTAGTACACAACGGCTTTTACCATGTTTCCACCAACAAGATCTGAGCGTACATACAAACAGACAGACGCCGCGAGAAGCAACTTGGTTTTATTTATAATATGTAAAGAAGATTCAAAATAAATAAGAGTAGACATATATTATGTCATAGAAATATCATATAAATAATTAATAACTTCCCTACCCCGGAAGTCTTTAACATCAATATAATTGGTACAGGACCGCCATTAACAGTACTGTCGCCACTAACCCGGGCATAATCAATCAACACTAATCTAATATATGTCGTCCCTGCTCACCCACTTTCGGTTGTCGGGGTTTGATTATTTATGATTGATAAGTGTTGTATGACAAATGGATTTCCTCGTTTGTAATTGTTGTTTGTTGTTTTCGAATGTCCGATGAGGCTTAGGTATTGAATGTTACAATTGTTGTGTTATTTTCAAAGCATTCATGTCGTATGATGCAGTGGCGGGTTCAGGGTGAAAAGGCAATGCCCTAATCCATCGAAATTTACTTCAAACCTACTAATATATTGGATGTTTTTTATCACAGTGGTAATATTTTTATATTATGTTCTATGATGAAAATAATGAAACCCATATTTTTTCCTTTTGGTATCATAAAAAAACGTTAAGATAAAATGATTTATGTACAAATCACTTTAACTTTTATATTAAACTCACCCAGACTCTCAGACCCATTTGTCTAAAGGCATTTTATTTGCTTAATACGAAAAAATATATAATATATATATTTGTAGGAGTAATTATAAGCATATAGGCTTTCATATGATAATTTATAGTTCAGACAGGTATTTTTAAAATGAGTCAATTTTTATAAAAAAATATAAGAATTGCTGCGCGTCGAACAATTTGGAAACGTTAAAAGTTAGGACATTATGCTGTAAAGTACAGTTTACTTCTGTACGTACTGCAAATACGGCAATATTATGACTATACTTACTGTTTTTGATTTATTAATAACACTAATCAAAACAAGATGCATGTGAAACAAATATCTATTATTTTCATACTAACTCATAATCACTATTGAAACTAGAAAAAAAACCCAAGGATAAATTATTAAGAAATAACAGTTTATATTTTGATACAAAAATAACACATATGACAATATAATATAGCATTATCAAATACGTAAACATAGTAAAGCAGTCAAAGGCAAGCCCTAGTGCGTGTCAATCTACCCGAGTGAACATTGTATGTTTCTTTAGTTTACTATCACTTGATCAATTAGTGAACTTAATACTGTTTTTACATTGATACTCTGAACACTACGTGAGTTCTTATACCGCAAGACTCATTTTTTTTAGCAACAAAAAATTATATGCGTAAAAAATGTGAATTATAATAATATGTAGGACAATTTACACATATTGCTCTGGTCACAAACTAAGCTCTAGGCTTGTACTATGTGTACCGGAAACAATGATATAATACATTTTATATTTTATAAACACCCAGACCATGACCAGAAAAAACGTACAAATATATATATATATATTTTGCCATGGGTGGGAATCGAGCCCACGATCTCCGGATACAACGCCAAAGGCGTAACCACTAGCCCTAACTCTAAGGAGGCTGTCATTATATTAATAATATAGTTGTAAGAATATTATGGTGCACCCTGAAAACCACCGCGTGTCATACTGCAAAGTATCCGCACACAAGCTGAGGGTGTAACCATTTCAATAAATGTACAATTTATTTTTATATTTAATCCGTCCTATAATATAAAAATGTTAGTTTAAGATTGTTATATATTAATATATATATTGTATTTTATTGAATAAATAATTTTCTATTCTATTTAAAAAAAAAACAAAACCTATTGTAACTAAAGTGTTTTTCATGGACTCATATATAAGTTTTCAATGTTTTTATGAATAAGGCCACTGCAGCTGTCATCTAATATCAATTGTATACACATTTCATAAAGAGATTCTAGACCTGTTTTAGAATGCCTAGTTATCTTTTACTTTAATATTTTATGAAAGTAGGTACCTATCTACTTCCTAGAATGTTGCTATTACCTAATAGCAATATTCTAGGAATATATTACCTAATAGCAACATTCTAGGAATCCCCTTTTGAGACGACTGTCATAAAATTAATGTCATGAATAAGGAATGTAACTCAGTATGTCTAGTCCGATGTCAGAGAGAATTAGGGACGTTTTACATTAGCATTTCAAATACACGGGTCAGGCATAGTGGAAGCAATGACGCGAGAGGTCAGACTAAAGATGTCATTTGTTTTTATGTTAATATGACGTATTTTGATAAAGGTTACTGGTATGTAATGCCTTAAATTTATATACACATACATATCTTCACGGGTGCTTTACGGCGCCCGAGACCGCCTAGACGGCCCCAGGGTACCCAACGGAGGGGTTTTAATCTCGTCGTAACCGATGGTTTAAGTCTACACCAACCAAGTGGCTAGCTCGTCGCGATGTTTTAAATAGACTCAATAACCCACCTATAAACAGTTTCACAAGTTGGTATAGTGAAACCGGGACCGACAGCTTAACGTGCTCTCCGAGGCCCTATAGTGGTGTTGTCAAACAAATGTACATACATTTTTTAATTAAAAACTCATTGATACACACCGGGATTCGAACCAGGGACCTAAATGTTTTTAAGTCTAAGGTCTAACCAAATCGGCCACCACGTGAAATTATATTAATACTTATAGGCACCCGAGACTTCATGTGTATTGTTTTTTTTATTATACTTTTAAGGGTTAAATAACCGGTAAAACCTTACCCGGGGATCCATCTGACTCCAGTGATTAAATATTTTAGGAATAACGAGACGCGAGTTTTTTTTTTTACTGACTAATACAGTGGGCCTGAGGGACATTATATGTTTCCGACGGTGCCGTGGCGTGGCTGCGTGAGTCGCTAGCCGAAATCACGAGAGCGTGTCACTAGCTTGTCTTTTATGATGTCAGCAGCCATCTTGTGAGCAGTTGTGCGCTACCGCTCTAGTACAGTGTAGACGGAGATATTGCGGTTTTGGGGTTAGTTAGACCCCAGGGTAGTAATAACATATTATTTTAAAGCTTCATTTCGTATCGATATATTGGTGAAAACTGTTGTTTTTGGTACAATATTTTAAAGCATAATTTGATATGTTCATGTAGTACGGCCATTAGATGAGCTAACACCTGCCCAAACTGCAAAAAAGATGTGTGGTATGCCCAATGGTAAAGATCGTAAAACGAAATGCAAAATGCATGCACATACTGTAGCAGATATACCAACCCGCACAAAAAAAATTGACGATTCGTATATCTGTCGCACTATTAAAATGTGGAATGTTCTACCTGCTTGTTTCTTCGTGTTTCCTTCTTCTTATAATCTCGAGTCCTTTAAACGATGCGTGTATAGGTATCTTAAGCCGGCATAATAGGTGCAATCAACGGTTACGTAGATCGTAATTGTTGGTTGAATTTATTCTTGGACCTTCATACTGCTTTCGATCAGGTAGATGTGAGGTCACATGCCGAGTTCTTATAAAAAAAGAAAAAAGAAAAAGAAGATCACCTGTGGGCGAAAATTCCTCTGCGGTGAAAATAATAACGCCATGTGTCAAGAATGTATCAGGAAAAAATATATTATATGTCATTCTAATTAAGCCGTCTATTCCAATAAAAAAATATTAAAATAAAAAAAATGCTTTTACTTGCATAAGTATAATAAAATATATATTGGGGTCCTTAAAACCCCTGGGTAAAATCAGTGTTACTCCTGGAATGGGAGGGTTTAAGGGTTAAACAAAATACCCCGCCACAACGGTCACCGAGCAAGCGTAAAAATGAATAAATTAAATTAAAAAGAAACAGTTACTAAGAAGTAGAATAGGCCTTAATACGCTAGCAGAATTACCACGTTGTGTAGCTATGCTGATTTTTTGTTTTAACAAGCCATAATATTTGGATTTTTCGCATTCTAGGAATTTTATTTTAACACTTTATTGCACAGTAAACAAAAGTTTTGTACAAAGGCAAACTTAATGCCTTAGGCATTATCTACCAGCTAACCTTTGGGGTAGGAATACTAATTTTCTGAGGTCACGAATAAATCCGCGGGTACCATACCAGCGGTCACATTTTGTTTCTTATAACGTTAGCGGTAGATTGACAAAATAACGATTTACGTAATTAGCGCGCTCTCATCCAATCAGAGAAGGTAAAAACTACTCTGATGCGAACGTACTAGTAGTAGAAATATTTATATTGACAATCTAACGATCACGTTAAAAAAAATAGAATGTGGCCACGACTCACAAAATACCTATAGTCACCTATTAAATATGCCAAATAATAATTTAACACTTGAAAAAAAATCAAGTGTATATGAAATCCACTACGTAGAACCAACAGTATAAGATTTGATAAGACAGTTTCATTTTGTACCTATAGTTGCAGAAGTAAATTACGAAGCGTAGAATTAGCATTTCAGATGTGGGAACGCCTCGAAGCGAACTGAGCGAACGGAGCGAGGCGGAACACTACGGGAAATATTGTGGTGTTATTAAAGCTGTAAGAGATAGCTTTATTAGTACGCGGATATTATAACTGCTGGTCAATTAAACTAGTGCTTTCAAAATGCTGGTTTACAGCTATTCTCAATAATAAAGTACTTATACATTAGTTACCAATAAGTATACACATAAGGAGAGCACATTAAGCTGTTGGTCCCAGTTTCACTATACCACTTGTAAATCTTTTATTTTATTTTATTGGATCACGACATGTGACTTTGTACCTATTTGGTGGTGAGTAGACCTACAAAGTCCATGAATTGGGTCAGTCAATAACTGTTCTAAAACATAATATTGATCGCTCCCACTATGCCGGCTAAAAGACGCGATTACGAAATGGGGAGCGACAATGACGAATTGCATTACGAGTATATTTTAATATACTCGCTGCCTTATCGTCAATTCAAATACCCATTTCGTAACCGCACCCTAAAAGGAGACTACCACCTCGACATCAATAGATGCAGCAGTCTCCTGAAAACCGGTGAACCCACAGACTAAAACCGAAACATGACTAGGTCACTTGACGGTTTTTGAATCTGTGCGGTGGTAAAGAGACCGGTCGGTCGGCCTAACAAAGTTATAGGGACCTTTCTCCCACCTAAAGACCTTTCTCCCACCTAAAAAACTATTTATAAATGGGTTGTTGAGCTTATCCAAACACCGCTTGGCCATTTGTTCGGTGTAGAATACAAACTCAACCCATCGGCTTGGTTAGGAAGGTGGCAATAAAACCCCATCGCTAGATACCTTGAGGCCGTTTAGTCGGTCTCGGGCGCCGTAAGGCACCCGTAATAGAACTTACTTTTTTGAGATATATTTTTTAACTTAGAATCGATTTTTGAACGAATTTTAATCAATATATTTATATTCTGATGGCCCTAAATATGTGGTCGGTCACAGCTAGCCTAATCCATGAGCTTAATGTCGAACAGCGAGCTAAGCTCTGAGTGGACACCACGTGTAGGATCAGTGAGTGTCCATTAGGACTGACGACAAAAACATTAGAACCCTCGAGCTTTAGAAACGATATGAAGTCTGTACTCAGTACCTATCATATCTCATGTGAATCCTCTTATATCACTTCAAAATGCTTATTATTATTTAAACAAAACGCGATCCAATTAATTTGAACACAAATGAAAGTGCTCTTAAAACTATTTAATCTTATTCCCTTTTGTTTTCCCCTTTCCGTTATAATAAACTATTATTGTACCATGTGATTTTGCTATCGTTAACGATACGTTTTTTTAAATGTACCTAACGTTATTAGGTTATACCAATAGAAGGTTCAGTTGTTCTTTGAAAAACAAAGCGACCTATTAATAGTTGTTTACGTCTTTAACAAAGCAAATTGTTTAAATTTTATATAATAATATTGGACGCACGAATCGCTACCATAAGTGAAGATTCCTATTTTGGAATTAACAAGAACGCACAAAACGAGCATCTTTCATGTTTACCAAAAAATTACGACGCACGAAACGCTCCGATACGCCGTAAACTTAATGCAACGTTACATATTCATTATAGCGCTACTAGTAGCAGAAATCATACAGTAAATGTGCAAATGTACAAACCCGTACTAAAATATTGTATTTAAAATGTGGAAAAGTCAAGGTACATGCTTACATGTTTCCTTCATCCTATAACTTTTAGCCCTGTTAACGAAGTCCAGCCAGATTTTGAAGTACAACATAACTGAGGTTTTTTTTTTTAACTAAACGTATATAGGTTTTGAGAGGGTACAGATACGCTCCTCGGAACGCCCATGAAGATACGAGTATATATGATAATCAAATCGTATAAGTTTTAGACGGTGGCATTAAAAGTCCCTGAAATTGGCGCATAGCGTGCATAAATTAAAATAGTTGACTGTGGATGCATAAGGCAAAAAGTCTAAGTAAAGATATACGATCTTTGCCGACTCCGTAAGGGACCTATCGTGAAAATAAATAAATAATATAACAATATTTCTTTTGTTTCAGATAACATAATAAGTGTTTTAAAAAGTTTCGAAAATCTTTTCTTGAATAAAGGATAGTCTAATATAAAATATAACCAAAGAGAAAAATGAAACAAAAAGAAATCAATGTAGTCAGCCGTCGCTAGCTGTTTGCTGAAACGCTGCATGAAGCGGTTTCCGGGGTTCCTCATGAATATGACATTAGAGGTCGGACTGATGTATGCGGCACAATCTATCACTGTGACTGCTGCCCAGACCAACAGACTTTACGGTTTTAATAGATTTTTTTGCCTTGTAACAATGTCTATCTTTTATAGCTAAGTATTTAATAAAACTTTGTATGAATAACATAATTAGTATGATGAATAAAAAATCAAATTGATAAATCAATAATGAAGCGTCGACCATTGCCACCTGTAAAAGAAGAAGAATCCAAGTCATGGCGAACTGTATGTGACAGTGATTGGGTTGTGTACATCATTGTCGCGTCAGTTGGTGCGTTGTCATACGTGAACAGTCTTCGCGGTGACTTCGTACATGATGACATCCCGGCGATAGTCACCAATAAGGACGTCATCGGAGCTAACTCTTTGTGGAGAGTATTAAAGGATGATTTTTGGGGAACGCCGATGTCAGATGCGAATAGTCATAAGTCGTATCGACCGTTGACTACGTTATCTTTTAGGTGAGTTACTTATTTTGTATTTTTTATAATTATCTAATAACACATGATTGGTTTGTGTATGTCATTATCGCGGTCTTTGGTGCGTTGTCACACGCTAACAGTCTTCGCGGTGACTTCGTTCATAATGACATTACGGCGATTGTCACCAATAATAAACTAATTATTTACGTTTGTATTTAATTAAGTATTAGGTATTTATTATAGAATTATTTAGAATAATGTGATGACATAAAAATGAAACAAAAAAATATAGGTACTAAAGATTTTTGATCTTAACAAAAAATTTCGAGTTAGCTGCAAAGTATAAAGAATAGGAAGTGGTTACTAATGTCTGACTTCGATAGAATTTCAAAACCAATTCTGTAATTTTATTTTTAATTCTTTTTTTGTTGGTAATAAATAATACGTGCCCTACATTGACCGTGGTGTTCGTCAAAAACTGCGAGACACTGCGACCCGATAATTTTATTTTCGTAGCCCGGTACCGGGTCATGACTTATTGTTTGCTGGACTAAAACAAATATATAACTTAGACAGAAATTAAACCTTTTTATTCAAAAGTTTAATTTAGGATCTTCGGCCATTTATCTATCATGCCAGATCCGCTAAATCTTGTAACATGATAGAAATAACAATACTATATTTACTTTAAAAAAACAATTTTGTCTAAAGCCTCCTTTAAACTCGATTCCACTATGTTTTGAGTATTATGTAGTCTATGTCAAGTATATATTTATTTTTGGATCCACTCCATTATGGGTTATTGTAATGAATATTATAATATTCATATATTTATATATATTCATATATATTCATATACATATATTTATTATTGTAATGAATATTATAATATTCATTACAATAATAAAACCCATAAAAATTAATACACTAGGAAAATGTAGACCAATGATATTATTATCTACCATATGTATTTTAACAAGTAAAAGCTAAGGGCAGCGAAATCCATAATGTCATGTGTTTTACCATTTGATATCCGCAAGTCACAGTTATTATAATTTGGAGTAGTAGGGAGGAGGGAGATGGAAAGGGGAGGAGATTCCATCCATCATTGTATCATTTCGCGCCGTTTACTTGAAAGCTATACTTGGTAAAGTGCTTGAAAAGGAAATAGTATTTTTTTATTATAAATAGGTACTTTTTTTATTAAGTTAGCAGCCATATTTTTTTTCTTTTAAATAAATTTCATTTTAACTGCATATCAAGGGTGGCCGCGTTGCATATATACTTTTTTTTAATGAAATTAAAACTACAAAATATAACTTATTAAAAAAATATACATAACACAAAAACACCTAACGGTATAAGATGATTTATTTTATTTTATAAGGTTTGCATTAGCACTCTGCCTGTTTGTTATTGGTCAATCTCCCAAATGTTAGCTGGTCGATAATGCCTAAGGCATTAAGCTCGCCTATGTACAATAGTATTAAGCTTTTGTGCAATAGTTTTTTATTCATTTATTTACACCTTATAATTAATATATCATCTTAATGGGTGCTGTGCGGCATAGTGCCCAAGACACTGGCCAATGCCGCAAATATGTAATCCTCTATGTGACAATAGTAGATTTTACAACAAGTGCACAAAACGAACCATTTTTATCCGAGACTTTTAGCAGCCCGAGCCGAAGGCGAGGAGTATTATCGAGGATAAAATGGTTTTGTGGACGAGTTATAAACTATGCTTTTTACTTCAATTGCGAAGAAATAAAACAGTATTATAACATAACATTTCTTTAATTAAAATTCAAGTAAAATTAGTACAGTTTTGAATACTGAAAGTAATTGTTTTTATGTCTTAAAAACAGATAAGGCAAATAAATTTAAGGAAATATTATAAAATAACAAATTATATCTATGAATTTCTTATTGTGTTTTGCTGTATGGCTCATTTTCTTTGCCTTAGATACATTTATGAGTAGCACTTGTGCACAAAATTCGATTTTGTGCAGCCTATATCTTGCACAAATCGAGCACTAAGCACTTTCAGAGCATGAGAAGTGAAAATAATATTTACGATGTGGGGTATTAATTAGGTTCCGTGGTACGATGGTGGTACCATCTGGCCTTTTGCCATTGTTGCGACAGAATGACGAGCGGCCCCAAGATATTGTTTCACCTTTTTTAAAAAAATATTTATGGCCCGTTCAGCCCAGATTCAAATACCTCTATTTCGGTCACCAATTTATTTCCCTTACAAAACTATACAAACTTCATTATAAAATATTGATTGATATCCATGGAATACCCCTGGCCCCTTGGGGAGAACAGAGCCTGCCTACTCAGTGACTTTCCCCTATTTCAACATACTTTAAAAATAAATTTCAATTCTTTAAAAACCTTATATACTTTGTCATCATAATATGCCTTACCCATATTGTATTAAGGTAAAGGCAATCGTCGTCATTAAACAATATTTCTGGCGGTGTCAAGTAGTTATAAGTATTTCGTTTTGTACGGTAAAAGTAACACGATCGTATTAAAGAATACGATTCCTCTGCCAGTGTCATGTTTACACAAATAGGCAAACACGTGCTACAATAATAATATAATAGTCGCCATTACTAAAACATAAAGCGGAGTTTACGACGAAAAGTCTGGACCCAGAAATACAAAAAAAAATTAACATAGGACATAGACTTTCGATCACATCTCTCGCCAAAGACCTACCTAACCCATATTAATAAGTACCTTACTATATATGACATTGACACATATCGGTTCTTTCAGAAGCGTGTATTTGACGTCATCAAAACGAATAAAACCTTATAAATGTCCCCACAATATCGAATCGAATCGACAAAACATCCAAATGTCTCGATTTACATAAAGAGAGGGAATGCCGTTATAAATCACGAACCATCCTTTTATTGGCAACTTCGATTTCTTAGCAATAACATAGAGGCCACCTTAAGATATATAAATCCTTCTTTTTTATGTTTAGGTTTGTTCGAAAAAATTGCACACTGGTAATATATTCTATGAAAATTTATTGAGGCCTGAAGAACACTTTAGTTATATTTAGTAGGTCTTTTCTCTTGTTTTAGCAAAAAATACAAACGCGTAAAAGAGACAAAACTTATTTTCTTATGTAGGACATTACAAACATCTTGCTCTGGTCACAAGCTTAAACCACAACCAAGACCAGGCTTGTACTATGTGTACCAGAAACAACGATATTAATATATTTTATTAACACGACCATGACAAACTGTACAGAAAAACGTACCTATATATTTTTTTGCCATGGGTGGGACTCGAACCCACTACCTCCATTAACTAAAGCGTTCTTCGAGGATTCAATAGCAGTTTTTATGAATAAGGCTATAAGTCACAGTACAGGGAGTACACTAAACAAGTATATAGCTTGCGTGTCGCAGAGTTTCTATAGTGAAACTGGGACCCCAAATAAGAGTATAGACATAGTTAATCAAAGTGGCCAATTATGATGGTCAGTATTGGTGGCTTAATCATCAGCTTGTAACTGCACCCAGAAAAGATGGCGTTAGTAGACGTGGAACACCTTAAACTATATTATTTTATACACCTCTACGCGTTCTCCATAGAAATGGAGCTTCCGCAGTCCCATTACTGTTTGTTGCAGATTAAAAATAATAATTAAGGTGGTCATTGTACTTATTAATCTTTCTGTGTTGGATTTTTTATAATTTTTTTTATTCAGTTTTTTTTTTTTTATAAAAAATATAATTAATTTTAAATAATACAGAAGTATTATAATACAACAGAAATATTTTTACGTACTGACAAAAAAATAAAATTGAACGACTAATACCAAGTAGTAATATTGTAAGTACCTACGTTTGTAAGGGTGTCAGTCAACACGACTGCAGAGCGCTTAAAAGAAAAATAAATATAAATAATATAAAGATAAAATAAATTTATCCAGTAACCAAAATATTTTTTTAACACAATTAGACTTTAAGCTGTGCTGCTCCTTCTAAGTTATAGTAACCTGTACTCGTATTAGGAGCAACCTGCCTCTTCAGTTCAGTAAGTAGGTACCTCCCTACTTATGTTATTTTTTAATCATAATTTTTACTTATTAAAGGCGGTTTCTATTTTGCGTTTCAAGTTCTACCGTCACACACAACCTCCGGGAATCGTGACATTGACACCTTATTCGGAGATGTTTGGGGCACATTAATATTACCTACTTGACCTACCGTAGGTCGAGCTTTCTGTTGGAAATAAACTGAAATATATGAGGAAAGTTTTTTCTTTGCTTTATGTATAATATTTGAAATCTTAACAAAACCTATATTCGTCCAAAAATAACATAGAGTCCTTCAAACGAAGCGGGAATAGGCATCTTAAGCCGGTATAATGATGACAACCAGCGGTGCACCTGTATGCATCCGCTGGTTCCTATCATCCTACTTACGTTTGTAAACTACTTAACATCAGGTGCATACAATGATATGTTAAGCCTTTATAAAAAAATATCTCTTAATTTCTATGACAAATATATTTAAGCAACTATTATAGCTTTTAAGTTAGTCAATATGTATAATAGAAATTGATAGGGACCACAATTGATTTTTCTTTATTGGAACTCGGCATGTATCTACCTGATGATAAGCATCATGGACTTTGTAGGTGCTTATCATGCACCTACAAAGGATCGATCAATACATTGTTGTTTAACAATATTGATCGCTCCCACTGTGCCGGCTAAATGATACGGTTAGGAAATTGGCGAACACAAATACGTAATTGCATTACGAGTAACCTCGCTGCTTTATCGTCCAATTAATTGCCCGTTTCGTAACCGTACCATGAAAGCACCGCAAAAATGTAAATCACCTTTATATATTCATTAAACAGTCAAAATAAATTTACATTAGTGAGTACAGCTTGCAGCCTAGCCTTAACATTGTAGCCTATTTTATAGTCCAGAGTTTAGTTAAGCTTTGACTTAAATAGTCCACGGTTTAACCCGAATTGCACAAAAAACATGTGAGAAATGCTATTATTCTTGCTAGATGTATTTTTTAAATCTGTGAATGAAAAACTTTAACAAATACTCTTTTATCAAACACATCTTAAACAAAATTGACTTAGATACCTTGATGAGAGCACATTTAACTAAACGAAACCAACCTTTACTCTATGTTACTTTTCAAATATATAATACCTTACAACCATGGTTTGCTCTGTTTTTCGTGACTTAACCAAGTTCCAAGTTGGTACTTGTTATATCTATTTGGTACTACCAACTGTAATATAATATATATTACATTTGAACACAAACCAACGAGCAAGCTTGACCCATTTTTTAACACAAAATAAATAATAAAATTTTATGAAAAATGACAAAAATAAACAATTACATTTCCCAGAAGGTTATATGAATAAAACCAACCATCTGTCTTTGTACACAAATAGGTCATGAAAATGTCGGGAGACAGAAAGGACTTATGAAAGAAACACACACAAATAAAGTAAAAGAGGACAAGTTAAATTCTAAAGAGGATAAAACGAAATCTGAGGTTGGCGTGACAGGGGGCCATTACAGAAGTCCGGTAACCGCTTTACTGTAAAACGGTGTGAACAAATAAACGACATGGCTTCACTATAGGCGTGAAGATTTTTGTTGATGTAGTCGGAGATAAAATACAATACAATATTTTTAGTTTTAAACCTTAATACCTAAACGTACAGCATACAATTAGTTGTAAGCTTTTAATTTTCTTAATAGCATTTTTCTTAATAAGAGAGTACTTGGCATAACCTAGTTTTCTTGTTGAACAGAGTTGGGATCTTCTATACAATATCGTGAGTTTATTTTGCGATGTAATTTTGCTATGTAAAATGTAAAAGGTAAGAGTTTGTATGTGGTTTTCTTTTAATCAGTCGAAGACCTATTTAAACTAAATTCCTATATAGAACTTTTAGTAAAAAAAAAGGTGTTTCTTTTGAATAATCAAGGCCGTTTTTTAAAGTAAACAAAATTAATCAGTATACTGTACTATTTAGGTAAATACAAAAAATGCCACGAATAATTGATGGTGGCTAGTCAATCGCAATTGAGTTAATTATTGATGTTAATTTATTATAACATGAAATAAATATATTTTCTATTAAATTTTCTTCACAAAAAATTTGAAATTAATTATATACTATTTCTGAAAAAAATGCCAAATTAAATTTTCTCCCTTCCCAAAAAAGACAATAGCGGAAAATGGCGTCTAGCGCAAATAGAAGAAATATGATAAATGATTACGAGATGAGGGAGTGAAAAATGCGGGTGAGTGTAAATTAAAAGGAGACGGTATGATGGATGAACTGCTACTTGCACGCACATACCCAGGGTTGCCAACAGAAAAAAATACAGAATGTAAAACATACTCATACCTACTAAAACATATTTCAGACAATATAAAAGTCTATAGGTATGTGACGTAGAACTTCTAAAAGGGCGGCTTTACTTTTTTTAATACTATTATAGTTAAAAAAAAATCCAGCTGGCATTTTGTAGGACTTTGGCAATCAATGAATGTATTTAAAATGTTAATTTATTAAATTAACGTTTTTAAGCGGCTTTAGGATGTCTTTATAACTTCGCTAGGTTTCTATTAGCACCGATTAATTTCGATTCTTTTAAAAATTGGATTTGATTATACCAAAAAAACTTGTATAACATACAGACGCAAAACCTATTAAGTCCCTATGTATTGGTTTTAGAATGTAGGTACAACGGCTTTCGGAGACTACTGACTGAATCTATTTATTATTGAAGTAGTAGTCTTCTTTCAGGAGGTATTTACGAATCGGGCAGTTAATTGAACGATAAAGTAGTATACTCGTAACACAAATCGTCTTAATCGCCGCCTGTTCTTTAAACGATTTTGTATTTTATTGGATCACAGCTTATAACTTTGTATCAACAGTAGATCTACAAAGTCCATGAATAAGTTCGATTATATTGTCGTTGAACAACATTGTCACTCATACTATGCCAGCTATATGATGAGGTTATGTTACGTGTTTTATTGTCAATTCAACCGCTTTTAGTAATCGCACCTTGAATGGAGACTATCACCACGACATTAAATCGATGCACTAATCTTCTGAAAACTGGTGATTTAGCAGACTAAAACTGAAACATAACTAGCTCACTTGACGGTTTTTGCATCATAAAGAAGTTAGAGGCCTTACTCCCCTAAAAAAATAGCCGGAATAGGGTGATCGATAGACCAATACTGTTAATTTTATAATAATTGTTTATCATTAACATCAGCCTGCCACAGTCTACAGAAGGGACTGTCCCAATTTTACATTACCCATGCTTGATAAAAAGTAGTCGCTACATTCAGGATTATATTCTGTACATACCTACACAAAATAAATTATACGGAGGGCCTTCCTTAGCACAACAGCATCGATAGGCTCGATAAATCGACAAAATCGATACATATCGTATTTTATGAATGAATGTTCATTCATAAACGTAATTTTATAGACTGTCCCAGAGTGTAACACAAATCCGTTATACAAAATTCCCATATTATTCTATTCATATGAAATATCTCTTTCTGTGGGACTCTTGTGAAAAAATAACTCTTCTCTCCTATGTATTTAAATAGAGATGTGTACCCAACGAAATTGGTACCTATGATATTTTTATTAAAAACCCTACATACATTTGTTTGGCAACACCACTATAGTGCCTCATACCATCGGCTACGACGAGGTGGGATTAAAATGCCTCCGCTGGAGACCTGGAGACCCTGAGACCGGTCTCGGGCGCCGTAAAGCACCCGTGATGATTTTTTATATATATATTTTTACTTAACCAATTGATGTTTTTTTTTCGCTTTGAAATACGAATTAGCCGGAAAATTTACTCCAGTATATTTTATTAGAATTTACTGCTACTTCAGTAGGTTACGTAATCCCCAGTTCTTCAGAAACCTATTAATTTGTACATTAGTACAGAACAGGACTCGAGGTTTCGAATTTGTGGCAGTGACTTTTAGAAGCTATAAACTAGAAAATATAAGTATTTTGTAATTAATTTTCTTTGACTGCTTCATAATTTACTTTAGGTTAATTAGTTTTGTTTAGTTTTTCTGATAGTATCAAATTTATTATTTTAAAATTATTCGTTTATTATTATGAATTCTATATTATAATATAAGAGTTTGTTATTTTTTGTTTAAAAAAATTGTGACATTTCCCGAGTCACAAGCTTAGCTCTAGGGTTGTACTAGTGTACCAGACACAACGATACTAATGCATATCATATTTTATAAACACCCAGACCAAACTGAACAACATGAAAAAAATATTATTCGATGTTTTCACGGGTACAACAGCGCGACCAATGCTGGTAAACAACAATGTATTAATCGTCCCAATTCATGGACTAATCTATGTAGGTCTGTTTACTATCAGGAATGCCGTGCTTCAATAAAAAAAATATTGTTACTTTCATATTAAGGATTTCGGAAGGTATTTGACCTCCCACTTGAATTCTGAAGCGGTATTCAGAATGCGCCCGTATTCAAAATAAACCCCTTACAAATCTTTTGATGTTTTAGGTATACCTATTTCAAAATAAATAAAGAATTAATATGGAGAAGGTCGATTATATGATAGTGGAAATTATTACAAAAAAAAAACTATAAAATTAATATAGTAGAACATGGGCACATGTCATGCCGCTTATGACAGGGACCTATTATTTTAACCCGTCTTATCTTACTTCCTACCCCTTTTTAGTTATACGAGTATTTTTAAATTTTTATTTTTCTTACTTTATATACTTGCTATTTTTTTTTCTGAATAAATGATTATATATATATATGTAAAACATGGCAGTTTATTTATTTGGTTAATAAGTTACTTCACTCGGTCACTTTTATTTAAAACATTTACGTTTACATTTGTAGTAGTTGTAAGTAACATTTACAACTACTACAAAATGTACACGTAATGCAAATTCGTCTTTGTCGCCGCCCATTTCGTAACCGCACCATCTACCCGACATCGTGGGAGCGATGAATGCTGTTAAACAACAGTCTACCCCATTCATGGACTTTGCAGATCTACTTAGCAACAGGTGAACGCAAAGTCGCATGCTATATTGCTATAAATAAATATTAATATAATATAAGTACACTATTTGCATTTAGGTTCAAACAGAAAAATAGTTAATATAAATTAAAAATGCATTTATAATTTTTATGAAATTAAAACAGTTTATAATGGAGTTAAATTCTTTAGTTTGTTAAAAGGGAATTACTGAAAACGAATCCTAGAAAAACACCATGAATAGCGTTATAAAAATAAGGATTTAATATAAAATGTATTCAAAATATTTGAGTCTAGTTTTATTTATCTTACTTTAACTGACGACAGGCTTCTTAAAATGTGAAATTAAATTTTACAAAATGTCAAGAGGTAAAACTTACTTCTGAAGAACAAATTTATAAGGAATTTCGTATCAGCAGAGAGTAGGTAAACACTTAGTTAAACTACTTGAATTAAACGAAAAAATTAAATGGAACCTTTAATATTTGGACTTAAGGAGATATACTAAAAAAATCTGTATAGTAAAAGGTAGTGGCTTAGCTAAAGTTACTCGTATATTATTCTATAAATAGCGTTTATTCCTTTTACGCGTGTAAGTATTGAGCCCACCCCTAAATATGTAACACTTAATAATACTGTGTAATTTTTATTTTTGATTTATTGGCACGGCATGTGACTTAGTATCTACCTGGTGGTGAGCAGACCTACAAAGTCCAATATTGATCGCTCCCACTATGCCGGCTAAATGATGCGATTACGAAATGGGCGGCGACCATAGATATAAATATCAAGATAGGCCCTTCCAAAATCACAACTACACTTTTGTCAAAAAAGTGACAACTAGCGCCACTAACGGTAAGAATTTGAACTAATACTTAGTACGATGTAACGTTGTAAGGGCGTACCAATTTAATTAAAAACTATTATTTTCATTTTCATAGTTAATTTTTATGTTTACTTTTTTTTTGTCATAAATATGTGGATATGAGTCAGGTGTTTGTATTTCGATATGTAAATATCTCGAGAACTAATCATCCGACTGACTTGGAATAGTTATAAATATTGTTAACCCACATTCATCCAAAATGGTATAAGTCATAATTACTTATAAGCTCGAGTGAAAAGTGGTCTAAATAGAAAAATAAATAAATTTGGGAGAAATTAGGTCATGTGGGGTGTAAATTGAAAGGTAATATATTTATTGTAATTAAATTTGGTACAGTCTAGCTACCGTTAAATGAAAATAATTTGTGTAAGAAGGAGTTTACTCTAACACAAAGATACCGTAAGCCAACAGTACCGAACAAAAACGGAAAAATAACCATCTTTGATGAATATTATTTACTTTGCAATATTATATAGCAATATATTAACTTATATTAAAAAATATATAATGTTGGTACATTAAAAGGAGTTTAGAAGTAACTCCAAAAGCATCATCTCTAAAACACAGAATGTGCTTCCGACGAAATAAAAATACTGTCTGAATTTTATAATTTATCTTTAAAAACTTTTTTAAAGCTGGTTTTCAAGAAATTAATATTTAAAATCAATGTTTGTGTCTATATTTTTTTATTTACAAAGCTGACAGTTTCCGATCAATTTCTCTATAATACGAGTCCATACTTCTCTTCGTATAACATTAGGAAGAAATAAAAAAAAAACCTATTGTAATTTTTTTATTTATATTATAAATTTAAAAAATCGATTGTTTTAGAACTGCACTTTAAATCCCCAATAATAATCATAAATATTTTAATGCAGCTTTATGTTTTATTATGAAGTAAAGATGCGCATCTTTGCTTTAAAGTAAATTTTCACCTATCTGTTATAACTCAAAACTTTTTTTAAGAGTTTCTTAAAATCCGAATATCCCGTATAGTTATGCCCTATGTATGAAAATAAATATAGCGAGGAAGGCTATGTATAGTCTATTAAAGTATTTCTTTTTATACACGGGGCTAAGATAACAGTTTAAACAGGATTTAAACACAAAAACAATTTTTGAAATAGGACTAGTAGTTCTTGAGATTAACGCGTTCAAACATCCAGACAAACAAAATCTTCTTGTTTTCAGTATAAGTATTCTTGCCCGTCCTTACTATTTACGTCAATGCTCGTAATGCAATTCATCTTTGTCGCCGCCATTGACGTAAATAGTATTATATCTATGATTACGAGTATATTTTAATATACTCGCTGCCTTATCGTCAGAATCTACAAAAAACTGACGCAGTAGTCTCCTGAATACCGGTGAACCCACAGATTAAAACCGAAACATGACTAGGTCACTTGACGGATTTTGCATCTGTATTTTGTCGGTGCTAACGAGACCGGTCGGTTGGCCTAACGAAGTTATAGAGACTTTCCTCCCACCTAGAAAACCTAGTAATAATAATGTTGTAAATTTTAATGCCAAAAAAAATTATTGCATTTCTAAATACATAATATACTATAGTGCCTCGGAGAGCACGTTAAGCTGTCGGTCCCGGTTTCACTATACCAACTTGTGAAACTGTTTATAGATGGGTTATTGAGTCTATTTAAAACATCGCGACGAGCTAGCCACTTGTTCGGTGTAGACTCATACCATCGGCTACGACGAGGTGGGATTAAAACCCCTCCGCTGGGTACCCTGGGGCCGTCTAGGCGGTCTCGGGCGCCGTAAGGCACCCGTGATGATATGTATAGTAATAGTAATACATAATATTTAATGTTGGAAATTTTGGTCTTCAAAATACGATCATTGCGTATTTTTTTTGGATCGGAGAAGTATTAGCCAATTATATTTTTCTTAATTTACTTTAAAGAACTGATAACAATTTCAAACATATAGTAGCTGTTGTAGTTATCGAGATATTTATGTAAATATCATATATCTATTTATTCAAAAAAGCGGCCCCAGCCTAGTGGTTAAGTCACTGCGCAACTGATAACAAGGTTAAGCAGATGACAACAAGGCTGGCTTGGGATGGGTGACCGCTTTATACAACGAGGCTATTTCATCATAAACACCGCAACAAGCTCGCCACTTGTTAGGTGTTGCCTCCGAATACCATCGGCGAAATGAGGACGGGTTAATCCCTCCGCTGGGTACTCTGAGGCCATTTAAACGGTTCTTGGGAGCCAAATAGGCACCCGTGATGGTATTTTATGTAAATGTATTTAACATCTTTTTTTTCAGTATCCGCCTTAAATAACTTATCTAGATCCACCGGTTTTGTTATCATTTAATTAGATAAGTCCGGTCATGTTTCATGATCAGTTTGGGGCATCTACCGGTTGCAGGAGACTCTTGCTGTATCGGTCAAAATTTAAAAATGGAACAACTTTTTTATTTAGCTTTTCACCGCGCAAAATATAATTTATGTATGGGCTTTTTTTTTTTAATTTGTTTTCATAAGAGTACAAGTTTATATCTTATTTAGTGACCTACTTATCATTATTATTATGTGACCTTGCATTCACCTGATATTAAATAGTCTCCATGAATGATTTTAATTGGCGTGTTAAAATTATATTATTCTTAATCCTAAATAGCTATCTTGTAGTTTAACCGTTACAACCACAAATAGACGATTTATTTTTACTTTTATAATTTATATAAATATATATATATCATCACGGGTGCCTTACGGCGCCCGAGACCGCCTAGACGGGCCCAGGATACTCAGCGGAGGAGTTTTAATCGCACCTCGTCATAGCCGATGGTATGAGTCTACACCGAACAAGTAGCTAGCTCGTCGCGATGTTTTGAATAAACTCAATAACCCATCTATAAACAGTTTCACAAGTTGGTATAGTGAAGCCGGGACCGACAGCTTAACGTGCTCGAGGCACTATAGTGGTGTTATCAAACAAATGTACATTAATTTTTAATTAAAAACTCATTGGTACACACCGGCATCGAAAGCCAAATGTATGAAATATGACGTTTCTCGTTGATCAGGCTCTACCCATAAAGTAAAATTCCTATACATTTTTATCGATCGATGCGGCGATTCGATTGGGGATTGTATTCTTTGGTCAGGCCCCGCGATTCGAACCAGGGACCTAAGTGTTTTTAAGTCCAAGGTCTAACCAACTCGGCCACCACGTATATACTTTTATTACTCATTGGTACACACCGGCATCGAAAGCCAAATGTATGAAATATGACGTTTCTCGTTGATCAGGCTCTACCCATAAAGTAAAATTCCTATACATTTTTATCGATCGATGCGGCGATTCGATTGGGGATTGTATTCTTTGGTCAGGCCCCGCGATTCGAACCAGGGACCTAAGTGTTTTTAAGTCCAAGGTCTAACCAACTCGGCCACCACGTATATACTTTTATTACATTTTAGTACAGGTTTAAAAGAGATATTTTATAAAAATGGGGCGCAAATATAAATTTCATACACAAAAATGTCGGTAATACCCACAAAGGCGGTCGTTTTATATTAGTTAAACATTGCGTATTTTTCCGGAACCTTTTGAGAAAGCTCTTCGGATTGAAACACGATACACCACTTAAGGCCGGACTCATTCACCTTGCATAAAAAATGTAAATTCACGAAATATAATGCAAATTTAAGCCTAAACATATTGTGGGTTCGACACTCGCCGCCTACGGGTTTAATTAAAGGAATTAATCAACTGTATTCCGCCATTTTTTGTGTCCATTTTTAGCGCTCGTCCATCATGTGACGAGGCGGTTTCTCTTATGTTTGGAAAAGTATTTCTTTTTCTTATCAATTTATAGGCGTTTTCAATAAGGTCTGCTAAAGTTAAGAAAATATTTATTTTTGTTAGAGCACATGTAGGTACTTTGTATCTACCTCAAGATCTACAAATTCCATGAATGGGGTCGATCTATACTTACTTTGTAGTTTAACGGTATTGATCGTTTTTTTTTATTTTTTTTTTATTGATGGTGAGGAGACCTACAAAGTCCATAAATGGGGTTAATTAATAATTTTTCTTATACAACATTGATCTCTCCTACTATGCCGGCTAAATGATGCGATTGCGACATGGGCGACGACTAAGACGAATTGCATTACGAGTATATTTTAATATACTCGCTGCCTTATCGTCAATGCAACTACCCATTTTGTAACCGCACCCTGAAAGAGAGAATACCATCTCAACAAGAAATCGATCCATTAATCACCTGAAAACCGGTGAACCCACAGACTAAAACCGTAACGTAAAATTTTAGTACAGGTTTAAAAGAGATATTTTATAAAAATGGGGCGCAAATATAAATTTCATACACAAAAATGTCGGTAATACCCACAAAGGCGGTCGTTTTATATTAGTTAAACATTGCGTATTTTTCCGGAACCTTTTGAGAAAGCTCTTCGGATTGAAACACGATACACCACTTAAGGCCGGACTCATTCACCTTGCATAAAAAATGTAAATTCACGAAATATAATGCAAATTTAAGCCTAAACATATTGTGGGTTCGACACTCGCCGCCTACGGGTTTAATTAAAGGAATTAATCAACTGTATTCCGCCATTTTTTGTGTCCATTTTTAGCGCTCGTCCATCATGTGACGAGGCGGTTTCTCTTATGTTTGGAAAAGTATTTCTTTTTCTTATCAATTTATAGGCGTTTTCAATAAGGTCTGCTAAAGTTAAGAAAATATTTATTTTTGTTAGAGCACATGTAGGTACTTTGTATCTACCTCAAGATCTACAAATTCCATGAATGGGGTCGATCTATACTTACTTTGTAGTTTAACGGTATTGATCGTTTTTTTTTATTTTTTTTTTATTGATGGTGAGGAGACCTACAAAGTCCATAAATGGGGTTAATTAATAATTTTTCTTATACAACATTGATCTCTCCTACTATGCCGGCTAAATGATGCGATTGCGACATGGGCGACGACTAAGACGAATTGCATTACGAGTATATTTTAATATACTCGCTGCCTTATCGTCAATGCAACTACCCATTTTGTAACCGCACCCTGAAAGAGAGAATACCATCTCAACAAGAAATCGATCCATTAATCACCTGAAAACCGGTGAACCCACAGACTAAAACCGTAACGTGACTAGGTCACTTGACAGTTTCTGCATCGGTATGGGCGGTAACGAGACCGGTCGGTCGGCCTAACGAAGTTATAGAGACCTTACTCCCACCTAAAACCAACCGTTTCCACTTTGCCGGTTAATTGATGCGATTACGAAATGGACGGCGCTAAATCGATTATATTATAATGCGCTAAATCGATTATATTATAATCGATTATATCATTAAATTATACGCCCGATTTGTAACCGCACCCTGAAAGGACCACCTCGACAGGAAATCCACGCAGGAGTCTTCTGAAAACCGACTAAAACTGAAACTGGTCGGCCAGCCTACCGAAGTACGAAGACCTACTTAAATGTCATTTATTCATTAAAAAAAAATACTATACAGGCTAAATTTATCAAGTGTGCCTTCACGGCCAAATCCTAAACTACAAGGAATAACGAAAAATGTTCAAAGGAGTCTCGGGACCGATTTTGATAAAAACTAAAACTGCATCATTAGATTTTTGAAAATTTATTCTCCTAGCCGGGAATCGAACCGGTTGATTTTGATTTAAAAAATCACCTATTTTATTATTGCACCAGCTGATGATGTTTTTATCAAAATTGGCTCCGAGACTTCTTTGAGCATTTTTTTATATTCCTTGTAGTTTAGGATTTGGCCTTAAAGGCACACGTGAAAAATTCAACCTGTATGTACATTATTGTAAATGGTGACTTTGAAAGGTTGTATTTTGGGCTAATATGAGGCTTGTGCTTTGGGCTTTACTGATCAATCGAATCATTTTTTCCATGGAACCATGGGTCAGGCTCGCAAATTAAAAAATGCCTCCTCCATATTAACTAGTAATGTTAAAATTACCAATTTGTATGGGAAAGCCAAACATTTTTTTCATTTGCGACTTGTGGTTTCTTGGAAAAAAAAATCGATTCGATCAGTTGAACCTCATATTAGCCCAAAGTATCTTCTTTTAAATTCAGCCTGTATTCGATTTTATAATCATTGCCTTGAATGAAAATATGACGGAGGTGAAAGGTGAAAAGTTATATAATGTTAAGTATACATTTCGTAGGAAGATTAGAAATGTTGTCCCGGACTATTTTTTTTTCATATTAAATTTCTATATTTTGTTTGGCTATTTTTTTTCATTTAGGGTTGATTTTTTAATAGTCAGATAAAGTTATTCGACAGATAACTTGTACAAGTTATCTGTCGAATAACTTTATCTGACTATTAAAAAATCTCTCTTGTCATTTATCCTACCTACAAAAACATCAAGGGAAATAAATGATTCTATGAACAAAAATCGCTTAAAGAAAAAGCTTCAAATAGTAAAAACTTCAATAAAAGTTTTGTATGAAGCCACTGCAGGAAAGTATCTCAAGTTGTACAACTATTATAACTTGCAGATACAAGTTAAATTAATTTTCTGCTTCTATCCCAGGTTACCTGCGGACGGATATCCCTTTTATCATAACGACCATCGTTATTAAGGGGTGGCTATAAACTTTTGTTGGCTTCAAATCGAGAAACAGTTCAGAATTTATATACGCAGAGCCAGATTAAGCCATGTAGAGTGGAGGCAATACATAAGGTTCAGGGTTGTTACAAAAATGTCAACCAATTTTCTGTTTATACTCATTAAGAAACAAACCAACACCAAAAATGTCGGCACTAATAAATTACAAAACCATAATAATATGCAACTTATAAAAAATATCATAAATTATATTCAATTTAGTTATAAAATAAACAAAAATATAATAAAATATACCTACCTATAAAAATAATTAATTATTACCTATATTAAAAATTTTGGAAATGAGACAATGGGCGTACCAAGGACACTAGCGGCGTTACCCCGTTGGATAGCAATACTGATCCTCTGATATATAAAAATATCTAAATTCGTAGGAAAGTGGTCGATGTATCCGGAGGTCGTGGGTTCGATTCCCACCCATGGCAACAAAATATTAGTAAATTTTTCTATACAGTTGGTCATTGTCTTAGTGTGTATAAAATATAATTATATTTAGGCCTTTGTCTTTAGTCTAAGTATAATACAGTACTGAATACAGCTTTCACCACCAGAAAAGCTTACATTTGTATGTAAAAGGTTGCATAAAAAGGTATTGGGGTTTAGTTCTTCGCGGGTGACTGACTGAGCTACTAAATACGAACCCGTTTACATAACATTGTATGCACTACATAGATATACTGAGATCTGACAAACAACTTACTTCTGGAAACTTTATTTAGCAAATAATATTTAGAGGAGTGTGCGTTTTATACTATAGTTGATATTTCCTTTAATTAGATACATACATACATACATATCATCACGGGCGCAGTAAGGCACCCTACTGCGCCCGAGACCGCCTAGACGGCCTCAGGGTACGCAGCGGAGGGGTTTTTAATCCCCCACCTCATTATAGCTGATGGTATGAGTCTACACTGAACAAGTGGCTAGCTCGTCGCGATGTTTTTGAATAGACTCAATAACCCATCTATAAACAGTTTCACAAGTTGGTATAGTGAAACCGGTACCGACAGCTTAACGTGCTCTCCGAGGCACTATAGTGGTGTTGTCAAACAAATGTACATAATTTTTTTAATTAAAAACTCATTGGTACACACCGGGATTCGAACCAGGGACCCAAGCGTTTTTAAGTCCAAGGTCTAACCAACTCGGCCACTACGTATATAAATAAATAAGTTAATTAGATGTATGAAGAATAGATCATTAAGAGTAAAAAATGGAACGGACGATGATGTTTTGTCGAAGATTTTTCATATGCGTGATAAACAAAATAATCAATAAATGTATAATGTAAAATACAGAATAAAGGTAGATTACGGATCGGTAGTATGTAGATACAGATAAAATTCGAGATCTCCTTAAAAAAGACAAGTAAATAATAGTCTAAAAAACTAACGCGCCTGTATGAATCGGTGGATGAATGTGAAGGAATCTAATGAAGTGTGTATTATTCTGTAAGTAGATACATGAAAAACTCTGGTTGACCGCTATACTAAAACTACCTAAGGTTCAATAGATTGCAAAATATCAATCATTTTTGAATGTGTTTGTTGAACTAAGCGTACTGTCATGCTGTAAATTTTCACCTATGGCTAACCGAAAGGCGTGTAATTTATTTACAAAATAAATTGTGGGTAATAAATTATATCTTTCGCCAGTTAATTTTTTATTTAATCCGTAATACATTCTTACAGGTAAGTAGTACAGAATGCTTTCTAGGTAGGAAGGACCAAGAACTGGGACGTCTTGGGACTTAAGAGGATTGTAACTATTTTAAATTCAATTTAATGGAAATTCTTAATTTATTTATACGCCCCGTGGTCGCAGCGAGGTAGGAAATGAAGTGAAGATGGAAAAGTTAAGCAACAGGGAAATGACCTGCGGACGACTCTTGGTTCTTATTTTTCTTTATAAACTACTTAGTAAAGTTCTTTTCTTATAATTAATATTAGGTATATATATTTTTAATTAAAATTGCAATGAAATAAAATCTTGTGGGTGGGACTCGAATCTACCCTCGCTTTCGCGGCAAGGTATTCAACTACTAAGCCAACCAGCTAGCTCACCGTCTTCACAGATACTTTTTATATATGTATACACAGCTCTATGTTCATTCTTGTAATTACTCTGTAAAGTTAGAAATATTCTTCTTAATAAATTAAAAACGTCTAAATAAAATAATTTATAAAACTTCTATGAAAAAAAAAGCCATTCTCATAATCTACTGACCGTTACTTTTATTTTTGCAAATTTATAATATTAGCTATACATATAGGGATGTACCTATATTAAAAACGTTTAAGTATAGGCGTATAAGATATATATATATATAGTATAGTTATATATCTTAGAACTTTTACAAAGAAAAATTTAGCTACGCACGATATAAAGTTATCAATAAACTTTCAAAAGAATTTCAGTTTAGATTAATGACAGGTATAATAAAATAAAATGTTTGGAGAAAATAGGATGTAGAATAAGATGTTCTTAGCAAATGTATTTTTTTGGTTCCTTCTAATTTCTGAACCTCAAACATCACGTATTTTCGAACAAAGGACTCCAACAAGTTATTCCCCTGGGCGCGCTTTCACATACCAAGGTACCAGGCGCGCTTGAAGGTTAGAGCATATTCACAAAACCCCGTCCGAACTGCTAGGATCTCTCCCCAGACGATTATTTTCACTGAGGTTGCCTATTCCTAGAGCTTTTCGAGTTACCACTTTTGGGAATCTGCTAGTCTAGTAGGTATTAAGTAAGAATCCAGTGAAATTCGCCGGGTTAGAGGAACGTATTATTCTTTTAGTAGCGTCATTAATATATAAAACCCTGAAGCTTTTAATTTGTTTTTTTTAAATATTTTTTTATGAAGGATATTACACACATATTGCCCTGGTCACAAATTAAACTCTATGCTTATACTATGTGTACCAGAAACAGCGATACTAATACATATTATATTTTATAAACGGTGGGAATCGAACCCACGACTTCCGGATACAACGCCAAAGGCAAAACCACTAGTCTACGAAGGCAGTCATATTTAAAAAAAAATATATTAAGTGATTAAAATGATTTGCAACTCTATAAGGCAAATCGATACGTATTTCGAAAAATGCTCAAAGGAGTCTCGGGGCCGATTTTGATAAAAACTAAAACTGCATCATTAGATTTATTTTAAATTCCCTAGCCAGGAATCGAACCGGTTGATTTTGAAGAAAAACACTCACTTAAATTATTGAACCAGCTGACAGATATGATAATATGATCTTAGATAAATAAATATACATAATTTTTTTGATTAAAAACTAATTTGACCAGGGTTTGACCAGGGACCTAAGTGTTTTTTTTTTTAAGTCTAAGGTCTAATCAACTCCACCACGTATATATCAAATTACTTTTTAATATTATACTTGTAGGATATTTTTCGATGGTTAATAAGAGCTGGGAAGTACTTGAAAGAAATGTTAGTCAACGGGTTTAAGAGGTTGGGCACTCAAGTCAGAGGAAATTTCGCCAAAAAATTCCGAAAATTGTGCGAAAATCCGCCTAGCTACCAGGGTAACAGGGCCGGAAGGTTGTTAACGCAGTCCTTGACTTTGGCTAATCCTTCTTAAGACTTAACGTCTATACTCCAAATTAAGTACGGACAATTTATAACAATGTATAGATAGGTACACTATAATTACATATCTTAAATGTATATTTTATTAATTTATTTTATTGGAGTATGGCATATAAATGTGTATTTACCTGATGGTAAGCAGACCTACAAAGTCCATGAATAGTATATTTTTGTTTAATAATATTGATCGCTTCCACTATGATTACGCGGTTACATTGATGTCTTTTTTTGCATTACGAGTCTCTCCTCGCTGCTTTATCGTCAAACCAGTCCGCAACCGTTACGAGAATGAGTACTAACTACCACGTTACGAGAATGAGTACTAACTACCACCTCGTTAATAAATCGATGCAGTAGTCTCTGAAAAACTGGTGAAACCACAGACTAAAACCGAAACATGATTAGGTTACTTGAAGGTTTTTGCATCTATGGGCGGTGGTAAGAAGTCCGGTCGGTCGGCCTAGCGAAGTTATAGCCCATCCCACCTTCATCCCACCTAGATTTAGTAAACTAGTAATATAAATATATTATTTCCGGAGATCGGGGGTTTGATTCCCACCCGAATAGCGAAATAATATTAGTTATTCTATAAGACCATGCAAATTGGTCTACGTGTTTATAAAATATTAATATTTCATATATATCGTTGTTTCTGGTAGACATAGTATGAGCTTATATAGTTATTAGTATAGGCCTTATTCTAATAAATCAATTGTGTATCAACGTCATATGAAAGTTAAAATTTGACTTATTTTGTATGGGAAATATGTCAAATTTTAACTTTGAGGTGCAGTTGATATCCAATTCACTTAGTATAATAGAATAGGCCCCCAGCAATGTGTTACCTTCATATTATTTTTATTATAATTATTATTTTATATCGCACTTTTTATTTATTTATTCTAATTATTATTATTCTTCAAAGCCGGTTTCTGTAACGGTAACTGAATATTTATTATTATAATTTGCTTTACTTTCCTCCTCCACTGCGCAAGCGTTACCCACCGTGATGGCGCAATATTACATCTCTGCATGTCTCTTCTGAACATCCTTATATCTGAAGAGTTGGCCGCCTACCTTTCGCTTGCCTTTCTGAAGTTCTAAATATAATATTTGTTTTAAAATTCGGTCTTCTGCATTCCGTGAGACGTGAACACACCACCTTGGTTGCCGCCTCATTAAATAAGCCCCAATTCCACCCACGTTGGCTTTTCTAAGAACTTCAGTATTTCTGATCCTGTCAGACCATCTATTCTAATATTAAGTTCTTCACAACACTTTGCTTTCATCTTCTATATTGAGTAGCGACCTTTCACGGGCTCAAAGTTTTTACGCTACACTTGTGCTTTTATAGTTTATTTAGCATTAAATGAATCCCTCGGAAGGACCCTTTGACCTTCCGGGGAAACATTATCAGGGCTACTTATTTATTTTACCATAATAACATGACCTTAAAATATTCATAATATGCCTTAATTTAATTTGAATATGGAACGTTATAAACTAAACATAGAATTATAAATGGGGTGACAATATTAATACGCGGTGGACGAGTTGGTTAGACCTTAGACTTAAAAACACTTAGGTCCCTGGTTCAAACCTCGGTGTGTACCAATAAGTTTTAAAATCTAAAAAAATATGTACGTTTCAACAACACCACTATAGTGCCTCGGGGAGCACGTTAAGCTGTCGGTCCCAGTTTCACTATACCAACTTGTGAAACTGTTTATATATGGGTTATTGACTCTATCCAAACATCGCGATGAGCTAGCTACTTGTTCGGTGTAGACTTATACTATCGGCTACGACGAGGTGGGATAAAAAAACCCTCCACTCTGGGTACCCTGAGGCCGTCTAGGCGGTCTCGGGCACCATAAGGCATCCGTGATATATATAATTATATAAAGGTATTGTAACCTCCGTAGACTAGTGGTTGCGTCTTTGGCGTTGTATCCGGAGGTCGTGGGTTCGATTCCCACCCATGGCAAAAAAATATTAGTACGTTTTTTTCTGTACAGTTTGTCATGGTCTGGGTGTTCATAAAATATAATATGTATTATATCGCTGCTTCTGGTACACATAGTACAAGTCTAGAGCTTAATTTATGACCAGAGCAATATGTGTAATTTGTCCTACATATAATTATTATTATTATTGTTCTGATTTTGACTGACTGACTAAAATATTCATCATCGTCCAGCCAAAACTACTAAAGCTAAAAAATAAGAAATGTAGAGCTTCCTTTTGTGTTGTGGGGATCTACTTAAAATATATTTGAAAAAAAAAACCTTACACTCTTCTTTGAATATAAATAGATTATTGTTTCACCAATTTTTAAATTATAAATAAGGTACGGGGAAGTTGGGCAAAAATGTGTACGGGTTTATCATACTATTCTATATCTCGGAACTTATTTATAAATTTTAACTGAAGAAAATTATATAACGGGAAATTAATAAAAAATGTGTTTTGAAATTTAATACCTAGCATTCTTTTATCCTTACATATTCATTAAATTTACTCTTAATGGAAGCGTAAACAGAAGTGCTCTTACGGTAAAGCTTTTTTTATTTGAAAGTAAACATCTTTAGAAAACAATTTCAAGCCAAACATTTTTATAGCTAAGAAAAAAATAAAAAGTACTCGCTAATTATTTAAAGTGTATTTATTTATAAATAAAAAAAAAGCTTAGTCTAAGATAGATTTATTTCCAGTATTTATTGTCCTAAAAGTATTTTTTTATTTATAGCTTTTCCGTTCCGTCGCTTTTCTGTTTAATGAAAATAAATGAGCTGTGTCCGACGAACAATTACATCTTCGGATAAACAGAGAATAAGGTGGATGTGAAAACAGAGTCCCATTTCTCTAAATACCAGGTTTTAGTTTTTTGCGTTACAAGTTATATTTATAAGTACTCTATATAGATTATTTTTTTGAGGAAAAACAGTAGGTACAATAGATAACATAGAATAGGTAGAACAATATAAATGAGGCATCATAGACCAATATTTTCCTACTGTAAGGTATTACACAAAACAAAAGGCAGAATACTGAAACAAGATTTAAAAAATAAAAGGGCTGATTTTTCAATCATTGGATAAATTTATCTAACAAATAACTTGTATGGAGAATTAATAAATTAGACAGTTCTTCATACAAGTTAATTGTCGAACTAAGTAAAAATATTAATAGAGGCATGCATTATATTTTTGAAAATTTGTGCTAAAAAGGCCAAAAATTTCAATGGAATTAAATAAGTTAGTAGACCGGAAAATACAGCGTGGTAATGCTGCCAGTGGTTATGGGTACTTTCGGGCCGGGACGGGGTTTGGATATGGTGGACATAGGATATTAATTTTGTATTATTTATTGTTAAAATTTATTTTAGGTATTTTTGTAATTTTTAATTAGTTTATGCTTAAACCATTAAATGATATCTAATTGTATCTTATTATGTAATTAATAAATTTATATAACCTATTGCGGAATTAAAGCTTTATTTAATTAACTTTACATCAGTTAATAGGTTATATTTAAAAAAAAAAGTTTTTTTTTACTAAAATTATAAGTAGAAACCCTAAACTCAGTATTACAGAAGGTTACAAAGGATTATAGTTTTTGTGAGGGTAGTGGAGCTCTATGAATATAATCCATTGAGTTCAAGGCCTTTTCATACTGTAAGATGCGCGAAGTTCAACCCCCCTATGCGTAATACGTAAAGACAAGGGTTGTCAGTTCAGGAGAATAATTTATTAATGCAAAATTAAATATCTGCAAACCTACAAGATTTTAAAACTTTGATCTACTAAATTTTATATAGGTTTTCATATTAGATGTGGTAGTTCAGGGGAACGCTTAGAAACCGCACCTTAATAGGGATCAAGGTGCGGTTATGAAGCGGGCAATTATTTGATTATAAAGCGGCGAAATATTAAAATCTTGTCGCTACTCATTTTGTAACTGCATCATTAAGCCAGCATAGTAGGAGTTTTATATCTACACCATGAAAGGAGACTACCCCTCGACAAGAAATCGCAATGCAGTAGACTCCGGAAAATTCACCTACTAAAACCGAAACATGTCTAGGTCACTTGACGGTTTATTATTTTAGAACATAATATGCCTTAATGCTGTTAAACAACAATTTATTTATTGATCGAACCCATTCATGAACTTCGAAGGTCTGCTTACCATAGGGACTGTTAAAATAAAATTGTTTTAAATATTCCTTACAATTACATAAGGATCGTCCGTATAACCGCGTGAGATGTAATATTTATATTTAGAATAGTAATAGTCTGACCCATGTATTCTAAATCGTGTTTTCCACTCCACTTTCACTCAAGTAACTCACTCTTACCACCAAATATCAAATCATTTTTCTTGAGTGAAAATTGCAGTTGAGCATAGAACTCAAAATACTTCTTGATTATATATATACTCGTATATGTCTTCTTGATTTTCAATAAATATGTTTTTCGGTGTTTATAGATGTTTGATTTCAGAAAGAAGTTATTATCTATGTAACTACTCTTAGTTAACGACAAAAAATTTAAATGCTGAAAATTTGGTTTATAGATCTCCATATTTTCAGCTTTTGTAACATTAGGTTATTAGTATTTTATATAACAAAAAAATAATATTGCAAGTTATTTTTAAAGCGTACCTATTAAATAAAAATATTAATAATCTTAACTATTAAAAAAGGTAATTTAATAGTATTTAAAATATAATTATCAAAAATACGGTAATATTTCTATAATACTAGCGGTCCGTCCCGGCTTCTCCCAGGTAAACATATAAGTATTTAAAATAAAAATAAAAATAATTTTAACTATAAAAAAAATATAATTTAATAGTATTTAAAATATAATTATCAAAAATACTGTAATGTTTCTATTGTACTAGCGGCCCGTCCCGGCTTCTCCCGGGTAAACCTATAAGTATTAATTTGGAAGTATCAGATATTTCGAAAAAGGCTTCCGAGCAAGCGCAGACGCTTAAACGCCACAAATATTCCTCCTTAACAAAAGATTATTTGCGGCATTTGCGGCGTTTGCGGTGGAAACATTGGGTCCGTGGTCATCGGACACTAACCCCCGTATTCTAAGACGTATCCTTAACTCCACTTTACACTCAAGGAACGTCTGTCTCTTTCCACCAAATGTCAACTATAAAAAGCAAGTTGAAACAGACGCTCCTTGAGTGAAGAGTGGAGTTAAGGAAACGTCTTAGAATACGGAGGTAAACATCTAATAAAAGAAATTGGTTCGTTTTATCGGCGGCGTTTTGCTCTCAGAAAGTTAGTTAAACTATTATACAGCGAGGAAATGCCGCCAGTGTCCTGGGTACTATGCCGCACAGCACAAATTTAGATTTTATTTTTATTTTATAGTTTTATTTACATAGGTTTAATAGACCTACCTATATTTTATTTTATTATTTGTTAAGTAGTTTTAGTTCATAATTTGATATTGTGTAAATCTTTTCAGCTTATTCATTTAGTACAAAAATAAAGTTCAAATAACAATTTTAAATATATAACTTGAATATAAATTAAGTATTTATATATTTCCACTTTGTGAAAAGAGAAGAGTAAAACTATGCAAAATTTCATTACAATCGAGTCCAATTAAATTAAATGTTTGAAATTAATTTTATTTTTGTCACGTCCGCTGCGTAGGGAGCCGACCGCGGAGTTGATCTTCCTAGTACCTAATTTATTTTAATTATATTTTTAATGTATGATATCATTTAATTTGTATGATATCTTTTGCATCATGATTTTTTTGTACATATCGACATGTTCTTTAAATTATTATGGTTATGGTTACACTGAAATAATATGGTTAAGACAAGGCATATTTTATAGGTAATCTTGGAATAGATTAGTTTTACAATAATTAGTGTCTCAGCTTCACTTTTGCACATGTTGTTCCTGAGATACCCGTATAATACAGTTTGAAAACCGACCCTTGAGTCTTTGCTCTCCTTCCCCTGTTCCTTAAAGAATTTTCTAAAAATGGTAAAAAACCTTTCTTAAAAAGTGGAGTTTCTGTAAAAACCTTTTTGGTTAGCCCCTACAACACAAAAGAAGACTACTGTAAACATTTCATATTTTTTAGCATAGATAGTTTCGGCTGGGCGATGATAGGTACTCGTAAGAGACAAGCTCAGACGTCAAGACTCTGGGGAAATATTAATGAAGAAATACGTGCTCTGAAAATAAAATAAATGGTGAATAAATAAGTGAGTAAGTAAGTCGGGTAGTGAGTAAATAAACGTGGCAGTAGAACAAATTATAATTATGACGTTATATTAAGTTAAAAAATAAGCATAAAAAGTGCAAATGGGGTTAAAAACTGCCTTTTTATCTCGCTTGAGGGGTGTTTAGCTATTATATTAAAATACTGCTCAACTGTTAAACGCTATATCAATATGTACAGAATTTTTAATACAATTTTATTGGCAAAAATTTACTATTTATAATTGAGCAATCAGCCCTTAGTTTTAAATTTGATAAAATATCAGTTTTTTTTTTAGAATAAATCTATATTCTAAAAAAAACTGCGATTTTATCAAATTTTAAACTATAGTACCATATACATTAATATATATATTTTATTTAATTATAGTAATTAATGTTTATAAATAAAAAGAACAGTCGCTAGCAGCGCCCTCTATGTTTAATTTTACGATTATAACCTTATTTAAAGTACCCCAAATCGGTCTCCATGTTTGAGAAGATAAGTACACACGAATGAAGGAGTGTGAATGTGTATTGCCATATACTCACTCGGTCTGTTTAACCCACAAGGGACCTGGCGTGAAGATAAATCGACTTAAAATGCATTGATGATCAATAGTGATTTGGTTGATAGCATACCTTTTTTTTACAACTGCCTTTGTAGACTAATGGTTGCGACCCTTGGCGTTGTATCCGGAGGTCGTGCGTACGATTCCTACCCATGGCAAAAAATAATGAGTACGTTTTTCTGTTCAATTTGTCATGGTCTGAGTGTTTATAAAATTTAATATGTATTATATCGTTGTTTTTGGTACAGCTATCACAAGCCTAGAGCTTAGTTTGTGACCAGAGAAATATGTGTAATTTGTCCCACATTTTATTATTATATAAGTTATATACAAGCTTTTATCCGCAGCATCCTCTGATATTAGTGCTATTACATTATTTATTTAGTTATTATATTTTAGGTAAAATTTCGGCCAACAAATTTTAAGGTACCTACTTAGTAACAATAATTTTAATCTATGTAAAGCAAATAAGAGGTAATGATATAGTATTATATACAAATGTAAGATAAATAAGAAGAATAATAGTGCAAACAATATTAATATATTAATATTAAACTAAAATCCGTTTTTAACCTGACCACATTTTTTTATCGTCACAGGATTTTACAGTTTACATTTATTTACAGTTCTGTTGAAACACAATTTATTTTCTTCGCACATTTATTTTCATTAGAGATGGAAACGCCGAAACGGAAGTGTCTTATAAAAACCTTCCGGGTTATAAGTTATAGAAATGGGTTAATTCAAGTTTATTTATTTATTAAAATTATTGCGACGAACTTATTGGCTAGATATTCTCTACCAGTCAAATTTTATTATTTTATTTATTTACCATTCGGTACCCTCATATCGATGGCAATCGATTCCATATTATGACTTTCATTTGGAAACAGCGCCACAAGTACATACATGGTTTTTAAGACAATAGTTGACATTAAAAAAAATGGCTTTATTTCTAAAACGCAATGCGCAAAGTAATAATAATTTTCAGTTTTATTAATATTCAGAATTATAATTATATTCAACAATATTTTAATTAATGAATTAGATGAATATACTATATTTTATGGAAATCGGTTAAATATTTCCTAAAGTAAATAAGAAATTCAAAATATTTCAACTATTTCTATATAAAGTCATTTTCGGTGAAGGTGTCTTTAGTTAGAAGTAAGGCAGAATTCACTTCGCTATCTCCACATGGCTTCCGGTACTGCCAACATAACGAGACTTCCAAACATGGCCGCCGGAAACAATTATGGTGCTACTATCCTACTTCCGGTGACGACACACACGTCTTTGCCTTTACTTGATTCACTTTAACTATTCCAAAGTGGAACTATTAAGTAATAAGACATTAACTTTTGTATAAAAACGATTGTCGTGTTTATTTGACTGATAGACGGAGATGAAATCGGTAAAGCTATGTATATCTATACTAATCTATAGATACTAATATTATAAAGAGGTAAAGTATGTGAGGTTGTAGGGGGTAAGCTCTGGATCTACTGAACCGATTTTGAAAATTATTTTAATGTTGGATAGCACATTTACCGAAGAAGGCTATATATAAAATTTTTCAAGAACTAAAGTCTCTCATAGCTTATAATAGCTGGAATTATAATTATCATCGGTCCATTCACCCGATGGAAAACGAAGATAAATATTTATTCTCTTGTATCATTCAATTTCTTGTCAAGTATTATATTTTAGAGCAATTCTTCTATTATTTTTCAAAAACTCTAATTGCAGTTGTATTTACATTATTCGACAAGAATTTAGATACTATTTTGGATGTATTTATTGCTGCCTTTTAGCATTTTATTAATACTAATTTCCGATAATAATTTTTCACAAAATTTTGATAATGTTTTCGAAATTAAAAAAAAACATTGAGTAGAATTTTGGTTAATGATATTATAGTTACCTAATGACTTTTTAGTATTTCAAAGAACATGGGTTCATTTTTGGCTCAATGCAAATCAATATTAGTAGGTTTTTTGTACAATTTACCGTGGGTATTTATAAAAATTCGCTCCGGGGGTGCCGCGTTGCTGAAGACGAAAAACAGCTCGAAAGACATGGAGGCCTTACGCTATTAGTTAGAGAACGCTTGTGGATTGGGGGTTAAGTTAAAATTTGTCATACTTACCATTCAAAATATGTTAAATTTTGCCTTCGATATGCAGTTTATATATAATTTATTTAGTAGAATAAGGGCTCTGGGAGCTTGCGGGACCGGGAACTTATGGATTCTTGCGATCCTATGGACTGGCCTGGGAAAACTTCACGTATGGATTGGAGGTCCGTAGTGGGGCGTAAAACGTTATTTTTGTTACACATAGTACCAAAAATAAACATTTAGTAACTTAGATTGGATCATACAGTGTCTGATGTTCGCCTTATAAACTAATAGTCTTCTGTAATCCTTTAGCCACATTATCAATAATTTAGTGTCTTTCTTACCTATTATTACCTCCTCATATTTTGTTTTAGAGAGAAAAAACAAAACTTTTAACAAAAACGCTCAATATTTTTTTACGAAATTAAGCTTTATATTAATATATATTATATTTATATTATACTATACCTACGTAAACAGGTTTTAACCACATTGTGGTGGGTATAGACACCACAATACAACAATTTAATATGTATGTGTATCATCACGGGTGCTTTACGGCGCCCGAGACCGCCTAGACGGCCCCAGGGTACCCAGCGGAGGGGTTTTTAATCCCTCCTCGTCGTAGCCGATGGTATGAGACTACACCGAACAAGTGGCTAGCTCGTCGCGATGTTTTGAATAGACTCAATAACCCATCTATAAACAGTTTCACAAGTTGGTATAGTGAAACCGGGACCGACAGCTTAACGCGCTCTCCGAGGCACTATAGTGTTGTTGTCAAACAAATGTACATACATTTTTTAATTAAAAAGTCATTGGTACACACCGGGATTCGAACCAGTGACCTAAGTGTTTTTAAGTCCAAGGTCTAACCAACTAGGCCACCACGTATATACAATTTAATATACAATTTAATATACAATTGAATATACAATTTAATATTATATACATAATATTAAAACAAATAAGCTCGAAGGTATTTTAGAATGTTACTCTGCACTAGAATTCTAAACACAATCTAGACATGCGGTTTTGAAAACGTTCTCTGTAGCATCTAGTAGAATTGCTACGGTTTGAAATGTGTTGTCCCGTGCATTCCCGTCGTAGCCTCGTAGTCGCGTTACGAAATTATTCGTAGCAACCAACACTGACGTGTGCGGTTTGGTGTCGGGTTTCGTAAGAGGCAACGTGAAATTCGTTGTGCTACATTTATCTTTAAATAATATCGTTATTTTTGTTACCTAAATATTTATTGTTATTTAAAATCGTGTTATTTATAACTATGGATAGGTTATTTAAGTTTATTTATTAGGCATAATAAACTACAGTATTGAGTATTCCCAAAAGGTAATTTGAAGAATTAGCCTAAAATTTACACCCTATAAACGGGTTAGCGACCTTTTTTTTAGTATTTGCACATTTAACCCTGCGGTACTCGCTTGGTATTTACAAACATAAATACTCGCTACCGGGTAAAAAATACCACAGAGTTTTATTGACGTTAATAAAGAAAACAGTATTTTTTTTAAATGTTTTACAATCAATTTGTGACATTGGCACTATTGTTTATAAATAAAAATAAAAATTTAGTAATAAAAGCTTATTTAAAAATATTAACAAAAAGGTTCTTTAGTAATCGTACAAAAATCAACATAAACATGTATTTTCTTATCAATTTAACAAAATTGAGATCCACATCAAAAATAAACTTAGCACACTAACAAAATGACTAAAAAATATGATATTTTTACAATAAACGAACATTGAGAAAATCAACATTAAACATAATTTTCACCAATACTCGATTTTAATACGTCTATAACTAAACCGAACTAGCTGCTACGCGGCATGCGAATGTGTTAACTATCGGTTTAAAGCTACCTAGAATTAAGGGTTGATAGAACAATCACGAGTCCAAATTCATCCAAATTAAGGTACTCTGTGGTATTTTTTACCCATTAGCGAATACTGCCGGGTTACAGCAATAAAGACATATAAAGCAGAAGAATTAAAAGATGACCCGTTACAATGCATACAAGTTAAAAGAAAAAAAACGCGGAATTCTTATTATATCAGATATACAAAGTTACATGCCTTGCTACAATAAAAAAATACTTGTATACACTAAAAACCAAACATTTATATATTAATGAAAAAAATATATATAGATATATATATATATATATATATATATATATATATATATATTACCTCCTCCTATTTTAAAGTCGGTTAAAAATAAGTCGTAATTTACAAGTTAAATTTCATAAGTACCAGGGTCGCATGTACGGACTGAAGTCGCTTCTAGTGACATAAGTGTCACAGTTATTTCGTTACAACAGCGCTGTAATGTGGCAGATATTTCCCGAGACAGACATATTTTGCATGTATAGTAGTAGCTCGAAGGCATAAGCTAATAAAACGAAATGGATAGAACGAAGTTAATGTGATATTGTACTAATTTGGGGAATCGCTTTATATATTTTTTTATTTTATTGTAAATGTCCTGAAGATTATGTTACCGCGCCCCTCCACTGCATGTATGTATATACATGGAAAATATTATAAAGAAGCAATTAATTACCTAGCCAAATGCAGGATATTAATAAATATGGAAGTAAATACAGGCCAAAGATTAAAAAGTGCCCTAACAAAAATAATATGAAATGAAAAGATACAACTAGTAAAATAAAATGTTTGCGACTTACGCACCAACATATAGGTAAATCTTAAAGGTTTCCGTTGGTGTGTAACATATCCTGTAAAATTATTATAAGTTTTATTAAACAAAAGTTTAAGAAATAAAAATGAAGAGGGAGTAGTACCGACAGCAGACACACATTGAATAGCACCTTCTTGATTTAGTTGAGGAACGCGGCGTTTTAGATAATGTTATCTAAACGTAACCCTACTTTGTAGTCACTAGTCATTGAGTTCCCGTATTCATGACTTTTTCCTGAGAAAAAAAAGGTATTATTTTTCATCTACTTAAAGGTGATTGATTATTAACATTGTTGGAAAAAATATGATTCACGTTTTTTATCGTAAAATAAAGATAATAAAAAGGTAAATACAGTTAATCCTGTATTCATGACGTTTAACTGAGATATTTAAAAACTAAACTGGGTCTTTTTATTATATTATTATTTGACATAATTAAATACGGCACATTTTATCATTCGACATAAATAAGGGGTTGAAACGCTGCACTGTCTATACTTTAGTTTTAATGAGTTGTCAAAAGGAACTTTATGTCTTGCCCTTATTCCAGCTGTCAGCTCAACAAGGCCTAGGTTTGATAGTAATAATGAGTTTCCTTTATGACGTCATGTGTTCAGGCTACCCTAATCTAAGTTTACATTTAATGTTAGTGTGGTTACCACAATCTTGACATGGCAACAACAGTTACAGTTATGTGAAAATATCTCTATTTTGGCGAGAAAATTATGTTGTTATTGTTTAAAAACATATAAGAGCTTATAAAGGAGCTTTAAGGTGGTTGCATCAAAGTTTCTGTCAAAGTAATTACATACATACATATCATCACGGGTGCCTTACGGCGCCCTTTTAGTAGGTTTCTGTCCTTTTATTTTACAATTGTTAGTTTGTAGAATTAATAAAATGTCATATTTTTGACAATGACCCGTGCAATTTGTCCTTTTAATGCTTTGAAGGTCATCCATTTTATAAATATATCAATTTATATTTGTTTTAGTAGATATGGCATGTCTGGTATCAATGGTTCCATAAATATGATGAAAACAAATTTTGACGTTTAACATACAAGTAGGTCTGCTTATTAAAGGTCGGTACAGAGTCACATGATATGCTCTCGTAATGTATCAGTAGTCCCCTTTTATGAACTCTGCGGGTCTGCTTGCCAACAGGCAGGTACAGAGTCACTTGACATGTTCTCATAAAAAAATGTATCAAGTTTTAGCTTTTATACAATAACATCATACTTAATTATTTTAGTTGAATAAAGCCACTGAAGTGATGCGCTTACATACATATTATTATAGATTTATTGATCCTGAGGTCCCTAGCGAAACCTCTTTTGGAAAAATCCTATTGTTGAAATAATTATAAGTAATAATAGCAAAATAGTTCCCTCCCAGTATCATGTCCCTATACCTGGTATTACATTTTATTGTTTTAAAATTTTGTACGGACTAGTAATTGTACTACTAATTGTAATACACTACCCGTCAATGACTAGTATTCTATTTTTTATGGCATTTTAAACAAACTAGGATTTATACGAACTACAAGATCCTTAACCCTGTTCACTTTGTAATGATTGTAATGATTCCGCTTGCTTATGCATTTATTGAATGTGTATCATTATTCAGAAGGAAACATTGGAAGAGAAGGTTCCTCTTTTTGCAAACCTTCTATTTCGTTGTTTTCTTTTTAATATAGTGATATATATTTAACATATCATCACGGGTGCCTTACGGCGCCCGAGACCGCCTAGACGGCCCCAGTGTACCCAGCGGTTTTAATCCCACCTCGTCGGAGCCGATGGTATGAGTCTACACCGAACAAATGGCTAGCTCATCGCGATGTTTTGAATATACTCAATAACCCATCTATAATATATTTCACAAGTTGGTATAGTGAAACCGGGACCGACAGCTTAACGTGCTCTCCGAGGCACTATAGTAGTGTTGTCAAACAAATGTACATCATTCATTCATCTTTAAATTAAAAACTTTAAATTGGTGCAGACCGGGATTCGAACCAGGTTTTAAGTGTTTTTAAGTCCAAGGACTAACCAACTCGGCCACCACGTATATAAAAGTAATTGTAACGATTAAAGTTAAAAATGGCGTCGAATGTACAGTCAACAAAGTATCCGTTTCTAAAGTAAATTGAACCTTATTACAAAGGCATAGAGTGCATAGGGGTATACCAATACCTTGCCGTTGACTGTACCAGCTGTCAGTCGCCTCTCAAAATAGAAGATGTTACATTTACAGAGAGTTTATTTTGGTGTAGTATATTTTACTATATTTTAGGCTGAATTCATTTTGGTGCAAACCAAAATGAATTCAGCCTAAAATATACTTCAGTAGGCCGACTGACCTTTTTCGTTATAATTTAATAACATATTTAAAATATAATGATATGAAAAAAATTGTGTTGTTAAATATAAATATATTATGAGTAGGTAATTTATAAAGTAATTTAAAATAATAATTAATATAAAATATATATATAAAAAATAAGGTAATTAAAAAAAAAAAAAATTGAAGTTCGACAGTAAAGTTATCATCACAGAGTTATAGGAAGAAGAAACCATAACTTATGAAATTACTTTTTTCTTTCAATAAATAAATTTTACAAACTATCAATAAGTGACCTAACCTAGTAATGTTTCGGTTGTAGTCTGTGGGTTCACTGATTTTCCGTAGGCATCTACTGCATCGATTTCTTATTAAGGTGGTAAGTTTTATTTCATGGTGCGGCTACGAAACGGGCGATTGATTTGACGATTAAGTACCGAGGAAATGCAAATACGTCGTTGTCGCCGCCCATTTTTTAACCGCATTATTTAGCCGGCACAGTCAGAACTAACAATATATTTAATAAACATATTTTTAATACAATATATGAAATTAAGGTGCAAAAAAAAGTTATCATATTATTTAAATGATATATATTATAATGATATAATAATATTCTTGGTAAATAAATAACATTTGGAATCTTATTCCATTATGAAAAATTAAGTCTTTTCATTTTAATCAAATACTTTTTTTTAATTTTTTTTTAAAGTACACTTTGGAAATGTCAGTTTTATTCATATAATCGTCAGATACTTTTTCGAGATTTTTAAAATAGCATGTCTTATTCCAGGTTAAACCACGTAGTCTGTGGTCTGTCCCCGTGGTGGTGGCATGCTTGCAACGTGTCTCTGCATGCGGCATGCTGCGTGCTGGTAGCCCGCACAGGGGTTGCGGTGGCGCGGCTGCAGAAACCCTTCGCTGCTGTTGCTGCCTTGCTGTTTGCTGTCCACCCTATTCATACTGAGGCAGTAAGTTTTTTTTTTTCTATAAGTATTTGCCTCGTTTGAGGTTTTCGTCTAATTAAGCAGCAGCCTTATTCAAGGTCCCTGAAAAGAGTGAGAGTGCAAGTTACGTCCCAAACTAAACACCACACTTCCAGGCTACTAAATCTAAAAATATCCTAGCTTCTTTATCACAAAATTAATCGTCTGTTTCATAACCGCATCCTGAAAGGACCAATTACGTTTTAGTTAATAGGTGGGTGAACAACTGCGTATTAATGATACGGTACATGTGGAACGCCAGAGTTTTTTACTTGCTGGTACTCTAGGGTGTCTCTGGGGATGGACTTGCGATCAGTGTTTGTGCCTAAAAGATCTAACTACTTGTACCTATATTTTGATTACTTAATACATAATAATATAAGTCCGCCTTTGTATTATGCAATAAAGTTTGATAAATAAATAAATAAAATATATAAATATATATTTAGGGCGTAAATCTATACTAATATTATAAAGCTGAAGAGTTTGTTTGTTTGTTTGTTTGTTTGTTTGTTTGTTTGAACGCGCTAATCTCCGAAACTACTGGTTCGAATTGAATAATTCATTTTGTGTTGGATAGTCCAGTTATCTAGGAAGGCTATAGGCTATATAACATCACGCTACGACCAATAGGAGCAAAGATATAGTGGTAAATGTGTAAAAAACGGGAGAAATTATTTCATCTTTGAAGCCTTCCGTTGCGTGCGCCGTGAAAACGGTTCAAGATACACAAAAAATATGTATTAAAGAATAATCTAAATATATATAACTCAAAGGTGACTGACTGACATAGTGATCTATCAACGCACAGCCCAAACCACTAGACGGATCGGGCTGAAATTTGGCATGCAGGTAGATGTTATGACGTAGGCATCCGCTAAGAAAGGATTTTGATAAATTCTACCCCCAAGGGGATAAAATAGGGGATGAAAGTTTATATGATAAAAAAATAACTATTCCACGCGGACGAAGTCGCGAGCACAGCTAGTATAATATAATATAATAATGTAAATATAGGGTTGGTCGCCTTAGTGGCACTTTTGCAGGGCATCAACAATTGACAGGTCAATGGAATCAGCTAACCACCTAGTCTTAAACCAGTTGGTTATACACTATTATACAGCGTGTGTTTGGTTTGTTTTTTTTTCTCCCAAGGACAATAGTTTACTATCTGTTTATTTTTTATTATATATTTAACTTTTTTTAAATGCCTGTAAAATTTTACATGAAATAAATATTTTGAAAGCGGAATAGGTATTTATTAAATAAAGGATTTTTTCTTCATAATATACACAAAACCCTAAAGAGGCTAATCCAGGAAGAAAGGTATTTTTTTAAACGGTAGTGGATTTGATAGCAATTTCATTTCTACTTCTTGACAGTTCGTGACCGACAGATCCAATTTCCGGTAGACAAAAATCTGAATCTGGTTTCCTTTCCTTGTTCCTTTTGCAAAGCAAAATTATTTGAGTTTTGAAAACTGTAATGATAATGCTTAAGTTTTTTATTTAAATGAGAATTATTTATATAATACATACAATAAAAAAACTAAGCATTTTTAATTCTGCATACTGTATACTTTATATAATTCAATTACTCTACAAGCAGAAGTCACCTTAAACTCATGAAAGGCTGGTTAATAATGCTTTAAGAGTTGCAAGCTCGTCATACATGTGTCTTTTGATATATAGGTATATTACAGATGAATATGACTGTATATTATAAAATTATAATGAAAAAATAACGCGTACATATTCGAGGACCATCCCATACAAAAACTTGGAAATAGATACATTGTTAATTAAATACTGAAAGTAGATAGATGTGTTTCTTGTTAGGTAAAATATATAAATTGTAGCTTTATAGCTACAATCTCATTGCCAAAAATTTGACCTCTCTTTGAAGCGGCTTCATCAGTGACAGTCTTTGTCATTAGTTTTGAAACAAATATTTTTATTTTTTTTAGCACTAGTAAAAAATAATGTGTTATCGTGCTGTTAGGAGCCGGCCCTGTTAGTCCTTTTTAAAAACAAACACGCAACACTTTATTTAACACTTTTTATTACGATAAACTTACAGACTACTTATCAGCTACGAATACAATTATGCACTGTCCCCCGGACATGTGGCGAGGACGGTATTTATAGCTGATATAATGTGACGTCAGAGCGTCTTTCTAGAAGGATCTATAATAGATATATTTGGGCATAACAACTCCCCCTCTTCGACGGAGCTACATCCCTTAAATAGATGAGCGGAGTATACACTCCAAAGATACAGTGGATACAGTGTTAAGTATATAAAACTAATATAAAATTAAACAAAGAATATAATAAAAACATAGTAATTGATTTTGCATTAAGCGATATAGTAAGATACAAAATTAAAACTTAGAATTTAAACACATTATTATAATATATAGTAAAACATAGTAATATAATTAACATTAAACGACATAGTAAACGACTTAGTAAACGACATAGTAAACGACTTAGTAAACGACATAGTAAACGACATAGTAAACAACTAAGCAAACAGCTTAGTAAACGACTTAGTAATAAAATATTCTATAAAATAATTAAAATAAGATTTAGTAATTATTAAGATTTCGATTAGATTTATGTATAAAAGAGTTTGGTAAACTCTCTGTAGATATTTGATTATCTTGGTTACTTTCTCCAGAGACATCAGTAAGTTCTAAAGAGTTAGAAATTGTGGAAACGTGTCTAGTTAGTTTCCTTGAATTACACTGATTAAATATTTGGATACAGCATCCATTAGAATCATTATTATTATTACAACAAAAACGACGATATAATTTATAAGCGCAAAACAGTGAAAAGGCAGTTGATAAAATATAAGTACTTAACTGCTGAATAGTAAGAACCATATTTAACGATATGAGATTGTTCTTGAATTTTGTTTATTTCATGCTCTAAACCATCGAGTTTGTGAGCGGCATGATTTAATGAATCAAGATTTAAGTTTGTTAAGGTAATTGGAGTTAATTGAGGAATAGTATGATTAAATATGTTTCTTTTACAACAATCATCTTCCGTAATATCGAAATCAATATTTATTTGATCGGAAATAGAATAGGTTTGAACTGATGAGTAGGTAAACTGCATAGTTTTGCAGTATGCAACACAATTCTCGGTCAGTGTGAGTACACCTGTACCTGATAATGAGTAATCTTTGATTTCGCTATCACATTTCGTCGACAGCTTTGAAGCTTTGGATTGTACAAAAATCCATTTATTATTATGAAGCTTTTGCCATATGTCTATTTGTCCAAATAAGACTTTAGAATTACAATCTGTAGGTAAAGATAGTGTAACTTCGGTTAATAATTTCGTCTCGCAGGACGGATTTGAAATAGTAGAAAGAATCGATATAAGAGGACAAATTGAATAGAGTTTATTTACAACTTTACAATCGTGTAAGTTATCAAACATTGTGTAACTTAATCTGTCATCTGTTATGGCTAGATAAGACTTAGTAGGTTGAATTAATACAAACGTGGTAGGTTGACCTTGATTATGTGGAGTAGGTAACGGGATACATTTGTAAACATTGTATTTAACTGGAGAGATTAAAGGAATTTGTAAGATGAAAATAATTTTGTTATTATAATAATACGAGATTAGCATAGAGACATCAATAATGCTATGCATATTTTCCAAACTTAATTGAGTAGGAAAATCTAAATATTTATTCATAGAGTTTGAATGTTTTTGGAGTTCGAGTAACAATTTAGTAGGACTAATTACTAGGGGATGAAGGATATTTGCTTTTGCAAATAAGATAGAGTTTAAAATAGAGTCGAGTAAATTAGATATTACAAATAAAGAGCTTTCAATAATATTTATAAAGCTATTAATCTTGGCTATGTTGACAAGACCGTTATTTATACGATTTAAATCTGACATATTGCTCTCCATAATTTTTAATCTAGTATTTAATTTATTTTCATTATCGTTTAATTTATAAATACCTAGTTGAATTAAATGTATTTATAGTAGCTTTTACTACGTGTATATTTTCTTTTAATAAACTTAGTAGTTCATTTTCATTTTGTTGGCATGCTGATGCAGCATCGTATTTTCGTGCATCATCGGCATTGAGAGTTCCAAAGAAGAATTTTAAAACTTCTCCTCCAAATTCGAGGGATCTTTTTGTTTTATACGAAGAAGTTTTTATCGAAATAATATGAGATAAAGATTCGTATTTAATAAAATTAGAAGTCATAAGAACCTTAATGGGGTTGAATACGTCTAAGCATTCGGCGGTAAAATCGCGTGTTTGTGCGAGGTTGCACAAATCAAAAGTTTTTGAAATTTGACCTTGTATGTTATCTAGATGAGGTTTGACAGAGATTATATCTAGATGTGTAACAACATTCCAGTAATCATTATAAAAGTAAACATTAGGTTGTTGGTCGAAATATATTCCTGGACTATGAATAATAGGATCGATAGAAACTGCGGCTGTTGTAGATTTCAGGAAAAATCTGGAAAGAATTAAGAGCTCGTTTTATTTCGTTGACGTGGTATTTTATATGTTTTCTGCCATCTTGCAGTGTAACATTATATTTTCCGTTTAACTTAATTATTTTATAAGGACCTTTCCAAATTGGAGATAACGATTTTCTGAGGCGGTGATGGTGTTTTAGGTATACCATGTCACCTGTTTTATATGATACTTCGCGACTTGATTTGTCGTAGTATCTTTTGGAAGATTCTTTATTTTGGGAAATGTTTTCAAGAGCTTTTTCACTACTGAGTTGCATCCGGTATCTTAAAGCGCGGATGTATTCATTATAAGTTGTGTCGATATTTGAATCATATAAGGAAGTAGGAATTGATGGTTTATAACCATATAATAGTTCGAAAGGAGTATATTGAGTTGTAGAATGAGGAGTGGTATTAAATGCTAAAATTGCTGTAGGGAGATAACAATGCCAGTCATCTTGATTTTCATTAACGTAGGATTTAAGATACTCTTTGAGAGTGGCGTGGCTGCGTTCTAGTGCGCCATTTGTTTGTGGATGATAAGGAGTAGTATATAGCGATTTAATTTTGCAAATTTTTGTTATTTGTTTAAATAGTTCTGATGTAAAACAAGTTCCTAGATCACTTAGGATCATTTTTGGAAAACCGAATAGAGACATAAAATGAATGATATTATCAGCGACTTCTTCACTTGTGGAAGTTACCATAGGATAGGCATTTGAAAATTTTGTTAAATCATCTTGTAAAGTTAAGATAAATTTATATTTTTGAAAACCTGATTCTGGTAGGGTTCCGACGATATCTATAGCAAGTCTTTCAAAAGGTTTAGTACTTGTAGAAGTAATTATCATTGGTGCTTTGTTACATGCGCGTAAGGGCTTGTTTATTTGGCAAAGTTTACAGTCTTTGACGAATTTTTCGATATCTGTTCTCATGTTTTTCCAATAATACATATCTTTTATGCGATTGAACATTCTTTTAATACCTGGGTGTCCAGCTATAGGGCTACCATGGTTTTCTAACAATATTTTAGGGACCTCCACAGGAGTGGGGTATATTAATTGATTTTTATATATATGTATCTTAATATTAGTATTATGAAAAATAAAACTTATCATATTATATATTTTAGTATAAGCTAACTTAGAAAAAGGATCTGAGAAATCGGATATAGCAAGATCCGTTCCGTTTTTATGTTGTTCTAAAATTAGGTTTCTTAATTTTATTAGTAAATTATATACAGTTCTAAAGTTTAATTCATCGTAGTGATGGATTTTAGTAAATAAGAAAAATAAAGTTTTGTTGTTGCAATCTATCGATTGTACAGTATCTACTTGACGTTCGGAATTTAGCAAATCTGCTGAATTATCTAATAGATCTAACATTCCTTCGCAATGAGGTATTGAGGAATCAAAATCTAGAGGAGTAGGACAAGCGATGAGTTTAAAATTCGAAGATGTTAAACTTGAATTATGTTCTTCGATTTGAGTGTCATTGGACACAGCGTTAGTAAATTGAAGTTTGAAATATTGTTCATAAGTTTCATTATGATGAAGATTTAATTGAGCACGAGTTATAGCGTGAATTGGAATGCGACTTAAGGCATCGACATTAGAATTTAAGCGACCTTGTTTATAAACGATGTTATAATCGTATTCTTCTAATTTAAGTCTCCAAAAATTATAGCTAGAAGTTCCTTCTCTATTGTAGAATAGTTTCCTTCAGCTTTATTAAGAGTTCGAGAGGCATACGCGATCGGTTTATCCTTACCGATTTCGCCTTGAGATAAAATAGCGCCAACCGCATAGTTAGATGCGTCGGTTGTCAAAATAAAAGGTTTATTAAAATCAGGGTATTGAAGAAGAGGTGCAGTAGTTAGTTTATGTTTTAAAATATTAAAGGATTGATCTTGTTCTGGTGACCAATTAAATTGAATATCCTTTTTAAGAAGTGAAGTTAAGGGTTTAGTAATTTTAGAGAAATTATCTATAAAACGTCGATAATATCCGACGAGACCTAAGAAACATCTTATTTCTTTGGGAGTTTTAGGAATTGGAAATTCAGTTACGGCCTTAACCTTTTCTGGGTTAGGAGAGACACCTTTATCGGTTATAATATGACCTAAATAAGCGACTTCGCGCCTGAGAAATTCGCATTTGTCTGGTTGAAGTTTTAAATTAAATTTACGTAATCTGTCGAAGACGAGTCGTAGTTTCTCTATGTGAGAATGAAGATCATGAGAGTATATAATACAATCATCTAAATATATATAACAATGTAGTCCTTGTAGACCAGAAAGTACTGTATTCATTAGTTTTTGAAAGGTTGATGGTGCATTCTTTAATCCGAATGGCATCCTTTTATATTGGTAATGTCCTGAGATTCCGTTGGTCATTACAGTGAATCCAGTCTTTGGAGCATCAGCTGGGTCCATAGTAATTTGGTGGAAACCGCTGGCTAAATCCAGTGTTGTAAAATATTTAGAATGACCTAATTGGTCTAAAATATCATTTATAAGAGGCAGTGGAAATATTTCGGAAACAGTGGCATCGTTAAGACGACGATAGTCTATAACTATTGTCCATTTTCTTTTTCCAGATGAGTCCATCTTTTTAGGAACTATCCAAAGTGGAGCATTATAAGGTGAAATAGAAGGTTCAATAATATTTTGATCTAACATATTTTTAATCTGTTTTTCCACTTCGTCTTTGTGACATTCGGGAATACGATAAGATTTCGCATTTATAGGGGGTTCATTACCAGTATTGATGGTATGTTTAATTGCATCTGTGCATGACAAAGGTTCGCCTTCTAAATGAAAAATATCTGTGTATTGGGAACAACATTCCATAAGATATTTATTTTCTTCAGAGTTAAGATGTGAGCAACGAATTTGAGATAGAACTTTATTTGCTCTGTTAGAATAAGAAGCAAAAGTGCTATGAATATTATAAGAGTCTGTGGAACTAGTAGTATTAATTTCTAAAGGAGTTAATTTTACGCTAAAATTATTAATAGTAATACTTGATTCTGTTGTATTTAAAACAGAAATATTAACACGTTTATTAGGTTTTAATTTTACTATACAGTTAGAGATAAAAACACCGTCAGCAATAATATGATCTAAGACAAGTGCTTCCTTGAGATAAGGGAGTTCGGAGAATTCATTTAATACTGCGCATTCAATAACGGCTTCTGAATGCGGAGGTAAAGTAAAACTTGGTTTCGTAAAGAATATAGGTATGGAATATAACTTTGAATTTTGAATAGGTATACACAAAGTATCGTTACAATAATTAATATTTGCATTTAAATGTTTTAAGAAATCGTTTCCAATTATTCCGTCGTATAAAAGATTGACGTCATCGCCAATTGCATGAATTTTATAATTAAAATTAATATTAGGTATAGAAGATTGAAAAATTATTTTAAAGGAGCCAAGAGTTTCGCAATAAGAGTCAGTGCTACTTATGCCTTTGATTTTTACAATTTCAGGATTTAGTGAAGGTTTTATTATAAACTTTGAAATTTTGATGATGCTTATACTTGCACCAGTATCGATAAGAAAGCAAAGAGGTTCATCTGAATAATTAGTTTTTAAGTACACGTGTGGAAGTGATACTTTAATATTAATGGAATTTATTTCGTAATATGAACTTGGATTATTAAATGTAACGTTTTTCTCGTGGGAAACGTTATGACGCAATGATAAAGGTTGAGGTGTACTTGATACTGCATTTCTAGTTGCAGGGTTATTCTGTAACCGTTTTATAGAATTAGTAGAAGTTAATTTGTTTAGGGGTTTTATTGATTGAATAGATTTAGTAAGATTTTGGATGAAATTCCTAGAAGAATTTATAGAATTTAAGTGTATAGAATTTGTTGTGTCATTTTGAAAATTAGATTTCGGTAGACACTGATCCGGAATCCGAATTAAAAATTTTGTTGAGAATCACTCTCTTCAATATTATGTATCTGTTTGTTCTCGGAATTATTTTGCGATAAGCGTTGATTGAAATTGGAGTTGGGTTGACCATTGTTAGAGTGTTGACGAAGTTTCATATTATAAGTGCGTTTGCGGCACTCGTTTATCGTGTGACCCTTATAGTGACAATAATTACACGATTTAGAATTATAATTATTTGAATTCGTAGAATTAAAATGTCGTTTATTTGAATTGTTACGCGACGAAAAGTTGAGACGATTTATTTTGATTATTAAATTTATAAGGTTCTGAGGCTGAATAGCGATTATGAGAGGCTTTGCTTAGATTAAATATTTTTTCTTCCTCCGTTGCATGCGTAATCGCTTCACTGAGAGTTTTGGGGTTTCTACACCTGACAATGTAGCTGAAATTAGGATTAAGTCCTAAAAGAAAAGTGTTGAGAGCTAAATCCTCCATAGCAGCGATGCGACCAAGGAGTTCTGTTTTGTCTTCGCAACTATATTGTATATCTGACTGTAGTCTAGTCAGGCAGGATTCTACCCTTAAAGAATATTTAATTACTGTTTCAGTTGAGCCCTGCTTACAGGCTTGTAGTTCTATTAGTAGGTGGGAAGAGTGCTTCTTTTCACCGAAAGTGGTTTTGAGAAATGATTTTAGTTCAATCCACTTTTTAAAAGATTTGAGGGAACATGCAAGCTGAGCCTTGCCTTCTAATTGGGATATTATAAATTTAAATAAAACTAATTGTTGTTCTAAACTCGCAAGTTCGATTGCATTTTCACAATTAGTGAGGAATGCGGGAAGTGTTTCCCTGTCACCGTTATATGGTTTGACGAATTTAGTTAGGACTGACAGTGGAACCTTGTCCGACATAGTTAAATTTTCTCGTGAACCTTTAGGAGAAAGTTCAGATTTTAATGACATTGGATATAAGATATAATAATATTTCTTAGCTTAAAATTAGTAATTAATAAACAGTATATAGTAAAATAAAAATTAAAACTAGGTACACTTTAAAATTGAATATTATGAAATAGTAAAATTATGTAAAAATTTGAAATTAGAATTGATAATAATTAGAGCTAGTACACGTTTAAAAAAAAAGGAAAATAGTAGATAAACACTTGTTATAATACACTCACAGAAATATAAGCACAACTCGAAGCATGATGTTGAAGAGACGCGACGAGATCCTGTGGCGGGGAGGCAGTGGAGGCAGCGGATGAAGACCGTGAGACCCAGGGGATCCTATGACGGTTCACCGTTGAACTGGCTGGATGTTGATGTAGATGGAGACGTAGCGACGTAGCTGTAGTTGGAAATGTAGCGCAGGCTCGGCGATGCAGCGAAGGCAGCGGAGGCTTACTGTCGACCACGATGTTGATGAGATGTTAATCCGCAGCGTGGGGCGGATGCTGGCGTTGCTGACGCGGGCTCGGACACGTGACGAATACACGGGTCGAGACTGACCGTCGATCACTAGGTGTTTTGATGCGGGCTCGGACACGTGAAGAATACACGGGTCGAGACTGACCGTCGATCACGTTTTGATGCGGGCTCGAAGATATTTCTTGAGGCTTACCGTCGATCACTGGAGATGAAGCTGCTAACGCGGACTCGTATACTCGGTACCGAGATTTACCGTCGATTAGGTTTTCACTTCACTCACTGAAGAACTTTAAAACACAGAGAGGCTCGAGTTCGTGATGCTGCGCGATCTCACGAATGAGCAGGCTTTTGCAGCATCCCACTTCTGACACCAATTTGTTAGGAGCCGGCCCTGTTAGTCCTTTTTAAAAACAAACACGCAACACTTTATTTAACACTTTTTATTACGATAAACTTACAGACTACTTATCAGCTACGAATACAATTATGCACTGTCCCCCGGACATGTGGCGAGGACGGTATTTATAGCTGATATAATGTGACGTCAGAGCGTCTTTCTAGAAGGATCTATAATAGATATATTTGGGCATAACAGTGCGTTAGGTTTAGAAATGATTTATTTATATTAAAATCAAGGTCTTTGTTGGTAAAACACTGTATTTCTACTTGAACTGTCACAATAATAATAATGACATAAATAACTTATAATAAATTTCAATATAAAAAAATAAATAATATAATAATAAATCGCCAGCATCTCAATAAACCTTATAAATTTTAATATAAGGGCAAAAGCTGTCGCCAACAAATACACTATACAGTTTTATATTTTTAGAAAATAGTAGTAGCTAATTTATTATTGAAATAAAATAATATTTTTATTTCATTTTCACTAACTTTCCATTCCAATAAGCATCAATATAAATAAAATTTTCCGAGAGTGTCATAATATCTCCGTAACCGTTTAGCCTAGATATCTAGATGGCGCAGGTCACACGTGAAAGCTACTAGCCAATCCATTACCGCGCCACCTTATCGCTCGTATAGATCCTTCATTGACACTTTAAGTATATACACTTTACAGTTCCACCAACTTAAATGTGAACATGAAGCTGTCGTCATCGTCGTTTTAAATTAAATAATTGGAGCCTGCTGCAAATCTTCTTCTTCAAAATGGGCATCACCTTTTGGACATCGCAATTCTTTTCTCCGTTCGTTTCTTTCTTTCGTCCGTTTTTAGAAAATGTTACATAGACAATCGAATGACATTTCAACATGGCGGACTTTCTTTTTGCTTAGTTCTATTTTCGTCACTTCACAGCTTGGTTAGCCTTTACGTTTTATACCTATTTTTCAATTTAAGTTATTATGGCATGGAAACAGGTCCTTCCATCAGATCTATATACCTATCTAGTTTTATTAGTATTGCAGCTTGATCATAATCATGTGTTTTAAATACTCATTGTCTGAAATATAAAGCTGCACGTCCATTTGTCGTTTCTCAAAGTAACAACTATCAGGACGTGTCCATCTGTCGCTAGCAGCCACATGTTTTCCTCGAGGCGTGAATAGTAAATACCATAGTGTTCTTAACAATTTGGCTAGACAGCGCTTTAAATCTCTGCATACAATGAATGTTAGTTATTATCATGAGATTGTTTAAACTATATATTTTTTATTAGCAGTAGTTGCTTAATTATTTTTATAGGTTATCCAATTACATATATAAATAAAAACGTCTTCAGGCAACAATATCTTCAGGCAATAATATTGTTGTCTGAAGACGCCCTAATAAAGCGAAATATAGCAAGTTATATATTGTTATTTATATATTGTGTTTTTATTTATGTATGTAATTGGATAACCTATGAAATATATCATGAAATTATGCAATATATTTCGTGTTTTCATTATTAGCACTTATTTACATATAACATATTATCTCTCTAGTTGATTCGAGCAATAACGCCTTTAGTAGCGCGGGCAAGCTTTTTGCAACGGTCTTATAAAATAATGCACTGAATATAAATTTATAACTTTACAACTTTAAAGTTACACTTATGCAAAAAGAACTACTTGGGTAATCGGGTACCTAAAGCTACTATAAAAAAATCTAAATTATTGCGCTATCTAAACATCTAGAAAATATTTATTTATCTATGGCAAATACATTGCAATTTCCTCCTGCGACGTGACGTAGAAAGGCAAGAGAGGCAACGCATTTTCTTCTTTTATTCGCTGACATTCGCAAAGAACTCTCTAGAACCTTTGTTAACGCGAAACTGTTGCTTCGATTTATGCTACTTATATTATTTTTAGAATTCCTTAGATTTAAATAAAATAATGCGTAATCTCCATTAGATTATTATTAGTTGCTTGTATTTAAATTGTGAACTGTATTTGGAACAAATTTATTTAAATTTGGAACAGTATTGTGATGCGAATCAACGCGTATTGTATACAATACAATTGTACTATTTAATAATAATAAAACTATATAACTAGCTATACCACGCGGTTCACACTTAATTAAATTAAAAATAATTAGCCTAAAATATATAGCCTATAATATTCGATGATAATTGAGCTTTCTATTATGTGACATATTTTTTAAAATAACATTATATACGGGGAGTTACACGATTCGACTGACAAAACGTGTATACGCCTTAGGAATTCAGGCAAAATTTGTCTCCATATGAATCGTGCTTTTATTTTAAATGTTTACAGAGTTTAAAATAAAAATCTATAAAATTAGGATCACATAAGTAAAATCTTTAGTATTTATAATATATAAAAAGACGTACCTACAGTAAATTTTACTTTTAACCATTTTTTTAACAACAGATTTATTTAAATCTAATAAAAACATATTATAACAATAATAAATAAACTCAATTTAACTATACTCGTAAGTAGGTATATTTAAAAATTACAGACTAGAATGAGATCTCTATTCCTTTATTGTTAATCATTATTTTTCTATAGGTACTTATGACGTCACACAACTTACGTATAATTTATATCACAAAAACTTTATAATTAGTTATATTTTAGAAACATTGATTAGGAAAAGTATTTTCCTTTTTATCGAAAGCCCATATTGGATTGACATCGAAATTCTTTATCGAATGAATATCATAAGGCTGTCTCAAGATTACCCAGCCGACCTTGGAAAGAGCTTTCAAGACAAACTCTATCTAGACTGAAAAAGTGACTATTTTTAAAACTGATAAAACACTGATATAAACGGAAACCTTTCTTAGTCACTGGTATCATGATCAATTATCTGTATATAAAAATAAACCTACTATTTCCATTCTGAATAGGCCAAATATCCACTTTCATTAAAAATAAAAAAGTAAGCCGCGAAATATGACCTCACTATGACGGCCGTACAGGGGCATATTTAGGTTTAGTCTCGCGCCTGGCCACTTCATCTGGCCCCACCTACTTATTACTTATTTTTTTTAATATCCCACTAATATTATAAACGTTTGTTTTTTACTTAATCACGCGAAGACGGCATAACGAATTCGATACAAAGATAGACGAAGACCTAGAATAGCGATCATAAGCGACTTTTACATTCAATGTATTGTAAAAACTAGTGCGTAGTACATACCCATCTATATATCGATGAGTATGGTAAAAGGCGCGTTTTTTTTAACAAGCAAGATTTTTGACACCAGTCGGGGCCGCCCTTACAATTGCCCTGCGGCAACGTTATTTTTCTTATAACGTGTTAGATTATCAAAATAACGATTTTCGCTATTAGTTCCCTTTCAACTTCTCTTATTGGAGGAAATCGTTATTTTGTCATTCTAACGCTATTAAAAAATTCTAACGCTTATTAAAAAAAAAATGCGGCCGCAGGGCGATGGCCCAATTGGGCCATACTTAAAAATGCCATAGCCCGCGTATCAACAATTTCCATTCCACGTCATAATAAATACTCATAAGAACATCTTAAGCTGGCATGAAGATCGCCACCAGCGGAGCACCCGTTGCTATCCTACCCGGATATTGCATAGTGCTTAACAGTAGGTGAACACAAGGTCATATGTTGAGCTCTTACAAAAATAAAAATAGAAAAACCTAGAGGGTTTTTATAATAAAAACGCTTTGTTTACGATGTTTAACTTACAACAAAGTTTCTAAACAAAAATCACAACGTAGATACTAAACCTAGAACCCGTACCTACGGGATCGCAAGCCTTCATCTAGATTTACGGCGGCACACTGTATCAGATCAGATTACCACTTTCTCATCTCACCGTAATGGATTTCACTCCACTCTGCCAACTCACGAGCCAGTTCGCGATAAAACTTCCCATTCCAGTTTTTACTTCGGAGATTTGTGAAAGAATAAGTGTTTAGGTAGCTATCTACTTATTGGAGGTAAACCAACTAATATAACAACTTAATAGGAGCGAATAAAATAAAATTGATAAGAGGGAAAATATTCCAGCGAGTTTATGCAGTTCTGTTAATATTGAATTTATATATCTATCTAATCATATCAGGCTCCTCCTCAAGATTCAAATCAAAATCTTTATTAGTGAACAATTTAAACGTTATTGTATAGTTTTAATATTTTGAAGATTGTTTTTTATTCTATATTGCGGTACGCTTAAATGCACAACGAACCCGAAAAATAGACAAACATTTAATTGATTATAAAAGACGTTTTATAATACTTTAAAACATTTAGGTCCGTGGTTCAAACCCCGGTGTGTACGAATGAGTTTTTAATCTAAAAATTCATGTACATTTGTTTAACAATACCACTATAGTGCCTCGGAGAGCACATTAAGCTCTTCACTATACCAACTTGTGAAACTTTCTATAGATGGGTTACTGAGTCTATCCAAACATTGCAACAAGCTAGCCACTAGTTTAATGTAGACTCATACTATCATTGTCTACGACGAGGTGGGCCGACTAGGCTGCCTCGGGCACTGTAAGGCACCCGTGATAAATAATAATGTCACGGAAAGTCTACGATTTTATTATAAGTATAGATAACGTTTAGATATTATATGGTTGTATAAATATATCACCATATTTTTTATTGGAGAACGAAGTGTGACTTTGTATCTCCTGGTGGTAAGCAGACCTACAAAGTCCATAATGGGGTCGATAAATAAGTTATTAACAGCATTGACCGTTTCCACTATCTGGGTAAAATATGTTGTTACGAAGTAGGCCGTAATAAAGACGAATTTGCATTACGAGTATACTTTATCATAAGATATAAGTACTTTATAACTTTAACCATAACCTGAATGTTTCATAATAAATCGGTGCAGTAGTCTCCTAAAAACCGATGAACCAAATATTTAAATTATAATCCGATTCCAGATAAGTATTAAATGTCAGCACACACGATCTGTTCCATGACAAATGACATCACGCATCGACATGACAAGCGGTGTGAGCAGGCGTCACATTCACGTCACTGTGGGGATATCGAGGCTATAAACTAATTAATGAAGCGTGTAATTTGCCACAATGCCTCTGCTCCGTATTCATGTAAGACTAATCTATCTGATATATAACAATAGGATATGGCTAGGTATGTAAATTCTGATGTACTACCGAGTTTAGTTTAGTCTCTCTAACTTTACATGTTTTTTTCGACCGGTTTCGTTAGCCTCTCGATAGAGGCAAAAACCGTTAAGTGACATACTTATGTTTCGTTTTAGTCTCTCGGTTCACCGGTTTTAAGGAAATTACACAAAGTTTTATTGTCGACTCCTTTTATGTAGGTTGCCTGCCAGGTTGCGGTTAGGAAACTTTATTTGACCATAAAGCAACAAGACACGTAATATAATAATTTTATTTTCGGCACCCATTTCGGAACCGCGTCATTTAGCCGGCAGAGTAGCAACGATCATTCCGTTTGACAACAGCAATGTATTTATTGATCCCATTCATTGAATTTGTAGTTAATTGCTGTGCTCCTATAAAAGTTTTTTTTCAGGCGACTGCTTTTATTCGTTCACAAGGAAGTACCTACTTATTTAATAGGAAAGTGCCCTAAGTGTTCGCCTGCCATACAAAACTAACATTTTTATTTATATAATAGTTAACATTGTAAGGTCACATTTCGAGTATAGGCCTCCTCCATTTTTTTCCATTTATCATGATCATTCGTTATTGTTTTCCAGTTTTCTCCTGCAATCTCCTTTAATTCGTTGAAAGGAGATTTTAGATTTCTATATATTTTTTTATACCAACTTAAGCTTACGTAAGCTTCTTTATTAATATTTTTTTATTTTAAAACAGCGAAGGCAACTATATATTACACACATACATATGTCATCACGGGTGCCTTACGGCGCCCGAGACCGCCTAGACGGCCTTAGGGTACCCAGCGGAAGGGTTTTAAACCCATTTCGTCGTAGCCGATGGTATGAGTCTACACCGAACAAGTGGCTAGCCCGTCGAGATGTTTTAAATAGACTCAATAACCCATCTATAAACAGTTTTACAAGTCGGTATAGTGAAATTCATTGGTACACACAGGGGTTCCAACCAGGGGCCTTAGTGTTTTTAAGGTCAAGGTCTAACCAACTCGTCCACCACGTACATTATTTATTATTTTGTATAATCTACCTGGCAGTCCACTATACTCACAGGTAACGTTGGGGGTAGTGGATAAGCGCTGACTCGAAAATCTAAAAGTCGTTCTTCGGTCCCGACTCCACTAATACGAATTTATGAGGCTAAAAGCACTGCAGCAAATAGTACCCCTCTATAGTTCTTTTGTTGGAGTTAAAATGGCTTAAAGATTTTGGTTAAAGTTAAATAATTCGTTACCTTTTTCTCTTTCAAACTAAATATGGAACAGAGTAACATTCAAAATCTTCGTCTTAAAAAAAGGCAGACGAAAAAAAAAGTTTGTCGCCTTCTATTAAATAAGTAAATAGATATTGAATTACTCTTAATAAAAAAATGCCTTTTATTTTCAAGTCAATTAATTAAATTGTAAGTTATTAATTTTATACAAGGTAATAATTTAATAACAATACAGAATTAAGTATTAAAACAAGTTACAAATTTAATAAAATATACCTACCTATAAAAATAAAAATAATTAATTATTAACTATTTTAAAAATTTTGGAAATGAGACAATGGGCGTAGGGTACCAAGGACACTAGCGGCGTTACCCCGTTGGATAGCAATACTGATCCTCTGAACCAGGTACTCCTTGCTCAGAGGATCACCAGTTGCTATTTTAATTTTTTTACCTAGATCACGGATAAATTCGCTAGCATCCTCGGACCACGGACCCATTGTCTCAACGGAAAATGCCAAAAATATGTGCGAGTTCAGGAGCTCTGCGTACTTATTGCGCTTTATTTTAACTGCTTGTTCAGCTGCAGCTCCCGCACGTTTGGAAGATGACGAAACGTGACTCCGACAGTTATTAATTAAATAAATTAATGAATATCATCGCGGGTGCCTTACGGCGCCCGAGACCGCCTATACGGCCTCTGGGTACCCAGCAATGGGGTCTTTAATCTCAACTCTTTGTAGCCGAGTCTACATCGAACAAGTGGCATCGTCGCGATGTTTGGATAGACTCAATGACCGATCTATAAACAGTTTCACAAGTTGGTATTGTAAAACTGGAACCTCCGCTAACCTGCTCTAAGCTCCGAGGCACTATAGTGGTGTTGTTAAACAAATGTATATATTTTTTTAGATTAAAAACTCATTGGTACACACCGGGGTTTGAACCAGGGACCTAAGTGTTTTTAAGTCTGAGGTCTAACCAACTTGGCCACGACGTCGCGCGTCGTATAGTACACGTATAATAACATTAAATTAATAGTACCTAATAGTAAGAGACAGGTAGTAGTGTATGTACCTGGTAGTGGATAGATTATTTCTTTATTTAAAAAAAAAAATGCAAATAAACAAGACATTAAATAATTGACAGCTCCCGTAGACTAGTGGTCGCGCCTTTGGCGTTGTATCCGGAGGTCGTGGGTTCGATTCCCACCAATGGCAAAAAAAAAAGTACGTTCATCTGTACAATTTGTCATAGTCTGGGTGTTTATAAAATATAATATGTATTATATCGTTGTTTCTGGTACACATAGTACAAGCCTAGAGCTTAGTATGTGACCAGAGCAATATGAGTGTAAATTGTCCTACAAATTATATTAAAATATATATAATTACATATACAGTGTGACAAATATTAAGTTCGTTAGTTAAATGATTGTAAAATATATGAAACAACAATACAATAAATATACTACAACCAATCACTATGCTAAACACCTTTTCCCATTTCGTAACCGCATCATTAAGCCAGTATATTGGGAGCAACCAATTTTGTTAAACAACTAAGTATTGATCGACCCTATTAATTGAATTCATAATTCGATTACCATTACATGTAAAGTCATATGCTGTGCCCAAATAAAAAAAGCAATGTATAACGGGCGTAAGGAGTAAGAAACCGAAATAAAGTGGATGTTTTCGGCAAATATTTTATGCCACGGAAACTGGAATTACTCTGGAATGTTGCCAGCCGAAAGGAACTTCTCATAATGACAAGTGTTTGTACCTTTCAAGGCATTTGGTTATTTATTGGATGTGTTATTAAAATTTGTCCTACCTTCTGTATCATTCGTATTCTAACAGCGGAGTTACATATTATAATTAGTATTGCATCATAACGTTTGCCTTAAGGTTCCCGACAGCCACAGGGTAGCCAGCGGAGGGGTATTTATCCCACCTCGTCGTAGCCGATGGTATGAGTCTACACCGAACAAGTGGCTAGCTCGTCGCGATGTTTTGAATAGACTCAATAACCCATCTATAAACAGTTTCACAAGAAGGCAAGAAGTTTACATTTGTTTGACAGCACCACTATAGGTGCTGTCAAACAAATGTACATATTTTTTTTAATTAAAAACTCATTGGTACACACCGGTATTCCAAACAGGGACTTAAGTGTTTTTAAGTCCAAGGTCTAACCAAGTCGGCCACCACGTATATACTTAATATAATTTTTGTATTTTTTTTGTAATTGTAATTTTTCATTATATTTTTAGAAAAATTGTATTGTACCTTAATATATTCTTCAATTGAACATAAAATATTTTGTATGTTAGCTTATAGTTATAAATGCGTAAGTATATAATTTATTAGATCTTTTCTCGACCAGCTTTAAGTTTGCGGGGTTGAAGCTGGTAAAGAGTTTTTTTTCTTCTTCTTTAGATTTTAATCAATAATTTTACAATACCTAAATTTACGTGTATTCATTAATCTATTACGATGTTTTCTATTTATATATATTAATATATTTTATATATATCTACTTGTAACTGTCTTATCTCTATGTCAATTTTATATTTGTGAAGACCTTCAATGGTCCTTAGTTTTTTATGCTATTTTCCTAATCTGTTATATTGTTACCAATAGTCTTCCTATAATTAAATAATAATTAATTAATTAAATTATTCAAATATTTAGTGTATACGTACGTACCTATATAAATCAATATGTACTTGGTGGCTGAGTTGGTTAGAACTTAGACTTATAAACACTACATTTGTTAGGTCATGGGTTCAAACCCAGACTCAGAATACCATCGGCTAGAACGAGGCGGGATTAAAACCCCAACTTTGGGTACTCTAAAGCGTCTGGGCGGTCTAGGGCGCCGCCCGTAAGGCACCCGTGATAGAGATGTACATATATACTTATATTTATTGTAGTAATTATTTTCGTACACAATTTATAGGCTCGTATAATACGGAAACCCTAAGTGCGTACTACTGTACGCTCTTGTTAGCTTTTAAATACCCCAATTTGTACAAAATTTAGTAGATAGGTACATAAAAATAAAACAGTGCAGCAGTGGTTTAGTAGTACTGGACGTTAACTGCTAAACTTTTGTCTGCGGCTTTTATGAGAGAGAATGGAATTTTATAACATTTTCCAAAACCTGTTCTTTTTTAATTTCCATGTGAAATTTATGTAAAAAGCAACTATCTGAAAACTTTAATTCAGTGTTAATATTTTGTTTTACCACTAAAAGTTTTTACTGAAAGTTTAAAAATATCATTGAGGATATTAAAAAAATATTTATTAGGTATATCCAAAAAATAAATTGAACACAAAATATTTTGTATGATAGCTTATAGTTATAAATGCGTAAGTATATAATTTATTAGATCTTTTCTCGACCAGCTTTAAGTTTGCGGGGTTGAAGCTGGTAAAGAGTTTTTTTTCTTCTTCTTTAGATTTTAACCAATAATTTTGCAATACCTAAATTTACGTGTATTCATTAATCTATTACGATGTTTTCTATTTATATATATTAATATATTTTATATATATCTACTTGTAACTGTCTTATCTCTATGTCAATTTTATATTTGTGAAGACCTTCAATGGTCCTTAGTTTTTTATGCTATTTTCCTAATCTGTTATATTGTTACCAATAGTCTTCCTATAATTGAATAATAATTAATTAATTAAATTATTCAAATATTTAGTGTATACGTACGTACCTATATAAATCAATATGTACTAGGTGGCTAAGTTGGTTAGAACTTAGACTTATAAACACTACATTTGTTAGGTCATAGGTTCAAACCCAGACTCAGAATACCATCGGCTAGAACGAGGCGGGATTAAAACCCCAACTTTGGGTACTCTAAAGCGTCTGGGCGGTCTAGGGCGCCGCCCGTAAGGCACCCGTGATAGAGATGTACATATATACTTATATTTATTGTAGTAATTATTTTCGTACACAATTTATAGGCTCGTATAATACGGAAACCCTAAGTGCGTACTACTGTACGCTCTTGTTAGCTTTTAAATACCCCAATTTGTACAAAATTTAGTAGATAGGTACATAAAAATAAAACAGTGCAGCAGTGGTTTAGTAGTACTGGACGTTAACTGCTAAACTTTTGTCTGCGGCTTTTATGAGAGAGAATGGAATTTTATAACATTTTCCAAAACCTGTTCTTTTTTAATTTCCATGTGAAATTTATGTAAAAAGCAACTATCTGAAAACTTTAATTCAGTGTTAATATTTTGTTTTACCACTAAAAGTTTTTACTGAAAGTTTAAAAATATCATTGAGGATATTAAAAAAATATTTATTAGGTATATCCAAAAAATAAATTGAACACAAAATATTTTGTATGATAGCTTATAGTTATAAATGCGTAAGTATATAATTTATTAGATCTTTTCTCGACCAGCTTTAAGTTTGCGGGGTTGAAGCTGGTAAAGAGTTTTTTTTCTTCTTCTTTAGATTTTAACCAATAATTTTGCAATACCTAAATTTACGTGTATTCATTAATCTATTACGATGTTTTCTATTTATATATATTAATATATTTTATATATATCTACTTGTAACTGTCTTATCTCTATGTCAATTTTATATTTGTGAAGACCTTCAATGGTCCTTAGTTTTTTATGCTATTTTCCTAATCTGTTATATTGTTACCAATAGTCTTCCTATAATTGAATAATAATTAATTAATTAAATTATTCAAATATTTAGTGTATACGTACGTACCTATATAAATCAATATGTACTAGGTGGCTAAGTTGGTTAGAACTTAGACTTATAAACACTACATTTGTTAGGTCATAGGTTCAAACCCAGACTCAGAATACCATCGGCTAGAACGAGGCGGGATTAAACCCCCAACTTTGGGTACTCTAAAGCGTCTGGGCGGTCTAGGGCGCCGCCCGTAAGGCACCCGTGATAGAGATGTACATATATACTTATATTTATTGTAGTAATTATTTTCGTACACAATTTATAGGCTCGTATAATACGGAAACCCTAAGTGCGTACTACTGTACGCTCTTGTTAGCTTTTAAATACCCCAATTTGTACAAAATTTAGTAGATAGGTACATAAAAATAAAACAGTGCAGCAGTGGTTTAGTAGTACTGGACGTTAACTGCTAAACTTTTGTCTGCGGCTTTTATGAGAGAGAATGGAATTTTATAACATTTTCCAAAACCTGTTCTTTTTTAATTTCCATTTGAAATTTATTTAAAAAGCAACTATCTGAAAACTTTTATTCAGTGTTAATATTTTGTTTTACCACTAAAAGTTTTTACTGAAAGTTTAAAAATATCATTGAGGATATCAAAAATATATTTATTAGGTATATCCAAAAAATAAATTGAACACAAAATATTTTGTATGATAGCTTATAGTTATAAATGCGTAAGTATATAATTTATTAGATCTTTTCTCGACCAGCTTTAAGTTTGCGGGGTTGAAGCTGGTAAAGAGTTTTTTTTCTTCTTCTTTAGATTTTAACCAATAATTTTACAATACCTAAATTTACGTGTATTCATTAATCTATTACGATGTTTTCTATTTATATATATTAATATATTTTATATATATCTACTTGTAACTGTCTTATCTCTATGTCAATTTTATATTTGTGAAGACCTTCAATGGTCCTTAGTTTTTTATGCTATTTTCCTAATCTGTTATATTGTTACCAATAGTCTTCCTATAATTGAATAATAATTAATTAATTAAATTATTCAAATATTTAGTGTATACGTACGTACCTATATAAATCAATATGTACTTGGTGGCTGAGTTGGTTAGAACTTAGACTTATAAACACTACATTTGTTAGGTCATGGGTTCAAACCCAGACTCAGAATACCATCGGCTAGAACTAGGAGGGATTAAAACCCCAATTTTGGGTACTCTAAAGCGTCTGGGCGGTCTAGGGCGCCGCCCGTAAGAGACCCGTGATAGAGATGTACATATCGACGCTTGAAAGGAGAAAGGGCATAAACGACATAAAGTAGTAAATTTTACAAGAGAGCCAAAAAACTGTTATTTTTTTAGAAAAAAAATCATAACATAATTCCAATTAGATATTTTTTCGAATTTAACAGACCAAAATGGTGCTAAAATTATCCTCTAAATTATGACATTGATACATTCTATGAATATTACTTAGTATAGGAAATAGTGTCGCTAACGCATTTAAGTCACGAAAATTTAATGAGGAAAAAGGGTCCAAGTAAAAATTATATACTAGTTTCTTGCAGGTTAAATAGGTGAACAGTATTTTGGCACAAACACATAACCATGAAAAAAGGCTTAAGTTAAGATTGTCTTATTTAACTATTGAAGTAAAATGGGACAACTAAGCCTTGACAAAAATTTTGTATCAGGAAGAATGCAATACCTAAAATGAATACCTTAATATGGAAACGGGTATAAAGACATACGCGCCATTGTTTATTGCTTATTTATGTGCATAAATGGTTTAACTTTCTCAGCTAATATAAAAACTGAGTCAAAATGGAAGTTTCCAGGTTTTTTTTTTTCATAGTAAATAAAACTATTGTTTATATAAAATTATAATATTTAGCCTTAATAACAAAATATATTCTTAATTGGCATCAGCTGCACTCCTATGAGATAAAGATAAAACGATATTTTATATTTGAGATCAAATTAACTTAAACATTGACCAAAAAAAAATTATTCAATTAATTGCCATCAGCTTAAGATAATTTGATATCAAATAGACGTATAAAATTATTATTGCTATGATCTAAAGTGAAATATTTATTTAGGAACATAAAGTTTATAAGCATAAAGTAAAAAGCCTTAAAGAAGTACAAAAATAATATAAAACTGTACATCTATCTGTATACATAACATAAAATATTAGATAATAATAAAAATATTGTGGTAAACACACTACATGGTAACAGCGTCTATTCAGGATGAATATCTTCTATGTCAGTATCTGGCAAAATATCTTTTATTGTGTTATTGTATGGTATATTCAAATACTCACGATAGAAAACGAATAACTTTATATTTAGGTAAAAGTGGATAAGCGACAATCTTTTTATAATATTAATAAAGAAAAACGATGTAAGCGACATATTTTGATTTTAGACGTGAAGGTAAAATGCAATAACAGCTGTGGTTTGTCGCTTCGCTGATATGTAAAAAGATGTAACTGACATTAGATCTAATTATTACGGCGAAGTAAAACTGAACATATGAAGCAGTAATATATAAATTAGAAGAGTAAAAAGTCCTTAGTCAATATTTTTGTATCATCATTTTATCCAAGTGCCATTATTACAAAATTTGATAGAAATGACGTCGGTTGGTACAAAAAAAACTCTATTGGGCGGCCAAATCACCTCGGCTAAAACCCTCAAACATGAAAAAAAAAATACCCTTATAAATAGGCACACACACAATTTCAAATTTGTTACTTAATGTCACCTACCTTAGATAGAGATACCTTTACTAAGAGTATTATTTAAAAGAAAAGTAAGTATCAAATCCAATGTAATATAATCCAATATGGTAAAATTATTAATATAAATTTATATATCGACGCTTGAAAGGAGAAAGGGCATAAACGAAATATAGTAAATTTTACAAGAGAGCCAAAAAACTGTTATTTTTTTAAAAAAAAATTCATAACATAATTCCAATTAGTTTTATTTTCGAATTTAACAGACCAAAATGGTGCTAAAATTATTCTCTAAATTATGACATTGATACATTCTATGAATTTTACTTAGTATAGGAAATAGTGTCGCTAACGCATTTAAGTCACGAAAATTTTATGAGGAAAAAGGGTCCAAGTAAAAATTGTATACTACTTTCTTTCAGGTTAAATAGGTGGACAGTATTTTGGCACAAACACATAACCATGAAAAAAGGCTTAAGTTAAGATTGTCTAATTTAACTATTGAAGTAAAAAGGGACAACTAAGCTTTGACAAAAAAAATGTATCAGGAAGAATGCAATACCTAAAATGAATACCTTAATATGGAAACAGGTTTATACCTGTTTCCATACATACGCGCCATTGTTTATTGCTCATTTATACGCATAAATGGTTTAACTTTCTCAGCTAATATAAAAACTGAGTCAAAAATGAAGTTTCCAGGTTTTTAATAGCAAATAAAACTATTGTTTATATGATATTATAATATTTATTAGCCTTAATAACAAAATATATTCTTAATTGCATCAGCTGCACTCCTATGAGATAAAGATAAAACGATATTTTATATTTGAGATCAAATTAACTTAAATAATACCCAAACACAAATATAAAATCTATGACGTGTAAAATTATTATTGCTATAATCTAAAGTGAAATATTTATTTAGGAACATAAAGTTTATAAACATAAAATAAAAAGCCTTAAAGACCTTAAAGAAATACAAAAATAAAAGAAAACTGTGCATCTATCTGTATACATAACAAAATATTAGATAATAATAAAAATATTGTGTTACACACACTACATAGTAACAGCATCAATTCAACATCAATATCTTCTATGTCAGTATTTGGCAAAATATATTTTATTGTTTTATTGTATGGTATATCCAAACACTCACGATGGAAAGGGAATAACTTTATATTTAGGTAAAAGTGGATAAACGACAATCTTTTTCATAATATTAATAAAGAAAAACGATGTAAGCGACATATTTTGATTTTAGACGTAAAGGTAAAATGCAATAACAGCCGTGTTTTGTCGCTTCGCTTATATGTAAAAAGATGTAACTGACATTAGATCTAATTATTACGGCGAAGTAAAACTAGACATATTAAGCAGTAATATATAAATTAGAAGAGTAAAAAGTCCTTAGTCAATATTTTTGTGTCATCATTTTATCCAAGTGCCATTATTACAAAATTTGATACAAATGACGTGACACATTTTCCAAAACCTGTTCTTTTTTAATTTCCATGTCAAATTTATTTAAAAAGCAACTATCTGAAAACTTTTATTCAGTGTTAATATTTTGTTTTACCACTAAAAGTTTTTACTGAAAGTTTAAAAATATCATTGAGGATATCAAAAATATATTTATTAGGTATATCCAAAAAATTTAGAACATTTATTATCCACCTTAATAACACTAAATGCAATATTATATATTACACATGTAAAATATCTAGACAAGAAATAGTTTCTAGCCTTTTTGTTACCCTTTCTATCAGACGTCTGGACAAATTTTTGACTATGCGTTTGGCTGAAAGGCCCCAAGGTCCCATCGTCTCAACCCCAAATGGTGTTAATAAATAGCTTTCGCTGAGGTTAGCATACATAGACCATTTGAGGTTCTCGGCAGATACTGAATTATAATTTATATTTTTTTTAATATAATGTTTTACAGGTGGAATGTTAATCTATTTATCAATGTTTTTTTCAATGTTATTATTAACTTAAAATACGATTAAATAGCAAGTAGCATTAGATAAGTCATACTAACTCAATTTAATAAGTTTGTCGTCCAGTACTTTATTAGTGTTTTATTAGTTTATTTTCACACCAAAACTGTATCGTACAATGGCGTTAGAATTACGGCCGTGCGGTCACACTAACGCCTGCAATAACGTGGTACGCGACGTTAACTTTTACAGCGTTTAGTGAGATTTAAGCTTCATGCAAGTCATTGAAACTTGTTAATGTATAGTGGTCTTTTTTATGCTACATGTAGCTTCAAGCGTTTAAGCGACCACTGGATTACGTCAACATGTCTTTTGTTTTTACTCCAAACAAAAATAAAAAAATAGTTAACGTAATGTTTGTTATATTAAAATTGGTTTACATTTTAAGGCTTGATTGAAACTACATTTCACAGCTAACGATTTTCTTAAAACCTACACCAACTTATAGCTTTTCAAATATACCTATAGAAAGTTATAAAATTTACTATATTAATATATTTAATATAATAATAATATTCTAATTTATTAATAAAAAAAATAGCCTGTTTTTTATTACAACTTTTATGTTCTTAAAAAAGAAAGGAAGGGTGCCTTACAGGGAGCCTGGGAGCTCCTATATGGCTTCTGGGTATCTACTCAGCGATTTCTACGGTTCTCAGTTTACACCCAAAAAGTGGCAAGCTCAGAGTTTTGTAAAGATTTTAAACAGTTATACATATTGGTGTAGTAAATTTGGTATCGACAGCTTAACGTGCTCGAAAAGCATCGAGTCAAAAAATTGTATCATATATTTATAATTAAAAATATAATGATAATATAGGTACACACCAAGGTTTGAACCTGTGACTTAAGTGTTTTTATGTCTACTGTCTAACCAAGTCCGCCAATACATATTATTATTATTAAATTAAATAGGACTATAATGCAAAATACATTCCCATAACGCTAAAAGCTTTATTTTAATCAAAAAATATTCGAAGATAATCGTCTTATAAAGTCGACGATAGAACCAAACTAACATTATTTCCGAGAATTAGAAAGATCCATTATTTGCGAGCTTTTGGTATAATTATTGCAAGCTCTGTGGTTCCGAGAAAATTGGGTTCATTCTTTAACATCTAGGATTGCAATGCACTCGGAAGCTCTAGAGCTGCTTGTATTTTTTAATTATTTTAAATTAAAGCTTCCTTCTTGAATAAGAAAAGCTTAGAATTGTGCACCGTATTATTTAAACTTACGTAACTTTTTGTTTACTTGATTGTAGTATTTGAAAAATTATACAATTTATTAATTACTTATAGATTAAAATAAGCGATCTTTTTTTAATTAGTTAAGGCAGCGTCTAAACTTTTTAAAATCTTAGAATTGTGTACCATATTATTTGAACTTAGAAGTAGATGCATGTAATTCTTTTTGTTAATAAGCATTTTTTATTATTATTTTTTTATAGAGTTTCAAACGCAACTTAAAAACTTAGGTACGTAATCAGATAAATTGGAATACTTATTTTCTCTAATATAAAAAGCCATCATCTATATATGCTTTTAACTCTAGAGCTACATATCTAATTTTCGTTATTTTTTTTTTATACTCTAGCATTTCCCCACGGTTTCACACGCGCCATTTATATTATATTATTGTGTGCATCTATGGCTGAATATAATCGAATAGTACTTGTTTTGTATATTTAAATCTAATATATTTTTAATGTACAAATTCAACACATGTACTTACGGAGGTAGAGAGCTGAAGTTTCTCTTACTGAAGCTGAGATGAACGCTAGTGATGTGATGTGAAAGTATATCGATAGCATGCTATATAATATTAAAATGTATATATCACTTACCTTGGATTTAGAGGAAGAAATATTTTGTTACTTATGTACCATCACGGGTGCCTTACGACGCCCGAGACCGCCTAGACGGCCCCAGGGTACCCAGCGGAGGGGTTTTAATCCCACCTCGTCGTAGCCTCAATAACCCATCTATAAATGGTTTCAGAGGCACTATAGTAATGTTGTTAATCAAATGTACATACATTTTTAGATTAAAAACTCATTGGTACATATAAGTTTAAATACATTGCTACTGCACCTGCTCGCAGCAGCTAACCACCTAGTCTTACACTAGGTATGAGTCTACACCGAACAAGTGGCTAGCTCGTCGCGATCTTTTGAATAGACTCAATAACCCATCTATAAACAGTTTCAGAAGTTGGTATATTGAAACCGGGACCGACAGCTTAACGTGCTCTCCGAGGCACTATAGTGGTGTTTTATTTTGTAACTTCATAGATTAATAATGGTAAAATAAATTTAATAAATGTTTTAAAAAAATTGAAAACAACGTTTAACATTTTAAGAGTTAAGGAATGTTGGTTTAATAGTTAAATTATTAAATATCGTTACCATCTGGACCCATGGAAACTAAAAAAAAGTACCTAAGTGACCTGAAAATAAATTATGTGTAAGTTTGGTTACTAAATCTGCTTTGTTACAGTAATGAAACAAAAAGCTAATATGTATTAGCTAATTGCTAAAAAAACTCTATTTTTATTTCTATACAAGTAATCAAATCGCAGTTAACTAAGTCCTCATGTTGAAGGTATCTAAATCAATAATTAGTATGTTACCTTTAATAAACACACGAGAGTGAGTGTATTTTAAGTGAATTACACACACATATATATATATATATATATATATATATATATATATATATATATATATATATATATATACATATTTTGGTATGATAGCATTCAAGATTTTATTTCTTTATGTAGATACCTTATTTATTTATTTAACACTTTATTTATTACAAAAGGGCGGACTTAATGCCTCTAGGCATTGTCTACCAGTCAACCACCCTTATATATACCTATACATTACTATTATACCTTATTCATTTAAAAATATTGTTGGGAAAAGAAAGATTTACTACCTTTCTTAGCATTGCTTTATCGATATATCTTAAATTATTTTCGCGCATATTATCCCAACACTAAAGTTAAAATATTCATTGCGCAACCTTATACAGAAAGTTTTCCTCAGATATTTTAAATATTTGAAATATCCGACGCTGGCATTTTTTGGAATTTTCCACATCAAAATTTAACAAATCTTAGGTCGATTTACCTTTGATGGATCAGTTTATTCCTGTATTTTAAAAAGGAAAGAGTAGAGTTTTATTATAAAATAAGTAATTATAAATATGGTATAAACCATATTTTTATTGGAGAAGTTATACAGTGTTTAAAAAAACATGTTGTAAAAAATGTTTTCATATAATGTTACGCAAATTTTTTGGTGCCTACTGAAAGGAAAATATTTTTGGAAGCTTTATAATTATTACTATGATAATAAAACTTTTTTTTTAATTATATAAAATAACAAATGGAAGTTAGTACCTATATAATAATAATAATAATAATAATAATATGTAGGACAATTTACACATATTGTTCTGGTCACAAACTAAGCTCTAGGCTTGTACTATGTGTACCAGAAGCAACGATATAATACATATTATATTTTATAAACACCCAGACCATGACAAACTGTACAGAAAAAGCGTACTAATATTTTGTTGCCATGGGTGGGAATCGAACCCACGACCTCCGGATATAACGCCAAAGACGCAACCACTAGTCTACGGAGGCTGTCATATGTATTAAGACATGCATAACCAATTAATACAAATAAATTTTAAACTCTTTTCTTATAGGGTCTTAGATGTGACCCTATAAGAAAATAGATTAAAATTTATTTGTTATTTATTTATTTTTGTATCGACCTTGTATAAGCAGCCTACAAAGGTAATGAGAACGATAAATACATTGTTATTTAACAGCATTGATTGGAAGTATACAGGCTAAACGATGCGGTTACGAAACATGCTGCAATAAATAATTGCTGCTTTATCGTTAAATAAACTGCCCATTACTTAACCGCACTCTAAAAGGAGACTCTGGAAACTCGTGAACTGGTGGTTAAATATTATTATCATATTGCAAGAATAACAGTAAGTAAATTAAGCACCCGACTTCGAAAACAATCTTAAAGGTTAGCTGGTAGATAATGCCTAAGGTATTAAGTTCGTCTTTGTACATAACTTTTGTTTACTGTGCAATAAAGTGTTAAAATAAATAATAAATAAATATATTGCCTAAAAATGCAAGTAGGTAACTGCAATATAGCACTGTCATACCGTACCAAAAAAAACAGCATGCAAGTGTCGCGCCCGTTCCATACATCTCGCTGACAAAGATAGATAGAACCGATACTGTAACTGCTGTATGCATCCATCTGCTAACTGCAACTGCAATCCATTCTAAAAACTCGAAGATGAATCAACTCACTTGAATATGAATAACCTAATTTATTCAGTACACTTGTACAAAATTGTTAATCAAATAGTCGCTTACTAAGTAAAGTCCTCATTTTAAATTTATAGATATCTAAATCAATAATTAGTGAGTGATGTTTAATAAACACTTAAAAGAAGAGGGTATATAGAATTAGTTTTTGGTGAATCTTCTTTATTATTATTATTAATATTAATAAAAAAAATATGAAGGACATTACAAGCTTAATGGTCTGGCCAAAAACTAAGCTCTACAAATAACGATACCAATACATATTCTATTTTATAAACACCCAGAACACGACAAACTGTACAGAATATAACCAACCACTAGCTAGACTCTTGGTACACGGTCAAACAATTACTATAACAAATCAGTTTTAGTAACCAAATTTGCCTCAAATTTAGATCCAGAGTCATTAATTGTTATATTAGAATTAGATTATTTTTTAATCATGTTTTTACTATATCATATAATATGATTTATATTTATTGTTATTTACAAAGCTAAATATAAGCCGAATTTAATCTTTCTACGGAATATTGGCTGTTAAATGATCCATTTTTTTTATACTAATTGTATTTCACATCTCTCCTGCCTGATTAAAACCGGGTGAAGCTGAACATCTCAATAGGTAGGTAAGTAATTATGTCCGAAAAAGAAAATCGAGTTACCCAAGTGACCAGTATTCAAACTTCCGCTTCCCAATGAAACGCGTAGATAGTAATAAAAGTGTAGATAGCGAGCTTTTGTAGCTCCTAACAAAATAGCACATGGTAGATTGAAAATACATGTTCTGAAAATTTAAGAAAATATATTGTGTTTTACCTACATCATGTATACCAATTAAGGAAATAGCATTTACTCTATCTAGAGAGATAGAAAAAACAAAATCATTTGTTTCTATTAAACCGTAAAGTATACCAAATACCTAGTGTACCTAACAGATAGTGTAAAAAATACCGAAACTGTTAACACATATAATATCTGATTACTTAGGTACATAAATTTAAAAATTACAAAAAACTATAGTCTCGGAGAGAACGTTAAGGTCCTAGTTTCACTACATCAACTTGTAAAACTATTTATAGATGGGTTATTGAGTCTATCCAAATATTGCGACGAACTAGCCACTTGTTTGCTGTAGACTCATGGCATCGACTAAACATATGCCAACTTAATAATTGGAACTAATGTGCAAACCGAATTTGACGACTTTAAATTAGACTGTGTAAATGAATCATAGCTTGTATACTCCGCAGCCATGTTTTATGATGCAAATAATAAAAAAAATGTAGTCAAAATGAAAATTCATAGATACTCAATCAACCCAACAGAATACAAGCTACATAACCAACTAGCGTAAGGCTACGTGGTTGGCCGGTTAAACGTTATCTGCCTTAAAAAGTGCCACCAAGGCGATCAACCCTAGCGGCTTTCTGCGCCCCAAATATCTATTACTAGCTATGCCCCGCGGTTTCACCGAATTTATAAGAAATTGGATCAAAAATATACAGCCCATGTTACTTGCTGATAATAGAGCTTTTTTTTTATCTATTCAATAGTATTAGAGTTTATCCGGAAGAAATAAAACTATACGTGGTGGCCGAGTTGGTTAGACCTTGGACTTAAAAACACTAAGATCCCTGGTTCGAATCCCGGTGTGTACCAACGAGTTTTTAATTAAAAAAAATATGTACATTTGTTTGACAACACCACTATAGTGCCTCGGAGAGCACGTTAAGCTGTCGGTCCCGGTTTCCTATACCAACTTGTGAAACTGTTTATAGATGGGTTATTGAGTCTATTCAAAAACATCGCGACGAGCTAGCCACTTGTTCGGTGTAGACTCAACCATCGGCTACGACGAGGTGGGATTAAAAACCCCTCCGCTGGGTACCCTGGGGCCATAAGGCACCCGTGATGGTATATATATATAAATAAAACTATCAAAAATGTTCCCTTTATAATATACAAGTAATTTATTACTTGTATATTATAATACTAGCTGACCCGCGCAACTTCGTCTGCGCACGCAACGGAAGCACTCAAAAGGAAATAATTTTCTCCGTTTACCTAACATTTTTCATTGATGCTCCGCTCCTATTGGTCCTAGCGTAATGTTAGCTATATATAGCCTTCCTAGATAAATGAACTATCCAACACTAAAAGAATTTTCAAAATCGGTTCAGTAGATCCAGAGATTACACCCTACAACCTCACAAACTCACAATTACACAAACTTTACCTCTTTATTATATTATATTACAGTATAGATAATAATGTTTAATTGTCATAGAACATAGAACACCTGCAAGTTCTCAATAACACATACCTAAATATAAAAAAAAACATTAATTTCGATAGAGGTCAATCTTCACAATTTGTTACCTTTCGTTTTTACCTCATATATGTTGGTCTACTACGTCTACGTTTTCTCTTCACATCACTGTTAAGCACATAAAATAATCCGAGGAGTATATTTACCACCAGAGAGACCACCTAGACGGCACCCAGCTCGTCGTAACCAATGGTATGCTGAACAAAGAAAACAGTGTTATATTTGAATAATCAGATTTTAAAACGTCCGGTTTTGCCGCTCATAAAATATTTGTGGCAACATTAAGAATTTAAGCAATCGTGTATTCCGGAAGTTCCCTAAGGATCCCAGGGGTAAACTTAATGCTATTAGAGGGGTGGTCGAATCGTAGTGACCAAGCTAATGTGTAGTAATGGGTAGGGACTGAAAATCATCTTTTCGATTGGTATTTTGACCCTAAAAGCATTTTTTTTTTAAGTCGTAGCCAAATACTCGATATATATTTTTTTATATACTTACTAAATAGTTAAGCTTTATAGAAAATGTACATAGTATACAACTTGATGATAAAATAATGTTTTTGGTTGTATACTATTTTTAATGTCAGCCAAGTTCGCAATTAAAAAAAAATATCAAGTTCACCAAGTAAACTTGCTATTTCAAGTGCTAACGACGTTCCTTGTCATACCGTCATGCATACGAGTAACGTAATATAGTAGTAATTGCTAAATTCTAGCAAGATATAGGTATTTAGTAGTTATATTGAAACACCACACAAAGGTTAATGTGGCAAAGAGGCAGCAATAAAACCTTTACCGCTATATCTACTCTATAACCGTTTACGTGGTTCCCGAAATATAAAATTCACCCATGATAATATTTGAATTATATATTTTTATTTGCAGGAGATCTTTATTATTTTTCATAGGTCATCCAATAATATATATAAATAAAACACAATATTATATAATAATAACTTGCTATATTTCGCCCTATTAGGTCTTCACATTACAAACCTGGGGACGTATTCCGAGTTTGCAACCGCTAAACACGACATATATATATAGATATTTCCATATTTATAGTTTACACAACGTTTTGTCGTGTTTAGCGGTTGCAAACTCGGAATAAGGCCCCAGGTTTAAACGTTCAACATTTATCGGTTATCATTCACTTATACACTCACTTATCCACTATTCAATAACCTATACACTTTTTCACTCACACACTAAAAAAATCAGGCATATTTATCGTAGTTATGGCAAGGATACAGGGCAGTATTTCTTTAATGCTTGTTTGTTTTTTTTTAATTATAAATATAATATGTCATGTAATATTTACCTAGGTATCTTTATTTTGTGAATATTGTTGCTTGGAGACGCCCTAGCCCTAATAAGGCGAAATATAACAAGTTATTATTATTATTATATTGTGTTTTATTTATGTATCTTATTGGATGACCTATGAAAAACTCATGATATAAATATAAATAATATAAATATGTACCTACATTTAAATTAAATAAGACAAAATTTTAAAACGAATTGTATTCCAAATTTAAATTTGGCTATAATTCCAAATTCAAAGCGATAACCGTGGCGTTTGTGATTGTAGTCGTATTTACACAAATCTTTTGGCTAAATACAAAAAGCGGGTAATAAGCTGTAACTACCCCGTTAGCCGTTATCATTGGTAATTTATCGTGGAGTGGGGCCTCGAAACCGTTTACCTGTCCGCTATAATTCTTGGCGATTCACTTTATGGTGAGAATCTGGTGAGATGAAAATAATAAATGGTAACGAGGTATTTATACTTATTAGTAGAAAATAAACAGTGAAAATAAAGCTGTGGAAATATATATACTTTATATTGAATAATATTATGACTAGCGGCCCGTCCCGGCTTCGCACAGGTTTGTATAACTTTAACTATATGCTCAGCGCACGCCACGGAAGGCCTCAGAAACGATACTTTTCCCCCGTTTTTAAAACATTTTTGGTTACTGCTCCACAACTATAGGACCTAGCGTGATATTATATAGCCTATGTTACTTCTGAATAATGCAGCTTTCTAATGGTGAAAAAATTATTGCAATCGGTCCAGTAGTTTTTGAGTTTATTCATTACAAACATACAAAAATACAAATCTTTCCTCTTTATTATATTAGTATAGATATAATACATATAGGCCGTGATTATATTTTTAGTTTGTTGTTTAAAATTTAAACACAAAGCGTTTTGCGTCATCTTTTTTAGTACGCAAGGCGCCTTAGCGTGGAATTCTCTCCCTGCGTCTGTTTTCAGACACTTACAATCTAGTAGTATTTAAGAAAAAAGAGAAAAGGTATTTACAAAAGCATGTTCTTCATTCGATGCTTTATATCAAGTAAGCTTCAGTTCAAACGGAACTCTGTTATTATAATTAAAAAGTATAAAATTAAGCCACTGTAGAAGACTAGTGGTTGCGCCTTTGACATTGTATCCGGGGTTCGTGGGTTCCATTCCCACGCATGAAAAAAAAAAATTAGTAAATTTTTCTGTATATAAAATCTAATACGTATTATATCGTTGTTTCTGGTACACATAGTACAAGCCTAGAGCTTAGCTTGTGACCAAGTGACCAGTGGCCTTATTCCGAGTTTGCAACCGCTAATCACGACAAGACGTTGCGTAAACTATAAATATGGAAATATAAGTTCTATTCCAATGGTTATATAGTATGTATTAGGTTGGCTATAATAATACCGCCATCTTGAAATACACGAATCCTTCGCAAGTTTGAACATGAGTGGAGCATTGGAATTTCAACTCTATAATTAACAGGATAGAACTTATATTTTAATACCTGTACTTTACGCAAAATGCGTGACGGTGAACGTGTCAAAACTCGGAATAAAGCCCCATGGCAATATTTGTGAAATGTCCTTCATATTATTATTGTTATTAAAGAATTGTTTATTATCCAAAGTATTCAAGGGGCCTGCCATGTAGTAGACTTGACGCCTATACAAATGTACTTCCAATATTACAACTTGGCTCTTGGTTGAAGTTCAATTATTTTTTTATGGTCGTAATTGTACGCAAAAATCTTTCTGTTGTGGCTAATTTTATTTTGTTTTATGATATTAACGAAGCTTTTTTTTCTGATTTCGAAAAAAAAAAAATATAAAGATCTAACACAAAATAATTTTTACTATAATTATTGTCTTTGTTTGACACAATGGAGCTTTAAATTTTAAATAAAACTCAAATTTTCTTCTGTTTAGTTTTATATTATTAAGTTAATTTTTACAACTGTAGCTTGATGGTTCTGATTATCGAGAGTTGAAAATTTGGAATAAGTAAAGAATGTATAAGAACGAAGGTAAGTAGAATAAATTTGTGAATTTTAAATATTTATACCGTAGATCGCCTAACGCCTTAACAAATTGTCTCATTATACAAAGTTAGATTATAGTCATATTTAAATAGTGAGGAGCCGGCTCGAACATCTTCCCGCCCGTTGAAAGCTCCAGCTTTCAACCATTGAGTTCTTCAGCAGAAGGTAGAGGACACAAGCGAACCAACGCACGTCTAACGCAGCCTCTGTTGGTATTCACATCAGCTACCCTCGCAATACCATCTGGTCCTGGTATCAAACGTGTGACTCTTCCGAGGCGCCACTGCATAGGAGGAGTGGAATCTTCCTGTAGCAGAACCATGTCACCCAGATTTAGTTTTGATGTGTCGGTTCGCCACTTGGTTCGCTGTTGAAGTTCTGCGATGTATTCTTTCTGCCATCGTTTCCAGAAATGTTGGCGAATTTGTTCCAGTCTGGCATATCGCTGCAGTTTCGTAACGTTACAGTGCTCCAGAGAAGGCGACGGAAGTGACGTCAGCGGTCTGCCAATGAGAAAGTGCCCTGGAGAAAGGGAAAGGAGGTCGTTAGGAGATGATGATAATGGATACAAGGGGCGACTATTTAGAATCGCCTCCACTTGAGAAAATAAGGTTGATATTTCCTCAAACGTAAGGTAAGCGTTTCCTATGACACGCTTAATATGATATTTAGCTGACTTCACGCCAGCTTCGAAAATGCCGCCAAAGTGAGGAGCGTAAGCAGGAGAAAAAATGAATTTTATGCCTTCTTCCTTTGCAAAATCAGATAAAGGTCCTACACTTTGTTTTAAAAAATCTCCTATTTCCTTTGCAGCTGCGACAAAATTACGACCATTGTCGCTAAATATTTCTCGTGGCTTGCCTCTGCGGGATATAAAACGTTTAAGCGTCATGATAAAAGCATCCTTTGATAGGTCGCTAACACCTTCTAGATGAATACATTTATAACGCAAGCACACGAACAAGCATAGGTAGCATTTAATGACTTTACAACCCCGACCCTTTCGATTAAGTATATAGAAGGGACCAGCAAAATCTATACCTACAGAGATAAATGGAAAATCGGGAGTTATACGTTGTGACGGAAGATTACCCATCTTTGGGCATAAGGTTTTACCTCGTAGACGTCTGCATCGAACGCAGTTATTTGCTACTCTCCGAGCAAGATGTCTTCCATTCACTGGCCAGATAAATTCTCTGACTGCAGCCAACAATAATTGGGGACCTGCGTGTAACTTACGAATGTGCTCCCTTTCAAAATATAATTTAGTTAAGTGATGCGATGCATGCAGAAGGATTGGATGTCGCTTTTCATAGCTATAATTACAAGCATCGATTCGCCCACCCACTCTTACAAGTTTTGCTTCATCCTTAAATGGAGATAAGGATAATATTTTACTTTTATTATTAAGTGTTTTATTTTTAAGAAGTAGGTTGTACTCTATATGGTAAGATTCCTTTTGCGCTAGGACACATAGTGATTGAAAGGATTCCTTCAACTCTTCTAATGTTAAGTCACCTAATCGTTTGGCTTTAGGATTTTTTACATTGTAAATGAATCTTTTTACATATGCAAATAAGGCTTGTAATTTATTAAGTTTAGAATAATTTGAAAATATAATTAATGGATTAGATTTTACAGCTATATTACACTTTATTTCTGGCAAATCCGCACATACGCCAGACCTTAATATTGGCCAATTGCTTTCGCTATCGATTAAAAAACTAGGCCCTTACCACCATAAGTCTAAAGACGTTAATGTATTAGCATTAACACCTTTAGAAATAAGATCAGCCGGATTGTCATTTGTTGGTACGTAACGCCAAGATAACGAATCAGTTGTTTCATTAATTTCGTTTATTCTATTAGCCACAAATGTTTTTAGTTTTTTAAGATCATTATTTATCCAACCCAATACTACGCTAGAATCACACCAGTAAATAATACGATAAGGTTTATACCTAAGTGAGTCTGTAACGGCCTTGCAAAGTCTTGCAGCTAACAGGGCGGCGCACAACTCTAAACGAGGAATCGTTACAGGTTTTATAGGTGCTACTTTAGATTTGGCACACAGCAGTCTTACAGTGACATCATTTTGAGGGTTTATTGACCTCATATAAATACATGCCCCATATGCCACTTGAGATGCATCACTGAAAGAGTGTAATTCAATTATTTTAGGTGAGAAACAAACAACCAATCTAGGAATTTCTATATTCAATATGTTAAAAAGACCTTTAGAGAATTTATTCCAGTCCTCCTGTACATCAGATGGCACCGGGTCGTCCCAGTTGATCTTATTTAACCATAGTTTTTGCAACATTAATTTTGGTAAAATAGTACAAGGACTTAAAAGACCTAAAGGGTCAAAAATTTTAAATGAATTTGATAAAATTAATCGTTTTGTTACTTTATTATTATTATCTGTAAATAGTTTTACCGGGAAATTTAATTTATCTGTAGACGGACTCCAACCAAGCCCTAGTGTACTTGAGGATTCACTCAACATTAAGTCCTCATGTGTATTCATGGATGAATTTTCAAATAAATTAGGCAAATTAGTTTTATATTTTCTTAAATTAAAACAACTAGAATTTAGAGCATTAGAAATAGAAATCTGAATGTAGCGTAATTCATTTTTATCATTAGAACCCGTGATAAGATCATCAACGTAAAAATCATTTTTAATTATAGTTTTAATTAGTTCATCGTCCTGCTCTTCTCCTATCTGAACTAAACATCGCGTACTCAAGTAGCTCGCGCTTGCGGTACCATAAGTGAGAGTATTGAGTCGCAGAGTCTTAATTGGCTGAGACTCATCTTCTCTCCATAAGATAAGCTGCAGATTACGATCTTCTTCAGATACATGTACTTGGCGGTACATTTTTTCTATATCACCAGTCAAAATGTATCTATATTGTCTTGCTCTTATCAAAATAGAAAAAAGAGAGTCCTGTACATTTGGGCCTACCATTAAAATATTATTTAAGGATACTCCAGAAGAGGATGGAGCTGAACCATCGAACACCACGCGGAGTTTTGTAGATTCGCTATCCTTTAATACAGCGTGGTGACATAAAAAATAAGACGGGTTTGGCTTACATATAGGTGACTCGGATAAGTGACCTAGTTTGGCATACTCGCGTATGAATTTTATATATTCCGACTTCAAAACCGGATTTCGTTTAAACTTTCTTTCTAAGTTTAAGAATCTTTTTTTAGCTAGACTATAAGAATCTCCCAGACAATCGGGGGAATCATTTAAAGGCAATTTTACGCTAAACCTGCCTGTATTTAAGCGAGTCATGTGAGTAAGAAAATGTTCCTCGCAAGACTTCTCCCTAGCATTCCACACACATTTCTTTGGAATTTCTTCTATCTCCCAGAATTTCGAAACTAATTCTTCCAAATTGTCTTGAACTGGCTGAGAAACCATAGCAGTATTACATTTTAAATTATTATAAGAAGTATTATTATTATTATACATTGGACCGGAAATCAACCAACCCAGTTCTGAGTTCCTCAACTTTGGTTTATAAGGACCCAGGGAGTATTGTTCATTCCCAAGAATATTCCAAAAAATATCTGCACCTATTAACATATCAATTAAAGCAGGTTGATTAAAGTTAGGATCGGCTAAACGAATATTTTTAGATAAATTAAGTTTCCTTATATCTATAGGACTCTTAGGGAGTTCATTTGTTATTTAATTTAGTACATAAAAGGAAGTAGTAGTAGTAAATTTAGTATTTAAAGAATTTATTTTGGTAGTGCAACTTTCTTTAATAGCGTTTGAACAGTTATTACCAATACCTATGACATTTAACATTCTTATAGGTATTGATTTTAGTGATAATAAATTCATTAAAGATTTAGTTATAAAAGAGTTTTGACTCCCACAATCTAATAGCACACGAACATTTTGTTTAATATTATTATTGTTAGGGTTGCAAACTTCTATTAAGGCAGTAGACAGGATAACTTGATTGTTGTTTTGCTTACACAAGTTCACTACAGTCTCCTCTTCCTCGGAAACTGCAACGTTTGCAACACCAGAAGCCGTGGAGCTGTGAAGGAGGCTGTTATGCCTCTGTTTACATATTAGACAAGGATTAATACGACATTCGCTAGTGGGATGCCCCTGCCTGAGACAGTTTAGATATAATTTATATTTTTTAACGTCTTCAAACCGTTCTTGAATATTTTTAGAATTAAAAGTAGGGCAATCATAAATTCTATGATTTTCATTACATATAACGCACAAATAAATAAATGGTCTATTTTGACTAGTGCTAGCAAAAGATTTAGTTTGTAAATATTGTTCACGATTGTTATTATTATTGTTGTTATAAAAATTACGATTATTATTTTTTACTGGAAATTGCTTAAACGAAGTGTTATTGTTACTGTTATTATTATTTTTGTTATTGTTATTTCTGTTATTGTTGTTATTATTGTTTATATTGCTATTGTTATAATTATTATGCATACTACGATTTAGTGACTCCAAGACATCTGCACGATCTATTAAAAATCTATGAAACTGATCTAAAGTTGGCAAATCATTAAGAGTGTTGCGAAATTCTTCCCATTTTATTAGTGTATTTTTATCTAGTTTAGTGGTTAACATGTAAATCAACAACATGTCCCATTTGTCAGTAGGTTGTCCCAAACTGGAAAGAGCTCGCAAGTTTTTGTTATAATGATCAACCAAGAATCGCAAAGACCGTTCAGATTCGCGAGCGATTGACTGGGTATTAAATAATGATCCCAGATGATGATCAATAAGTAGCCGTTTGTTATCAAATCGCTCACAAAGCAACGACCAGGCCTCAGCGTAGTTGGGGGAAGATACTTCCAAATTAGAAATAATTCTAGACGCATCTCCCTCCAAATATGATATGAGATAGTGGAATTTGTGAATTGGTTTTATTCTTGAATTGTTGTGAATAAGACTTTCGAATGTATCACGAAACTCCAACCAACGAAAATATGAACCATTAAATTTAGATATTTGAATCTGTGGTAGTTTGATTTCAATATTTTCATGGTTACAAGAGATGTCTTGTGCAGCAGCTATTGATGCACGCCTGTCAATGTCACTTTGGTTTAATTCCTCTAATAATGACTTAGCAGTAGCAATATTTAAAATGATTTCTCTTTCTATTTTGTCTCTTTCATCGATTTCAGTATCAATATTATCTAAATTTAGTACCTCAATCTGATTTTGCAAATCATCAAATTTGACAGATAGGCTTTCAAGTCGACTAATTTTAAGAGATAGCTCAGCTAGTTCGATGCTTGATAAATCTGGTTTGGATTGTACTATGATTATGTAATTTTTAAATTTAGTAATTTGACCCTTTATGGAGCTCCTTGATGCATATAAATCTCGAAGGCGAGCCGCTCCAGAAACAGTCTTATCTGATTCAATAGGCATCGTTACACACTGAGCTAATAAATATTAACTGAATAAAAGTAATAAGGCTCACGCTCCTTGCTTTGGCTGGACACGTCGACAGGTAAGTGAGGTCAGCTTAACGTAGCTCACGACAGCTCACGCCAACACACAGCTTGGCACAACTGACGCCAGCACAGCACCCAACAGCGCCACTGGGCGTAGCCCGCAACGCAGCTGAAATTGTCGGCGCTCTTATTTAAAAACTGATAATAACAAAGCAAGCTAAGTGTGAAGAATATCAATAAATGCCTATTCTATTTTCTGAGAATATTATTTTAAATTTCAGTGTATTAAGTACTTAAAGTTTTTGTTATATAATAAATAACAGAACATAACTTTAAAATAGTTGGTAGGTAGGTACACGAAATATTAGGTTTTAAATAATAAACAAGTTTTTATATACCATGTACCTAAAGATCCTTTAACTATGCACTTTATATACCAACTTATTATATATTTTATCTAGATTAACTGTTTTATATTATTTTTATCATGTAAGTATAAATAGAACCCCAACAAACCCTAATTCAGTTTAGTTAGGTAGTTACTATTAGGTAAGAATGTAAGCTTAATTATAATAAGTTCTAGTAGTTAGGTATATAAGATATTATTCTTGTATAAAATTAATGTAAGTTTGTTTTAAATTAGGTATTTAATTAGTTAGAAACGTTATATACTTAACCTAATAATAATAATTTTATATATTACTTAGGCTTACTTAGGATAAGTACCTACTAGAACTACTTAGATTTATAAAGTATATTATTAAATAAATTTTATAACATAGGAACTTAAGTTTTTATCCTAGTTATAGGTATGTACTTATTATTAATTATAACTATTAAAAGCCTTTTGCTAATATTATTTCAAAATATAACCTTTCTACAAGTGGAGGTTTTTCACAATATTTAGAAAGGAAATATGGGGAGGGATAGATTTAAGAAGAAAGTAAAAGGAAAGGCACTTATCTCATTAGCACAGCTGATGTGTGACCTTGATCCAGATTCCAGTTTCTTGGTTCGTTTGTCCTGCCCGAAGCGCTGCTATCCTTTTGCGTGGTGCGACGTTCGGCGGTCTTCGTCTTCTCGTGGCGATGGCTGGCACCTTGGTGATGTTTTCATACACTGCCCGGTGCCGCGCGGAGCGACGCTTTAACGTGGCTGTCCGACGCCAACTGATGGTAGTTCTTCAGTGGTATGCACCCTGATGCGGTTTACACGCACTGCCAGGTGCGATGTGGATGCTGAGTTTACGCGACGTGTACTACCTTTGTAGCACGGACCGGCACGGTGTAGAACTTTTGATCTACTGCGCGCAATAACCAGCATCCAATCTTCTTCACTTGAAGGCTTCAGACTTCATAACCTCCCCTCATGGGCCACCAATTTATGTCTTTGTTTGACACAATGGAGCTTTAAATTTTAAATAAAACTCAAATTTTCTTCTGTTTAGTTTTATATTATTAAGTTAATTTTTACAACTGTAGCTTGATGGTTCTGATTATCGAGAGTTGAAAATTTGGAATAAGTAAAGAATGTATAAGAACGAAGGTAAGTAGAATAAATTTGTGAATTTTAAATATTTATACCGTAGATCGCCTAACGCCTTAACAAATTGTCTCATTATACAAAGTTAGATTATAGTCATATTTAAATAGTGAGGAGCCGGCTCGAACAATTATTAAATACAATGACCGACAAAAATATTATTATAATTCTGCGACAAACAGTAATCGATTATTTTTGGAAGTGCGAAAGCTAATTTTGTATGGAGAACGCGGAGTTTGCGATCACGAATGCAGTGCCCTTATCACCACGGGTGCCGTACGGCGCCTGAGACCTCCTAGCTAGACGGCCAAAGGGTACCAAGCGGGGGGGTTTTTAATCCCACCTCGTCGTAGCCGATGGTATAAGTCTACACCAAATAAGTGGCTAGCTCGTCGCGATGTTGGGATAGACTCAATAACCCATCTATAAACAGTTTCAGAGGCACTATAGTGGTGTTATTAAACAAACGTACATATTTTTTAAGATTAAAAACTTATTGGTACATATAAGTTTAAATACATTGCTACTGCACCTGCTACCAGCAGTTAACCACCTAATCTTATACTAGTTGGTTATGTAGTGTGTGTTCGGTTTGGTAGTATTCTTCATATTATGATTTCCATTCCATCGCGTTTACGTTCTAAATCTGATATCGAGGTTTAATAAATATTTGTCGTTCTTTTGTTAATAAATAGGTTGCCTAACCAAATGCACTCTAAGGCCTCATTGTTAATATTTTTTTTTCAAAAATAACTGTAAAGATTTAAAATGAAATAAATGATTTTGACTTTGACTTTGCATAAATAATACAAATAAATACAATAATTTAGATGAAGTTGAAGATGAGCTTTCCGCTCTAGCGGCTTCCGACTCTACAATAATGGAATAGCTTTCGTCCAAACAAACTCCCAGTGTTCAAATATGGAAACATAACAAGTGTTCTGTAAATACAACATACATATTGTACGCCAATGTATCATGTGTATATATTACCTATGTATGTATGTATGTTGTGGGAAATATTTATTCTATAGAATGGTTTTTGTCGAATGTTGAGCCTTTGGCGTTGTGGGTTCGATTCCAACTTATGGATTTTTTTTTTACATTTTTTGGAAAGTTTTTCTGTTCATGGTTTTAGAAACACCCAGTTTCTAAAATGTAATATTTGTTAGTATAGTTGTTCCTGGTACACATAGGGCTTAGGAAATGTCATATGAAAATAAAAATCCGGCTCTGGTCCCTTGAGTGATAAGTCGAGTTGAGGATACGAGTAGAATATCCCTCATATTCGCCTATTCTATATACACTTCATTAACTTTATAACTCCGCGAACTTCCTCTCGTTCTCTTCACACATTTATCATTAATTATTGTCATACTAATTAATGCCAAAAATACCTTTTTAGACGCAGCTGCGATTATTACAATAAAAACATATTTAACTTTGATTTTTTTCTTTTAGGAACAGTTATAGAAACGCTTTAAGAAACACTTTGTTTTTGTAATACATTTTTGTTTCTGGTTTTGTTATTAAGTATTTGCTTCAGTAGGTACATATTAAATAGCTATAAGACTAATAGATATAAAACCATTTCATAAAATCAAAAGTTAAGTTATTGTTACCATTTGAATACGGGCCAAGTATTATTTTTAAATTCCCATATTTAAAAAGGAAATATTCCCTTTTTTATTTACACTTTAATTTATTTTACTTTTTTTTTAAACTTTTCAACTCAACAATAGGAATTGGTACTTAAAGAATATTAAATCAAAAGTTAACATATAACATATTTTCGGTGCAATTTTTTTTTTTATGTGGACAATTTACATATATTGCTCTGGTCACAAACTATAATAAGCTCTAGGCTTGTACTATGTGTACCAGAAGCAACGATATAATACATATTATATAACACCCAGACCATGACAAACTGTACAGAAAAAATCGTACTAATATTTTTTTGCCATGGGTTGGAATCGAACCCACGACCTCCTGATACAATATATTCTTGTAATTGAAGTTTAACGACAGGACTTTTAATTATTTTAGCATTATTAGGTATATATATTTTTAACATATACTCGACGACTCTCTACTTGTTCGTGTTGATTCAGAATACTACCTTCTGGTGAAATCGGAATGAGTTAAAAATAGCAAATTAATTTTATATGTACAATAATGTACATGGCTAATAAAGGTACTAATTATTTTCATTTCATGCATTTCATTTGATCTTTTCTATTTAAAAACCACAATAAGGAAAATAAAGAAAAGACCTTTTGCCTAATAAAGCCGGACAATTGCTTAAATTTTCAACAAAAAACAAGGAAAATAATAATAAGGCTTTTAGCCAATTAGCCATCGACAGGGACGTACAAAGGAAATCCGTTTTCTATGTTTAGAAGTTTATTAGAAGTTGTTTTTTTTTTACTTTTGTGTCTCTCAAGGGAGAAAGCCCACTTGGCTGTCGATCTACTCGGCTTTGATGTTACGTCTCAGTGCCGGCGGACGGTTTGTTGGAAAATATTTTCGATTTTAAATGTCTGAATAGTGGCTGGTGATTTTATTTTTATATATCGTAGTGAATAGAGAAGTATTAAAGAATTACAAATAGAAGAAATCCAGAACACAAAATATTAAAAAAATCTAGTAAAGCTTGAATTCTTTGTAGTTATTTGATTATATTGTATCCGGAGGCCGTGGGTTCTATTTTCACTTTGCGCCAATAATGTTACAACGTTTTAAATACAGTTTTTATTAGTTTACGTGTATGAAATTGAGGCTCTGTAGACTAGTGGTGGTAGTGGTAGATGACAAAAAAATATTACTACATTTTCTGTACAGTTTGCATGGTCTGGGTGTTTATAAAATATAATAGGTATGTATTATATCGTTGTTTCTGGTACATATATTATAATACAAGCTTAGAGCTTAGTTTATACTAGAGCAATATGTGTAAATTGTCCTTCATATTATATTATTATCATTATCTCCAAAGCACTATAGTAGTTTTGTCAAACAAAATGTAGGTACGTTTTTAATTTATCGTGTGAAATGTGCAAAAAAAACGATAGTGTAAAGAAACTGTATTCTGTAAACTACTTCAGCAAATTTCAGTCTAGACTGTAAGTCGCTAATAAAAAAATAGCCCACAGTAATTAAAAATTATAAAAATAAACAAACAACCAGGAAATAAATGCGGAAAAGTATGATACTTAGTCAGTTAAACAAATCTCAGCGATTTATTTACCCAAACGAGCTCGCTGCAGACTATTCCATACAAAGAACGCCACACCGACCCATTTTCCATTATACACAGAAATTCAATGGACACACGCTTCATTGTCTAACTTATAAGCTATGATAACTTCTAATCCCTTAGTATAAAGTCGAGAATAGTTTGCACAAGTTTTGGCGTTTATTAAAAATTGTGACGTTTAACTCCGCTCATGAAAGCATTATTGAGTGTAAACGCGGGAAAATTGTAAGAATCAAGCCGAGCTTTTAATGTAGTTTTATGTCAGTACTAGTTTTTATTATTTTTAGAGAGAAATTATTTAACAAATGACAAAAGTAAGAGGTGGTCAGCCCGGGTAGAACCTCGTAGAGTAAATGGACTGATAACGAAATACATAAATAAAAATTAATAAATAGATAATACAATTAATTTGGTAATACAAAAATAGATATTAATTGAAATAAAATACTGAATAAAAGTTAAACACGATATATTTCGCCGTCTTATTATTACTAGATACGGACTTATGTAACAAACCGGTTCAACAAGGATAGCAAATGGGGAGAGGACCACTCTTTATTCTCTTCACCTTAACCAACAAAATTAACGATATAGATCGTTAAAATAAGATAGTAAAAAATATTATTTATTACAAAATACAAGGTAAATTTGGCTTCCCCATACATTGGTCATTTTAACATTACTAGTTTGTATGGTATAACATGCTTCCATAGGAAAAGTTGTTTGATTTGATCAGCGGAACCTCATATTAGCCCAAAGTACATCGTTTCAAATTTACATTGTATTTTGTAATAAATAATATTTTTAATAATATATTATATTTATTGAAAAAAAACATTAAAAACATATATACAAGGTACTTAATAAAAATAAAACTAATAACTAAAAATAACCTAAACCATAATAAATAATAAAAATAAATCTAAAAAAGAATAAAATATTTTCTCCATCCCCGACATTACACCTACCGTGCCAAGAACTGATGCGGCATTGCCCCTCTGAATCACCAGACTGATATTTTGGGAGAAAAATTATCGGGCACGAGCATCCCCATATGTTTGGATCAGCAGTCGACCAATCTGATCAACCAACTGTCTTGTATCCTTGCTCCAAGGTCCCAGCGTCTCTACGAAAATATATAATGATTTTTTAAATGCGAATATTTTTTTATTTTTTATATTCTCAGCCTTTGCTGCAGCGAAGCCAGCACACTGTGAGGTGTTATGCAATAACTGGAGGCAAGAGTGTCAGAACATGTAGCATCCCATAACAAACATACGCCTTGGCTCCATGGCACCAGAGACATTCCGTTTTTAATTATTTTATTTTAACTGTTGGTTAAGGTGAATAGAATAAAGAGTGGTCCTCACCCCATTTGCTATCCTTGTTGGACCGGTTTGTTACATAAGTCCGTACCAATAATAATAACTGCCATAGACTGATTCCAAAATATGACTTGCTCACTTAGTAAAAAAAAAAAATATTGTTACAGATAATATGAAATTGTTACATACACATAACATAGAATTATTTAATATGTTACAGATATAATATTATATTAAATTTTATGAAAGTCTTTTAGATATATTAGACATATAATTTTATTGTAGTTATATTTGTCGCGAAACCGACGAAGTTCTTTTTTCCGCTGAAAGGTTATTTTCGCCACGTTTCGCGCCATTGTCTAAGTTCCCGCGAGTTGCCCAAGTCGAACTTACAATTGGCACAAGCGGCGAATTTCGCCAACTTTTAGCAAACTTTTGTCACGATTTTGGCGCCCAAATTCTCGCAATGCTTCGACACAGCTACGACGAAACTGAAACGAATCGGGTATTCTTTTGTTTTGCTGAATTTCCTTCTCAAGACTTTGTAAGGAACTTTTTTGTATTAATAACTAAAGACCCATCCGGGTTTTATTCTCGGACCTACTTCCTTTTATATTAAACTAGCTGAGCGCCGCTCTTTCATAGGATCAAAAAATAAAAACGATGTTACTCACTGTCTAATTGGTTCAGCAGTTTTTAGTTTATCCGGAACAAACAAACAATCAAATATTTTCATTTAATATTAGTATAGATATAAATAGATACAAACTTTCTTTTTGGGATAAAAACTATCCTATGTCCTTCCTAGGGCATCAAACTATATTCTTACACAATTTCATCTAAACCTGTTCAGCGGTTTAAGGGTAACAAACGTAACAACTTTTGCGTTTATAATATTAGTATGGGTACGCGATTTTATTGCAACATTTTAAAGCACTAACACTTAATCCTTATCTAGTACGCTATTCCACTAAGCAATAACTAGATGCACCTATCATATTTAAAGCCTAGTGTCTAGTTCATAAGCGTGACAATTCTAATTTCCAATTTGGAGGTATTTTTCCGAAAATAATATAAATTTTACTAACGAAAAAAAAAACGAAACGAACTTAACAAAAATCTACAAAATTTACGATTGAACATAAGTGATAGTAAAGTAAAGCCTCGTTTACACTGTCAGTAGTAGTTATCGGGGTTATTAATCAGTTTTACAATCTTGCAAATGAGTCGAAACGGCCTTAATCAGTGCGATGATATAACGGCCTGAAACATTTTATAATTATATTACGACTGCCAAAGGGGATATTAAATTTACTTAATAGGCCCAGAAATGTCATAATATATCTTAAAAGTTTGTATTCAACTTTATAATGTAATATAACTTTCCTTTGTGTTAATTCGGTGTAACTTTAATCGTTACACCGAATTCTGATAATAATAATAATAATAGGTATTATTAATCAAATCTGTTTTAAACCTTTTTTAAAGTAAGTTGTATTTCTATTATGTTATTTACCTAGTTAGTATAATTGTTTAAGTACTAATATTTTTGTTAAAGTAAATAAATAATATTTTCATTTTCCGTTAGGTATATACCGGGTGAATTTGAAAGGCTGTACTTTGGGTTAATATAAGGTTCTGCTAATCAAATCGAACAACTTTTCCCATGGAACCATGTGTCACAAATGAAAAAAAAATTGGCTTCCCTATACAAATTGATCATTTTAACATTACTAGTTTCTATGGCAATATTTTTTTTTCAATTGCGACACATGATTCCATGGAAAAAGTTGGTCGATTTGATCAGCAGAACCTCATATTAACCCAAAGTACATCCTTTCAAAGTCACGGTGTATATACTCATATAACTACGAGGCGGTAGAAAGTTTATGCAGTCCATGAATAGATGGCCTAGGTGGTTATACATATAATTCGGTATTTCAGTTATAATAAAAAAAGTCCTAATTATTTACATTTTTAATAATAAACCGTAATAAGTCTTAAAATAATCCTTATTTTGTGTTAAAATAATGTAAAAAATGTACTTATAAAAATGCATAGAAGATATTACCGCCATCTAGTCGTATTTAAATTATTCTTTAAATTATGGGGAAATCCACCTTCAAATGAGTTAATGGAAATAACCCTTGAGAATCGACTAGAACGAGAACAACCCGCGTTCTAGAAATACAGTCAAATATTTCATATACTTCTAGAACATTATTTATTCTTTTGTTTTTTCCCATCTCCCAGAGTAACTCAGCGATCCTAGCAGTCGAGTTCTATTTCTTATAGACGACACACGCTCCTATACTAAAATGTGCATCCCTTGTGCTTGTGTAATAAACAACTTGTACAAAACTTAATCTTTCCTCGCGCTCCCTAAAATGTTATGTATGTAATTCTTTATTCCTTTTTATTCACAATGTAAATTATGTAGGAAGTGGCTTAATAGTTAGTAATATAACTTTTATTAATTTTCTTTCCTTTTAATTTGTCACCTTTCCAACAGTTGGCACTAGTCCAGTTTAAGAACACAGTTTTAATTGACATATTAAATAATCGATCAATTTTCTATACGGTTTTAACAAAATAAGGTTACTCCTAACCAAAACTGTATCGAAAAGTTCGTTAGATCTTAGCTTCTATAAACTTTGTGTTTTATTTATTTTAGTATTTTAATCAATATTTTATTACTTATTGTATTTTATTATAGTAGCTAAATATTTTATATAACTATATACGTGGTGGCCGAGTATATACGCGGTGGCCGAGTATATACGCGGTAGCCGAGTATATACGCGGTGGCCGAGTATATACGCGGTGGCCGAGTTAGACCTTAGTCTTAAAAGCACTTAGGTCCCTGGTATAAACGCCCGTGTGTACCAATAAGTTTTAATCTAAAAAAAGTATTACATACATTTGTACATTTATTTAACAACACCACTATAATAGTGCCTCGGAGAGCATGTTAAGCTGTCGGTCCCGGTTTCACTATATCAACTTGTGAAACAGTTATAGATGGGTTATTGAGTCTATTCAAAACATTGCCACGAGCTAGGCTTGTTCGGTGTAGACTCATACCATCGGCTACGACGGGGTGGGATTAAAAACCTCTGCTGAGGCAATAAGGAATGTAAGTTGAATATAAGGGACGTTTCATATACTGGGTGTACTTTAACACAATGGCACACTTTTTATATTAAGTTTTATGATGATATACGTTTCTTTTTCCTTTTAGTGTCAAAAGATATAACGCCTTAAATTACAAAAATGTCTCAAAATCAATTCAATTTTTATACGAAACTCACGTTACGAAACGCACATGACGTTCAGCCAAGTAACAGGCAAGTGCATCTATTGGAATAATAAAATTTTAACCATAAATCTGTAGGTACGTATGATAAATTATTATTTTATTTGTAACTACATTTTTTATAAAGAGGGTTCTTAAAGTGATACAAATTCTTTAGCATAGTCCCATATAAGAGATGCTCTCTGATCGAAGACTTTAGATATACTGCAAAAAACTCAGAAAACTGTGTTTTAAATAAACTAGTTCAAATATTCAACATAAGTTTAAACCACCTAACAAAGTTGTAGCTGATTTGCACCAGCGTAAACCGTGTTAATCCGGTGTTTAGTAAACAAAACGCGGCGTGGCATGACGCGGAAGTTTCTGAAACTAGGCCTCAAACAATATGAGTTGTTTGAGGTATTAACTGGTCGCTTTCATCTCTTAAGGGGAAAGACCCTTTGTAATTGTCTCTGGTTAGAGATGCGCCGAATTTCATCGATAGATATTCCTTTCTAGCAAAAACGTTGAAATTTTGATATATTGGCGCTAATATGAAACGGCTACAGCACCTACCTAATGCTCGGCTTACAGATGCGAGTGAGGCTGGTTTTAGCGTTTAAGTATCTAGCACTGGGAGAGCTGTTTAAATCAGCTGATCTCTTACCGAATTCTTTGAATTTAGTATAATTAAATCCAATAGATTTCTTACTCTGCTTATTTATCTTTCAGTTCCTTGACCTTGATGTGAGAAATATATAATTAGAAAAAACAAACATAAATCAACTCTGAACATTTTTTTTTTCAATACCCATCTGACTTTCATAACACTCGACAACTCAATTGTTAATGGAACATTCAGTAGGATTCTTTGAAATATGCAAATAGCATAAAATAATATCTTATTGTTAATCTAACAAATCATTTTTTAAATATTTCATAATGGAACATTCAGTAGGATCCCTCAAGATATGCAAACAGCATAAAATAATGGGGATGGGGGAAGTAGTGAGGGAAGTAGGGGAAGGGGTAAAGAATAGCCTGAGGATGCAGGACAAAGGCATCCGCCCGTACAGCCAACAATGGAACTTGTTGCAGCCTGCATTCTTTGAAAACTACAGTGACCATATATCGACCGACAGAGAAATAGGTATATTAAAATAGGTTCCTTTTTATTTTACTCTATACCAGTAATTCCCAAAGTAGCCTATATCGGCCCCAAGGAGTCGATATTTCAGCTGGGATATTACGGTCTATGAGTTGTAAATAGGGGTCTATTGAAATGAATCCCATTTAGGCAGGCAGTTTGTAAAACTTTGGTTAGATATAATTTTTATAAGATTAAAACCTGTAAGCTATACTAGGTAGCTAACTTTTTTTGTACTTTAAGTATATATACTACATCTTTAAAAAATATGTATGGTCGACACTAAAAAGAAAAATTACGTGTTTCATTATTTTCGTCAAGGAAAATAAAACACGTATGTTTTTAATTCAAGTTTACCTAATACCATTAGTTAGATGCGTATACTTTATTTAAGAAATAATGCATTTAACAAGTAGGCAACTTGTCATTATAATCTGTACATAGTTGCTGATCTTCCATAAACATTGGTCACCGTAGAGTATTGAGACCGCGATACGGAATTCTTTTATTTGCCAGATATATACCTCTCTAACCGCTCTAAGGTAAAGAGAAATAAATAGGTATGGATGGAAATATTTTCATATAAATTACATATTCAAACAAAACATTCTATTATTGTTAAAACTAAACATGATTTCTTATTTAATTAATATATGTAGGACAAATTACACAAATTGCTTTGGTCACAAACTAAGCCCTAGGCTTGTACTATGTGTACCAGAAACAATGATATAATACATATTATATTTTATAAACACCCAGACCATGACAAACTGTACAGAAAAACGTACTAATATTTATTTGCCATGGGTGGGAATCGAACCCACGACTTCCGGATTTAACGCCAAGGGCGCAACCACTAGTCTACGGAGGCTGTCAATTTCTATGTACATTAAATTTTGTATATATACCTATTATCCTATCCGATATTTTCATACTTTTATTTATTTTTTCACCCCTGATATCAAACTAAGCTACGATATACAGTAGTAGACTCCAAATGAAAGTTCGGCTTTGACCTATAATAATTTGATTCCAAAAAAAAATTCAAAGCTGTTCGTCGAATAATCTTTAAGAGCCTTTGGTCGTTTGTTTTTTATTATGCTTACAGCAGAGCGGAGGATATAGATCTAAACAACGTTGAATATAGCTATAGATAGAAATAAATGTAATTTGTTTTGAAAACTCGAAAGCCATCTTGAGCAAGTAAAGTTTGATGCAATTTAAGTTTTCCAGCAGATGACCTACAGGATTACCCCTTCTTACCCCGTCTTACCCCATCCTGAGCATCAAGGGATACTTACCTATATACCCCGGGTCAGAGTAATGAGCCAATCAAACTTGTTGAGGACTAACTTTTTTATAGGGTTCCGAAACGAAAGTAATCTTATAGTGGCGTTTATATGTCCAGTATTATTATTTTATTGAAGCACTGCATGTGATTTTGTATCTACCTGTTATTATTGTTTCACAATATTGATCGCTACCACTATGCCGGCTAAATGGCGGCGACCAAGACGTATTTGCATTACGAGTTCATTTTAATATCCTCGCTGTTTTATCGTCGAATTAATCGCCCGTTTCGTAACCGCATCCTGAAAGGAGACTACCACCATGTTTGTCTGTTTCTTCGTATAGTATAGGTACCCTGAGAGAAGAGATTGTTGTGAAATTCAAATTTACTTTTAAAGTCTTGTACGAGTATCCAATTTTAAAGCTACAGTATGTATATAAAAAAACCGTAGAGCTTGTATGAAGAGAGTTGTGGATATGAAGGAAGCGAGTTGTGCCAGGATCGTTGTAGGTGGCGCTCCCTTGTCTCTGCCTATCCCCGTGGGAAAAAGGCGTGACAATTTTAGTTAGTTAGTTATGTATGTATATAAGTAACTAGCATCTCAGTTATTAAACCCAATAAAAATATATTTCAATGTAGTTTTATATCGTTTATCTTAATATCCCATCTTAGCGTCATAGAACATTTGTCTCTCTGGTATATTTAAAACTTTTCCTTAGAGACTTTAGACGCTCTATATTATGTATATTTGGGCATATTTAAATAAAATATAATATATAATATGTTGATGCCCGGAATTCAATTCACCTCCCTGCGAAATTATATCAAAGTCGGTTTAGTAGTGAAACGGTTCGTCCATACACCTCCCTTATTTATATGAATTAAACTTTTTAATATAAAATTTATTAAACGTTACAGTAGTAAAACGTCAAACTTTTCCAAGCAGACAGATACAGACTCACTTTTGCTTTTATAATATTACTCGCCAATTGTTGTAAGTATACGCAGTTCTCTAAAACTCATAAAAGTCCTATTATTAATGATTTAAGCTATCGCCGTACGCTCAGCCCGCAAAATAATCACGAAAATCAGAAAGTGGTTCTCAAATTATAATCACACAAACTGATAGACTGAGAGATGAAGCATTTTAATACAGAAAATAGGAATTTTAGATACTTACGTACGAAACTTTAATAAAATAATGACTATATGAAAATTGACAGCCTCCGTAGACTAGTGGTTACGCCTTTGGCGTTGAATCCGGAGTGTTCGATTCCCGCCCATAGCAAATAAATATTAGTACGTTTTTCTGTAGTTTGTCATGGTCTAGGTGTTTATAAAATATAATATGTATTTATATCATTGTTTCTGGTACACCGAGTACAAGCCTAGAACTTAGTTTGTGACCATAGCAATTTTTGTAAATTGTCCTACATATTATTATTATTATTATTATTATATCAATAAAGTAAAGGTTTTTATTCATGTTCAGAGTTTTTTTTTAAAGACATTTTAAGACGAAATTTGAAAGAACCCTTGGCGGGCGACATTTCGTACTTGTCGGGTTTTATAGGTACCCATTTAGTTTGTTGTGACTAGGAGAGTGGACAGCGTCTTGGCGGAACATAAACTTCCAATGGAAGAATAATTTATTTAGTAGATAGAGTTTGAAGTTTTATTTAAAGTTCAGTCATTTGCTTTGCTCGGGGGCTGCAAGTTGCCTCAGTCCTTATTTCTAATGGACTACATTTGGTTGAGTATTTTTTTTGGATAATCCTATTTCATATATTATGTAATGTTTCAATTTAAATATCTTTTTTTTTGTAGTGTCCTTGCAGGATGTGCAATATTTATATTTCATCAACCAAGATGAACTTTCTTAAAACATTATTAAATTATGTAGGAATTTAACAAATAAATTATTATTTTTCTAATTTATTTTATAATAATTTATTGTAGTCATTCACATATAAAATATAGAAATATTAAATGTAAGAGTATGATACGACTAACTGTATTATTTATTAATGAAATTGTGTTGTGCTTTGTATAACTTTTAATTCTTAATATTTATCATAAGCAATGTTTGGTAAAAATTATGTAAGAAGTAAACAAACATAATCAAACATTTCTCTTATCAATCATTATGAAGATTATTATCAATCAATATCACAGATTATATAAATCTTTTTTTTTTGTGTGATTCTTCCACCTGTGTGGAAAGGCAAAGATTTTTCGACCATACATTATCAATATTACAAAAAAATACCGTTCTACCAATTTACCTTTTCTCTTTAATTTATTTTTGTTTTTTTTTTTTTTTTGTTTTTTTTTTTTTTTTGTTTTTTTTTTAATATTATTATTATTTTATCAATTTTAACATAGCACTGGATACAAGTCCATATATATTTTGTTTGTTTTTGGCATTGGTTTAATTGTTGTGTTTAGTGTGGAATGTATAACTGGGGGAAGTCATGGAGGAATCAAAGTTTATTTTATTTTAGTGTCAGTTTTTGTTATTTTTAATATCAAGTAGTTTAAAATGCTTTTATTTATATACAAATTTGTTGGCAAATGTTAATTTAAGCATATAAAATTTCTTATTATCTTTTGTAAACCTATCACGCCAGCAGGACATGCAGATTTATTGAACTTGTAAACTCTTTATTATTTATTTACTATATATATTTATTTTATTTATTATATATTTTAGATATATTACGTATATACCACAGTATGATTGATATTAATAGCGACGAATCCTTTCACTCTATTGTAAGCAGCGATACTTCTAGTGAATACCTACTATGATGCTGGCGATACTGATTTGGACGTTTTGTTAAGAGAGGAGCTCATGTTACACAGAAAAAACTTTAATGTATGTCACATTAACGCACAAAGTGTTCCTGCACATTACACTGATCTTCTTAATACCTTCACTTTTCCTGATATTCTCGACGCCATTCTTATTTCTGAAAGTTGGTTCAAGCCTTCACTTCCTTCTACTTCTTATTCGCTTCCAGGATACGTTCTTATTCGCAATGATAGCACTGGGCGCGGCGGAGGTGGGATTGCTATTTATCTACGTACTGGTCTTTCTTTTAAAATTATTCGTTGCTCGCTTGCGTTGTATACTGCATCTTGTGAATATCTATTCATAGATGTCAGTTTTTCTGGAAGAAACATACTCCTTGGAGTTGTCTACTGTCCGCCGTCCATTAATTACTTTTCTGGTCTTGAGATCGTGCTAGATGAAATTGTAACCGACTATTCTCATAATTTAATCATAGGAGACTTTAATACATGTCTTCTAGATAAACATCCTATAACGAAAACTCGCGCTTCCAAACTATTAAATCTAATTTCTTCATGTAATCTATCTCTTTTACAAACTGGCCCAACTCACCATCTTAATTCATCTGATACACTTCTTGATATAATGTTAACCTCTCGCCCCGACATAGTCTCTTGTCATGGTCAGTTCATGGCTCCTGCGTTCTCTCACCATGATTTAATTTATGCATCTTACAAAGTCAAACCCCCAAAATTTCGCCCTCCAGTAGTTTTCATGCGCCACTTAAGCCGTATAAATATTGAAGAATTACGTCGTGATGCTAGCCGGGTTGATTGGAGTTCCTTCGAAGAAGCAGGAAATATTGATGATATGGTAGTCGCTTTCAATTGCGAGATCCTAAAATTATATGACTTTCATGCTCCTATTCGTCCAACGAAATTAAAACGTCCACCTGCTCCTTGAATTGATGATGTAGTTCGTGGAGCGATGAGGAAGCGTGATAGTGCCTATCGTAGATATAGACGGCAGCGCAGTGATGAAAGCTTGGCTGCGTTTAGAGTTGCAAGAAATCGCTGCAATCAGTTGGTGAGGACAGCCAAACGCCGCCATTTTCAGGATAATATTTGCAACAAATCTCCCTTTAATACTTGGAAGTTTCTAAAATCATTGGGTCTGGGTCGCTCTCAAAACCAGGCTTTTCTTGGTTCTATCACACCTGACCAGCTTAATGCTCAGTTCGCATCAGCCTCGACATTGGATGTGGATACCAAGATAAAAACGTTGGCTGAGGTCGCATTGTTGCCGATGCCTGATGTTGCACCATTTGTGCTCGAAGAAGTCTCTGCCGATGAAATCTTTAAGACGATTGGATCAATAACTTCAAAAGCAATGGGATGTGATTCTATCGGTCGTGCTATGATCGTTATCATTCTTGACATACTCTTACCCCGTATAACTCATATCATTAATTTTTCCCTCACTTCTTGTCAATTTCCATCATTATGGCGCAAAGCTTTCATCATACCACTTCCCAAAATATCCTCTCCAACACTTCCTGCTCATTATCGTCCTATTTCTATTCTACCATTTCTATCTAAGGTTTTAGAGTTTGTAGTACATAAGCAACTGGCACTCTTTCTTCAAAACCATGAACTTTCAAATCCTTTTCAATCTGGTTTTCGATGCGGTCATAGTACAACTTCAGCTTTACTTAAAGTAACTGAAGACATCAGAAATGGCATGGATGAAACCAAGGTCACAGTACTTGTACTGATCGATTTCACCAACGCCTTTAACACAGTCGATCCCGATTTGCTAATCGCTATTCTGTCTCGTCTTAGATTCTCTCCAGAGACTCTTGCGTGGTTTCACCAATACCTCCATGGACGTTGGCAACAGGTGCGGGTTGACCAATTGTCATCAGTTTGGTGTGAATTACGTACAGGCGTTCCACAAGGTGGCATACTATCTCCATTGCTTTTCTCCATGTTTATTGACAGTATCACCACATCGCTTCACTGTCACTATCACTGGTACGCCGATGACTTGCAGCTTTATGTGCAGACAGACATCAACTCACTGAATAGTGCAATAGCTTGGCTTAACTCTGATCTTTCAAATATATTGGCTTGGTCTACTAGATTTATTGTGTTGCTGTCAACCCGGCCAAATGTCAATCTATCATTATTGGGAGTTCCCGCCTCTTATCAAAAGTTGATATGGCCAAGATTGACTTTGTTCGGTATGACAGTAAACCGATTGCGTTTTGTAGCGAGGTTAAGAACTTGGGTTTATATCTGGATTCTCATCTTAGCTGGAAAGCGCAAGTAACTAATACTAGTCGTAAAATTTTTTCTTCGCTGCACTCTCTCAATAAACTTAAACATTTTCTGCCTATAAAAGCTAAAGTTACCCTTGTTCAGTCTTTACTTCTTCCTTTGATTGATTATGGTGACGTGTGTTGTGTAGATCTTACGGAAGAATTACTAAACAAAATGGAACGACTACACAATGCATGCATCAGATTCATTTTCTGTCTGCGCAAATATGATCACGTCACATCTTATCGAGATAAGCTGAAATGGTTGAGGATTCGAGGTAGGAGAAACAGCAGGGTTCTCTGCCTGCTCTACTCTTTGTTAAACGAACCTAACACTCCCAAATACCTCAAGGATAGTTTTACATCCCTCGGCTCGCATCATGTTAGAATCCTTCGTTCTGCCTCTAACTCAACTCTTTCTATACCTTCTCATCATTCTACCTTTGTCTCAAAATCTTTTTCTGTTGCTGCAACAAGACTCTGGAATAATCTACCGGTGGACATTAGACAAGCCCCTAACAGGGGTATCTTTAAGAGACTAGTGTATAAACACTTTCTGAATGTGTGTCCTTTTTATTATTCGTTTGGGCTCGCTCTCTCTCTCTCATCCTGTGTTTCTGCTTTAAATAATTATTGTGCTGTGGGTAGTGCTATATTGTGCTGTTGCTGTAATATTTGCTATTTAATTAATATGTATGTATATTATTAATATAGTTTATGATATGTATGTATATGTAGTCAGCATTAGTGTGTATGTATAATATTTGTATACTCTATTTCTTAAATGTATTTTACTGCACCTATTTTACCTACTTACTGCTTAATTTGTCCCAAAGGTTTGACTGGTAGAGAATGCCTAGCGGCATTAAGTCCGCCTTTGTACTAAATTTGTGCAATAAAGTATTTAAATAAAAAAATATATATAAAGATGAAAAAGGAAAAAGCAATTATAAAATTTAAAGCAATAACAAATTTCGTTAAATAATATGAAATCTGTTTTTGTTTGTTGAAGTAGGTTATAAGTAATAGGTACACCTGACAACAGTCATCAAAAATTGAGGCCAATTACTAATTGATTTCAATTTTCAATGACTAACAAATATAAACGCAGAAGACTATTTAAAAAATATATATAAGGCTGTTCCAAAATTCACGCAACATTTGAATTTCATGCCATTTGTACGGTTAAGTGTTGTTGTAAAGAAATAATACAGGCTGATAGCTAACATTTCAGGATTATTAAAAATGGAGTACTACACGAAAGAACAACGCCTTCCAACGTTTCGCAATATTTTAAAAATAATATTGGTTTTCGAAAAAAATCATCTTCAGCGATGAAGTTAATTTTCATGTAGATGACTCCGTGTTTTCTATCAAAATTGCTTCTTGCGTACATTTTGTGACACCTTTATAATATAGGTATATAAACCGAATATGCTAGGGAAATGTCTAAAATACTATCCTATAATTGTTATTTTTATTTAGAATAAATATTTAAGGCATGGATATGGTTGGTGAAGTTGGTCGCCTTGGTGGCTCCCTTGTTTGGCAGATAGTGATTGACAGGTCAATGGAATCAGCTAACCACCTAGTCTTACACTAGTTGGTTATGTAGCGTGTATTCGGTTCGGTAGTATTTTTCATATTAAGATTTCCACTCCGTCGCAAGTTCTAAATCTGATATCGAGATATAGTTAATATTTGTTGTTCTTTTTTTAATGAAGAGCTGCGTAACCAAACGCACTCTAAGGTCTCACTGTAAAACTTTTTTTTTGACTATTCATTTACATACATACATATCCTCACGGGTGCCTTACGGCGCCCGAGACCGTCTAGACGGCCCCTGGGTACCAGGGTTTTAAAACCCATCTCGTCATAGCCGATGGTATGAGTCTACACTGAAGTGGCTAGCTCGTCGCGATGTTTTTGAATAGATTGAATAACCCATCTCAGTTCCACAAGTTGGTATAGTGAAACCGGGACCGACAGCTTAACGTGCTCTCCGAGGCACTATAGTGGTGTTGTCAAACAAATGTACATATTTTTTTAATTAAAAACCTATTGGTACACACGGGAATTCGAACCAGGGAGCTAAGTGTTTTTAAGTCCAAGGTCTAACCAACTCGGCCACCACGTATATAACTAACGTAGTTAACTATTAATTTAATTTTATTTATTTAAGGACAACCAGTGGTCGGATACATTAATACTTCCTTAAAACATAAGTACAATTTTTAGCTAAATGTTCCACCTTTAGGAGCCACAACATGTACAATTAGTGTGGATAACAAAATATAACTTTTTTTTCAAGATTTTAATTTTCAAGATTTACATGAAATAAAAGATTTTGATAATAGTATGCAGATATATAAGGTACCTAAGTAAAGTACCTATTATACCTGTAAAACAGGCTATAACAACATACCTACTTAACACGAATACAAAGTAGTTTTACCAAGTCCCACATACCCCATTCTGTTCACGAGCGCGTTAAGGATGTCGTACACTGTAATTATGGGAGAATTACGTGTTAATTAATATAAAGTCTAATGATGTAAGCCTCGAGTTATCTTACGTTGTGGCGTCAAGTAATGACAGTAATCTTCAGCTTATGTCACTTTGATGTTCAGTAGGTAATAGATATTTCTTACAACAGTATTGGGGCTTAGCATAACCACATCGATATAGTTTGACAGTCGATACAATGAAGTTTATGAATGAACATTCATTCATTAAATCGATATATATCGATTATGTCGATTTACCGGCCTGATATATCAATTTTATGAATGAATGTTTTTTTTTATTTTTTTTTATTATTAATATAAATGTTCATTCATAAACTTCATTTTATCAACTGTCTAATTATATCGATGTGGTTATGCTAAGCCTAATTATATACTTACAAGCCTTATTATATACTTACTCGTACAAGCAAACTAATAAAACAACTTATATTAGGGCCGATTCGACCTAAAGAGGGCATAACTTATACTGAAAGTCAAATTTCATACATATATTTATTTATATATATATATTTATATTCGTGGTAGCCTAGTTGGTTAGACCTTGGACTTAAAAACACTTAGGTCCCTGGTTCGAATCCCGGTGTGTACCAATGAGTTCTTAATTAAAAAAATTATGTACAATTGTTTAACAACACCACTATAGTGCCTCGGAGAGCACGTTAAGCTGTCGGTCCCGGTCTCACTATACCAACTTGTGAAACTGTTTATAGATGGGTTATTGAGTCTATTCAAAACATCGCGACGAGCTAGCTACTTGTTCACTCATACCATCGGCTACGACGAGGTGGGATTAAAAACCCCTCCGCTGGATACCCTGGGGCCGTCTAGGCGGTCTCGGGCGCAGTAAGGCACCCGTGATGATACATACATACATACATATATATATTTATAGATTAAATTATTAATACTCAGAATTATTATTTGTATGTAATTTGTCTGTACTAATCTTGCCCCCTTTTGGTCAAATCTGCCCTTAGGGTGGTTTAAAGTTATTTCTTTATTCAATACTAACTGACCCGCGCAACATCGTCTGCGTAACTTTAATAGTTTACGCATCGCACGCAACGGAAGCTCTCAAAAGAAATACATTTTCCCCCGTTTTCGCAACACTTTTCATTGCTATTCTGCATATATCCTTTCTCGAATAAAATCCAAGACTAAAATAATTGTTACAATTCGAACCAGTACCTAGTTCCTGAGATTAGCACGTTTAACCAGACCATTTTACGCAGCGTACGCTCTCACAAGAAATATTTATATCTCGTTTTTTCAAAAAAAATTATTGCTACTCCACTCCTATTGGTTGTAGCATGTTATATAGCCTTCCTTGATAAATGGGATGTCTAACACTTAAATAATTGTTACAATTCGAACCAGTAGTTCCTGAGATTAGCGCGTTCAAACAAACAAACTCTACAGCTTTATTATATTAGTTTAATATTAAAATTATAAATTTAAAGCTCTGTGATTACTAAGCTTCTAAAACAGTATGCTAATTTATTAAAATGAATACAATAGACACACATGAATCAATAGAAATCCATGAATGAGGTCTATCCATTCATTATTGTTTTATCGCATTGATCGCTCACACTATGCTGTTAAAATTATGTTACGAATTGGGCGGCTACAAAGACGAATTTGCATTACGCGTATACTTTGATATTCTCGCTGCTTTATCGTTAAATTAACTTGATTCGTAAACGCACCCTGATACTCCTATCAGGGTGTTGTGGAGTGGAGACTCCACCTTGACATTAAATCGATGCAATAGTCTCCTGTAAACCGGAGAACTCACAGAAATAAACCAAAACATGACTAGGTTACTTGACGGTTATTGCATCAGTATGAGGGTAACGCAATCAGTCGGTTGGTCTAGCGAAGTTATAGAAACCTTCCGTCCCACCTATATTCTTTCCAGTAATACAGATATATGGTTATCTCAATAATTATATACCTATTGAAACTTTTATCTATAAACAAATTCGTTTTTTATTTTGCGATACTTATAATTATACATGGTGACTTTGAAAGGATGTACTTTGGGCTAATATGATGTTCTACTGATCAATACGAACAACTTTTCCCATGGAACCATGTGCCGCAAATGAAAAAAAAAATTGCCTTCTCCATACAAACTAGTAATGTTAAAATGACCATTTTGTATGGGGAATCCAAAATTTTTTTCATTTGCGGCACATGGTTCCATGGGAGAAGTTGTTCGATTTGATCAGCAGAACCTCATATTAGCCCAAAGTACATCCTTTCAAATTCACCCTGTATATATTTCATGGTGCGAACGAGACCACCCTGTCGGCTATTTATAATAAAATATAATATATCTTTAACAATCTATTTGATTATTACAGTAAGGGATATATCGTAATCCAAATATATAGATATTAGATATATTATTAGTATAGATAGTCTATCAATAATAATGTTTCCTATTAGGTTATTATTAGGAAATAGAATTAACGATATAATATCTCGATAACCATTCGTTATTAGTTACGTAATAATAAAATAGACCCCGTGTCACTTTACGAGAGATGGGCGGGCGGCGCTCTACTTCAATATTTCGTAGGAAATATGGGCCTGATTAAATTACTTGAAGCATTATCTTGATTGAGCGAAGCCTTTCTATGTCGTTCAATATTTCATAAAACTGAAACCATCAAAAGTTTATGCTCGAGGGCGTCCGCCGCCCGGCCTACGTTCTTCAGCCTCCGATATCAATAAAATCGTGCGATACAACACATAAAACTGTTTTATAACCTTTTAGGCCTCTATGGGCGGTTATTTTTTATGTAAAACTGTAGGTATTCAAAAAGATGGACGCTTTTAAAAAACGTGCGTCTGAGTTTTTAAAATATTAGTGTAACTGTTGAAATTTATGCTGTTTTTTTTTTAATCAAAAGTAAATCCAGCTATAATATGTCTGCCTATCTATATATAAAGGAATTAATTCCTTGGGTATTATATAAATTAGCTAACATTTACTGGAAATTTTACGTAAAGTGAGATCACACCAATCGCACATTGTTTGGTAATTTTGATCATAGATTAATTAGATACATCATAGAAACTAAACTATCCTTCTTATTCATAAATACTTTTTTGAGCGTTTTAGTTAAAATGTTATTTTATGCATTTTTTGTGGACAAAAAAAAAATTATTATTGGTAAAAGAAAGAGACGAAACGCCGTTTAAACTCAATAAAGTTTTTATGAATAAGACATCAATTTTTTGACTGACAATTCTTTAATTGACAAATCCCGACCAATTTTCATGGATTTATAAATAACTCAATCCTAGAGTGAAGTACAAAAAGTTCCAAAATACTCGTACAGCACTTCGTCCACTCCACTGACCCCATAAATTAGTGATGGCCCCGGATATAGTGACTTGGAACTGCGAAAAACTGTTTTCACACGTACCGGGGCCCCCTAATAGCTCCACAAATCCCTGGCGCACTTTTAATAATTAATTTATTAGGGTTAGATAGATTTGTTTTTGTTACTATCTACTTTTATTTCTGTTAGTGCTGTATTTGTTAGTTTTCTTTTGTATCTTTATAATGAGTTTATATTATGTTATCATAGGTAGGTACCCAGTCGGATTTCGCTACCGTAAGCGAAAGCGATTTCGTTTGAACACCTTGATTGCTTTAACAGTAGGTAGTGAGCGGTTTGAATCCAACCCCATTCTTAACCGACTTCAATAAAGGAAGAGGTTTTCAATTCGACGCGTATGATTTTTCCTCCTTTTTTTACCTGGGGATGTTACTTCATATATCCGTTAAATCTTACGTCCTTTTTAATGAAAGAGTTAGTCACCACCAGTTGGTCCCATAAAAATTTGGTGAAGATCTGATAAAGACTGCCGGAACTGGAGAGTGAAACTCTCCAGTTCCGGCAGAGTTGTCAGAGTTCTCAAAATCTAAGATAATTATGAGAGTTTTGCTCATATCATCGTCAAATCTAAACCGATTTTTAAGTTTATTAATTTATTTTAAAGGGTGTACCAGGTTGGTTTAATATTAATTTGGTTGAGATGATCGGAAGAAGAGTTTTGGAACTGGATTGTGGAACAACTCAAATTAATTCAAGAGTAGGTATTAGGTTTTTTCATAAATTTCTACCAGATCTGAAATGATTTAAGGATTCTTGTTTCTTTTAAAAAAGATGTATCAGGTTTCAAATTAATTTAGTTTACTAATACTTTTAAATCCGAAGAAAAAAAATACAGAGATGCAAATAATGGCTTTCACACTAAAGAAACGAAACGAGCAGTTAATTTGACAATAAAACAGCGAGGCTATTAAAGTACTCGTAATGCAAATTTGTCTCTGTCACCGCTCATTTCGTAACCGCATAATTTAGCCGGCGAAGCAATCTGCTGTTAAATTAAACAATAATGTATTGATCGATCGCATTCATGGATTTTGTATGTCTCCTTACCATCAGGTAGATACAAAATCACATGCCGTGCTTTAATAAAACAAAAACAATAATAACACAATCATATTTAAACTTAAAAGGCGCATAAAATAAGATTTTTCCGATAATAAAAACAAGCAACAAATTTTATTTAAATTCATTCTTGCTTAATAATAAAATGATTTTTAAATCTTTAGTCCATTTTACATTACGACAGGACCTTCTGTTCTTCGATTGCGACGTAATTGGTCGTTAAGGCCCTCATTAGACAGGGCTAAATGGGTCCCAATCTACCTATCTATGTAGATCAAGAAAGGGTGTGTAAGCCTTATTGAATGACATTTTTTATATAATAATAAAATGTAGGATATTTTACACATATTGCCCTAGTAACAAACATAAGCTCTAGGCTTGTACTATGTGTACCAGAAGTAACAACACAATAATTCACAGGTTAAATATGAACAAACAAAATTTGGTTATACATAATTATATTATAAATAAATGGAATGAAATTCTATATTAATTAATTATTACTGCGTTATAATAATTATAATACCTATATATAGGTAAACAGGTATACTTATGTTCTTTTTTCTTTCAAAATAACCCTTTTTAAATTAATGTAGCAACCTAATTATCTATGAATGTGTACCGTCACCGTATAGACGGCCTCAGGGTACTGAGAGAAGTTTGATTCCCACCTCGTCGTTGCTGTCTATATTCTGAGTCTATACAGAACACGTGGCAAGCTGGTTGCGGTGTTTGTATAGACCAAATAAACAATCCATAAACAGTTTTACAAGTTGGCATAGTGAAACTGAAACCGACAGTCTTACGTACTCTCGACGCTATAGGCGTTGTCATACAAAATTTGGATAATTTAATTGTGTTTTATATCGATTTGGTGTATAAGGTCAGAAGTTAAGATAATTAATGTTACTGTCGGTTTGAGTCTGTCGCTACTAAATTATACGTGAATGCGATCTCCGTTACGTAAATTACGTAACGTAAAATTAACGAGAATTCGTTACCGTGCAGGATCGTTAACACGGCATTCATTATAATCGTATGTTTTTAATCGGCTTCAAAAAAGGTGGAGGTTATCAATTTGGTTGTATTTTAATATTATTATTGTTACCTCGGAACTCCGTCATTTATACTTATATAAATTTAGTCAAAATCGGTTCAGTAGTTTGGGTTTTAAATGAAAATATGTGGAAAAAATGTAATTTCATGGTGCTTTCAGTCACTAGAATAGTCCCAATAAACTACCTACCTTGATGATGATGATAATGATGATAAAGCCAGAAAGTAGGCACCGGAACTCCGTAATAAAACAATGTAATCTAACCGTGTTTGGGCTTAGTGTAAATTTCGAATTGAAGTCGGTTTTTTACTTTTTTTAATTAAATTATTTTTAAGTATTACAATTTCACAGTATTACCCTTTTAAGAATAAACTGGACAAGTGGCTATTAACTAACAAATTAGACAATAAATTAAAAAAAATACGAACTACACACCAGAGCTTGATATAGGCATATCAGCGATACGCTGCTCGCCTACTTTTTAATAATAATAATAAGCCTACATTTCGCTCCATGCCATGAAAAATAGAAACGGTATAAAAACCTATGAAAATTATTAAGCTTATGTACCTATATATTTTTATATAATAAATACATATTGTAACTTTGGACTTAACCGAGCTCCGGTTGGAGTACTGGTGGCAATATAACAATAAACAATAAACAACAATTACCTACATGCTACTTTACATATTGAGTAGATAGGAACCTAGAATTTTTTAGGTCATGATATCGAATCGATCGAATACAAGAAATAAATATTTGCACAGCTTTCAAACCTCTAACGGCGTTATTCAATAATCGATCTATCTTTCTTTTAACCACTACTAACCTTGGTAACTACTGCCATGTGTTTTGAAGTAATGATAGTTTTTTTAGTTAATATCCGTCAAAAAAATATACTTCAAAACAATTAGTACGTACAAATACAATAAGTACATAAAAAAATTAAATGTACATTTTACACACACAAAGTAAAAAGTTTTATATTTTTCATGATGGGAAAGTTCTAACAACACTATTAGTTTAAATTAGTATTTATATCTATTACACCCAAATACTGATCCAAAACAAAAAGAGAAGAGAGACAATGTTCTTAGCAAACCATGGATTCACCGTGCGGGTGCCGGGTCCATCGCGTGGTTGAAAGGCTGGGGAATGAACTGCAGCGTTCCCGGACTTGAGACCGCGAAGTAGGTTTATAAGAGTCTCCTGAAAACCCGTAACCGCAACACACTGTTTTTTAAATTACGTAACGCAAGATTAAAGAGATTTTTTACCGTACAGTTTCTTTTTTTTTTCATACAACCTGATAACTGATAATACCTGTATCAAAATATTCGAATCTCCTTAACGTAACCCACAAAGATATCCCTAAACAAATTCTATAAAACTCCTCATAACTGAGTACCCAATTGCAACCTGATCCCAAAACTAAATCTTATAGGGTAAAACAGTAAGGACCGATAAAACCACCGATCCCGAAATAAAGCCTTAGGCGCTCCTAATAACTGGTGCCTAAATCATAAAACCTTATAGGCACACTAAAACCAGTAATATCACAATTGATTCCAAAACTACTTGAGTCTCAAAACCAGTAAACCTACACCTTTTATTCTGTAATTTTTTTACACAAATTGCTATGGTCACAAACTAAGCTCCAGGCTTGTACTATGTGTACTATAAACAATTATATAATACATATTATATTTTTATAAACACTCAGACCATGACAAACCATACTAATATTCATTTGCCATGGGTGGGAAATAGTGGGAATCGAAACGACTTTCGGATTTAACGTCAAAGGCGCAACCACTAGTCTACGGAGGCTGTCGTCCTAATCATAAAACAAAATCAGTAGATCTCCTGAACTAAGTACGGACGGACAGACGGATTCCGAAAAAAATCATAGATAAAAACAGAATTATTAAGAAGCAAAATATTTCAGTATCCTAAAATCCGACAAATCCACGGCCTAAATCCTAAAATTTACTTGAAATAATTTACTATTCTTGAAATAACTTATTTATTTTAACACTTTATTGCACAGTTAACAAAAGTTATGTACAGAGGCGAACTTAATGCCTTAGGCATTATCTACCAGCTAACCTTTAAGATTGTGTTCGAAGTTGGGTGCTTAATTTAAATTTTAATAAACTTATATAAATAGTATAATAGTAACAAATAAGTAGGTGCATTGAATATAATACACTAATTATAATTACTTATAAAGCAAGTTATTGTTACTAAGAAAGTAACAATAACTTGCCACATAATTACAGAGTACCGCGAATAACATACGCCATCACGAAATGTTTAAAATAATTAATTATTTCCGAAACATAAGCATATTTGCGTTGCGCTCCAGGATTCAATTAATTTGGAGTTAATTGTTAATTAACTTAATCAGATATTTACTGAACTCAGTTTTAAATACTACACATTTTTAACGTTTTAAAATGTATGTGCTATGCCATAGTAATAATAATTAAAGCCTCCTGTTGTCCCATATTGGCCTGGTCACAAAATAAGCTATATGCTTGTACTATGTGTACCAGAAACAACTATACTAATACCTACATATTGTATGTTATAAATATTCATAGAGAGAGAGACAATATTCTTAGCTATCCATAGCTTCACCGTGCGGGTGCCGGGTCCATCGCGTAGTTGGAAGGCAGGGGAATGAATTGCAGCGTTCCCAGACTTGAGACCGCGAAGTAGGTTTAAAGGGCTTTTGAACTCTATCAATCAAATACTATATGATCCTGTTAGCACCATCTTAGAAACACGCTCCATAAGAGTTCCGACGGCTGATCTCGGAAGGCCAAGATACTTCAATAGACTATGCAAAGACTTTGCTGGAATTACTCTTGCACCAACTTCCACTGCATAAAGTTGAGTTTTAAATCCGTTTCTAGTAATTTCGTTTGTGAGATCAAAATATTTCGACTTGATGTTGTGGTCCTTAAGAATGTTTGTTTCCCACGGAACAAACAATGGCTAATTATAAGTCATGTAAAACGTATTTTTTTTTTTGCTATAGGTAGGTAGGAATCGAACTCATGGCCTTCGGATAGCGCCAAGAACGCAACCACTAGTCTATGGAGGCGGTCAAATAATAATGAATTTGTGGAGCTTTTTTGAAATTTCTCCCATCTTTGTAGATTTCTCTATAAATTACTTATCTTATTATCATTCCTTACACTAATACAATCCACTGCTGAACGAATTACGCTGATTATTTATGCCTTATATATTCATATATTCTATATATTCAATCAAAATTTTGCGAATCTTAGGGTACTTACCTATTAATATTTATACTGCTATCTTGTATTAGTTGCAATCCTTCGTATGTACCATTATTTAAAAAAAAAATGTCTATTTGTGGAGATTTTTTAAAATTCCCCTCATCTTTTTTGGTCTCTCTATAAGTTACCTATTTAAGTATCTTTCCTTACACTAATACAGTCCACTGCTATATGTATGTAATTTTTGAGGCCCGCTGATTGCGCCCTGTTCTGCCATTCGATCCATATTCTACGGGTCATTAATTTCTGGCGCTCTGTTGCCCTTCACTTGACGCGCTCTTTAATCAAGGGGACATCTGGTATAACCGTTTTTAATTCTGCTATAAGCTGTGGTTATAACTTTACAGATACTTATTCTTCAATAATTATTGATAAATTATTATCAATAATTATTCAATAATCTAAAAAAATATGAAAGCTAAAGGAATATCTTCTAAATTGTATTAATTCATTAAATTCATTGTTATAAAAAGATAATGAATATTTAATAAACCATTACTAAATTTTATTACCTTAAATAGATTATACGCCTATCTACTAATAGTAAAAATAATTTCATTTAATTAAATACCTTATAATTTTATTTAAATATAAATGCTTTTTCATTTCTCATACTTGGAATGTACGCTTGAAGTTCCGAAAAAGAGGAAAGAAAGCAAGGAAAGAAATTTCCCTGCAGCTAAAAAAAATCTATACTTTTTACAGAGCCACAGCTTTATTTGACTTGTATATTATTTAACTTTAAATGAGTAATGTAACTAAATATTTAGTCGATCCCCAATAATATATACATCTTTTCCAAGTACTTACATACTATTGCCTCATGATGGTATTGTCACCTATTAGCAAAACATAATTTGATAATAAGCTGTGCGAATCTTTATTAGTTTCATTGGCCCAAGGCTATCCACACCAACTGGAAATTTATTTCCATTACAGTTCTCTTATGATCAATAACTCTTTGATAATGTTCTGATGACCTGTCAGATTGTGTGATATTCAAAACTTTAGTACTAAAATGTATATAGGTTTGTGAAAATGCCAATTATGTGAATATTTGATAAATATAGACGAAAATATAAAAGCCAAAGTGTTTTTCTACTTCATAACTGGTAAATGAAACCTTGATAACTTAAAAAAAGGATTTTAAACCGATTTTAAAAACATTTTTATTATTTTTTTATTTTACCACACCTATTTGTCCATATTTAGTTAATCAGTATCCTGTAGGTACAGCTGAATTAGCTATAAGACACGGTTTAACAACCGTGTGTGTTCTTATTTAACTAACTCAGGATGTTTGTTTGTTTCTAGGTAGCAGGGGTCGTTGGTAGAGCTGATGTGCTGGCGTGCATATTTTTTCTCTCATCGCTGCTTTTATATCATGGGTAAGTAAGAAAATGAATAAGAGATTTTGTGCCACATGGATCCAGGAATGGCTGAAAAACATAATAATATATACTAAGGAGGTAGACTTTCGAAGTAAGCGTCTGTGGCGTCAGTGGCGGCGTCAGGTATATAGATTCTATGCAAATGTTCATTCGAGTGCAGCGTCACTAACGCAGAGTCTGACGCGGCGCTGCGTTAGTGGCGCCACCGACACCACTGTCTACCTATACTGGGATAGGCACACTTTGATTATAAAAAAATACCAGGGCTATGTCCTCAAGAATATAACAAATATATTGAGAGGATAAGTCTGAGCTGTGATTAAGGAATAGGATAGTGAACAACATAGAATGTAAGGTACGTTATCTTCAATTCACCCCACTGCGGGTGTGGATAAGGGTAAATTTACTTGACTGATATAAGTCCCGACTTCTCTAATATAAGACATATCCTAAGAAAATGCAATGAAAATAGCAAATGATAAAGAATATCGGGATGTTAAGAAAGATTTTTCCATGCTTGAGAAAATACCTAGTAGAACTAGTACTGAAACTTAAACTACGCCGATGCTACATTGCTTTACTTTAACTTCAGAAAGTGTATTAAATTCAAGTGATTCTCCAGTTTCGAAATTTAAATTGTCGTTTACAGACTGAAGATTCCTTAACGGTTCTATGAGTGGCAAAGTTAAGAACTTGACGCCAATCCACTTTACCAACTATCCGAATAGGTACTATGACAGAACTATACTTACATATTCCTAGTGGTGTGAGGTATTCATAGATTATATAGATAGTGATTAGTATATTTATTAGATATGAATTTCAACATATAAAGTTTTGTTTATAATAAAGTTTAGTAGATTATTTTTGTGGTTACACAGACCTCGAGGGATTCAGGTTAAATATATTTAACTATACATGGTGATTTTTTCAAGTGTGCCTTCAAGGCCAAATCATAAACTATTAGGAAGAGCGAAAAATGCTCAAAGGAGTCTCGGGGCCGATTTTGATAAAAACTAAAATTGCATCATTAGATTTAAAAAAAATATATACCCCTAGCTGGGGATTCAACCGGTTGATTTAAAAAAAAACCCTCCTGTATTATTGCACCAGCTGATAATGTCGCTTATAAGTATCAAATGGTATAATAGAAAGTAACTTCAAACGGCAAAGTAAAGGAAAGTGCTAATTTTTAAGAAAATATGTTTAATATATATTTAATGATGCAAGATTGATGATTGAAGGCACACTTAAAAAAATCACCCTGTACTTTTTTTTTATTTTTATTAAACTCTCCAATGCCTTACCTACATAAACTTAAATGATAGTAGATTACTAACACTTTTTATGGTTTTGGGGCCGCCGCTGTTGTAGACGAGTAAATATACAAAATCATTTTAAAAAGGATATTAAAATTAAAAGCTTTTACACTCGTTTATTGACCCTTTTATGTCATTTATGGCTACCTATATATTAATAAAGTTTATCGCTATTTTTGGATTTTGATTATAGATTCTGCTTTGTAAATACGATACTAGAAGCTAACAATGATATGAAAGCAATTTGCGTTGTAAAGCCTTTAGCATTGTATCCGGAGGTCGTGGGTTCGATTCCCACCCATGGCAAAAAATATAATATGTATTATATCGTGCTTCTGGTTCACATAGTACAAGCCTAGAGCTTAGCTTGTGACCAGAGCAATTTGTGTAATTTGTCCTACATATTATTATTTTTATTATAATTTCGCTTGTCCTAAGTTTTAACGGCGCGCTCCTTCTTCGTTTTGTAAGAAAATGGGACATCGGTTTTAATAAAATGGTTCTGTCATACATATAAATTAATCAGTCTTACCTATAGGTACAATATACCTCAAAAATACGTTATTGTCTCGTTTTTTTATATACAAACAATAATGAAATTTAATCCGACCATCTTATCTCGAAGACAAAATACAGTACATCAGTCTCCCTTTTCAGGCATCTCGTCCACATTTCATCAGAAAGGTTTTATTACATTCCATTTTCGTTCGTTTTTTTATTAGTCGTAGAATCCTATTATCCTTTTTGGGGGAAAAAATCTGAGAAATTCATAATGAATCGGCGAAGCCATGTGTTGTAATGGAACGCACCTGAGTCGTGCTAATTTAAAGCTTGTACTCAAAAAATTAAATGACAACTTTAGTGAATACAGGTGGTGCAACAATATGATAAAATGCTATTATAATAAATATTGGTAAGTTTTTCTGTACAGTTTGTTATGGTTTGGGTGTTTATAAAATATAATATGTATTATTATGTATTATATCATTGTTTCTGGTACACTTAGTATAAGCTTAGAGCTTAGTTTGTGACCATAGCAATTTGTGTAAATTGTCCTACATATTTTTACTATTATTAAATTGAAATAATTTGATAGACACTATCATATTAGTGGTTTTGGGGCTGATATTAGTCAAAAAAATTCGACCCTAAGAGTAATTTTTTATAGAATTTAGCTAAATTCACTACTTACTAAACTAAGCTCTAGGCTTGTACTAAGTGTACCAGATACACTTAGTACAAGCCTAGAGCTTAGTTTGTGACCATAGCAATTTGTGTAAATTGTCCTACATATTTTTACTATTATTAAATTGAAATAATTTGATAGACACTATCATATTATTGGTTTTGGGGCTGATATTAGTCAAAAAAATTCGACCCTAAGGGTATTTTTTTATAGAATTTAGCTAAATTCACTACTTACTAAAATTGTTAAAGCTTTGGTTTATTGAAAAACATTCTGAATAGAATCGCAAGAATTCGTTATATAATACTAATATTATAAAGATATTTTTTATTATTTTTTGTTTGTTCTGGAACTCTAAAACTGCAAAGCCGAAAACTCTTTGAATAATGTTCTATAATCAGTGAGTAACATAGGCTGTATTTTATTTTCGATGCGATTTCTTCGAAATTAAATGGCCGTCTAGTTGTATATATATTTTAAATAATATTTATATCATCATATACGTGGTGGCCGAGTTGGTTAGACCTTGGACTTAAAAACACTTAGGTCCCTGGTTCGAATCCCGGTATGTACCAATGAGTTTTTAATAAAAAAAAATATGTACATTTGTTTGACAACACCACTATAGTGCCTCGGAGAGCACGTTAAGCTGTCGGTCCCGGTTTCACTATACCAACTTGTGAAACTGTTTATGGATGCGTTATTGAGTTTATTCAAAACATCGCGACGAGCTAGCCACTTGTTCGGTGTAGACTCATACCATCGGCTACGACGAGGTGGGATTTAAACCCCTCCGCTGGGTAACTGGGATTTAAACCCTATGGCCATTTAGGCGGTCTCGGGCACCTGTGATGATACACATACACATACTAAAATTCTTTTCAAAATATTAAATTATGATTGTAAAATGTATTTGCTTAATTGATTTATGATCTAAATAGTCTAGTGTTAATAAAATGTCTACTGGTTGCTGAAAATATTTGTACTGTTAATGAATGGGTACCAAAAAAAGTTTTATAGCGCCACTATAGTGCCTCGAAGAGCACGTAAACTAGGACCGACAGCCAAGTGTCAATATACCAACTTGTGTAAATGTTTTATATATAAATTATATTATTAATTTTATTATTGTTTATTGTTATTATTATTGGGTTATTAAGTGCATCCAAACATCGCGTATAATGGGTTGACATAACTTTTTTTTTTTATTTAAGGGGGTATCTTCTGGTAAATCACTTGTGTAGGGAATGCGTGTAGCTGTCTACTAACCGCCCACCCTCACAGGTAGTGTATGATGTTTACTCACTAAAGCCCCCGCATCTTAACCTTTACCTTCACCGTAATCAGAGACTTTTCTACTATGTCTATTTATATTTATCTCCACTTTATTATTATTGATTCGATTATTCTAACAATAATGCTATTCTAACAATAACACGTTATGACTAGACAGAAGTGCGATTTTTGAATATCTTCTATGACTAAATATGACTGAAATGTCAAAATGGTCATCCTTTTATAAAGTTCGTATTTTTAAATCGATTATGTTTTCTTATGACTAGATTTATCAATTATCTGACTAATTATAGGAGTTCTCGGCTGCCTTAGGAGCTTAGACGGCCCCAGGGTACCCAGCGGAGGGGTTTTAATCCCACCTCGTTGTGGTCGATGGTATGAGTTTACACCGAATAAGTGGCTAGCTCGACGCGATGTTTAAATAGACTCAATAACCCATCTATAAATAGTTTAACAAGTTGGTATAGTGAAACCGGGAACTACAGCTTAACGTGCTCTCCGAGGCACTGTAGCGGTGTTGTCAGACAAATGTACATAACTCATTGGTACACACCGGGATTCGAGTCAATTAAATTGTATAAAATCTATCTGATGCGGTACGTATTTACCTCAATCCTAAGATACCTACTCAACTCGCTGTCCTCTGTTCCAAATTGCCTTATCATTCAAAGTTACATATTTATCAATTGGGCCCAACTTAAATCAAACCCGTCCCTAAGTGGGGATAAAGGATTAAGTTTCAAGTAAAGGGAACCCATTAAACCAGTTTAAGTTTTGGAACATATAATAGTAACTAATTAGACAATAGACATTTATAGGCATTCTGGCGATTTATGAAGTTTACTAAGGTTAACTTTTTTTTCTGTAACTAACATCACAGAAAAACCTATATGAAATTTAGAATTATTCCGTATTCACCCGCAAAGTTTACCCGAAACATGTACTTTCCGTTTTCACCTTAAAAAGTATTCCTTATTCACCCTATTTAATAATAATTTATATTTAATGTCATTTATGGCTCGAACTTGGACATTTATTTTAACACATTAAAAATTTTGTACAGTGAGAGAGAAAAGTTTTATTTAAATATGAAAACAGGTACCTATGAATAGGCTTGCGTGGTTTTATTTTAAATCCTAGTTACCTAGCTAAATAATATTTAATATATTTTTTATTACAGTTGGTAAAGAATTCAGAGTGTTAAATTTACATGGAGGTTAATTATTATTTTAAGTCAACTGACAACTTTAATTATTACATTTTACAATCCATGCTAAGCTATGGCAGGTGCCATAGCTTAGCATGAATTGTAAAATTGGATTTCTTCGTAAGTACATGACGAAAATATCGAAGGGGCCGATTACGTTAAAAGTAAATATTTTACCAACTGTAATAAAAAATATTTTAAATTGCAAAAATATATTAAAATAATATTGTTTAGAAGTTATTAAAGTCGTGAATAAAATAAGACTTAGGTACTTTGAATTCTGGAAATTTACCTTGTTTCCAAATATTTATTAAGATACACTAAGGTATTATGTCTAATTTAACGCATTCAGACTCGTTTATTTTTTCATAAAGAAACTTCATCGAAAAAAATATATCAGTACTTCCCGGTCCTAAATGGAGCGGGAAGTCGGTCAATAGTTTCTAATACGCAGTTGATGTGAAGATAAGGGCATTTAATGATTATTTTGTAAATTTTTGGCTAAAAAGTGTAAATATATATGGGAAGTGGACAGTATGTAAAAAAAGATTTTGACTAGTGTTGCCCAAAGCAAGATCAAGACTAAGCCTTAATTTACAACGCTTTAAATGTGTGAAACTGCTGTTATTTCTTCACTTTGATAGAGTTTAGAGAACTAACACCATATAAAATGCTGTTTATAAGGTTGTTGTTACACTCAGTAAGTAAAAAATCGGACCAAGACCGCAAGACAAATATTGGGCAACTACTTTTGACAATGACTGTACATTGGAATTCGGGTGAAAGCGGAATATACTATTTTGAGCGGGTGAATAAGGAATTACTAGTAGGTATCTTAGGTTCACCCGGGTGGATGCGGAATAATTCGAAATTTATTCTAATAGTACCCTATACATTCCAAAACCCATTGAGTGTCCTAGTCATGTTTAGGTTGTAATCTGTGGCTTTACCAGTTTTCAGGAGACTATTGCATAGATTTTTTGTCGAGGTGGTAGTCTCCTTTCAGGTTGTGGTTAAGAAACGAGCAATTAATTTCAAAATAAAGCAGCGCAAAGGTATTAAAAACTCGTAATGCGAATTCGTCTTTCTCGCGGCCTATTTCGTAACCGCATCATTTAGCTAGCATAGTAGGAGCAATAAATCCTGTTAAAAAATAATGTATTGGCCATCACGAGGGCCGTGCGGTACTCAAATAACCAATCTATAAACAGTTTTACAAATAAGTAGGTATAGTGAAACTGGAACCGACAGCATTACGTGCTCTCCAACATTAAAATAGTGCCTCACTATTGTAATGTTGTCAAGCATATATTTTTATTATTAAAAAATCACACGCCTGGCTTTGAACCGAGGATTTAAAAAAACTGAAGAGTTTTTAAGTCTAAGGTCTAAATGACTCGGTCTCGACTAAATAATATGTCACCAGGGAAGCTCCTTAAAAAAAAGTACCTACTACTATTCGAACCGCAACCCTTTCTATTGTTCGCTCATTATATACATAATTGTTTTTAAACAAAATGTAAATTACAGCATTTCTTGTCATTAATTTCAGTTGTTCAGGAAGACCCTACGTTTGGTGCAGTATCGGCATGGCAGCTCTAAGCATGTTGGCAAAAGAAATAGGCCTCACAGCGCTGTTGTTCAATCTGGTTTACGATGTCTATCTGTGTTGGAAGTAAGTATATGGCATACTAACTCCTTCTGGTGAAACCGTACATTAAAAATTAACCCCACAACTCCTGGCTAGGGAAGCGAATATAGACTCTTCAGAATATCAAATCTGAATGCATTGTCGGTAGAGAGTATACGTACTCGTACTTCATATATACACATGTTCATAACTGAATCCTTATATAAACATTTTTTTTTGGAAATGAGTGAGAGTGGGGGGACCCATTTCACCATTCCCACATATGCTTTTTCCAATAAATACCTATATGTAGGAGTCAAAATTATTCGAAATGGAATCCCTGAATTCATCAATGAAACAGAATCAGTCCCCATACATAAACTTTATGTTTTTTATAGACCTTAATTTAATATACGTAATATGTGAAATTTCCTAGGAATCTATTATCATTATTATATTTTATTTAATATCAGGTCGATATAATATTTTTGCTATGCACCAAAAAAATCATTAAATCTATCTTGCTCGTTATTTTCAGATCGCCGTCTAGTCCAGCTCGGCGATGGAGCCGCAGAAGTCTACCAGGTAGAATGCTGCGGGCTGGGGTATGTTTACTGATGCTGACAGCAGCCAGGCTGGCGATGCTACAAGGTTCATTGCCTGCCTTCTCTCCCCAGGATAATCCACCTGCTTTCCATCCATCTTTTCTTGTCAGGTAAGTTATTCACCAAGAAAACTTATTAATTGTAGGAACTCACTAAATCATATAAGAATAGACATCAATTATTTTCTTAAAGCTCAAAGCGTTTGTTTACAAAGAAAATGTCTCATCTCTTTTGACCTAATTCTCGTTTACCTACTATTAATTTTATCCTATATACATTTTTTCTATAAACAAAAACAATGATTCCAGGTTAATGACCTTCAGCTACCTGGCCGCCTTTAACTGGTGGCTGCTCCTCTGCCCCAGCAGTCTCAGCCATGACTGGCAGATGGGGTCAGTGCCGCTGGTCACCACCATGTTTGATTCTAGAAATTTGCTGACTATTGCTGCATTGCTAGCTTTGCTGGCTGTTACATATAAATGCATTTTGGATTTCGAGGTATGTAGTAATTTGAAAATTTGACAATAAAAGAAAATTAATAATAATAGTAGGCATTAAGCAATGCAGAAATGTGATCAAAATTATTTTGATTATATAAGTCATCATCATCATCATCATCATGTCAGCCTTTCGCGCGTCCACTGCTGGACATAGGCCTCCCCCAAGGATCGCCACAATGACCGGTTCTGCGCTGCCTGTATCCATCGGCTTCTCGCGACCTTTTTCAGGTCGTCGGTCCATCTTGTGGGGGGCCTGCCTCTGCTGCGTCCTCCAGCACGCGGTCGTCACTCGAGAACCTTAATGCCCCAACGGCCGTCCGTTCTGCGAACTATGTGGCCTGCCCACTGCCACTTAAGTTTGGCGATTCTGGAGGCTATGTCGGTTACTTTGGTCCTTTTGCGGATCTCATCGTTTCGAATACGATCCCGCAAGGAAACGCCGAGCATAGCGCGCTCCATCGCCCTTTGTGTGACTGTGAGCTTTTTCATGAGGCCCATAGTAAGCGACCACGTCTCTGATCCGTAAGTCATCACTGGCAACGCACACAGCTCGAACACCTTGGTTTTTAAAAGCTGCGGTATTTGGGACGAGAAGATATTACGTAGCCTCCCGAATGCTGCCCAGCCGAGTTGGATTCGACGAGAGATCTCTTTCTCGAAGTTGGATTTACCTGTTTGGATTGACTGTCCTAGGTATATATAATTGTCAACAACTTCGAGTGCGGAGCTCCCTATTTTTAGAGGAGTGGGTATGACATGGGCGTTCGACATGACTTTGGTCTTATCCATGTTTATGTTTAGGCCCACTTTTTTAGAAGCCCCACTGAGATCATTGAGCATTATGCCGAGGTCCTCCAGGGTTTCAGCCATGACTACGATATCATCGGCAAATCGAAGGTTAGTGATGTACTCGCCATTAATGTTGATGCCAAATCTTCTCCAGTCCAAGAGTTTGAAGACATCCTCCAATGCCGCAGTAAAAAGTTTCGGGGAGATTACGTCTCCCAGTCTCACTCCTCGCTGTAGCTGGATGGGTCTTGAGGTCTGGTCTTGGAGGCGAACTGACATGGTAGCGTTTTTGTACAAACACTTTAGTACTTCGATATAGCGGTAGTCAATTTGGCACCGCTGGAGTGACTGAAGCATCGCCCATGTTTCTATCGAATCGAAGGCTTTCTCATAATCCACGAAAGCTAGACACAGGGGCTGATTATATTCATCGGTTTTTTGTATAATCTGCCTCAATGTGTGGATGTGGTCTATGGTACTATAGCCTTTTCGGAATCCGGCTTGTTCGGGAGGCTGGAAGTCGTCAAGCCTACGTGAGAGACGATTCGTGATGACTCTCGAAAACAGTTTATAGACATGGCTCAGAAGCGAGATGGGTCTGTAGTTTGAAGAAGAGTACCACCACATTATATAAGTATTCATCAATAAATTAGATGTGTCCTGCAAATTCACCTGGTTTAAAAATTATTACACCTATATAGGTGAATGAGGGTAAATTGATAGATAGCTACGCTGGACATGTTAAATTTAATCCCACTTCTATGCTTTCAGAACATTAAAAATATATACAAATTATAAGATTATTAATAAAACAAACTATTAGCAAAAATAATTAAAGGGGTGACCAAAAGCAATCAAATTATTATATTGGAATAGTTTTTTTCTTCTTCGGAATACCTATATACAAGAAAACTTATAAATCTGGATTACCTATAGGTAACCATTTTAATATTCTAACCTCTCATGAGGCATATTTCAGAAATATGATAATTGTTACATATTTTCAGGTCCAACGACACTCGCCTGTAGTGACCGGTTTGCTGCTGCTTGTTCTGCCTTATCTGCCAGCTTCTAACCTCTTCTTCATCGTTGGTTTTGTAGTCGCAGAGAGGGTACTTTATATACCAAGGTAGGTTCCACACTTAAAAGGCATGTATTTTTAAATAACGGTAATTGTGAATATTCAATTTCACAAATGGATTTCGGCAGTTTATTAAAAAAGTTTACGATAAAAAAGCATCCAAGTACAAATTAATTACATCTAGTACCAATTATGATTGTGCAACAAAAACTTTCCTTGTGATTTAATTTGACAGTCTGGCGTAGAAACAAAAACTGAGTGATTTCTAATTAAGTCTGCTTGAATTTACTCCACGCCAGACTGTCAAGTTATTTGCCGCTGTCAACAATAGATACTACTCATGAAGCTAAAAAAATGCGCCCCGCGCGCGGACGGGCATGGTTTTTACCTTCATGATACTACTCGATAAAGTTAATTATTTTCAGGCATTGTCAAAACATTGTCGGTTTTAATATGAAACATGATAGGTGGCCCTATACTTAATTTATCACAATGCTGGCGCTAAATATAAGTAACATATTTTATGAGAATTTAAGTAGTCATTTCGTATTGTAGCCCTAAAATATTTACCTAGTAAGAAGAATGTAACCCAAGTTTGCGAAATCTAGCTAAAATGAAAGATTCCATTTCAGAGGTCTTTATTGCACTAAAAATATATTAAAGACTGTCGAAATCTGCGTTCTCTGTACCTACAAAATAAGCTTGAGCGCTTTCAATATACCTATTATCTCCTCTACTGTTTGTTGCAGAATAAAATATTTTTGTCAGTCATTGTACCTAGATATTTATTAATCTTTCTGTTTTGGACATTTTTTTAAATCAGATACCTACTCTTTATAATATTATTAATAATACAAAAGAATTTATTGCAACTGAAAGAATTTTACGTAATTGTAGGCAATTGTCATTATAACAAAAATAATTGAACTAAATACAACTACACTAAGTCAAGTTGTAATATTAGAAGTACGTTTGTATGGACGTCAAAATAACTCTGCAGTCGTGTTGACGCCTACACCTACTGTACTGGCACGATAAAAATATGATTTTAATTCTGCGACTCTTAATGATTGACTATGCATTTCAGCGTTGGCGCAATATTTCTAACAGTGGCTGGCATGCAGCTGCTCTGGAGGAGGAGTACCAGACGCGGTCAAAAGCTGCTGATATTGGTTGCCCTCATCCTGGCTTCGGCTGCAGTGGCCAAGACTCTGGTGCGCAATGGTGATTGGAGGAGCAAAGAAACATTACTAAGGTATGTTTTTTTTTACATTTAGGGTCTTTTATAGGCGTTTTTGCTTAATACATATTTCTATGTGGGAGAGAGGTCTCTATAACATCGTTATGCCGTTTCGTTACCATCCCCCATACATATACAAAAACCTTTAAGCGACCTTGTCATGTTTTGGTTTTAGTCTGTGGGTTCACCGGTTTTTAGGATGCTCCTCCGTTTGTCATTTGTCGATCTTTAACAAATGTTAGCTGGTATGTAATGCCCTTATTAAGGGTATTAAGCTCGTTTTAAGCTTTTGTACAATAAATAATTTTAATTCATTTATTTTTTGTACCACCTCGACAAGTCTTCATTCAGGGTGCGATTACGAAACGGGTAGTTGATTTGGTAATAAAGCAGCGACGATAGTTAAGTAATATTTTTAATATTTCAGAGCGGATCTAACCGTTTTACCTCACAACGCTAAGTTACACTATAACTTCGGGAACTTCCTAAAAGACATCGAAGATCAGGACAATGCTATTAAACATTATAAGGAGGCATTGAGGTTAGTAGCAGTAAAGAATATTTGTAAAGGATTATGGCAGAAACGATATTTCAAAGATAAAAGTAGTAAAATCATATATTTTATACAATGGGTCGCTCGCTATACAGTGTCGTAACAAATTGTACTTATCTCTTGATTATAACTGTACACTTGAAATTGTCGAAATATTTTGAACTAACGGTGCCATGCAGTTTTACCCGTGTTTAATTTAAAAGAAATGGGGTCGCATAAAGAAATATAACCCATGTTACTCCCTGATAATACAGCTTTGTATTGGTGACAATTTTTTTTAATCGGTTAGTAGTTTTTGAGTTTCTGCGGAAAAACAATCAAAGCTTCTCCTTTATAATGTTAGTATACATAAATAAATATTATATAACAAAAACACTTGTTAGATTAAACCTTGTTTTTATATAATTAATTTCAGGTTATGGCCAAGCTACGCAAGTGCTCACAACAATCTGGGTACCCTGGTAGTAGGATCTGGGGGAGCAGAACACCACTTCCTGCAGGCACTCAAGTATAACCGGGATCATGTCAACGCGCATTATAACTTAGGGAAATTGTACAGGTTTGAAATTTATCTGCCATTATCTATTCCTAAGCCAATAAAGATCCTTTTGTGGATGCTTGGATTTTGAGAAGTTTATCATCTAGTTTATCTTACAGCACAAATAAGTCATCTCGTTATATAGGTATGTACCATCACTGGTGCCTTACGGCGGTGGACCGAGACTGCCTAACCCATCTATAAATATTTTATAAGTTGGTACAGTGAAACTGGGACTATGTATTATAATTGCCTAAATTGCTGTAATAGTGTTGTCAAAAAAAACCCCTACTTTTTATTAAAAAGTCATTGATTGAAACTGTAAAGTTTTTTAAGTACATTGTTTTGTACCAAATTAAAGTTTTGATCACTTACTTGATATAATTATTATATCATACTCGACGCCGTGAAGATGTTAATCAAAACCTTCTTCTTTATAATTTTTATAATTCATCTCTTTTTATATTTTTTTTAAGTTTTCTCTTCATCTCTCTTTATAATTTTTTTAAGAAGAAATTTGCTTTTATTTACAGGAAAAAGAACAGAATCCCGGAATCGTATGGAATGTTAGAGCGCTGCATTGCCATAGAGCCTCGCTTCGTGCAAGCTTACCTAGAGCTCCTTATAATCACGCCTGACGCCGATAAGAGGGGTTTACTAGACAAACTCCTGGAAATAGAACCCAGTAACTGGGAACACTACATCTTGTATGGGAACTGGCTTAAATCTAGAGGTAAGTTATTATTTTGCTCATTATAGTTCTTCTATCTTTATAAATATCTTATGAATATTGACCTGGGTACACTTTGATGGTTGAATTTTGTTACCATCGGTAATAAAGATCAAAACGATCAAAAACTGTAAAGTGGGTGGACCGGTATTTAGGAGTTTACCACCTCCTTTCCGGGTGCGAGTTACGAATAATGTGGGCAGTTGATATGATGATACAGCAGGGAGAATATATTAATGTAGACTCGTATGTAACTTCGTCTATTACCGCCCATATCGTAACCGCATCATTTATCAAGCATATGGGAGTGACCGATACTGTTATAAAACAACGTATGATTAACCTCATCCATGGACTTTCTAGATCTGCTTACCTGTAGGTAGATGCAAGTTTACATACCGTGCGTGAATAAAATGAAAAAGAAGTTAAATATCTTTGAAAATATTAGGTTTAGCTAAAGATACTTTCGTTTCCACACAATAGTAGTAGGTACTGACAGTTTAAGGGCAATCAGCGAGCTATCTTAGATAGATAAAATTCCAGCTAAAAGCTATCTACTGTTACAAGGCAATAAACTGGTTCTAGTTAGAGGATTTCAGATCCCCAGGTAATAAATATTAGCCAGTTAGTGACAACATTAGACTTTTTTATTTTTTTGACTATTCGACTTGAACTAATCTTGGATATTTTTAGGCCTAAAGCTAACATCCCTTCATTACTACCAAGACGCAATGAGACTAGCCTTCAAAGTCAAGAAACAAGACCGGCTACGACGAGGTTCCCTTCAGACCTTGAGGGCTTTCTGTCTCCTTCTTCGAGACCTGGGACAAGAGGCCAGGGTGCTTCAGATGGTAACCAGGTTAGTATCTTAACTTATCTTATTCTTTTGGGGCTGAGATCAGTCAAAACACTTCAGCCCTGTGGGATATTTTGTTTGTTCCCCATTCCCTTTCACCTCACACATTTGTCCCATCCTCAAATAGCATGTTTAGTGTATTTTAAACAAATGTATTAATAACTCATTAATACAGGGCTGGCACTTTAAAACATTTCCATAATATCAATTTCCACATTGTCAATTTTTTTTTTAATGAATGGTGAGACTCGGATTTCGCAGAGAGTCTATTTGTCGGAATGTCTGTCTGTCGCATTAACTACCTTTTCTTTAATTTTTTTATAATTCTAAATCTTATTAAAATCCATATAAAATGTTATGCAAATTTTAGATATTAAAAAAAAAACATGCTCCGAGCAAATTTTCTGTTGTTGTAGCTAATAGGTTTTTAAGAAAAGAAAACCCTCCTGAGGCGAGTTTTGACAATTATTTTTTATGATTCCAGGTGGCATATACACAGAAGTGGTAATAAAGCCAAAATGGGCAGTGCGCTGCTGTTACGAAACTGGCAACTGCGTTCCGAACTGTCTGACCGGGCGCTGTTATACGATAAGCGACATCAGCATGCTGTGAGCCCTTTTTTATAACTTCTTGTAAATACCTATATCTAAAAGTACCCAACTGATCACATTTATTCTTAAAGTATGGTCACTGAGTAGGAACTATTTCGGACGAAATGTACAAAATTTGTGTTTTTTCGCAACTGTAGGTACTTTAGAAGAATGACCTTGTAGGCTGGCCAACCCGTTTCGTTACCGCCCACACAGGTAAAAAACCGTCAAGTGATCTAGTCATGTTTCGTCTTTAATCTGTGATTTTACCAATTTTCAAGAGCATCGATTTATTGTCGAGGTAGTAGTCTTCTTATAGAGTGCGGTTACGAGACGGGCAGACGAATTTACAATAAAGCAGTGCGAATACCAATGTAGACTCGTAATGTTTGACAGCCTCTGTAGACTAGTGGTTGCGCCTTTGGCGTTAAATCCGAAGGTCGTGGGTTCGATTGCCACCCATGGCAAATAAATATTAATACGTTTTTCTGTACAGTTTGTCATGGTCTGGGTGTTTATAAAATATAATATGTATTATATCATTGTTTCTGGTACACATAGTACAAGCCTAGAGCTTAGTTTGTGACCATAGCAATTTGTGTAAATTGTCCTACATATTATTATTATTATTATGTAAATTTTGATTTAGCACAGTGGAGCGATCAATGCTGTTAAACAGCAATGAATTGATCGACCCCATTTTAATGGACTTTGTAGGTCTAATATAAGGTAAACAGAAAGTAACATGCCGTTTTAATAAAAAATCAGTGAAACAAAAAATACATATTTCTCTTTATAAACCACCACTGTATTAAAGCAAACAAAAATTAAAAAATAAATATTAAAATCGGCCAACCCTTTTTTAAGTTTTAGCAAGACTAACAAATGGCCTAAACAAAATATAGTACCTACACAAATCATTACTTAATTTTTAAAATTTTATATAATAAATATGTTACAACACTTCCGTATATTATTCAAACAGAGCACTGAATCCGAACTGGCTGACAGCATTTTTTTTTATAACACACTCGTGGCTGAAGTTCTTGTTGCCATGCCATAATCTATCTATACTAATATTATAAAGCTGAAGAGTTTGTTTGTTTGTTTGTTTGAACGCGCTAATCTCAGGAACTACTGATTCGAATTGAAAAAATATTTTCGTGTTGGATAATCCATTTATCGAGAAAGGCTATAGGCTATATAACATCACGCTACGACTAATAGGAGCGGAGTAACAAAGAAAAATGTTGCAAAAACGGGGAAAAATTATTCCTTTTAAGAGCGTACGCTGCGTAAACGGTTAAATTTAAACGCGCAGACAAAGTTGCGCGGGTCAGCTAGTAAATAAATAAAAAAACACTCTGTTTTGGTTTGAAGGCGGATTATTGTAATTTGGTTAGACCTGATGCATACTATGCAATGCCCTGAAATAAATTTAAAAAAAAATCGCCTTCAATTCATTCATTTAATTCAAGAACTTTTTAATTTTATTAATTTGTTCACAGGGTAAAAGTAACTTATATTTATTACTTTTTTTTTTAATTAAGTAATGATTTGTATCTATATTTCATTTCTTTAACTAATTTGAGCAATTTCCATTTATATTTAATTTTCAACTTTAGGTTTGTAATTTTTCTTCACGCTTACCTACTTTTTTTTTTTAAAAACACGGCATGTGACCTGATGGTAACCAGACCTACAAAAGCCATGAATAGGGTCAATCAATACATTATGGTTCTTTAATAGCATTGATCGTTTTCACAATTCCGGGAAAATTATGCAGTTACGAAATGCATTACAACTTACTTATTACATATCTTCACGGGTGCCTTACGGCGCCCGAGACCGCTTAGACGGACCCAGGGTACCCAGCGGAGGGGTTTTAATTCCACCTCGGCGTAGCCGATGGTATGAGTCTACACCGAACAAGTGGCTAGCTCGTCGCGATGTTTTTGAATAGACTCAATAACCCATCTATAAACAGTTTCACAAGTTGGTATAGTGAAACCGGGACCGACAGCTTAACGTGCTCTCCGAGGCACTATAGTGGTGTTGTCAAATAAATGTACATAATTTTTTTAATTAAAAACTCATTGGTACACACCGGGATTCAGACCAGGGACCTTAGTGTTTTTAAGTCCAAGGTCTAACCAACTCGGCCACCACGTATATGTACTTATTATTTGTAATAAAAAATTATTTACCTTTCAGGTGACTTCGACATGCCTCCACCACAGTCAACTAGAAATACCGAATGAAAATCGCAAAAAGCTAAAAGTTAAACGCGAACAAAATTTGGTTTTAAAACCCAGTGGGCCCACACATGACAACAATGTGAGCAAAATTCTCAAAGGATGTGACGGACACAAAAAATATTATATAAACAAAAAAAGTGTTTCAATATCAACTGTATACAAACCTATTCATAATAAATCTGAAAATGGAGTCAAACAAAAAAGATGTTTAGTAAATAAAAACAGTTTAAGGAAAATTAAATCTTCGGAAATATCTCCATTTCTATTCGAACAATTAATGAAGACTTATTAGAATAATAAAATATCTAATTTATATTGCATTGCTTATCAAATAATTTTATATTTATTTAATATAATGATTACGATGTTTACTTGATTTAAATAATGACAATAATATAATTTTCACTCACCTACTTGTATTTTAATTATTTATGGAGATGCGCCGATTTATGGGCTCAACACGAATATTGTACGAATGTACCGAACATTTTATTTATTTCAACACACTTTTGTATTACATTAATGATTATGTAATTAATGTAAATTCGGTGCGATTACCTAATTATTACATACTGCAGAATTTGTTGTTGTTTTCAGAAAATGGTAAATTTTATTTAGAGAATATTCTCGTTTGTTTGAAAAATTACGTTGGCTAGGAATGCAATTTTATGACCTTATTCATAAAAACATATTGAGGCCTTGAAGAACACTTTAGTTATAGAAGGCTTTCTCTCTTTTACGCATAATAATTTTTGTTACTAATAAAAAGAGACAAAACTTTCCATAACTAAAGTGTTCTTCAAGGACTCAATAAGTTTTTATGAATACCGGTGTTAGTTTTTATTTTATGTAGGTAGGTACCATATTATATGTAAGTAATATAAAAACTGAAATTGTATTTCTAAACAAGCGATTTATAATAAGGTAGTGTCTGTTACATTTACAACTAGAAAACCTTTTAAACATAAAATAAAACAATTTAAATATTCGGTAATTTAATCCACTGCAAACTAACCGAATATTCGGCCAAATACGAACAATTAAAAAATACGCTGAATATACCAAATACGAATTTTCGGCCAATTATACAGCGCATCTCTTCAGTATTTTACAAATTTGTTTACATAAATATTTTGTATTTAAAAATAATTTACGTATATTTAAAGCAATGTGCCATAATGTTTGTAGATAGGAATATAACAATTGTAAATAGTACCTATTATAAACATAATTTGTAAATAACCTTCCCTACATTAATGTAATATATTAAAGCCAATAGGAATTAGCGACTGCAAAATCTAAAATTAAACTTCCTCAGTTAAACTGTAGAACTTAATTGAAAGCAAAATCAACAAATCTGAATGCAATTGTAAACAATCAACACCTACAATGTACTTCGTTATCTGTAACTGCAGCGCAAACCTATAGGCCGTATCTTTAAGCCCACTGTGCACACTTAGTATACTCTGTTTCTTTGGATTGTATAAAAGTGTAAACATGTTTTTTATGAACTATAATTTATATTACAATTATTAAAGAAATTAACACTTATTCTTAAAAAAAATTATAAGAAATCCTGTCTACTTTATACTGGGTGCTTTTTCTAACAGTGGTTTATCACTTATGGAACCTATTTTTTAAATAAAAAAGTAGGTATTTTTTCCTTCAAAAAAATTTACAAAAAATTAAGTATCATATGAACGCCGCATATAGGTATAGTTAAAATTACTCCAGCAAATACTATCTTCGTATCAATTAAACAAACTAGCTTTAGACAAGTCTTGGCTAAATCGTGAGTTTAGTATAAAAGTTGAAGTGATTTGTGTACCTTTTTGTGCGACACTAAAAGGAAAAAAATACGTGTCATTGTTTTCATCATAGAACACCATAAATATATTTTTCCATTGTGACAAAAAACACCTAGTATATATTGTTTTTAATATAAAATGTTATTCCAATAGAACCATAATTCGCGAATAAAATAAATAAATTGGCTTGTCCATACAAATTAGTAGTACCTAATGTTATATTTTTATTTTTTTTTATGCAGAACCCAAAATTTTTCATGACACGTCATGGTTCCACGGGAAAAAAGAATTAATTTAATCGTTCAAGTAATTGTTATCTAAAGGCGTTTAGTAAAAATCAGAAATTAACATATTTCTATACTGTAATAATAAATATATCAAATAATTACAGCGTGTGTTGCTTCTGTCTGAAACAACTTAATAACTTAAATCCAACAAAACACTGTTTACATTTTTGTACACAACTTCGTGATCTATAGTTTAATAAGTTATTATGGTACCTATGTTTGACAGTCATTTACGTCAGAGGATTTTGATTAGGTATGCGGAGCGCTGTTTGTTCTACAGTTCATTGAAACTTGCCCACTGTTCTTGACGTCATGTAACCCTCCCTTATTTGTACACTTTGTTCATTGCATCTCAAAGTACATTTGACAGGAGTTTTTAGGGTTGGCACCTTTATTTAGGTCCCTTATGTTGTTATAAAAAGCATAATTTAATGTTAATATAATATTTTTAAATATAACAGAATATTTTATTTTTATTCATTTTATGTACCTATGACCATTTGAAACCGATTTTGACATAGAGAATATTAAAGTACACTTATGGAATTCAAAGTAGTTTTCATTAAAAGTAAAGTTCCGTAATCGCATCTTTAACCGGCATAGTGGGAGCGATCAATGTTGTTTAAGAACAATTATTGATTGACCCAATGGACATTGTAGGTCTGCTATCCTAAATACTTAAGTGCTCCAATAAAAAAACATAAAAAAAAAGTTGGGCTGGATCTGATGATAGAATAAGAAGCTGCAGCAGAGAAACTATTTTTTAGAAAGATGAACGGGTAAATCTCCGTATACTAGTCTGGTCACAAACTAAGCTCTAGGCTTGTACTATGTGTACCAGGAATATTATATTATATAAACACCCAGATCACATGGCAGTTCGTTCAGAAAACGTACTAACATTTTTTGCCATGGATGGGAATGGAAGCCGCGACCTCCGGATACAACCTAGGTGTACCCGGTGGCCGCTAAGGTGCAACCAGTAGTTTACGGAGGGGATGATGAAGTAAAGTAGGTAAGTCATTGACGTAAAGGTAAGTACATAAAAGAACCCCAACATTTTTATTTATACTAAATTCACGTTTTAAACCCCGCCTATGAAGGTAGTTTATTCACGTTATGTTTATTATTATTATATTTTATGATGGGCTTCTACGCATTACGCGTGATTTTGCCAATGTTAATCTCGAGTGTATGGTAGTTTTAAGTTTACTTTTATTATTAGTGAAAGATAATGCAAAAACCGTCAAGTGACCTAATCATGTTTCGGTTTTAGTCTGTGGGTTCACCGGTTTTCTGGAGACTACTGCATCGATTTCTTGTCGAGGTGGTAGTCTCCTTTCAGGGTGCGGTTACGAAATGGGTGGTTGAATTGACGATAAGGCAGCGAGTATATACTCGTAATGCAATTCGTCATTGTCGCCCCCATTTCGTAATCGCATCATTTAGCCGGCATAGTGGGAGCGATCAATATTGTTTAAGAACAATTATGATTGACCCCATTTATGGACTTTGTAGGTCTGCTCACCACCAGGTTGATACAAAGTCACATGTCGTACATTTATTTTAACCGTTCGAAGCATTCCGTTTGTTAAATAAACTTTTTTGAAAATAAAACACCTTGACGATTTAAAAACGAATAAATGGGTTTAGGAAGGGTGTTTATATATTTATATTCAATGAAACGAAGAGCCTAAATAAAATGCCCATATGAAAATATATCGTTCCTAATATATTTTCACAGTGACAATAGTAAATATATTGGAAACCAAAATCACGCAATAATTAAAAGATTCAATTTGTAAAATATAAAATGGTCGCCAATCGTGCATGTCGAGGTCTAGCTAGACTGACCTTGCGATATTTGCAAACCACCGTTGTCTATGGTTAAGAAATCTTTGTGTCAGTTCTATTCTTCTCTGCACAAAAGCTAATTGAAAATGAAAACAGGTACCTGAGTGTAAAGTGTAATGATTTAAATAGCGGTCGTGATTTGAGTCACGATTAAACCCCATTTGGTAATTAATTAGGTAAGTTCAAATATCTGACCATCTAGGTACTTGGAAAATATTAAGAAAATGTTTAGCCTGACCAGAGTAAATACCCAAAGGTCACATTGACACAACAGTGACCGAAGTATGAGTTTTTTTTAACTTTTACTTTCACGTCAATCGTTAATTCTTCACCAATATATTTATTATATTATTTCATTGGTGGACAGTTAACGCAGTAGTATAGTTAACTGGATAGTAAATGTTAAAAAAAAACACTCACGCTAGGGCCTCGGAATAAAAACTACTCTGTGTAAAAAGTAAGTACCTATTCGGAATTTATTATTTTAAGACGCGCTAACTTAGAAAATGTATTCTTTTTCTAAGCGCGCTAAATACATAGGGAATGATAGGTATATTATACGGGCAGTATTAATAATGAGTTACCTGAAAAAATAAACATCGCAAACTGACACTCGGTTCTACGAAAATACCCTGTGTCACGAGTTCCCTGCGATTTTTACAATGGAAAAAATATCCTCTGTTAAAGGATCCATAAGATATTTTATTATCTATGGTTTTATTCAGGTTAGGTACTATTTTAGTTATAATTTTAATAAATAAGGTTTAGTTTAGTAAATGTACCAGTAGCCTAAACAGTGTACCTATGAATAAATAAAAACACTGAATTTCTTGTCTTTTAACTAGAATTATTTCTTATTCATTTTAAAATATGTATCATACATGGTGACCTTAAAAGATTATAGTTTTGGGCTAATATGAGGCTATATTGATCAAATCAAAAACTGTTCCCATGGAACCAAGTGTCTCAAATGAAAAAAAGAATATAACTTCTTTATACAAATTGGTTATTTTAACATTACTGTTTGTATGGAGAAGATATTTTAATTTTCATGCGACACACACATAGATCAGTCATATTAGCCCAAAGTACAAAATTTTATGATCAAATAGACATATCTTTATTTCTTATAAGTATACGAATGAGAGATCTCAATTTGACTATATTAAGTGTTAGGATAATAGACGGGCTAAGGTAGCAGGCAGAGGACTTCCAGCGGTTCATAAGAGCCAGCTACAAAGTTTCTTGGCGACAGAGCCAGCAAGAAGAATAATAACGTCAGTATCAGTGTTGACTTACATATAGATAGCGACAAGTGTTTATTTGTTTACCTAATAAATAATATTCTTAGCCCACTTCTACCTAGCTTTAATTTGCTACCAGCTACTACGTCTCCTATAAAGTTGTTGTGTACAGAATTTAAATTTGAAAAAAAAAAGTTTTATGCCTACCGTGGCCTAAGATTTTTTTTTCAAATTATAATATATTGGCTACTTTTTTTTATTTCGAATGCCACCATGATATGCAACAATAAGGCAACGCGATATACAACAATAAGGTAGAGCCTTATTCTACTAGTAAAAAAATACTTATTTTATTTCCCATAAAAAATGTGTAAAATTTGCATTTGATAACCAATTCATTTAGATCTCTGAAAAATACCATTTGGTATTTGGTGTTATAATAACTTTTATTAGATAAGCGTTGCACTATTATAATATTACGATGGCATTGATGTACGCGCAAAAAATCATTTGTGGCGTTTGCGCTTAATTTAGTAGTTGCCGAAGAACCATAGAAAATCGTGCATGCCGAAAATATAGACTTATATAATAAATAAAATAGGGAAGCGTTGGTTGACTTTCATAATATATTTTTTAATGAAGAAAGGCAAATAGAAATAAATCATTTAGGCTGCACCTCATCTATCCGATTTAATAGTGCGACAGGTGTAAGAATCACTAAATATTTTATAGGTCGGCCACAATACACGCATGTAGCATGCTGTTCTGTAACGAAACAAGGAAGGATGAATAAGAATAAATATTTTTTTTCAGAACACTGTCCATTGTAAAGGCAGCATAATAATACTTGAATGACACTACAATTACTAGAAGCTGAATAAGCCCAGGGTTTTAGTGACCTCTTTACCATCAATAATTCAAGCATGCTTCAATTGAGCATTGAGAGCATGTGCAAGTATTTGGCCGATAGGTACATCCCAAAAGTGTGAACAGCGCGTCCTAAGTTCGCTCACAAGCCAATCGTTATGACATCATTCTGATGTAGTTCCAGTTTGGCTTATTAATAGCAATTTCTTCAAAAAAAAAATATCAAAGTGATTGACATGCGAGCTAACTTTGACTTTTATGACCGTAATCTACATCAGGACGCATCAATATTTTACCTTAAATTCCCTATTACTGAACAAGTCGTTCTCGTCGCGAAGTAACTTTTTTTTATTACATCACAGCATGTGCATTGTTTAACAGCATTGGTGGCTCCCATTATGCCGGCTAAATTTATTTATTCACATAAATGATGTGGTTACGAAATGGACGTCAACACATAGTCAGCGTAATGGGAACTGCCAATACCTAGGATGGAGATGAACCTGGATCCTATTTATTCTGAACCTACAAAATAAGAATAAAAAGAGTAGTAGGTAGGTACGATTTGGCTTCAAGTTGACAACCTAAAAAATATTAAATAATTGCACGCTACTTCAAAATACTAATTCTGTATTCATTTTAATTATTCGGTTTAAAAAGTGAAACAAATACCTCATTTATAAAAAATGGAAAGTGTAAACCTATCTAATTTTCTTACTGTCTCCATGGTAAAATGCTTACGAGTTTTATATAAGGTCGTGAGTTTGATTCTTAAACGTGGTAATAACTTCGAATCAACAATTGTTGCTGAACAATGCTGGACTTAGGCTTCGCACCAAATGAAGCTGCATAGATAAAGTACATTAAAAGGAAATGTAGTTCTAACGAATATGTAGCGAAATTAAATGTACCTAGTATATATTTTACATAATAGGAATCTAGCAAACGTTGAAATTTTAGTGTCAGTGAGGAACACCATACAACTGGCAGAAAAATCGCCGCAATCGCGCTGGAATCACATGACTACACTTGAGCTACATCAAATCAAATATTATTTATTTCATGTAAATCTTTACAGATATTTATGAATAGTCAAAAAAAATATATATTAACAATAAGGTCTAGAGTGCGTTTAGTTAGGCTGCTATATATATATAAACATTAAAGATTAATTAATAAAACGTGTCAAAAAAAAACAACCAACCGAACGCACGCTACATAACCAACTAGTGTAAGACTAGGTGGTTAGCTGATTCCATTGACCATCCGATTATCATCTGCCATACATCAACGCGATCGCGGTACGAGATAATAATAAATGTAAGGTTAGGTATAATGGTGACAAATCGCATCGAAATGGCACATAGGAGTTTTTAGTGGTGAGCAGACCTACAAAGTCCATGAATGGGATCAATCAATATTTTTTCTTAAACAATATAGATCGCTCTCAATATGCCGGCTAAATGATGCGATTACGAAAATAACGAATTGCATTACGAGTATATTTTGATATACTCGCTGCCTAATCGTCAATTCAACTACCCATTTCGTAACCGCACCCTGAAAGGAGACTACCACCTCGACAAGAAATTCATGCAGTAGTCTCCTGAAAACCGGTTAACCCACAGACTAAAACCGAAACATGACCAGGTCACTTGACGGTTTGTACATCTGTATGTATGTACAGTGTACCGTTTTACCGCAAAGCTTTGTGATACTGTAGTTCTAGGATCCCAAAGCGTTGCGTAAGTTCCTTGTCGTTATAATTTTTAAAAAGGGTGTAGTTTATTTGTAAACCAGCGGGGCCTGGTTAAGCCTGATTGCAGTAATACAAAATACATAACAAATTGACAAAATTAATGAATTAGTACAAAGATAAATTAATGAATTTTATAGTAAGTTTACAAAAAAATGACTTGGATCAGAATAAAAATTAAATTCAAGAAAATAAAGTGCAATCCTCATCTTAATACCATTAAGAGACTATAAAATAGCCAAGTTATAAAATTAAAAACAAACTAGGTAAATATAAATAAAATCAATTTAAATGAAGTAAAATGTAGAATGGCGTAGAAAAGATCCAGACGGAAGATAGATTTTAAGCACTAAAACAAAACATCACAGACCTAGGTTTTTGCTTGAGGCAGCGCAATACTATGTCTGTGGTCTACATGGAAAAAAAATCTTTCAAAATTGTTATCTTCTGGTAGAAAATCAAGAAAAAGATTCGAGTGCCCTGAATTTATGAGAAATTAAATATTACGTAAATGTTGTTTTGTCATTTCATACTTTTTTTGTGCTTTGACTCCAACGATACTTACGAGATAATATCTACAAAAATGGTAATTTTTCTAAGACCCTTAATGATGTTATGATCGATACAACATACGATATTATTAGCAGAAATCAAATTAGCATCTAGAACTGCCATTTTATGTAGGTACTAGCACAATTATTCAAGTAATAGCAAAAGTAAAAAATATTTATTGAAAATCATTTTTGGTATGGATGATATCCATGGCCTTTTAAAATATTGTCCAATAGCCACAAACTCGTGACTTAGTTGACAAACTTTTTCTATGAATCTAAAAATCTAAACAAAATTTTACAACATTTTCTAAAATATGCAACCTACGAAAACATTTCTGCAAAGTCGATACCTATCTATTACAAATTTCTAAAAAGGCCCTTTGTAAGGTTATTTATATAAAAAAGAATGAAGAAAAATTTTACGAAATCACTTCGTGAAAGAAAAGCAGTTATTATTGATAGGAAATCAACTAATTTATCGAATCGATCATATTTCGAAGATATTTTGTCATAATTTTAATGCTTATCTATTTAGGGGGGTAAACTGTAAGGAATTATTATAGACTAATTTACTGTAGACCTCTCTAACATCTACAAGTAGAATACCAGCTAAATTGCAAAGTTACTACATGCACTAATATACATACACTCGTTTATGTATATGAGTGCATATTAAATGTATGTTATACTAACCTTTTTAGAAGTAAAAAATTAACCTTGCATATCATATTATTGTTTATGTCACGAAAAATAAATCGTGTCGGAGCTTTAAAATTTCCACTTTCAAAATTATTCAATGTTAATAAATCTTATTGTTATAAATAAAACATAATATATTTAAGTATATAGGTACAACGCTTTATATAACGAAGCTATACCAGTATAAACACCGCAACAAGCTCGCCACTGGTTAGGTGTAGCCTCCGAATACCATCGGCGATATGAGGTTAGGATAGTTCCTTCGCTAGATACCCTGAGGCCGTTTAAACGGTTCTCGGGAGCCAAAAATGCACCTGTGATGTTATTTTAAAGTATACTTTTTTAAATGTACCATAAACAGATATATATTTCAACATTTTTAACAAAAAATAATTTTCATAAATAAATATGGCTTTTGAAATTAATGTAGATTTTGAAGCAACGCTATCTTAAACATCCTCAAGTGGGAATAAATGACACTTTTAAAACTTTTTCTATCTTGATAGTATATGTAACAACCATCAATGAATCTGTTCATTATACAAATATGCCATGGTGTCATTTCTTTACCTCAATCTACTTATGAAAAGTTTTACGGAAAAATGAAATTGGTATCGAGCGGTTAGTGACGCTTTCTCGGTGCGCCTGCGCAGCTTCAGTGCATGCGTCGCGATCGGACCAACTGCTCGTCTCTGTTTACTATTAGATAAGACCCGTATAAAAGTCGCTACGGTCGTCTTTTAGAACGCAAATGTCGTTCGAACGCGAATCTTAGAACTACCTACAACGCTTTTAAGATAGGTGAAAGGTCGTTAAAAAACATTGCGGGTACAAAATATCAAAATGCGGCCGTGTTTACTTTGGCCGTTTTTGTTAACTCTAGTAGTAGTTTTAGCAGAATACCAGGAAGGTAATGTTGAAGAGGAAGATGTTGGTGATTATGATGATAATTACGAAGACCAAGAAGATTACGAGAGAACAAAGCGAGAAGTTCCTGAACCCGATGAAGAATTTCTATCTAGAACTGAATGTGAAGATTTAAGACGAACAAAGCGATCTGCAAGACCTTCACGTCAAGTTCACCAATACGAAGTTTATGAATTTAACGATGACATAGGACCTTCTTCGGCTCCTTATGAAGAAATGTTGGCTGCAAGCGCTGAGCATTATCATCGGGTCCATCAGGCTCCGGGATCTCCTGGTGCTGCTCGATACTTGCCTCCAGTTGGTATTCCTATAGCGCTTAAATTGAACCCTGTGAATGTTGTTCCTTCCCCGTTTAAAGCGTCTCCTTATGTTGCTAATGTTGTGTCAGTAGCTAATCAACCTTTAGTAGAAGGTGACCAGGCTGTAGCAGGCGCTGGTCATCATCATAATCAGCATCATCATCATGCGACTGGTCACAGCCAAGGGGCGGGGCAGAAAAAACATGGACATCACCATAAGGATGAAGGAAGTAAGGTAGGATATTTGTTGCATTTCCTTTTATGTTCGTTTTGTTTTTGTAAAGCCCTTTATATTTATAACCTATATTATCCTGATAATATTAACGATCTTAAAATAATATTTTAGCCATCCGCGCTGTTTATAAGAAACCGGATGTATATAAAATAAATCCTATGTTACTCGCTGATAATTAGCTTTCTGTTGATCAGTGATTTTTTTTTATCGGTTCTTTAGTTTTGAATGTATCCGTAACAATAAAATATTTTCTCTTCATAATATTATAAAGACAAAGCTCAGCAGATAAAAATTACTAAATTATTAGCTCGGAACAATTAGTACAATAATAAATACAAATAAAAGTAAAGGCATAGCATTTTTCAAAGTTGTCAAATTGATTATAAACTATGATATGTCTCATAGTTAGGTATTTAAAAAGATCCATCACCCTTCATAAAAAAAATATATACTATATTCCCAACCATTTTGATCTGATTATAAGTTGCATTAATTTTCCATGCATGTAACTCAATGCCATGATTATTTTCCATGATTTAACTAGAAATAACAAATATTTATTCGATTTAACATTACAAAATACACACTGCAGCTTGTTGCAATCGTAGATATCAGTGCAAAGTGTAACCTCAATATTTGCATTACTTTGTTAGGTATTAAGTACCACATCACGTCACCTTAGTAGCATATCTAATAAACTAAGAGATAAATAATAAATATGTAAATAACTAATAATAATGATAATAAAATAAATAAATTATAAATAAATTCTATTACTAAAGCTTACTTCATTATTTTTGAAGTTACCATAATAATATATTGAAGTACATAATAATAATATGAAGGATATTATTACACACATATTGCCGTGATCACAAATTAAGCCCTTAGCTTGTACTATGTGTACCACAAACCACGTCAATACAAAATAAGTCTTATCTTACTTTGTAATGTTTTCAGGGTATGTCCAGCCAGACCCAAACTGTCAGATTCCAAATTTTAACGTTTCGATTTTATTGTTAACGTTCAAATAAATTGTCAGGCGGTTTTGCGATTTTTTTTATATTTTTAAATATATCCCTGGTTCGAATCCTGGTGTGTACTAATGAGTTTGTAATTAAAAAAAATATTTACATTTCTTTGACAACACCACAATAGTGCCTCGGAGAGCACGTTAAGCTGTCGGTCCCGGTTTCACTATACCAACTTGTTAAACTATTTATAGATGGGTTATTGAGTCTATTCAAAATATTGCGACGAGCTAGCCACTTGTTCGGTGTAGACTCATACCATCGGCTACGACGTGGTGAGATTAAATCCCCTCCGCTGAGTACCCTGGGGCCGTCTAGGCGGTCTCGGGCGCCGTAAGGCGCCCGTGATGATATGTTAAATATATATCACTATATTAAAAAGAAAACAACGAAATGAAAGGTTTGCAAGAAGAGGAACCTTCTCTTTCGATGTTTCCTTCTGAATAATGATACATTCAATAAATGCAAAAGCACGCGGAATCATTAGAATCATTACAATCATTACATAGTGAACAGGGTTAAGGATCTTGTAGTTCGTATAAATCCTAGTTTGTTTAAAATGCCATAAAAATAGAATACTAGTCATTAACGGGTATTGTATTACAATTAGTAGTACAATTACTAGTCCGTACAAAATTTTTAAAGAATAAAATGTAATACCAGGTATAGGCACATGATACTGGGAGGGAACTATTTTGCTATTATTACTTATAATTATTTCAACAATAGGATTTTTCCAAAAGAGGTTTCGCTAGGGACCTCAGGATCAATAAATCTATAATAATATGTATGTAAGCGCATCACTTCAGGGGCTTTATTCAACTAAAATAATTGTGTATGATGTTATTGTATAAAAGCTAAAACTTGATACATTTTTTTATGAGAACATGTCAAGCGACTCTGTACCTGCCTGTTGGCAAGCAGACCCGCAGAGTTCATAAAAGGGGAGTATTGATACATTACGAGAGCATATCATGTGACTCTATCGATTTAATAAGCAAACCTACTTGTATGCCAAACGTCAAAATTTGTTGTCATCATATTTTGGAACCATTGGTACCAGACATGCCATATCTACTAATATAAAATGATATATTTATAAAACGGATGACCTTCAAAGCATTAAAAGGACAAATTGCACGGATCATAGTCAAAAATATGACATTTTATTAATTCTAAAACTAACAATTGTAAAATAAAAGGACAGAAACCTACTAAAAAAATATTGTAACGAACCGGTTTATTTTTTGATGGTGCAGGTCATTCGTAAGTGATTTTATTACAATAGTATAAGAAGTGTACTTGTAAGACACAGACTACTAAAGTGGTAAAAATCTCCAATAGATGTTAGGTACCCTTTGCCATCGATTGTTCCGCGCATCCGAGAGAAATTGTTGTCGGATAAATTTGTATCAGGGCAACATGCATGACAATGTTAAAGTCTTTTTCATTCAATAGAAATGGAATGTTATTTTAATGTCATTTTTAATTTATACTAAAGTACCGAATAAAAAAATTAAAAAAAATACTTCTTTTTTTCGAAGAATCTCGCTGATTCTTCGAAAAAAATATATTAAATATATTATTATTATAAGCAAAACGATTTTGTTGGTTCATAGCAAAACTCCGGGCTGGTACGGTGGCCGCGTTGCTCTATGTAGCAAAATGATAAAATAGACATTTAAGGTAGGTAATTAAATTATGCATAATGAAAGAAAATATTTCCCAAAAGTCAAAGATTTCTGAGAAAAAACAGAAAGAAACCGAACCCCTAGAACCCCCACTTATTTTATGAAAATTTAAGAAAATCCTCTGTGTCGGCTTACAGCGTATACCGGAAATACTACTAAAAAATACCAGGGCATCAGAAGTAAGTTGAAGTAAGTTTAAGTAGGTAGACGAATTCCTCTGGTGTAGCCAGAGCTACATTTTGTATCAATAAAAATATTATTTTATAATTTTGCGTAATAAAATAAATGTTTTTTTTAGTATTCCTATCAAGGTTCCTAAATTAAAATAATAATATAAATAATATCATAATAATATAAACAAACTTTATTGAAAGTATTTTAGTTCTTGGTTGTCAGCTTCAGTTTCAAAATTTTAATTTGGATAGCTGTCCTTCATTTTCAGGCTTTTTTTTTCATATTTTATAATCATTTTATTAATTAGTTTTTTTTATATAGGTAATAATAACGCTACTAAGTTGTATTTTTTGTACTTAGACATCGTTAGTGCATAGGCACAAAAACAAGCTTTACCGAGTTTCTTTTTTATGAAGCACTAAAATGTTTACATTCATTTGAATGTAGTAAAACAATAAATAAATAAACAAGAATTTGGTGTAAAATCTGTTTATTCTCATAGTTCTAGTTATAGTTAGAATATTTCAATATCTTACCTACTACTTACAGAGGTCTTATATAGTGTAAATGGGTAAGTTTTTTACAACACGAGATAGATAAATGTTTAAAAAAGGAAAGTACTACTTATTTTAATTTTACTTGATGAGAAATATTTAGTTGAAATTTTTTTGTTTATTCTTTGAAAATTTGATTGAAATCAGTAATTGCTAAGCAAGACTTACTGAAATCCATAAATAGTTATTAAATTATAATTTTCTTGTATGGCAATGATAGATGGGCAGCAAGGGTGTTTACCATGGTTGGTATACGGGTCCCATATGTACCCATCTTCTCATGTTCTTCAACAAATAAAGTTTTTTTTCAAAACCTCTGTCCAGTCAGCTGTTTGATTGGGTTTATATACCAGGACTGCAGCATTACACAAGAGATCGTCTGTTTAGTAGTCCGTCGTCGGATATCGCTTGAGAATGTTGGAAAAATTAAAGTAAGTTTAGATAACTATTCAAATAGGTATTTTATATTACAACTTTATCGTTTAGGCTTTTTTATTAAATAATAGTAATGAAAAACGTACGAAATTGCTTATTTTTAGACCTTTTTAATTTTCTAATTAGTTATTATGAATATATAAATCTAATAATATAATTTAATTAAAGTCATATTTTTAATTTTTAAATATTCACTCCGTTTCGTCAGCTGATTAGAAATGTAACACATTCATGACAGTTTTCATCGTAGCACATCATGGAGACAACATTTAATTTTTGATTTTGTATTTAATTGTAAAAAGTATTCACTTTTTGAAAAAAGTAAAATTCCGACCTTAATTTGACGACAGATCTCACCATACCAGACGACAAGACAAATTTACTAAGTTTAAACGACTAGATAGATTAGCATTGGTTTATAGTTGTATAATTTAAGTTCTGGTGCCTACCTTATGGATTCATCATCATGTAGCAGCTGATGATAAAGCCGGAAGGTAAGCTATTCTAGTAACCGTAAACTCCACTAAATGACTTAGTTTTTCCAGTTATTTTGATTTAATAACTAAACATTTTTTTTAGCCGGGTGAAAGGCCTCTCTGTAACTTCACTGGGCAAACGGACCGGACTCGTTACCACCGCCCATACAGATGCAAAAACCGACAAGTGGCCAAGTCATGTTTCGGTTTTAGTCTATGGGTTCACCGGTTTTCCGGAGACTACCGCACCGATTTCTTGTCAAGTCTCCTTTCATAGTGCGGTTACGAAACGGGCGATTAACGATAAAACAGCGAGGATGTTAAAATAGGCTTGTAATGCCAATACGTCCATGTCGTAACCACATCATTTAGCCGGCATAGTAGAAGCGACCAATATTAATAAACAACAATTATAGATTGACTATGGAGTCAATCAATACATTGCATTGTTGTTCTACATGGACTTTGTAGGTATGCTTACCATCAGGTCACATGCAGTGCTCTATTTAAAAAATCTACTGAACCGATTTAAAAAAAAAAATGGGCATATCTTAAAGAAATCTCTGAAAGAAGTCGTCCTTACAAATGCAAACTTTTGAAACAAATTAAAAAAAATACTATTTTTAAAATACGTCTCAAATGTATTTAACCGTTTCAAAAAAAGGTCGCAATTTTACCGTATATTGTAATATTTTTTATGAGCGAAATAAAAATAACGCATTACTTGAACAATTCTTAACTGATATTTTTTATATGGTTTAAATAAATAAATAAATATAGGTAGGTACATATCAAATTTAGTCCTATTAAAATTTGGTCAGGGTCTGATGATAAAATCTATTTTACAGACAACAAAAGGCTACAAAACCGATCACCATGTAGATAAAGGAGGTAAAGGATTCAAAATAGACGAGAACCATAAGAAGGAATATGAAGAGGCTGGAGGTAAAAAGAAGAAGCATCATGATGAGGCCGGCCATAAGGGTCATCACGAAGAAGAAGCCCACGGTCACAAGGGGTCTAAGTTTGCTGAGAAAAAAGGTCACAAAAAAGGACATAAGACTAAAGGTAAAACTTATACTTTTTCCATTTATAAATAACTAGCTGTGCTCGCGACTTCGGCCGCGTGGAATAGTTATTTTTTTATTATTTAAACTTTCATCCCCTATTTTATCCCCTTGAGGGTTGAATTTATCAAAATCCTTTCTTAGCGGATGCCTACGTCATAATATCTACTTGCATGCCAAATTTCAGCCCAAACCGTCCAGTGGTTTGGGCTGTGCGTTGATAGATCACTATGTCAGTTAGTCAGTCAGTCACCTTTGAGTTATATATATTTAGATATTATGTAATTATGTTCGATATTTCATACTTATAGACACCACAGAAAACCGTGTCTCGCGATCAGCTGGTTAGAAATTTATACCAGGCCCGCAGAAATACGCAGTAGTTCTATTTTTCGGTGCTTTGCATACGGCAATTTACCATTTATTTATATTATACAATAAATCATGGTCAGAAAAATAATTTTGTACCAGGGTTTTGTTATTATTTTGGTTCAATTTAATTCTCATGAAAATGAATTGTCGTATTATTTTTTCTATACTATTATTATTTTGGTTATTTGAAACGGTTTAGACCACAATGAAGTGAATGCTTTTAAGAATTACCATTTTTTTCTAACTCGTAAAAAATATAACAACCTGACTAATATAAATAATATTTTAATTAATTACCATAATATTAATAATATAAAAACCTATCCATTAATTATTTTCTAAGATGATGAGCTAAATGGCAGATATACAGACATCGCGCCCGGGTGACGTCGCTTTATACTATGTATCTTAGCGATAGTAATATGTTGGCTTCCATTTGAATGCGGTTACGAAACAGATGATATTTCTAATAATAACACTTATTTTACATTGGACTATATGAAGTTCTACTAATCAAATCGAAGAAATTTTGCCATGCGTCGCAAATTAAAAAAACAATAGTCTTCTTCATACAAACTAATAATGTTAAAATTATCAATTTGTAGCCAAAACATTTTTTTGATTTGCGACACATAGTTCCAAGGGAAAAGTTGATCGAATTGATCAGTAAAGCCCCTCATATTAGCCCAAAGTATAACCTTTTAAATTCACCTGTATATAAATAAAGACATTTACTCACACGAAGTTGAGGTAAAATACAGTGAAAAAATTAAATGACCCGAAATAAAAACATTCTATTAACTTTGATTTTGAGGTACTATTTAGTTGTGGCCAGAAATCAAATACCAAATAAAAGGAAATTGGTTTCGCCTTCAAAACAGTTGACCCGAAAACGACAACCTTTACTTTTTGCTGCATCTAAAACCAGATCATATCTATTTAAAATAATTACGCGACAAAAAGCGTTCGTCTGAGGTCAGATTGGTATTACACAATAAAATTGTAACGCTTTCTCTAACCGCTAATGTAAATAATTGGTCTACAATATCTCACGTAGCAGACTCTATTTTATATTCCACCTTCTCGACCGGTCATAATGGGAAATTTACTGCAATTTTTGCGTAATACCTTGTAACTTTTATTTATTCTGTCACGAGTAAAAAAAAACTTCGTTGAATGTGGATCGATATTATTAGACCTGTGTGAAAATAATAATTATGTATGTAGATTTATCGCACATTTTGCACTTTGTCACTGATTAAGCTCTACGATGAATAATAAGTGGCAAAGTGCTCCTAATACAAAGCATAAACATATAAAAACCCTAAAAAAAGCAAAAGCAAAAAGATAAGAAATACAGTAGTTATCAACGACTGGAAATCATAAAATATCAAGTACGAAAATATCAATAAAATATAGCTTTATAAACAAAGTATTTTAAAACAAACTAATTAGGTACCTACCTATATCAGAAAACGATTCTGATGTCACTGGGTGTAGGAATATTATCTGGGTATTTTTAGAGTAAAAAGTTACTCTAAAAATACCCTGACCTTGACAATATGAGAGCTAAAGATACATTTGAAGGGCAGACTATTGACGAAAGAAATTCTCTTAGGCAATCTGTCAACAGTTTCGTAATATCTTTCAATGAATATCATAAAAGATCACAATTTTGTATCGAATTACTATTCGACTTATTCGTAGTAATGAACACTTCCTACCATTTTAGTCATACTTTCTAAAACGGTTTATAAATTTAGGTACTTAATTTATTTGTTATGTAAATAAAGTTCATAACTTTGTTTACTACTTTCGACGTATTATGTTTATCGGTCAGTAAAATTAATAGGTAGGTTGTAGGCCAGGACTATCTGGATACCATCTCTTCATATTCGGCTAGACTTGAGGACCGAGCTCAATGAATCAGGGGCTGAAAAAAAATCAATTAAAGTATTTTTGATAAATACCCAAAGCGATGGTTTCAATTGCATTCTATAGATAATAGTCACTCGTTGTATAAAGCGGTCTCCTATCCCAGGTCCGACACCCAAGCTCGCCACTTGTTGTGTGTTGCCTTCGAATACCATCAGCGAAATGAGGATGGGTTAATCCCTCCGTTGTACAATGTACTCCGTTGAGTACCCGTGATGGTATTTATGTATTATTATAATAGTCACACACATGACAAGCGCGTATTTTCCTCAGGCCCTGAATTAATTTAGCTTAGTCTCTATCTATAAATGTATCTTATTAGTTTTCAAAATCTAATTTAATATTTTGACTTGTTTTATGAACCTACTAAAACAACGTTCATCGCGAAAACTACAAACTGTTACAGGATACCACAACAAATACCACAAGGATGAATACCACAAAGAACATAAGTTTTACGATGATTTCCACAAGAGCGGAGAACATCACCGATACGGCAAGTTCCACGCCAAGCATGCCAGTAACGAGAGCGGCAAGAAGAAGGCACACCATGTCAACGCAGGCCATGACTTCGTTGAAAAGGGCAAGAAAGGATATAGGTAAGTCGAGTTTATTGTTTCTCTCTATCGATAAACACGACAACATCGAGAGCGACAAGAAGAAGGTTTAACTTGATAATGTAGGACATGTCTTAATTTAAAATGTAAGAAGGGTTATAAGTATATAGCTATGCACTTGGTTAAATTACACCCAAAGCAGATCTAAAGAAAGAAGAGTCATCAAATCAATTATGCAGTACTACTAGCTCTCTGCTCTTAATATGATTTCTGTAGGAACGGACGAAAAGCTAGTCCTGGATAATTGATGTGTATAGCTTGTGTTAATGTGCTATATTAATGTAATTTTTCATTAAAATCCGTTTATTAGATTTGCGTGAAAGAATCATCTCATAATATTTTGCGTTTAATTATTTGTAGTAAATGATAGGAAACTTACATAATGTATATTATAAATTTGTTGAAACAAATCTTTATGATACAGAGAAAGAAAAAATACAAAAAAAAACAAAAACGATTTTTATTTACATTTCTTATTTTATGAATTTCCAGTAACAAGGGTCATGTAGACGCTGACCACAAAGGATACAAAGGAAAAGACGGCCACGAAGAGCATCATAACCACCATGAATCACACGGGAAGAAGGGCGGCAAAGAGGGGGGGTCACATTGGGGATACCAGAAGAAAAACTAGTCCTAAATAGTTTAAAACAATTTCTAATATCTATGGTTAGATTTATTTTAAGAAAACTTTACAGAAATATTAGTTTTTCAAATACTTCAGATGTTTCTTACGAAGATATTGATTTATCTTTAATTAAAAATCTTTTGTGTTTATAAGTATTATTATCAAAATAATCCTAAATTATTTAATTACCAAATTGTTAGGGTTGTTGAAATCTATGTACTGTATTTATGGACTAATTAATATAGCTCTTAGAATTATTAATTTAGCCATTCTTATGCTTATACTAGCTTTACATGCTTTACTATTACTTAGTTTAATTCATATTATGTTAATTAATGTTTATTCCTTATAAAGCGTTCTACTTGTATCTTTTAATTTTTAGTGTTTGATATAGATTTGAATAAATATCATTATCTTTTATTACTTCACTCGATTTACTTTCTAGAGCAAAAGTTAATTAAATATTAGGCAAACGTAAACGTCTAGTAATTATTTAAACGAAATAAAAATCATTAACTGAGTTCTGACACAACTAGGTATTTCTCATTATTTATTCAAATTATTTTCATGTTAGTTTAAGATATTGTTTATGTTTATTTTTATATGCTATTTTTGTTATTTAATAATTTGGTATTGTTAGTTGATTATTATGTTGTCTTACATAAGAATTTAAATTTTACGGTTATGATGACTCCTAAAAGAGCAAAGTAATTTTGGATTTCTTGACAAAATCTACCTATTTCTTGTTTTGATTTTTAACGTTTTTAGTAACGTGAAAATCCAACAATTAAATAAGTTAACTATTAAGTCTAGTGAGTAAACAAAATTATAGATATATTTTTTATTACTATTTTATACATTAAAGTTTTTAATGTTGCTGTTTGTTTTTTTTTATTTATCTTAGTGTTTTAAAGGACGTTGTAAATTATTGCTTAGTTACTGGTTTTAAAGATGATTTAAATTCTCCTCTTCGTATAGCTTTTTGATCTAGTTGTTTTATGTAGACTGCTACTTGAAAATGTGGTCGGCGGGGATAAAAAACTCTCTGACCTCTCTCGTCGACGTAGTCCGAGTATTTCATTGCCCATACCCTCTTCATTCCTGCTTTATCACATATATTTGCCCTGAAATAAGAATACAATAAAAAGGTATATAAAGGCAATTAAAACAGGTGAAAAAAAAGATGCCTGTTACAATGCGTACGAGTAAAACAAAAAAAAAATCGCAGAATAAAAAAATACGTACAGTTTTTTTGCTATAACTTCGAGAATTTTACAATAACACTAGGCCATGTACTATATCATATTCATATACATAACTTGGCTTTACAAAAACATGGCTTTATAATCTGCACCATATTAAAGTTATAGGAAATATCGATAGAAACTTTGCGATTTGTTCTATTGAGGCAACTTTAGGCTATTACTCGTATTATTAGTGAAAGCCTCCGTAGACTAGTGGTTGCGCCTTTGGCGTTGTATCCGGAGGTCGTGGGTTCGATTCCCACCCATGGCAAAAAATATTAGTACGTTTTTTTCTGTACAGTTTGTCATGGTCTGGGTGTTTATAAAATATAATATGTATTATATCGTTGCTTCTGGTACACATAGTACAAGCCTAGAGCTTAGTTTGTGACCAGAGCAATATGTGTAATTTGTCCTACATATTATTATTATTATTATTATTATTATTATTATTATTACTATTTTCAAAGAGACAGTTACTTAATATCTTGTATTGTTACTATGTTTTCTTACATATTTGTTGGGTTTGAGGTACTGTCATAATCGGAAATCTAGTTTTCTGATTTGCTTTATGCGCCCTCTTAATATTGCAGTATTTTAATAGCCAACTCCTACAAGATAATAATAATAATAAATTAATGAAAATTTCACCTTCACTGAAATTTCAACTATAGGTACACATCATACATAAATCTATTATTTAGATTATTTAATATCAGTTTCATGCATACAATTTTTAGCTTTGTAGGGAGTTATATTTGAAAGTTTAAATATTTTTATGTGGGAATCTTTTCATGTAATAAACTTGATATAAAGCTTAATTTTATCCGTGGAATTTTCTCTCATTTGATTAGTGTCTCATTTATACTGAAAATTCTAGTCTTAATTTAAGTCAATACCAGTGCTGTATTATAAAATAGTAATAGATATTTGGGAACTTCTATTACAGAACATTTAGAGTTCCTTATTATTAAGGAACTGTAAATGTTAATTTCTATAATGAACGCCGTAGATTCTACGGTATCGGTAATATTTGGTAACGGTGTAAGTTACGGGCACAGAGCACAGGAAATGGATTCGCAAACCCGAACGTCAAATAGTGAAAAAATAAAGTTTTTTTTGTTAAAAGAACATGTAGGTGCAGATTCTACTTACTCGCTCCTAATTGCATATCTATACTAATATTATAAAGCTGAAGAGTTTGTTTGTTTGTTTGTTTGTTTGAACGCGCTAATCTCCGAAACTACTGGTTCGAATTGAATATCTTATTGTGTTTGAATATTTTATTCTTTTTGTGTTGGATAGTCCAGTTATCGAGGAAGGCTATAGGCTATATAACATCACGCTACGACCAATAGGAGCAAAGATATAGTGGTAAATGTGTAAAAAACGGGAGAAATTATTTCATCTTTGAAGCCTTCCGTTGCGTGCGCCGTGAAAACGGTTCAAGATACACAAAAAATATGTATTAAAGAATAATAGCTCTTTTAATGATCTAAGAAACAGTCCGCGATAGTATATGTCTATCTTTTAAGATTAACTCACAAAAACCGTTTTTATGGTACCTAATTTGGTCGAAATAATTTGTTTAAGTTGTATCAACATAATAATATTAATCTTTATTCAAATAAATATGTTGTTGGTTAAGAGTACTTCATCATTCATAAAGTCATTTACTGTATAGTATATCTTATTAAGGAGTAAATTTATTACATTTATTTTAAACCTTTTCAACGGAAGATCCTTTTTTATTATCCGGAATGTGAACCTTTATCGCCATCAGAATAAGCATTTTTTTAAATAATGTGATGTTGCAAAAACGGGGGAAAATTATTCCTTTAGGCTGCGTGTTAAAGTTACGCAGACGAAGCTGCGCGGATCAGCTAGTATATTTATATATATATTAATTTGTAAAATTTTGTAATGAAAACTGAAGTTATATTTTTAGAATCATAAATCAAACTTTGGGTGTCTTTTTAAAAGTTAATAGATTTTTATAAACTGACTAATTCGGATCGAGTAAGTTATTTACACCTCCACGTTATTTTTTTTTTATACTTTGATATCAATAAAACCAACGTTTTTTTAAAGGAGCACGGTATGTTAATTTGTATCTACCTGATGTTAACCAGGACTACAAAGTTCACGAATAGGGCCGATCTTTACATTGTTGTTTAACAACATTGATCGTTTCCACTATGCCGGCTAAATGTTGCGGTAACGAAATGGGCGGCGCCATGGACGTATTTTATTTACGCGTCTATTTTAATATCCTCGCTGTGTTATCGTCAAACCAATCTGCTTCGTATTCGTGAAAGGGGACTACTCCCCGACAAGAAATCGATGCAGTAGTCTCCGGAAAACCCACAGAGTAAAATCGAAAAACTTGACATCTGTATATTGTTATTGTTGCATCTGTATAGGCGGTTGTAACGATATAACGAAAACATTTCGATCTCTTTAGATATGTTTGAGTTCGTAAAACCTTTTTCTGGTTTCTTATTTTTTTTTAAATATATCAGCCTTCGTATTAGTCTTGTAAATTATTATTAGATGTACTAAGTATTTTACTTACATGTAAGAACTAACAGCGACCACTTGTATGAGCGGATAGCGCAACTCGAAGCCGTCATCCAAAAACCTCTGCAGAATCATCAGACCTACTCCGTTTCCTGCCACTTCTGATGACGTGGACACTATCTCCACCTATGAATTAAATTTTACTTATAAGGAATTTATAATTAGCCACCTATATACTTATGCAGGTAGCTGCCCCCTTAGCCAAGAACACATGGAATATCTTGATATCCAATGTATGGAGATGACATTTCGTTTCCATTCGTTTCCATGGTGGCGTCTTTCCGAATCGTCAAATGCATACATTGTGTTAAACAAGATTTTTGATTGATAGCTATGTATATGTTCCTAGCTAAAGGGGCTGAACTGAAAGTCAGAATATAGAAAAGCACTATCATATCTTAGATGATGATGATGCATCATATTATAGCAGTGACAAGTAAAAGTTTTTTTTTATTTATAACTCGACATGCAACTTACACATACCTGGTGGTAAGCTGGTGAGCGGTATGTAGAAACCAAAATTGAAAACGACAGTCAAAATAAATTAAATTAAGATTAGGTCGAAATAAAAAGGCCATTATCTAGGCATTTAATAAAATTGTACCTATATGAAAAAAATATGTGCATTCATTTGATTTATAAGAAAAATAGCAAGATAATACTCTAAATTAGGTCCCTGGTTCAAACCCTGGTGAGTACCAATGAGTTTTCAATATATAAAAAAAAAATTGTTTAACAACACCACTATATTGCCTCGGAGATCGCATTAAGCTGTCGGTCCCAGTTTCACTATTCCAACTAATAAAACTGTTTATAGATGGGTTATTGAGTCTATCCAAACATCGCGACCAGCTAGCCACTTGTTCGGTGTAGACTCATACCATCGGATACGACGAGGTGGGATTAAACCCCCTCCGCTGGGTACCCTGAGGCCGTCTTCTAGGCGGTCCCGGGCGCCGTAAGGCACCCGTGATGATATTTATGTTAATTCAAATATAGGTATGTATCATTAATTACGCACCTCATAAATAAAATCACAGTTAAATTTCTTAAACAAGTCAGGGGCTCTAAGACAATGAGCACAAAAGTACATTCTATTTTTCTCGGGCAAAGACTCCGTGTAATGAGCCCATTCCTCCAGCTCGTTGGCTGTCCATGATGGGACCTTGTTCCCAATACCGACCCCTATTAGTTTCCTCTCCCCGGTTCTAGGAACAGTTTCATATGCAAGCAAACGATCGCCTGAAAGTAATAATAATATTATACTTATTATATTCATATAGTTAATTCAATCACATCTATGATTAAAGTGTGGTGTAAATATTGACTTCTATGTAAACAAGACAAGCAGAGGCTCTACCACGGGTTTGCGCATTGTAGAAACGTAACGTATTCATTTACGTATACGTGAGTAACAACCAATAGGATCGCTTTATTGTTGGTAACAGGATTGAATAAAGCGATCCTATTGGTTGTTGCTCACGTATACGTAAATGAATACGTTACGTTTCTAGTAGAGCCTCTGAACGGAACTAAGATTTTGTTCATTGTGTTGCGGTCAATTCTCCATAACTCCATAAGTACTATATTTGTATATAATCGACAAATTCTCATATATTTTATTTAATGTGATAGGTATATATAAAACCTTTCATTTATTACACACTTTTTGTTTTTAAGATTTAAATGATTTAAAGTTTATTTTAGGTGAGTAAATAATTTATTTGGTATTTTCCTACAAATAATATTTCAAATACTATTACAAATAGTTTTCTTGAATGTTCGTGTCTAGTTAATATAGAAATCAATGGATTAAAATATATCTTAAATAACACTGTATTAGTGGTCATTCTTCTATATTGCTAGATGAAGCGAGTCTGTAAATCCTAATCTACCCCTTGTTTTTTTTTTTGATACTTTTCTGGTTTTTAAATACACCTTGAAAGGAGAATACCATCTTGATAAGAAATTGATGAAGTAAGTACCTACTTACTCTACAGAGTAACTCCAAACAGTGCGAAAACCGCGGAGGGTTCCGATATTGTTTTTTTAACCTTTCACTTTTCGGAAATCATATTATTTATCACCCCTATTTAGTAATTACCTACAACCTCTAGTAGTCTTTAGTAGTCATCTAGATCATTAACTAAATTATATATTTAAAATAAACAAGTTATAAGATAAGACAGATGGACGGATACCTGAATCTTAAAATAAGGCTTTCTTATTTGAACAAAAACACCCTAAAGACTATAAAGACTAATTCAGGAAGATGATGTTTTTACTATATCCGTTGAAAATCGGTGAGCAAATATTACGACCACTGTAGGACGTAGGAGTTCAGACTAACCAGAAGTAGAATATTTTTCAGTTAGGGTATCCAAGTAGGAGTTACGTAATGGCATCCAGAGACCCATGACCGTGGGCTCACGAGGCCAAAAATAAGTATTGAGGAAACTCTTCACCATCCCCGAGTGGCACTGGTTACCACGCTCTAGGGTCACATTGTTTATATCAAAGCACTGAAACAAGTGAATGGTGACATCAATAATAACCCATACGGTTTTTATTTTTATTTTTATTGAAGCACGGCTTTGGAAGCGTGGTGAGCTGACCTACAAAGTCTATGAATGGGGTCGATGTTCTTAAACTAAATTCATCGCTTCCACTATGCCGGCTAAATGATGCGATTACAAAATGGGTGGCGACAAATTGCATTACGAGTATATTTTAATATACTCGCTGCCTTATTGTCAATTTAACCCATTTCGTAACCGCACTTTGAAAGGAGACTACCACCTCGACAAAAAATCGATGCAGTAATCTTCTGAAAATCGGTGAACCCACAGAATGAAACCAAAACATGACTAGGTCACTTGACAGTTTTTGCATCTGTATGGGTGGTAACGAGACTTTCGGTCGGCCTAACGAAGTTATAGAAACCTTCCTCCCACCTAAACCACTCTTTTGTTTGACAATATTGAGTATCCTCACTATGCCAGATAAATGATCCGGTTACGAAATAGGCGGCGACGAAATGGTAACGTATTTGCATTACGGATCTATTTTAATGTCCTCGCTGCTTCTGTTTCGACATGATATCGATGCAGTAGTCCCTGGAAAACCGGTGAACTCACAACAGCCTAATTTCGAAACATGACTAGTTTACTTGACGGTTTTTGCATATGTATGGTCGGTCGGACAGCCTAACAGAGTTATATAGTTATTTGACTTTTGGTTTAACATATATGCCATCTGGTCCTAAAATATAAATAAAAGAAGCTGTCTATGAAATATCAAAACCAATATCAATGAATATACTAAGTTAAAAATGAAAAGTTGGAACTAGATTAGATACCTTGGAAAAATGAGGAGTTGGAATTAGATGAATCAGTATACTCGTATATAGGATCTTTAGAATGAAAAGCCTAGTTTACGAATGATACTCATCAGGTACCTACTCATCTTAATAAATGCTTATTAAATAACTATAAAGAAGAATTAACGTAAGCAAATACATACATCCTTTTTATCAGAAGAAGAACATTGATTGCAGGTTGAACTCAAGCGATTGCTACATTTTCGGTTGAGATTTTGTTTCTGGTACTTTTGGTTTTGTAATATTTTCAAATGGAATTTTGTTAAAGATTTTAGAGAATTCATTTCTGTAATTATCCCATTAAATACTATTTATTTAAAATAATAATTAATCCTGAACATACTTAAGTTGTATTTTGAAATCTGTGAGCAAACATATTTCATTTAAATTAAATTTTTCTTTTAGGTTTTCTGTCACTTTTAAGCGACAATATTTCAGACATAAAACCAATAAGAATATATGGAACATCCTTAAATAGCCTATAAAACGAATTATTAAACAAGTTCGTTGCCGCCATATTCTGTTCTCACTTCATCCAATCAACGCTCAGTGATTGCTTAAATTGTGTTCTCACTTTTTTATTATTTGTATGGCGATGGCCATCTTCTGTTCTCAAAACTAGAACGGTGATTTAAAGCACCTCCCTATTATATCTCCATGATTTCTACACTGATTTTTTCTACACACAGATTTATTTAAGGCAAATTTAGACGGGTCCTGTTGCGATGGGTCGTTTCTAGACCAATGAAAACACGTTTTACTTAATGCTGTACGAGATTGAAATGTATTTACATTGATATTGTAACTTTAGGCGGCATGGATCCAATTACCGTACTTAAGTCAGAATTTTACAAGTCAAGTCACAATGGCATCAGCGCTGTCTTAAATCGAAACTGAGGTCAGTAATTTACTCAATGTAAATGCTGCCACATTGATTAGGTAAAGTAATATAGTCATACCACCGCTAAAGTCCTGCAACTAAACATGTATTAGATAAATATTCTCGTAGTTTAACAGAACTGTGTATATGTTCTATATAAACAATAATAAGCTACATATTTATAAACAATATCAGAAGCGCCTCGGCTATTGGACTTGAATGATTGTTTCAACTCTAAATTAATTTTTAATTTAATTACTTTTTTTTTCGTAAATAAATATTATTATTTTAAGGTAAATGATTCTTGTATTAACTATATTAAATATTTTCATTGTTGAATAAAAAAAAACTGACACTGTCAATTTTACCACGTAACAAATAACAAAATGTAATTCCTACCAACATTAAATATTTTATATTTCCCATAAAAATGAAATAGACAAATTAAACAAAATAACAGTAAATATCCCATACTCACTACCGCACTCACAATGTCTTATTTAGCAAAATTAATTTCTTCAGAATTATCCAAATGTCAACAATTATCAAGGTTATCTAAATTTTCAAAATGTTTTTGTATGAAGTCAGACAAAACTGGTCCATCCAACATGAATGTAACAGAAAAGCAAATTGTGGTATGATCTATCTTATTTTTATTAAGTATTAGCTGACACGCGCAACTTCGTCTGCGTAACCGCACGCAATGGAAGCTCATTTTCAAGCTCAAAAGGATCACATTTTCCCAAAATTTTTCATTGATGCTCCGCTCTTATTGGTCGTAGCGTGATGTTATATAGCCTACAACCTTTCTAAATAAATATATAAAATTTTAAAAGATAAAAATGCAATGAAAAAAATTCCTGGTGTATTCCTGGACTCGAACCCACGGACCTCGGCAAGGCGCTCAACCGCTGAGCCAACCAGGTTCCAGTCAGCCCTCATGAATTTTGTCATTGCTTGTTATCTACTTATACACAGACGTCCTCTATTAGCTTTTTTCTAATAACTCTTATACGAGTGAAGTTAGAAGTCCTAGTTTCTAATACTAGATGGCAGAGGAGTCTGTTTTTTGTTTTTACTTTTTTCAGTATTTGATATTTATGCATGTTTATAAATTCCTTTATAGGATAATCTTATATTAAATTTTTAAAGATAAAAATGCAATGAAAAAATTCCTAGTGGCGGGACTCCAACCCACAAACCCAAAAAATCTTTCTAAATAAATGTACTATCTAACCCCTATAGGATTTTTCAAAATTAGCAGATACAGAGATTACCCCCTACAACCTCGCAAACTTTACTACCTCTTTATTATATTTGTATAGATTTATTATAATAATAAGCCCCGCTCATAAGGATATCCATTGATCTAAACTTATACTGGAGAACTGTCAGAAAAGTAGGCAGTGGGTATTCTTAGCTAGTATATATAAAGTCATATTTTTGTGTAATATCCAGGTGCAAGGTAGCGAGAATGTGGAGAAAATGCGCGTGCGCCGGGCAAAAGCAGCTGACATGCCGAGGGTTCTGAAATTTGTTCATCAACATGCCAGCTCGTCATGGCCTGGGGTGCCTCCTCCTACACAATCCGTGTCACATGTCATTCTGTGTGATTATGTATCAAGAGCTCTGGCACAAGGTGGTTTACCATTTTTAGGAGCGTTTAAAGATTTTACCTTCGATATTTTACCGACAGCCCACATTATTTTTTAGGGTCATTCTCACAATAGATTCAGCTCCGATAGTAGCTGGAATATAACTTTTCAGGGCACTGATACAATAAAGGTTTTGACTAGGCACAGCTGGCTAAGAAAGTGGTCTATCAAATTTGATAAAACTCGAGTCATCATAATATCGCTAAGTAGGCTAGTCTGTGATTTTGGGTCTTAAGTCGTGATCCAGTAATGAAAAATATGCAAAAAATCGGAAATTTTCCGTAGAATTCGATGCACTAAAATTAAAACAATTAACATTATGGGGGCCCATAGAAAATTAAGGCTTAAAAGTTGGTAAAAAACGTTTTTTTTTTGTTTAGAAAAAAAGGTAATGTTCGTATTAAAAAAAGTTTAATCCAAAAGTTGTAGAAATATGAATAACGGATCGCTCTAGGCCAGTTGGACCTTAAAGTATTAACAAACAAATTATTTATTTTACCTTTTTGCTCTCTGTGAAAAAAAAAAATTTTTTAAGCAAATTTGGTGAATGTGTAGCTTGGCTTAATAAAGAAGAGTTTTAGTTGAAAATTTTGAAAAGTTTTTGCAGAAACCGATTTTTTTGTAAAAAAATACTATTTTTTGAAACCTGTATAGCTCATAGACCCTTTGATTTTTCCTAGCGATTCGGGGCTTAAAGTTTTCTCTAAAGGTTGTTCTAACATGGGTCAGTATTGCGCGCTTTTTAAATTGACCAAAAAATTTTTAAAAAACGGGTTATTTACCTTTTTTTTTCAAATAAATAATTTGTTTGTTAATACTTTGAGGTCCAACTGGCTTAGAACGATCCGTAATTCATATTTCTACAACTTTTGTATGAAACTTTTTTTAATACGAACTTTTCCTTTTTTTTAAACAAAAAAAAACAGTTTTTCACCAACTAGGGCCTTAATTTTCTACGGGCCCCCATAATGTCAGTAGTTTTAATTTTAGTGTATATTCTATTGAAAGTTTCTGATTTTTTGCATATTTTGCATTACTGGATATCGGAAACTGAAAATTAACATGGGGTTCGAAATAGACTGGACTAAAGAATGAGTGAAACGGCATCACTATTTAATAAAATGATGAAGATAACTTTAACTGTCAAAGAATTCTGCAAGGAAAGCCAACCCTATTGCTTTATCGACGTGCAAATGAACTTAACCATAGGTAGACCACATTTTTGGCCGACTGTACCAACACTACAAAAAAAATTAACATACATGACTATCAAAGAGTTTACCCTGCAATTAGAGATTATCCGTCATTCTCCAAACTCGCCAGTCGCCGTACATGGTCCCAACAACCGACTACCATTGAGTCCGTAGTTTGAATAATTTTCTGCATGAAAAAAAAACCGAAAGTGGTATAAAAGTCTTTATTAAATACGATAAACATACTTATGAATATTGTGAACAATATTCATTTATCAAGAAAAAAAAAATAGATATAAAATTTCATACTTTAACCTCAATATATTTAATGATAAGTTAGGTCCCTACCTATTAATTGTTTAGTAGAACGTTATCATCTAACAACATAATAATATAACGTTAGCATTAAATTCTCAGGTCATTCAATGCTATCAGAACATCTGGAAACGAGTAAAGGCTGGTCACGAATCAGAGGAGTGGCACTTGCTGGTGCAGTATGTCCATGGGATGCATCGCTTTTGGAACGCTGGTCAAAATGTGTAGGCTGTTCCAGGTCTAAGAAACTTATGCAGTTTACAGCATATTGCCTGAAAGCACCAGGGTTACATGACAAGTATCATGTAAGAAATTTATTGCAGGTTAGTTAAAAAAATATAATTATGTGTTATATAATGGATACCTGCCACCACAAACATGTTAGGAAAATATGAAAATCCATCGAAACTCCGAAACTATAATTGTCTGACTAGGTAGATACTATGCACAGTCTGTGCCCCAATAAAATAAAAATACTGACCAATAGCGATTTTTAATTAAATAACGAACTACATACGACTACTTCGTCTTTTCATCAGACTCAAATCTCCGTAATAGAAATACAAACACCTTTATTATTAAAAATTAATCAATTATTTTTTTCAGGTTACATTAATTGTCCCACCCGATAATCCTAAATGTGCGGAAATAGTAAATAGTCTATTTAAAGCATCCATAAAAAGGGCACAAGAAACTGGATTTCCATTGATCAGATTTGATGTTACAAACGCAACATCGTAAGTATATGTAACATTAAACTTACATATACTCGTACAAGTTTACAATTATATAATTTAACAAAATTTATTTGCAGAGCGAAAGCTTTAGAAGATTTGAAGTTAAAAAAAGAGTGGGAAATGACTTTCGACAGCCTCACCCTCGGCAAACAAAGATTTACCAAACTAGATTCCGAAACTAAGAAACATAATTTCATAGCCGTTTATTCTGTACAAACACATAAGTTAAAATAATAAACAATATACATTTATTTCCATTAATATTTACTATAGTATTATTCCAAACGTCTACTTACTAAAATTTAGAAATGAGTCTTCAAAAATAGGTTTTATAGGTAAGATAAAGAAATGTATGGTATTTCTTCAGTGGTATTTAAAAACATGGGTACATTAAGTTTCTAAAGTTCTATGTAGGTATTACAAACACAATATTAATTCTGAAGGTTGACCATTGTTAAAGGTAATAGAGATCAATGGAGCGAGTAAACTTCAATAGTTTCTGTAACTGTGTAGGTACCTTATAAAAACTACTCGTTTAATTTTATGCTTTGACTGATTATTCTAGTTGCTCAATTTGGTGTTCATCCAAATCGATTTAACCTTTTGTTTATCTTACAATTTCTATTTCTTTATTTACTTATCATACATTTTTTATTGGTTGGTTACAGCTATTTTATTCAGACCATGAAATAATCGATTTAAAATTTTGCTTAATTGTATAATTTACTTGCTTAAAAATACTTTTTGTTTTTGAGTTAACTTTTTCATTAATTAGTTACCTATCTAAACCTATTTAAAAGTTTTTATCGTTTTATTATCAAGAGGTGTGTTTACTTATTATAGGTTTATATACTCGTGCGACTTGTCTAAAAAAAAGGTAATTTAAATACAATAACCAATTAAGAACTTAACCAATTAAAGGAACTTCGAAAAAAATATTTTGAAAGATAGGTACTAGAAAAAATCAAGTCCAACTCAACTCAAGCGTAATAAGTCAAACTGTTTGAAAAATATGCAACAAGCTATTTATTCAAAGTCTATGCTTGTATAGAACACCGTTGGCGGTCATCGTTGGGAAACAACTGAAATCAAATGCAATCAGACCATTATATAAAATACTAAACTTTGAATAGTTGTGTTAGTTGAAATAGATCGCGCGCTGGCAATTATTATTCGTTATAGGTTTTTTAAGGTAGGAAGAACATTTTTTGTATCCGATCTTCACAATAAGGTGATGTTAACTGTTGATAGTTTATTGAACTTTAACGATTAGTATTACTTTCATTTTCTTTTCAACTGATTTGCTTATGTGAATTTTGGGAATCACTTCGTAATAGTTATAGAAATGTATAATATTATTTTAAAACTTAATAAAAATGTATTGTCAATAAATATACAGGGTGAATTTGAAAAGTTGTACTTTAGGCTAATGTACTCTACTGATCAAGTAGAACAACTTTTCCCATGGAACCATATGTCTCAAATGAAAAAAATATTTTGGCCTCCCCTTAAAAATCGGTAATTTTAATATTACTAGTTTTTTATGGAAAAGGCAATTTATTTTTTCATTCGCGACACATGGTTTCCATGGGAAAAGTTGTTCGATTTGATCAGTAAAGCCTCATCATATTAGCCCAAAGTATAATATTTTTAAGTCACCATGTATAATCAAAATAGTTTAATTTATAAATATAAATAGACAGCCTCCGTAGATTAGTGGTTGCGCCTTTAACGTTGTATCCGGAGGCCCTGGGTGCGATTCCCATCCATGGCAAAAAATATTAGTACGTTTTTTTCTGTACAGCTTGTCATGGTTTGGGTGTTTATAAAATACAATATGTATTAAATCGTTGCTTCTGGTATACATAGTAAAAGCCTAGAGCTTAGTTTGTAACCAGAGCAAATGTGTAATTTGTCCTACATATTATTATTATAAATACATAGTTATGAGTGCCTACCTAATTTATAATTGCTCAGTGTTTACCATTTCATATTGAATTTATTATGTTACAGATACACACGATGTTGTTAAAAGTAGCTACACTGGTCATACTTGGCTTAGCCCATAACGTATTAAGCCTGCCTCTATTGATATCTCAAGATCTGGATATAGCTGATGATACCATGTCTGTTGGTTCATACGTTCGAGAAGTTAGAGCTGCGGTAAGATTACTTAATTATTTATGAATTGAATTATAGCATTTAATTGATAATCCTTCTATGTATTAATTAAGCTTCTATAGGCAAGGGCAAATAGCACCTACATTTATATATTTACTAAAGCAGAGACTGGAAAATATATGTATCGAGGTGTCATAAACAACCAATAAGATTTCGGTCCTACGACATGAACTCAATAATTTTATTTACTTACCTCCGCATATCCTGTGCTCTGGTAGAAGACAGACCTTAATTAGGTCACGACATATATCTGTTACTTGGACGGAAAAACCTACCCTAGTTACACCTAATGTCATAGTTATCTTTGTTTAATATTGTCAAGAAGCCAATGACGAAATTAAAATACTTGACAAAAGATACCTCAAGGTCAAAGTGTCTGTATTAAAGGTTTATGATCTTTCATTTCATGATAGTTGTTGTCTAACTCATAATCCCCAGTATTTTTTTTATGCACGGGATATGAAGTTGTCTGATTTTACCTGATGGTAAGCAGAGTTACTAAGTCGATGGGGTAGGACAACACATTCTTGTTTACGACTATTAATCTCTCCCACTACGCCGGGCAAATGATGTGGTTACGAAATGAGCGACGACAAAGACAAATTTTCACTAGGAATCTATTTTAATAATCTTGCTGATCTATCGTTAAATATACTGCTGGTTTCGTAACCACAACCTGACAGGAAATTGATGCAATCCTAGTCTGTTAAAAACCAGAACCTGCAGACTAAATCCGAAACATGGCGAGATCACATGACAGTTTTTGCATCTGTAGTGGTAACGTGGCCGGTCGGTCGGCCTAGCGAAGTTATAGAGAAAGGCTACCTTCCACCTAGTAGATACCTACTAGAAGTAATTATGTGTGTGAAACTTAGGTATATAAATTCAATAAGTTAATAAGTTACCTTAATTTAGATATATAGAGTAGGCACCTATATTAACCATTTTTTTTTTAACTCCACAGCCAGATTACCATAGAACCTACGAAAACGATGGCGACGGTGAAATAGGATACTCCAGGAAGAAATCCGGAGGAGGCAAGAAGGGTTACCAGCATTTTGACAGCTTCCACAAAAAGGGGGGCGATGCTTACGAGTTTGAAAAGCAAGACTCCTACGGTCAAGACGACGGAGATCACCATGAGCAGGAGGGGGCCCATAGCGAGAAGAAAGAAAAGAAAGGTGATTTAAGACGTAGACCTCCCAAATTTATAAGACGACCTGTCAAATTCGTTAAAAGATTTTTGAGGTGGTTCTTTTAAATATCTTTTGTATTTACGAATTTTGCTTTGTTATATTTCTCTGAACATATGTTTTGTTAATAATGATTTAGTACCTAATATTATACTAAATTATAGTACTGTTTTTATTTTAATTTTTCGTTTTTTTTATTCCTTTTACATTTAATTTGATTAACAAGATTATATAATTTATATATTTTTTAAATAAAATTCTTAGCCATTCTAATTTCTAACTTTTTCTTTATTTCCAGCTGAAAAATATCAAGAGACCCCATCAGAGCATCACGAAGGCGAATATTATGAAGGAGAAGGCCAATCTGAATCGTAAGTTAATAATTACTTTGCACACTTTTTTCTTTATTGATATTTTTTTGGATTTTTGGCTTCCATATTAGGTGCACTTTGTAGGTAATTACTGTAACTAAATGCAACTGATTCAGTTTCTTTACCCATTTAAGCTTTTAGGTGTTAAATGTCAAAATACAATTATACTAGACACTTGTGTGGATGGCGCAAAACCTAATTAAGGTTCTTTTTTAAATCATTTTTCTGACATTCGAGGATGTAAAAAAATGAGATAAAATAAATATACTTTCTTGAATTGTCATTTTAGTAGATACATTTTGTGCACTGTTTTTTTTTCTTTTAATTTGAGCGCTGGATGCTACCTGATGGTAAGCAGACCTAAACAGTCCATGATCAATCGTTGTTGTTTCATTGATCGCTCTCACTATGCCCCACTTAGGCGGTTACGAAATAAGGGTCAAATATGATTTGCATTGCAAGTAAATCGTGATGTTTGTTCTGTTGTTGATATTTTATAATGAATTTAATTCTGCCCTTAATAATTTATTACTTTAATTTAGATAGGTACCCCGTACCTACTATTTTTATGATTACCTACAGTTAATTTTATAGTGTGACTAATGTAGAAGATCAGAAAAATAAAAAAACAATTTTCAAAATCATAATGTTAGTCGTTTTATTGTAGATTAGAAAGTTTATTCTAATGGATTCACTCTAATAGATTTAGTGCCAAAATAGTTTCAAGTTTAAAGCAAGTCTTTAATAAAAAAATCTATTAATGTTTCAGCAATGGAAGCTCCGAAGCTGAAAGTGACGGAAATGGTGGAGCAGAATCAGAAGGCCACGACGTATCCGATTATACTCTACCAGAAAAATATGAATATGGTACCGGAGATGAATACAACTTCTAGAAAACGTTTTGATAGTTTTCGTTTCTAAAGTTGTAACAAAATTTACAATATTTACTTCTTTGCCAAAGTCTTATTTCTAGTGTGTTTAAGTAAATAGATTTAGAAAATATATAAATCCTACTTATTTCAAAGAGTTTTTTACTTCAGACACATTTCTAATTGTTGTAAGTAGTGTTGCCAGATTTCAGACAGATGCTTAAATGGGCAAAAAAATACGGGTTTTCTGATTTTTTCCGGAACATTAAAAAAAAAATTGTTTAACAAGATTTCTGATGAACGGGCAACTAAAACATACTTTTGTAGGATTTAACATATTTAAGAATATTATTATTAAGAATATATATTAGGTATAAATAATGAAAATATTAAGGAAGGGTTCATTTATTTCGTACGAACGTTGCGTATGAGTAGGTACTGTAACAGACATTTTCGTGATGCTGGGGCTACATTAGCGGGCGAAGATTCGTGTCGCGTTGCCGCGCCAAAAACATCGTGTACGGACTCACGCGATGTTCTTGTCTATATCATCGCGTATGCCCGACACGATGTTTTTAGCGCTAACGCGACTTTTCATCGTGCTGGGGTATGTTGTTCTCTGTAGGGCGGCTGTGATTGTAGGTTATTCTATAACCTCGCTAGGCCGACCGACCGGTCTAGTTACCACCGCGCATACAGACCGCCCATACAAGTGCAAAATCCATCAAGTGGCCTAGTCATGTTTCGGTTTTAATCTGTGGGTTCACCGGTTTTCAGGAGACTAATGCATTAATTTCTTGTCGAGGTGGTAGTCTCCTTTCAGGGTGCGGTTACGAAATGGGTAGTTGAATTGACGATAAGGCAGTAAGTATATTAAAATATACTCGTAATGCCCCCAATTTCGTAATCGCATCATTTAGCCGGCATAGTGGGAGCGATCAATATTGTTTAAGAACAATTATTGATTGACCCCATTCATGGACTTTGTATGTCTGCTCACCACCAGGTAGATACAAAGTCACATGTCGTGCTCCAATAAAATAAAATAAATTACAATTGTACGAGTATCAGTTACAAAATAATATAAAAATAAGAAGATGGTGGATTACTACCATACATAGAAACCGAACGATTTAAGTATACTGCACAATTACTTTTTATGCATGTAGAGTTTAATGAATGTTGATGAAGCGGGTGATTTTTAAGGACCTGTGGAGAGAAATGGTCGATATTTTCATTACTCCACTCCATGTTTTACAAAAAACTCAAGCCCATCCGCTACAAAGTCTGGACGATAATGAAGTGACGTAGGTGTAGCCACCCAAGCGAATTTTGTTGCGACAAATCCCTTTGATGCGCGCCAGTTTATCGTAAGCGCCCCGATAATACATCGTCTTCGTCTGAATACTGCGCATTGCAACGATCTACCCGGCCACACTCATCGCGCTATCACGAATATTCGCTGTAGCCCGCTAATGTTGCACCAGCATGAGTAGTCATTAATTCTATCTTTCACGTTTTGACATTTGGTAGAAAGAGACGCGTTCCTTGAGTGAAAAGTGGAGATGAGTTAGAATAATCCACTTTATTATACTAAGATCACCTTTTCAGTCCGTCTGGCCATACCAATATTATAATAAGATGTCCATAGGCTGGGACCGTTATGCCTAGTTTATTCAATTTTTGTCAATAAATTATTTCGTACAATTTATCTGAAAAGTTTGAAATTCATATTGTTAGTTTTTTACACGACAATATCTATAAGTAGGTATCTGTTGGGAATACATCCTGGCCATTAATTAATTATTTTAGTTATAAGTTTTGACATAATATACTTCAGAATATATGGTGACTTACAAGACATATTAATGTGTTTTATTTACAATAATATAAAACTGAATATATAATATGGTGGCAGCGGTAAACTAATTAAATAATTTGAGAAAACTATACATAATAAAGAAAATATTAAAATTACATAAAAGGTACATAATTACTATATATTTAATAAAATGAGTACAGAGTTAGAAAGCTACGAAGTTAATCGTTCTACTAAACGATCAACTGGTATTCCTGTAGGTATAGAGCCAATATACATTCCAATAATATGTCTAAAACTTGGAAGGATTGGAATACATCCTTTACCATTTATCTTCGTGCGTCAGGGCTGTAAGAGGAGCCGGATAAAAGGAAGGTTGCACTATTTCTTCATAATATCGGAAAAGACGCTTTAAATATATTTTATTCTTTTGATATGGAAATTAATACTGTAACGTATTCGCTATTAGTGGAAAAATTTCAAAATTATTTTACACCAAAAACAAATATAACTATGGAGCGACATAAACTATTTAATAGAAAGCAAGAAGAAAATGAAAATATTGACGCTTATGCAACAGAGTTAAGAAACTTATCAATAAACTGTGAATTTGGAACTTTGCTAGATAGTTTGCTAAAGGATATTTTTAGTTGGAACCTTCATCCAAAAAATCAATATATTAGAGAACGATTACTTGCTGACAATTTACAAAGTCTAGATGACGTTGTCAAAAAATCTAAAATATACGAATCGTCAAAAGTCCAGGCACAAATATTACAAAATTATTGTAGCAGTAATGAATTTATTGGAAAAATATCTACACAACCTACTACAACCCACAATAATAAGTTTATTAAATCACCTCATATTTATGGAAGAGAATATCAAACTAACAATAATAGAAGTGGAAAATCTCCTATAAGGCAAAATGAAAATACACATAACTGTTGTGGTAAATGTGGAACACAACACGCTTTCAGAAATTGTCCTGCTTTTGGAGTAAAATGTCTAAAATGTAAAGGTGGAAATCACTATTCAAGATTTTGTAGATTTAAATCAATTAATGCAGTATCTACTAATGGAGATGAAGAAATATTCATTGGTTCTATTAATACTGTAAATAACACAGAAAATAATCTTTGGTATGTATATATAGAAATTAATAAAATTCAAGTTAAATGTCTGATTGATTCAGGATCTCAGGCAAATGTTATATCTTTAGAAAACTTTAATTTACTTAATATAGAATATGAATTTAAAATTAGCCCTAAAAAGTTATCGACATTTAGTGGTAATTCTGTACCCACAATAGGGTTATTCAATACAACAATTATATATAATAATTATAACTATAATATCACATTTCATGTTGTAGATATTTCATGTCAAACTATATTAGGCCTGGAAACTTCTAAACAATTAAAATTATTAAAGCGTGTATATAATGTTTCATTTGTAAATACTATTAATAATAGCATTTTAGATAGATATGATGACCTTTTTGTTGGATTAGGTACTTTGAAGGACTTTAAATGTCATTTGACATTAAAGCCTGATGTACTGCCTTATGTAGAAGCTTGCAGAAGGGTACCCTTTGCAATTCAGGATAATTAAAAAAATGAAATAAATAGAATGATAGAGATGAAGGTTATAGAAAAAGTGACTGAACCGACAGAATGGGTTAGCTCTTTTGTTTTAGAAGGTAAAGCAAATGGTAAATTAAGAATATGTATAGATCCTCGCAAATTAAATGAGGCTATTATCAGACATTATTTTCCATTACCAACACTTGACGAAATTAGGAATGACTTAGCAGGAGCTTCTTGTTTTTCAGTGGTGGATGCTAAAAGCGGCTTTTGGATGCTAAAATTAGATGAAGAATTGTTGTAGTTATTAGCAATCGCGTCCTATATTTATGGTATGAATTCAGGTAAAGTTATATTAAAAAGTTATGTGACATTAATTGTCACATTCTGAGTTGTCAATTAAAATGAAATGTACAATAATTTAAGTTTCTTTCTAATATATTATAATTTACAAGTAACTATGTGTATCTATTATTTAATACACCCCACAGTGGTTATGGGCCCAGAACCAAGATCAAAGTAAGATCCAGGGTTGGATTAGGGTCAAATTTAGATTGAGCCCAGAAAAAGGGAACCCGGGGGCATTGACATAAATAGTAAGGACGGGCCTCAAAACATGTTTCTTAAGTATTAAAACATTGGTGCTAAAATATCAATTTAGCACCAACGATACGTCAGTCTGTGTCAAGCAGCGGCAGCGAAAAGTACTCTAAATAACTTGCCAAGATCTCGTATTGTGTAGTAAAACGTTGCACAAATTACTCGACAAAGTTCAACAAAAAGAAAGACAATATATCTTATAATCGGATAGTCGAAAATTTCATATTTAAATGTTAAAAATATATATTTAGGTTATGTTTCATTCGTTCAATTTTAATGTATGGAGAGATTATTATCAACGACTTAACCTTGTAATGACGTTATATATTTTTACACCTAGAATACTTATACTGAATACAATAACATATGTCTCAAACAAAATTCGAATGAAAAAGTGTGAAACTTTAATAAAAGTTATGATTATCTATACTTATATTCTTAAGCTGAAGATTTTGTTTGTATTATGTTTGAACGCGCTAATCTCAAGAACTACTTGTCCTATTTGAAAAATTGTTTTTGTGTTATAACTCCTGTTTAACCTGTTAATATAACCCCCTGTATAAAAATGACCTATACCTACGTAGCCTTCTCGCTATGTATAGGCTATTAAAATATTTATTTTTATACAGACGGCTAAGATATTCGTAATTATACGGGTTACCTATTCGGATTTTAAAGAAACTCTTAGAAAAAGTTTTGATATATAACAGATAGGTGAAAATTAATCAAAGATGCGCATTTTTGCTTCATAATAAAACATATAGTTGCATTAAAATATATACGATTTTTATTGGGGATTTAAAGTTGCAGTTCTAAAACAATTGTTTTTTTTTCTAATAGTTTTTTTTAAAGATTTCCTGCTAATGATATAAGAAGGGAAGTATAGACTCGTATTAAATAGAAAGATTGGCCTTGAAACTGTCACTGTCAGCATTGTAAATAAAAAAAAATAGACACAAACTTAGATTTTCAATATTAATTTTTTGAAAACCAGTTTAAAAAAAAAGTTTATCTTAATTATAAAATTAGGACATTTTATTATTTCGCCAGAAGCTCATGCTGTATGTTTTAGAGATGATGTTTTGGAGCAACCTTTTAATATACCAACATTGTTGAATTTTTAATATACTCGTAAGTTAATATATTGCTATATAATATTGCAAAGTAAATAATATTTATCAATGATGGTTATTTTTCCGTTGTTGTTCGGTACTGTTGGCTCACTGTATCCATTATCGCTCTTTGTGTTAGAGTAAACTCCTTCTAATACAAATAATTTTCACTTAATGAGAGCTAAACTGTACCTAATTTAACTACATAAATATATTAATATTTTATAAATAAATACCTTTCAGGTGACACCCCACATGACCCAATTAGTTCCAAATTTATTTATTTTACTATTTACACCCTTTTTCACTCGAGCCTATAAGTAACTATGACTTATACCATTTTGGATGAATGTGGGTTAACAATATTTATAACTATTCCAAATTTCAAGTCAGTCGGACGATTAGTTCTCGAGATATTTGACGCTAAGATGTAGATTCATAGACAGACTAATTGATAAACATACATATCGATATACAAACACCTGAGTCATATTCACATATTTATGAAAAAAAAAACGGAAACATAAAAATAAACTATGAAAATGAAAAATAATAGTTTGGTTAATTAAATTGGTGCGCCCTTACAACGTCACATCATACTAAGTATTAGTTCAAATTCTTACCGCTAGTGGCGCTAGTTGTCACTTTATTGACAAAAAATCGTTGGGTTTTTGTATGAAAGGGCCTATCTTGATATTTATATCTATGCCCGGGGGTAAGCTTGCACAGACTAGGTATGCTGATGGATTTTTAAATTTATCCAAAAGGTATTATTGAAAATTATTAGTTCAATATATATTAATACCATGGCTGATGGTGAGGGATTGGACCACTGGCGTTGCGTCGACGTTGTTTTCAGGCGCTTCGCTTACTGCTATTAAACTGTTAAGAGGTAAAGATGGATATGTACAGTGGAGGTTTAAAATGAAAATGTATTTAATTCATGAAGGTCTTTGGGAAACAGTTGTTGGTTATCCGTCCACTGATACTAAGCCTACGTCTATCCGATCCATGAGGGATATGAAGGCATGGTCCAAAATATGCTTAACGTTAGATGGAGCAGCAATTACTCACGTTAGAAGTTGTGAAACTGCTAAGGAGGTTTGGGACACACTTGCCAAGATATATGAGGATACAGGTATGGGAAGTCGTTTGGTTTTAGAGAGAAGATTGTATAGATTGCATTTAAGTGAATTTGACAACATTGAGAAGTATATTTGTGCTGTTACTGAAGTAGCACAGGACTTGGCTGATATCGGTAAAAAGATCGATGATACCAGTATTGGTGCAATATTACTAGGTGGTTTGACTGATGAGTATCAACCTATTGTAATGGCATTGGAGAATTCAGGTATTGAAGTTACGAGTGAGTTGGTTAAAACTCGTTTATTGAATGAGATGTCTAAACAGGAAGACCGAGGTATTGCTTCTGCATTAGGTATAAAGTCTAATAAGAAGAATAATCGGCAAATTATATGTTTCGAATGTAAGGAGCCAGGACATAAGCGTCCGGATTGTCCGAAACGTAGATGTAATAATATTGTTTGTTATGATTGTAAACAACCGGGACACAAGCGTCCAGATTGTCCAAATAAGAAGAGGAATGATGTTATGCATCATAAAACAGGATTTAAAGCTTTGAGTATTGATAATATTAATAAGAGAGAGTGGTATATAGACTCTGGAGCAACAGCTCATATGACTTCGTGTAATGATTGGTTAGTGAATATAAATAATAAGCACTGTGACAAAACAGTGACGGTAGCTAATAATGATAAGTTGCGTACTGATTGTTCAGGTGATATTTTGTTTAATTGTAATAATACTGTAAATACTATAAAAGATGTAATTTATGTACCTAACTTGAATTCAAACCTAATTTCCGTTAGCAAAGTAGTTGAAAAGGGGCTATGTGTAGTGTTTGATCGGTATGGTTGTAAAATGTATGGTAATACTAATTTTTCTGTTCAAGGTGATGTTATTTTTGAAGCTTCGTTAAGTGATGGTCTTTATAAAATGAAAACTGATGTTATTTTAGAAGAACAAGCTAAGAATGTTTCTGCTATTGACAGTTATAAGTTGTGGCACCGACGACTCGGACATTTATGTCGAATTGGCATGGATTTGTTGAGAAAAGGTTTGGCTACAGGTTTTGATTTTAGATCCATCGATAATAGTCCTTGTATTGCATGTATAGAAGGCAAACAGACTCGAAAACCATTTAAGAAGGTTAAGTATCGTAAAGCTAGAAAGTTTTTGGAATTGATACACTCGGATGTGTGTGGACCTTTTGATGTGGATTCTTTAGAAGGTAATAAATATGTTTTGTTTTTTGTTGACGACTTTAGTCGTATGGTATTTGTTTATTTTTTGAAGCATAAGTCAGAAGTAAAAAATAAATTTGTAGATTTTGTAAATATTGTCGAAAGGGAGACTGAACATAAAGTTAAGGTTCTTCGTAGTGACAATGGTACCGAGTATGTTAATAAAGATTTAGAGGCTTTTATGTCTGCTCGGGGTATCGTTCATCAAACGACGGTTGCGTATACACCGCAACAAAACGGTCTTGCAGAGAGGACGAATCGTAGTATTGTTGAGAAGGCTAGGTGTCTGCTGCAAGATTCGAAGCTTAGTAAAGGTTTTTGGGAAGAAGCCATTAGGACTTCTGTTTATTTAAAGAATCGTTCACCGTATAAGACTTTAAATAATACTCTTTATGAACGATGGTATGGTATAAAGCCGGATTTAAGTCATTTGAGAATATTTGGTTGTAGGGCATATGTACGTATTGATAATTGTAAAAAGTTAGATTCTAAAAGTAAAGAATATATTTTTGTTGGTTATTGTGAAAATTCAAAGGCATATAAATTTCGTGATCCTTTATATATTCGTAAGGTTGTGAAGGCGAGAGACGTTATATTTCTAGAAGATACTTTTAATACTGTATATGTATATGTATCATCACGGGTGCCTTACGGCGCCCAAGACCGCCTGGACGGCCCCAGGGTACCCAGCGGAGGGGTTTTAATCCCACCTCGTCGTAGCCGATGGTATGAGTCTACACCGAACAAGTGGCTACCTCGTTGCGATGTTTTGAATAGACTTAATAACTCATCTATAAACAGTTTCACAAGTTGGTATAGTGTTAATCATAATAATCATAGTTAGTATCAATTTAGCACCAACGATACGTCAGTCTGTGTCAAGCAGCGGCAGCGAAAAGTACTCTAAATAACTTGCCAAGATCTCGTATTGTGTAGTAAAACGTTGCACAAATTACTCGACAAAGTTCAACAAAAAGAAAGACAATATATCTTATAATCGGATAGTCGAAAATTTCATATTTAAATGTTAAAAATATATATTTAGGTTATGTTTCATTCGTTCAATTTTAATGTATGGAGAGATTATTATCAACGACTTAACCTTGTAATGACGTTATATATTTTTACACCTAGAATACTTATACTGAATACAATAACATATGTCTCAAACAAAATTCGAATGAAAAAGTGTGAAACTTTAATAAAAGTTATGATTATCTATACTTATATTCTTAAGCTGAAGATTTTGTTTGTATTATGTTTGAACGCGCTAATCTCAAGAACTACTTGTCCTATTTGAAAAATTGTTTTTGTGTTATAACTCCTGTTTAACCTGTTAATATAACCCCCTGTATAAAAATGACCTATACCTACGTAGCCTTCTCGCTATGTATAGGCTATTAAAATATTTATTTTTATACAGACGGCTAAGATATTCGTAATTATACGGGTTACCTATTCGGATTTTAAAGAAACTCTTAGAAAAAGTTTTGATATATAACAGATAGGTGAAAATTAATCAAAGATGCGCATTTTTGCTTCATAATAAAACATATAGTTGCATTAAAATATATACGATTTTTATTGGGGATTTAAAGTTGCAGTTCTAAAACAATTGTTTTTTTTTCTAATAGTTTTTTTTAAAGATTTCCTGCTAATGATATAAGAAGGGAAGTATAGACTCGTATTAAATAGAAAGATTGGCCTTGAAACTGTCACTGTCAGCATTGTAAATAAAAAAAAATAGACACAAACTTAGATTTTCAATATTAATTTTTTGAAAACCAGTTTAAAAAAAAAGTTTATCTTAATTATAAAATTAGGACATTTTATTATTTCGCCAGAAGCTCATGCTGTATGTTTTAGAGATGATGTTTTGGAGCAACCTTTTAATATACCAACATTGTTGAATTTTTAATATACTCGTAAGTTAATATATTGCTATATAATATTGCAAAGTAAATAATATTTATCAATGATGGTTATTTTTCCGTTGTTGTTCGGTACTGTTGGCTCACTGTATCCATTATCGCTCTTTGTGTTAGAGTAAACTCCTTCTAATACAAATAATTTTCACTTAATGAGAGCTAAACTGTACCTAATTTAACTACATAAATATATTAATATTTTATAAATAAATACCTTTCAGGTGACACCCCACATGACCCAATTAGTTCCAAATTTATTTATTTTACTATTTACACCCTTTTTCACTCGAGCCTATAAGTAACTATGACTTATACCATTTTGGATGAATGTGGGTTAACAATATTTATAACTATTCCAAATTTCAAGTCAGTCGGACGATTAGTTCTCGAGATATTTGACGCTAAGATGTAGATTCATAGACAGACTAATTGATAAACATACATATCGATATACAAACACCTGAGTCATATTCACATATTTATGAAAAAAAAAACGGAAACATAAAAATAAACTATGAAAATGAAAAATAATAGTTTGGTTAATTAAATTGGTGCGCCCTTACAACGTCACATCATACTAAGTATTAGTTCAAATTCTTACCGCTAGTGGCGCTAGTTGTCACTTTATTGACAAAAAATCGTTGGGTTTTTGTATGAAAGGGCCTATCTTGATATTTATATCTATGCCCGGGGGTAAGCTTGCACAGACTAGGTATGCTGATGGATTTTTAAATTTATCCAAAAGGTATTATTGAAAATTATTAGTTCAATATATATTAATACCATGGCTGATGGTGAGGGATTGGACCACTGGCGTTGCGTCGACGTTGTTTTCAGGCGCTTCGCTTACTGCTATTAAACTGTTAAGAGGTAAAGATGGATATGTACAGTGGAGGTTTAAAATGAAAATGTATTTAATTCATGAAGGTCTTTGGGAAACAGTTGTTGGTTATCCGTCCACTGATACTAAGCCTACGTCTATCCGATCCATGAGGGATATGAAGGCATGGTCCAAAATATGCTTAACGTTAGATGGAGCAGCAATTACTCACGTTAGAAGTTGTGAAACTGCTAAGGAGGTTTGGGACACACTTGCCAAGATATATGAGGATACAGGTATGGGAAGTCGTTTGGTTTTAGAGAGAAGATTGTATAGATTGCATTTAAGTGAATTTGACAACATTGAGAAGTATATTTGTGCTGTTACTGAAGTAGCACAGGACTTGGCTGATATCGGTAAAAAGATCGATGATACCAGTATTGGTGCAATATTACTAGGTGGTTTGACTGATGAGTATCAACCTATTGTAATGGCATTGGAGAATTCAGGTATTGAAGTTACGAGTGAGTTGGTTAAAACTCGTTTATTGAATGAGATGTCTAAACAGGAAGACCGAGGTATTGCTTCTGCATTAGGTATAAAGTCTAATAAGAAGAATAATCGGCAAATTATATGTTTCGAATGTAAGGAGCCAGGACATAAGCGTCCGGATTGTCCGAAACGTAGATGTAATAATATTGTTTGTTATGATTGTAAACAACCGGGACACAAGCGTCCAGATTGTCCAAATAAGAAGAGGAATGATGTTATGCATCATAAAACAGGATTTAAAGCTTTGAGTATTGATAATATTAATAAGAGAGAGTGGTATATAGACTCTGGAGCAACAGCTCATATGACTTCGTGTAATGATTGGTTAGTGAATATAAATAATAAGCACTGTGACAAAACAGTGACGGTAGCTAATAATGATAAGTTGCGTACTGATTGTTCAGGTGATATTTTGTTTAATTGTAATAATACTGTAAATACTATAAAAGATGTAATTTATGTACCTAACTTGAATTCAAACCTAATTTCCGTTAGCAAAGTAGTTGAAAAGGGGCTATGTGTAGTGTTTGATCGGTATGGTTGTAAAATGTATGGTAATACTAATTTTTCTGTTCAAGGTGATGTTATTTTTGAAGCTTCGTTAAGTGATGGTCTTTATAAAATGAAAACTGATGTTATTTTAGAAGAACAAGCTAAGAATGTTTCTGCTATTGACAGTTATAAGTTGTGGCACCGACGACTCGGACATTTATGTCGAATTGGCATGGATTTGTTGAGAAAAGGTTTGGCTACAGGTTTTGATTTTAGATCCATCGATAATAGTCCTTGTATTGCATGTATAGAAGGCAAACAGACTCGAAAACCATTTAAGAAGGTTAAGTATCGTAAAGCTAGAAAGTTTTTGGAATTGATACACTCGGATGTGTGTGGACCTTTTGATGTGGATTCTTTAGAAGGTAATAAATATGTTTTGTTTTTTGTTGACGACTTTAGTCGTATGGTATTTGTTTATTTTTTGAAGCATAAGTCAGAAGTAAAAAATAAATTTGTAGATTTTGTAAATATTGTCGAAAGGGAGACTGAACATAAAGTTAAGGTTCTTCGTAGTGACAATGGTACCGAGTATGTTAATAAAGATTTAGAGGCTTTTATGTCTGCTCGGGGTATCGTTCATCAAACGACGGTTGCGTATACACCGCAACAAAACGGTCTTGCAGAGAGGACGAATCGTAGTATTGTTGAGAAGGCTAGGTGTCTGCTGCAAGATTCGAAGCTTAGTAAAGGTTTTTGGGAAGAAGCCATTAGGACTTCTGTTTATTTAAAGAATCGTTCACCGTATAAGACTTTAAATAATACTCTTTATGAACGATGGTATGGTATAAAGCCGGATTTAAGCCATTTGAGAATATTTGGTTGTAGGGCATATGTACGTATTGATAATTGTAAAAAGTTAGATTCTAAAAGTAAAGAATATATTTTTGTTGGTTATTGTGAAAATTCAAAGGCATATAAATTTCGTGATCCTTTATATATTCGTAAGGTTGTGAAGGCGAGAGACGTTATATTTCTAGAAGATACTTTTAATACTGTATATGTATATGTATCATCACGGGTGCCTTACGGCGCCCAAGACCGCCTGGACGGCCCCAGGGTACCCAGCGGAGGGGTTTTAATCCCACCTCGTCGTAGCCGATGGTATGAGTCTACACCGAACAAGTGGCTACCTCGTTGCGATGTTTTGAATAGACTTAATAACTCATCTATAAACAGTTTCACAAGTTGGTATAGTGAAACCGGGACCGACAGCTTAACGTGCTCTCCGAGGCACTATAGTGGTGTTGTCAAACAAATGTACATAATTTTTTTAATTAAAAACTCATTGGTACACACCGGGATATGAACCAGGGACCTAAGTGTTTTTAAGCCCAAGGTCTAACCAACAAGGCCACCACGTATATAATTTTAATACTGTGTGTGAATCAAAAGAAGCATATAGTGAAAGTAATGTAGAATTGATTTTATCGCCAGGATCTTCAGAGCGTCGTGAATTGGTTGCTGAAGATGTAGTTGTTGCTGATATCGATCCTGCTACTGTTACTAATGTAGAGTCAGTAGAGGAGAATGTGTTGACTAATGTTGATGTTGATGCGTGTCGCAACATAAATAATGAAGATGAATGTGAAGACGTGTTCGTAGATCCTGTTGATGTTCCAATGTCTGAAGGAAGGAGGTATCCACAGCGTGAACGCATTAAAAAGTCGTTTTCTGATTTTCACTTGTATAAAAGTAAACAGGAAGACGGTAAGCAGTCTAAAATGAAAACACAATGGTTTATTTGTCTAGGTTCTTGTGTGCAAATCAGTTGATATTTTTGAATAATAAAATTGTCAATTGTCATTATATGATTGACAACTGATGTTCGTTTGACATAAGGTTTGTTCTACATTGGTTATTTCGGTTTAGGGTTGTTTTACAATGGTGTTGAATTTAGTTATTTTATTTTAGGGTTATTTAACATTGATGTTTGAACTTAGGATTGTTTTACATTAATGTAGGAACTTAGGGTTGTCGTTTATTATTGTTGGTGTTTTGTTCTTCATATAGGCACTTGATTGAGAGGGGGTGTTGTAGTTATTAGCAATCGCGTCCTATATTTATGGTATGAATTCAGGTAAAGTTATATTAAAAAGTAATGTGACATTAATTGTCACATTCTGAGTTGTCAATTAAAATGAAATGTACAATAATTTAAGTTTCTTTCTAATATATTATTATTTACAAGTAACTATGTGTATCCATTATTTAATACACCCCACAAGAATCTTCCAAACTTTGCACTTTCATTACTCCTGAAGGACGATTCAAATTTCTTAGATTACCTTTTGGTATTAATGCAGCTCCAGAAATATTCCATAGAGAAATGGTAATGCGATTTAATGATCTTGAAGGGGTTAAAGTTATGATGGATGACTTCCTTATATTTGGTAAAACAGTTGAAGAGCATAATGAAAGGTTAGAAAATGTCTTTAAACGAGTACGGGAGTTAGGAATAAAATTTAACAAAGAAAAGTCACAAATCTGTGTACAAGAAGTAAAATATTTAGGGCACATTTTTAGTAAAGAAGGTATGAAAATTGATAATTCACGAATAAGCGCTATTGTCAATATGCCAAAACCTGTAAATGTTGCAGATCTACAAAGATTTCTAGGTATGATCAACTATTTAGGCCCCTTTATTAAAAATCTATCAGATCAAACTATAAACTTGCGAAAATTATTAACAAAAGATATATCTTGAAAATGGCTAGATCAACATGAAGATGAATTTAATAATTTAAAAGATCTTATAACAAAAGCTCCTATTTTAACACATTTTGACAGAAACAAACAGTTGATATTATCTGTTGATTCTTCAAAATTTGCCATGGGAGCTGTGATTTCACATGACAAACATATAGCTTATGCTTCGGCAAGCTTAACAAGTTCTCAACAAAATTACTCTCAAATAGAGAAGGAATTATGGCTTTGCTCTTTGGATGTACAAAGTTTCATCAATACATTTATGGGCATAAAATCATAGCAGAAACAGATCATAAACCGATCGTATCTTTATTTAAAAAGGCACTATATAAAATTCCTCCTCGACTTCAGAGAATTATGTTGAGACTACAACCATATGACTTGGACGTTATATATAAGCCAGGTAAATATTTGTATGTCCCTGATACTTTGTCTCGCGCTCCCTTAGCAGATAATGCTTTGATTGATATTGAAAAAGATATTGATCTTCATATAAATTTAATTATATCATCTCTTAATCTTAGTACAGAAAATATTACTAAAATCAGTAATTATACAAAAAATGATGAAGTATTACAAAAAATTATACACTATTGTAATAATGGATGGCCAGAACATAAAAAAATGGTCAATGACTTAGTGAAGCCCTATTTTGCTATTAAAGACGATATACAAATTATTGAAAATATTGTATTTAATTTAAATTCTATTATAATTCATCGTTTATTAAGAAATGATATGTTAAAACTTATACATGAGGGTCATCAAGGCATAAATAGTTGCAAAAAACTAGCTAAAGAATCTATGTATTGGCCAAATATTAATAGTGATATAGAAAACTTTATTAGCCAATGTGAAATATGCCAAACTTATGCTAGAAACAATACTAAAGAGCCTTTAATATGTCATGATTATAAACTTCTGCCCTGGAATAAAGTCGGTGTTGATCTGTTTGAATTAGATAAAAAGATGTATTTAATAGTTGTAGATTACTTTTCAAAATATATCGAGTTAGCTCTTTTAAATGATAAATATACAAGTAATATTATAATAACTCATTTAAATTCTTTTTTTGCTAGGCATGGTATACCGGAAATAATGATGTCTGATAATGGCCCACCATTTAATTCAAATTTGTTTAAACTTTTTGTAGAATCTTGGGGAATAAAACATATAACATCTAGTCCATATCACAGTAAATCTAATGGGTTGGTAGAAAGAAATGTTGGCACAATTAAAAATATTAAAAAAAAATGTTCAGTTGATAATACTGATCCTTATATAGCATTATTAAACTATAGAAACACTTCTAAAAAGTGTAACTACTCTCCTGCACAGATGTGCATGTCTAGAGTTCTAAGATGTAAATTGCCAATGGTTGATGAGTATTTAAAACCACAACTATATGATTATGAAAAAATCAAACAAAACATTGAGGTAGATCAGCAACATATGAAACTTTATTACAATAAACACTGTAAAGAATTAGAACCACTACTAGTAGAAGATAGAATAATGTTTAAGAAGCATCCAGAATCTAAATGGTATCCAGGCGTCATAATTCGCGTTGACTCAGAGCCTAGGTCTTATACTATTGAAAGCCCAGAAGGAATATTCCGGAGGAATAGATTCCTTATTCGAAAAACTTCGCATATCATTTAAAATGATGAAGACAATGTTTATATAACACAAAATACTTCAACTCCTGTAATGCCTTTACCTTCTGAAACAAATCAAAATTATAATAATGATTATGATACTCCTTTAACGTCTTGTTTGTGATTATAAATTAAACAGAGTTTTAATAGTTTATTTTTAATTTAGGCATTGGATACTCATTTTATTTTTTGTTTTTTTATAAAAGGAGGCATGTGTATATGGTATTTATTCCAAATTTATAGTATTTTACTTATGTAACTTAGAAAGTTTTATTAAGAGTTTTATTAAGATAAAAGGGGAGATGTTGGGAATACATCCTGGCCATTAATTAATTATTTTAGTTATAAGTTTTGACATAATATACTTCAGAATATATGGTGACTTACAAGACATATGAATGTGTTTTATTTACAATAATATAAAACTGAATATATAATAGTATCTAAGGTACAAAATGTATTAAAATTTCCAGCGGTCATATTCTGAGGCTCTACCATGGGTTTGCTCGTTGTATTAACGTAACGTATTCGAATACGTATACGTGAGCAACAACCAATAGGAACGCTTTGTTTTTGGTAACAGGATTGAATAAAGCGATCCTATTGGTTGTTGCTCACGTATACGTATTTGAATACGCTACAATGCGCAAACCCATGGTAAAGCCTCTGTTACTTATAATGGAAACGTTAGTGTAGTCAAAATAATTTAATGCAGTTTTATTACATTTTAACATACCCAACTTACCTTCACAGAAATAACACTTTTCTCTATCCGGTTTATTTTAAAACTTTTCCTAAGAAAGTCTTAAAACACAAACACCCTGAATAATATACCCTACAATGAAAAGTCGCGTTGGCGCGCCAAAAACATCGTGTCGGGCGATGATGTAGACAATAACATCGCGTGAGCCCGAAAACGATGTTTTTGGCCCGATAACGCGACACGAATCTTCGCCCGCTAATGTAGCCCCAGCAATATGGCGCGGCTACATTAGCGGGCTACGGCGAATATTCGTGATAGCGCGATGAGTGTTGCCGGGTAGATCGTTGCAATGCGCAGTATTCGGACGAAGACGATATATTATCGGGGCACTGTGATGTATGTAGGCGCGATGATGTAGACAAAAACATTGCGTGAGCCCGAACACGATGTTTTTGGCGCGACAACGCGACGCGTATCTTCGCCCGCTAATGTAGCCGCGCCATTAATACAAAAATATCTGTCGATTTTTGAAGGAGGGGTACAACGCACTCATCAATACATCTGCCAATGAGCGATAAGAAAAACGCTAATTACGCACACATCAACACTAATTGACAGCCTCCGTAGACTAGTGGTTACGTTGAATCCGGAGGTCGTGGGATCGATACCCACCCATGGCAAATAAATATTAGTACGTTTTTATGAACAGTTTGTCATGGTCTGGGTGTTTATAAAATATAATATGTATTATTTAATTATTTATAATTGTTCTAATATGTTTAAATGCAAACCTTTATTTTTAATGGCGTGAAGATTTTTGAATTTATTTATTATCTCATTGTTTGTGGTACACATAGTACAAGCCTAGAGCTTAATGTGTGACCATAGCAATTTGTGTAAATTGTCCTAAATAAAAAAATATAAAATAGTGTTCAAATATTGTAAAAACTTACATTTACATGTAGTAGTAGGTACACGTCAACGGCTAGGGCTACCCAAATGTCGATATACCTATCACATTTCGATAAAATAAGGAATTCACAATAAAACAAAAATAAATTAAGTAATATTTAGTTACAAATTTTATTTATTAATAAAGGTAGAAATTTGTACTACTTACCTTAAAAAATCGAGACAGTAGGTAAGTATGTGTTAATTATAATATTTTTCGTTTTTCGAGTTTTTAGTTAACTATAATTATATTATCATTCCAGATTTAAAACAACTACAAGATTAATAATTGATAACTATATATTAGGTATAGGTAACAATTATAATGCAATAATAATAACAATAGTTATTTCGCTGATGTGGTTATTTATTTGTTGTGTTGAAATGTTACGGGTTTTTATGATTTGAATGTATAATAGATGATATGCTAGGGATTGAAATTATATTTTGCACACCACATGTTGGTAGAACTAATTATTCCAATGTAACAACTTTTGTAAACCATATTCTGGCAAATAAAGAATTTATTATTATTATTATTATTATTATTATTATTATTATTCGCGAGACTAATAACGAATTTTATTTATTTCCTATATTAATAATAATTATTGATCCCATTTAAACCACAATAAATACTACAATAAAATTAAATATTAAAACTAAAAAAAAATACAATATTGTATTTTTTTTTGTTTTTTTTTATATATTTTTCATAGTGGCATAGTGGGAGCGATGTTTAGCAACAAATAATTAATCTTTTCCATTTATAGACTATCATCACATATATACAAATTCACATGCCGTGCTCCAATATTATATATTTTTAATTACCTACATGTAAAATATAACATCCTACAACATTGTCAATATTAGTTTGATATACCTACTTAAATAAAAAAAATGCTAATATACTTAATGTAACAAGAGCCTTACGGGACAAACACATCGTGGTATAAGATGTTTTGCCAGGAAGTGATCATAAATCGATCAAATGGCACTGTTTTGAACGGAATAGACCTTTTTTTGCAAAACCGCCTCCACATTTCTTTTAAACTTGAATCCTTATAAAATTTCAAAAATAAAATAATTCAAGTTCTAAATACCAGTAAGAGAATCAGTCGTTGATTTTTTTTTTCGGAATCATCTAAATATATACAGGGTGAATTTGAAAGGATGTACTTTGGGCTAATATGAGGTTCTGCTGATCAAATCGAACAACTTTTCCCATGGAACCATGTGCCGCAAATGAAAAAAAATTGTGGCTTCCCCATACAAATTGGTCATTTTAACATTAGTAGTTTGTATGGAGAAGGCAATTTTTTTTTTCATTTGCGGCACATGGTTCCATGGGAAAAGTTGTTCGTATTGATCTATCAACGCACAGCCCAAACCACTGAACGGATCGGACTGAAATGCTGCAGGTAGATGTTATGACGTAGGCATCCGCTAAGAAAGGATTTTAATAAATTCTACCCCCTAGGGGATAAAATAGAGGATGAAAGTTTGTATGATAAAAAAATAACTATTCCACGCGGACGAAGTCGCGAGCACAGCTAGTAATAATATATAATAGTATAGCTAATTTGACATAAAAAAAAACAAAATGTATAATGTATGATATTATTCAATGTTACCTAATTAATTTATCGATATGACATATTGCCAATGCGACGTGAACAACACTAATTTTAAGCGAGGCGGCTAAATGTCGGATTCTTTGGTCGACTGATCCAATTTTTTTACGGAGTGTGAAGAACTGTCGGTAGCTTGCTTGATCGATCGACAGAGTGTAATAGACGATTTTATGAATTTTGTGTAAAACTCCGTTTAATTTGATAAAATAATATTAATTAGAAATAAAAACATATGAAAAGTAACACTATCCTTTAGAAAATTTGATGACCTAGACCGCTTTTTGTATCAAAAAACTGAGCAATAGGACAACTTTGCTTAGTCGCGTTCTCTCGAGAGGTAAATTTGATCTGGCAAAAAATCCATATACAATGAGGAGTTTTCTTTTTGCCGGTTCCAAAATATTCCACTAGATGGCAGCAGGAAAGATATCCACAAAAACTGTCAAAAAAGGCGGTTTCTATACTTGAGTCTGAGTAGTCTATCCTTGCGGTCCGATTCACGGCGAAATCGATGTCAGCGCTGTCAGCACCGGTCCGTATGAGCGTAAGCGCGCTAACGATAGATGAGTTGACATTAATAGTGACGTCATTACAGACGCCATATTGGACTTACAGTGATTTTGCTTCTGGGTGAAATCGCTGTAAACGCTGTCAGAATGACATTTATCTAGTAATATGTTTTTAAGGAAAGTAATAAAATTCCCGAAATAATTTTAAAGTAGACAATTAAAAGTGTTGTGTTCTCATTTATTTAGCTATTTATGTAAATAAATATACAAAATACTTACATTAAAATTCATAAATTTGTTATGGCGTTTTATTTGACATTCAAACAGAGTGAGATTAGCATATGTTTTAGTTGCGAGATAGAGGAAGATACAAGTGATGTTCTTGTGAGCGCTCTTAATCACTAGTCCGATTCATTAGCACGCTAATAGCGCCGTGAGTGGTCTCATCGCGCTTTTTGAATCGGACCGGTGGTTATGAACGTCAGCGCTGACAGCGGTGTTATCGCCATTCGGACCGTGAGGTATATTTCTATATAGACTACTCAAATATAGACTCTAAATTCTCTATGAATTAAAACTAAATTTTGGTATTGCAAGACGTGTTATATTTTTACCATATTTTGTCACTTTTATATGTATCTACTTACTCGTTATTCTTGCTCTCTATAATCTTTAGTAGATACCCTGTAAAGAAAAGCTTCGTAAAAAAGACTATGGTACCTTAGAAATTCAAATTTAATTACTAATATTATTATGATGATATTTAAAAGAAAAAATATTGCTTAAGTTGGTGCCGTAAGGCAAAGTGCTCAGTATATTAGTGTATATGTTAAACAAAGTTAAGTAAATTTGATAAATTTTTCGTATAAAGGTATTTGTTTTCCTATTTACCCAAAATTTTGGGTGTATTTTATATATTACCGCTATCTATTTTGACAGTTTTTGTAGATAGCGACTAAACACCATCTGTTGCGTTAAATAATAACTACTGGAAAACTCTTCATTAGTTTTTATAACGCACAGGCACTTTTGTGCCTGTGATTCGACAGAGGGGAATTGATGCATATGGCTACTCTGCTCTGGGCTTTACGGTGGCCGCGTTGCTCTATGGCTTGCCATTTCTATTTTTTCACCATTATATTTGATGTGAAGTTTTTTATGTTGAGTGCCCTTATTATAGAACCGTATGTAATTCGTTTTACTTATATTCATTTTTAGACAATGCATATATAATATGCTATATTTAACCATGTCACCACATTTTTAATAGTTATATTAATACCTTATACCGTGAATAAAGATTCATTAATTTATTCATTCATCCTTAAAACGTGAACTTTAGATTATGAAAATGACGATTTCCGCTATTAGCAAGCTGTCCTCCAATGAGAGTAGTTTTTCTCCTTCTCTGATTGGAGGAGGATTTAAGAAGTTAGGCCGACCGACCGGTCTCGCTTGGAGATATATAATAGGGAGGTGCCCATGGCCCTTAAATCGCCTCCCCAGATCTGCAGGCTTATTCGCTAATTTTGACAGATAAAAGTGGACAACATAAAGTGATGATCACCGAGCTCAGTGATCAACCGAACATTCTGTTGTTTTGGTATTCAGTAACGCTTTCATGTCACGTGATCCTTCGGTGACGAACCTATACTATCGACATGAAATTGTTACAACTATAACTATTACCCGACTTATTTGATATCCTTGGTTACACGAAATAATTGAGCGACACTTGTATATTCTTAATTTTTGCGGCGAATACGATCGCCACTTGAGTTGTCAAAAATGCGGAGTGGAAGTGTTTATAGGTGGATACTTCGAGAAACATAAAAACATCCACTTGAAACTCTTAGATATGAACTAAATACTGGGAATTTTAGAAATAATGTTTTGTGTGAAGTGCTTTTTATTAAATTGTTAACAATGATAGTTCCGAGTACAGTCTTCCTCGTTGCGTCGTCTGATTGTATACCAAATACATCCAATTAGCAAGGTGTTTGTTAAATTGAAGTTCTACTAGGTACATTTTATCGTTTACAGGTATTTTACGATTTTATTCAATTTTAGAATGCCGGCTAGCAGGCGCATCTCTCAAAGGCAGCTTGAGGTGTTGTTGGATTTCGCAGAGGCCAACAAAGACGTCGCCTTAGGTCGATGTACTCGTGGGCCTCAGGCAAGCCAATTAACCTAGCGAGCCTGGGAGACTGTTGCCATCAAACTAAATTCTGTAGCAGATGGAGTCACTTAAACTGCCGAACAGTGGCGTAGGGTAAGTTAATTAACTGTTAAAAGTTGTTAAGAACCTTAAAGCCACCTTTGTTTTTATCAACACGAAATTTTTATAGTACTGGGTAGAGTGCCCCTTAGCCATAGTATATTCAGTCATACTCCACACAGGCGGAGTTTCTTCATTCACAAATAAAATAAGCCTATATTACTCAGGGATAATGTAGCATTCTAATGGTGAATAGGTAAACTGATTTATGAAGGATGTTCATTAGAGTTATAACTAGCTGCTGCTAACGGCTCCACCTACTCAGACTTTGCCTCTTAGCCATAGTCATACTCCAAACAGGCGGAGCCTCGTTCACAAATAAAATAAGCCTATATTACTCAGGGATAATGTAGCATTCCAATAGTGAAAGAATTTATAGCTGTCCAGTAGTTTTGGAATGTATTACTTACAAACATACAAATTTTTCTTCTTTATAATATTAGTGTAGATAATAACATCTAGATTACATTAATCATTGTACTTACACTGATGTTATAAGTAAATATTTTATGTTAATTGGTTGAACTATGATTATGGTTGAAGTCAGAAAAACTTGCCTCTTGAGAGTTCAGTTGTCAAGTATTTACTTATTAATGAAAACATTTTTCAGTCATCATGATGTCCCTCAATGGGCTGACAGTTTAGAAGAGAAGAGGGATAGCCATTGAGGAAATGCATGCAAGAGCGCTTGAGGCTTTGTCAGCTACACTGGAGAGAAGTCTGGCAAACATTGAAGATATTTGTGATAAGTTAGGAAATAATACATAATTTTAATATTACAGTATAATAAAAAGCCTTTTTATAAAACATTAAAATATGTAGTTTCTGTACAATTTCATTATATACCCAAAGGGTCCAAAGCCCTATTTCTAAGCCTAAACGTCTATCTGTCTGTCCGTCTGACCTATTTAGGGCTGAATGTATCTTTTGAACCATAATAGGTAGCCGGTTGAAATTTTCACAGAATATTATGTTATGGCTGGTTCCCTGACAAATAATTAAAAAAATATACAATGAAATGAATTATTTATTTATTAGGTAGCAAATATGCTTAAAAATAGTTACAAATTTACTTTGGGGTCTACTTTTAAGTATATAGAACACCTGTACCAGTACAATACAAGAAATGTGTTTTTTTTTTCACTTTTTTTGTATTAGCTATACAGTAAAAACGGTAATACATACATCCATCAAAGTTGTTGTGAATCTAGTACATACTATATAATAAACAACAAATACTAAAAATGGGTCAAGTGTGAGTCGGACACAAAACGTGTTTTGCGTCTGTGGTAAATTTTTTTGTCAAATACATAATGCCCAAAAATATTGTAGTGTGGTACGGATCCCTCGGTGCGCGAGTCAAATTCGCACTTGACCGTTTTTTTAATGATGCAACCCCTTAGTATGAAAAAAAGCATTTCAGAAAGTAATGTCTGTCAAGCTGTTATAAAAAAATAAAAAGATAACTTATACATATTTAATTTATTTATAATATTAAACACTATCTTCCTCTCCACAATCTATTTACTAAAATGTCTCTTGCACCATCAATATTGGCTGGAACTGTAACAACAGGTTGCCGTTGCTGGTCATTGTTCCTTTCAGCAAGTGGCAGTTCGGGCAGTGGACTTCTTGAAGCATTAGCTATGTTGTGGAGCACTACACATGCATTTACTATTTTTCCACTCAATATTGGATTATAGTGAAGCACTCTGTGTGCTAACAAACATCGCCAACGTGCTTTTAAGACCCCAATACACCTCTCAACAGTATTTCTTATACGACAATGAAGATTCGTATAATACTCTTCGGATGTCCCAGGAGCAGCTCCAAGAATAGGTGTCATCATGTATGGGCGCCGAGCATACCCAGAATCACCTGGAATACAAGCAAAGTTATGTAATTGACAACAAAGTGCTTTTTATGTCCACTGAATATAGGCCTCAAAACGGAGCATTGCACAATAATAGACAAAAGTACAGTTGTATGTAGTAAAATATATAAATAAATTTTTGATGAGGCATAAGATTTTTTTACAGGACAATACTATAGGCAAAATTCAGCTTAATACCTCCACGGCTTCCTGGGAAAGTGTCTTGACAGACAGAATGAAGTAATCCTTTAAGGGTCCTTTTTTCCTTTTGTGGTATGGAACCCAAAAAATAAGATAAACATAATAAAGGCACGGCAATATACCTTATAATAAGATCTCAAGTAATTTACCTAGTAACCAACAGTGTTCCCCATTATTGTGCAGTTCGTCTATATATTCTTTTATGGGGGATTGATTCCATACAAATGAATTATGTGCTGCCCCACCAAAAAAATGATGCATCAGCATATAAAATATTTAATTCCATTACCCCTAGTGTGAGTTTTCTAACTATTACTTTGCGTTTAAGTTAACTAAAATTTGTATGGGAAATGGTTTAGCGCTCCAAGCGGAAATTTTGAGAACTAGAAATGCGGTCGTATGATTGGTCAAAATGTTAACGCGGTAGTATAGTTAACGCGAAAGTAAATGTTAAAAAAACTCACACTAGGGCTACATGTCACAAATCTGTAAAAAAAAAAATTTATTGCAGTAACACATTATTATTTATCTGACATACACAACTAATAAAGCCTGTATACTGTTTTGACTATCTAAAACTTTGTATTCAATGGAATTAGTGCTATGTAAGTGTTACTTGAACAATCATTTAGTCCACTGCCTATCCATAAATATAAATTTAAAATATCTTAATAAATTAACATATTTTATGTATAAACATAAACAATAATTGAAATTTAAATGTGACTTTAATAAAATAACTAATATTGTGTTTTGACTATTCAACCATAACATTTTCACTTGTAATACCACAAGAGCTTCAAAATTATCGGGTATTTTCCGATAGGTTCGTTGCAAACAAATGAAGGAGTCAAGTTTTTCAGGTTAAAAAATCACGAGCGCGAAGCGCGACGAGCGCGAAGCGCGACGAGCGCGAAGCGCGAGTGATTTTTCCTGAAAAACTTGACGACTTTATTTGTTTGCAGGGAACCTTGAGGGAAATGCCAGATAATTTTGAAGCTCGTGTGGTATTCGGGGGATTATTTTTCCGTCCCAAATGTCGGCCAATAGAATTGCACCTGGATTATGTTTTGTTTTTTATATATAGCAACTACCAGAGAAAATATTCAAAAAAAATTCTCAGTATAATACCATGTAGGTTGTACCACGTGACGTCGAATGGTGCAATTCTATTGGTCGATATTTGGGTCGGAAAAATAATCAATTTAATTTTTATTTTTCTACCAAGTAAAGGTAATTATGTAGGTACTAGTTTGTCAATAATATAATGTCATATGTAATGCAATTAATCAGTGTATGTTAGTCAATAACGCTAACATACACTTGTATCTTTTTGAGTTCGCCAAGAAGAATTGTTATGTCTTAGCTTCTTTTGATAAAATATGTGATCCTACTATGTGTATAACATGCAATAAATTATTATGAATTATCTCCTAATTATCCCCTCTCATCTCTAGTGCTAAATGTGAAAAGAATGATAATTATATTGGTGCACATTATCATTCTTATATTATATTACAATACCTTTAAAGGAAGAGTTAATCGGTATTTACTGCAAGCCCATCACTGCACTAGCAAAAATATATGAAAACAAATATCTTTGAAATTATTATATGAAGAGAACACTTACTATATTCAATGAATGATAACTTTTCCTATTAAAAAAAGCTTCTTCATGCTCCACTGGTTGTATCAATGCTACATGAGTTCCATCAATGCACCCAATTGTTCCAGGGAATCGGAACTTTTCCAAATCTGAAAGTTTAGTGATAAAAGTATTTATCATAAGTTTTACTTAATTCAATAGCCACAAATATAAGACTGAGATTGCTGATTTTATAATCATCATTATCATCATAACAGCCGAAAGACTTCCACTGCTGGACAAAGGCCTCCACCACTCATTTTCATAAAAACCAGTCCGCTCTGCCCCCATCCAGCGGCTTTCCACGACCATTACCAGATTTTATAATATTTTCAATACTAATACTAGTCATTAATCACTTTTTGCATACGACCATTACCAGATTTTATAATATTTTCAATACTAATACTAGTCATTAATCACTTTTTGCATACTATAAATGAAATATTTACTTTTCCATTATATTTTCCTGTTCTTCACGTGTAAAGGGGAATTTTATGTATACTATACAAATGTCGTTTTTGTGCAGTCTTGGGTAGCAAGAATGCTGCTTATAGAACTTATTGGTATCATCTATAAAACTTACTTTCAGCTTGTGGGGCACTTCAGTAATTCGCCGTCGTTGTGTCATATAAGGGCGAAGCTCTTGGGATATAGTTCGGAACACTTCTTAGGACAAGCGAAAGTGAGCCTCAAATTCTTGGTCCGGTAAATTCATGGGTCACTCAAAACTCAAAGCTCGCCTTGCCCGGCGTTCTTTTCGCAAGGCATTAATTTGTCTTTGCTCTTCAGCGATACCCAATAAAATAAATACGCGCGTGCCATAGGTATCTAAAATTAAAATAAAGCAACAATGAAAGATTTTATAGATATATATTTCAAGAAAATTCCAATTAGATTATATGTACCTATTAATTATTATATTTTACTTTGTTCTTTAAAAACAAAGACAAATTATTAAATCTTTGATAATAACTAATCACAATAAACACAAAGGTACTTACTAAATTAGCGATAGCTATAGAAAACACTAGTTATTATATATTTATATTACGGTGATGATCACTATTCTCCCTAAAAACACTGCTATCCTACAGTGGCTTTCAAATCTATTTTGGACATTTGGGTGGTCCACTACTAAACGTCAAAATCATGTACACTGAGCTTACTGAATACCAAATTACCGAAGTCGATATCCACCGAACTAGCAGAGTGACGATCACTGAGCGGCACGCCATTTTGGAATTTTTCAGTTGCGCACTGAAGTTACGGAATGCCAAATGTGTGGTTTGACAGTTGGAAGTTGGAAACTATACTCGGTGATAATCATTGTAACCTGTCATTAGAGTTAGCGAATAAGCCCGCTGAGAACAGAAGATGGCCGCCGCTATAGCCGTGAGCGTTGATTGGTTTAAGTGAAAACAGAATATGGCGGCAACGAACTCGTTTGACATTTCGTTTTATAGACCATTTAAGGCACCAGGCGGTTCAATATTTTATTATTAGTTTCATGCAGTCTCGTTACCACCGTCTGGACGGTGGTATGTAGTTGCGATTGTTGCGAAAGATCAATGCTGTTAAAAACACTACATATATCGTCTCCATTCTGGGCTTTTTAAGCCACAGGTCTTAGACGAAATAACTATGGACGGAGCAAAGGCCCTATTTCCCAACTATTTTACAAAGATGACAGAGAAAATCTTACGCAAATTTTAATATAAAAAAAATACAAAAATAATAAGTTTCATTATTCAAATGATTACAATGAAATTTAGGTAACTTATTATGCCCATCACTAGTTGCATTAGTGTGCGTTATATACGTGTTTACCTCGTCTCGCACAGCAAATGGCAGTAAAAATGCCTGGGAAGAAGGGCCTTTGCTCCATCCATAGTTATTTTGTCTGAGCCACAGGTAGATAAAAGGTCACATGTTGTGCTCCAGTAAAACAAAATAAAAATTTTGTACTAAATACGTTCGATTTTCTTGATATTTTTGCCCTGAATGCCATAAGTTTGTTCCATTTCAATACTTAATTAACGAGCTAATAAAAACAATTATAAACGACAAGAGGCATTTAAGCAAAAATTACCAAATAAAAAGAATAAGGATCACTGTATAATCTGTGTAACACCGCTTTTGTGACAGTTTCTAAACGTTACTTTACTATTCTGTGGTTTCTCTTTCTTTGCTTTGGTTGTTGTGAATGATTGTCTAAAAACAAATGTACGGTTTTCTTTCTTTAAAAAATAGTAACAAAGTCATTACCTATAAATATTTAATAAAATTGTAATGTAAAATCCAGAAACAACATGGGGTTTAAATTTGTAGAATTAGCAATCCCTTTGATGTTAAATTTGGTACATTTCACAAACTCTGGTAAGTGTAGTACAATTATTTAATTGAATCAATTTATTCAAGCAAGTTATCCGTGTTATTCTTTTTAACAGAGAATTTCCTGCCCTGCGATGGGACTGTGATAGTCAAATGTCCCGGACAACATCAAATATGTAATGTGGAAAAACATATTTGTGAATGTGACTCAGTTGGATTGTATGTTAAAGTAGGCGATGAATGCGTTCATAAAGATGATGTACCTTCAAGTAATGTCGGGATTACGCTTGTCTTATCATTGCTGGCTGTGTCTCTTATAGTCATTGGATTGGTACTAGTTGCCAAAAAGTATAATCTGATAGAATATGTCCGAGAGAAGATTAATGCTAGAAGAAACAACAATGCTATGTATGAAGATGTGATGATAGGTCAAGACGATCCTCCAATAAGCCTGTAAAATTGCCTTTGTACCCATTTGTGTGTAATTATTTATATATCTCTTTGTATATTGGTTAGGTAAGATATATGTAGTAGGTAATGCCCCTTGTTCCAATATTCTTCATTCTTATAACTTTGCAAAGTTAGAAAATGTAATGATTTATAAAGAGAAAAATATTAAAGAACAAAACTTTGTACCTTTGTAATAATGTTGGTATTATTTTGGTTTGGTCTTTAGTTATAAACCACTATTTAATGTGTAAGTAAGTATAACTGCTGGCAAATTACTTGACATGCACAAATATTTTTTCTAACATATGAATTCATTTTGTTTGCAAACTTATAACTACACTCAACTGTGAAGTTGTTTGCTGCTGCTTATTATCTATACCTAAAAAAATATTTTCCTATATCCATTTATTTTGACTTTGGGAATAAAAAATCTTATTACTAAATTAATAATTTAACTAAGAAAGCAATTTAGCTTAAATCTGGTTGGTTTTAATTTTTGCACCATTATTTTTATATACATTCTGCTGTTGGGTTTGGTTCATTTTAATTATGTCAGCTAATGGCTATAGTTGTATTAGGTATATTAAAATCATTATTAGTAACTAAATAAATAATTTAATTATGTTTACATACACTTGTTTAAATACTGTTGTCTTATGTTTAAGTACAATTTAATTGTAATATAAACAATACTTATTTAGTTAGCATAAGTATATATTATGCTTTTATACAGGTATGTAAAATGGATACACTTGGTAGTGAATAAAAAGCCTTTCACTTTACATAATTTTTTTATATGGCATTGTAATATTGGCCGTTCTTTCTTTATGAGAAATAAAAGTATTATAGTTACTATAGTTGCTTAAGACTGCCTTCTGTCTGTAAATAACACCCAGACCCAATAGAAGATAAAATAATTAAAAGTAGTATGTAACCCAATAGCTATACTTACCTTGAAAAATAATGGAATGTGTTTTCAATGCTAACTGGATCATATAGAATTTGGTTAAGTAGAGAGGGTAGTGCACACAGTGCAGGGAAGAGTTAAAAGGCTCATTTAAAACTGTCTCCAGTCTGGGAATGCTGTACTTCATTCTCTTGCCTTCCAACCACACAAGAGACCTGGCACCCGCACAGTGAATCCATGGATATCTAAGAACATTTTCTCTGTCTGTCAAACACATCTTGACCTTGTGTACAGTGATGTATTGCGATTAGTTTATTGTATTTTATATTGATTTTGTTAGGTCAATACTTTTATTTAAAGTTTTAACAAAAAAAAACTAATTTTACAAATATTTATCAGCTAAACTATAGAAAGTTTGTCAGCAGATGCTCTAATTATATTTTTTTCATTTTAGGTAGGTACTTAATATACAAAATATAATTAATTGTATACTAGTGTATTTCAATGAATGGAAGGAAATAAAGACAAGTACATAGATATATAATTATCAAACCAGTCTTATTACATATTATGTTGATAAAATGTTGTATCCAATTTATCAATTAAATTATGATAAAATAAGATTTGCTTCTTTGTTTAGATATAACAAATGTTACCATCTCGAAATAAAGCTATTATAGTATTATTTTTATTCCCAAAGATAAAATAATTATTTGTATAATTTATACTGCATAATATTATTTCATTTATTTATTGGTCTGTATATAATTTGTTAAGTATATTATATAAGTGAATAGGCTTGGTCAAACTGTATCTAGTACAAACTGTCTCTGCACTGATTGACCATGCCTTTATCTATTTAAGTACCTATTTAAAATATACTCATACTTTATTTAATTATTTACTTGCTGTGACAAAAATCAATAATATCTGCTGATATTTATTACATACTTACCTAGTCACAAGCATTTTTGCGTATAAATGTGAATATTTTTAATAATAAAAATATATATATATTACTTCAATGCCATTGTTTTACATGAAAAATATATACTCATATTCCAATTCATAAATAGATTTTATTTCAAACCATGACTAGTTTTGTGATATGTTAAAACATTTTTAATAATTGTTATATTGTTTTTATTATGATCAATGTGCCAAAGACTGAAATACTAATTAGTGGCTTATTTAAATGCATTCACATTATTTTGGGTGCACAAATTTATTTTATTTAAATAATCTTTGTGCAGCCTAGCTTAAAATAACAATAGGTCTAGGAGTGCATGAAGGCTAACTAATGTAATTTCGCAAACAAATAATTTCGGTAGCTCAACCATGAGTTTTTACCAACTGGATTTACTATAATTGCTAGTAACTATAGATAGAAATCCAATTAGAGAAGTTTATTTGGAAAATAAAGTTATCCTATTAGTTAATCCCTATCTATAGTTACTAATGACTATAGTAAAAACTGTTTGCAAAAGTTGTGGTAGAGCTGGTATAAATATCACACATGGATGGATGATTGATAACTCCATTTTTTTAAATCAAATTGATGAACAGATTAATCACAATCGCCTGATGAACTTAGCTTTCATGTGTTCAAGCCTAATAATTATTGGTAATATAATAATGTTTTTAAATAAGTAAAATAACTACTAATATTATTATTGTATGTTAGTTTACTCTTTTTTAATGCAGTGTTGAAAAGAATAATGCCCGATTTCACCAACTCTTGACATAACCTAACAAAGTTAAGGGACAATAATTGTCCCTTATTAATGGCAGTTGTTTCATAAAAAATAAGTCAAAATTCTTATTTAGGAGCTCCTTTAGAGTTGGGGATTGTTGGTGAAATCAGGCATAAGACATTTAAATGTAATCTGAATAATTGTGACAACAGTCGGGTTATCGCCCGTGCCCCATAAAAATACTTCTATAGAGGGACCATATTCTTATCTATCTGCATGCTGGTGCCGGTTGAATTGCACTGTTCCTTAATTTGAGAATGCAAAGGGGAGAATTGATTTCACAATCGCAAAAGGCCTTTATGATAATATCTACACTGTGTTCAGCATACCCAACCAAATACAAAACGCTCCTTAAAGCGCCATCTTGGATACGCGTTCCATAAAAGTATTGACAATCAATGTTGGAATTCTTTAAAAGACAATGCAAAGCATGCTGGAAGTGCATACACGTTTTTTTATGTAGAGTGCAGTATCTTTATTGAATATTATTGCTAACACCCGAGTTATGTTATTTTCATATTTTTTTTAGGGATATTCATACATTTACATGAAAAAATAAACATTGCTAATTTTATTATTAGAAGAGTTGTCACTAGGTAAGTTTTATTTTGTTTTAATAAAATATATGTTGTGATAGTGTAACACATTGGATTTCAAAATTTTACAATTGAATTTTTCGACTATAAAAAATGTCCTCTTTAATTTGTCTAAAAATAATTTAATGTCTCTTGTTTAAAATTATTTAAAAGAATCTTATAATAATTATAAAATGTATAAATAAAATGTACCAATAAAGGAAGTATTTTTGAAATAAAACTCTGTGATACAGTTCTATTATTTTATTTAATAAAGGAAAGGTCTAATGAGGGGCGCTACAGTTAAAATAGTTAGAAATTTGGTGCAGTTACTTAATATTAATACTATCACAGTCTGGTATAATGGCCGGTTGTATACAACTGCAACAAAAATATGTATTATGGTATTAATTTATTTAGTATGGTAAAGTAAATACAAGTGAAAAACAGTCACTTATTTGGATTCATACAAAAAACAAACATATCGAAAACAGGGTAGAAAGTTTGATTTTAGAAAGTAATTTTTAACTACTAGCTGACACGCGCACTTCGTCTGCATAACTTTAATCCTTTACGCAGCGCAGGCAACGGAAGCTCTCAAAAGGGACAAATTTTCTCGTTTTCCCAACATTTTTTATTGACGCTCCTATTGGTCGTAGCGTGTTATATAGGATATAATAACCTTCCTAGATAAATGGGCTATCCAACTTTAAAAGAATTTTCAAAATCGGTTCAGTAGATTCAGGGATTACCCCCTAAAACCTCACAAACTTTACTTCTATTTAAAATTCTTTATTGCACAAAATTGTACATAGGCGAGCTTAATGCCTTAGGCATTTCCTACCAGCTAACCTTTGAGAGAGTGAAATATGCTAATTTATTTATTTAATTTAAATTCTTTATTGCACAAAATTGTACATAGGCGAGCTTAATGCCTTAGGCATTTCCTACCAGCTAACCTTTGAGAGAGTGAAATATGCTTATTTATTTATTTAATTTAAATTCTTTATTGCACAAAATTGTACATAGGCGAGCTTAATGCCTTGGGCAATTTTGTGTAATAAAGAATTTAAAATAAATAAAGAGGTAAAGTTTGCGAGGTTAAAGGGGTAATCTCTGAATCTACTGAACCAATTTCGAAAATATTATAATATTATAGATTTTTTGCTCAAAAGAGATGTTGCCAACTAAAACTAAATAAGTATTAGTGGGCTGTCATTTTATTGTCTAATAATTTTTACTAATACATATTAATCAGGACTCTTTGTTTGTAGGTCTGCTTGCTTAACATGAGCAATGCATAAATTCTTACCGTGTGTAGAAAAATCTTATATTCACAGGTTTGTCTATAAAACTACCACAAGTGAATTAGTGTTTCATACATTTGTTTAGTACATCAATCAACCTAATTGCCAAACATATGCTATATTAATGTAGGCTGAATTGTTTTACTCCAACAGAGTTAATAATAATAATATGTAGGACAATATACAAGATATTGAAAGGAGAGTGAATGCAGGCAATAGTGTCAACGGAGCACTGCGTTCTATGATAGGTAGGTCAAATATCATTCAAAAAGCAAGACTTGCCATTCATAACGCAGTGCTTGTCCCGACACTATTGTATGGAAGCCAGACATGGGTATGTCAGGATAAAGATGAAAGCAAAATAAATGCAGTAGAAATGCGCTCATTGCGACGAATGTGCGGTGTTAAAATAACAGACCGAATCCGCAATAACGTAATTCGAGAACGAGTGGGACTGAAAGGAAGTATAGGTATGAAAATGAGAAAAGGTATGCTCTGCTGGTTTGGGCATATAGAAAGAATGAGTGATGAAAGACTGACGAACCAGTTATATAAAAGCGAGGTGAAGGGTAAACGTGGCCGAGGGAGACCAAGACATACGTACCATGACCAAATTGGAAAGGTTTTAAAAGACGGTGCAATTAAAAGTCTCCGAAATCGGCGTGCATGTATGAGAAGAGTTATGACTGTGGAAGAGGCGAAAGGAGTATGTAGGGATAGAGACAAGTGGCGCTCGGTTGTCTCTGCCTACCCCGTAAGGGACCTGGTGTGAAGATAAATAAAAAAAAATAAAACAATATACACATATTGCTCTGATCACAAACTAAGCTCTTGGCTTGTACTATGTGTACCAGAAACAAAATTATATATATTTATATAGAGTTGGTCCCATAGTTTTCATATGGATAAGTGTAATACTTTATAAAAGCCATGTATACGGGTTTGTGTTGCAATCAAATCACCGGCTTATAGGATAAAGCAGGGAGGATATTAAGGACTCATATGAGCCAGCAATGTGGGTGTGATCATTGCTGTTGAACTACAATGTATTGATTAACCCCATTCATCGACTTTGTAGGTGTCACATGCCACACTCAAATAATAAAAAATGATTCTTACCTGTAAATACATTACAGAAAAAGACAATGGCATAAAGAAATACCAACAAATACTGCATCATATGCGGATGATATTCCGAGTGAGGTTCCACACTTCCCCAAATGATAGTCGGCAGCGTGAAGATAATACTGACATTGGCTAAGGAAAATGCCTTTGCTAATGTTTTTAGGGACACTGAAACACAATTTTTAAAAAACATACTATTATTATTTTACTTTTTAATCAGTAGTCCTAGTGTTTTTTTAATGTTTACTTTCGCGTTAACATTTTGACCAATAACACGCTCGCATTTCTAGTTCTTAAAACACTTGGAGCGCTGTACCATTTCCCATACAAATTTTAGTTAACTCAAACGCAAAGTAATAGTTAGAAAACTCATACTAGGGGTACACTTGGATTATAAAATTGTCACTTCAATGCATATCAAATCAAATTTAAATCCATTCATTAGGATTTTTTTAGGTGTGAGAGAAGATCCTATAACTTTGATATGACGACCGACCGGTTTAGTTACAAACCGTGCACCGTAATCGCCAATCAAAAACCGTCAAATGACCTATATTTCTGTTTTAGGGCTAATTTTTCAATCGTCAGATATAGTTATCCAACAGTTAACTTGTATGAAGAACCGTCAAATTTATTCATTCTCCATACAAGTTATCGGATAGCATTAGGTATCTGACGATTGAAAAATCGGCCCTAAGTCTGTAAGTTCACCGATTCTTAGGAATCTAACTAAAACGGATTTTTTGTCGAGGTGGTAGTAACCTTGGTACATAACTCATTTCAAGGTGCGGTTACGAAGCAAGCAGTCGATTTACTAATAAAGCAGTCATGATATTTGACTAGTAATCTTAATGCATATTCATTTTATCACCACCCCTATCTTAACTACAATACAATCGGCGTAGTGGTAGCGACCGACAATACTGATAAACAACAGTTTTCTTGTCTCCATTCGTGGACTTTGCTTACCACAAAGGGTCTGATTCTACAAAATGGATTAGATATCAACTGGACATCATAGTAAAAACAATATTGTGTATAGAAAATTTGTCATAGTATGATATTCAATTCATTTAGTAGGATCCGGGCTTTGGAGACGACAAAGTCACGTCATCACGTGTCATGCTCCAATAATAATCAAACTAAGATTTTTTTTATAAGTATTAAAAGAAGGTTCTACCGTGGATCAGGGAAAAATCTAATATTAATATTATTTATAATGTTAGCAGATGATTATCTCTTTCTTATGACTTGCATGCTTCAGTATATTTGTGCGCGTACGACAGAGATAAGTAGTGCGTGATCAAAATGCGATATTCTTCGTCTTCTGCATGGAGAACCAAATTGCCGGGTCCATCGCGTGGTTGGGAGGCAGGGGAGTGAACTGCTCTACCCATCCAAATACTTTAGGATCAGGGACCGCCGACTTCGAAACGAAATCCATAGCTAATATCAGACGCCCAATCCATATTTCTGTTTTATGGAGGCTAAAACAGTCCCCATAAAACTATTATAATATTAAAAAAAATAAACAAATACCTGAACAATTGTTTGAAGTAATACTTAATAAACTCATTGATATATGAGCTGTTATTAAGAATCCTATTATTCCTGAAATAAAAGGAAATAATTTTAAATTAATAAAATGAATACAGTGAAAGTGCAGTGCACTACCTATACTTGTACCATCCTTTAATTTGTATATCATTTACCAACTTTAGGTGGAAGGAAGGTTTCTATAATTTCGTTAGTCTGACCGACCGATCTTGTTACCACCGCCCATACAGATGCCAAAACTGTCAAGTGACTGAGGCGACGCGACATGTCGCCTCGCTTGCTTTTTTTCTCAGACCATTGAGGCCTAGGAAGCCACATGAAATACCGATCGCCACGTCGATCGATCAAAAGCGAAAATAAAATGTATGTTATTCCTATATAATTTTCTGTGTCGATCGATTTATCGATGTGGCTTCCCGGTAAGACCCCTAGTTATATTTCGGTTTTAGTCTGTGGGTTCACCACGGTTTAAAGGACACTACTATCTGCATCGATTTTTTTAGTTCGAGGTAGTAGTCTCCTTCCCGAGTTACGAAACGGGGGATTGAATTGACAATAGAAGAAGAAATATTGGTTCTATCCTGATGGTTATCATCATCAGCCTATCGCAGTCCACTGATGGACTTAGGCCTCTTCCAAGACACGCCACTGATCCCTATCCTCCGCTCTTCGCATCCAGTCTCTGCCAGCCACCCTCCGCAGGTCATCAGTCCATCTAGCTGCGGGGCGTCCTACGTTACGTGCGCCAAGACGTGGTCTCCACTCCAATATCCGCCTGCTCCAACGGTTATCCGTCCTGCGGCAAATGTGACCGGCCCACTGCCACTTCAGTTTACTAACTTTCAGAGCTATGTCGGTGACTTTAGTTCTCTTACGAATATCCTCATTCCTGATTTTATCCATAAGATAAACTCCTAGCATAGCTCGCTGAGCGACCTTGAGTTTGTGGACCAGCCTCACTGTAAGTGTCCACGTTTCAGCGCCGTATGTCATCACTGGTAGGACGCATCACAATGGTTATAATATAGTCTATAATAGGTTGGCTATAAAAATACCGCCATATTATAATACACGAATTCTTCCCTGTTTGAACATGTTTAGAGCATTGGAATTTCAATTCTATAATAAACAAAAATATTACTATATATAGTACTTATATTTACTGGACGTCTTGTCGTCAAAGACGATTGCAGATAGTGATTGGGCACCATGTCCAGTTTTTACTAGTAAATTATGGAGTAGTGTGGTATCTTCTTTATGCTATAATCTGGGGATTCCTTCCAGATTTATTTTTAAAATAAAAAAATTTTACTTACCTACAAGTATAGAAATAAAAATTATATAAAAGTTCTTCTCCATAATGAACAGGTCTATGGAATCTTCCCGGATCCATTCTCCACACCAATCACAACCGAAAGGACTGCAAAATAAACAAATACTTAATAAATTAACTAAGTAATAAAACATTATAGTTCCACCCCTGTGTAGTTAAGATTCCACCAAAATACACAAGCACTTTGTTGCTACATTTATAAATTGTATGGCGGAGGCTTGGTGGGATCTTTCTGTTTTTGAGACTTACAATCTCGGTCTTATTATAAATATAGTTGTTACGTATTGTGGCTTCGTGTTCCGTTCCAGCACAGGCACTTACAGAATAAGCATGCTTAAATTTTTCCTCATGCTTTCCGCCCCCAAGGTATAATATATGAGGTTTTGGAGCTTAGTTTGTAACCAGGGCAATGTGTGTTATATAATGTCCTACATCATTTATATTGTTAAATTATTTCCATCAGCCTCAATTGAGGTCAAATGCAGGCTCTATCAGTGTTCAGAACGTTAAAAAGTTTAAGTTATAAATTATTAATTATACTTACATAAAATTCACAGTGTTTGTATAATTGTTGCTTATTCTACAATAGTTTTGTACGACAATATTCAACAGGCTATCATTTTTCCATACCCCATAGGTTTCCAATACTGTGAGCAACACAAATATTTTCCAGTATATCTGAAATTTAGAAAGGATCTAGAATTAAACATCTATGAATTACAATTCAATTTTTGGCCTAGTAACTTCCAGGACAAATATTTGATGTAGTATAGAAAGAAGGATGAGTATAGGTTCCAGGGCTTCTATACTAATAATAACATCTTTATGTGGTATAGAAAGGACAAGTAACGGGCCTAGTAGGTTCTAGGACTTCAGCAGTCTAAAGAAATCTTGATGTGGTATAGAAACAAGCAGGATGAGTAATACGCCTAGTAGGTCCCAGGGTTTCAGTATTGAAGGCTTGATGTGGGTACAGAAAAGAGCAGAATGAGAACCTAAATGAGACTTATTATAAGAGAGGTAAATCACACCTACCTATATTACCAAACTGTAGGTAGACCTAAATAATGAAAGTGTCATTACAAATCCTGAACATTTTACTAGTAATTGTTGTATTATTAAGATAATAATAATTTTTAATATAATTTTAACTTAGTATTATTATATTAATTTTAAATGATTAATGCAGTGACTTGCCTTATGAAAATTACAGAGTTATTAATAAAAACTTATTAAGGCCTTGAAGAACACTTAGCTAAAGAGACAAAGCTTCTTAAATAAGTGTTCTTAAATGACTCAACAAGTTTTATGAATAAGGTCATTAAAATATATTAAAAATTTCTTTAATAATAAAATTTCATTTAAGTACAATCAAAAGCTTGGGAAAGACTATTTAACAAATTAATCATGATAAATGTACCTACTAAGTTAATTTACCAACCTTAAACTCAGTATTATAAATGACATGTCTCTGTGCTTCCTTTGACATTAAAAATAAGTCTATCATGACAATCACAGGGTCATACTCTATATATTTGTCCACAAATCCTCGACATTTCTCCTGAAAACATAGAAATATTTTTATTTAGTTTACTTAGGTACTGGATTAATTAAATTTACATTACTTCTGTTTAACAATAACATAACGTTCAGGGTACCCAGTGATGGGATTTTATTCCCACCTTGTCTTAGCCAATGCTATTCTGACTCTAGACTCAAATTAGCCATCTCATCTTGATGTTTGGATAGACTGAAAAGCCCATCTGTTAACAGTTTCACAAGTTAATCTTCTGAAATTGGAACCGACAGCTTAAAATGTATATATAACTCAAAAAAGTGCTCACCAAACTGTCTCATACACATATGCCTGTATTCTAAGTTGTGTTCTCTACTCTATTTTTTATTCAAGAAATGTGTCTCTTTCTACCAAATATTAAATGAAGGAAGTTCAAAAGAGTGAGACATTCCTTAAGTGAAGTAGAGGATGACTTAGAATAAGACAGCCAACTTCAAGAAAATTTTATGTGGGAAATTTTTCACTTTCTGTCATTTATTTTTGAAATCATATTTATTGCTAGAGTGAAATATTTTAAGTAATTCAGGGTGTTTGTTTAAAATTTCAGAAGTTTTTGCAATTGCCCATATTTTATTTTACCATTAGCATAGCACAGGTTTTGACTTTCATTGATGATTTTTCAGATGTCCACAGTGCATACATTAAGGAAAATACCCTTCCGGTAGGCACATTCCTCCCTAGCAAAGCAGGTACTGAACTATGGCCACATATTTTTTTAATTGGAATTGCGTTTTATTATATAATAATTATCAAACAAAACAAATATGTGGTGGCCGAGTTGGTTAGACCTTGGACTTAAAAACATTAAAGTCCCTGGTTCGAATCCCGGTGTGTACCAATAAGTTTTTAATTAAAAATTTATGTACATTTGTTTGACAACACCACTATAGTGCCTCGGAGAGCACGTTAAGCTGTCAGTCCCGGTTTCACTATACCAACTTGTGAAACTGTTTATAGATGGGTTATTGAGTCTATTCAAAACATCGCGACGAGCTAGCCAATTGTTCGGTGTAGACTCATACCATCGGCTACGACGAGGTGGATTTAAAACCCCTCCGCTGGATACCCTGGGGCCGTCTAGACGGTCTCGGGCGCCGTAAGGCACCCGTGAAGATATATATATATATCAAAACAAAATGGAGGTGTTTGATAATTTTAATGATATACAACTAGGGTACTGTGCACATGCTCAAGAACGCTAGGTGCTGGGCGGCATGCGCTGGTGCGTTGTGTGTGTATTTACTTTAGTAGACTTGAAAATAGGTATGTCTATGCAAGAGATGCGGGACGCATCCAATATTTTGCGGGACTATTTCACTTATTATTTAAAAGTGGGATTTCATCTGGTATGATGGCCGCCTTAACTTATAATATGGGTTAGTTTGATATAGGGAAGCATAGAGTAATTTTCTTGATAAGAATGAGCCCTAAGCGACACTGATCTAAAGTGTTATTATAGTTTTATTACTGGCTCACACATTTGGTTAATTTTAGAACAGAAGGTCCGTATTGCTTGTAAAGGGCTGTTGCCGGTTCTCCACATTGGACGCACTTGAAGCACTTCTTTTCTGATTTCATTATGCCTGAAATATATTTATAAAGAATGTTTAATGTTATTATATTAAATTTCTTTTAGAAATTAGTAAAAATCTTACATTTTCTTCGAGGTTATTTTTTGTTGTGTTGTGATTGTTTTTTTTTTCTTTGGTATTCTCATGGTAATAGCAAAGAGAGCAAAGCCTGTGCAGCACTGTATATTTTATTTATTTGGTTCGTACGAAGGGTTCGTATAAGTCATATGGGCATGAAGCTAAAAACCCGCGCCAATGGAGTAAGCATGATACATAAATTGTTTTATAATAGTGCGATACCGGTGACGCCAATTTCCGAGGCAAATAAATGAAGAACGGAAAAAAAGGTGTGGCTTCAAATGGCAGCTCAACGCGTCTGACACTTAAAAAACTGCTTGAGAAAAATAAAAGATACAAGTTAGCTATTGTCAAACATGAATGTGTGCGCGTGTCTATGAAGTATATTGTTTTTTATTATAAAAAGCTAAATATTAAATTGAATACTTAATAGTTTCGATAGTGTTGCCACCGACAACAATTATTATTAATTATCGATATAAACCAAATATTTTGGGATTTATAGAGATCATCAAAGATTAATAATTATTTATCGATATACAATTGTAATACACACACATATCATCACGGTTGCCTTACGGCGCCCGAGACCACCTAGACGGGCCCCAAGGTAACTAGCGAAGGGGTTTTAATAATCGTCGTAGCCGATGGTATGAGTCTACACCGAATAAGTGGCTAGCTCGTCGTAAAAAATGGCCTTCTCCATCCAACTAGTAACGTTAAAATGACCAATTTGTATGGGGAAGCCATTTTTTTTTTTCATTTGCGACATGGTTTAAGGAAAAGTTGTTAGATTTTATCAGTAGAACCTCATATTAGCCCAAAGTACATCCTTTCAAATTCACCCTGATAGACACTTTCGCATTTATAATACTAGTGGTTTTAAAATATGTAGGTATATATAACAATAAATTAAAATACCTACTTTATTAAATTTAATTATTTATTAAATTAAAATACATGCACAACTAACTACATGTTAACTACTAAACGCAAACTCAAAATTTTTGACCGACCTCCAAGAGGAAGTTATAAAAGTCGATGCAAATTACAAAAGGCGAAAAACAATTAAATCGTAACTTGATTCCTCAAAATGTACTGAACATACACGGGTATGCTTGTTGGTAACCAATTTTCTTCTCTTTTAATTGCCTCTACCCATTTACGTTTTAATGCCGGGTCTATCGGGAATGTATAGAAAATATAATTAGTATTATATAAAAAAAAAAACAATAATTGTATAATATCTCATAACCATGAAAGTATTTAGAAATATCGAGTTTATCAACTATAAAATCACATCACTAGAAGGTAACTGACAAATCTCGTTGGAAGGTTCTGTTGTCGCTATACCTTTTGATTAAATTAAATTTAAATGCTTATAGAGTATCGAAATTCTCATAAAAAATAAAAACACATCACTAGTTCTTTATATTCTAACATAGTTTGACAGTTACCGTCAGATTTTGATATTTTAATTATGGGTTTTATTATTATTTTTTATCAAGGTTTAATATAAGAAAAACATGTTAAATACATACTTGAAAAACGTGACACCAGTTACTTTTTTTAAGAGTTGTTTCTACACAGCTTTAATGCAAAACTAACCATTTTTTCGACAATAAAAGCGGAGCTCTTTTCCACTTTCTCCGCCGAACGCACAAATCAGACTGAGGATGTAAAAAATGTAAAAGTGTGTGTGAGTGACAAATTTGTCACTTGCGCGGCACCCTGCAAATTGAATGATGCTTACTCCAGTAGGGGCGCGCGGACGGGCACGGTTTTTACCTTCATGCATATGGGCTATATGACTTATACTCACATTCTATCTTACTTAAAACTTGCTGCCCGTCACGACTTCGCTTGGTAAGTACATAAAGATTAAAAGATACCAAATTATTCCTTTTATGACTATGTAATTTTATAGGTAGGTACTTTTTTCCATAAAGTTTTTTTTTCGGACCAATTAGTCGGTCCAATGTAAGAAGCAACTGAACGTCAACTCTGCCATACTTTTGAAGATCTGATTACTGAGACAGAGTCTGCCATTCTGTCTCACTCATCACTTTTTTTATGAAGATACTATACCCACCACCACCTATAACTCTAGAAATGTAGGTACGTTAGAAGGGAAATTTATAGCTGTCAAAATTCTAGCGTATTACACATAGAGTATAATTAATCTATTACATATAACTTTTAACCAATTTAACCATGTTTTGACTACCTGGAATTTTGCCAGAAAACGGTGTATGGTGATAAATTTGTTGGTCATTATAAAAAAAATGTATGAGATGATATAAAGACAAATAAAATAAAATACATAAATATAACATGGAGCGGGTGTAACGTGACAATTCCAAAACCAACCAGTCGAGAGGCACTGTTTAGACTAAACAGAATTTTCTGCATATCCTGCAGCGACTCCGAGGACAATATCGTCGGCAAACCGAAGATGTGAGATGCGTTCACCGTTTATATTTATGCCCAGTCCTTTCTAATCTAACGTCTTGAAAACGTTCTCAACTGTATTAGTGAACAGCTTCGGCGATATAACATCGCCCTGTCTCACTCCACGATGCAGTTGAATAGGCCCTGAGGCTCTACCATGGGTTTGCGCATTGTGGCAACGTAACTTATTCATCGCTTTATTTTTGGTAACAGGTTTGAATAAAGCGGTCCTATTGGTTGTTGCTCATGTATACGTAAATGAATACGTTACGTTTCTACAATGCGCAAACCCATGGTAGAGCCTCTGTTTTGTCGTTTTGTACTCGGACCGTCATCATAATGAGATCTATATAGGCATCTCAACACCTCTATATACGGCCAATCTACCTGGCATCGTTGCAGGGACTTCATTACAGCCCAGGTTTCGATACAATCAAAGGCCTTCTCATAATCCACGAAGGCGAAACACAGGGGCTGATTTTCTTTGGTTTTCTGTATAATCTGCCTCACTGTGAGTATGTGGTCTATGGTGCCGTATCCTCCTCGAAACCCGGCCTGTTCTGGAGGAGGCAGTCATCAAGTCTTCGAGTGAGTCGGTTAGTGATGACCCTCGAAAACAGCTTATAGGCTCAGAAGCGAGATGGGCCTGTAATTCTATAAAAGCGTGTTGCCTTTTTTGAAAAACAGGACTACCACGCCTCTGTGCCAAGCATTTGGTGTGGTCCCGCTCTGTATGACGGAGTTAAACAGGTGCTGCAGTCTTTGCAAGACCGCCACACCTCTTGATTTCAGGAGCTCAGATGTAACTCCGTCTTCCCCAGGAGTTTATCCATTTTTAAACTGTTTGAGGGCCAATTTGATCTTCTCTAAACTGACGTCGGGAAGCTCGTCAGTGTAATGACGCGTAAGTGAGGCTCTGGGATCGTTCCTAGGGTCAAATTTTGCAGCATGTGATTTATAAAATCGGCTGTAGAAGTCTTCGATCTCGGCGAGGATCTCTACTTTGCAGATGGCATTTCTTCCATCGTGGGTGGTCAGCTTCGTCATCTGGTTTCTTCCAAGCTTCTGCATGAATACTTTGGAACCCTTGTTCAGCTCGATCGTCTCGATCGGAAATTTATTCTTTTAAATATGTATATTCATAAAATAAGTTGAGTATGGGTAAATTTTAAACATTGACTTGTTCATTTACCAAATAGGCAAATACACTATAACTGTAATATATTCAATCTAATAACTTTATTAATTTGTTTTAAAATATATAGGTATATATATTATTCACTCTTTCTAATGATTATTTGGGTATTATCTTTACTTTACTTATACTATAATAAACTTGTAAACTAAACTTGCAAAACAGTGCATTCTATTCTTCGATCAACAATAGAACTAAATAGTTGTATTGTTGATTGAAAATTCTATTGAAAAATTTCTCTCATGTTAATTTTGCGTCAATGTTTTCATGAATTATAACCTAAGCGAAAACTTTACTGGTATATTCATAAAATAAGATTATTATAAACAAAGTATTAAAAAAATAAGCGGCCTAGCCTAGTGGTTAAGTCACTGCGCAACTGATAACAAGGTTAAGCAGATGATAACAAGGCCGGCCTGGGATGGGTGACCTCTTTATACAACGTGGCTATTTCATCATAAATACCGCAACAAGCTCGCCACTTGTTAGGTGTTGCCTCCGAATACCATCGGCGAAATGAGGACGGGTTAATCCCTCCGCTGGGTGCCCTGAGGCCGTTTAAACTGTTCTCGGGAGCCAAATAGGCACCCGTGATGGTATTAATTATTTATTTTTTATACAACACCACTATAGTGCCTCGGAGAGCACGTTAAGCTGTCGGTGTTGGTTTCACTATACCAACTTGTGAAACTGTTTATAGATGGGTCATTGAGACTATTCAAAACATCGCGACGAGCTAGCCATTTGTTCGGTGTAGACTCATACCATCGGCTACGACGAGGTGGGTTTAAAAACCCTTCCGCTGGGTACCCTGGGGCCGTCTAGGCGGTCTCGGGCGCCGTAAGGCACCCGTGATGCAGATCGATTGCAGCCTTAAAACTCAAATTCCGTGATGTGATTAACGAAATAGTCCCGCCATTTTATCAAAAAGTGATTTAAAACTTTAATTAAAGAATCGACATCTGTCAGCGTGCTTGTGGCGGACATTTGCCAGATATCATTTTTCATTTATAATTGCCGAACTTTTCTCTTTGTAATTCAATAGAAAATTTAATCATCTTCATCAAATTTTTTTGTTTTAGAAAACAAAGTTCTTGTTGAAAAACCCTTTATTCGAAGAGTAGGACTACTCTTTAAACAAAGTGCTTTCGTCATGTTTTATTTATTTATAGGTATATCTATTTTATTGGAGCACAGCGTGTGACTTTGTTTGTATCTACCCGTTGTTAATCAGACCTTCAAAGTCCATGAATGTGGTCGACCAATACAAATTGTTATTTAAACACATTGTTCGCTCGAAATGGGCGGCGACAAAGGCGAATTTAGATAAAGTCTATTTTAATGTCCTCGCTGCTTTATCGCCAAATCAACAGCCCGTTATGTAATTGCACCTTGAAAATAGTCTACATCCTCACAAGATATCGTCAACGAAATACGACTAAGTCACTTGACGGTTTTTACATTATCGAAATCAATATAATATTATGTAAATTTAACGTAATTTTTTTCAGTCCTTTCCTTAAACAGAGCGAAATATATAAATAACCAAAGAAGTCCTAAGAAAAACAGAAAGAAGTTTGTGAAACTGAAATTGTTTATCTTATATTGTTGTACAAATAATAACTGTTACTGTATACCCAAAGCGCTTCTTTACTTATTTTAAACTGTAAACTTAATAAACAAAACTAACCGTAAACTCCAACTGTGTACGTACCTGCTCTAAATTCGCGGTAAAAACCACTCGCTCTAGTTTGTTGTGGAAACGGCTACCTCTAAAATTTACATTTAAATGAAAGCGGTGCGATATTTCTTAGTAAAGTAGCAAGTTTAGTAACTTAGTCTTATGACCAAGTTCTGAAATAGCTCTTAAAATTCGACATTGGGAACAAAACGAAATGTTAAACCACTAAGCAGCAAAAAGAACCTTCAAAAGACTTCAAAATCAGGGGAAGCAGAGGGAATGCCGTTCACTAAAGGAAACCCCTTTATAACTTTTGTATTATTTATCTTTTTTTATCTTTATTTTAAAATTGGAATTTTTAAAAAGGTAAATATAAATTCAACATTATTTTAATGCATTTTATGTCATTTTAATATATTATTTACTTTTATTCATAGACTACTTTTATATCTGGTTTATTATACTTTACTTATACTTTCGCTGATTTACTCTTTGACGTCCCTCCTTCAATCGCAGAAAGCAGTTTCTGAAGGGGTTAATGGCGTTCATATGAGCAGGATAACCCTAAACGACCCTTTTCATTTTAACTTAAAATTATACGTCCACTATTTAAAATTTATTACAAATCTTGGAACAATCGCTCAATACAATAGATAATCACTTAAATTAATAATAGCCATTACACAAAAGTATTGAAATTTTGAACTTACCAATAAAAACATTCACCAAAAAATACAATAGACCGATCTCAAAAAATACTTTTCTTTCTCTTGCTGTGAGTAAACTAGGGAAACCTGTCACTACAACTCACGCGTCAATTTCCGCACTTGAGTAATTTACGCAATGTATTTGTCAAGTTATATGTATGGGCGGCATTACCTCGTGAACTCAATTACCCCAATTCCCCTAAAAAGTAAAAAATATAAATTAAAGTAGGTAATTTATATATATTTTTTTCTATATATGTAGGACAATTTACACATATTGCTCTGGTCACAAACTAAGCTCTAAGCTTGTCTATGTGTACCAGAAACTAAGATATGATGCATATTATATTTTATATATACTGTATGAAGTTTATTAATTTTAGAAGCTATACCTACATTTAATGCCGGAGTTATTTTAATGAAATTAAAATGACTATTAGGTATATAAATATATTTGATAACAAAAATAAATCCTACCGAATTAAAAGCGTTATATTTCTTTAAAATTTATACCATAACTTATCTATTTCCTTTATTATTTACTTATTTATTTATAATAAATAAAACATTTTTTTAAATTGTAATATGTAATATTCATTGTTCAAGCTAATCATAAACAACCATTAAAAATATTATTTGTCCTTTTTTATCCTTTTATTGTTCTTTTATGTATGTAAATATGTGCATGAGTGTGAATACACCAAAAACAAGAAAAAATTAAATAAATATGTTTAATTTAGTCAGGTAGGAATTTGTTTTATATTGTTATCTATAGCACCTACCTATAGTAAAATTGCTATGCCGTACCAGAGTTTATGTACACCGAATTCTATACCTATAATAATTATATTGTAGTAAGTGTATAATGAATGAAATATAAAAAAATCAAGTAAACCTGGGTTCCTGAAATTATACTGCCAGGCAGACAGATAGGAGGAACAGCTAACTGTTATTAAAACAAAACTTGCGCATTGTACTTGTACCCTAAAAATGTAGTTTGCATTCTAAAAAGTTAATATTTATTCGAATAGTAAAGTAAAATGCAATGAATGTAGAATTTTATTATTCTATTAACGTTTGGCAATATAGTCGGACCGGAACTTTTGGCCTGGTATAAAATAATTGGGCTTGAGAGCGTACCTACGTATCATACACATAACTCTATGAAGGCTATACCACACTAGAAGCTATTAAACTTTATTATATCTATTTTTTTTTTTTTTTAATTAGGTTCTGTTCCTACTGATAAGTCTAGAGTACTTTTTGTCTCTATAACCTCGCTAGGCCGACCGTCTGGTTTAGTATCCACCGCCCATATAGATGCAAAAGCCGTCAAATGATCTGATAATGTTTCGGTTTTATTCTGTGTGGGTTCACCAGTTTTCAGGAGCTTATATATCTGTGTGAGCTTATATTCTTTTCGAGATGCCTCCTTTCTGGGTGCGGTTACGAAACGGTCAGTTGATTTGTCGTTCAAGCAAGTAATGCAACTTATAATAAAAAACGGCGAGAGAGGGGGGTTTTAACAATTAAGGACACTGCGTTCTCTCCATACCAAAATGAGCTTTCGCATTTCCAGTAATACTCGACTACTGTTTGTAACATACTTAATTAAAATAATATTTTTGTCGGACATTGTATTAATTACTCATTTTTATATTAAATTACAATCATTAAAAATAATAATTGAACTTCGACTAATATATGTAATATTGGAAGTACGTTTATATAGGCGTCAATACGACAGCAGAGCCCTTAAGATATCTCTGCTCATATGTGCTATATTCCGATTTATATCTTTCACTGGAAACTAAGTAATAACCATTCGTTTTTAAGTTTTCTAAAATTCTATTTGAAATAAAATCAATTTATCTGGCACACTCTGCGACCGTTGCCGGAATTTTTTGGCTTCCAATATTTACGCTCCGCTGACCTTAAAAGCCGAATGGATAGTTAATTAACTATACCCTCGGCATAATTCCGTTAACTAAAAATTGTATTTTATTTTTGACCATTTTTTTTCAGTACAGAACTGTCACCCTCCTGCTATAAAACAAATAGGGGTTAATAGTGTTGCCAGATTTCTTTTCAGACTTGAAACAAATGCTTAAATGGGCAAAATAATATGAGATTCCAGATTTTATAACCTGGACATTCAACAAAAATATATTTTTGATGGATTTAACATATAAACAAACAAATAATACAATTATAATCATAATTGAAAACGATCATAAACTTTTTACAAGGGGTACTTTATTTCATACGAACGTTGAGTATGAATGAGTACTTGTCAGCCGTACACGATTGACTTGGCAATAACAAATCTAGGACGGTTGAAATAAGGGACAGAGTTAGTCCGGCGGGATATTTAAAATTACGCCCGAAATGCGGGACGTCCCTTGAAATATGGGACGTCTGGCAACACTATTTTGAACCCTTTTCAGGTACGACTTTAAAAATATGTGTGTCTGGAGAAAAATACAATTTGCAGTCAATACAATTACTTACTGTAAAAAGAAAATACCAAATGCAACTAGCTGTGCTCGCCGGAACTTATCGTTAGGTAAAAGAATGTAAGTTTCTAATAAAATTGATTAACTACTTAATACTAGACCAAGAATCTGTAAAACTAGTTGTTGATCGCAACTTCGTGTGCGTGTTATTTTCGTACGTTATTCGACTAACTGAATTAAAAAAAACAAAAAAAAAGTTTGGTACGATACCGCCTTCGTAGACTAGTGGTTGCGCCTTTGGCGTTATATCCGGAGGTTCAATTCCCACCCATGGCAGTATAATATCAGTACGTTTTTTGTAGAGTTTGTCATGGTATGGGCGTTTATAAAATATAATATGTATTATTTCATTGTTTCTGGTACACATAGTACCTACAAGCTTAGATTGTGACCAGAGCGTGTAAATTGTCCTACATATCATATACATCTTTTGATTCTGGACGTCAATTTTAAAGAAAAAGATATAATGTTATCTACATGTTGCTTCCAATAAAGCTTGTCTTTCAGTAATTTGAATTAAAATCCTATTAGTGGTTTTTACGTGTCGCGCGCAATATTAACTATTGAGTATTCTGTGGCATAAACAAACCGACAAACATTTGAAAAATCGTTTTTTTTAAATTTATATTAATAAAAACGCGACTTTTTTTGCAAAAATCTTTAAAGTAGAGGATTACTGGCGCTTAGAGAAAATTAAGTTGTTTAGGGATAGTTTAGAATATAGATTCTGAGCCATCCCAAGATAATGAACAAATGCCCCCCTTAAGTGAATTGGAGCAGCTAAACCTAGCGGTAAAGGTGCAATGAATCGCTTAGCGTTAGTGTGAGAGCAGACATCATCTCATTAAGCAGGCACGAACGAGTTGAGGGCACTCCAAGCGCATTGTTATAGCAACAATGCTGTATGTACTGGAGGCAGTGCATCTTGACACTTTACTACCACTTTTACTACTATAATAATAATTAACACTTTTAGTAAAAACTTAGAATTTTATTGAAAGTAGAGTTAAGATAACGTTTTAAGGAGGGACAGAAATTGTAGGTAGGTGGGACCTACAGGGCTACTTAGTTATAATTTATGATTGATTTGATCAACAATACAACTTGAATTGTTGATCGAAGCTAATGTGTGTAGTAATGAGAAGAATGCACATTATAGGCGGGAAGTGTGTATAAATAGATAAAAAAATAATGTCAAAGGTCATTGGGCACAATCCGACCCAATTTGTGAAGGTTTGCCTACAGAAACAAAATTACTTTTAAATTAATAAGGTATATCCCACTTTCCATTTTTTTTTATTTTTTTAAAAACCATGGGAATAAAATATTATAAGTGATTTAAAAGTTGAAGATATTTATTGCAAAGAACAAAATAGAATTTAAATGAAGGAATTTTATTAAAAAACACCATGCGTATGAGTACTCGGTCTGGCGGCATATATAATGTTATCTCTCTCGCACATTAAATAAATCTTTTTTTTTACAAACCATCATGAACAATTATCGGAATTCTCTACACTATTTTATTTCTGTAGATTCTGAATATATTTTTTGTACTAAGTGAGATAGTACGATTGCACCTGTAGATATTAATCAAGTTGAAATAAACCTCAGTATTTTTTTTTTCTAAGATACAGAATTTCATTTTCTGTCTGATTCCCGTTATTTATGGTAATGCTACCCATATATTCGTAACTCTGGTTTACGAATATATGGGTCGATATATGTCGAAACATTCCACATCAATTAATTTCTGTAGGACGTGGGTAAATTTTTCATACTTAAGTGCCCAATGACCCTTGTAATCGTACCTGGTTGACTCAGTGGTTAAGTATCTTGCTGCGAAAGCTAGGGTCGTGTCTTCGCGTTCCAGCCCCAATTTTTTTTTCATTGCAATTTTATCTTACTACCTATATATACGTTACATAGCATAGGAAATATATACATACCTAAGCTAAGCATATGAATTAAAATAAATATATCCAAGACAACGCCACGCAAGATCGCCCCTACTATATCTCGCTTTCTAAGGTAAAGTCGTTGATAACGCAAAGACAATGTTAGTCAGGCTTTTATCTTCCTCCCCCCACTCTAACTACCTTTTCTAAGTGCTAACTACCGTTTACGAGAGCCCTAATTATGCGCCAAGTCGATTACCACGAAAAGTTCACTTTTCTTATCCTCAGCTGTCTTTAATAAAAAGGGTTTTAAAGTGTAATGTGACTATACTACACCTGCACGAAAAAACTTTTATATATTTTTTTAAATGAGGCAGAATGTACATCATAGGCATTATATACAGAAAAATAAGTTAATTGTGGTGCTGTTTAAAACTATAGGTACAAAAAACCTTATTATGGAGAGAGTCTGGCGTCTGCCTGAATCTATCGATACTCCGATTTTCTTACTAACTTGAAGAAATACTTAGACATATTATTAACCCCCATTTATAAATAGGTATATATAATATTTGTATTCAAAAGGGTCAAAAATATTTATGAGAGAATAATAGTGTAGAGTACTAAAATAAAGCTCTAATTTTGTTTATTTCAAAACTAAGACATTCTAGTGAATAAATGATTTAGCACTGAAAATACTTAGGTACTATTTTTATTATACGAGTCAGGTAAAGACAAAAATGGTTTATTTTATTTAGGAGATAGTAATGTATGATGTCGCCTGTAGATCTACCACAAGTTTTTTGCAAATAATTTTTACTATAGTCGCTAGTAACTATAGACAGGAATCTAACAACAAGAGAAGTTTATTAAAAAATAAAGCGATTCTATTTCTTGATCCCTATCTATAGTTACTAGCGACTGTAGTTGAAACTGTTTGCAAAAACTTGTGGCAGACTACTGTATAGGGTTGTAATCTATTGCTTTTTAAAATAATACCAAAACGGGCTCCTGAGAACCGTTTAGACGGCCTCAGGGTACGACGGTTTAACCCGTCATCATTTCGCCGATGGTATTCGGAGGCAACACCTAACATGTAGCGAACTTGTTGCGGGATTTATGATGCCTCATTATATATATAGCGGTCACCCATCCCAGGTCTGGCCTTGTTGTCATTTGCTTAACCTTGTTATCAGTTGCACCAGTGACATAACCACTAAGCTGGGGACATTTTTTTAATAAAAAAAATGTTTCATTATTGAAAACATATAAGGTAACTGAATAGAAATATATAGTATTAATAAAATTAGGTAGGTTGGTACCTACGACGTCCATTCAGAATTTGTGAATGTAATTTTTATATTTATTATTGAAAATACACAGATAACTGAATAAAAATGAATAGAATGTAAAAAGAATAATATAATTAACTACGTTCGTTCGAATTTTAAACTTTAAAAGCAGGTCGGTAGTGAATATTTTTTCCAGGCACGTATCAAAGGGGCGCTCGCTTGGCATGAAACTAAATATTGACTTTGTTTCGTGTGCCGATGAACCAAGAGATAGTGTTCACAATATATTTTTCATGCATTGTTTATAAATTTACCGAGAAAAATCCTATAAAAAACATGGAAATGTGTTATTTTGTTTCAAAATATGATATTAGGTATACAAAAGTTTAGTATGAATATGAGAATAAAAATATAACGTTTTATGGAAATTGAAATATTAGTGTAGCGATAATGAAAAAGTAAAAAAAACGATGTTATTCTACTGGTAAAATAGGGTAGGTACAGGTTGTTTATGTATATAAAATACACCGCAGATATAAAAAAGTGTTCTATGAAGCAAAGTTGGGTTTATGAAAATATAGATATTTACATATTTTAAAGATATATAATGTTGCCTTAAGGGCTCTGTGGTCGACTATATTATATTATACCATTTGTAAGGGCATCACCCATACAAATGTACTTCCATTATTACAACATGGCTGTTAGTCGTTAGTCGGTGTTTAATTGTTATTTTTATACATTTTTTTTTTCTGTTATGGGTAATAAATATTTTACTTTCTTTTAAACTCAGTATTTTATTAATGTTAGTTTAAACTTTATTAACTCATATTATATAATATTAAATTAAGAATAAGATATAGAAAAAATAAGCAATATACATACATACCTATACAAAAAAAAAAACAATAAGACCTACATAAAACATTAACCAACCTTCTTAAAAAAAAATCTCTAAACTTGCTTATCCACCGCATCCAATCTCCTTTTCGGGGTCCAAAACACTGGCTGCTTTGTCTCTTTGTGTCGCCAATGATATGCGTTGCCCGACCCTGGGATCACCTCATGGATTATTTAGGAGAGCACATAGTCTCGCCCCAAAGTTCTTGAGAACTCCAGGCTCTAGTAGTCTCCACCGCAAATACAAATAGTTTCTACAAGTATAATACAGTTTCAAACATGTTACTTAAAGGACTGCTGGTGCCTGAACACTACAGAGAATTGTACTCCAAACACCAAGTGCGAATGTGAGGAAAAAGTTATAATTTTTTAAATATATTTTAGCTTTAGCACACAGTACCCCTAGTGTGAGTTTTCTAACTATTACTTTGTCTTTGAGTTAACTAAAATTTGTATGGGAAATAGTTCAGCGCTCCAAGCGGGAATTTTAAGAACTAAAAATTCGAGCATGTGATTGGTCAAAATGTTAACGCAGTAGTATAGTTAACGCGAAAGTTAATGTTAAAAAACTCACACTAGGGCTACAGATGGAAAAACCGTCAAGTGACTTAGTTATGTTTCGGTTTCATTCTGGGTTCAAAGATTTTCAGGAGACTGCTTCATCGATTTCTTGTCGAAGTGGTAGTCTCCTTTCAGGGTTGCGAAACGTGCGATTGATTTTTTGACGATAAAGCAGCGAGGATGTTTTTCGTCGCATCGTAACCATATACTAATTTAACCGACATAGATCAATATTGTTAAACAACAATTTATTGATTGACTCTGTTCAGGGACTTGAGGTCTGCAGGTCTGCTTACCTTCAGGTAAATACAAAGTCACATTCCGTGCTCCAATATTAATAGTAATAAAATGCAGCAGCTTTAGAAGCCTTCCCTCCATGAGCCTGTGCAAGTTTATTTATATAGGAAGCCGCAAAACTGTAACTTAGATACATTTTTTTTTTCCAAAAAAAACACATTTTTTATAAGTCAAGTTTTTTATTTCGCCTGTTTTACTATACTGTATTTGCGAATAAAAGTATTATTTTTAGTTAAAAACTATACTTAACTTAGATAAAAATAAACGATTTACATGACAGGATTGGACCTCCCAGGTCTGTGATTGACTCGACCACCCCCCAGGGCGAAGCCAGAGTCTGCGAGAGATGCCGCTGGTTTAGAAATGTCTATTTCAGAACATTAGCTATTTTTGTTAAATTGCGAGAGTAAATTCTTCAATGGTCGGCAGGGCGGGATATTTTTTTTTTTACTAAAGCACGGCATGTGACTTTGTATCCATCTGTCATTGTTATTTAAGAATATTGCTCCCAATAATGCGGTTACAAAATAGGCCGCGTCAAAGACTATTTTGCATTACGAGTCTACTTTAATATGCTATCTGCATAACATTAAATCAAACGCCCGTTTCGTAACTTTACCCAAAAAGGAGACTATCACCTCGATAAGAAATCTATATAGTAAGTTTCCTGTAAACCACAGCTATTAGCCGAAACATGCCGGTTTCTGTAACGAAACGGGTCGATCGGCTTAGCAAAGTTTGGTAAATGTTTTTTTCCAATACCACATGAAAACCTTGTATCATAAAAAAATTAAGACAGTACTGTATTCCAAATACAACAAGCATAACAATTTAATTTGATTCCAATTTCAAAATATTTATTTCAATGAAACCTTTACAGGTATATGCATATATAGTCAAAAAAATATATAACATATTTAGCATAAGGTCTAAACCCCGTATTCTAAGACGTTTCCTTAACTTCACTCTTCACTCAAGGAGCGTCTGTCTCTTGCTTTTTATAGTTGACATTTGGTGGAAAGAGACAGACGTTCCTTGAGTGTAAAGTGGAGTTAAGGATACATACGGGGGTAAGTGTGCGCTTGTTTAGGCAGTGATTCCTCCCCCACATACAAATAAATAGAAACCAAACCGAACACACACCACATAACCAAAACTAGATGGTTAACAAGATTAGATGTTTAGCCATAAGTTCATAATCATCATGGATCCAAATAAAACCAATACTTGCGCAAATAAGTTACTGAATAAGCACTAGTGAACGAATAAATGTTTTTTTATTAACTTTAAAAATATGATTACCTAATGCAAATTATAAATTCGACTTTAGGGTAAAACGCAAAAGAGTTTGCTAAAAACAAATTGAGCAAATTATCCGGAAGTTGAGAGTCAAAGGCATTCTTTATTCAAATAATATCTCTATATGTCCAGAGAGGCAATACAGCAAGTGTTCTCGGAACGTAAACAACCATAATTGCAAATAATATTCGAAACTAGGAGTAATATAACCCAAATAATTTGATTGTTGATAATAGTTTAAAAAAAGTTATACTTGTTGTTCCAGTATAAGTGTACTATAACTCTTAATATGTATGATTTCACCCATATAACGTTCTGTAAACGAGTAGCCTAACGATAACAGGTCGGAAGTAAGTAGGCAGTATTGCACGCGATCGTTGCCGTAAATATGCATATCCAAGGCCCGTAATTGCACTACCGACAGCGGCCTGAAATTCACGGCTTTTACGAAAAGGGTATACTTTAAGGTATACTGAGTAGATACAACTTCTACGAAATGTGCTGCAAAATTACTTTAGAAATCGTTGTGGTTTCCCGCTTTAAAATAATAAAGCTACTTATAAAAGTATTATTTTGTTTTTCCAAAATCAAAGTTGAAAAGTTTCTCATAAAATAATAATTTTACTTTTGTTTAATCCAAAGTTTTATCTTCGGAAAGCTTCTGGCTAAAAGCTTTCCAAATACAGGCAGACAGGAAGAAAATACTTTTCATGTAACTTTATTAAAAAAATTATCGAACCTAATGGTTGAAGCCAAATGGGTGAAAGTAACTTAAAATCGGAAAAGACACAATGAAAATTACATACTAAACTTGATTTAGTATGTAAGTGATGAGACAAGCCCTGCGTTCCGTGAGCTAGCGCGGGCAGTTTCTCGACTTCAAAAACCAGCGCGACCGCCCGTTTCAACACAGCCATGTCATTTTTTTTAGCGATGCTAAAATGCAGCTCGGAAACGATCGGTGTTGATTTTTGATGCCACTTTTTGATAAGAAGCACTATTTTGAATTAAATAATTGAAATTAAAAATATTACTACCTTATCATTATATAATAAATCAATATTTTTTAATTAACTATTATTTAAATACAATAATTTTATAATATCACAATATTAATTTAATTAACAACCTCAAACTAAACATACCAAAGCTGAATTTAGTTACACGATATTTATTTTTTAGGTTTATTCGAACTTTTAAAACTAAAACAGATATGAATATATAAAATAATTAATTAAATTCCAATTTGTAGATAGATATTCACATGTAAACAAACATCTGTCAAAAAGTAGCCGTGCTAACTTTTCGTGTCAAAATTTCTGGTCGCGGAACGATTGATGGTAACTTGAATTGCTAACATTTCCGCGCGGTGAAACGACCTTGGCTAAAAAAACCAGCGATGCTAAGCACGGAACGTGGTGTATATATTATTATTTTTATTTTTTAAAGTTCTATGTTGCTAGTGCTCTAAAGGCGACCCGACAAAATTTCGGTATATATGGAAACATAGACCGTTCCCAACGATGTTTCCATTACCTTGGGCACAGTGATCGGACATTTCGTTTTAGTGATGCTGCTGCCCATCACTAACACTTAAGAGTTCTCCAGCCGACAATGCTTCCGTATAAACTTATTTCTCATATTATTAATAGAATTGTTGACAAAAATTAAATGCAAATCAATTTATCAATTGTAAGTAATATCTTTCTAACTGTAAGTAATATCTTTCTGTTTAACACCATCATGTTATATATCAAAAATATTAAATATTAGGTATTGTCATTCCCATAAAATATACCCGACGTTCTTGTAAAATACACTTCACATCGCAGTTAAATGTACATCACCTTTTATTATATTTTCTAATGTTATACTCGTATTTTTTTAAATCATTTGTTATATTCTAAAAGTTATCAAATTATAATAGTAGCGAAGTTATAATTTAATTATAACTTCGCATTTGTAATTTGGTAATACAAAACCGTCAAGTGTCAGGTATTCATTTTCAGTCTGTAGTTTCAGCAGTTTCAGGATACTAGTAGTTAGGTTTCTTGTCGAGATAGTAGTCTCCTTTCAGTTGCGGATACACAAAAAAAAATCTTATATTATAGTGTGTTCACGATAAGAAAGGCCCCCTGAAGGATCGTGCTTAGAGATGGGCATTTATAAATAATTGGATTTTTTTTTATTGAATATTTTTTTGAAATTAATTATAATTGGATCTGATAATAAGATATGTGCTACACGAAATCGTTTTTTTTCCGTCGATTATTGTTCTATTATAGTTGATTTATAAACGTATATGTAAATAATAATAATATGTAGGACAATTTACAAATATTGCTCTGGTCATAAACTAAGCTTAGGGGTTTGGGCTATGTGTACCAGAAGCACCGATATAATACATATTATATTTTATAAATACCCAGACCATGACAAACTGTACAGAAAAAACGTACCTACTCATATTATTTTGCCATGGGTGGTAATCGAACCCACGATCTCCGGATACAACGCCAAAGGCGCAACCACTAGTCTACAGAGGCTGTCAAAAAAATTTATAGGTTGCAGGTAATTTATCATATGAGACAATTTTACAATAATTTGCTTTGAAATTTAAATTTTTTAAATAAATTTGTTAATTTAAAATATTATTAATATTACCGTGAATCGCATATTTTAATTATTCGTTTACGAATAAGCTTTTGCATTTAAGACTAAGGGCCGGTTTCTTGATGGATAGCTAAATTTGACTATTTGTAGATATCTTTTACGGTTGGTTAAGCAACTATAGGTAATTCATTAATCCTTATTCATCAGCAAAAACTATAGTTATCAATTTATATTTTCCTATGAAATTTTGTTTGTATTCAGTTTTCGGCAATTTTATACATAACATACATTGAATATTAAGTTATTTTGTTACCTTGTTGTTCGGCATTGAAGAAAGGTTTTATATTATTCTATGAGCCACAGATGTTTTATATTTATTCGAAATTCATCCCAAATTTAGAGTGATCTTATCTTGGATCGAAAATGATTTTACGCTTATTTGAAACAATCTTTATTAGAACAATCCCATTTCACAATTGGTAAAATATTTCTATGCTCAAATTAATTTTGTTTATAATTTGCAAGAAAAAACAACACAATTATAAGATAATTTGTTATTAATTTATTATATTTAACAGATAGACTATTAAACTATCCATCAAGAAACACTTTTTTTCGAAATAGTAATAATAATTTATATAGTAAAAATAGTAATTTATTTGTCATTATTTAACAATTAGTCAAGATGACTATCCATCAAGAAACCGGGGCTCAAGTGCCTTTCTCCATTTTCTTTTCAGAACGTTTGTACGTATTGATTGTCACATGAAAGTTTCCCTCATATTCTTGCCTCCTTAAAAAATATAAAATGTAGGATAGCACTTTACTTCACGTAAAAACTTATAGGTAATACCATGGTATTATAAATAATTAAGTACCTTATAAATAGTTGTTTTACAACAATATATAAAGATATTTTACATAAATCTTCTATTTAAAACATTTTTTATTGCAAAATCTGTTCTAAATCTATAAATTAAAATTCAGTATCTCTGCCTAGTTTATATTTTTTTTAGAGAAGCTATATTTTACATTCATTATTAAACAAACAAGTTTATTTAAAAATAAAATAATAAGATACCATAAAAAAATGATTAAAACTTTATAAAGAAATTTTATTGGAACATCACTAGTTAAAAAGAAAAAACTCACATGGAACGTAATCGCCTTTTTCATGCGCTTCAGATACGTCAATCAAAGTAAAAAAATACGTTCTATCGTCAATGTCAACCTTCAGTGGGCCTTTCTTATCGTGAACACACTAAAAGAATATATTGTTTCATATATGGCGGAAACAATATATGCTTGAATCAAAAAAAAAAATTGTATTAAGTAAATTTATTTTTTACTAAAGTAAATGTTTTTAACCCAAGGCAAATTTTACTTAATTTAAGAGTATTATTGTTTTCGCTATATATGAAACAATATATTCTTGAATGGTTTAATCCAAAAATTTTTTTTTTCCGTGTAGTTAATTTGATGATAAAGCAGCAAAGATATTAATGAAGACTAGTAATGCAAATTCGTCTATGTCTTCCCCATTTACCATGTCATTATTAAGCCGAGGTGGGAGCGATCAATGCTGCAATGCAATGGGGTCAATCAATACAACAATGTATTGTTCGATCCAATTCATAGACTTTGTAGGTCTGGTTACCATCAACTGGATACAAACTAACATGACGTGCTTCAATAATAATTAAAAAAAAACATGTCGCGTTACTTTACTATGTATTTTTATATTTACATACAGATGCAAAAACCGTCAAGTTTCAGTTTAAGTCTGTGGGTTCACCGGTTTTAGGAGATTACAGCATCGATTTCTTGTTGAAGATTTAATCTCCTTTCAGGGTGCGGTTACGAAATGCGTGGTTGAATTGACGATAAATCAGCGATATATTAATATACTCGTAATGCAATTCATCTTTGTCGCCGCCCATTTCGTAATAGTATCATTCAGCCGGCATAGTGGGAGTGATCACTATTGTTTAAGAACAATTATTGATTGACCCAATTCATGGACTTTGTAGGTCTGCTTACCACCAGATCTAGAGTTGTAGAAGTCACAAGCCGAGCCCCACTAAAAAAAAAAATATTTTATAAAATTAAGTGTATGTGGGTGTTTTATAACAAAATATAAAGCATTAATCGTTGTCTCAGGATCTTGAACGTGGTCCGAGTCTTGAGATGTGAAGTGTATCTTGGAAGGCCATGTCAGTGACAGCGGTTGGTTTGACACGCGCTAAGCGATTTTCTAAGGCTATCTATCCAATACACTTAGAACGTAACGTGTAAGTACTTAGATATTATACATTTTCATTAAAAAAATACTTACTCATTTCAAAATATTTTTTATATACATTATGTATTAGAAACTGAGAAATTAATCAACACCAATTTTTTTATTAATATATATTTTTTATAAGATATAATCGTAGAGCTCATGTATTTTAATAAAATTACTCACGACAAATTTAGCCATCACGTAGATCATGAGTATTTTTGTGAGTAAACAATGTAAAATATATATGGCGAGTAGAAATTAAGGGATGGTTCAATTCCCGTTCTTCCCGACACAAATTAGGCGGAATGTGACGAAACACCTAAATAATTATGCACGGCTTAGGGCTTAGGAGATACATATATGCTAGAATAAGCCTGGAACAAGATTATTGCCTATTCTAGAGGACATGCGCACTAACCTGGACTCTCCTTCACCATAAATGTTCTTCTGAAGCCAGTTGCCGGCACTCCAGCTAGGTACTCGTCGACGAGCGGTGGGCGGATTCCTTTATTTTACTAAGTGGTAAGGAGGTGTAAAGACACTCGCGGTGGTATGAAGCGTTTTCTATAAGCGATTCTATTTGCGGCTTTTTCGTTTTACTATTTGGATAGAGCGACGTACGCGGAGCGCTTCCAAAACCGTCCTGTAGGCCTCCAGTTATTGATTATGGGCCTTACAAAGGCAGCCATTTGATTGGCTGTTAAGTACAATACGTCTTTCTAGCGACGATTGTAAGAAATTAGGTATGTGCGCCAAGGCATAGGATATTCAAAATGTGGGGATCGTGCGTGCATAAAAATAGTAGGCGTTTTGGCGCCACCAATATATATATATATATTTTACATTGTTTACTCACAAAAATACTCATGATCTACATATATATATTTTACATTGTTATGTATATATATATATATTTTACATTGTTTACTCACAAAAATACTCATGATCTACGTGATGGCTAAATTTGTCGTGAGTAATTTTATTAAAATACATGAGCTCTACGATTATATCTTATAAAAAAAATATATTAATAAAAAAATTGGTGTTGATTAATTTCTCAGTTTCTAATACATAATGTATATAAAAAATATTTTGAAATGAGTAAGTATTTTTTTAATGAAAATGTATAATATCTAAGTACTTACACGTTACGTTCTAAGTGTATTGGATAGATAGCCTTAGAAAATCGCTTAGCGCGTGTCAAACCAACCGCTGTCACTTACATGGCCTTCCAAGATACACTTCACATCTCAAGACTCGGACCACGTTCAAGATCCTGAGACAACGATTAATGCTTTATATTTTGTTATAAAACACCCACATACACTTAATTTTATTTTTTATATTTCATGGCTTAGGGCTTAGGAGATACATATATGCTAGAATAAGCCTGGAACAAGATTATTGCCTATTCTAGAGGACATGCGCACTAACCTGGACTCTCCTTCACCATAAATGTTCTTCTGAAGCCAGTTGCCGGCACTCCAGCTAGGTACTCGTCGACGAGCGGTGGGCGGATTCCTTTATTTTACTAAGTGGTAAGGAGGTGTAAAGACACTCGCGGTGGTATGAAGCGTTTTCTATAAGCGATTCTATTTGCGGCTTTTTCGTTTTACTATTTGGATAGAGCGACGTATGCGGAGCGCTTCCAAAACCGTCCTGTAGGCCTCCAGTTATTGATTATGGGCCTTACAAAGGCAGCCATTTGATTGGCTGTTAAGTACAATACGTCTTTCTAGCGACGATTGTAAGAAATTAGGTATGTGCGCCAAGGCATAGGATATTCAAAATGTGGGGATCGTGCGTGCATAAAAATAGTAGGCGTTTTGGCGCCACCAATATATATATATATATTTTACATTGTTTACTCACAAAAATACTCATGATCTACATATATATATTTTACATTGTTATGTATATATATATATATTTTACATTGTTTACTCACAAAAATACTCATGATCTACGTGATGGCTAAATTTGTCGTGAGTAATTTTATTAAAATACATGAGCTCTACGATTATATCTTATAAAAAAAATATATTAATAAAAAAATTGGTGTTGATTAATTTCTCAGTTTCTAATACATAATGTATATAAAAAATATTTTGAAATGAGTAAGTATTTTTTTAATGAAAATGTATAATATCTAAGTACTTACACGTTACGTTCTAAGTGTATTGGATAGATAGCCTTAGAAAATCGCTTAGCGCGTGTCAAACCAACCGCTGTCACTTACATGGCCTTCCAAGATACACTTCACATCTCAAGACTCGGACCACGTTCAAGATCCTGAGACAACGATTAATGCTTTATATTTTGTTATAAAACACCCACATACACTTAATTTTATAAAATATATTTTTTTTTAGTGGGGCTCGGCTTGTGACTTCTACAACTCTAGATCTGGTGGTAAGCAGACCTACAAAGTCCATGAATTGGGTCAGTCAATAATTGTTCTTAAACAATAGTGATCACTCCCACTATGCCGGCTGAATGATACTATTACGAAATGGGCGGCGACAAAGATGAATTGCATTACGAGTATATTAATATATCGCTGATTTATCGTCAATTCAACCACGCATTTCGTAACCGCACCCTGAAAGGAGATTACCACTTCAACAAGAAATCGATGCTGTAATCTCCTAAAACCGGTGAAACCCACAGACTTAAACCGAAACATGACTAGGTCACTTGACGGTTTTTGCATCTGTATGTAAGTATAAAAATACATATTAAAGTAGCGCGACATGTTTTTTTTAAATTATTATTGGAGCACGTCATGTTAGCTTGTATCCAGTTGATGGTAACCAGACCTACAAAGTCTATGAATTGTGTCAGGTATTCATTTTCAGTCTGTAGTTTCAGCGGTTTCAGGATACTAGTAGTTAGGTTTCTTTTCGAGATAGTAGTCTCCTTTCAGGTCGCGGAAAAATCTTGTATTATAAGAATATATTGTTTCATATATGGCGGAAACAATATATGCTTGAATCAAAAAAAAAATTTGTATTAAGTAAATTTTTTTTTACTAAAGTAAATGTTTTTAACCCAAGGCAAATTTTACTTAATTTAAGAGTATTATTGTTTTCGCTATATATGAAACAATATATTCTTGAATGGTTTAATCCAAAAAATATTTTTTTCCGTGTAGTTAATTTGATGATAAAGCAGCAAAGATATTAATGAAGACTAGTAATGCAAATTCGTCTATGTCTTCCCCATTTACCATGTCATTATTAAGCCGAGGTGGGAGCGATCAATGCTGCAATGCAATGGGGTCAATCAATACAACAATGTATTGTTCGATCCAATTCGGACGATACGTGATGGCTAAATTTGTCGTGAGTAATTTTATTAAAATACATGAGCTCTATATATATATATATATATATATATATATATATATGTATATATATACATACACACATACATATCATCACGGGTGCCTTACGGCGCCCGAGACCGCCTAGACGGCTGAGTATCCAGCGGAGGATTTTAAACCCACCTCGTCGTAGCCGATGGTACATATATATATATGTATATATATACATACACACATACATATCATCACGGGTGCCTTACGGCGCCCGAGACCGCCTAGACGGCTGAGTATCCAGCGGAGGATTTTAAACCCACCTCGTCGTAGCCGATGGTACGAGTCTACACCGAAGAAGTGGCTAGCTCGTCGCGATGTTTTGAATACACTCAATAACCCATCTATAAGGAGTTTCACATGTTGGCATAGTGAAACCGGGACCGACAGCTTAACGTGCTCTCCGAGGCACTATAGTGGTGTTGTCAAATAAATGTACATAATTTTTTTAATTAAAAACTCATTCGTACACACCGGAATTCGAACCAGGGACCTAAGTGTTTTTAAGTCCGAGGTCTAACCAACTCGGCCACCACGTATATATATTTTAAACGTAGAATTAATTAATTTTAATTAAAATTACAATATTTTTAGCATAAAAATTAAATAGTACCCATCAAAGACATATTGTAATTACAAAGACAAAATCCAACATATTAAATTACATATGCACCTACACTACTAAAACACAAAAAAACTTATATAAAAAATCACGAGATATCTTCTAAAGATTTATTCAGGTGTAAAATACTACTAGAGTAAAAAAAAACGAGTATTTTTAAATGTTTAGCTTAAACTCAACTTGGTCCAATTGCTGATATCAATTAATTATATTAAAAGTTTTTTTCATTATATTTTTAGAACACTTATGCGAATATTATAAAAAAAACTCATAATAAAAAAAAAAAAACATATCAAAACCAAGACCAAACCAAAGATAAACAAAGCAAAACCAAGTAAATATTATTCCTTTTCATAATAATTTATCTCATAAAATTTTCGTATTTTTATTTTCACAGACAGGACTACCATGCTTCCAAGAACTCTGTATAAAGTTACTAAATATTCTGAACCCACCATTTACCTGATGTTAAACTTACAGTATCTGGAAATTATAATATTAATTACGTAATTAAACACTGTTAAAAAATAAAATCATATTATTTGAGTTAGGTAGGTCCTGTAACTGCTCTTTTCGCTGTTATTACAATACCTACCTAACTTTTGGGAAATAACTAAAAAACATTCTTTTTTTTTTTTTTTTTTTTTTACACATATTGCTCTGGACTTTGGACTTCTTATATGGGGTTTATCATCCAAAATAAATTATAATATATTATTTAACACAAATTAATATGTAACCTATCCCGAGCGATGCCAAACTATTTCTTTTTGACTCTGTTTTTGTCCGTGAACCTTCAAATTATTTAAATAACGAAAAGTATTTATTAAGATTATGGTCAGCTTTCTCCAGCCAGTACTGTTGTGTTCAAAATAGGGGGTTACAGTACCTACTAAATAAAAGTGAAGATGAAAGCTGTAGCTGTATATCGAAAAGATGATACTGGGCCATGTAGAATTTATTGTACAAGTTACGTACTGCGATCGTGGTACAGTCCAGCGGGTAAAAGGCTGTCGAGCTAAGTCAGTTGGGTAAATAAATCACAGCTAGCCTCGTTACGCCGCCGCGCTGGACGAGTTTCGCTAGCATGCGGTTGAGACTTGAAACTTCCGCTGCTCGGTCCGCAATTACGTCATATTATAAAGTAATGTATAATAGGGCGCGTACCGATATCGTTGTAGCGCGGGCAATATTTCGTGGCAGCATCAAAAACCAGCGCAACCGCCCGCGCCGTTTCAACTTAGCTGTGTTTTTTTTAGCGATACCAAAATGCAGCTCTGAAACGGTCTTGGTCATTGGTTTTTGTTGCCACTTTTAGACAAGGAGCAACTATTTTTAAATAAATAATTAAAATTAGGAATTTTACTACGTTATCACATATATAATATATACTTATATATATTTTAAATAAACTATTGTTTAAATACAATAATTTTATGATATTACAATATTATTTTAATTGATAACCTCAAAGTAAACATACCAAAACTGAATTTACTTACATCATATTTTATTTTAGGATTAATCGAATTTTTATAACTACAGATATATATCTAAAATAATTCATTAAAATCCAATTTGTGGATAGACCTGTCAACTAGTAACACGAAAAAAACACCTTTTAACTTGAGCTACAATTGCTAATTTTTCGTGTTAACATTTCTGATCGCGGAACGATTGACGGCAACTTGAATTGCTAACATTTCCACACGCTGGAACGACTTGGGCTAAAAAACAATCATTCGTGGCAGCGATGCTAAGGTCGGAACGCGGCCATAGACACTGCATTTCCAATCGCAGTCTGTGTTCTCCATACAAAATAAGCTTTTGCACTTTCCAGTAATACTCGACTACTATTTGTCGCAGAATTAAAATATTATTGTCGGTCATTGTATTAGTGAATCTTTTTGACTTTTTTTTAATCATAAAAAAATATCTTTTAATACATACAAAAATATCTTTTAATATATACCTACATATCATCACGGGTGGCTTACGGCGCTCGAGACCGCCTAGACGGCCCCAGCGGAGGGATTTTATAACCCCACCTCGTCGTAGCCGATGGTATGAGTCTACACCGAACGAGTGGCTAGCTCATAAATATTAATAATAATATAAAAATATATAGGTATATCCGAAAACTCTAGACTAGATAATGTTTCCGTTTTAGTATGTGGGTTCACCGGTTTTCAGGAGACTACTGCATCGATTTCTTGTCGAGGTGGTACTGTGTTTACCCATAACATAAAGATTTTAACGTACAGATACTCGTACTAATATAAAAAAAATAATTGAACTTCGCCTAACCGCCAATTTCTTATATTGTAAGTCGTTTGTATGGGACATGGTCAAGACGACTGCATAGCTGTAATAATAATAATAATATGTAGGCAAATTTCCACAGATTGCTCACACAAACTAAGAAAAACTCCATGTCTACCTACAATGTTATAATAGTTTTGTTTTATTTAATATATATTATTTTAAAGTCATAAATTGTAATACGAATAGAAATTTTAAAATCTAAAGTAAATCTAAAAGTAATATCTGTATTTTATTTCTGTGTTTGCCAGCAATATGATGTAATGAAAGTAAGTATTTTCCATGTGAATGTATGCAAGTTCTAATGGAAAGTAAAGATTCTTTAAACCTTGCTTAGGCTTGTACTATGTGTACTAGAAACAACGAAATAATACATAATATTATCTTTTATAATAAATATATAGACATGAGCTATATCTATATCCTTTTAGCGAAAAGTTCTGCACCCTAAGCATATTTCACTCTCTCAAAGGTTAGCTGGTAGAAAATGCCTAAGGCATTAAGCTCGCCTATGTTCAATTTTGTGCAATAAAGAATTTTAAATAAATAAATAAAATGAGCAGAATTAAATGGAATAGCATTCCTTTGAATAGTCTATTGTTGAAGTATAAACATTTTTTTTTATTGGAGCACGACATGTGAATTTGTAACAACCTGGTGGTGAGCAGACCTACAAAGTCCATGAATGGGGTCAATCAATAATTGTTTTTAAACAATATTGATCACTCCCACTATGCCAGCTAAATGATGCGATTACGAAATGGGGGGGGGGCAATGACGAATTGCAATACGAGAATATTTTAATATACTCGCTGCCTTATCGTCAATTCAACTATCCATTTCGTAACCGCACCCTGAAGGGAGACTACCACCTCGACAATAAATCGATGCAGTAGTCTCCTGAAAACCGGTGAACCCACATACTAAAACGGAAACATTATCTAGTCTTGACGATTTTACAATTAAGGTAATTTTAGTCTATGTATTTAGGTATACAATCATAACTCTGACTGGTTTCATGTTTAACACATTATACGATTCCACCAAATGGTATTACAGGCCCAAACTTGTTACTCTGAGTTTTTAATTTGGTAGTCTAACCAATTACTAACGAAATAAAAATAGGGAAATACGAATCTTTTCACGACAATTATGTTTATTTTTCAATTTCCTGCCCCAAGCAATCAAGGCAAGCCATAACTTTGATTATTACGGCGCATTACACGGCACGAACTTGGCCGATTATTTCGCATACACGCAATAATCAATCATACACATTATTGCCTCGAAATTAGGGCACTATTTCAGCTACTGCCTTTCATTTCCGAATAAGGTCATTTACACACTATTATAAATAAATAAAACTCTGTGATTTTCATATTTCAATTCTGATACCAACTTATATTATTTTGTAGAACTTTTTTACTTACTGGTTTTATACCATGATTTACAAAATTACGCAGTAAAACCTGCCTGTTACATTGGTCTTTCTTCTTAAAAACCATGAGAAATTTCAGTATTACCAAACAACAAGCACCGCTCTAATGCCAATATTAATAATGCCTACTTAATTTTCACTCATTGTGGATTGACTTTTTAACCAAATGTCATCTTAAGGAAGAACGAAAGAGACATACTCGAGGCGATAACGAATGTGTGATCGATCTATAGATAGGCTGTGCAATTAATTAGACCAATCTTAAGTAATATATATTTTAAACAAATATAAAACACTCTTTAGAGAGATACGAGTATGTGGTTATATATAGGTCCAACGATTATCCATTATGCAGGTAATTAAACCAACAATTTATCATTTCAGCACCATCCTTTCCAGTTTCCGGAAAATATGTATCATCACGGATACCTTATGGCACCCGAAATGATACTAGTACATAGATAATTTTTATTCCCACCAATATTAAATTCCTCCGATACGCTCGCCGATGATAATCCACTACACCGAACAAATTGCGAGTTTGCCGCTGTGTTTGCATATTGACTGAAAATTAATAAGTTCTTTATATAAAAAGATCTTAATTAAAAAAAGGTGTTCGTGCTTTTTTAAATTATGAAGTTATTTTCGTTTCCGGAAAAGCTTTTTAGTTAAAATGTTATTGTGTGAAAAGGGCCTTATTTTACACACAGCATAATAAAGTAAAGTTATGCGACCAAATGAGATATGTTATCAGTAATTGCGTCGGCGACCGTCCCTCGTGACCTCTCCCATTTAGTCGCGTTACCTGAGGACATTTATAGCGGGTTTCTGTACAACCTGACATGCAAAGTGAATTAGCAGTATGAGTATGTTTATTTTGTTTCCTTTACACTAATGAGGGGCGTCTATCATGAAAACTTTCGTCTGTGAAGAGCATTATTATTAATATTGTGTAGGTTTCTTTATTAACATAATTTGTATAAGAGTCTACTTATTTAGCTTGGGTTCTTATATTATAAACGACCTCATTTGTAAATAAAGATGTTTGGAAGTATTTTTTTTATTTTTTTTTATTAAAATTTTAAAAAGTCTTTATAACTTTTCTAGACGCTGCGCCGGCGCCGACGTGCCCCCCAAGCCAAGAGCATGAGCGCTAAAAGCGCGCACGAAAGTTTTGTATGAAGATGACATTTGGTGATGACGTCACTTTCGTTTTTATCGTTGCAGAAATAACCAAAACGAGACAACAATATAGATTAACCAATTGGATAATACATTTGTTATCTCCCTCTCTTTCACGCTTCTACAACGTTCGAGCGTAAAAAGCGACCATGCTCTTGGCTAGGGGGGCGGGTCGTTGCCAGATGTAAACACCGTCAACGCACCGGCATAATCTTCGGTATTTGCCTGTGTGTTCACCGGATTTTAAGAGACTACTGCATACATTTATCTTATTGTAGTCTCTTTTCAGGGTGTAGTTATAAAATGGGCGATTGGTTTGACGATAAAGCAGCAAGAATCGTAGTGCGATTTCATCTTTGACGTCGCTAATTTAATAACCATTCATTATCGGGTATAGAGGCCAATGTATTATTAATATGATGTAATTAGAAAACAACAGTGTATTGATAGACTTGATTCATGTACTCTCAACGGTAGAATATGAGATGAATACAAAGTCAAATGCCGTGCTCCAATAGAAAAACCAAAAAAATCGACATAATTTAAGCATCAAAAAGATATTATCTAGTTAACCGGTATCTAAGGGTCCATTTGGGCAAAAATACACGAACTCCAGCGCGTAATTGAGGGCGCATATTTTTTTCAGATGATTTGCTTTTAAGTGGGGTTTATTAAACGTTTCCTTTTTAACGGACAATTTCCTGGTATCTTCATTAACGACCTTTTTGTTAACGATTTGGTAATGTATTAGATTACAGAAAATCATCGATTTGGACATCTTAATAGATTGAAAAATAATTGGAAATATACGTCATTTACGTATACAAATAAAATGGGTGCAAAACTCTACTTGAAAAAGGTCATTATTCGCACCGACATGATAAAGTTTTAGAAATTATTCGTGAAGCTGTAAGTCTCAGTATTGCTAGAGCCAGAAAAGGATTAACAACAAATGAAAGACTGACTACTTTTGTAAAGGAGGGGCAACTCAAGAAAACTCAAAGTAAACCTTTCTCAATCCTGGACAAAGCACAAGACTGGAAAATATTCATGGATACATTTAAAGTACATTACAAGATTCCAGACGAACTAGCAGTTTCAGCCTATAGACCAGACATACTGGTGTACTCTCGGTGCTTGAAGAAAGTAATACTTATAGAACTCACCGTTCCGTGGGAAACAAACATACCTAAGGACCACAACATCAAGTCGAACAAATATTTTGATCTCACAAACGAAATTACTAGAAACGGATTTAAAACTCAACTTTATGCAGTGGAAGTTGGTGCAAGAGGAATTCCAGCAAAGTCTTTGCACCGTCTATTGAAGGATCTTGGCCTTCCGAGAACAGCCGTCGGAACTTTTATGGAGCGTGTTTCCAGGATGGCGCTAACAGGATCATATAATATTTGGTTGAGTAGAGAGGGTAGTGAACACAGTGCAGGTGAGAGTTCAAAAGGCCTTTAAACCTACTTCGCGGTCTCAAGTCCGGGAACGCTGCAGTTCATTCCCCTGCCTTTCAACCACGCGATGGACCCGGCACCCGCACGGTGAATCCATGGTTTGCTAAGAACATTGTCTCATCTCTAATAATATTTGGCCTAACTAATTTAAATAATTAAGAACTGTTCTAAAATAAATGCGCCCCAGTTACTGAACGCGTGGTAACGGTTAAATCATCAGTTAAAGTGAAGAACGTCGAAGGTTATATAGAAAGGAGTGGCTGAAATATAATAATAATCGACTTTTATATTGTGAAACTAAAATTAATTGTAGGTAACTAATATTTTGTACAAAGAGGAATGTTTAATACCTTTTGTTAAAAAAATATTAACTGAGGTGATAATTTGTGAATTAGAATAATAAATAATAATAATGTTAGACTTTGCTATGATTCTTGAAATATTCTTTAAAAGAATTAAAAAAAATACTTCTTTAAAAGGTATACTTTCATAAAAAAATAGGTAGGAACTAGGTACCTCATGTTGATGTTTATAACTTGAAGCCATTTATTTTAGGTACCTTTAATAATATTAGTTCTATATATTTTGTGTTATTACGTAAGTTTCAGTTTTATTTGTTAGGTTTTTTTTTAATTGGTATTATGTTTGTTAGTAGTTTTAGTTATTAATAAATAAAGTTAAAATAAATCAAAAGTAGAATGTAAAGCAATATTATAAACTGCGAAAAAAATCTTTATGTTATACTTTTTAAAGTCGGTTTTATTTTTTGTTAAAAAGTTTTTCATTAAAAAAACATCTTTTTCATACTGCAAGAAAAGAACCTGTGATTGATGAAAAGTAAATAGCAACAAGAAATAAAATTTTCCCGATTAACTTTATCAAAATCCGTTTAGACGAGTTTCTGGGAAACAAACTTTGTCTAAATACAATATAAACTTTATCAGCCCGAGCGCCATTTTGTCTGTTCATTTTGCCGAAAATTAAAACGAAATTAGAGGTACAATTAAGTGGATTTTTATGTCGAATCCAATTATGAAATTACTATTGTCATGCTTTCGTTTTTTAACAATAATATAATGGCCGTAGGTATAAAGTAAGTTCAAGAAATAATAATTGTAATGTAGACGAATAAATATTTTTTAGAAGACCTTCAGTGGCCCTTATTTTTAATGTGGCTTTCCTAATCTGTTATCCTTTTATCAATGGTCTTCCTATAAGTAAGTAAATAAATAAATTTAATAAAATAATTCAAGGAGTTCAGGTAAATATCGAATATAATTTGTAATAATGGCTGCTTTTGAAATAAATAATAATTTAGAACTAACAGGCTATTATAAAACCATAGTTTTTTTATATATTTAAATCGCATTTAACCTCAGACGATACCAAATACTATGTACTTAAATCTGAGTGGTTTTATGGGCGAATTTGAGTCTCGATATGATCAAGTAAGTATATTTTAAAAGCTATTAATCTATTGGCCTTATTCATAAAAACTTATTAAGGCCTTAAATAACAGCATATTTATATTCATGCATATTTATTTTTGTTCCTAAAAAAAACTCATAACACATTTCAAACGGGTTGAGTTATTAAGGAACACTTTAGTTGAAACGTGTTTTGACAATTTTTTAGCAACAAAAATAAATATGCTGTTAGTTAAGGCCTTAATAACTTTTTGTATCATATGTCGTGTGGTGCGCCACGCTAAATACCCTACATATGTACTACACACTACAATTTTGTATGGTATGTCGTGCGGTGTGCCACGCTAAATACCCTACATATGTACTACACACTACAATTTAGAATTAGGGAGCTATAAAATATCCTATTTAGGATATTACTATAATTCTCATAAAATACAAAATACGATTACTATGATATATTATATATGATATATTATATATATATGTAGGGTTAATTGTTGGTGCGCAAATATAGAGTTGGGAGCTGCGGTCATTTTCTGTTTCTGTTCAATATAACGATTAATATCGATAATCTTTTATGTACAATTGTCACCTCACGCGGAATGATAAAAACTTTTTACACAAGGGAATAAAGTGCATGCCTTTTTTAATTATTGTTGTTGCCGATTGTTCAATGTCATTTTTAAAGAATTTCGTTATTTTGACAAGCTAAAGTTTCCGTTATATCAAATCAAATCAAATATTATTTATTTCATGTAATTCTTTACAGATATTTATGAATAGTCAAAAAAAAAAGTTTTAACAATAAGGTCTAGGTGCGTTTGGTTAGGCTGCTATATATATAGCACTGTAACCGTCTACTCTGGGGGGTGTGGTGGAATGAAACAACACTATAATAAAATTTTATTTACAAGTTTTATTAATAACAATAATTTTGTTTTACTAATTACAATAATCTCCCTCACAACATTCAAAACCCCAGTAAGATGTTATCAGAATAAAAGTTTTAACAAATGTTGCAATTTAAATGGTTTAATATAATTGATTTGGTATTTACTATAACATCAAGGTATTGGAATACAATTAATCCATACCTAAACTTGACATTTAAGTTCTAAATTTGGGTCCCTGGGATGGTCTGGGTTGGCAACTAGTATTACATCAAAAAAAGATAATTATTTAATGGGGCATCTTCACTCCGAAATTCTTGAATAACAAATGATATTTCTAGACCGTAGGCCCGCAACATAAATACTAGGAACTAAAAGGTGTAGATATTATATCGTATCGTATGTAGATATATATATTATAGGAGGTCGGGTCTCGGCAGGTCAGGACAGCGCCGAGGTGAGCACGCGACTGGGGCGGCGGCCTCTAACCAAGGCTCCACACACAGCCCTCACCAACTCCACGGCCTCCACCAACTCCACAGCCTCCACCAACTCCACACACTGTAATGCGTTAGGTTGGCTAGTTATTAACCAGCAACACCCTCACATGGCCAAGAATCCCTCCCAAGTAATTCAATGCAAAAGATTAAATGCTGAGGCATACATGCTCCTCTTGATAGAGTTTAAATTAAGAAACCTACATGTAAATGAAATAATTGCACACTATATCACCGACCAAGTTATGGAATCTAAATGTGAATAGTGTAGCAAATAGATTAAAAGAAGATCAACAGACAAATTAACTAAATTGAAATATTGGTCAGAGGGACCTAAAAGAATAATCTCTAGGGCTAGACTTTCTTCAACAGACTCGGCGGAGACGGGACACCGATTCCAGTTCGGAATCACGCATTGTGACCGTGTAATTTACCATCAGGCGGTCACTCCCAGAACAATATTCATTTCATTTCATTTATTCACATATTAATAATAAATAATAACATTAACAGCGGGTCTATCCTTATATCCTCGCGCAGACTACGTCCTCGGCACTAGCAGCCCGTAGAGTATTCGAAACTCTAGAGGTTAATAATAAAACAATGATGTAGAAGTCGAATCAAATCGTGATAAATATCTGAAGCGTCATACCTTAATTTTCACCGAGAAAACCTGCTCCCCTTGCAGAATTATCAGGTCCTCGGTTGCACAAAAAGCGACGAGAGCTAGTAGCACGATTCAACGGCTATAATAGCCCAAATTCATTTACGCTGCTGATGGAAATTAACAAAACTTATAGAAATCTATTTAATATATATATATATATAAACATTACAGATTAATTAATAAAAGGTGTCATTAAATAAAAACATTAAAAAAAAAACAACCAACCGAACCATAACCAACTAGTCTAGTAACCACGCTACATAACCAACTAGTCTAAGACTAGGTGGTTAGCTGATTTCATTGACCATCCGTTTATCATCTGCCATACAAGGGTGCCACCGAGGCGACCAACCTCACCAACCGTATCCACGCCTTAAATATTAGTTCTTATATTATATTATTATCATTATATCAGCTGAAGATATTTTTGAATGACCATCAATACCAGCAAGTAAAAAACTTTGGTGCTTCACACACACTAACAGAGGAACATAGCCATTGAGTTACCGATATGCATATAGGTATATGATATGGATATGGTAGCATACTTAAAATGCTCTAATCCTATTAAAAACATGCGCAAAACACCCTATGGCAGATTAATAACTGCAAATGCTAAAGAGTACAGAGCACTTTACTAAATAATAATATATAATAACAGAGTACCTGCATAATGTAAATATAAATAAGTAATCATAAGATATACCTTATCCAAAGATAAAAAGTTAAATATAATAAAAAATAAATTAAGTAATAATAAATGATTACAATATCAAATTTAACATACCTACTAGGGTACTCAATTGAAAACGAAATACTAGTTGTGAGACCTCAATTGCAGATCAGAACGGGTCCAGACATCTTTATCATTAATACAGTCATTAACTCTATAGTAAGCCCTATGGATTAATGTTTGTTTTATACAATTTTTAAACTTTTTTTCACTTAAATCTATATATAATACTTTTAGGTAATTTATTAAATAACCACATAGTGTTAATGATAAAACATTTATTAGTTTTTTGGAATATCAATTATATCTATATTTCTTAAGTTTAAATTATGCCACTTCTTCCGACGCGACTTGCGTAAACTGAAAAAGTCATAATATTTTCATTGGAAATAATAATTATTAATATTTATTAAAGATTGGACGAAGATTTAAGTAAAAATTATAAATTTCAGTGATATGTAAAACCATTATTAAGTGGAAATAATTTGACACAAAAATAAGGATAAACAGCGGATCACAAACGTGTGACATTTGATCCACATCTCCAGATTTTTTCTTTTTCAGCATATTTATGAAATTTTAGCATTATAATTTGACTCGAAGAAACTGAAAAGGAAAGGTTTGGCTAAATATTTAATTGTGGTTAGTTGGAAACTATATTACAATACGTAAATAACTCTACAAAGCTGGATCTAGTCTGTTTGAAAACCTCGGAGTATCCCCTTCCATGTTGAGCAGAACCAAGAAGAATACCACTTCAAGACCCCCCTCGACTTGGCACCATGGTCATCTATCAAATGACAACACAAGTTCGTTTTCGTTTGAAATTTAATTAATGTGAGGTGAAAATATTAGGACTATTTTTATGCGATTTTACAGTGTTCTTGTTACTAATATTTAATTGATATACTTAATTTACTTATGTTTTTAATAGGTATTTATTTTTAATTTGTTTTTTCTTTATTTTTCTAGGTAAAATATTTTATTTATATTAATTAATGTACTTTTTTATACTTATTCATGTCAGACAAACTTTGTAAATGTAATAACAAAATTTCAGATACAGCCGCCATAATTTATGAAGGATGTTCGACTTGGTACCACGGCTCCTGTGCAGGATTGTCTGCGGAGGATCTGCTGTCTCTTGGTCGCTCAAACACTGCTTGGATTTGCACATATTGTGCACAGTCATCTCAGTCTGATTATTCTTTAACTTCTACCAATAATATCAATACTAATCAGACTTCTCCATTCATCTGCAATATTTGCTCTAGATTTTTTAATACATCCAAAGGCTTAAAAATTCACTGTTCTAGAATACACAAAAAACAAACAGAACTTAATCAATCGTCAACTTCCCACGAAAATGATTTTTTAACTACAATTACCAATCTTAAGAAAAATATCCATATCATAAAAAGAATACCAAAGCGTGCACGGATAGCTGTGGCCGATAAACTATCTTCAGTAATTCGCAGAGTGGTCAATGATAATAACACGTCGTCATGGAATAACCTTTTATCTTTTTCTTTTATTTTTTTATCATTACCAAACAAAAAGGAAAAATCTTTAACAGCTTTTATAAAACAAAATTTGTCTTCCCCTTTACCTTTGTCCCAAACAAATGAAATTATTAAATTCCCTTCTCGTACCTTCTCAAAATATATAGAAGCAAAAATTGCGGAAGGTGACGTAAGTGGAGCTGCGCGTATTCTATGTTCAGATGACAGTTTTGCGCTCCTAACGCAGACACACTTTCTGCCTTACGCGAAAAACATCCACCTGCAAATCTGGCGAGCTACAATATAGAGCCTCCTGATCCTGAAAACATTAATATCCCTCAAATAGAGTTACAAGATGTTGTAAATGCAATTAATAACTTTTCTGCTACTTCTGCTTCTGGTTTGGATGGAATTAGACCACAGCATCTTAAGGATTTAATATCATACTCCACTGGCGAATCTGGTTCAAGACTATTACAGACCCTATGCGATCTTTTTAACCTAATGATTCGGGGACATGTACCAAATAATATTTGTCCTATTCTATACGGTGCCAGCCTATGTGCCTTAAATAAGAAAGGAGGTGGAATAAGACCTATAGCCGTTGGAAATACTTATCGAAGAATCACTTCAAAAATTGCATGCAAAAAAATTAAACAAGACTTAGTCCCGTATTTCACACCTAAACAACTTGGTTTTGCCGTAAATGGTGGTTGTGAAGCAGCTATCAGAGCAGCTAGCTCTTTTGTAAATAATTCATCTAATAACGGAAAAGCTTTATTAAAACTAGACTTCCCAAATGCCTTTAACTCTGTTAATAGAACCATCATGCTTGCAGAAACTAAACGCAAAGTACCTTCTTTGTATAATTTTATTTATCAATGCTATTCTTTACCTTCAGCTCTTATTTACAATGGTAATATCATTGATTCTTGCGTCGGTTGCCAGCAAGGAGACACGCTGGGCCCAGTATTATTTAGCTTATCTATCCACCCTATGATAAATGAGCTTCAGTCAGAATTCAATTGCTGGTTTCTTGACGATGGTTCTCTCGGTGGTTCTTTAGATACCCTCTCACACGATCTAACATCTATTAAAACAAAATGTTCAGATTTAGGCTTAGAACTAAATACTTCTAAATGTGAAATTCACTTCATTGGCAATTACAATACATCAGATAATTTATTATTATTTGATTCCATCTGTCCTGGTATAAAAAGTGTCCCTCGTAATGAACTGTCTTTACTTGGTGCTCCACTAACAAATGAATCACTTTCCCCACTTCTATTAAATAAAGTTAATACCCTTATCCACATAGTGAACAAATGTGAAGTTATAGAACCACATATAGCCCTTTTCTTACTCCGCAACTGCTTAACCTTTAACAAATTTACATATTTGCTTAGATGCTGTCCTTCTTGGCGTGCCTCACAACATCTAAATACATTCGACAATAACCTACTTGAATTATTAGGGAAAATCTTAAATGTAAAGATTAATGTTATTAGTTGGGATCAAATATGTATGCCCATCAAGTTTGGAGGTTTAGGGCTCCGTCGACTTACGGACCTCTCCCTCCCATATTTTTTAGCTTCGTCTTTCGGTGTCTCTGATCTTGTTGATAATATTCTCAATAATTCAGTCATTATGGATTCGAGCCCAACAGACGAGGCTTTACAATTATGGCAGGAAGAGCTCCCAGGTATTACGGAACCTACTGAAAAACATAGGCAGTCTTTATGGGATATCCCTTTATTAGAGTCCAAAAAACATAAACTTTTAAATAATGTTCAAAATATACAAAGTAAAGCACGTCTTTTAGGCGCTTTTGATAAAAATTCTGGTGCGTGGCTTAATGCAATTCCAATTGCTTCCCTCGGTACTTTATTAGATAAGGAAACTTTGCGAATTTCGGTCGCCCTTCGGTGCGGCATTGAAGTCTGCATGCCACATAGCTGCTCTTGCGGAGCCACTGTAGATAAATTCGGCTATCATGGTCTCAGTTGCAATAGAAGCGCTGGTCGCATTTCTCGTCATAATGCCCTCAATGACATAATTCGGCGTACTCTACAAACGGCTAAAATTCCCTGTATTCTTGAGCCTCCTGGAGTCAGCAGATCCGACGGCAGGCGCCCTGACGGTCTTACACTGGTGCCGTGGGCCAATGGAAAATCCCTAATCTGGGATGCCACTTGCGTGGATACCTATGCACAGTCCAATGTCTCGGCCTCCTCGTCGGTCCCTGGTTCGGCCGCTGGCGCTGCGGAAGCGCGTAAGCGGTTGAAGTATAGGGACTTGACTCAAAATTATAAGTTTGTGGCTTTTGGTGTCGAAACTTCGGGAGCACTCGGCCCCGAGGCTAAAGAATTTCTCCATGACCTCGGGAAACGTGTATTTTTCGAATGTGGAGACCCCAAATGCCACAACTACTTCAAACAAAAAGTCAACATTGCCATTCAACGTGGCAATGCTGCCAGTGTTATAGGTACTCTGCCAAGTGGTATCCCATTTAAGGAGATTTTAATTTAGATTATTTAATTTTTTATATAAATTTTATTTTATGTAATTTAGATAGTTTTAATTTTTTATTTTTTTATTATTTATCTTGTTTTGTAAGTTTTTTTTTAATTATGCCTGTCGCCATTTTTACTAAACATACTTAAGTTTTTCTTGACATACAATAAATTCTCATAAATATATTGAGATGGTAGTGTCAATACATCAATCATAGGAAATATTTCCCGGAGAGAATCACGAGCTTTCATGCCATATATTGCCCGAATAGCCCTCTTTTGTAAAATAAATATAAGAAACAAAATGGCCGCCGTAGGTAATTAATATAATACTCGTAAATAATAATGAATGCATTAATAAATATAAAATAAATTAAAATTAGCTTTTTTGTATGGAAATGCTGATTTTTTGTATTAAATAGGCGTAGCATTTGGGTTCACACTCGTTTTCCAAGGTTTCGGATAAATCCGCAAGTTTCGGTTCCCAAGGTTCCAGAACTTTCGATCCGAAATGCTACGAAATGATAATTTTGTATTAATTCCCTGTACTTCAGCCGCTGACGTGACTAAGACATGCTCGCGGCTGAACCAGGAATTTTGGATGTGGCAAATGTATGTTCGCATCTACACAAGTGGCGTCCCATAACATACTGTTTTGTTCTCCAGCTATATCATGTATACTTTTATATTTAGTGTTTGTTCATTATTGTTGTAATTGTAGTATTTTTATATATCTTATTTTAATTGTAATATTTTCATTGAAATTGTAATAATTTAATTTTATTGTAATAATTGTATTAATTTAGGTAATTGAAATGCATAATTTAGTTTAACATAAAATATATTAATATTGTATCCCACAACCATGCTGTGTGAGTAGGTACGCTCTAAGGCTACAAGCTGGTTTTAAAAATATTTTATGTGTGTTTGTGTAATTTTCGTGCTTGTCGTCTGTTGTATTCGCCTTAATATAATAAATAAATAACAGTAATTTTCCTTCCAACCAAGGGATGAGTGTGAGGCCGATGCTTACAATCGGATCTACTAATACCCGGTGGTTCTGTAATTGATGGAATGGATGATGATAATTGATAATTATAATCATCCATATGATGATAATTATCATCATTATATGATGATAATTGATAATTATAATCATCCATTATAATTATTATTAATAATTATAATGAAAGTTTTAACAATATAGTACTTAGTTAAAAAAAAATCTACGAAAAAACTAATTTATTTTTCGGCAAACCTTAAACATTATTGAAATAAATAAAATACTATACAAAGAAACGAGAGTTAAGTTTTTTATACACTGAACAAGTTTAAAAAGAAATAAAATAAAGCAAAAATCCAGCTTGAATTGCCAATAAGGCCTTAAAACTTTCTCAGAGAAGCTTTAAAATTTGCATTGAACAGTTTCGCGTCTGATTTGAGATTCGGTATTGAATATTTCATGTCCTATTCCATTGATTTGTTTTCTCATCTTAAGACACGAAAATATACGTACTGTTTTAATTCTATGTAGGTACTGTTTTTAAAATTAAATTAATTTATTTGCCAAAAAACACGGTAAGATTATGTTATAATAAAATAATATTCAACATGTCTTGCCGTAAATGGCAAGCATATCCATTTATGCAATTACATTATTATATTTATATTGTTATTATCTAATTTTATTTCAATGTTTTGCATATAGTACAGCAAAATTAAGTATAATTTTATAATGTAAATTGTACCGTTTATTTTAATACTACCATTGGCGACTACGAGGTGGGTACAGATCCATAAGCAGGGTATAAATAAATAACATGTTTATAAACACAAAGGAAATACTGCGACAAGTTTGTTTTTTATTTAGCATTGTATTGATCTAAACTTATTTCACAAAAAGTCTAAACAAGTTGTACTTTGTAGTAAGTATTAACATTTGCATAGCAATAGGTTCTAATAATATAGTGATTTTTACCGACTTATCAGATTCGAGTTCTATTAATGGGAAGGCTATTTCTGCAACAATATATTGTTTAAATATCAAGTAAACAAATAGTTATGTGCTGGGTAGTTAAATGTGTTTTTATTTGTTGGGAGTAGTAGAAAAAAAGAACCATCACATCACATGTGATAATGTCATTAATCTCAGGGAAGCTAATGTTTTTTATAAGAGTTTAATATGTGACCTTGCTTCCACCTAATTTTAACAATATGCAATGATCAGGAATGATAGCAACTAGCGAATGCATACAGGCGCAACGCTGGTTGACATCATTATGCCGGCTTAAGTTGCCTGTTCACGCTTTGTTTAAAGGACTCTAGGTTATAAGAGGAAGGAAACACGCAAGCTGGTAGGGCGTCCCATATTTTTATACAGTACATATTTTACAGTAGTACATATTTTAATACAGCAGATGATTAAACCGCCAAAACGCTTTGTACGAGTTGGTACATCTGCCACGATATGCATATGCATTTTGCAACCAGTGCGTGTTGTCCTGTAACTGAAAGGGGATAATGTTGTACAAAGATCTTCAGAGCACTGTCCAATATCAATAATTTGACTTCCCTAAATCAATTTCAATCTTTATTATTTGACACAATTCGTAGTCGGCTAACTACTAATCATCCAACAACAAATTTGCAGAACAAAAACTAACTTTAAAATTCTTTAGCGATGCTATTTAGATTAAGTTAAAAGTGCCCGATTATGCGAATATAAATTAGAATCAAATGGTTTTAAACAAAGACAAGCTTAGTAGACTGACTGTTCGAAGTAGTGAACACACCGAAGGTAGACTGTTCGCTTTGCAGGCGTAATCCGGCTGCAACAAGTTGGAGTCAACTTTAGCTGCAAATAGCTGCAAGTTTTGTTTGACTTCAACTGTCGGATGGGTAATATAATTACTGCAATGCTAACTACGGTACGTTCTGCAGTCCTTAAGTTTCTGGAGTTGAGAAGTACATTTAAGACGCTGCAAAGTAATAAATTACTGAAGTAAATGAACTCTATATATAGGTATAATATGGGGCATTGGGGACCAAACGTTATTTCTTCCCGTGTTCTCGAAATTTTTCAAAAGATTTTCATAGCGTTTGGTCGAACAATATGGTGACCAAGGGAGCTGGTTCGTTTTAGGCCTTTTATAATTTCAGTTTGACTTCAATTGTCGCATGGGTAATATAATTACTGCAATACTAACTTCGGTAGGTTCTGAAGGTGGGAAGTACATTTAAGACTCTGCAAAGTAATAAATTACTAAAGTGAATGATCTCTATATATAAGTATATAATAATAATAAAGCCCTTTATTCTGATAACATTACAGTATTTACATCTTATAATTAATTTAATGTTTCATAGCACTTGTCCATTTTGTCTTTAGTGTGTCTTGCGACATAGGCCTCTTCCAACAACCTCCATTTCGCCCTCCCATCTTTAGTAGTTCTTGACCATAAAGCACCTCCAAATTTCCTAACCTCATCTTCCCATCTAATCCTTGGTCTACCCATGTTTCTTTTCGCACCTCTCGGGTACTACACCGTTATGATTTTTGACCATTTTTCCCTTTTATTTCTCATAATCTTCATAAGTATACTATAGATATAATATGCGGCAGTGGCACAATCGTTATGAAATTTATTCCCGTGCTCTCGAAAATTTTCAAACGCGTCTATTCGAATAATATGGCGACCAAAGGAGCTGGCTTATTTCTTTGTCATCCTTGATCTCTCGTGATAATTTTTTTAATATATATTATCTGGCTAGGTTATAGGCTATAATAATATGTTGTAATATTATTAATAATATGTTGTAGTATCATATTTGCATGCATCGTTTAAAGTTTAAAGCATTATCAATCGTAGGTAGGACCTACCTAATAATCATATACAATGCTAAAATCATTACGTTTTATGGCATTGCTGATTTTCTGTTTTAAATATATAAGCGTAGGGTTTGGGTTCTCTATATTCCAAGAATTTACCCAGATTGCCGTTTTCCGAAGTTTCGGATAAATCCGCGAACCTCGTTTCCCAAAGTTCCAGGAGTTTGCAACCCAAATGCTATAAACAAAACTATTATTTTCGTCGCTTTCAACCCGCTATATAATTGACTGTGATAAATTATATAAGATAAATAAATAAAAAAAAAAAAACTTTAGGACCGTTATCGTAAAAGTCCAGTTTTGTGTCTATTTAATAGTTCTTACTTACTAAAATTTATAACGGAAAACACTTAACGTATTTCGTTATAAGTACGTGTTTGGAACTTGGTACCTTATACGTAATTACAAGCAGTATTCCATATTTCGTAGTTCGTGTTCTATAGCTGACATATCAATGCCTACTAGCATTTATTCTACGTATTTTGTAGCATTGCTTCTACTTGTTTTGTAGCACTGGTACTACGTATTTTGTAGCATTGGTACTACGTATTTTATAGCATAAGTACTACGTATTTTGTAGCATTGGTACTACATATTTCGTAGCATTGCTTCTACGTGTTTTGTAGCACTGGTTCTACGTATTTTGTAGCATTGTTACTGCGTATTTTATAGCATAGGTACTACGTATTATGTAGCATTGGTACTACATATTTTAAAGCTTTGTTTTTACGTGTTTTGTAGCACTGCACTGGTACTACGTATTTTGTAGCATTGATACTACGTATTTTGTAGCATAAGTACTACGTATTTTGTAGAACTACGTCTATTTCTAAGAATTGTTACTATGTATTTCATGGGACCCATATGATATGTTTTCTTTTTCTAAATCTATATTTTTGGAAGATCTATACTTCTAGTGATAAGCTCTAGTTAGTTTCTTTTAAAACAATAAACTTAACGATAAAAAAATAATTGGTGCCAAATACCGCTTACAGAATATATTATCTCGCCGGAACATAAAGACATAAATAAGAACATAAAAAAATGTTTATATAGAGTTATTTTCCAAGAGTGCTGAATCGTTTCAAGTAGGATCGTGTGTGCCATAGGATTTTATTGCGGGATATATTTTATGTGCGATATAATAGATTGCTTGGCAATGGATGCGGAAATCCTCACAAATTCTTCATATAAGTAATCTTATAGCTACGCGTTAATTAATTATTAATAAATAATATTATGCTGTAGCTATACATTTTCCAATTTAATGAAAAATTTGGTCATTATAATTTATTTATTTCATTCTAAAGTCAATTCAGGCGTTCCATTTATCCATACGTAGTGTCTTCTGAGGCAGTATTTGAATAAGCGGTAATTTTTTGGCAGTCGCCAAACGTCGTGCATGATATTTAGTTACCTATATTTTAGGTAGCGTTGTATATATATATAATAAAGTCTTTTGAATACATTAAAGGTTTTTTTTGCAATAGAAGACGCGAGAAATAAGTACCTAACAATAACTTTAAAAAAAAAGTTTTTTTTTTGTCTGTGTATAGTTTTATTAGTTCGTTTCTGTATATTAAAATAAACTATTTAATGCATGCGAAGCCATCACACATAAAAAACCACTAATTAGATTCAAAATCGAATTATTGAAAAAGGATAAACTTTATTGTGAAATTAACAGAATATATATTTTTAAAATTGCTTGGAAACCTCATAGCGCCACGTGCGTATCACGAAAATAACACATACATGACGTTTCATCATCATCATCATGCCAGTCATTCACGCGTCCACTGCTGGACATAGGCCTCCCCCAAGGATCGCCACAACGACCGGTTCTGCGCTGCCTGTAGCCATCGCCAAGCAGCTGAGAGAACTTCAATTATTCTTGAAAATATTTTACAACTACTTTATATAAACGTCTTTAAAATTGTACATGTAATCTATATATATAATATGTATTATATCGTTGTTTCTAATACACATAGCACAAGTCTAAAGCTTAGTTTGTGACCAGAACAATATGTGTAAATTGTCCTATATTATTATTAATCTATATATTAATAAATTTTTCGTTAATCACGCTAAAACTCAAAAACGGCTTGGCCGATTTGAATATTTCATTTTATATTTTATTCACTTTAATACAAGGATGGTTTAAAAAGAAAAATAATAGGAAAAATCCTGAAGAAAAGCTAAAAAATAATAAAATGCAGTATGTAAAATGACACTTCACGATTGTTTATATTGATCATTATTTTGTTATCTATTAATTTTTTTTTGTCTAACCTTCCGCCAGTGGAAAGGCTCCTTCCCATCTTTCGACCATGCAACCATAATTTTGGTGAAAGATCTTAGTTATATAAACTAAAAAAAAAGTGTATTTTTAAGTTCAACACAAACTACGTGTAAAGAAGTAGTTTCTCCGAGGAAATGCAAGCGTATTAGGTATTCTGAACAGCTCCCAGGATTTTCAGGAGACCAAGCACGTGCTACAGGAGATCGGTGGAGTTTTCTCGCATTACCTGCCTTTTAAACTTGACAAATTCACTTGTACCTTATATGTTTACATTTTTCATTTTGAAAATGTCGTATTTTTCGCATTTTTTAAGTTACAGTTGTTCATTTCAGGTTAGGATGGTGTACGTGGTTTTAACGATCACAATAATATATAATTATTAAATAAATAACATCACGGGTGCCTGGCATTTTTATCCGAGACTTTTAGCAGCCCGAGTCGAAGGCGAGGGCTGATATCATAAAAGATACTTTTTTATTGTAAAGTTTATTTGAAATATTTTACTATCGAAATTAAGTGATCTGTAGTCGTCTTGATGCCCATACAAAAATACTTCCAATATTACAACTTAGGTTAGCCGAAGTTTCATTATTATTTTTTTGTTGGTTATTAATTATACGCGAAAATCTTTCTGTTGTGGGTAATACATATGTTTGTATAATCATATTTAAAAAGTTTTTCTTTTAATTTCAAATAATGACCGACAAAAATATTATTTTAATTCTGCGACAAACAGTACCTAGTCAAGTAATACTGCTTGTAATATTATTTCTTCTGTGGTAATACTGGAAGTGTAAAGATCATTTTGTGTAAGACCGCAGACTTCGCGATTGCGAATACATAATATTAAATATTTGTCAAAATAAAATAAGAAACTAGAAAACCTAAAACATGACATAAACAACATCACGGTGTTGTAATAAAAGTAATTTTATACGGCAAAGAAAGAAAACGCAGGACTTGTGATTAATACCGTACAACATAGTTTCTTTTATCACATATTTTTTCCGTCGCTTTTGTACATTTTCATACAATATTAGTACAATAAATCACGCGTCCGTCCGTGTGTACATAATTAGGGATGTCCAAGCATTATGGAGGGCGAGGAGGAAACCTATTTGTTTGACGAGACAATAATGTGACAACACTGAGCGTTATTAGATTTTATTTGACTGGCAATAAATTATTATAATAAATGGTTTATTAACGAATACGTAATAACATATTAGCAATATTAGGTATACATATTGCACAAACAATTGGGATTACCAAAGAAATAACTTTTAAACTTTATTTAATGTGATATAATATATAGAAAAACTTACAAAATATAATAATAATAAAAATTATAATAAGCTATTTTGGCAAAAAATAAAAATACACGGAGCTATAACACATTGTTAGGTACACACAAGTGCAACCAATCTCGTTGCAAAACATGTCCCATAATAAATTCCGATATCAATATACAAACCATCATAACCCTGTTCTCATCAAAATTCAAAATTTCGCACAATGTACTACTTCTCATTGCGTATATATGCTGGAGTGCAGATTTTGTAACAGTTTTTATGTGGGAGAGACTACGACACCCCTTCGTACTCGCATGAATGGACACAGACATTCAGTAGATTCTCAAATTAATAATATTTTACCTGTGCCCACCCATGCGCGTAAACATAACACTACCTTTAACAATTGTTTCACAGTAAGAGTATTAAAGAGTTTTCTTAAAACTATTCGGTCTATTGATTTAAAAACATGGGAAAGTTTTTTTATATGGCAGCTTGGTGCATACTATAGCCCTGGTCTGAATGTAATGCATTAGGTTTTGTCTAACTTGTTTTGTAAATTTATTAATATCGAACCAACAATGGACATAACATGCTGATGATGTTTTCCATGATGGGCTAGGTGATGATGATATTTTTCTAAAAAATAAATACAAAACTGTATAGTGCATTACCTTTACCATTGCTAAAAGAAATAAAATTACTTTTTCAAAATTTATGTCAAAGACCTTCAGTCACTGTCACTGATGACGCCGCTCCAAAGAGAGGCGAAATATTTGGCAATAAAATTTTATAGCATTTATTTATATATTTTACCTAGTAAGAAATAATAATTAAAAATAATTCTAGTGACAACCGACTCATCGCGTCCAGAGTGCCGAGAATACTTGCTGCATTTCCCCGCTGGACCTCTAAAGCTATTCTTTGGACAAAGAATTCCTTGGACTCTCAGCTTCCGGATATTTTGCTCAATAGCTTACCGATTTTTTTAGCAAAAGCCTTTGCGTCCGGTGACCAAGAGTCCATGGTCTCCACCGTAAATGCCAAAAACTTGAAATGGTCATTGAGAGCAGAATATTTTGATATTCTCGGCACTGATGGCCGCGGCACCGGCTCCTACAGAGGTAGAGGATGTGGTGTCAGAACATGTTGCATCCCAGACGAGGGCCCGGCCCCGATACCAAGGCAATAGTGTCATGACATGAGATCTCAGGTTACTATTATTACTTAAAATTTATTTACTTAAATGTAGTGGTGGCCTAGTTGGTTAGACCTTGGACTTAAAAACACTTAGGTCCCTGGTTCGAATCCCGGTGTGTACCAATGAGTTTTTAATTAAAAAATTTATGTACATTTGTTTGACAACACCACTATAGTGCCTCGGAGAGCACGTTAAGCTGTCGGTCCCGGTTTCACTATACCAACTTGTGAAACTGTTTATAGATGGGTTATTGAGTCTATTCAAAACATCGCGACGAGCCAGCCACTTGTTCGGTGTAGACTCATACCATCGGCTACGACGAGGTGGGATTAAAACCGCCGCTGGGTACCCTGGGGCCGTCTAGGCGGTCTCGGGCGCCGTAAGGCACCCGTGATGATACATTACATTATTATAATTGTTGTTAGGAATACGTTTCTACAGAATATATTCAATTTTAGAATTATCTTAGATTAAGAAAATCCGAAAAAGCATCAAATTATGACAAAAAAACATAAACTTAATAATAAAATCTTACACAAAACATATTTTTTTTAAATCACGTTAATTAATTTAATAATAATAATAAATTTGACCGCCTCCGTAGACTAGTGGTTGCGCCTTATGCGTTGTATCCGGAGGTCGTGGGTTCGATTCCCACCCATGGCAAAAAAATATTAGTACGTTTTTCTGTACAGTTTATCATGGTCTGGGTGTTTATAAAATATAATATGTATTATAACGTTGTTTCTGGTACACATAGTACAAGCCTAGAGCTTAGTTTGTGATCAGAGCAATATGTGTAAGTTGTTCTACATATTATTATTATTATTATAATCAAAAAAATAAATATAAAAGTGTTAAATAACAAGGTCATTGTTACGGCTGTCAAAACTTTTCCACCAATCCTGTTATTTCTAAAACCAAAACGCATTCGCACGCGTTCGAACAAGTCAAACCGAAAACAAATCAAAAACTTAAGAATTTATATAAGTAAATCTAGTTCGTCTAAAAATTAAAACCTAGTGCTAGTAAAAACCCGGCGAGGTTTCTGGTATACACTGTTGTGCAGTATGTACCAGAAACAACGATACTAATCCATTTTGTATTTTAAAAACACCCAGATCATAGATATTGTGATAGAACGTCGGTGTGTATCAATTATTTTTTAATTAAAAACAAATATACTTCCATTATGTACATTTGTTTGACGACCCCCGTATGCACTATACTAGTGTTGTCTAGGTGAGCATGTTTAAATAGTTTTTCTTCTAAGCTGTCAGCCGCAGTTTCACTATACCAAATCGTGTTAAAAGAAGTTGTGAATCTGTTAAATTTAGTGATGAGCCAGCCTCTTGTTCGATACTAGACTCATACGACGAAGTGAGATTAAACCTGCTGGGTACCCTGAGGCCGTCTAGGCGTTGTTGGGCACCGTAAAGCACCTGTCATTGTATACAATAATAGTAATTGTGATAGAAAATATCAAAGAAATATAAAAGTGTCCCTACGTGAACCCGAATTTGAGCACCTGACCGCACCAGGCCCGCAGTTAAATGTACCGATGAAAAAGAAATAAAGCGACGGATTCCGGTGACAATTACCATTACTATTGTCGGACTACAATAGTTGGAGAGGTACTCCCTAATACGTGATCGACACGTTCCTACCTATATTAAAACTATATTATATACGTGGTGGCCGAGTTGGTTAGACCTTGGACTTAAAAACACAAATTTATGTATGTATGTATGTATGTATGTATATTAAAACTATAACATATTATTTAAAAGAATTTTTATTAGTATTTTGGACGCCGAAGACGAAAACTATTTTTATTAAGAGATATTATATAGATATATATTATTATGTGACAACACTGAGTGGTATTGATTTATTCGATTGGTATTTTTTTTAAAAGATACTTTGATAAACTAACCATGTCAGCCAAATAAAATAGTATATGGCTCATTTAAATAAACGGCTGAAAAATATTACTATATAGATAGCAGCAACGCACTTGAAGCTTACGCCGAAAGAGCTTCTCGGCAGCGAGCTTTCCACATCGCTAGGTGACTAGCTTAACTTCCTGGTGCGCTGTCGCCTGCAGCGTGCCATTGTCTCCACCGTACGGCCCTCGTTCTACAATGAGGGCCTCGCGTAATCGCGATAAGTCGCCGGTGGGCTGTCACCCTCCGAGTCCTAGCTTTGGCAACAGGGGTTTCCCACGCCGATCCTCGGCCCCAGGTCGGTCGAATGTCCTGCTACACGCAACGCACTTGAACATGTGCGTTGGGACGGAACACGGGCGTAGTGGAGTTAACTTCGCGCAAACATTTGTGAACATTTATTATAAATTTCGGCTTTGTGAAAATACGCGCAATGTAGTTTTCCGGAAATACCTAAGCTTTAAGTTCTTAGCATTGGTAATATTAAATAATACAAATAAATCTATTTCACAATATTTTAATATTATTTTTTCTCTATGCATTTTAATTTGAAAATAAAGTTCAAATACTTTTATTTGCAGTTTTTTTTTATAAGAGCTCAATTGGTGACCTTGCAATGCCCAGGACAACCAGAGGATGCATACAGGTGCACGCTGGTTGCCATCATTATGCCGGCTTAAGATGCCTATTCACGCTTCGTTTAAAGGAGTCTAGGTTATAAGAAGAGGGAAACACGCAATCTTGTAGAGCGTCATTTTGGTCATCCTTTTTCATGGACATCGTAGGCTTTGCTATTTGAGTAATAACATATTATGTTTAATGTTTATGCTGCGATTCTATAAAACGTAATTATAGTATTTATTGGAATCATATTTTCGTAGTGGTAATCCAGCTTTTGTCGCGTCGTTTTTTTCCTTTATGTTCGCCGAAACGACACAAAACCAGGGATTCAATACGTTTGCAAAAATATTACTAAGTAGAGGTCTGAATAATCCTTTTATATTTGCAATATGTCTTCTTGTAAAAAGGTATCACATTTAGAAATCCCCAATACATTGGAATACATAGATAATAATAATAATATCCAACTAAAGTACACCATAATACCGTACAACGTCGTGATATTAGTTATCTCTATAGGCACTACGCCGATCTCCTCCATGCATCGTTGGAGTTGTATCGGAAGTCGTAGGTTCGATTCTCACTCATAGGAAAACATATTAGTAAGTTTTCCTGTATATTTTGCCATGGTTAGTATATTATATATTATTTCTGATACACATAATATAAGTCTAGAGCATAGTGTTTAACCTGCATGGTGATTACGCGAAAAAGTTAGCTTGCAAGCCGATCGCTATGAGTCAGTTTTCTAAAAAAATTAAAGCCGCTTGATCTACGTCACAAAGATTCGCGCGAACTCAGTGCGCGTAATCACCTACATATAAAAAACAATACACTATATTTCTACTGCCGCTTCGCTCGCAAAACTCTATATGCCAACGACGTATAAGTTGATCTTAAACCTAGTAGCCCGGAAGGTAACGACACATTTTAGTCACTCATTTCAGCATGGCTAGTTTTCTCTAAAATGCTAGTTTATTACATGTACAAACACAAAACCAAGGTTAGCTGGCACATACGGTTTCGTGTATGTACATTGTACATGTAATAAACTATCATTTCAGAAAAAACTAGCCATGCTGAAATGACTAGCTCTGAAATGTCGTTACCTCCCGGGCTATAGGTAAAGAAATACTAAACAAAGAGTCAAAGTATTTTGTAGGGAGTTGTATAAACAGCCATAGATTGGGAAAACACAGATATTGAGTTTCTTTGCTTAGGATTCTTTTGGATATATAGTTATTTATATATAATAATATATATAATATAATAATATTATTTAAAGAAATGTCAAAATTTATTCTTTTTTATATATTTACTTACACATCCAATATATATATTAAATATGTATTATATGTCAGTATGTTTATATATTGTGTGTGTGTATTTGTATTTTATAATCGGCTTCCTGTCTGTCATTTTTCGATGCAAGGTATGCTATCTAGGCATTAAACTCTACTATGTTCAATGGTTTTACACTATTTAAAATACAAAAATTATTATATTTTTATGCGGGTATATGAAAAAATACCAACTTTTGTATTTATATATATATATATATATATATATATATATATATATATATATATATATATATATATATATATATATATATATATATATCATCACGGGTGCCTTACGGCGCCCGAGACCGCCTAGACGGCCCCAGGGTACCCAGCGGAGGGGTTTTAATCCCACCTCGTTGTAGCCGATGGTATGAGTCTACACCGAACAAGTGGCTAGCTCGTCGCGATGTTTTGAATAGACTCAATAACCCATCTATAAACAGTTTCACAAGTTGGTATAGTGAAACCGGGACCGACAGCTTAACGTGCTCTCCGAGGCACTATAGTGGTGTTGTCAAACAAATGTACATAAATTTTTAAATTAAAAACTCATTGGTACACACCGGGATTCGAACCAGGGACCTAAGCGTTTTTAAGTCCAAGGTCTAACCAACTAGGCCACCACGTACGTTGTATTTATATATCTATACTAATATAATAAAGAGGAAAGATTTGTATTTTTGTATTTTTGTATTTTTGTATGTTTGTAATGAATAAACTCAAAAACTACTGGACCGATTGCAATATTTTTTTCACCATTAGAAAGCTGCATTATTCAGAAGTAACATAGGCTATATAATATCACGCTAGGTCCTATAGTTGTGGAGCAGTAACCAAAAATGTTTTAAAAACGGGGGAAAAGTATCGTTTCTGAGGCCTTCCGTGGCGTGCGCTGAGCATATAGTTAAAGTTATACAAACCTGTGCGAAGCCGGGACGGGCCGCTAGTATTATATATTTGTAGTTTATACTAATATACTAATTACAAGTAGGTATGGTTTAAAGAAATATAAAATGTTACAATGTCAAAAACATTAAGTTTTCGGGAATAAAGGTCTCTACTCATTACATTTTAAGGGTACTTCTGTCGCGGTAAGGTCGCCATAAAAAGATCTAATTAAAGATATCATGGCCGACCCTACTTCATATGAAATGAGATATCTTTGTGTAAAGGTACCCGATGGTTGGCAAAAAGGTGCTTTTGTAGTGTCATTTTGATGTTTTGTTTTATTAATACATGTGTTACCCGAGGTAAGGCCGGAATATAAAAAAAAAACTATTGGGTTGAAGGAAGCTGTGATTACTGATGCACCCTTTTAGAGATCGTCTAAGCTAAAACACCCCTAAATGTGTGGGTGTTGTCGATAAGTGCTCCCACGTTCGTATCAAGCCGGTGGATGACAGACTAACCAATTTTAACCAATGATGGTAAACAAATTCATTAATCGAACACCAAGAGGTTTTATTTAATTTGTAGGTGTTTTTATAATTTTTTTTTATTTTAAATTATTTTATTTTTAATAATGTAAATGTTTTTAAAATTTTGTTGCTTATAATTTATTAATTGCACAATACATTCTTTTCATTTGCGTTTTAATGCAATGGAGGTTCGCGCAGTTTTCAATTATATCTATTATCGCATATCGTATGGCGTAAATAAGAAAGGTTTTGAAGTTAAAAAAAGGCTAATGATCCACACATATATATAATAATAAAATAACTACTGTTTTTGTTTTTAACGACTTCAAAAACGAGGAGATACACTTTATAACACGTTCAATTCGATGCGTATTGTATTTATATAAAAAACATCATTTTCATTCTCTAGGAACTCCTCAAAACCTCGAGTCCCTACAGAATATATATATGTTTATATATAATTTTATATTTATGCATTTTTTATAAATTCCTTTATAGGATAATCTTATATTAAATTTTTAAAGATAAAAATGCAATGAAAAAATTCCTGGTGGCGGGACTCGAACCCACGAACCTCGCTATCGCGGCAAGGCGCTATTAATAGCGATAGCGAGGTTATATAAATACAATACGCATCGAATTGAACGTGTTATAAAGTGTATCTCCTCGTTTTTGAAGTCGTTAAAAACAAAAACAGTAGTTATTTTATTATTATATATATGTGTGGATCATTAGCCTTTTTTTAACTTCAAAACCTTTCTTATTTACGCCATACGATATGCGATAATAGATATAATTGAAAACTGCGCGAACCTCCATTGCATTAAAACGCAAATGAAAAGAATGTATTGTGCAATTAATAAATTATAAGCAACAAAATTTTAAAAACATTTACATTATTAAAAATAAAATAATTTAAAATAAAAAAAAATTATAAAAACACCTACAAATTAAATAAAACCTCTTGGTGTTCGATTAATGAATTTGTTTACCATCATTGGTTAAAATTGGTTAGTCTGTCATCCACCGGCTTGATACGAACGTGGGAGCACTTATCGACAACACCCACACATTTAGGGGTGTTTTAGCTTAGACGATCTCTAAAAGGGTGCATCAGTAATCACAGCTTCCTTCAACCCAATAGTTTTTTTTTTATATTCCGGCCTTACCTCGGGTAACACATGTATTAATAAAACAAAACATCAAAATGACACTACAAAAGCACCTTTTTGCCAACCATCAGGTACCTTTACACAAAGATATCTCATTTCATATGAAGTAGGGTCGGCCATGATATCTTTAATTAGATCTTTTTATGGCGACCTTACCGCGACAGAAGTACCCTTAAAATGTAATGAGTAGAGACCTTTATTCCCGAAAACTTAATGTTTTTGACATTGTAACATTTTATATTTCTTTAAACCATACCTACTTGTAATTAGTATATTAGTATAAACTACAAATATATAATACTAGCGGCCCGTCCCGGCTTCGCACAGGTTTGTATAACTTTAACTATATGCTCAGCGCACGCCACGGAAGGCCTCAGAAACGATACTTTTCCCCCGTTTTTAAAACATTTTTGGTTACTGCTCCACAACTATAGGACCTAGCGTAATATTATACAGCCTATGTTACTTCTGAATAATGCAGCTTTCTAATGGTGAAAAAAATATTGCAATCGGTCCATTAGTTTTTGAGTTTATTCATTACAAACATACAAAAATACAAAAATACAAATCTTTCCTCTTTATTATATTAGTATAGATATATAAATACAACGTACGTGGTGGCCTAGTTGGTTAGACCTTGCAATGAAAAAATTCCTGGTGGCGGGACTCGAACCCACGAACCTCGCTATCGCTATTAATAGCGCCTTGCCGCGATAGCGAGGTTCGTGGGTTCGAGTCCCGCCACCAGGAATTTTTTCATTGCATTTTTATCTTTAAAAATTTAATATAAGATTATCCTATAAAGGAATTTATAAAAAATGCATAAATATAAAATTATATATAAACATATTCTGTATTCTGTATTTTTATCTTTAAAAATTTAATATATAATTTTATCTATTCCTCGGAATCCCCAAAAATGGCCCTTCGAGGTGATTATGTACCTATTAAAGTATATTCATTATTGCTTTTAATCATGAAGCTAAAAAAACAGCGGCGCGCGGACGGGCACGGTTTTTACCTTCATGCTTTTAATAGACTAAATTATAGTTTGTTAATTTTAATAGCACCGCAATTTAATTTTATTTGCTTGACTGACTAGACAGTCAAATAAAAAAAACTTAGTACCTACAAAAAATATTATATTTCCATCCACAACCAGCGCTTAAGAGGTAGGTACTTATATAACTATGGCAAATACTCAGAAAGCTAAATTCAAACTTATCCAATATCCAGAATTTGAAAGGTACTTCCGATGAGATGTAAGTGAAGTTTTGGTATTACCATCTGAAGGAGGTCCAGAAAGACCCGATATTTGCTTATGCCGACCCATATCGAGTAATCCGTATGTCAGACTCGAGAGCTCTTAGTTTCCGAGAGCTCTTAAGATATATTGCAATATTGAGAAATATACTATAATGGATTGCGAATATACGTGAGCGTCTAAGATGGAGTGCTTTGGGTAAACAGAGCGCTTAGTAGCCAGATTTATACTTCATAAACACCCACAGGCTATTGTAGGTTAAAATAATTGTTAGTTTATTATAATAATATATCAGAAGTGTTTCACCTAAGTGTACATAAATATATGTTTATTTTATTTTAATCTTCAACTAGGCCACTAGAAATATAATAAATATATATATTTATATACCGGCTGAATTTTAAAGGTTGTACTTTGGGCCAATATTAGGCTATCTCTGATCTACTAATCAAATCGAACCTGGCGACGACGCGTGTGTCGCAAATGAAAATAAATTGGCTTCCCCATACAAATTGGTAATTTTAACATTACTAGTTTGTATGGAGAAGGTGTTTTTTTTTCATTTGCGACACATGGTTTCATGGGAAAATTTGTTCGATTTGTTTAGAAGAGTTCTCATATTAGATTAGCCCAAAGTACAAAATTTCAAAGTGTACTTTGGGCTAATTGAGGCTCTAGGTACTGATCAAATAGAACAACTTTTCCTATGGAACCATATATCGAAAACGAAAATTGGTTTTTTCATACAAATTAGTAATGTTAAAATAACCAATTTGTATGGAGAGAACAACTTATCTTTTCATGGCTCCATGGGAAAAGTTGTTTGATATAATCAATATATTACCCGAAAGTACAATATTCCAAAATCACCATGTAGCAGTAGTATTATTATTACATATTATTTACTATAATGTTATAATCTGTAGGTAAAGGGTTCTTAAAGCTTGTTTTTATATGAAATTCTAAAGCGTGTTAAAGCGTGACGAAACAGAAAGAATTTCATATAAAAACACTCTCAATTTCCGTTGTAGAATTCGGTAGTGCGCTAGCGATAGAGAAATGTAGTAAAATAAATTCTTACTGCTCCACCACCGCTTAAGCTAATTGCCTACAATAAATAATTGTAAAAATACATTTGTACTTCAAACATCAATAGCTAAGTAAGCGTATTTTAATATCAAATTCATTTATAATAAATTGATTCTTAGAAATGAATATTTGTAAACATTTATTAATGTGTTTCACAGAAATGTACAGTCGTCGCCAGGTTCAGGGAATGGTTAACAATGTTTGATTCACGAAGGCTTTCAATTAGAGCCTCTCATAAAGGATTAAGTGGCTACACATGGGTAGACAAATAATTTATAACCATAAATATTAAAAAAAAAAAATGTCACTAGCTGGTGCCTGCAACTTCGTATACCTGTTCTTTTAAAACAAAAAAAACAATTTGTTATTTTTTAATTATTATTATTACTAAGGTAAAATAGATACGATGACCATGGGGCTTAGCATAACCACATCGATATAGTTTGACAGTCGATAAAATGAAGTTTATGAATGAACATTCGTTCATAAAATCGATATGAATTGATTTTGTCCATTTATCGAGCCTATCGATGCTGTTGTGCTAAGGCCCCATAACTAGATACCCATTGTATCACACTGCTTTTAAAAAAAGTTCTACTTTCATGAAGCGCTGAGGAATTGTGCGAACAAAATGCAGGAGTACGACTGAAAACGATTTTTCCGCATTCGTTCGGGCTGCTCGCTCATATAGATACACTTTCCCACGCACTACACCACCGCTCCGCAACAGTGCTACCGGGTCATAAACGTCATTGGGTACTGAGGTTTGAGGTTTCTAACTAAATTAGAGAAAAAAAAAATCTCTAAGTCTATGTTGATGAAATAAACTTACGACAAAAAAAAATGTTTGTAAATATAGTTTAAAATTATAACTTTATATAAACAAATACTTATAAACTTGTAAATTAATTAATTTTATTTACATATAGCTAACTTAAATTTGTTTTTACACAATTACAGATATTTTGTAATACTTAATAGTGTAAATAATAATAAGTGTCCGTGTGAACCCGTAGTTACATTAAACCTAGCTTAGGTCCGGTTTAGCGATTACTTTGATCGATGCGACACGAATATTGTTTCGGAACTCATCAGACCCTTCGTCATCGGCTTTACACTGTACCATGTCACCTTTTGTAAGGAACCTCTCTATGGCTGGGATCACCGCACGATTTTAGTGCGAAATGATAGGCTTTACCTTTTATGATATACCTTGGTTTATAGTGTGTTATATATAATATATAAAACACACTATAAATGAAGGCAAATTATATAACGTTTGGAATGATCTTCATTTATCTATCACGTCTCTTTCTCCAATAAATGTGATTTGATGTCTGGGTACTCCCAAGTTCTGCCGGTTAGTACTGAATGATAAATACTGGCCAATAACCGCCTTCATACTAGTGTTGGGCCTTTGGTGTTGTATCCGGGAGTCGTGGGTTAGATTCCCACCAAAATTTATATTATTGGCATTGGCAAAATTTATATTGGTGCGTTTTTCTGTACATATTGTCATTGTCTGTGTATTTATAAAATAAAATATGTATAAGTATTGTTGTTTCTGGTACACATAGTACAAACCTAGAGCTTAGTGATCAGGTGACCAGGGCAATATGTGTGTAATGTCCTCCATATTAATAATATGTTTTTTTTCATCTGTAGGTCAATTGAGAAATATTGCACTGGTCACAAACTAAGCTCTAGGCTTGTACTATGTGTACCAGAAACAACGCTTTTTTTTTATTATATATATTTAGGACAAATTACACATATTGCTCTGGTTACAAACTACTAGTCTACGGAGGCTGTCAATAAATAAATATATTTATGTATTGTTAATAAATGTATTAATATATTTATTTATTGTGAATATAAAAAAAAATAGCTCTAGGCTTGTACCAGAAACAACGATAAAAAAAAAAATACTACAAATTACACATATTGCTCTGGTCACAAACTAAGCTCTAGGCTTGTACTATGTATACCAGAAGCAAAGATATAATACATATTATATTTTATAAACACCCAGACCATGACAAACTGTACAGAAAAAAATTACTAATATTATTTGCCATGGGTGGGAATCGAACTCACGACCTCCGAATACAACGCCAAAGGCGCAACCACTAGTCTACGGAGGCTGCCAATAAATAAATATATTAATATTAATATATTTATTTTTTGCGAATATTAAAAAAAAATAGCTCTAGGCTTGTACCAGATGTGTACCAGAAACAACGATTTAAAAAAAAAATTTAGGACAAATTACACATATGGCTCTGGTCACAAACTAAGCTCTATTGTACTATGTGTACCAGAAGTAACGATATAATACATATTATATTTTATAAACACCCCGACCATGACAAACTGTACAGAAAATAATTACTAATATTTTTTACCATGGGTGGGAATCGAACCCACGACCTCCGGATACAACGCCAAAGGCGAAACCACTAGTCTACGGAGGCTGCCAATAAATAAATATATTAATATTAATATATTTATTTATTGCGAATATTAAAAAAGAAAATAGCTCTAGGCTTGTACCAGATGTGTACCAGAAACAACGATTAAAAAAAAAAATTTAGGACAAATTACACATATGGCTCTGGTCACAAACTAAGCTCTAGGCTTGTACTATGTGTACCAGAAGCAACGATATAATACGTATTATATTTTATAAACACCCCGACCATGACAAACTGTACAGTAACAATGTACTAATATTGTATGCCATGGGTGGGAATCGAACCCACGACCTCCGGATACAACGCCAAAGGCGAAACCACTAGTCTACGGAGACTGTTATATTAAAAAGTAATAAACAAAATTAAATTAAAAAACGAATGTAATGAAATGAAATGAAATGAAATTTTTTTATTTGCAAATATTCTGAATAAATTGTTGTAAATGAGCTTTGTCGCTAAAAGTTTTAAACCTAGGTATGTCTATTTTAAATTATAGGTCCCAGATTCAAACCCCAGTGTACCAATGGTTTTATAACCATTAAATTTAACCAGTCGCGCCAAAATTCTTACACTATCAGTCGCGTGGGGTCCGTTGGACGTTCGACGTACGTTTTATGACACGTGTGGTTAACGTCTTGGCACGTAGGAGGAGGTGGTGTTCGAGTTAGGAAGCTACAGAAACATACAGTATCGTATATGTACCCTACGCTACTAATTAAAGGTTAATAAAAGTGTATATTTTGGAAACACTATAGTGCCTCGGCCAATTGGCAATAAAATTATTGGCCTTCACCTCACTACAAATAAGGAGAGATCACCAATATTTAATTGGGTAGGTTTTATCAGTTTTTTATGCGACGCACATGATACGCGTCGCCTTATGTTTGGTGCCAAAACATCTCTATTAGTTCTTACTCATATCTTTCCCTATTCACCTGATTTAGCTCCATCTGACTTCCGTTCCTGAAACTCAAAAAATCACTTCGTCGTGGTGATCGTTTTGACTTCAAAGAAGATACTTGAATCTTCCTGCAATTTTTTTATTTTTATTTTTTTATTTATTTATTTATTACAATACAATTTTACAATATTCAGCCAGCTCCCAAACTAAGCTTATCACTTGTATCTCAGGAGCTGGGTTCACTTCCTCGTACCTACTTACTCTAATTAAATATAGGTATAATCTAAACAAAAAAAAAACAAAAAAATACAATAAAATATCTCACAGTTATTAACAAAATTTAAAAAGATAACTAATTAACAACAGTACCCCTAGTGTGAGTTTTCTAACTATTACTTTACGTTTGAGTTAACTAAAATTTGTATGAGAAATGGTTCAGCGCTCCAAGCGGAAATTTTGAGAACGAAAAATGCGAGCGTGTGATTGGCCAAAATGTTAACGCAGTAGTATAGTTAACGCGAAAGTAAATGTAAAAAAAACTCACACTAGGGCTACAGGAGGGTATATAATAAAAAAGTTAACACATTGCAAATTCACGGCTTATCAGCAGATGGATTGGCGCTAGTAACCGCTTAGTATTGTTCCAGCTACAATGGAATTAATGAATGAAGCATGCTGTGAGCTATACAATACGTTACAATAATACTGTTTACACATTGACTAGTATTACAAAGGACAGATATATTATTAAATTAAAATATTTGCGTATGATATATTATATGATAGAATAACATACATATAAGTAGGTATATGTATACACACATATACATATACCATGATTTTATTCCATATTTATTACAATTTTATTAGCTATATTAGTAAGTAGGCTTAACCTGTAATTTAGGTATAAGGTTGCAATAGTAATACATAATTAGCTTGAATTAGTATGTATATATATAATAGGTACATTAATTAGATATAAGTGCGATATGTATAAGCATATTAATTGGAGCACTTTATATATAATATATATAATAGAGTAAATTTAACAAATGTTTCCAAGGTTGGAAGAAGTGTTGCTAGAAGCGTATTGATCCCGAAGGAGAGTACTTTGAAGGAGATGAGGGAATATTACTGTTTTTATTTTTTGTCGATAAGTCTTACTATTTTTTTATCACAGTGTTACGTACATAGGTACCCACAAAAATGGAGATACGCGCAGTTTTAGATTAGACGATCTCTACTATAAAATGAACTATTTAAGAAACCATTCACTTAATTATATTCAAAACCATTTGATGTAGTGTTATGTTCGGGGACACGTGATTATAGTGGTTTACTCGTAGCGATAGAAATTCCTTTCAAGTTACAGAAAGCTGTCAAACACAGAACCACTGGCGTCAATACAATATCCAAGAACGTTATTCTGCTAAGAAAAAGCTATGCTGCTATATCTTATAAACAGTCTCGGCATATAAACAAACTTACAGTTATATATAATTTAACTTAAAATTTATAGAGTTATATGTATATTGATCCCCGGTTCAAACCGTTAAATAAAAAAATCAAATGCATGACCATTTGTTTAACAAAACCTATAGTACCTCAGAGATCACGTTAAGCTATCGGTCCCAGTTTCACAATACCAATAGACTTAATACACTTAGGTCCCTGGTTCAAACCCCGGTGTGTAAGTTTTTTATCTAAAAATATACCTATCTAATGTACGTAGTAGAAGTACATGTTTAAAATGACCAGAGATCACGTTAAGCTGTCGGTCCCAGTTTCACAATACCACACCGTATCGTAGACTCATTCCATCAGCTACGACGAGGCGGGATACCCCTCCGTTGAGTATCCCGAGGCCGTCTACGCGGTCTCGGACGCCGTAAACCACCCGTGATTATATTTATTGTAGGATAATGAGCTGAGATTAAATTGGAAGTACAATATATAAAGAAAGCCTAAAATTGCCTTTCATTCAAAAGAAAAAGTGAAAACAAAAAATATTATAAGTAATAATGTTTAAGAAGTGAGAATATAATATAATAGCAGCCACGAAAGTGTTTCACATTTCATTCGAAAATGGAAAGAAACAGAAGGTAGCTATTTATCTATATTTATTCCATATGTACACATTTTCAAATTTATACTAAGTATTATTATATATTTTATTTTAAAATTTAGTCTTTACTAATTTTCTTTAACAAAATATTATTTTTTCTTTCCTTGTCTAGTGTCAAAAATTCTACATGGATAAATCTGTAAGGCCTCACAGGACAGGCTTAGCCTAGTGTGAGGACCACAAAATGTCTTAAATTGATTTTCTGGCAAATAAAGTTTATTTTATTATTATTTTATGTAGATATGAATGTGTGCGAGCGAGACAGTTTTACTTTACCAGGTGTGTTACAACACTTCCACAACATTTCTACATTTTTGGAATTAATAAATAAAACAATTCCTAAGATTTAGGTAGCATTGCTAATTGTATTCATAGTAGGGAGCTACTTTTGAAGCCCGTCTAAATTGAAAATGTTTATCACCGATACATTTAAATGCATTGAATCCGTTATATAAATAGGAATTTTCGTAGAATACGACTTCTGGAACTGACATGTTTATTGGTTTATTTTATTATACAGGCGTCCTACCTACCTAAATAATACTACACACTCTCTTGTCTGGTAAGCTATACTTAGGTCATTTGATATTTTATTGTTAACCTACTGACACGTCATTGTATTTTTTTTTATAATTTTTTTTTTTTGACAAAAAAACTAAGATTTATTACAAATATTAACCACCTTTTGATTGAAATGTTTGGACACGGTACCATATTTATTTATTCAAATTCTTTATTGCACAGTAAAGTAAGGTTATATCAAAGACGAACTATACAATACCTTAGGCATTATCTACCAACTTTTGTGTAATCCAGTTGATTTAAAAATGCGTAAAGTAGATTTTTTTTTTTTTTGAGACCGCTACAACATCTAGAATCTAGATGTTGTAGCGGTCTCGAATCTAGATAATCACTATGATTATCTAGATTCTAGATAATCATAGTGAAATAAAGACTTTGTTTTAATTTTGGTAAAGCTTAAAAACGCTATATCTACATACCAAAATCAAACTAGCAAATAAATGAATCAAACTTCTACTTTTTGTCGGAGGTTAAATACTTATTCACGTTTAACTAACTAATTTATTGTAATTTCAATTAAAATATAAAGTAAATATCACCACGGGTGAGGTATTTAATCCCACCTCGACGTAGTGTATAGTATGAGTCTACAACGAACAAGTGGCTAGCTCGCGCGATGTTTAGATAGACTTAATAACCCGTCTATAAACAGTTTCACAAGTTGGTATAGTGAAACTGGCATCGACAGCTTAACGTATTCTCCGAGGCACTATAGTGGTGTTGTTAAACAAATGTACATAGGTACATTTTTGGATTAAAAACTCATTGGTACACAACGGGACTTGAACCAGGGACCTAAGTGTTTTAAGTCTAAGGTCTATCCAACTCGGCCACCACGTATATAATAATTATTAATAATTTTAATTGCAATTAAAAAGCTGGAGGGTGGGCCTTACAACCTCATTATATATAGCATTTTCTACATTTCAAGTGATTTGACAATATTTGCTACAGTGTGACTTAAAGTGTTTACTTATATAAGTCAACTCTATAATATAAAATTGTCATTGTCAAACAATTCTAACTCTTTACAACTCAATTTTATTTGTCAGATCATAAGTCTATATAAAGTCTTACAGACTTTATATTTATATATTATTAACTGTATAAAATTGTCAAACAACTCCACAGCTTCATTTTATTTGTCAGTTGTTCAGGTTTTCAGCGCCACAAGTGCTGTGTGTGAACTTCACGGTAGGTACGCTTTTATACGAGGGGCAAGTAGTTCGTCGTTGAATATTACATAGAACTTACCTACAGAAAATTCAGACTTTCATGACAGGATGGTATTGTATTCTGTATGTATAGGTTAAACTTAACGAAATTCAAATTTTTTACTACTAAAAAATAGAGGAGCTTGTTTTGTTTAACACATTATTGATTTAAAAAAAATAATAACAAAAGCGCGAAGTTTGAGTAGTAAAATGTGTATTTCTCGTTACTGTACGTTGAAAAAAAAAATTTTTTTATAAGTTATTATACTATTAGGTATATAATTTATTATTTTGTAATCTATAGAAATTAGGGATTCTCAATAGGGGTCTGAATTACAATATTGTAAATGATTAATTTACAAATTAATTTTTAGGTTTTATTTGAAAAGCGTATTAATTTATAAATAAATAAAATAAATAAATACCATCACGGGTGCCTATTTGGCTCCCGAGAACCGTTTAAACGGCCTCAGGGTCCCAGCGGAGGGATTAACCCATCCTCATTTCGCCGATGGTATTCGGAGGCAACATCTAACAAGTGGCGAGCTTGTTGCGGTGTTTATGATGAATTAGCCTCGTTGTATAAAGCGGTCACCCATCCTAGGCCGGCTTTGTTGTCATTTGCTTAACCTTGTTATCAGTTGCGCAGTGACTTAACCACTAGGCTGGGGCCGCTTTTAATTTTTAATTTATTAATTTATAATGATGCCGTATGTACAATTGTACATATAAGTATTATCATAAAGGCGTTATTCAAATTCGATTGTCTATCGTTATCAAACTTTAGTAAGTATATACAGGTATTCGGTATTTAGTACAGGATAGTAAACCAAAGATGTCACATCCAGCAATGAACTGAGTAATCGGCATTTGGCATTTATTCAAACCATTTCACCTGAACTTCTTGCTTTGAAATTTAATTCCGAAGGTATTTTGATACTTTTTAGAATATAATATATTATGCATTATAAGAAATATTTAGAAAAAGTATTGTATAGACAATGTTTCTATCCGACATTTTTTCTATTACTCTCAATAAATAATAATAATATGTAGGACAATTTACACATATTGCTTTAGTCACAAACTGAGCTCTAGGCTTGTACTTTGTGTACTAGAAGCAACGATATAATACATAGTATATTTTATAAACACCCAGACTGACAAACTGTACAGAAAAAGCTGTAAAGAAAATAATAAGATGATATTATTATTGGTTTAACTAAATGATTCACCATGGTTGTCTTTACCTGGATATGGCCACAGGCGTAGCTACCTAGGGGCTAGGCGGGGCAGTGCCCCGGGGCCCTCAATCTCGATCGAACTGAACTTTCGATTTTTTTTCCCATTTTCAAATAAATGTGACAGGTAGCAACCCGACTTTAATAATGGCAACTCAAGCAGCGTTCGAGTTGGTTGTTATTTTTGCCCAAAACGCCACTAAATGTCGCACATTGAATGTTTACCATTATCTCATTATCTTGGTATTGTAATAAAACAAGCAATGTATTACGTTTGGTGGCGTTTTGGGCGAAAATGATAGCCAACTCGAACGCACCCTCAGTTGAGAGAAATTCGAAAGTTATACCTAGTTGTCAATTTGACGGCTAGAAATATGTGCGTTTTATTATTCATCTATGTGCGATTTATTGTGAATTCGATTCAAGATTTTTTTTTCAAGAACGTTGAATAAATAAATACTGTAGCCAGGAGTAAGTAAGCTAATGTCAATAAACTTTTTAGTACTGGTCAATATAGTGGTTCAATTTTATTTGATTTTAGTACCACTCATATTGATGTCCGTTACGTCAATAAATCATGTCAAATCTATACTAATCTATACTAATATAATAAAGAGGAAGGATTTGTATTTTTGTATTTTTGTATTTTTGTATGTTTGTAATGAATAAACTCAAAAACTACTGGACCGATTGCAATAATTTTTTCACCATTAGAAAGCTGCATTATTCAGAAGTAACATAGGCTATATAATATCACGCTAGGTCCTATAGGTGTGGAGCAGTAACCAAAAATGTTTTAAAAACGGGGGAAAAGTATCGTTTCTGAGGCCTTCCGTGGCGTGCGCTGAGCATATAGTTAAAGTTATACAAACCTGTGCGAAGCCGGGACGGGCCGCTAGTCTAATATAAATATAGATTGCGGCTACTCATTGTATAACGCGAAATATCGTGAAAAAAATGCAGGTCACCTGCAGTATGTGCATTAAGTCAGGCCCGCGAGGAGATCGTTCTTGGTCTCCACGGTTAAATGTTACCATTTAACGGTGGAGACCAAGAACGAATCTAGCGGCGATAAAATGTTTGCCGGGGATTCCCCAACGAGCGACATCTTGTAGCGTATCATTACGTTTCTTCTTTTTTACTTTTAACGTCGTCAGTGAGTACCTACTCGAGCACAATCACAGACGAAATAATAGTACAAGTAGGCACAATCTAATATAAATATCGCATAAATAAATTAGAAATGGTGAATTTAAACGCAAACAACGTCAAGAAAGTGAAGATAGTAAACAAAAATTCCGCAAAATTGACAAGTTTTTTAGTCAGTACTTCTGCACAAAATATTTCTATTTATAGTGTCTCAAATAATATGGTAACTGCAGTGTTGGTTGACAAGCCTACTGAAGAAGATTCGACTGTTATTGCAGTTGGAGATACCTCCGCTGCGCCGCTGATCATGTGCACGTGGATGATGTTTGCATGGCACACATAATAGCGGAGGATTTGGAGGAACCACAGACCTCTACATTTTATTTTTCGAAAATGTATACGATAATACTTCTTATGACTTGGGTAATTTCACGAATAAAATATTAAATGATAACGAAAAACGTCAAATTCTTGGTATGGGGCCTTTACAGCCTTTTATATAATAAACCCTTGAATCTTTTCTATTTCCTTTTAATGGCCCAATACCTATATCAAGTATTAATTGTAATTTATGGTGTTATTGTTTAATATTTTTATTACCTGCCCTACAGTGCACGAAAAAGAGCCGATGATAAAGCACCCAGCGGGCTTATTCTTACCCCATCGTAGCTATCAAACAGAATTTTGATAGCTAGATTTGAGGTTGTAATAGAAACCCCATCGCTGGGGATCCTGCGGTTTGAGGCGTTGTTAAGCACGCGTTATGGTACTTAAAAAAATGTTTTAATGTAAGTGGTCCTCCGAGACATTATAGTAAATTTTTATTAAATTAAATTAAAATATAAATTTATTAATTGCATTTGAGTAAAAGCCTTTTGACCTTTTTAGTACTAGTTTCCAAACATTTAAAAGTAATGTAGGTACTAGGCCAGTATTAAATGTTTCTCAGTGTGTTCAATTCAATTTGGTTTCCTAAGTTAAAATTCTATAATGCTTTATAAATATTTCTTCATATTTTTATTTTTTTATATAGACATTTTTGAACGATTCTGTCATCAGTTTTTTTGTGTTGTAGGTAGTTATGGAAAACCAGTCAATAATAAAATGGTGTTTCAACTAGTCGTGTATTTTATTTTATAAATCATAACATGGTGTCAGGTATAAACAAAGTTATAATAGTGTTAATTAAGTAGATAGTTTAGCTATAAATTAATGTTTAAAATGCCTAAAGATGCAGAAACTAGTTTGGTGCGGTATGAATTATCATTACAACAGCCGGCGCCGTTGCCACGTGATGGAAACCTGGCTATTGATTGGAAAGACTGGAAGTCTGCTTTCGATTATTATTTGTTGGCGTCGGGAAAGGATTTAGCATCTGACAAAGAAAAGTGTGCGTTGTTATTGCATGTCATTGGACAATACGGTCGAGAGTTGTACGATGGCTTGGAAATTAAAATCAATGAAAAATTTGATTACACTGTTTTGATTAAAAAACTTAACGAGAGATGCGAGCCTGAGAGAAATGTCAATTTCGAAAGGCATATATTCTTCGAAACCATACAACAGTCAGACGAAAATTTTGATAAATATCTATCGACCTTGAAACTTTTATATATTATTATAAAGTAAACACTGTTATATTTTAATACTCGTTTATTATACTTATTCACACATTATAAAGCATAAATCAACTTCCATTAAAAAAAACACTAACCGTTATATTCACTCCTGTCATTTTTACCTCCACTAGTGTTGTCGCTCATACTAGTGTTGTACATCTAATCAATGAATATCTAACACTATCTTCCCTTAAAACTAACAAAAACAATTTATAAATCAAGTCTAACAGGGGCTCTTCTTGTCCTAGTCGACCGTCGCACGTTTGGTTCATTTGTTGCAAAACCACTATCACTACACACAGAATCTGTTTCAATCCCAGTTGGAATGGCCACCTCTAATCCTCTATCTACAATAATATCTCTAGAATGTTCACCTAGCTCTACAACTCCATGGTCATTTGACCTCAAACGACTCGTGGGTTAGATTCCCACCAAAATTTATATTATTGGCATTGGCAAAATTTATATTGGTGCGTTTTTCTGTACATATTGTCATTGTCTGTGTATTTATAAAATAAAATATGTATAAGTATTGTTGTTTCTGGTACACATAGTACAAGCCTAGAGCTTAGTGATCAGGTGACCAGGGCAATATGTGTGTAATGTCCTCCATATTAATAATATGTTTTTTTTCATCTGTAGGTCAATTGAGAAATATTGCACTGGTCACAAACTAAGCTCTAGGCTTGTACTATGTGTACCAGAAACAACGCTTTTTTTAAATTATATATATTTAGGACAAATTACACATATTGCTCTGGTTACAAACTACTAGTCTACGGAGGCTGTCAATAAATAAATATATTTATGTATTGTTAATAAATATATTAATATATTTATTTATTGTGAATATAAAAAAAAATAGCTCTAGGCTTGTACCAGAAACAACGATAAAAAAAAATTACTACAAATTACACATATTGCTCTGGTCACAAACTAAGCTCTAGGCTTGTACTATGTATACCAGAAGCAACGATATAATACATATTATATTTTATAAACACCCAGACCATGACAAACTGTACAGAAAAAATGTACTAATATTATTTGCCATGGGTGGGAATCGAACTCACGACCTCCGGATACAACTCCAAAGGCGCAACCACAAGTCTACGGAGGCTGCCAATAAATAAATATATTAATATTAATATATTTATTTATTGCGAATATTTAAAAAAAAATAGCTCTAGGCTTGTACCAGATGTGTACCAGAAACAACGATTTAAAAAATAAATTTAGGACAAATTACACATATGGCTCTGGTCACAAACTAAGCTCTAGGCTTGTACTATGTGTACCAGAAGCAACGATATAATACATATTATATTTTATAAACACCCCGACCATGACAAACTGTACAGAAAAAATGTACTAATATTTTTTACCATGGGTGGGAATCGAACCCACGACCTCCGGATACAACGCCAAAGGCGAAACCACTAGTCTACGGAGGCTGCCAATAAATAAATATATTAATATTAATATATTTATTTATTGCGAATATTAAAAAAGAAAATAGCTCTAGGCTTGTACCAGATGTGTACCAGAAACAACGATTTAAAAAAAAATAATTTAGGACAAATTACACATATGGCTCTGGTCACAAACTAAGCTCTAGGCTTGTACTATGTGTACCAGAAGCAACGATATAATACATATTATATTTTATAAACACCCCGACCATGACGAACTGTACAGAAAAAATGTACTAATATTGTATGCCATGGGTGGGAATCGAACCCACGACCTCCGGATACAACGCCAAAGGCGAAACCACTAGTCTACGGAGACTGTTATATTAAAAAGTAATAAACAAAATTAAATTAAAAAACGAATGTAAATGAGCTTTGTCGCTAAAAGTTTTAAACCTAGGTATGTCTATTTTAAATTATAGGTCCCAGATTCAAACCCCAGTGTACCAATGGTTTTATAACCATTAAATTTAACCAGTCGCGCCAAAATTCTTACACTATCAGTCGCGTGGGGTCCGTTGGACCCCAGGTTATGACACGTGTAGTTAACGTCTTGGCACGTAGGAGGAGGTGGTGTTCGAGTTAGGAAGCTACAGAAACATACAGTGTATATAGTGCATATTTATGTACCCTACGCTACTAATTAAAGGTTAATAAAAAGTGTATATTTTGGAAACACTATAGTGCCTCGGCCAATTGGCAATAAAATTATTGGCCACTACAAATATGGAGAGATCACCAATATTTAATTAGGTAGGTTTTATCAGTTTTTTATGCGACGCACATGATACGCGTCGCCTTATGTTTGGTGCCAAAACATCTCTATTAGTTCTTACTCATATCTATCCCTATTCACCTGATTTAGCTCCATCTGACTTCCGTTCCTGAAACTCAAAAAATCACTTCGTCGTGGTGATCGTTTTGATTTCAAAGAAGATACTTGAATCTTCCTGCAAATTTTTTATTTTTATTTATTTATTACAATACAAATTACAATACAATTTTACAATATTCAGCCAGCTCCCAAACTAAGCTATCACTTGTATCTCAGGAGCTGGGTTCACTTCCTCGTACCTACTTACTCTAATTAAATATAGGTATAATCTAAACAAAAAAAAAAACAAAAATATTATTATATATTTTATTTTAAAATTTAGTCTTTACTAATTTTCTTTAACAAAATATTATTTTTTCTTTTCTTGTCTAGTGTCAAAAATTCTACATGGATAAATCTGTAAGGCCTCACAGGACAGGCTTAGCCTAGTGTGAGGACCACAAAATGTCTTAAATTGATTTTATGGCAAATAAAGTTTATTTTATTATTATTTTATGTAGATATGAATGTGTGCGAGCGAGACAGTTTTACTTTACCAGGTGTGTTACAACACTTCCACAACATTTCTACATTTTTGGAATTAATAAATAAAACAATTCCTAAGATTTAGGTAGCATTGCTAATTGTATTCATAATAGGGAGCTACTTTTGAAGCCCGTCTAAATTGAAAATGTTTATCACCGATACATTTAAATGTATTGAATCCGTTATATAAATAGGAATTTTCGTAGAATACGACTTCTGGAACTGACATGTTTATAGGTTTATTTTTATTATACAGGCGTCCGAACCTACCTAAATAATACTACACACTCTCTTGTCTAGTTATAGCTTAGGTCATTTTAATATTTTATTGTTAACCTATTGACACGACATTGTAAATTTTTTAATATTTTTTTTTTTTGGATTTAGTATTTTTTGACATAAAAACTAAGATTTAATACAAATATTAACCACCTTTTGATTGAAATGTTTGGACACGGTACCATATTTATTTATTCTAATTCTTTATTGCACAGTAAAGTAAGGTTATATCAAAGACGAACTATACAATACCTTAGGCATTATCTACCAACTTTTGTGTAATCCAGTTGATTAAAAATGCGAAAAGTAGATATTTTATTTTTTTCGACACCGCTACTACAACTAGATAATCATAGTGAAATAAAGACTTTGTTTTAATTTTGGTAAAGCTTAAAAACGCTATATCTACATACCAAAATCAAACTAGCAAATAAATGAATCAAACTTCTACTTTTTGTCGGAGGTTAAATACTTATTCACGTTTAACTATTGTAATTTCAATTAAAATATAAAGTGAATGTCACCACGGGTGAGGTATTTAATCCCACCTCGACGTAGTGTATAGTATGAGTCTACGACGAACAAGTGGCTAGCTCGTCGCGATGTTTTGGATAGACTTAATAACCCATCTATAAACAGTTTCACAAGTTGGTATAGTGAAACTGGGGCAGCTTAACGCGCTCTCCGAGGCACTATAGTGGTGTTGTTAAACAAATGTAAATACATTTTTAGATTTAAAACTCATTGGTACACACCGGGGTTTGAACCAGTTACCTAAGTGTTTTAAGTCTAAGGTCTAAGCAACTCGGCCACCACGTATATAATAATTATTAACAATTAACAATTGCAATTAAAAAATCCTGGAGGGTGGGACTTAAACTTACAATTATCATCTCATATATATAGCATTATCTACATTTACATATATTTCAAGTGATTTGAGGAATATACTACATGTACTGTGCCTTAAAGTGGTTACTTATATAAGTAACTCTATAATATAAAATTGTCAAACAATTCTAACTCTTTACAACTCAATTTTATTTGTCAGATGATAAGTCTTATATAAAGTCTCACAGACTTTTATATAAAGTCTCACAGACTTTTATATAAAGTCTCACAGACTTTATATTTATATATTATTAACTGTATAAAATTGTCAAACAACTCCACAGCTTCATTTTATTTGTCAGTTGTTCAGGTTTTCAGCGCCACAAGTGCTGTGTGTGAACTTGACGGTAGGTACGCTTTTATACGAGGGGCAAGTAGTTCGTCGTTGAATATTACATAGAACTTACCTACAGAAAATTCAGACTTTCATGACAGGATGGTATTGTATTCTGTATGTATAGGTTAAGCTTAACGAAATTCATAATTTTTAATGGACTTTAAAAAATGGAGGAGCTTGTTTTGTTTAACACGTTATTGTTTAAAAAAATAATAACAAAAGCGCGAAGTTGTAAAAGAGTAGTAAAATGTGTATTTCTCGTACACATACTCGTACGTCTTATAAAAGTATAGTATTTTTTTTCTTGTAAGTTATTATACTATTAGGTATATAATTTATTATTTTGTAATCTATAGAAATTAGGGATTCTCAATAGGAATCTGAATTACAATGTTGTAAATGATAAATTGACAAATTATTTTTTAGGTTTTATTTGAAAAGCGTATTAATTAATAATGATGCCGTATGTACAATTGTACATATCGGTATTATAATAAAGGCGTTATTCAAATTCGATTGTCTATCGTTATCAAACTTTAGTAAGTATATACAGGTATTCGGTATTTAGTACAGGATAGTAAACCAAAGATGTCACATCCAGCAATGAACTGAGTAATCGGCATTTGGCATTTATTCAAACCATTTCACCTGAACTTCTTGCTTTGAAATTTAATTCCGAAGGTATTTTGATACTTTTTAGAATATAATATATTATGCATTATAAGAAATATTTAGAAAAAGTATTGTATAGACAATGTTTCTATCCGACATTTTTTCTATTACTCTCAATAAATAATAATAATATGTAGGACAATTTACACATATTGCTTTAGTCACAAACTGAGCTCTAGGCTTGTACTTTGTGTACTAGAAGCAACGATATAATACATAGTATATTTTATAAACACCCAGACTGACAAACTGTACAGAAAAAGCTGTAAAGAAAATAATAAGATGATTTTATTATTGGTTTAACTAAATGATTCACCATGGTTGTCTTTACCTGGATATGGCCACAGGCGTAGCTACCTAGGGGCTAGGCGGGGCAGTGCCCCGGGGCTCTCAATCTCGATCGAACTGAAATTTCGAAAATTTTTCCCATTTTCAAATAAATGTGACAGGTCGCAACCCGACTTTAATAATGGCAACTCAAGCAGCGTTCGAGTTGGTTGTTATTTTTGCCCAAAACGCCACTAAATGTCGCACATTGAATGTTTACCATTATCTTGGTATTGTAATAAAACAAGCAATGTATTACGTTTGGTGGCGTTTTGGGCGAAAATGATAGGCAACTCGAACGCACCCTCAGTTGAGAGAAATTCGAAAGTTATACCTAGGTGATTCCCCTAAATTCTTTCTATGGCTTGGCAGTGTTGTCAATTTGACGGCTAGCGATATGTGCGTTTTATTATTCATCTATGTGCGTTTTATTGTGAATTCGATTCAAGATTTTTTTTTCGAGAACGTTTAATAAATTAATACTGTAGCCGGGAGTAAGTAAGCTAATGTCAATAAACTTTTTTGTACTGGTCAATATAGTGGTTCAATTTTATTTGATTTTAGTACCACTCATATTGATGTCCGTTACGTTAATAAATCATGTCAAATCTATAGATTGCGGCTACTCATTGTATAACGCGAAATATCGTGAAAAAAATGCAGGTCACCTGCAGTATGTGCATTAATTCAGGCCCGCGAGGAGATCGTTCTTGGTCTCCACCGTTAAATGGTAACACTAGCGGCGATAAAATGTTTGCCGGGGATTCCCCAACGAGCGCCATCTTGTAGCGTATCATTACGTTTCTACTTTTTTACTTTTAACGTCGTCAGTGAACAGTGAGTACCTACTCGAGCACAATCACAGACGAAATAATAGTACAAGTAGGCATAATCTAATATAAATATCGCATAAATAAATTGAAAACTAAATTTAATGACAAAAAGAAGTAACCCAATGTTGAATTTAAACGCAAACAACGTCAAGAAAGTGAAGATAGTAAACAAAAATTCCGCAAAATTGACAAGTTTTTTAGTCAGTACTTCTGGACAAAATATTTCTATTGATAGTGTCTCAAATAATATGGTAACTGCAGTGTTGGTTGACAAGCCTACTGAAGAAGATTCGACTGTTATTGCAGTTGGAGATACCTCCGCCGCGCCCCTGATCATGTGCACGTGGATGATGTTTGCATGGCACACATAAGAGCGGAGTATTTGGTGGAACCACAGACCTCTACATTTTATTTTTTGAAAATGTATACGATAATACTTCTTATGACTTGGGTAACTTCACGAATAAAATATTAAGTGATAACGAAAAACGTCAAATTCTTGATATGAGGCCTTTACAGCCTTTTATATAATAAACCCTTGAATCTTTTCTATTTCCCTTTAATGGCCCAATACCTACACCAAGTATTAATTGTAATTTATGGTGTTACTGTTTAATATTTTTATTACCTGCCCTACAGTGCACGAAAAAGTGCATGATAAAGCAGCTTAGAATTTTTATTATTTAAGTACATATTAATTTATATTATATACACAGTAATTTATATTATATAAGTACATATTTGTATATTTAATATTTTTACTTGATAAAACCTAACCAGTTTAGATAGCAGTGGGGCCCCATTTTTTGATTTGCCCCAGGACCCTTGGTTACCTAGCTACGCCACTGGATATGGCATACCATAACCAGGTAAGGATAACCATGGACAAGGACGTTATGAATACTACATAAACTAGCCTCTACTGCTTTAACGAGTACCTATCCGAATGCAATTTGTTCAAATATTTCTTGCTTTTTTTTACAAAATATTTTAAAAAATTAATAGGCATACGTTTTGTTGTGAATATATCTAATAGACGGCCTTAAGATACCCAGCGGGCTTATTCTTACCTCATCGTAGCTATCAAACAGCAATTTGATAGCTAGAGCTGAGGTTGTAATAAAACCCCATCGCTGGGTATCCTGCGGTTAGAGCGTTGTTAAGCACGCGTTATGGTACTTAAAAAAATGTTTTAATGTAAGTGGCCCTTCGAGACATTATAGTAAATTTTAATTAAATTAAATTAAAATATATATTTATTAATTACATTTGAGTAAAAGCATTTTGACCTTTTTAGCACTAGTTTCCAAACATTTAAAAGTAATGTAGGTACTAGGCCAGTATTAAATGTTTCTCAGTGAGTTCAATTCAATTTTGTTACTTAAGTTAAAATCCTTTAATGCTCTATAAATATTTCTTAATATTTTTTTTATATAGATATTTTTGCAGGATTCTGCCATCTGTTTTTTGTAATAACTTTTTGTAATATCAGTAGGAAAATGTTGCACACTTATATTGTTCTACCTACTTTAAGTTATGTATTTAACTGTTTTTCCTCGAATAAATGAAAATAAAATAATACTTAAATAGTTTCACTAGCTCCTATACTAGGAAAACTATGGGTAGCCAATTAGATTGACAGTGTAAAATGCATCCAGATTAATCCAGAATGTTGTATTGTTGATAGGCGAAATGCAACGGTAAGTAATAGGTAATTAATTATAATTTAATTTGGTCGAACGATTATATGCACTGAAAAGACAGCTCATGAACGACTCGAAAGCTCAAATTGCCTCCAACGTTCACAAAGATGAAATGCAATGTTTCAATTTTATCACCAATATAATAATTTACATATTCATATTTATTTTGGCGCTTCATTAAACTGTCATCTGGACGCACAGGACCACAAACATCTCTTATTACCAAATCACAATTTCGATTACAACCAGTACAAAATAATTAAAAATAAAACTAGTGTTTTTTTAGGTGCCATGGCGGAAATAATATGTTATTTTTTTCAATAGCTGATTATTTATTTATACCAACCCACTAATGCGGGTCTTACACATTCGGAAGAATCCACGAACCCACAAGTATATAGAACTGTATTCCCGAATATTAGAATTTTGAATGTGTACGTGTTTTAACAATACATTATTTTCCGTTTCGTTTAGGGAAAAAAAAAATCACGGATGTTTTTGCGCATGTGAGTGACTCTGGTCACAATTCTGTCGTTTTCATCGCTCAAGACAGCAAGATTATTTTACTCAGCCGCACACCTGTATAATTTCATCATAGTGGTCTTGGCAAACGAATGTACATATTTGTTAATAATAATAATTAAAAACTCATTGATACACTCCGAGATTTGAACTAGGGATCTTACACACTGTAGAGTTTCTAAGTGTAAGGACTAATCAACCCGGGCGGCGAGCACGTAGATATATATTTTTTTACTAATGTTATACGACATCAGTGTTATTATCGTCAAAATCTGGGTTGCTGTATGGAAACAAATAAATTTCCGTATTATGAAAGAAAAACGCAAGATCTGCCGTATTTTTATTAATATTTAAGAAGAATGTCTGGCTTTCCAAACTAAATTTCGTGACTGTTAATACACCGCATACATTTTTTTTAATGAGTTTTAGAGGCATCATGATCGATATCTAGGCTAGTACGTTTTTTTCCTTTTGTACGATTCGTTTCATTTCATTCAGATTTTTTTTTTGTTTTAAACTTGAGTATGTTGAACTTGAAATGCCAAAACTGTAGTCGAAACGGTGCCGTATACCGTATTTTAGAAAAAAAATATTATTAAATTGCCGTATCAATAATAACTCTGCACGACATTACTAAAGCTAAACAAAGATGTTTCAGCAAGTACTGTACTCTTATTTAAAACAGGGAAGTCACTTACGACCGTCATAAGTCCGCTCCACAAAGAAACTCAAAGGGTTTTACATTTTACACGCGGAAAGAGCGGAAAATTTACATGAAAATAAAATGTGACCCAGGTTTTACTTTTTCTTGTTGTGAAAATAGTCTAGTCTTTGTTTTACGACTTGGGTTATTTTTTTATAAGAATTTACTATTTCCGAGCATTTAGTTGCTAATTTGCATATGAATGTAGAGATGATAGATCTATTCTCTCTGTTTATATTTTAATTAATTTAATTATTACTACATTACATTTAAATTCATAAATATATAATGATTTTTCTTTTGCGGTTATATCTATATATAACTAAATAAAGACCACGAGAAGTTTAAAGTTTAAGTATATTTTGTAATCTTGTTGTTGTTACGATTAATAAAGTTTTTCTTTCTGTCTTTCTTCCTTTTTCTTAAAACTTCTCTCATGATAATAATGAGCGGCTACTTGTGTTTTGTAGAACTTCTACAGTACATCAGTCAGTGGGCGAATCCACGAGTAATCCCACCTCCCCATCCATCGTAATTTACCTAAAATTTACTACTACAAAATTCATATAAATCTACTGTACTGTACTTATAAGTTTTATATACTTTATTATGCTCGTAGATGATTACAACCGATCAAACAATATTGTTAGATTAAAATTTGGGATATTCAATTTAGATATTTACTTTTAAATGAAAATCAGAAACGAAGGAAAACAAACTTACCTGGAAGTTCACATACCTTGTAAAAAAATCATATTATAATTAAATAAATAAATAAATTCAAATAGATTTGTATTTGGCAGAAGTCCAGTTCGCAGAGGGTCTGTAGTTCAGGATAATACATCTTCATTTGGGAAGATGGACTGCCTCCGAACAGGTACGCAATGCAGGACGTTGGCATGCCCGTTATGCTAATCCTTGGCTTGAATTCATTTACTGCACAAAACTTAATTGTGCTCGAAAATTATGGCTTTAGACTGGCTTAGCTTTAATTTGTGGTAAAGAAAATATATAATACAGAGTTACACGGACGTAGCCAGGTTTTGGTCGAGGGAGGTTCAAGAAAATAAAACAACCTAAAGTGCATAAAATTATTCCTGTAAAAAAACCTATATTAATATTATACTCCTCGGCTCTTATTTCATACATTTCGAGAGGGTTAAAGCTACAGTCTACTCGGATCAACTTTAAATTAAGTGTCCACCTTAATACATAAAGGGTTAAGTATCATTTATTACATATGCACGCAAACTAGAGACTTGATCTTAAAAATATCTAGGAAATATCATATAACAATGAGGAGAATATAGTCTTTTCGTTAAGTCGCAAATTCTCATAGCGTGCAAGTATAGTATGCTGTATCTTTTATCATTGTGGGCTTATTTACACCTAAACTGAAGAAATAACAAATTTGCTATTTATTAACAGGAAAACACAACAAGAGGTGTTTATTTAATTAATTAATAGTTAAGGCGTGGAAATGGTCGGTATAGTAGGTCGTCTCCGTGGCGCCCTTGTATGACGGATAACGATTGAAATGTCAATGGAATCAGCTAACCACCTAGTTGGTTTATAGCATGCGTTCGGTTGGTATTATTTTCATATCGCGCCTTTAGTTTCTATATAACTTAATGAAAAATAATCTATGCACCTATCTACTTTTGGATATGAATAGCAGCCTAACTAAACCACATAATAAATAATAGTACAGGTAACAAAACGTACTAAGACCTTATTTTTAAAAACATATTTTTTTGACTCATAAATATCTGTAAAAATTTACATGTTTTTTTTTTTGAGAAAATTTGTTGACCAACAATTTTACATTTCGTTATTTAATATATCACTCTAACTTTCTTGTTACATTATACCTATCAAACTTGCTATAAAAGCCTACTGCATACTTACTCAAATTACAATAAATTATTATTAATAAACAAACAAACTACAACATTATAAATTCTCTGGTCAGTTCATAAATCTTATCGTATAAATACGACGGCATTAACTGGCCTTACCACAATTCAATAAAGGTGTCCAGGGACCACACCAAAATACCCCAGAATACAATTGGGCTAAAAGTCCGAATAGAAGTAAACATGAGCATCGTAATACGATGGTTAAATCAGGGTTTTACAAAATTAGGAAAGGATAATTTACATTACAATACAAATTCAGTCGAATAAGATCAAACTTAATAAAAGGCCCCAACTTATAGGAAAGTATTCCCAAAACCATGGAATAATCTTGGAAGGACCCTTCAAAAGGCAATGCAATTCTTATACTCGTACATAAAAAAAACAAGTTAAAAAAAAACTAAACAAGATGGGTACGGAGCTAGCTAAAAGAACCCACGCACGATTTCTACTGAAGACAATACCAATTCGCCTATCTAATACTTTCCAAACATTTAAATCCCAACAGAATAATTATGCAGATTTTCACTGTACTGTATTTGGTTGATATAAATACAAATTCGGAATGAAATTTTGGTAAGCATGGACTATCGGGCGAATAGTGCATAATTTAGTTCACAGACGGTTTGGAGTGCTAATTTGGTGTTAATTAGAATTAATAGCGATTATGATTCAGCTGTTTCAAGCTGTAAGTTTATAATATTATGATAATACTGTCTGTTTTTTTTGTAGGTATGTAGGTATACCTACAGCCGTGCGACAATAGTAAGAAAATTCTAACGCTCGTTGAAGGAATAAATGTTGTATACTAATAGTTTACTATTAGTTATTTTTCTTATCAGGCATCTGCTGTCTGTCTGCTCGCAAGCCAGATTTTTGCTCGCCATTCCCACATTCTCATTAGAAAAATCTGTCATTTTGTTTTACATCCACTATCAGAAATTAGCTTCAGCACAACCATCCTGGGCCGCGCCGGAGATAAATTTCCGATATTCTATGCGTTGGTGGGCGGGATCGAAAATGTCGTATCTACAGTATCTTAGGAAAAAATACATTAAAATCCTTTCCTTATGGGGTGAAAGGCTGGCAGTTGGCAGTTGATATACATTTTATACCATAAATTGTAAGCTTTGTGTTTTCGGAATGATGTTGTTTATTTTAAGCGACTTCCCATCTTCAAGAAACTACTGTCAGAGCTGGTGCGGCGGTAGAACAAGCGCAAAGCGTCAAGCGCCGCAAATATATAAACATTTGCAATGATTATATATTTGTGGCCTTCGCCGTTGAAACTATGGGACCATGGGGCCTCGAGGCAAAAACATTATTTTAAGATATTTCAAAAAAACTAGTCGACATCTCTGTTGACCCACGGGCTGGCAGCTTTTTTTTTTTTTTTTTTTTTTATTGGAGCACGACATGTGACTTTGTATCTACCTGGTGGTGAGCAGACCTACAAAGTCCATGAATGGGGTCAATCAATAATTGTTCTTAAACAATATTGATCGCTCCCACTATGCCGGCTAAATGATGCGATTACGAAATGGGGGGCGATAATGAAGAATTGCATTACGAGTATATACTCGCTGCCTTATCATCAATTCAACCACCCATTTCGTAACCGCACCCTGAAAGGAGACTACCACCTCGACAAGAAATCGATGCAGTAGTCTCCAGAAAACCGGTGAACCCACAGACTAAAACCGAAACATGACTATATATAGCTTCCTCGCTGAAAATATTAGTATAGAAATTCAACGAGGAAATGCTGCCAGTGTTTTGGGCACCATGCCACTGGACAATGGCCTGGAGAACATTTGTATATTGTAAGTAGGTAATTTATAGTTGGTTTGTTTTTTATTTTATTTTATTTAGGGTGCTTATATTTTTATTTTATTTAATTTGTTATTTAGATTTAGTTTATTTTGCTAGGTAAGTTTTTTTTTATAATCTTTTGTAAATTTAATTATTTTATATTTTGTTTGAATAAATGGTTTTAATTTTAAAATGAACAAACATTATTAACCTGAAAACTCCAGTTTCAAGTCAGATGGCTAAACTAGGTACTAGGGCGCCGCCACAATTGTCTAATATAATTAAATTAAATATTAACTTCTTTAATTCCTAAATAGATAGTTAAAGTAATTTCTATTTTCATTAGACTTCCACGAGGCGTTTAACCACGAACCAAACACTGTGTGTTAGCGCACAACTCTTACTCTAAGGAGTCATATTTGTTCAGAGTCTCATTTTGCAGCGATGTACGTTTGAAAGCGCGTTACTTTAATGGTACTACCGATGTGCCTTTGAAATTGAAGATAACTAAATCAGTAAGTGATACACTGCATAAGCTTAGCGATTTCATGAGCGATAGTTTTATTGAGTAGTTAAAAAAATTGCCCTAGTTAATGTATGAAGTAAATTAATTTTAATATTCATCTAATTTTGTAGAATAAGCATTCGTATAGTAATATTAAGTATGAGAAGTGTAGCATTTACGCAGTGATCTCGGTGTTTGTGCTATCTCAAATAATCCGACAATCTTCAGTAAAATGGCGGTACCCATTTTACTGTAGATTATTTTCCTCCTTCACTTGATATTGGTAAGACTATACCGTATGCTTACATTCGGTCATGTTGCCGTTCCTTTTTCTACCCTTGTAATTTCCCGATTCCTTTCCATTCTGTTATCCCTCTTTTTACTCATAATACCATAATTGTATTCCTCTATCCACAAGACACTGGCAAAATTTTGCGCCATGCGAAAAGGCCATTCAATCAAGTAATAGTAACATACTAGTTTGTATAAGGAAGGCAATTTTGTTTTCATTTGCGACACATGGTTCTATGGGAAAAGTTGTTCGGTTTTATCAGTAGAGCCTCATATATTAGTCCAAAGTATAACCTTTCAAATTCATCCTGCATATAACAGAAACACACACCTGTGTTATCTTCCAAGTATACCTTTGAAAATAAGTATTTAAAAATGACAAGCAAGTCATCTGCTTGTCATTTATTACATACATTTTTTAAAGTTGTTGCTTCCGAATATCGGCGAAATTAAGATGGGGTAATCCCTCCGCTGGGCCGTTAAAACGGTTCTCGGGAGCCAAAAAGGCACCCATGATAGTATTTATTTATTATTAACTTTTTTTTCCAAGGGGTGGGAATTTAATTGACCCCACGAACTTCGTATACAACGCCAAAGGCGCAACGACTAGTACAGAGGAGGTTAATATAGATCCTAAGTAACTATCATCTCCGCTTATGCAATGTATCTACAAGTTTAAACATTAATATTCATTAAGGCGTGTCTTTGCGGCTCTACGTTTCGGCTTCAATTTGTATTATTTGCTCCCAGGGGCTCACGCAGCACGTCCCGGCCATACAAACTGTTGATCATCGTTATGCCGTCGTTATTCCTGGCCAAATTACTGGAAAAACGATTACGAAGCTATTTGCTTTTAATACCGTAAAATATTCATTAATTTTGCTAAACAAAGGTACCTATTTAATTTATGGGTGAAACCGTTTTAAAACCAAATTAAATTGTTACTGTGATAATGATGAATGATGGGTTATCGTGTAGGTATCCTCATTCTATAGGTGTATGTCGTTCCCTTTCACAACACTAAAGTTCTATATACACAGTCATATTATGATAGGGTTGCCATCCGCCCCGGTACCTACACCGGGACATGTTGTTATTATTGTAACTTCTATCCCGGTCGTCCCGTTAATTTACAAAATGTCCGGGTATTTCAAATACTACTTGTAACACGCGCTCAGCACAAGACATCCGCACGCGGGCAGTTTCATGTATATTTTTTAAAAATAATTATCACCTTTTATTAATTAATATATAATGGTTATATATATATATATATAGCAGCCTAATCAAACGCACTCTAGACCTTTTTGTTAAAACTGGGGCCGTCTAGGCGGTCTCGGGCGTCGTAAGGCACCCGTAAAGATATATATATATATATATATATTTAGTCTATTCATAAATATCTGTAAAGATTTACATGAAATAAATAATATTTGATTTGATTTTATTTGATAAGCTGATTTAATAATAAAACAAGGATATTATTTACTTTTAAGCATATTTCAGTACCACTTTATTAATTAAACTAGCTGTGCTCGCTACTTCGTCCGCGTAGAATAGTTATTTTTTTTATCATACAAACTTTCATCCCCTATTTTATTCACTTGGGGGTAGAATTTATCAAAACCCTTTCTTAGCGGATGCCTACGTCATAACATCTACCTGCATGCCAAATTTCAGCCCGATCCGTCCAGTGGTTTGGGCTGTGCGTTGATAGATTACTATGTCAGTCAGTCAGTCACCTTTGAGTTATATATATTTAGATAGTAGAAAATATCTTATTTACTAACTAGGATATTTAAAATTAATTGCTAAAGTCCCGGTCAGTCAACTCCAATGATAAACCTTATAAGTATTACGATATATTCTTATAGCTACTATAAGTTTTTTTTGGAAAAAAAATAAGATGTAACATTACCTTTCACTTCTTTGAGAGCTAGTGGACAGATGAATTATTTATTAATCCTGCTTATGCTGGGAAAACATTAGTACAGTAGACATTCGAGTTAGTAATCCATCATCAGTAGAATTTAATCAAATAGAATAAAAAACATCACTGATATACCTAAGACTTTTACATACAATAATAGGTTTAATTTTACTAGGTAAGGAAGAACACGTACTAGTCGTAGATTTTGCGCTGTTATATTTTGTTTCACCGTTTTAAATTTCTTTTCTGATAATTTTTAACTCTTGCTTGCTAAATCGGTTATTTAATACTTTAAATTTACTGTTTTAATTAGTTTTTATCATTTCATTTAAATTGATAAGTAGATCACAATGGTTGACTTTATTAATTTATTTTAACACTTTATTTCACAGTAAAAATGGTTATGTACAAAGGCAAACCTAATGCCTCAGGCATTATCTACTAGCTAACCTTATCTCTACGATTGTACACAATCGTAGAGATAAGTCGGAAAAGTCGGAAGATAAAAACATATGTTGCAGAAACGTTGTAAAGGATGACTGTATAGATGTGCTAAACTAAACTGTGGCCAAATGAAGTTGGTAGAAATGTAAGATCATCACACAAACCAATATTATTTTATTTATTAATTACATGTCCGAAGCTCTCTTCTCTTTATTAACACAATGAAAACTTATTCTATTTGACTTTAACATTATAATAAAATATAAATAAAGGATTTTTTAAGTTTTAAGAAGGAGACTTTTCTATTAGAAACATTCTCAATTCTTAAAAAGAGTTCTACCACTTTCGCTTTCACACTTATAGAGACAATTTTTGTGTTGCAGAATAATAAATATGTATGTATTAATCTGAGAACGGTATGCATTCATACCGCTCTTTGATGGACACATTATTAGGAAACACTCATAATAAAAATGCCATTAAAAATACTAATACCAAAATGAAAGAACGATCCTATAACACTTAAATTAAACAAAAGAATTTAATTTGCCAAGAAATATATTTTAATTTGAAATTCTATTCAGTTAAAGTTTTGAAGAGCCAAGAAACCTAATGTAAATTGTGAACCGTTTCCACTCGACGCCACACCGAGCTGGAAGCTTTGCCTTCTCTTAATTGCATAGGAATCATTCGTCTTATTCCTTTTTATATCGGTGATAATAACACTTTAATTTAATCAAATTAGCATGTTGTTAATTTTATATTAGGAATTTTAGAGAATGATTTTGATAATGTAGTTCAAAATTTGTACCGGGCATTTTTTACACATATTGATTGCTTCAGGAAGCCACATCAAATACCGATCGACACGATCGATCGAAACCACACATAAAATGTATGCAATTTGACGTTTCTCGACGATCAAGTTCTACCAATAGACAATTTTTCCTATATTTTTATCAATCGATGCGTCGATCGGTTTGTCTATGTGGCTGCCCGGTCACAAACTAAGCTAAGCTTGTATTGATTATCTGTACCAGAAACAATTATATCGATACATATTGGATTTTAGAAACACCCAGACCATGGCATATTGTACAGAAAAATGTTCTAATTTGTATTTGCCATGGCATGGGTGACCTCCAGATACAACGCCAAAGGCACGACCACTAGTCACCAACATCAAATTTAATACAGTATAATTTATCATTATTTAAGTAGCTTTATATACGTGGTGGCCGAGTTGGTTAGGCCTAGGACTTAAAAACACTTCGGTCCCTGGTTCGAATCCCGGTGTGTACCAATGAGTTTTTAATTCAAAAAATTATGTACATTTGACAACACCACTAAAGTGCCTCGGAGAGCACGTTAAGCTGTCGGTCCCGGTTTCACTATGCCAACTTGTGAAACTGTTTATAGATGAGTTATTGAGTCTATTCAAAACATCGCGACGAGCTAGCCACTTGTTCGGTGTAGACTCATACCATCGGCTACGACAAGGTGTGATTTAAAAAAAAAACCCTCCGGGCGCCGTAAGGCACTCGTGATGATATGTGTATGTGTGTTGGTAAGTATCTTTAAGCTAAGATAAGCGTAAAATGGTCCCTAAGGATAGATTTTTAGGGTGTTATGCTATAACTTATGTAAGGAAGATATATTATTTAGATATAGATAATCTGCAGACCGTATATTTTTCTATAGCCTATTTAGAGGCTATCTAGCTTTTTATTTAAGTCTCTATAACTTGCTAGACCGACCAACTGGTCTCGTTACTACCGCCCATACATATGCAAAAACCGTGTCAAGTGACATAGTCATATTTGGGGTTTAGTTTACCGATTTTCAGGAGACTATTGCATCGATTTCTTGTCTCTTTTTATGGTGTATTTACGAAACGGGCAGTTAATTTGAGGATAAGGCAGCTAGGCTACTCAAGTTTATCGCTGCCAATTTCGTAACAGCATCATTTAGCCGGCATCGTGGGATCAATGCTGTTAAATAACAATGCAATTATCGACCCCTTGCATGGATGTTGGAGTTTTGCTTACCACCAGGTATAAATACAAAGTCAAAAGCCGTGCTCCAGTAAAAAAATGTACAGTTTTTTTTTCATTTGTTATATTTTTCAATTTTATTTTATCTTTTATATTTTAATACCATTTCTTTTAGTATTATTAATTGTGAGAAGTGTAGCATTTACGCAGTGATCTCGGTGTGTTATTTCAAACAATCCCACAATATTCAGTAAAATGGCGGTACCCATTTTACTGTTGATTCTTTTTCCTCCTTCACTAGACATTGGCAAGACTATACCGTATGCTTTCATACGGTCATGTCGCCATTCCCTTTTCTACCCTAGTCCTTTTCCAATTCCTTTCCATCCTATTATCCTTCTTTTACTAATGATATACCTACAAGTTTTTAAATCTACCCTCACTTGTCATTGGCAAAATTACGCGCACGCGTAGAGGCCATTCATATAAGTTAATAAAAATACAAATTAAGTTTTAGTTACTTTTTTATTTTGTTATAATAAGTCTCGCTTTTGTGAATTTAATATTTAAATTATATATTTTTATTAGCAGTAGCTGCTTTATTTTGTGAATATTGTTGCCTGAAGACGCCCTAATAAATATAACAAATTATTATTTATATATTGTGTTTTTATTTATGTATGTAATTAGATAACCTATGAAAAATTATAATATAAGTAAGATATTACTGTAATAACTTATGAAAATAAATTACCCAAAAATATTTATGCTAGTGCATAAATATTTTTCTCTTCTTCTTAATGACATTTACAATAATAACTTTTTATGTATGTACCTGTAGAAATACTACGTACGATTCAGCTCTAGCATCTACAACCAATGAGTTTAATGTATAGAGTTGCAAAGCATAACTTTAAAAGCTACAGTAAAATAGAAATAGGTACTTCAAGTGTACCTACTAATCGCATATATATAAGAACCATTCGAGGAATAAACATGTACTGCTTACCCCCAGCTTCTAGAACGTCGATTAAATTATTGATGAAAAATAGTCAACAATACACATGATTGGTTGAATATTAAGTCACATAAATTTTTCATCAATCATGTTACTTAGTTTTAATCATAGAATGATTTGATCAACGTTCTAGAAACAGGGGGTTAGAATATTTTCAAAGTGTTATTTTTAGGGTTCCTATATGTTTGTCTGTCTGTCTAAACTAAAAAGGTTAATGTAGACAAGTTCAAGAAATAGTAGTAGAGTTTAGCATCTTCTTGGTCATATTAAAAAAAATACCAAGGGTGAATAAAAGAGAAAGTTTAATTTTAGGAATAAATTATTATCTCATTAATATAACTTTGGAATATTCGAATGTATTATAGATTATAATATATATATTTGTGTTATATTTTATTAATTCAACTTTCAGTAGTAGTTGAGTTGTTAACTAAAAATTAAGTTTTTAGTAAGTAACAACACCTTCTATATCAAATTGTTACTACTTAAAATTATTTTATTTCTGAAATTATGTCTTTATATATTTCCTATTTTTTGTCTTCTGTTGTACGGAACCCTAAGTGAATGAACAGCATTCCCACTTGCCGATTTTTAAATTAAAATTACTCCTCTATACACATTAAGTTCATTGTATACAAGTCGTACATTCGTATACATAATCCGCGAGTGTATTCCAAGTGCATTTGCATTTAAGATGACGTCATCTCGAGAAGGCTTTCAGGCTGTTATCTAGATTACGGTGCGGCTGAAACTCTGAGCTTAGCTTCACAATACATTCTTTCTCTTTCAGGATAACGGGTGCAGTTTCATATGTTGTGTTCAAGATTTTTTCAGGTTTTTTTCTAACTTCTTACTAGTTTTACATCTCAAACGCTGGTAACAACACCGACTTACGAAGCAATGGCATCGTCTAAGAAAGAATTTTGTGAAATTAGCAAGAAAATATACTTACCCATGTAAAATTAAATACATACGTTTTTTTTTCAGAATCGTAAATAATTGAGAATGTTTGGTGTTAAATATGAAATAGTGTCTTCAAAGTAAACGTTTTTAAGAAAAATAAATTATACTTACATTAGAACCATTATATTTTCCCCTATACCTATAAATAGGTTATATTATACATAGAGATATTTGCTTTTCACTTGAGAAAAAATACTCTTCGTTTTTTTTTCTCAATTGAGAAGGATATGGTCATAAAAATAACTCAGTAGGCATAACAACACATAGATGGACATTACACATACTCGTATGTCTAGTTTCAATCGAGCATTACTCAAATATCAGCCAATCCAAATTGCTTCTAAAGCATAGCAAAGCACTCAAATAACATAAGCCCTACATACAATCAATTGCTAGTTACTTAACTAAGTAACCCAGATGCCCAAAACGTCTGTCTGTCCGACGTATATATCCATTAAGATATCCATTTGCGTTATTACTTGTTTTGCTTAAGATACGTGTACGGAGATTTACTTTGGATTCTGCTTCTGTACATTAGGTAGAGTAAATTTATTTATTAGAAAACCATGATAAGAATATTGAGTTGAAATACATACATAAGGCCTTAGCACAACAGCACCGATAGGCTCGATAAATCGCCAAAATCGATACATATCAATTTTATGAATGCATGTTCATTCATAAACTTAATTTTATCGACTGTCAAACTATATCGATGTGTTATCCTAAGCCCCATAGTGTTGGTTTTGAAGATATAAATCCGTAGTCACCACACTAGGTGTTTCGTGATGACTAGTCTCTTTCTTATTTTTTTTTATATTTTTTTATTGGAGCACGACATGTATCTTTGTGTCTACCTGGTGGTGAGCAGACCTACAAAGTCCATGAATGGATTCAATCAATAATTGTTCTTAAACAATATTGATCGCTACCACTATGCCGGCTAAATGATGCGACAATGACGAATTGCATTACGATTATATTTCAATATTCTTGCTGCCTTATCGTCAATTTAACTATCCATTTCGTAACCGCACCCTGAAAGGAGGTTACCACCTCGACAAGAAATCGATGCAGTACCCACAGACTAAAACAACTTAATAATTTACTATTTAGGTATTCTATATGATTATTATATTGTTATTTCATTCTTATTATTTAAGTATTATTTTATCAAGAGTCCAAGGCATTCTTTGTCCAAAGAATAGCTCTTTAGAGGTCCAGAGGCGGAATGCAGCACTATCGCGACGCGACAACCGACTGACATTAGAATAATTATTTTATTATATATTATTTTTAATGTATTGGATTAAAATATATTTATAAGATATATTTTAACGTCATATATTATGTACAAGTAGAGAGTTATGTACCTTTCTGACTTGAACGAGTGGTCTTTGGGATCCTATAGTCAAAAAATAAATAATAGCGGCGGCGGGGTTTTAATCCCATCTAGCCGTAGGCGAATGGTATAAGTCTACCTACACCGAAAAGTGGCTAGCTCGTCGCGATGTTAGATAGACTCAATAGACCCATCTATAAACAGTTATGTAGGTAATTTCATACATATTGGTCTAGACTCTAGCCACAAAGTAGGTGCTATTGTAAGACCTGTGAGTGATTGATATCAGAAGCAACGAAGTTAAGATACTTGTACTATTATTTCTTCTGTGGCTAAGGTTCGTTTTTTCTTTAAGACTCGTTTTTTTTTCTTGGTGATTCGCATGACCGCCCCCTCCGTTCGTCTGTCAATAACCTTCTAAAAATCCCATAATATGTTTCTATCAAATATTCAGATTCGTTTACGGTCTCTGCTGCTCGCCAATGAAATTTGCTTCCTCTGACTATAAGATCAGCCCCATCAGAGGGTTTAAACGTTTGCTCACAGCTCACTATCTGAATGCTTATATCCTCGCGGAAATTTTGTTTGGTATGGTATGTATGTTTATGTATTGCGTGTATTATATTATATACCATATTTAAGTAGTTATACATCATTGATAACATTATATCTATTTCTTTTGCAAGATTTCTTCTCAAGGCATTCAAGCGCACACGTACAATTATGTGCAACAAAGAAATTATAAATAGGTAAATAATAAACGGTACTAACACTTAAAATATGTATATAAACATCCAAACCGAGACTAATAGTTAAGTAAATGTACTTTTACCATGCCCTGAGCAAGAAACGAATACACGAACTCCGGATACAACGCCAACTGGGTACCACTAGACTACGGAGGCATAGTTTATGGGTATTAAAAAAAAACATTCACTTTTATAATAAACTTTGCATTTACTGTATAACCTCTTAGATCTAGATTTTTTTATTTTATTATACAGGTATTAATAAAAAAACCTACATGAAACTGCGTGAATAACGTAAATCTTCCTGGAGATACCATAACAGCCAACTGACGCCAAGCAAAATGCAATTACCTACAACTGTTCTGGACCGACCACGATGTTATATCTACAGTATCACCGATCCATCTTTTAAAAAAACGCCCTCTATCAGCTGAACTTGTTGCAATTGACAGTGACCTTAAAAGGTGATCTCAAGGACTTAAAAAAGGTGATAAAAGAGAATACGTCCGAAAGCAAACGATAGTTTACTGGCCATAGAATAGCTCCTATAGTCTTATTCTTTGATCCCAAAACCGCTGATACACACACGAATACACAATAAGATTAATAGTCTAGATTTAACAATTTAGTGGTCAAAATACCAGCTTTAGCTGGGTATCGAGAACTTATTCGATATAATCTAAAATCTATACTAATATAATAAAGATGAGAGTTAGTTTTATTGGTTGAACGCGTTAATCTCAGGAACTACAGGGCCCTATTTCATAAACGTGACAATTGTAATTTACCATGACAATTTATAATACATTGCTTGATTTAGTTTGTTCTAAACAAATAATTCCAACTAAACAAAGTAATGTATTATAAATTGTCATAGTAAATTACAATTGTCACGTTTATGAAATAGGCCCCTGGTTCGAATAGAAAAAATATTTAGTGTTGGATAGCCCATTCGAGGAAGGCTATATGGCTGCATAACACCACGCTACGACCATTAGGAATAGTAACAATGAAAAATATTGCAAAAATTTAGAAAAAATATTCCTTTTGAGAGCGAAGGATAATTCGTAAATGGTTAAAGTTACGCAGACGAAGAGATAACCAACTCAACAATCGGTGCAGTACTCCCCCGAAAATCGGTAAACCAACAGACTAAAACCGAAATATGATTAGCTCACTTGACGGTGTGGCATCTGTATGGGCGGTAACGAGACCGGACTGTCGAAGTGTCTCGATAAGCTCTTGGACATTGCAAACAAAATTAAATGGTTAAGTACATCTAATATGTATTTAATTATAATTATTTAATAATTATTATCATCTTTTCTAGTTTTTAGCCGACTCATCTTATAATAATTTATAATTTAATATTATAATAATAATAATTTAATATTATAATAATATAAAAATTTGCACCTAAAAATGGACGTTAGTATCCCGGGTTCCTATGCTAGGTTTCCCTGTGTTACAGGAACCAGTAATAACCGCTCCTTAAAATTTTAATTTTCATTAAATACAATATTGATACCTATTAGCCCTAGAATTATATAAGATAAAAATTAAAGAACTTATAAAATGTGTGTGTCTTGTAATTAAATATATAATTTAAGTGTTTTGCGTATTCGTGCTTGGTATAGTGTGTATGAAATATGTGTATGGGTGTGTGTATCTGTGTGTGATGAGTGATGCGTGCGTGTTGTGTGTATGTCATAAATTTATCTGAATGTTAACAGATATTAAAGTTGGTAAAATTACAAAGAAAACTTAACCGAACCAGAGTTTGATACTTAATTTTCCATTGCTTGGTTATTTCTTCAATGTTTTCCTGTTTCAGCAGAGACACAATCTGATTTACCTACTTATTATTTTTGTTGCAAACCGAGACGGTTCCGTAACAAGCACTCAGTGTTGTCTTAGATATTTTTTGTTGTCTTTTGTGTGAACACAAAGCGAGGGAAGACAAAGCGAGTTAAAATTATTATTTTGCAGTAACGACGCTCTGCCACCAACAGACTTCAAGAAAATAATGTTTTGTTTTTAGGACACACAATGTTACACTAAATTGCCTACACTTTACGATAAGCATTAAGGTATAGTGTCTTTGATGATATTGTTAGAGAGACTTGAGTTGTCTACTATTATTCTTGGTTGTCATTATTTATAATTGGCTTCAGTAGATATCAAAGGCTGTCCTTCATTTCAAGAATGAATAAAACACGAGATGTTTACAGTAAAGTAAGTTTGGCCAGTCTCGTTCGATTTTTTTAATCATTTATGGTTGTAGTGTTTGTTAACAGTATAGTTTATGGCTAGAAGTATGTAGTAGACTACCAATGCAACATATAAATAAGAATTTAAACAGTCAAAATTACATATAATAAGACTGTCTCGTTCGTTTTTTGAATAATTTGATATATTATTTTACATTCTGTGTATAGCCAAAACATAAACAATAAAAAAATGGTCCAGCAGAAGTAGTACTTACTACCATTGCGACAGATATAAACTTATAAATTAGGAAAAGTATAAAGTTGGTAGAAATTCTTAGATACTCTAAAAAGAAAAAGAAAAAAGAAGTTTAGATAAAATTGTTGTACGTGAGTCTCATAATGGTCTGTATCTGCGGGTTGCGAATCGGGAAAATGGGTAAAAGTAAAAAAAAACTAGAAACCTGATCAAATCTGCCGACGTGCCGAGACATATTAAGTAGCAGTCTTAGATTCTTAGAAATTGAATTAAAACTTACGTAGGTAGGTATATAAAATACAGATAGAAAAAACATCTTAGTTACATAGATGATCCATCGTGTGACAGGGAAGTGAAAGCGTAAAATGGTCAAGATTTTTGACTTAAAAGTAGGTTTAAGAGACATTTCCATACTCACCTTCATTCATTCATTCATTCAGTTTAGGGTAAGCACGGTACGCTTACCCTTTTTACTCTACTTATCATTCGTAGGTATCTACTATATTGTATACTTAGTGTCGCCTTAAATTCAGCCAAACATTTTAATATCAACATTTTGTATTATAGTATAAATAATTTATTATTTATACTTAATAATTTATTATTTATAATAAATTATTTATATTATGATACAAAATGTTGATATTAAAATGTTTGACTGAATATACGTATATAAATTAATTATAATATAATAAATAATCTAAAAAATCATCCAAATTTTTAATTGTTGGATGATTTTTTAATAATATTTAGGTATTTTAATTATCTTCACGGGTTTTATATCCTTACAGCGGCACCCGACTCCGTGCAAACAGTCTTAGGATACCCAGCGCAAGAATTCTATCTCATTGTCTTATCGCGGATAATACCTATACTGGGTCTTTGAAATATTTAGAGCTTCAAATAGATTTTTGAAATATTTAGAGTTCTATCATTTAGAATATAATTTTCATCCCGGTTAATGGTTTTCAAGGGGCATCTACTTCTTACATGGTTTAAATCTCGGAAATTTAGTGGACGTAAACGCACGAAACAAGATCTATCTATAAGTTGTGTAATAATATACATAAATTAATAAACAACCGAGATTGTTTTCCGCCTTATATTTTTCACACCTGCGACTACGACACATACAACTTTTGCGGCTATACAATATATTTCGTATTATTAAACAATTTTAGACCTTGACACCATTAAAATAAATCATAGTTTCCTCCTTTCAATTCTGTATAACCAAATATATTGTAATAGTTGTGACAAATAGGTCAATCTAGTGTCTGGGCACGAAGTCTATTGGCAAAAGATTTTAAAAATAGTATTGTAGCCGACTGTAGTCTGTCCTGTCGCGTCCCTTTTCAATATGCACTGGCTTTATCAAGAACACTCGTGCACAAAATTCTGTTGTAGAAATTGATTTAAAGATCTCATTTTGTATCAGTTTAGAATTTATATTCTAAACTGATACAAAATGAGATCTTTAAAGAAACTTGTATATTTAACAATACGAGTTTAAATAAATGTTTATTTACAAATGTTACAGTGAAAGTATGTGTAAAGTATGTATAAATCCGGATATTATATATACTATCCGACCGTTATGTATAATATCTACTAAATTAGATAATTAATACAGAATTAATCACATTAACTAGATATTTTATATAATGTTGAAAGACTTGGATAAAGTAATAAAACAGTTATAGGTGAAGATTTTTTTATTTTATTTCAATATGCCTTAATATCTATAATAACTATACGAGTAGCAACAATTCCTGTTATTTTAAATAATAATTATAATCTTTATTTTAAATTTTCAAAATATTATAATTAACATTGTCATAGAAAACAATTAAAAAAAACTAAATTGAAAGTTCACTAGCGAAATACAAAATAAAAAACACAGAGATCAATATGAGTATTTATTTGGGTATATAATTCTTTAACAACTACAATAATAAAATATTTAAAAACAACAGACACGACAAATAATATTCTAATATAATATAAGACAACTTTTTTAGGTGCTAAACTTAGCAGGATGGTAGGTTTTACGTTAATAAAATAAAATAATTTATTCTTACAAGTAAGGCTCTTGTGACATTTTGAGTTACACAAGAGGCTTAACTTTTTACATTTGCAAGCTGTGCTGTTGCAATGCTGAAATTCTTGGCCGCCAAGATGACTCCTTTTTGCACATTCTCGGATGGTAACTTCGTTTTGAGGAACGATATCAAGTGTTATAAATGTTTCTTCACAAACAGTGAACTGATTCCTAGCGTAAAGTTGATTTAGAATCCCATGCTTAGTGCCTAACTTATACAATATACATTCCATCTTGCTCCTGAGAAATTATAACGGCTATTAGGCATGTAGGTATGTCTGTTACTACAAATGAATTGTAACAGAAATGATAATGTAATTTAATTTTATAATGCTAGAATAAATCCTAAGTTTGTTATTCGGTGGCATGTATGTATTAATGAAAATATTGTAAAACCTTTTTATGGGTACCCGCGATACAGGTTATCCTAGTGCAGGACCCGCTGTTAATGATATTATAATATGTGAATAAAAAAATGAAAATATTATATTTCTCTCATCGGCTTTAGCTATTTATTACTTTGACTAACTTTGACCTGCTATTATGAATAATATCCGGATAAAGTGATTAATTTATCATGTTATCTAGACAATTTAGTCATTATATATAATAACCGGTCATTATGAATAATATCTATTTAATCACTATGACTGTAACATATATGTATATACAGGCTAAATTTTACAAGTGTGCCTTCATGGCCAAATCCTAAACTACTAGCGAAAAATACTCAAAGGAGTCTCGGGGCCGATTTAGATAAAAATTCAAACTGCATCATTAGATTTTGGATTTTTTTTCTCCTAGATGGGAATAGTACAGGTTGATTTTGAAAAAAATATTCATAATTCAGGATTATTGCACCAGCTGATAGTGTCGCTTATAACGATCTATCTTGAACTTCAAACGGCAAATTAAGGAATGTGCTCATTTTAAATTAATAAATTGTTCGAAATTATAGCCAATATTTTCAATACATACCTGAATTCGTTTTTTCTTACTTTTATTTAAAAAAAATATGATGCTATTTTTACTGGAACGGTACATCTACCTGAACGTAAGGAGGCCTTCAAAATCAATGAATAGTGTCGATTAATTTTGTTTGCATTACGAGTCTACTTTAGTGAAGGTAAAAGGAGACTACCACCTCTACAAGAAATCGATGCAATAGTGTGCTGAAAACCGGTAAACCCATAGACTAAAACCGAATCATGACTGGGTCACTTAAAGGTTTTTTCATCTGTATGTTTTCAATATGAATGGGTTTTGAAGATCATAATTTCATCTGTGAGATCAAAATATTTGTTCGACTTATTTGTGTGGTCCATAAGAATGTTTGTTCCCACGGAACGTTGAGTTCTATAAATTACTTTCTTCAAGCACCGAGAGTACACCAGTATGTCTGGTCTATAGGCTGAAACTGCTAGTTCGTCTGGAATTTAGTAATGTATTTTGAATGTATCTATGAAATATTTTCCAGTCTGGTGCAGGCTTGAGAAAGGTTTACTTTGAGTTTTCCTTAGTTGTCCCTCCTTTACAAAAGTAGTTAGTCTTTCATTTGTTGATAATCCTTTTCTGGCTCTAGCAATACTAAGACTTCACTTCACAAAGAATATAATACAGAATAATTATTCAACAATATTTTAAGGTATTTTCCCCATTTCAGGAATATCAAAGTGCTGACAGATCAAATTTTGAAAATAAAATGACCCGTGCAAGGAAAGTTTTAAGGACCCTAAACAAACAAGTGTATATCTGTGTTTGTCCGATGTGTGAGGTAACGAGTCAATATTTGGGAAAACCTCAGAGGTCTGTAGCGATTTATTCAGGACCCTTAATATAATTATGGTTTTACTTTACTAAATTTTGTTTTTGGAAATCGCTGATACAAGGAAGGCCAGAATGTATAATTATACAATATATAAACATATTATAGTCCTTAGCATATTTTACAGAAAAACAATAAATAGCTAAAAGCTGATAAAATTAAATGTATTTATATGTTTTAAAGTTTTGAAAAATAGTAATTTTGAGTTAAATAATAAACATAATGTCATTTTATTACAAAAAAATATAAATGTATTAATTTAAAATTAATTCAGTGATATTGTTTCCAATAACGTAAGTGTATTAAATTAACATTAAAATATTACCAAGTAATTAATTAAAAGTAAATCCTCTGATTATTGTCTTTATTTGAAAACACCACAAAACCTCAATCCAAATAAATTGCGAATCCATTTTATGATTATTTGGGTCGCAATCAATGGATAGCTAGTGATAATTGCAATGTCAGTTTCAAAGCCGATAGTTATCTACTATATAAAATAAATATTATTTTATTATCAAGGAGTGTTTACTTTATTGATATGTTGCTATATTGAATGACTAGCTTTTGTTGCCCCGGCTTAGCCCGCCATATTATTTAAATAAAAAACAGTACATGGTTGAATTATTTGTCCTTCCACCCTATTGAAATTTCAAAATGAAGTTAATATAATTATTTAATAGAATTTGTTTGTTTTAGACTAGTGGTTGTCCCTTTGGCGTTGTATCCGAAAGTCGTGGTTGCGATTCCCACCCATGGCAAAAAATATTATTACGTTTTTCTGTACAGTTTATCATGGTCTGGGTGTTTATAAAATACAATATGTATTATATCGTTGCTTCTGGTACACATAGTACAAGCCTAGAGCTTAGTTTGTGACCAGGCCAATATGGGTGTAATGTTCTTCATATTATTATTATTAAAGGCTGATACCATTTACAGAGTTTCATTGTTCCTGTAGTCTGTTAATTACAATATAAGTAAATGTAATTTGTTAGATTTACTACGGTGCTCTCTGAAAACCAGCGCGTGGTATACTGTATAGTCACCACGCAGAAGCTGAGGGTGTACCAATTCATTAAATAATATTGTGTTGTTGGAGTAATTTTTTATTGTGAGTTCTATTTTGTATTGATTATTTTATTGAATAAATATATTTTCTATTCTATTCTATTATATGAAATCTACATACACACATTTTCATTATTCCCTTTATATTAGATAGGAATATAAAACAAACATTTATTTTTGTCTTTCCCCACCTTCCCCTTCCCCTAATGGAATATTGGAAAATATAAAAACACATGACGCCTGACGCTATTTTATGGAAAAGGCACAAATTAATTTTTGCCCCATCTTGAAAAATATTTTGGATTCACAGTGGATATTTTAATATTACTAGTTTGTATGGAGAAACCATTTATTATTATTATTTGCTTTACATGGTTCTATGGGAATAGTTGTTCTATTTGATCAATAGAGCCTCATATTAGTCTAAAGTACAACCTTCTAAAGTCGCCCTGTATATAGATACGTATGTAAGGATTCATTCATTGACAGCCTCCGTAGACTAGTGGTTCCGCCTTTGGTATTGTATCCGGAAGTCATGGGTTCGATTCCCACCGATTACTTTTTCCGTACAGTTTGTTATGGTCTGGGTGTTTATAAAATATAATATGTATCTTTGTTTCTGGTACACATAGTATAAGCCTAGAGCTTAGTTTGTGACCTGAGAAATATGTGTAATTTGTATATATATATATATATATATATATAATATATATATATTTTTTCATTATCTCCGTTATCATTATTAGATTGGAATCTAAAAAAACACTTATTTTTGTCTTCCCCCACCTTCAAACACAAATTAATTTTTGCCCCATCTTGCTAAAAAAATGGGATTCTTCATACACAGTGGATATTTAAACAATAGTTTGTATGGAGAAGCTAACGTTTTTTATTATTTCCGATACACGGTTATATGGAAATAGTTGTTCTGTTTGATCAGTAGAGCCTCATTTTGCACTTTAGTAGGATTCATAGCGTAGGATTCATTTGCTGAACTTTAGTGTGCTGCATTTTACTTAAAGCTTCATCAGATTAGGTCATTGACTTATCAAGCGTTGTTTGTGTACTAATATAATTATAATGTAATCCATTACGGGTAGCCAATGTTTGATTCTCATACAATAATTGTTGTGCTTCTGTTTACCGACAAACATACATAGATGATTGATCGGTAATGTCGGCAGAACAAGGATCAACTGCATATTATAATTTATTCATAATTTAATTAGCATATCATATGCTATATATATGTTATACACACATTTTTTTTAAATAAATACATTAAATATACGTGGTGCTCGAATCGGTTAGACTTAAAAACACCCCGGTGTACCAATGAGTTTTAATCTAAAAAAAAGACGTACATTTGTTTCAACAACACCAATATAGTGCCTCGGAGAGCACGTTAAGCTGTCGGTCCCAGTTTCACTATACTGACTGTTTATAGATGGGCTATTGAGTCTATCAATGTGGAACTGTTTATAGATGGGCTATTGAGTCTATCAAAACATACTAGACTCATACCATCGGCTACGACGAGGTGGGATTAAAAACCCCCTCTGCTGAGTACCCTGAGGCAGCCTGAGGCGCCGTAAGGCACCCGTGATGATATTTATATTGATTAAATAATGACAAAATTATTAATATTTAAAATATAAGAATTCTACTTTGCTGTAGCTAATGCTACAGCATCGGGCGGACCATTATGACGTCACAGTTATTCCGACAGTGTTATTCGGACTTCTCTGCTATTTCTGTAACTGGTATTTTTTCTTCTGATCAGAAATAATGTTTAGTTTTTTTTTTATGTGTTTAATTTTTATATCTACATCTACATTCATAATAAAAAACGTCAATGATCTTCTATCTATATCTATAATAATATTATAAATGCGAAAATAACTCTGTCTGTAAAAAGATCATTACTCGCACCGACATGATAAAGTTCTAGAAATTATTCGTGAATTTATTTAATAGAAGTATTGCATATATTATATTCTTAGTTCATGTGCATTGATTGGTTATAATATTTTTTGTGTTGAGTATTTATTGCGGGCTGCCATATATTTTCTCGTGTTTAAAAACAAGCTATTTAGGCCTTAGTGCTCTTCCATATTTTCGTACTACCACATACAGAAGACAGGTCACTATATTTAGTAAAGTAAACAACCACCCGTCCCTATGCCTTTGTATTAGGGTTTATTTTAAATTGAATATGGATAACAACCTTGCCTTCCCCCGAACACCTTATTATTTGCTCAAACTTGAGGAAAACTTGCCTCTCCAATGAAAAGCAAATTGAAATTGTAGTGAAGTATTCAAATAAAAGGAAATTGAATACAAAATGGGCGCTATGAAATATTACAGTTTGTTTTATTAGGTACTCTTCAGAGTTATAGCTATTTTAAAAGTCAATTAGAAAAGTAAAGAGCGAGCGGGTTTGCAAAGCGCTGTAAAATAATAATATATTTTCTCTTAAGAAACTTTCAGTATTCATTGCCCATTGCCGTGGAATTGAATTCTATTTTGTAAAATATGTCCGATATTATTTTAATGAAGTAATTTCAATGATTTTATAGTTTTTTTGGACTGATTTAAAAATAAAAAAAGCTCCTGAGTAAGTTACATATTTATATTGTTTTGTGTATCATTACAAAAAAATAGCTATAAGTCATATTTATAACACCTCCAAAAATTGTAAAAATCTATAAATGTTTAGGGGGGGGGGGGGGGGGGGACAGTTAAGACCAAAAAGTCGTTATGTATGGGACATTTTTGATCAGACGCTACTCTTAAGTAAAATATTGTTTTAGTTGTCTGGGTAAAGAACTTTAAATTTAGTTAAAAAAAGTACTTGTATTGAAATAATATTTCTGAAAATAGTTCTAATTATTGCGCAATGGTTTTGTCAAAAAGATCTTGATATATACAGTTATTTAAATTAAACATTAAATTTAAAAATAAAATTACCTATTCTTATTTGCAATGGCAAAATATTTACGAGTCTATTTCAGCAAATTTAATAAAAAAAGTGAGACTGAAATAAATCTGTTTGCATATTGTTGTGTTAGGTACATAATAGTGACGTCACATCGCGACATCAGGCCTCATGAATAATATAATGGGTCTGACGAAACGACGCCGACATATATGTGGTACTGTCGTCAACGCATTTTGTCAGATCATGAAACGGAATTTATTCCTTTTTTAATATAAGTTGACATGTATATTAAATATTATATTTTCGGAAGCACGTTCAGGCATAACGTTGGCCAATTTTGATAATAATTTCGATAACACTTCAGATAATTTTGATAACGATCGGTTAATAAGGAAGTGTCAGCGGTGGAGAAAACAATATTTTAACCGTGATCTGATGACGGTAACCCCCAAGATTTTTGAAATCCTTAAATTCTAATGGCCTCATAAAAACTTATTGATTTCTTGAAGAACACTTTAGTTATATTTTATAGATTTTAACTATTTTACGCATATTCATTTCTGTTGGTAAAAAAAGAGACAACAACTTTTCTATAAAAAAAGTGTTTTTTAAGAACAAGTTATAAAATAAATACCGATGTAAGAGTATTAAATTTTTTTTATGAATTTGTATTTGATCCTTCATATGCAAGCAAAAGCATTTGGACTGATTTAAAAATAAAAAAAGCTCCTGAGTAAGTTAAATATTTATATTGTTTTGTGTATCATTACAAAAAAATAGCTAATAATAAGTCATATTTATAACACCTCCAAAAATTGTAAAAATCTATAAATGTTTAGGGGGGGGGGGACAGTTAAGACCAAAAAGTCGTTATGTATGGGACATTTTTGATCAGACGCTACTCTTAAGTAAAATATTGTTTTAGTTGTCTGGGTAAAGAACTTTAAATTTAGTTAAAAAAAGTACTTGTATTGAAATAATATTTCTGAAAATAGTTCTAATTATTGCGCAATGGTTTTGTCAAAAAGATCTTGATATATACAGTTATTTAAATTAAACATTAAATTTAAAAATAAAATTACCTATTCTTATTTGCAATGGCAAAATATTTACGAGTCTATTTCAGCAAATTTAATAAAAAAAGTGAGACTGAAATAAATCTGTTTGCATATTGTTGTGTTAGGTACATAATAGTGACGTCACATCGCGACATCAGGCCTCATGAATAATATAATGGGTCTGACGAAACGACGCCGACATATATGTGGTACTGTCGTCAACGCATTTTGTCAGATCATGAAACGGAATTTATTCCTTTTTTAATATAAGTTGACATGTATATTAAATATTATATTTTCGGAAGCACGTTCAGGCATAACGTTGGCCAATTTTGATAATAATTTCGATAACACTTCAGATAATTTTGATAACGATCGGTTAATAAGGAAGTGTCAGCGGTGGAGAAAACAATATTTTAACCGTGATCTGATGACGGTAACCCCCAAGATTTTTGAAATCCTTAAATTCTAATGGCCTCATAAAAACTTATTGATTTCTTGAAGAACACTTTAGTTATATTTTATAGATTTTAACTATTTTACGCATATTCATTTCTGTTGGTAAAAAAAGAGACAACAACTTTTCTATAAAAAAAGTGTTTTTTAAGAACAAGTTATAAAATAAATACCGATGTAAGAGTATTAAATTTTTTTTATGAATTTGTATTTGATCCTTCATATGCAAGCAAAAGCATTTGGACTGATTTAAAAATAAAAAAAGCTCCTGAGTAAGTTAAATATTTATATTGTTTTGTGTATCATTACAAAAAAATAGCTAATAATAAGTCATATTTATAACACCTCCAAAAATTGTAAAAATCTATAAATGTTTAGGGGGGGGGGGGGGACAGTTAAGACCAAAAAGTCGTTATGTATGGGACATTTTTGATCAGACGCTACTCTTAAGTAAAATATTGTTTTAGTTGTCTGGGTAAAGAACTTTAAATTTAGTTAAAAAAAGTACTTGTATTGAAATAATATTTCTGAAAATAGTTCTAATTATTGCGCAATGGTTTTGTCAAAAAGATCTTGATATATACAGTTATTTAAATTAAACATTAAATTTAAAAATAAAATTACCTATTCTTATTTGCAATGGCAAAATATTTACGAGTCTATTTCAGCAAATTTAATAAAAAAAGTGAGACTGAAATAAATCTGTTTGCATATTGTTGTGTTAGGTACATAATAGTGACGTCACATCGCGACATCAGGCCTCATGAATAATATAATGGGTCTGACGAAACGACGCCGACATATATGTGGTACTGTCGTCAACGCATTTTGTCAGATCACGAAACGGAATATATTCCTTTTTTAATATAAGTTGACATGTATATTATATTTTCGGAAGCACGTTTATAATTCGTTGGCCAATTTTCATAAAACTTCAGATAATTTTGATAACGATCGGTCAATAGGGGGAAGTGTCAGCGGTGGGGAAAACAATATTTTAACCATGATCTGATGACGATATATATATGACCCCCAAGATTTTGAGGGAAATCCTTAAATTCTAATGGCCATAAAAACTTATTGATTTCTTGAAGAACACTTTGGTTATATTTTATAGATTTTAACTATTTTACGCATATTCATTTCTGTTGGTAAAAAAAGAGACAAACTTTTCTATGACTAAAGTGTTTTTTAAGAACAAGTTATAAAATAAATACCGATGTAAGAGTATTAAATTTTTTTTATGAATTTGTATTTGATCCTTCATATGCAAGCAAAAGCATTTTTTTTTAATATAAAACTTTTTAACGAAATAAAACAATCGACTTTCCAAAAACTGAAAAGAGAAAAATAAACAAATTCTAGCAAATGTAATTTAATTCGGTAAATAAATATACTATTCTAGTTTTATTGCACCATGATTATTGATTAGCACTACCACAAAATTACATTTTAATGCTATATTATGGAATATTGGTAACGCCTTACGCACATATTACATGTGCTACTAATTTAATTACCGAACTAAATCTTGACCAGAATTTGTTTATTTTTTTCTTTAAGTTTTTTAAAATTCCATTGTATTTTTTTATTAAACCGTTACAAAAATGTGACACAAAAACGAAGGAAACAAAAAGAAACTGATTACTATTCAAATGATCACACCCTGCCGATGCGGGTGCGAAATTGCATCAAAATAGGTAAAGTCATTACCGGACTTTATGATCAGTCATATTATAATTTCCTTTAACTTGATAAGGATTGTGATATTAAATTAATATCTTTTAAGAATAAAAATAATATAGGTATGCGATGTGCTGTCGATTGTACACCAGTTTTAATCTAGAACTGTGAATAAATCTGCTTACTTATATTGTAGTATTTATATCAAGGGAATAAATGACGTCAATGTTGACTAGATTCGAAATCCTATGGTTGAATTTGATTAAATGAAAAAAAAAAAATACAAGTTTAAATTTGCATATTTCAAACCAATTTGTGATTTTTTTGTAATTATAATATATTTTTTATCAAAATATGAAACCAAATTTAAAATAAATGTCGCCATGAATAGACCTTAGAAAGAAACAATTTATTTTAGGTCACGGGTTCACACCCCGCTGGGTAGCAATGAGTTTTGAATGTAAAAAAATATGTACCATTTAGGTGGGAGGAAGGCTTCTATAACTTCGCTAGGCCGACCGACCAGACTCGTTGATTATTATTACAACCACCACCGCCTTTACAGAAGCAAAAACCGTCAAGTGACCTAGTCATGTTTCGGTTTTAGTCTGTGGGTTTACCGGTTTCCCGGAAACTACTGCATAAATTTCTTACTTGAGCACGGCATGTGACTTTGTATCTACCTGCTGGTAAGCAGACCTACAAAGCCCTTGATTGGTGTAGAATATATTGTTGTTTAACTAACATTAATCAATCCCATTATGAAATATTAGTGAATGATGCTGTTATGAAATGGGCGACCAAGGCGAATTTGCACTACAAGTCTATTTTATATCCCCGCTATATCAAATTAACTGCCTGTTTTGTAACTGCACTCTAAAAGGAGACAACGTCATCGACAATTATCGATGCAGTAGTCTCCTAAAAACCGGTGAACCCACAGACTAAATCCGAAACATGACTAGGTCACTTGACGGTTTTTGCTTCTGTATGGAAGGGAGCTACTGTACTGCCATTATTATACCTATGCCACCGGTTGAGTAAGTTAGGTACTTGTAGCTATTGGCAACCTTAATTTGTATGTAGTTTAAAATTCTCTTAAACTCGCAAATTACATCATAATTAGACCGAATATTCTTAATCCTGTAACATGAAGCTGTTTTGTTTGAACAGCTTCTTCATTTGTAGGCTTACGACTAATAACTTTTCTTATAATGTATTCACGAGTTGTATTTTAAAGTCACGTTTACCTAGAATTAACACAATATAGTACTGTTAATTTGATTGGCTAGCTTTAAATAATTATCTTGCCTAAAGTGCGGACGCGAAATAGTAAGATTAAAAAACAAAAATAAACTTTACTTACTTATTTACAACACAAATGTTCGCTGTACTAATTAATCAATCTATAAAATTATAAAGCTAAAGAGTTTGTTTGTTTGTTTGGTCGAATTGAAAAATTGTTTTAGTTATGGATAGCTCACTAATCGAGGAAGGCTATATACATAGCATCACGCTACGACCAATAGGAGCGGAGTAACAATGAAAATTGTTGCAAAAACGGGGAAAATTATTCCTTTTGAGAGCATACGCTGCGTAAACGGTTAAAGTTACGCAGACGAAGTTGCGCGGATCAGCAAGTTATACCTGGTGGCAGAGTTGGTTAGATAGACCTAGACTTAAAATACTACAGTTTTTAGGTCCTCGGTTCATTTATTTATTTAAAATTATTTATTGCACAAAATTGTGCGAGCTTAATGCCTTAGGCATTTTCTACCAGCTAACCTTTGAGAGAGTAAAATATGCTTAGGGTGCAGAACTTTCGATAGAAGGATATAGAGATAATTTTAACAATGATGCATAACAATACTTTAACTACTTAAATACTGTATATTATATAAAACTACTTAAATACTGTATATAATATGGTATGTATGTTTATGTATTACAATACATAAACATACATACCATACCAAACAAAAATTGTCACGAGGATCTGGTTTAAGCGTTCAGATAATGAGCAGTTCATCCTTTTATTAAAAAAATAAAATACATTTGTTTGACAACACCACTATTATATAGTGCCTTGGAGAGTACGTTAAGCTGTCAACACAAGTTTCACTATACCAACTTATGAACTTCTTTATTGATGGGTTGTTGAGTCTATAAAAACACCGCGACGGGCTGACCACTTTTTTCGTTGTATACTCAGAATACCGTCAGTTACGATGAGGTGGGAATAATCCTGCCACTTGGTACCCTGAGGCTGTCTAGGCGCCTTAAGGAACCCGTGATGGTATTACATCTATTTCTTCTCTCACGATGACAAATATATAGAAAATGATAATGTAATATTTTTAAAAACAAGTTTAGAAAAGAATTGCCAGAACATTGTTCAAATTATATCGTTTAGGAATATAGGATACTTTGGGGCTTTGATAAAACTAATTTTACGATAAATAAATTTTGTTTTACGCAAGCCTCATACTATGTAATATAATACAGGTATTTTTAAATGGAACACAAGTTTACCGTTACATGTTACGCTTTCTAAATCTGAATAGGTAAAATTTGTAAGCCCTGTTAAGTCCCTGCGTCCCGGTAAACCCTGAGCGATAGAAATAAATAGTTTTTCAGGTCGCTCTTACCTTACATGTTTTCAGAGAATTTTCGCATAAAATACGATTCCTTTTTCGAATTTTCGCATAAAATACGTAATTTCATATTTCCCAATGGCTTACTCAAAGAACTATTATAAGGCATTATTAATGTCGTTTCTAAATCTTATTTATATTTATTTATTTATTTATTCTTTTTTTTTGGAGCACAGCATGTGATTTTTACCTGTTGGTAAGCATACCTACATTGTCAATGAATGGGGTTGATCAATACATTGTTGTTTAACAATATGATCGCTGCCACTATGCCGGATAAATGATGCGGTTACGAAATGGGCAGCGGCAAAAACGTATTTGCATTACGAGTTTTGATATCGTCGCTGCTTTATCGTCAAATAAATATTATATTATAGTTTCGTAACCGTGCCATGAAAGGAGACTACCACCTCGTGAAAATTGATACAGAAGTCTCCAGAAAACCGATGAAACCACAAACTAAAACCGAAACAGGACTAGTTCACTTGACGGTTTTTGTATCTCATCTTATGGGCGGTGGTAAAGAGTCCGGTCGTTCGGCCATGTGAGAAAGAGGCCTTTCTCCCGCCTAAAAAATATATTTCTCTCCACATGCTTATATTTTAATTTTTTAGGTGCCGTTCTGCTGTTCTTTATAACTTTGCTCGTTTTGCAACAATCGCCCATACAAATGTAAAAGTCATAAAATGATCTAATCATGTTTCTGTTTTAGTATGTTTCAGGTAACATCACTATCTTGTCAAGGTGGCATTCTATCTCCAGGGTGCGGTTTTCTGATGATGATAATTGATCGAACCTATAAGTATAAGAACAATCTTAAGAATAACATTTTTTAATATTCAAAAATACGTCCAAAGTGATCTTAATAATCATCATCAGCCTATTGCAGTCCACTGCTGGATATAGGCTTCTCCAAAGGCGCACCAACGAACTCGGCCCTGTGCAGCATCCAAGACCGGCCAGCCACGTTCCGCAGTCGTTACTTCATCTAACCACAGAGCGTCCTACACTTCGTGCACCAAGTCGTGATCTCCACTCTAAGGTTTGTTTATTCCGGCGGTCAAGGAGATCTTATTTGGAATAAATCGACAACTTTCTTCCTACTCTGTTATATAAATATTTTAATGAAATTATTAACCGTATTACAAGATCTCGTTAGTACATTTCAACGACACTTGAGTTTTATATCACATTTCTCGATTCTTCATTTTTCTTTTTTGTGCCAAGTATCCATTGAAGTGGTCTGAGCTGTAATTTGTGTTAGAATATTAACAAGTCCCCACAGTCTAGACGACCTCTCCACTCTGCTCTCCATCTGTTTGTCAAACCCTCGTTTACACTCTATGCATAATTCCCTTGCATAATCACTTCGTCTTGTTCAAACAGAAAACAGTTGATTTTTTTACTTATAGCATGTCAGTACTTACTGTTCTATTAACATTAAAAACTTACATTTATCAAAATAAAATATTGCCTATGTTAGTTAGGAATATTGTACCTTTTTATTAGTGAAATAATTTTTACAGCCAGTTCAGTAGTTCCAAAGATTATACCTACAAACAAGCCTCTTATTTTTATAATATTATTGTGTTATAGTAGATTAATTTGGATGTAATATAAATATAGTTAATACTAACTTTTTTTTAATGTAGAGAACCTAGTTAGTGTTCTCATGAGTTAGACAGTTCACGGGATCTGGGTCTAGCCTATAAATATTCTCTTAATTTAACTTTAGTTCAATCGTGTCGTAATCGCATCGTAATAGAATGACACTAGCTTAATTTGTCACATTTCGTATTCTGCTAACCAATAGTCCATAGAAGACTGTCAAATAAATTGCAAGTATTATTCTATTATGACATGAGTACGATTATAACCGGTTGAGATTTGAAATTTGCAATATTTGTACGGAACGCTAAGTGCGCGAATAGCATTTGCATTCCACCGCTTTTTTTTGGTGCGTGAGAAATGCATTGAAAAGGTTAAAAATGAATCTAAGACGGGTGTTAATATAAAGTTCAAATTTTAGAAAATTGTGACACAAGCTTAAGGATTTTTTATGGTTTTATATATAGATACGATATAGATACTACTACAGCTTCTTGAAATACCCTCTAGTTTGCTTTGTCTCAATAACTATTCATGAATTTGAAAGCCTCGTGGGTTTTCATTCATGAATATTGTGTTATTGGGCAATCTGTTAGCTTCACTTGATACCGGACGACACAAGACTAATTGAACATTGCAAGTTTATCGTTTCTTTGACGATTCTTCACTTAGGTCAGTGACCTCATCCATTACATAATCCGTCTAAATCATTATAATTTCACAAGGAAACACATTCCTCAAAAGGGAAATTGAACCCTCGCAACATATTATATAAACTATTATTTAGGTATTTCACTATCCAAAATGTGGACAGAATCGTGGTCGAAGGCGGCCTGAATAGGGATTACGGGGGTTTTCCTACTATTACCGACTCGATATTAATAATTCAATAGGTTCCTCGCATAATTTATTACATTGTTGTACAGATTTCGCGGCCTAAAACCAGCTTAAAATGCCAAGTTATTTGGCGAGAGAAGTACTTATTTATTACTGCTGTAAAAGTGTTAAAAATTAAGTATATTATTATGTAATCTTGCCAAGATTTTTTTATCGAAGCTTTTCATGCGTCTCGAATTTATTGAGTGGGCTTGTAAACCCATAAACACTTCAAGCCTGCTATATTAAAATATGTGCTGTATAAGTTAATATATGTAATGAAAGGAATATTTGCGTTGCGCTTTATAAATTTAATCAAGTTCTGTAAGAGACTCCCCAACAAGAATATTTAATAGACTTGCCAGTTCATAATACTTATATTTATATTATTGGAGCGACATGTGACTTTGTACCCAACTGATGGTTAGCAGACCTACAAACTCTGTAAAAATGGTCGATCAATAACATAACTGAAATTATGTCGTCTAAATGGCGGCGACAAGGACGAATTTACATTACTCATCCTATTATAGGTATTTACTGTCCGTTTCGTGTCCGCACCTTAATAATGGGGACCATCGCTTCAACAAGAAGTCGGACTAACTCCGAAGCGAACTATAGGCTACTGCATGAGTAAAGAAACAGGTTGGAAGCCTTGCACCAATTTTATGTGAATATCTTGCTTTTAAACCTCTTAAAGGGATGTTTACATGAAACATGAAAAGCATTAGTGTTGTACATACCGTACATCCGTGATGGTACGTAATAACGCAATTACTCTTATAAAGCCTGGTTTAAAAAGGAGGCGTGTTCAAAACATTAAATTAAAATATAGGTAAATACTCATTTCCATTCCAGCACTGCTGAATGAAAGTAAATATATTAAAGTAAGTAATTAATTAAGCCCCACTTCAGTACAATTAAATCACTCGTAAAAACATGTTTGTTTCGGAAACCATTCAGTTAATTGGATCTTTTTCTGCAGCGCGAGGTTTACTGGTCACTACATATTTATTTATTTATGCTAATATAATAAAGTTGAAGAGTTTGTTTGTTTGAATGCTCTTATCTCAGGAACTACTGGTTCGAATTGAAAAACTAGGTTAGTGTTGGATAGCCCATTTATCGAGGAAGACATAATGTTATATCTATATAACATCATACTATGATAATAGGAGCGGAGCATCAATGAAATATGTTGCAATAACGGGGAAAAAAATATTCATTTTGAGAGCTTCCGTTGCGTGTAAACGGTTAAAAGTTATGCAGACGAAGTTGCGCGGGTAATATTTTAGTATAGTAATGTAACGTTAGGTGTATTTCGCAGGTTATATTTTTGTATAGTAATGTAACGTTAGTATATTTCGCAGATTATATTTTAGTATAGTAATGTAACGTTAGGTGTATTTCGCAGGTTATATTTTAGTATAGTAATGTAACGTTAGGTGTATTTCGCAGGTTATATTTTAGTATAGTAATGTAACGTTAGGTGTATTTCGCAGGTTATATTTTAGTATAGTAATGTAACGTTAGGTGTATTTCGCAGGTTATATTTTAGTGTAGTAATGTAACGTTAGGTGTATTTCGCAGGTTATATTTTAGTATGGTAATGTAACGTTAGGTGTATTTCGCAGGTTATATTTTAGTATAGTAATGTAACGTTAGGTGTATTTCGCAGGTTATATTTTAGTATAGTAATTTTTAGGAGGTGGCGACCATACATACTTAGCATCACGGGTGCCTTACGGCGCCCAAGACCGCCTAGACGGCCCCAGGGTACCCAGCGGAGGGGTTTTTAATCCCACCTCATCGTAGCCGATGGTATGAGTCTACACCGAATAAGTGGCTAGCTCGTCGCTATGTTTTGAATAGACTCAATAACCCATCTATAAACTGTTTCACAAGTTGGTATAGTGAAACGGCGACCGACAGCTTAACGTGCTCTCCGAGGCACTATAGTGGTGTTGTCAAACAAATGTACATACATTTTTTTAATTAAAACTTATTGGTACACAGAGGCGGCGACCGTTCTAAATTATTATCAATAGACTGAAACTTTCAAGAATTTTAACGATCTATGCTACACTCTCCTGCTAGAGTATATTATAAATACGAAAATATGTTGTTTGGGGAAAATATGTTTGTTTTCTTCTAATCCACCAAACCCGTCTCGTTGAAATTTTGGTAGGGAGGTAAATTGATTCCCAAGGGTCTACATATATTTATTATAAGACGTCAGTGAAAATATAGATATAATATCTACTTTCAAGTCGCATTAACTCTTGAAAATGGCAGCCGTATCACGGGTGCTTTACGGCGTCCGAGATCCTAGACGGCCTCAGGGTACCCAGCGGAAGGGTTTTCAATCCCACCACGTCGTAACCAATGGTTTGAGTCTACACCGAACAAGTGGCTAGCTCGTCGCGATGTTTGGATAGACTTCAATATATAAATAGTTTCACAAGTTGGTATAGCGAAACTGGGACCGACAGCTTAACGTGCTCTCCGAGGCGCTATATAATAGTGGTATTGTTAAACAAATGTACATTTTTTTAAAATTAATAACTTATTGATACACACTAGGGTTTGAACCAGGGACTAGTATTTTTAAGTCTAAGGTCTATCCAACTCAGCCACTACGTACCTATCAATATAAATGACAGCCGTATTATAATTAAAACATACTGTAGAAGTAACTGTATCGTAATATATTTTGTTAGCCACAAACTGCTCGAAATACAACGTATTTTGTATGACGTATTTGTGTATAGATATTATGTTATTTTCTGATAGCATCAATCTAATCTCATCCCAAGGGAAGAGGCGGATTATCTAGATCCATTCCATTTTCTGCTACTGACGCGGCAACTTGTCTCCAATGCAGAAAAAATATATCATAAGTAGTAATATATTTTTAAGTAGGTATAGTTTACCAATTCTAATGGAGAGTTAGAATATGATACCTCTTACGGTACTGCTTTTGTCTTATAATTACTTTTTTTTATTTCAATCATTTGAGAGTTTTTGCTTATAGTTACCAAATTAATCTCTACGAATTCAACTTTCTTCTGTTTAGGAAAATAAACTTATGCGTTTCAGGAAAAAAATATAGGCGTCGAATTTAGAAGTTAAAGTCGGTTAAAAACAGATTACGCTATAGTTAGTTAAAAGAAAAACTCGCACTCTAACGGCGCCCACACACCTATGTGTGATAAAATACTTTTGACAATAAAAATTCATTTCTTTTTAATACAAATTTTGACGTACCAAGCAAGTTTATCATGCTATCTTGTGTTGTTCAGATAAAAAACTTGTCCGATATACTTGGGTGTATGGTGTAAGGCGCAGGTGATTGCTTTAAATATGTGTACAAGACCTTATACTAACTAAATAATATATAAATAGTAAGCTTTCCTTAATATATATTTTTTTAAAGATAAAATACAATGACAAATCTAACCCACGAACCTTTCTTTAAAAACAAAATATGGATAGATACCCAAAAAAATATAAATATATTATATTTCTTTTACTTTTTTAAAATGATTGAGTAAGTTATGAGATTTTTAATGATCTCAGTAATTATCGTTCTATTGAATAAGGTCCGATTCCAATAATGATACTAATAACAAATTAAGGTTTATAAGAGTTGAACCATCTTTACATTTTTATTCGTTTATTAAGAATTTAAGAAAGAGACCATTTTATTTATTAAGAAGATTTTGTAATACTTTTCGTGTTTTAGTCTTATATGATATGTATACTCGTATATGGTATATCTATGTATCATCCGTCATAGTTGCCTTACATCACCCCAGACCGCCCAGACGGATTTAGAGTAGCGAGCGGAGGGGGTTATTTCCCAAAGCCGTTGGTATATAAGTCTACCAGTGCTGAGATCATTGCTGTGATTATATGGATTCTGTAAAATTATATATTTATATAGTTAATTAAATTATTTAAAAGATAATTATATACGCTGTACATTGTGTATATATATAATTAGCCATATACAATAAGTTTTTAATTAAAGTTAAAAAAATAATCTTAAAAAAACACTATAGTGCCTCGGAGAGCACGACTGTCGGTCCTAATTTTACTATACCATTTACCAACTTGCGAAACTATTTTCGGTTTACCCAAATACCTCAACGATTGAGCCACTTGTTTGGTGTAGACTTGGATTAATATCGGTTACAACTCGTCTGGGTTTCCCGAGGCCTTCTATACTCGGTCTCATGATATGTATTTTTTTTATAAATAGATCAAATACTACCTGAGCTTTGTTTTTAATTAGTGTTATATCGTTGGAATATCCTGAGACATATATGTGTACAAATATTTAAATAGTAATAATGGGTACCATATTATATCGTCTTTTATAAAACGATACATTTTCTTACAAAATTACAAAAAGGTTTTTTTTTCAATTTAAGTTTCGGGTCGCAACAGATTAAGTATTCTTACAATCCTTTGTATAAAACAGCGTGAAGATGCCTTTGAAAGCTATGTTTTCGCGCCATTTATTTTCAAAAATGGATTAATGTATTGAAAACATGTTAAAAGAATGCTTTATGGCTGTTTTGTGTGACATGTTGGTGTTGTTTTAAATATCGAACACGCGTTAGGATACTACTTGAAAGAAAATTGTTAAGTCATGGGCTTTAATATATACCCTATGGACATTTTTATGACAATGGTTGTTTTTATATGGGTATTAGAAAATAATATGACGTTTTGTAAATTGGATATAAGTATTTTTGAATTTTTAATCAACTAATTGATTCATATTCTTGTATTTTTAGCAAAACGCTAAATCGCTACAAACGCTAACAGGCTAGGCATGATTTTTTTAACTAACTTATGGTAAACTGACCTACAAAGTCCGTGTATCGTGTAGATCAATACATTGCTATTAAACAGCATCGTTCGCTTCCACTATGCCAGCTAAATTTTTGCTGTTTTAGGCGATAGCCCTTGTGTATAGCCGTTGTGAGGTCACAATGTCGACCTGAAAACTCTTTATAAATAAAGTATGTTTTTTAATTATTTATTGGAGCACGACATGTGACTTTGCATCTACCTGATGGTAAGCAGACCATTTTCATGAATGGGCCGATTAATATATATATTTTGTTAACAATATTGATCGCTCCCTATGCCGGCTAAATGATACGGTTACGAAATTGACGGCGACAAAGACGTGTTTGAATTACCAGATTTGACGATAAAGTATATCTTCGATACTTTATCGTCGAATCAACCGTTTCATAACCGCACCATTAAAGGTGACTACCACCGCCAAGAAATCGATAGTCTCCAGATAACCAGTGAAATAGACTAAAAAAGGTATAAAACATATAAAACAATAAGTTCGCCTTTGTAAATAAGTTTTATTTACTGTGCAGTGTGCAATGAACTGTTTAAGAAATTAATACCGAAATTTTGAATAAATTCTTTGTATTAATTTTCCACATTCTCTCTTTCCTTCATTAAACTTTTTTGTAATGTATCCTTCTGCTTTTGTTTTTTTTTTTAACCGTCATCCATGATGGAGTGGTTACGCCATTGGAATTGCATTCAGAGGTCGTGGGTTCTATTCCCATTTAGACATTATCTACATCTACATACACTAATTTACACTGATATTGTTAGTATTTTTTTTGTAATAAATAAACTCAAAATCTACTGGTCCTATTAAAAAAATATTTCACTAATAGAATGCTACTTTATTAACACTGAGTAACATTGGATATTATATTTTGGATCCAAATTATTTTAATTAAACGGGAATGAAACCACGGTGACAGATAATATTAGTTTACGTTTTTTTTGATATATAATAGATACATAGTCCCAAAACTATGTATATTAATGTGTAGGTATTTATTAGTATCGTCCCTGAAATACACGATCTTTTTCTTTAGTTTTTTCTCGGTTCATTTATAATTCTCTATATTCACCTGACCTACCTTTACTAGACTACAACACCACTATAGTGCCTCGGAGAGCACGTTAAGCTGTCGGTCCCTGTTTCACTATACCAACTTGTGAAACTGTTTATAGATGGGTTATTGAGTCTATTCAAAATATCGCGACGAGCTAGCCACTTTTTCGCTGTAGACTCATACCATCGGCTACGACGAGGTGGGATTAAAACCTCCACTGGGTACCATGGGGCCGTCTAGGCGGTCTCGGGCGCCGTAAGGCACCCGTGATGATACGCCCTACCTTTAATACATTTTAAAGATATGCTTGCTCTATATATCAGGCCTCAATACCACGCATGAATACCATCTACAATGAATGACAGCCTCCGTAGACTAGTGGTTGCGCCTTTGGCGTTGTATCCGGTGGTCGTGGGTTCGATTCCCACCCATGGCAAAAAAATATTAGTACGTTTTTTTTCTGTACAGTTTGTCATGGTCTGGGTGTTTATAAAATATAATATGTATTATATCGTTGCTTCTGATACACATAGTACAAGCCTAAAGCTTAGTTTGTGACCAGAGCAATATGTGTAATTTTTCCTACATATTATTATTATTATCTTTTTTTACAGTTCCCTATAATTTTACAAGTACTTATAATAGTTTTCTTGAAGATCTGGAAAGAGGATAAATTAATAGGAGCATTTTGTTCCGCAATATAAAAATCATGACGTTACCTCATTCGAAAACAAGGACCCGTATTTCTTCTAATCTATTTTTTTTTTGAGAATAAAATAATAAAATATACATTCTCTGGTATTTAAAGACCATATTACATAAGGTTTTTATGTCGGCATCTTTTCATTAATTTTTCGATAATGCGGTTATATAATTTACGATAAAAGTGGTTTATAGGGGCAGGCGCAATATCTTACATACATTCTAAAGAAATATGACTTACGGCGCCCAGGAAGGCGGTCTTGGGGTGACCAGCGGAGGGGTTTTTAATCCCACCTCGTCGTAGCCGATGGTATAAGTCTACACCGAACAAGTGGCTAGCTCGACGCGATTTTTGGATAGACTCCATAATCCATATCCCATCTATATACAGTTTCACAAGTTGGTATAGTGAAACTGGAACCGACACCTTAACGTGCTCTCCAAGGCACTATAGTGGTGTTAAACAAATGTAAGTACATAATTTTTAGATTAAAAACTCATTGGTACACACCGGGGTTTGAACCAGGGACATCACGTATTTTTTACATCTGTCACATTTATTTAGCACCTTAAATCTTCCTGAAAAATCCATAAAGGGTAATTTATTTAGAAATGACTAATACATAAGCGGAAAGATATTCGCGAGGGATGAAGACTTTTCTAATGAATTATCCAGTTGTTTTAATTTATTTAGCGACCCTCTATAATTGGCCGTACATCTTTTTAATTTGTTATTTCCCTTTGCCTTCTTCGTTTTAATTAAAGTTTTCTAATTACGTTTTGCTTTGCGCTTCATACGCTGTTTGTAAGATGTCGTGTCCAGGGACCCATCGGTACTTGGTACTGGCTACTGCTTAAATTTATTTAATATTGCAAATGTAAACTTATTGAAGACACGAGTTATATACGTATATTGTAACGGAACGTTACTTTTGATGTTCCAAAATGTATGGCAGTCCGCGAAATGGAACGGATAGTTTAGAATTTAAAATTACCCTTTGCAAAAGTGCAAAATGCAAAAGAGGCAGGTAGTTTAAATAAATGCATTTTACAAAATTAACATAAATAGGCCGCGGTCAGAGTACCGCAGGCCATTTGATAAATTACTAAGATCGCGAGTGTGTGTTTGTAATAAATTGTTAGTTACAAAAACATATAATAGTGACGCACAAAGTTCGGAGTTCCAACATTAATTTGGTGAGTTAATTATACAGTACTTTCATAGGGACGTTTTTAGGGTTCAATAGAATTATATAAAGATTGTACTGTGTCCGTGCGTCTGTCTAGCACTGCACCCCAGCCTCCGTCCTGCAGTTTTACGCAATGCACAATTATTGTTGCTGCCCTGCCAAAAACTGAAGACAACGAGAGCTGGAAGCAGTATGCTTAGGCTTCCCTTCGAATGATTTCAGGAATCAAGTCCGAGGTAGAAAATTCACTACGGCAGAACCTGGCCTGGAACCTTTTTTCCTGAAGCCCTGTCTGCTACCGTCTTCAGACATCCCAGCTGGTCATAGCCTGGATTCTTCTTCCGGAGCCTGGACACCGTCTGCTCGGCAGATCACGGCCTGCCATAGCCGGCCATAGCCGACCGCTGCCCGGAGCCTGGCCTGCCACTGAAGGACGTTGGATGCTGCCCTCCCCGATCGTCGCTTAATCAGGGCAGTAGCATTCTTCCCATGACATAATCTGGATGTTGATAGAACCCATTCTTTTATATCTCTTTCGCTCTTTATAAATTTTAAATAGTTAGGTTTCTTTTAATATATATTTATTTTTTTATTGTATGTACGTTGTTTCATTACCTTACAGCCAATTTATACCTGTAGGTAGGACTTCGTCACAATATATAGGTATATACTGATATCTAACATATTTCTATTATGCATGGCATATGACTTTGTATCAACCTGATGGTAAGCTGACCTACAAAATTCATAAATCGGGGTCCATACATTGTTGTTTAACCGCATTGATCTTTCCCACTATGCCGGCTTAATGACGCGGTTACAAAATAAAGAAAAATTTGCTTTACGAGTTTACTTTAATAGCCTCGCTGGTTTATCGTTAATTTTTTCTACTTCTTCTCTTGGTTTCTACGGCTTTAAGGGTGACCCCTGAAAGGTTACTAATACCTCGACAAGAATTAGAAGCAGCCTAAAAACCGGGGAACCCACAGACTAAATCTGAAACATTACTAGGTTACTTGACGATTTTCTCATCTGGTATGGGCGGTAAAAAAACCTTCAATCGGTCTAGCCAAGTAGGTACCTACTACACAAAATGATCATTGCTGCTTTGAAGCCAAGTGTATGCCGTATAATTAATATTATAAAAACTAGAATTCTGTTTATTATTGCTTTTTTTTTCTTTTTTTTATTAAGTTGGTTATAGCAGAAAAAAAAATGATTCTCTCCTAATCTCCTTTCCTTTTCTTACTTTCTCCGTTGTGAGAGTCAAGATATTTTTTGCTCCCAATAGCCTCGTTTACTATCAAAATAATCTGAAGTAGTAAACTGTAGAGAGAAGGTGGAAATCCTGAAATCTACATGTTTAGGAGCCATGCCCTCCGCATCTGCACGATACAACTAATATTATAAATCAAGCATAGTGGGCATACCTAAACTATATTATACGGTTAGACATTTTTGTGTCCAAAACAAATGTCAAAATATCACAAAAAATATTACTTATAGGAATTAATTATTATTAATTATTAAAGGAGGTAATAATTAAGTAGTAAAGATTTGGAATAACCTGAGAATAACCTGAAGCCAAATCTTCACTAGAACGTAAGGGGATAGTAACGGGGGAAAAAATGGATAATAAAAGGGTTAAAAAGATCCTGCATAAATAAAAGACGTTTGGATTTCAAACTTAGACTATCAGCTACTAACAAAACACAATACACTAACTACAGTAAATTATACATTTTTTTTTTATACATTATTTAAAAAAAAAAAAATTAACACTAAAATAGGTAAAACAAATGAAGCATACATAATTAAGTATTTAAATATTAATAAAGTAATAACTGTGTGTAAAGAACAAAAAAACATTAACAGTAACATTCATAGTATGTTATTAATTCCAGTTACTAAAAAGGATGTCTGTAAAATAATCAAACTTTTAAAAAACACGGTTATTCCATCTTATTGTAGATACATTCTAAAGGAAAAACATAAATTATTATTAATATTAAATATTCATTTACTATATTACCAAGTCTGAAAAGTATTAAAACCATTAACTTAGATTTATATTTCATCTCCCCAAATCAAATTAACCAAAAAAAGGTAAGTCATAAACTCCCTAACAGACTGCACAAACGTATTGTCCGAAGTTAATTTTAATTAACAAAAAAAATATACAGAAGAAAGATGATTTATGTTATGAAAGGTCAACGTTTCAGTTATTGGAGACGCGGAATCTCAACTTCCGGAGCAATTTAATTAAATCTCTGCTTTAATAACAGGTATAATTCATCGGACACGCGATGACAGCCACAATCTTACTCTGCAAACAAACCGAACTGATTCAGTTTTAGTTCGAAATAAAAACGGAAATTAATTAGGTAGTATTTTTGTTTTATAGGATTTTATTAAACTTATCTTATAATTAAATGCTTTTTGTATATTTCTAAACTTGAAGTATTTCCATTACGAAGTTTTTGCTTCACCCAGCTATAGTAACAACCTTATTTATACGTACCGTCAAATACACGAATATTTTCAATGGGTAAGAAAACCTAGAGACTAACGACCGAAACAAAATCAAATATCATTGTCGGACGGAAAGCATTTACTCAGCCCGACAACATAGGTAGTAGGGTAGTATTATGAGTATCTTCCAACACCTTGATTTCAATGTTTCTCCATTACCTCCTCCATTTGTACCATAAAATATTTATTAAGTAAATAAAAAAACAAATACCTATTATATTATTTTTATATTTCCTTTTTTTTATAGGAGCACGACATGTAACTTTGTATCTACCTGGTGGTCAATCAATAATTGTTTTTAAACAATATTGATCGCTCCCATTATGCCGGCTAAATGATGCGATTACGAAATATTTTAATATACCCGCTGCCTTATCGTCAATTCAACTACCTATTTCGTAACCGCACCCTGAAAGGAGACTACCAACTCAACAATAAATCGATGCAGTAGTCTCCTGTAAACCGGTAAACCCACAGATTAAAACCGAAACATGACTAGGTCACTTGACGGTTTTTGCATCTGTATGTAATTATATTTTTGGCCATTGCAGATCTAAGCTAACCAAGAAATTTAGTAAAAATCATTATTTATTTACCAATGTATTTATTCACCCAGCATTAAAATTGGAATAAATTGTTTTAAGAATACCTTTCCAGTAATTGATCTATTTTGAGTCGTACCGGTTGTCATCAATTGTAAAATCCCTGACACTTTGAACAATTTTACAAAACAAACTTCTTTAATTAATTTCTACCGATATTTTCTAAAATATAATACATATTTCACAATATTAAAAAGGTAATAAATCATATGTTTTGTAGTAACTTATTAAATACTATTGTAGGTGCCCCGTGGTATAATTTAATAGAAATTTGAATTATTAGTTTGTTTTAGCTTAGCATTAAAAAAGCAATAATCGTTCCTCTTTTTGTAGCGGAATATTAAATATAGCCTATAACTTAACATTCCTCAAGAATTGACATATTTTTTTTAATCCGACTTAAAGTTCTAAAACAAACGCTCCTGGTTTATTATATTAGTTTAGTTATTAGATATGAATTCTAATATCGTGTTTTAGTAAAATAATGAAAACACATAAGTATAAAATATTATATAATTTTCCTAATTTTATAGGATAATAAACAGTGACATCATCAAAAGTTAAACTAAACAAGTAGATAAGTACCTTATACATTTATTCAAAACAAAGAAATATATAATTTATTTAAATAAAAATTATAATTCTGTGTTCATATACAAAGTATTTTATGATCCAACACAGTGTTCCCATGAGAGCTAGATGCCTTCCTAACTACCTAAGGGGGAGTCATATTTGTCCAAACGACCGAATTTAAAGAAAACTCCGTACCAAACCTTGAGGCTTAACAACAATTCTATTGCAGAACGGAACGGTTCCAATTATTTATTTAGGATATGTTTCTTTATCAGACATGTTAGTTAATAACAAGTATTTGAAACCAAAGCGACGTTGTTAATATGTTATAGGAAGTAGAATTGCTAACGATATGATATGAAATTAGCAGTGTAGAAACATTGTGAAATGTTGTGTGTAATTTAGTTAAATGAAGTGTACAAATAGGTCTGTGTGTTCAATGTTAAAATATTTTATGTCTGGATATGACAATTGTATAATTATGTAGCTTTTTGATTTAAAGGGTGATGATTATGAGAATGAAGAAAATAAAATATCAGAATTTTAAACTGGACGATTTCTTGACGAAGAGATATATATATATGATACTTTCAGCGTTAGTCTACATCAAACTGTCGATTGATTTGACAATAACGCAGCGAGAATATTAAAAAGTAGACCGCGCCCGACTTGTAATCGTACTATTAAGCCGTCATAGTAGGCGATTAATGCTGTTAAAAAAAAATTATGAATCGACCACATTCATATACTGTTTACCTTATGATAATGTCGTGCTCCAATAAAAACATAAAAAACTGCAATTATATCTTTGCAAGCATGTTATTCGACTCTAATTGTGTTAAGTATGCATAACATATCCAACATATTTTCAATAATAATAAATAATTATAATAATATCTCTTTAAATTATAATTAGGAGCTTAGTTTGTGACCATAACAATTTGTGTAAATTGTCCTAAAAAAAAAAAAAAAAAATTTTATTCGTTGTTTTTTTCTCCCATATACTGTATGTTATGATATTTTTTGTTATTGTCGAAAATAACAGAACCAATATTTTTTAACTGAATAAACTGTAATTTAATTATTATTTTTTTTATTTTCAACATAAATTTCAATTTAAAATCTTCAATCTTCAGTATGCACATCTTCTCGCCAAGTACCAGGCGCGCGAAGGAGACTTGGAGTCATGCAGGTGACGTCGTTGCACGATTATTCCGCTTTAGTATTATTTACACGGTCTGATACCTTCACTCACATTCATTGAAATGAAATTCTTTAAATGTTAACTTTGGTACAGTAGTTGTTGTAGTGTCATTCATTCATCATTAGCCTATCGCAGTTCACTGCTGGGCATAGACCTCTCCCAAAATACGCCACAGATCCTCCGCTCTTCGCATCCAGTCTCTGCCAGCCACCCTCCGCAGGTCATCAGTCCATCTAGCTGCGGGGCGTCCTACGTTACGTGCGCCAAGACGTGGTCTCCACTCCAATATCCGCCTGCTTCAACGGTTATCCGTCCTGCGGCAAATGTGACCGGCCCACTGCCACTTCAGTTTTTTTTAGGAGACAATACCACTTTAGTTTAAATATACTAGAATAAATATTGAGAGGAATAAATAATACTTAAGTCTCAAAAACAAAACCAGTCTGCAGACGAACACGAAGAATGTGTAACGACATTATTTTAGCGTCAAAAACGCTACAAACGGCATTTACGATGAATTCATACAAGTCAGTAGGTAAGAATCAGTCGCTGTTTGTTGTGAACTATTCGGACTATAGTTCTTGAATTCAAATGTAGAAAAGCTGAGGTCCACATTTTAGTCATGTTTCGGTATTATTTAATTTTATCGAGGTCAACTTTCAAGGTGCGGTTGAAAAACGGGCGTTTGATCTGTGATAATCGTAATACAAATTCGCCGCCCATTTCTATGCTCTTCACGCTGCCGGCTAACTGCATCAGTTAGCCGGCATAGTGAGAGCGACCATAGCTGGTAAACACCAATAAAATGTCACATGCCATGTTTAATAAAATAAAAAGTGACGTATATTATAACTCAAACACTATTATATATATATATATATATATATATATATCATCACGGGTGCCTTACTTCGATTAGACCTTGGACTTAAAAACACTAAGGTCCCTGGTTCGAATCCCGGTGTGTACCAATGAGTTTTTAATTTAAAAATTTATGTACATTTGTTTGACAACACCACTATAGTGCCTCGGAGAGCACGTTAAGCTGTCGGTCCCGGTTTCACTATACCAACTTGTGAAACTGTTTATAGATGGGTTATTGAGTCTATTCAAAACATCGCGACGGGCTAGCCACTTGTTCGGTGTAGACTCATACCATCGGCTACGACGAGGTGGGATTAAAAACCCCTCCGCTGGGTACCCTGGGGCCGTCTAGGCGGTCTCGGGCGCCGTAAGGCACCCGTGATGATATATATGATATATATATAACAAAATATCTATTATTGTGCATTGTGTCAGGGTTATCAGGGTAGACAGTGTCTTTTTGTCTCTATGAGATGCATGCCCCTGTGTATTATATAGCCGTCCTAAAATCACCTACACACGGTGAATTTTAAAGGATTATATAATACATCCTTTAAAATTCACTCTGTATAGGTGATTTTAGGGCGGCTCAATATATATAAAACTTAATAATTACCTATATAAAAAAATACGACTGAATTTAGTGAATAAGTGTCAAAAACAGACTCAATAAAATCCAGTTTGCATTTTAGCTTTAAAGAACGTCAAGATAAAAAAAAACACCACCATGCTCACAGCACATAACTTCTAAACCAAAGTTTCACATTTCATAAAAAAAAGTAAACTCTCCTTTGGCATTTGAGCATCGGAGGCTTCATATAGGTCATCGGTTGCAGCGCACATGCATATTTGATGTGCAGTGATCGCGTCCAACCAATTTCAGCGCTTCCGGCGCTTTATGGCGAGCGCTGCATTCAAGCTATAGTTTAAGAATGCTTTTTGACCTATAATAAAATTTTATAAGAACATTTGTTGTGTAATTTATTATAAGTTTATAGCTAAATATTATCTTTGTACAATTACCATTATCGTATATATATACCTACCCGTATCTACATCATTGTATTTTTTAATGCTGGGGTGAAGAACCATTCGAAAATTCATTCAATTTTATTTGTATTAATGTCATTAGTACTACCTACCTAAGTTAAAATAAAATAAAAATAAAAAAACGGTATTCTGTTATTAGTAGGAATGACGAAATGGAAATTTAAAACAATAGTAATCCGTTCTTATTACATTTAATTATATTTTGTATTTGTAATAATAGGTAATATTAAGAAAACGAAATTGATAGATTTTTTCATACTGATATACGAGTATTTATATATTAATTAAAAATGTAGGTTAAGCAGATGACAACTAGGCCTCATCTGGGATGGATGACCGCTTTATACAACGAGGCTATACCATCTTAAATGCGACAAGCTTACCACTTTTTAGGTATTGCCTCGGAATACCATCGGCGATATGAGGACGGGTTAATCCTTCCACTGGTTACCCTGAGGCCGTTTAAACGGGAGGTCGTTAAAACTTATTAAGTTAATATTAATTACTAGTTATGATGGTAGTTCATTGTATAAAGCAGTCACCCATCCCAAGTCCGGCCTTGTTGTTGTCATCTGCTTAACTTATTTTTTTTAATTAATATGTAAATACTCGTATATAATGGTTTTCGTGAATAGCCAATATCCAATCTTCTAAGAGGTAGATATAGATAATATTACACACCTGTATAATTTTCAGGCATAAATAATGTCATATTACCAACTATGAGGTATAGTCTACAAAGCCTTCTTCTTTTCTTGGTTTTCAAAATTGAAAAGTCACTAAAAGCTTCTGAAAAGGGGTTGGATAATATTCATGATAGTGTTTTATAGACAATAATAAGAAGTTCAGAATAACATGCTACGACGCGGTCCCGGTCGCCGTATAGTCATCATGCCAGCCTTTCTTTGCGCGTCCACTGCTGGACATAGGCCTCCCCCAAGGATCGCCACAACGACCGGTTCTGCGCTGCCTGTATCCATCGGCTTCCCGCGACCTTTTTCAGGTCGTCGGTCCATCTTGTGGGGGGCCTGCCTCTGCTGCGTCCTCCAGCACGCAGTCGCCACTCGAGAACCTTAATACCCCAACGGCCGTCCGTTCTGCGAGCTATGTGGCCTGCCCACTGCCACTTAAGTTCGGCTATTCTGGAGGCTATGTCGGTTACTTTGGTCCTTTTGCGGATCTCATCGTTTCGAATACGATCCCGTATAGTACCCGTGCTTATTTATGCATAAAATTTATCAAATTAATTACTAATTATTTTTATTAAAATTATTTTAATTTAAAATTGAAGCAGTCTTCGTATTTAGGTGGACAAATAAACAAATGCTCCACGAAGAATGGAAAGCCGGAAACGAAAATAATGAAAACAATATTCCTCTCAGCTGAGCAATAAATTTTAGTTAAATGCGATTAAGAATCAGCGCACGTTTTGGTTGAATTAAAGTGACGGAATTGGTCCGGAATTACAGATTTTGTTACTCTTAATGGTTGAACTTGTTTTGTTTTGGTTATATTAATAAATATAATTGCGTGACTTCTGTTGTTATAGGATAAAATCGTCTACCGGTTTGACTACAAGTGGACTGGGGCGGTGATATGGGGGTGGGTCATTTTTTTTTTCAACCGGATATAAATTTGGTTGCTTGAAAGGTAATACCTTAATTATAGATACTTAACATAAAAAAAAATACCATCACGGGTAATTTGGCTTGGCGAGAACCGTTTAAACGGCCTCAGGGTACCCAGCGGAGGGATTAACCAGTCTTCATTTCGCCGATGGTATTCGGAGGCAACACCTAACAAGTGGCAAGCTTGTTGCGGTGTTTATGATGAAATAGCCTCGTTGTATAAAGCGTTCACCCATCCCAGGCCGGCCTTGTTATAATCCCAGGCCGACCTTGTTTAATATATATATATATTTTCGCAATAAATAAAAAATATTGTGAGGTTCGGTGAGCTTAATATTTGACACCACCAAACGTTGAGTAAAAATTGCCATTCAATCCTAATGGGCAGTTTCGGAGAAAAGTTGCAATATTGCAATTGCTCTCTCGCCATCCTCTCGTTGCCTATCCGACATACATTTAACGTGCTATAGATATAACTAATATAAAATATGTCATTTTGTGTTGTATAATGACCGCCTCCGTAGACTAGTGGTTGCGTCTTTGGCGTTGTATCCGGAGGTCGTGGGTATGATTCCCACCCATGGCAAAAAAATATTAGTATGATTTTCTGTACAGTTTGTCATGGTCTGGGTGTTCATAAAAAAATAATATTTATGCATTTTTATAAATTCCTTTATAGGATAATCTTATATTATTTTTTTTAAAGATAAAAATGCAATGAAAAAAACCTGGTGGGTGGGACTCGAACCCACGAATCTCGCTATCGCGGCAAGGCGCCCAACCGCTGAGCCAACCAGGTTCCAGTCACCCGTCACGAATTTTGTCATTGCTTGTTATCTACTTATACACAGATACCCTCTATTAGCTTTCTTCTATTAACTCTATACAAATGAAGTTAGAAGTCCTAGTTTCTAATACTAGATGGCAGAGGAGTCTGTTTTTTATTTTTACTTTTTTCAGTATTTTATTGTTATGCATTTTTATAAATTCCTTTATAGGATAATCTTAAATTAATTTTTTTAAAGATAAAAATGCAATGAAAAAAATCCTGGTGGGTGGGACTCGAACCCACGAACCTCGCTAATAGAGGGCATCTGTGTATTGGTTTGCTCAGCGGTTGAGCGCCTTGCCGCGATAGCGAGGTTCGTGGGTTCGAGTACCCACCAGGAATTTTTTCATTGCATTTTTATCTTTAAAAAAATTAATATAAAATATAATATGTATTATATAGTTGATTCTGGTACACATAGTACAAGCTTAAGCTTAGTTTGTGACCAGAGCAATGTGTGTAAATTGTCCTACATATTATTATAAAAATAAAAACATTTTATTTTTATATTTTTACATATTATTATTATTAATAAAAGTTAAATAATACTTATAAGGTGCTGATTATTTTTAAATTAACAGTGGCTTTGAAGTCGGTTACGTTTTTGTTAAAAACTGTTTTATTAATTCAATAAGTTCGTACATGAGTATTATTTCTTGAAGAATCTAATGGTAGTCTAATGAAGTACTGGCACGTGCCTCACGTAACGAGAATTCTTTTACTGCATCAAATAATTTGGGAAGTTCTCAAGAATGCCTCCTACACAAGTATTTTCGTTCGCGCCATATTGAATATTTAGTTTTCGTTTCTTAAATTCTCAGAAATGTTTTAGGAAAGAATTATTCCAATAATTTCCAGGACTAAAAATAATAATAAATTTATAATAACATAAGTAGGTACCTAAGTATGTTAAAATCTTATAATCTTATTGTGGAATTTAACAAATATTCTATGAATTTGTTATGTTTGATCCTTAGATACTGAACTATAAGGCATGTTAGTAAAAAAATGTATATATGTATCATCACGGGTGCCTTACGGCGCCCGAGACCGCCTAGACGGCCACAGGGTACCCAGCGGAGGGGTTTTAATCCCACCTCGTCGTAGCCGATGGTATGAGTCTACACTGAATAAGTGGCTAGCTCGTCGCGATGTTTTGAATAGACTCAATAACCCAGTTTACAATAAACAGTTTCACAAGTTGGTATAGTGAAGCCGGGACCGACAGCTTAACGTGCTCTCCGAAGCACTATAGTGGTGTTGTCAAACAAATGTACGTAATTTTTTTAATTAAAAACTCATTGGTACACACCGGGATTCGAACCAGGGACCTAAGTGTTTTTAAGTCCAAGGTCTAACCAACTCGGCCACCACGTATATCAATATATAAAAAAAATGTCCTGGATATTATTTGTAGGAACCCGTAGAGAACACATAGACGGCCCCAGCGGAAAGGTTTTATTGTCACCTTGTCGTATTATGAATTCGTTCGGTATTATGGTAGGTCGGTAGTCTACAGCGAAATTCAGCTCCAGGACAGCTCGTCGTCGTCGCGGTGTTTGGATAGGCTAAATACCTCACCTATACAAAAAAAAACACATTTTCATATAACTGAAACTGGGACAGACAGTTAACGTACTCTCCGAGGCACTATAGTGTGTTGTAAACCAATGTTGTTTTCTTTATGGGAGCATGGAATGTGACTTTGTATCTACCTGATGGTAATAAGACCTACAAAGTCCACGAATTGGTTGATCAATATTCGATATTGTTTAATAATATTGATCGCTCCCACTATGCCGGCTAAATGATGCGGTTACGAAATGGGCGGCGATTTGCATTACGAGTCAATTTAAAAACTCATTGTTACATACTAAAGTTTGAACCCGTGACTTAAAAAAAAAAAAAAAATTAAGTCTACGGTCTAACCAACTCGGTTATATTCTTACGTAGGAAGGTATATTTTTAAATAAAATAAATAGGGATAGAGAAATAAAATGAGACATAGTTGAAGCCAATTTTAATTGAACAAGTCAGAAGGGTCACGGATTAAAGGAATTTTACAGAAAATAAAATTGCATGCAGCACTGTACACGTGATAGAAGTGACACTTGTTAAATTTGTAAATTCCTTTATATTTTCATCATAACTTTCTTTTCTCTCTTGTAACGAAATGCGCCTAAACGTGTGTGTTACTCAAAATTTTATTCTCGGCCACTTGTCTATTATTTAATCGCTGCCTTATGGTGACCACTCCGGTATATGGCATAGGTAGTGTAGGCCTGTTACGCCGTACGGTGTTAAGCTAAACTTTAACTAAAATGACATAGTTATCTATAAATTTTCAATGTCACCAGGTTTGCATTACATCGATTAAAGTTTAGCTTAGCGTTGTTTTTTTTTTTTTTTTATGTGAGCTCGGCATGTGACCTCACATCTACCTGATGGAAAGCAGTATGAAGGTCCAAGAACAAATGCAACCAACAATTACGATCTACGTAACCGTTGATTGCTATTATGCCGGCTTAAGATGCCTATACACGCTTCGTTTAAAGATTATACTTGAGATTATAGGAAGGAAACACGCGAGCAGGTAGAGCATTCCACACTTTAATAGTGCGACAGATATACGAATCACCAAATTTTTTAGTGCGGGTTGGTATATCTGCCACATATATGCATGCATTTTGTTACCCGCTCGTGAAGTCCTATACCGGAAAGGAGAAGGAGGAATGAGATGAAAAAGTTCTTCAGAGCACTCTCCATGATAAAGGCGATAAAACACGCTCAACGACGCTACATCTCTGCGAAGCTGCAATGGCTCTAGAGTGTCCGTGAGCTCTTTGTTTTCGATAATTCTCGATGCACGCTTCTGCAGACTATCGAGAGCATGCAGCAAGTATTTGGCAGATCCACCCCAAAGATGCGAACAGTATTCCACACAAGGCCGTATCTGAGCTTTATAAATCAGATGCCTGAGTTGAGGAGTAAAATACCGTCGCACCTTATTAAGGACGCCGAGCTTCCTACTTGCTGTTTTCGCAATGCTCTCAATATAGTTGCGGTGATTTAGGTCGGAGCGTATTTCTAATCCCAGGATATCGAGAACTGGAGACAATGGTAAACGTGTGCTCTGAAGGGAGGGAAAGTGAGAAAAGGGGGTCTTTTTTGCTGTCAATGCGCAAGCCTGGGTTTTTTGGGCATTAAACTGGACCAGATTAAGAGAACCCCAGCTTGAGATTTTTTCCAGGGTTTGGTCCAATTCATTTACCAAAGAACTCCTATACTCCTCTGTTTCGACGCGACTGGGGGGCTGACGGATCAAGTATTGACCGTGGACAGTGCTATCGTCTGCATAGCAATGTATGTTACCGAGTGATAACAAATCATTGATATGCAACAAGAATAGAGTAGGGGATAGCACAGATCCTTGGGGTACGCCTGCGTTAATGGTTTCACGACCCGAGGTCGTACCATCAACGAGGACTCATATAGCCCGGTCTGATAAAAAACTTGAGATAGGTATCGCATAATCTGTGCATTAATAACTGTTTCCAGAACTTTGCACAGCACTGAGGTGATGGCAATGGGCCGGTAATTATTGGTGTCTGACCGGTCACCCTTTTTGGGGATAGGTTGCACATTCGCTTCCCTCCAAGCTGCGGCGACCATACCAGAGGAGTATGCTAGGCGGTAAAGTCGCGTGAGAGCAGGAGACAACTCTGACAACTGTGCGCGTAATCACCCCGCTGAGCGTATTAGATGTAAGAAGTTCACTTCAAAAATATTTATGTCAATATTCATAAAAAAAACTTATTGAGTCCAGTGAAGAACACTTTAGGTTTGTTCTCTTTTACGCATATTTATTGTTGTTGCAATTTAAAGAAAAATAGGAGTTTTTAAATATATTTTAAAAGCCTTATACATTATTATAATTAGTAATAAGTAATAATACCGCTTCGAGCGTTAATTAGCGTTAGAACTAAGTGACGCGTAAACATTCAATTAAAATAATATTACCTATGCTTTTAATTATAAGCTCAGAAACATCACCGAATATGCTGATTTATATCTATACATATAACTAAATCGTAGACTTTCCGCGTGTGAGATAAAATATTTTTGCAACAAAAAAGTAGGTAACCTAACAAAATCGTTATTTTTATTTTAGTCGGTATCAATTTCGAATTACTGAAAGATCTTATTGTACGTTTACGTCATCAAAATTGACAGTTTTGTAAAAACTTAAAAGTTATTAAGTTTTACTTTGAAATCCCCATAAGGCCACGTGCCGCGTTGTTATGGATACCCGGTGTAAAAGAGGCCGAGATAATAATCGCGGACGCAGGCACAGTTATTAAGGGCCCAGAAGCTCTACCATGGATTTGCGCATTGTTGCAACGTTTTGCCGCTTTATTTTGGAAACAGGATTGAATAAAGCGATCCTATTGGTTGTTGCTCACGTATACGTAAACAAATACGTTACATTGCTACAATGCGCAAACCCATGGTAGAGCTCTGCAGTCGACTTGACGCCCATACAAACGTATCTACTTCCAATATTACAACTTGGCTGTAGGTCGAAGTTCAGTTATTTTTTTAATGTTCGTACGCAATTTTTTTTTCTATTGTGGGTAATATTTTTTTTGTATTTTTTTTTTCTGATTTCGAAAAACTTAAATATAATGACCGACAAACATATTATTTTAATTCTGTGACAAACAGTAATCGAGTATTGGAAGTGCGAAAGCTAATTTTGTATGGAGAACGCGGAGTTCGCGATTACGAATGCAGTGCCCTCTGTGCCCTTAATTGTATCTATGTATAAGAACTCATCATATACATGGCGTTATATACAATGTCCAGAAATTATAGCAACCAGCGGGTGCATGCAGGATGCGTCTGTTTGTCGCCATTATGACGTAAGAGCTAAAATAAATCACATTGTAATACAACATATTGGTCTGCCTACAGTAAACATGTATAATAAATAAATAATTATATGCAGGACACACATAGGTATTACCCTGATCATAAACTAAGCTCTAGGCTTGTATTATGTGTACCTACACATAGTACAAGCCTAGAGCTTAGTTTATGAAACTATGATTGTAATACTTTTTATTTATTATCTATCTATACTATCTTTACTATTATAATAAAAAGGTAAAGTTTGTGAGTTGATAAGGTTGTAGAGGGTAATCTGAATCTACTAAACCAATTTTGAAAATTCTATCTAGGAAGGCTATACACTATATTATTATAACATCACGCTACGACCAATAAAAGCTGAGCATCAATGAAAAATTTTGGAAAACCGGTTTTTTTTTTACTTTTGAGAACTTCCGTTGCATGTGCAGACGAAGTTGCGCGGATCAGCTAGTATTTATTTATTTTTATTTAAGTCCAGAAAACTCAGCTATTTAATACAAATACATATTGTCTTATAGAGTAACTTAAAAGCCATTGATAAGTTTTCACTGTTAAGTAACTGTGAACTCTTAAATTTGATATAAAACACACTTTTTACAAAGAACACACACAAATAAAGACAATACAAGCTTATACATATGCGTACACTGTTACATGTAAATATTTAATCCTATACTGTGTCACCCGATGGTATGGCAGGTAGCACTGTCATCAGTCTACGCAATGCCACAACGCTAATAGAGAACACCTTAAATAACCTTAAACTAAGGTAAACTGTATAGGTGAGAGTACCTATTAATATTATTCCGCCATTAACTTGAATCAAACCCAGGACCTCTACAATATCGATACAACCAACGACAGCCAAGTATATTATGAAGACGGTCCAATATATGGTCGAAATTTCAGTATTTAAGTACGTTTGAACGCCTCAGTGGTCTAGTGGTTGCGTCTTTGGCGTTGTATCTGGAGGTCGTGGATTTGACTCCCACTCTAGACCGTACGTTATTCTATACAGTTTTCTATGGTCTATAGTACCTATCATTGTTTGTTGGAACTCATAGTACAAGTTAAGCTCAGTAAGTAAGTTTGTGACTAGAAAATGTAAATCCTACATATTATTATTATTGTATCTTATTTTATTACGCATTATAAATAATGGGCGGACTTATCGGATAAAGCTGCATTATTGTGAACGGTATAGTATAGAAGTGCAATTAAAAGATTGCTATTATTGACTCAGTCTAAAATTATTTAATTGTGAACATATATTCATTAAGTAAGTATTTTCATTTAATGCAAAATAATAAAAGGTTTAATAGTACTCAGGATCACTCATACCTAATTTGTCAGCACTTCAGCAGTAAATAATTGGTCAAATTTTAATAACACAGCATAAAATTGTTTAAAGTAATTATGTACAAAACCCAACTAGAAATTTACTAGAATATTTATTAACTAAACTTACTTAAGAATTTTTAGTACTCAGGATTACACATACATATTGCAACAATTTGTACAATGTTAATATCATAAAGTAATTGATATAAGGCTTCTCTTACCATTTGTAGCCCAATAATCGACTAATACATGACTATAAACATCATGAAACTATTAGGCAGCGTTTACACTATGCAGTTAGATTTTTTTAAATGTAAATATTAAATATAAAATTAATTATATATTCTTTGGGGAAATAACCAATAAATAATAAAAACGTACGTACCAAGAAGACAAGGAATGTCTTATGCTGACATGTACAAAATATTATATCTGTCGTTCGCGCATAAATATATTACCGATTCGCTCGTAAAGTGTGAAGTTTGGTGGCACTGTCTGTTGGATGTGCAGATAACGATTGTCAGGTCAATGCAACCAGCTAACCACCTAGACTTCTACTAGTTTAGTAGTTGATTATGTATCATGTTTTTCTCACATATACTTAAGTTACTGTTTAAAGGATTGAATAAATTATTAATTAAAAAATATCAAGCTAATGGAAAAATAAAAAAAAATGAATAGGTATTATTTGTTGGTCCGTTATTGCTTACGATAATTGAATAAATAAACCATAACCAAACGCGGGTGAGTTTAATAATTAGTAATTAGCCAACTGTAGCCTGATGGATAAAGACTTATTTATGATTGAGGGATGCATTGAAATAAAAATGGAACCCGAGACAACCAAATCAAATTATTTATTTTATGAAAATCTTTAGGTACAGGTATATATCGTTTTTTTAACTATTCAGGTATTTATGAATAGTTAAAAAAACGTTTGAAAAATAAGGGCTTAGAGTGCGTTTTCTTAGGCTGCTATATATATATCTTCATCAAAAAATATCGATTATTTTATATTAGATTGATAAAAAAAAACATTTTTGCATAAAAAGAGTACAAAGGCGGGAATTCTCTACCAGTCAAACTCTCAGGACAAATAAACAGTAGGTAAGTTATTATATGATAAAATACTACCCCACCGAACGCATACTACATAAACAACCAGACAGACTAGGTGGTTAGCAGATTCCATGGACCTTCCCTATATCATCCGCTATACAGTCGCCGATGGTAGGTAATCTGAAGGTATAGTTCAAATGGTTACATTATACATTAGCACAGTGTAGACACAACTTAAGATCTTGGCCAATAACAACTACTTGTACGCGGTAGTAACATAAATGCTTTCATTATTTATGTGAACGCACCCCTACAGCGCACAAATTGGATAAACGTACAAATTTATGGCACAAATAATATTGTCTAGGCATATTTATTGCGTGTTTTTGTGGCCAATAAAAATATACTAGTACGTTATTGGTACACTCACCTGAAACGACTCACGACGTGCCTAAGATCGATTATAAAACAAATTTTATATATTTACATGAAAAATATTGCCTGCAAATGTACGCAAGAATTGGAACGATAAAATACTATTGCCTCGTATGGTAGCAATTTATTTTATGGCAACATATATTATATTTCAAATCTTTTAACATTGGAAATATTTCTACTACTTTTACAAAGTCTTTTATTATTTTTTATTCTAAATGAATTTAGGGACTTTGGTCGCTTAGCGATCATGCAGGTCCCGGATATTTTAACACAGTTGCATTGTGATAAAATATCCGGGACAATAATATATAAACAAATAAACCACCATCTAAAACATAAGAATATTACATATCCACTATTTAATAGATATAAACCTAATCACAAACCATCCTGCGACGGAAGACGAATTTTACAAAGCCTCAAGGTATTAGGTATTAAATAATTGCATATTATTTAATACCTAATATGTAAGTGGGAGTTTTTTTAATAACTGTGACTAAATCAATATATTTACATATTGATTTAGTCACTAACCAGGCTTAACTTCTACTATGTGTACCAGAATCACTTATACTAATTAATATATTTTTTAAACACCCAAACCATATTTAGTACAAAATACGGACTAATATTGTTTTGCCATGAGCGGCAATCGAACCCATGACCTCCAGATACAACGCCAAAGGCGCAACCACTAGACCACGGAGGCAGTCCATATACCAGTATATGTATACACACGGGCAGAATAGCGGAACAAAAAAAAACTTTTATTCTTTATTTACCTACCTATTGTAGCAGACCTACAAAGTCCATGAATGCATTATTGTTAATTGATCGCTCTTACTATACCGGCTACATGATCCGATTACAAAATGGTTGTCAAAACGACTCATACCATCGGCTACGACGAGGTTGGGGTTAAAACCCCTGCGGCCGTCTAGGCGGTCTCGGGCGCCGTAAAGCACCCGTGATAATATGTCTGTGTTGCTGTTTATCGTCAAATCAACTGTTTGCTTTATAACCGCACCCTGAAAGGAGACTACCACCTCGACAAGAATCGTGGACCCACAGATTAAATCCGAAAAATTACCTACTAGGTCACTTGATGCTTTTTGCATTTTATGGGTGGTGGGTAGGTCGCTAGAGCGAAGTAGTTGTTAAATGATGTTAGATCAATTTGTTACTTTGTGTCTAATAATCGTTTTTTTTCGATTAATAACATTTTCATGAAATATATGCATTATTATTTAAAAGTTTCACTTTTTTTCTGTTCTGCTATTTTTCCAGTGTGTATAATATTAAGTATATTATTTTTATACAATTTCATAAATTTAATCCCAGATAATATATTATATTATTAGTTGGGTACTAAAAGATAACAATAACATGGAGTGGTGGAGTGGGTGCATCACGTTATTGTTATCTTTTTGTAAACTTGTTTAATTCCCTATAGGTACGCGAAGGGCGGGCGGCGCCCATCAATTGAATGTTACTCTTCCATAAACAATTATTCTGATCCTTTCTAAACGTGTTTGTATACAGTATTCTGCTATACATGAATTCAATAATTGTAGTAGTAATTGATGCCCAAACCATCATATAAACTAAAAATATAATTATGAAAGTAATTACAAATTCACTGTTTATAAAGTAACTAGTTTATCCGCGCAACTTCGTCTGCGTAACTTTAACCGTTTACACAGCGCGGCGTTGGCTCTCAAAAAAGAAATGTTATTTCCCCGTTTTTGCAACATTTTTCATTGTTACTCCGCTCCTATTTATTTATATATTCAGAAGATTTACAGTAAACTTGACTTAAGTAAATTTCACATAATATAATAACTATTAACTATTAATATATCTTCACAACATAATTTCAGAATAAAATATTAAAAAAAAAACAAAGTTATTTATGCAAGCCAAAAGAAACTTAAACAATTTATATTATATAATAACAATTACAAAACTATATAGTAAAAAAAAAAATAAAAACATAAAAACTATAGAAAACAAAATAAAAATAACTGAATTAGTTTATAATTAAAAATTTAGCATAATATTAATAAAAATAAATTAAAGTTATATTAAGGGAGCAAGAAATTTTAAATAATTCATATCAAACAAAATAATAACAATATTAAAACTTAAAAAACAATAAAAATAAAACAAATGACAAGTATTAAAGTATTATTGGTCGTAGCCTTCCTCGATTAATTGGTTATCCAACACTTTAAAAAATTTTCAATTCGAACTAGTAAGTAGTTCCTGAGATTAGCTTTGAAATTAGTATAGAATACAAATTCTATACAAACACCATAAAAATATATATACAGGGTGAATTTGAAAGGATGTACTTTGGGCTAATATGAGGTTTTGCTGATCAAATCGAACAACTTTTCCCATGGAACCATGTGTCGCAAATGAAAAAAATTTTTGGCTTCCCCATACAAATTGGTCATTATAAGGGTACTAGTTTGTATGGAGAAGGCAATTTTTTTTTTCATTTGCGACACATGGTTCCATGTGAAAAGTTGTTCGTATTGATGAGCAGAACCTCATATTAGCCCAAAGTACATCCATTCAAAGTCACCCTGTATATTGACACTAAAAAAATAACAACTTTACACCAATTAAACCATTATGACGGGCTCGTTCGGCGTAAACTCAGATCATACCATCGCATCGGCTACGACGAGGTGTACTCAGTGTTGTTTACGTTTATAAACAATACTGAATACACCTCGTGACGAATAATAATAGTACATTGTTCACCGAGGGGAGAAAGTCACCGATTACTAACGAGGGCGAAGTTTGAGGCCCGACGCGAAGCGGAGGGCCTTAATTCGCTCGAGTTAGGAATCGCACTTTCTCGCCGAGTGATACATAGTGCTTTATACTACACCTACGAGGAAAATAAAAAATAAAATCTCTATTAATTAAAGTTTATTTTATTTTATTTTGATTAAAATTTCGAACTTGTAAAAAAAAACTAGGCTGTATGGCTTTGAACCCTTGCCTTTCCTAATTTGGAAGAATTGAAGAAAAAAAATTAAAAAAAAAGTAGCACGTTAATAATGAATTTTCATATACTTTTTCCTCCCGCTTAAGCACGTTAACAATGGATTTTCATACACTTTTTCCTCCCGCATATTTGTACGACTACAAAGACGTACTTTCTGACCTATTCTTACGCAAGTAAGAACCTACTTTCCGAGCAGCTGTAGTATAAAATAAATTATTGTTAAGTAAGTAAGGTAACTTCTTATTAAAATGTTAAATAATTTTGAATAAACATGTCTTTCCTTTTAGTTCTCGTACTCCGCCGAATATTAATTGGTTTCACAATTTTGCTAAGGTAAATCAATAAAACGCGTGTGTATTAAGGCCTTTTATATGGTCACAATTAACTAGCGGTGTTGATAGCGTTATTTTAAATAGTATCTACTTTACAAAATTCGTTTAATTAAAAATAAAGTAACGCCCTATGTGTCTTAAATAAATAAGATACACCTTCACAATTTTTTTTGGAGTACCCTTCATTACGTTTTTGGGGGGTTGGTTTTATCCTCCAACTCCACCCCTCTGCCTACTCCCATTCTATATTTATCTAATTCCATAGATTTCGGGTTGAACCCCCAAAACCACCCCCCTGGCTACGCCCGTGGCCCACCCGCTACCTCTTATGCAATAGAGGCACATATTTGCACTCGCAGTGCGTGTTTATTTGCCACGGCAATGTGACAAGATGTCACACGAGTGAGGTTAATTCAGAATTCCATTATAACCGTGATTAATTTCAATGAAAATTGTGTTCAAGACGTTATTAAATTTACTTAGCGGCGCGGGAATTTTGAATTCTTCAAGTAATGTTTGAATTTTGTATAAGATTGGAAATTATTTTGTAAATGCTGTAATAATTAACCAACCAAGGGCTAATTTGTATTTTGAGATGGTTGCTTAAGTATATAATAAAAGTAAGTACCTGGGTATAAAATAAAAATAAGTTGGCTTAGCTTTTGTTGAACCGCCCATCATGGGCGAAGCCAATTATTGTATAGAAAAAAAAACTTATATTAGTTTTTTTTTCATCTTTAGTGCCTTTCACCTTTTAGTGCCTATACGGCGTCCGAGACCGGAGTACCCAACGAAGGGGTTTTAAATTAAAACTTTTAATCCCACCTCGTCGCCGATAGTATGAATCTACACTGAACAAGAGGGTAGCTTATAGCGATATTTCAATAAACTCCATAACCCATCTAAGTATAAACACTTTTCCCTATACTAACTTGTGAAACTGTTTATAGGTACCTATAGATATTGATAAATATCATGTGGCTAGCTCGTCACGATATTTGATTAGACTCAATGAATAACCCATCAATCGATTTCACAAGTTGGTATAGTGAAACTGGGACCGACACCTTGTCGTGTTCTCCGAGGTGGCATTGTTAAACAAATGTACATCATTTTTTTGATTAAAAAGTTATTGGTACACACTAGGGAACCAGGTTTTTTGAAGTCTAAGGTCTAACCAACTCGGCCACCACTTATAAACTCGTGTTATTGAATATATACAAACTCCGCGACGAGCTGGCTACTGATTCGTTGTAGACTCAAATAACTATTATATGGCTACGGCTAGGTAGAAATAAGAACCTTCTTTTCCGTCTAGGGGAACTCATAGAACGCAGTAAGGCGCCCAATTATGATAAAAGTAAAAAAATAACAAAAATAACAAAAACAACTAAGAAAACAATACCAATCTCCTATAATTAATTCGTACATACTTATGACATTGTACCACATCATCAAATCAAACAAATACTTCGATCTCATAAATGATATTACTAGGAACGTTTTTAAAACTCAACTTTATGCAGTGGAAGTCGGTGCAAGAGGAATTCCAGCAGTCTTTTCGAGTGAACACAGTGAAGGGCAAGGTTAAAAGGCATTTAACCCTACTTTGCGGTCTCAAGTCCGGGGTCGCTGAATGTCATTCCCCTGCCTCTGAACCACGCAATGGACCCAGCATCCGCACGGAGAATCCATGGTAGCTAATAACATTATCTCTCTCTTTAAAAAAGAACTTCCTTCAGGTGGAATAGCTGTGGGACGGTCTGTATATTCATAATAGGACAATATCGACCGACCCGTCTCGTTACCACCCATTTGCCCATAAGATACAAAACCCGTCAAGTGACCTAGTCCCCGATTTTCAGGAAAATACTGCATCGTTTGTGGTAGTCTCCTTTCAGGGTGCGGTTACGAAACGGGCGGTTCATTTATTTATTAGTATAGGCTAATCTACATCATAGTTACATATTAACTTATTTATATATATTTTTTAATTGTTTATATAAATATGGTATTTACAGAGAAGCACTAACATTATGCCGTAAGGCACCCGTGATGATATGTATGTACTAACATTATAAAAATCATTAAAACTGTATTAATACCTTATTAATAGGTATAATAATTTGATGATAAAGCAGCAAGGGTATTATTAAAATAGACTCGTAATGCAAATTCGTCCTTTTTGACGCCCATTTCGTAACCGCATTGTTTGGCCAGCATAGTGGGAACGATCAATATTCTTAAACAACAATTTATTGATTAATACATAGGTAGATACAAAGTCACATGATGTGCACCTTTAAACAAAAAAAAAAGATATTCCTTGTACAGACAAAGATAACACAATATATTGCATAAAGTCGTACAACAATCCCGATATTAAAGTCATTCACATAAATATCTATGACATTGAGTATACAACATAACGTTATGTACAGTCGAAGAGCATACAATGTCTCAGCCAGAATTACGACAATAACTCAGGGCGCGCCACAGACTATAATAAAGCGGTCAAGAGCTATTAATTCAAAGCCAGATGAAATTATATGTCCCTGTGACGTAATAGTAGGATTAAAACCTCTTGGTATTTAAATTAAATCTAAGTATAAATTTACGTAGTAAGTATTTATTAATCTGTGGTATAATGAATGTACAAAAAACCTGTCTATAAACTTATGTAGGTATTAGTATATAGTGTACTAAGTATATGAAATATCACAATGTGTAATGGTAGTTTTATCAAAATAAAACTGTCTGCAACACCTTGATTTTTAAGTATCGATACGATTTTGTAGTATTTTTTCAACTCATTCACGAAACGCCACTCTCATTGGTTTTAATCGTTATATTTAGGGGCTGTTCTAAAATTAAAATATGCGATCTGTGCGATCTCTCGGAAAAAAGAAGGAGACGGAGATATGTAATTTATGCATATTCTATCTCTTTCTTTTCCCCGAGAGATCACACAGGTTTAATTTTTAATCGATTTATTGTCGAGGTGGTGTAGGAGGTGGTTTTTCAGTTGCGGTTACGAAACGTGCAATTGAACTATCGCAAACTTTTTGTTGCCACGCATTTTGTAACCGCATCATTTAGCCGACACAGTGGCAGCGACCAAGGCTGTTAACAACGTGTTATATCGACGATTCATCAAATTTGTAGATCTTCTTACCATCAGGTAGATAACATGTCGTGCTCTAAAATAAAAACAAAAACTATAACTGTCGAATTTTACAGATAAAGTGTTTGTATTGTATTAAATATTTTATACGATCCTATAAAGTTAAAACAGTATTCGTAAAGTGACTCTAGTTGCATCATATTCGTTATATTATTAGAATAGAATTCATAAGGAATATACTTTAATTTTAATATTATTACTTTTATTTACGTATAAAGTATCAAAATCATTTAGTTTTCTACGAAGTCTCAAATAATTCTTGCCGAGCTCTTTACATGTCTAATTTTTTCGGGCTTCCTTCATTTTCTTTCTGACATATTTAGGGCCATACAAATTTAGAAAATGATCTTTTTTTTTGTTATAGTGTCTACTGAAAAGGAGTGAAATAATCGTTTTTTTTTTATGAAGCCTCTCAAGATTTAGGTACTAATATTCAGAGCCATGTCGACATATCGACAATATTGGTAGTCCTACGTGAGAGACAACCACGCGATAGAAAAAGCAATAAAACCGTATGAAGCTATAGAAAGCTTAGAAATTTTAGTAATATTCGTACTGGGTTTGAATTTCCCGTGATAGAGCTGTCTACCAACACATCATAAGCAGACCTACCAATACCCTGAACAGGGTCGATCAATACATTGTTATTTACCAATATTAATCGCTCCCACTATGCCGGCTAAATTATGCGGTTTGCATTACGAGTATATTGCTTTTATAGGCAAATCAATTCGTAAACAATATATTATGCTGTCGTTTTTCCGGAGACTACTTTATTCGGCATGTACCGAATCCATTGTTCATTTACTATATTTATTATAGTTTTCATGAATATCTTCGACGAATAAAATTTTACTAACATTACTTCAATGCCCATGCAATGCGGTCAGCTAATTACTAAGAAAATAAAAAAGTTGCTAGATGTTATTTCGACATTTCATAAGAAGACTAACTAAAAACATTATTACATAACTAATTAATAAAAAGTAACTTATAATTGCATCGAAGGTGAAGAAAGTAACTCAATCAGTAAAGTTACGATTAACCACTGAGAAAGAATAGAACAGATATACCTTAAGTACCATTTTGATACCTACAACATACGATCTTACAAAATTTAAAGGACATATAAAAGGAAAAGAAACAAACATATCATCACGGGTGCCTTACGGCGCTCGAGACTGCCTAGACGACCCAAGGGTTTTTAATCCCACCTCGTCGTAGCCGATGGTATGAGTCTACACCGAACAAGTGGCTAGCTCGTCGCGATGTTTTGAATAGACTCAATAACCCATCTATAAACAGTTTCACAAGTTGGTATAGTGAAACCGGGACCGACAGCTTAATGTGCTCGTGCTAAAGGCACTATAATGGTGTTGTCAAACAAATGTAGATATTTTTTTTAATTAAAAACTCATTTGTACACACCGGGATTAAAACCAGGGACCTAAGTGTTTTTTTTAAGTCCAAGGTCTAACCAAATCGGCCACCACGTATGTAGAGGAACACATTTTTATTTTTATGATATGTAATTATGCAATCTCAGCATTAATATAATTATTAGAGTACGGTCTTCCAAACAACGCGACGATTCTAAGAGCCTATATTCGTCACTGGAAAGGTTTCTAAGGTTTTTTTTTTATCTTTTATATTGTTAAAACTTACCTACCCACTAAAGTATGCTTAGGAATTGGTAAATTTAACAACTTAGTTTTAATCGTTTCTCTTGGACAAGCTAGAACACACTAAAAAAATACCTCAAATATCTTATATGAACTTCAATCAAAACGTAATCGCATCACAATAGAACTCACGCTAATGTTTCCAGTTTTCTACGGAGAATACGAAATAATAATAATCATATGTAGGACAATTTACGCATATTGCTCTGGTCACAAACTAAGCTATAAGCTTGTACCATGCCTACCAGAAACAACGATATGATACATATTATACTTTATAAATACCCAAACTCTACAGAAAAACGTACTAATATTTTTTTGCCATGCGTGTAAATCAAACCCACGACCTCCGGATATATTATTATTTTATTACATTATGTTCCTTTTATGTCTTTGAACATATTTACAGTAATCTATTTTATTTTGATTAGCATTTTTTTTTATAAATACGATTTTAAAAATCCATTTTTTTATATAAACGCAACGAATTTCTAAACGCTCCGACATTAGTAAACACCACATCGAACGTCATTCGTGCACAAACAAATGTCAACGTGTATTCTGTAGTCTACAGTTTCTTGTTTTTTCGGGTATTTATTGTCTAGTATTACGATAATTTATGATAAACAAACCCTTTGACTAACTTTTGAGGTGCAATAACATTAAACTAGATGCGTGCATTAGTTATGCAGCACGAATGACGTCACAGATGTACCGTTTTTTACTGCGGTAGTTGCAGATACAGTTTATATCCTTTTATTTTTGTGTTGTTACCCTTTAAAAAAAAGGGTTTTTTTAGGGTCTAATGTAGTTACTCTTTCAAGTAATGAAATAAAAAAAACACGCATATTCCCCTTTATCATGAGAATTGAGGCTGGTTTTTATTTATTCTGATTAAGTTTATTTATGGCGGCTCCTGAATATTCTTTCTAGAAAAGTTGCTCACGTAAGAGTTAGAAAAGTCCAAATTAGAAATTGTTATAGATGTGATTTGGCAGAAGTTGTGATTAGTGTGTTAGAAAAGGTAGGTATTGTATAGAATCATTACTGGATAGGATCAAAATAAATATTTAGGTATTTTTTTAGTGTCCGCGAGGATGGCCTCCTATAATTAAATGACCTATTAATAAAACATACGTTCCTTATTTACATGATTTTGCATACAAATATTTTACATGTTTTAGTTAATACCTGAAAAAAAACCATAGAAAATAAAACAACAAACAGTTATTTTCTGGTAACACTGAGACTGACGCTGCCGCACGTGCCTCCATTACTTTGTCTAAAACCGCGCCGCGGATAAAATGTAAACTGCAGCTATGATTTGGTATTTCTTCTATAAACTTACAAAAAGGCGTTAAGTCTAGTGCTTAGTATATAGGCACTATTTACACAAGCACAAAATTGATTCTTTTTTTTTTTGTAATGTAGGTAATGTAATTGTAATTAGTATTTTTTTGTTTTTATTATATTTTATTCTATTTCTACATTAATTAAGCACACAAATATACACGCACATACCCACACACAAATAATTACACACATATATATGCATATCGGGTCTTAGCATCACCACATCGATATAATTCGTCAGTCGATAAAGTGAAGTTTATGAATGACAATTCATTCATAAAATCGATATGTATCGATTTTGTCGATTTATCGAGCCTATCGATGCTGTTGTGCTAAGGCCCATCGTATACCTACGCATCCACGACCAAAACAAACGCAAACACTATATTTTTGATTTAATAACCTACTCTTTTTTTTATATTTATTTTATTATATTTGTTGTTTCTTTATTTTTTACTTATATATACTTACTATAGTAATTTTGTATATTTTTGTTTAAAAACGCCAATTATTATTATTTTAATATATAATGTTTCTTTTATATCTTATATTAATAATATGTAATGCTTCACTAGAAATTGTCTGCTTAATTGTTAACTATTTACCTATGTTCATATTGTTTATGTGAAAGGAGCTGTCTCCTAGAATACAGGGATAACCTAGCCTAGGAAACATTGTTATTGTGTATCTACAACATGTTTTTGTGGTTAACATGGTCACAAACTAAGCTCTAGGCTTGTAATGTGAGTACCAGAAACAAAGAGATTATACATAGTTTATAAACAAACAGTAATGATACGTTAAAGATGAATTAAGCGTTAAACCATATGGCATTTAAACAACTTTTCCGAAGCAATAACATTTTTTTTCAACGATTTATTTATTTATTTTTATTAGATAAAATAAATAGTATAGAAAAAACCTGGATTAATCAAAATTATAAAAAATCACTCTAAATTATCTAATACCTGTTAGACTGTGTCTCATTATATTGTACATTGTTTAGAATAATTACTACTGACAAATCTCATTATTTTTCCCTACAAAAATAAATTAAATACGCTATTCAGACTTTTAACCTAAAATTTTTGCATAATAAAACTCGGTGCCCAAACAATTTAGCTAAACTAAAAAGAAACAAAAATAGCGTTTAATCGCCATTGTTTTTATGAAAACGGTTTGGCTCTCTGTAACCGACGCAAAATATATACACAGACCAATTTACAAGTCAATCTGCATAGAAACCGCTGATGTTTACTATCTATCTCTACTACAGAAGCATTTTTAATAAAGCAACGGTTTAAAATCAAAATGCAACTTCTAAAAAGTTTTATACTTTACAAGTTTATTTTTATGGTAATAAAACTGATGCTTTTATTTTAAAGGAATTTGAGTATTTTAAGGAAATGTGTTTCTTATTTAGTGGACACTATGAACAGTAAAAATCGTTTTATTTTTTTAAAATGGTTACAAAAATGAAATACAAAAAAAGTTTTTCTCTCAAGTGAGATTTTGTCATAATAAAATAGGTATGAATTATATGCAATTTTAAACCTACCTAAAATTTATCCACAAAACTAGTATTATATAAATAAAATTAAAAATAACCCATACGATCCTAGCAACAATAAAAAAACAAGGTAATAATAATCCAGTTAAAAATTACTAGAAAATCTTTATTTTTTATTTTATTTAGCAAAACTTTGGGTAAGTTTTGCTAAATAAAATAAAAAATAAAGATTTTCTAGTCATTTTTAATTAGATAAAGGAATAAAATTAAAACTTTTTTTCAGGATTAATATTATTTACGAATTCAGGTATGGATACGGAATTCTAAATATTTTGATATTAGTATTAGGTTACCTAGGTATTGCAATATTGCAAACGCCGCAGCATTGCGAAGAGTATTCAAAGTTTGCGAGGAATATTTCACATTCTAACAAACTGGATTTCACCATGATTTATATCTTTCATTTATAATACTCTACAAACTTTTAACAACCCTATACATTACTCGTTTACCTTTAAACTTAAAATACATAAATTATTATGCAACAGCAATGGAATGGAAACGTGTAAAATTATAGTGATAAGTTAGTTTAGTATTACAGGTTTGTGAATTTCATATTCTTCGGTGTAATAGGTATTTGTTTTTGGCTCGAGGTGATAAAAACTGAGCCGTTACATTCATTGCTGTATTTTTTTCGTATTTTTTTTTGAGGACATATCTACACTAATATTATAAAGCTGAAGAGTTTGTTTGTTTGTTTGGTTGAACGACCTAATTTCAGGAACTACTGGTTTGAATTGAACAAATAAGTTAGTGTTGGATAGCCCATTTATTGAGGAAGGCTATATACAATTTTTTGAGGACATATCTACACTAATATTATAAAGCTGAAGAGTTTGTTTGTTTGGTTGAACGAGCTAATTTCAGGAACTACTGGTTTGAATTGAACAAATAAGTTAGTGTTGGATAGCCCATTTATTGAGGAAGGCTATATATAATTTTTTGAGGACATATCTATACTAATATTATAAAGCTGAAGAGTTTGTTTGTTTGGTTGAACATGCTAATCTCAGGAACTACTGATTTCGAATTGAAATATATGTTAGTGTTAGATAGCCCATTTATGTAGCCCATAGGTTACATAACATCACGCTACGACTAATTGGAGCGGAGTAACAATGAAAAAGGTTTAAAAACGGGGAAAATTTTATTCCTTTTGAGTATGATGCGATTATGAAATGGGCGGCGACAAAGACGAAATATTAAACTGCCTTATCTATAATTCAACCACCCATTTCGTAACGGCACCCTAAAAGGACCACCTCGACAAGAAATAGATGTAGTAGTCTCCTAAAAACCGGTGAACTCAAAGACTAAAACCGAAACATGAGTTGGCCACTTGACGGTTTTTGCATCTGTATGGGCGGTGGTAACGAGACCGGTCGGTAGGCCTAACGAAGTTATAGAGACCTTCCTAGGCTCTACACACTATAAAATATCAATTGTTTGTTATTTAGCTGACCAATTGACTAACCTTTAGCTAAAAATAGACTAATTCGAAGTACACTGATAGACGGACAGGAGGCCTAAGTTGAATGCTAATGGATCTATAGAACATATTTTGATACCTAATAATAAAATAAGTAGCTATTATTTCATTTTCCTTAAAATCCATTGAGTGTTTAATATCACTAACAAAACTTTAACATCATAGTTTAGAAGTAATGCACAGCTAAGTTACGTAATAAATTTGCTTGGCTTTATACTACAAGGGATGGATGTAAGAAATTTTCGTTCGGAAATAATTTTCCGATTTTCTTTCCATCAACCTCTATTCAGTCAGTAATCAGCTATTATTTAGAAAAAGAACCTTTTTGCCGAAAATATAGGTTCTACGTAGCGGCTCGCTTTGTCTGCAGGGTATCCATTTAATATAATCAATGTTTTTTTTCTTCTGAGATTTCAATATTAAACGTGAAATCTGTTGCTTTTGTCTGAGATAATTTAATTTAAGTGTTTTTGATAGTCTCTTTTTTATTTATAATTTAGCTATATGAATATTTATATTTATTTGGACGATTTCCCTACTTGACAAATTTATATATAATTCCTTAAAATTATACTTTAAATATTTTTTAAGAAAAAATAATCTGTAATCCAAGAAAAAAGGAAGGCGTAATAAATTTATATTTAGCAGAATATATTATTTATATGTATACGAGTAACATCAATAGATAAAACTACGGCGAGGTGAAAATGAGACCCCCTCCTTTGGGTCGCCAAGGTGATCTCGGGCGCATATTAGTGCATCGATATGAAAACTAAGAAGTAATAATAATATAATTATAAATACTTTTTCGTCAATGAAAATATTTCATTGGATTCTTCAGGAGATAACCATTCTTAAAATTAAGTAAATTTCCAGCCTTATTCGTTGAATAAAGTAATTTTGCGCGCCGGTACAGATTTCTCTATTAGTAATTTTCCCAAAGATTGGGAAAATACTACTAAGCCGACTTTGACCAAGGGTCTAAAGTTTCCATCGCAAATAGCAAAAGTTTTCTGCGAGCTGGAAATCGTCGTGTTTTATGTTCTAGACTTTAATAGCATTCATATAATTTAATATTATTGATGATCTGCAGATTATATAGAGCTTCAGACATACCTATGTTCGTGCAGGTGTTTTTTTTTTAAACTTATCTACAGCCTAGAAATAAAAAAATAAAAAAAACTTAATTCGTATTTGTCATAAAATAAAACGTGAATTTCAAGTCCCTTTCATTATGACAATCAACCTGCTCATTCTTAAAATGAAAATTCCAAAATTTTCTGCGTTACATTAGGAGGCCTTTTGGAAAAGCGGCCGGAAATTCTGTCGGCCTTGTACCGACATCAAACGGAAACCAGCAAGGATTCCAAGAATTCCTTTCCGCACCTTTTTGTGTGACCACTACACCACTAACTTTTACTAAAACATAAGACTAATATTTAATGTTTCATTTACATTTAAATACATTGATGGTTTATTATTAAAACTTACAAATAAAGTTTTAGATAAAGCAGCATTGAAAAGCTTACTATTTTTAACTAGAGATTTTCTTTTGTTCTTTTAGTAGAGGGTGAAATGGATCATTTAAGAAGAATAGTCCTAAGAACAAAAACGTTAGGGTAAAAACAGTTGATGCAGCAAAATAAACCTTGTCTGGCTTGTGGCAATAAATCGCTTTACACCTCTTTATGTGGCACAATGTTAAAGCGAATTTTAAACTGGTTTAAAACTCTTTGAAAATATTACAAAAGTCTATTCTATTTTCATGTTTGAAACTTTTAAAACTATTATGTTAAGAAAAATACGATTTTGTTAAGTTTTCTTATCTATACTTCTATACTAATATTATAAAGCTGAAGAGTTTGTTTGTTTGTTTGTTTGTTTGAACGCGCTAATCTCAGGAACTACTGATTCGAATTGAAAAAATATTTTCGTGTTGGATAATCCATTTATCGAGAAAGGCTATAGGCTATATAACATCACGCTACGACTAATAGGAGCGGAGTAACAAAGAAAAATGTTGCAAAAACGGGGAAAAATTATTCCTTTTAAGAGCGTACGCTGCGTAAACGGTTAAATTTAAACTCGCAGACAAATTTGCGCGGGTCAGCTAGTATAACATAAAGTTTAGATTTTTTTTATAGAAACTTTATTCATTTTACCTTAATATATACGGCAATATATTAGCCGAATTTTAGGCCATTTAAAAACTTTTTTCAACTTAGTAACGAAATCTCGTCCCCAGAGGGTTTTGTCATCAATCTTGTACTTATATTATAAGTTTCATATAATACACACCGAAATTACATGGAGCAACATTTTGATGATTTAGGCTGAGTTGCACCAAAGTGACTGTTAAAGTAATTATAAAGATTAAAGTTAAAAATAGCGTCGAATGTACCAGCTGTTATTCGACTTTCAAAATAAAACTGGTACATTCGACGCCATTTTTACTTTATTCTTTACAATTACTTTAATGGACACTTTGGTGCATCTGGAGCTTAATATCAATAATTTTGATAAAATACTACAATAGTAATAATGAGTTTATACCCTAATTTAAAAAGGTATTTTTTATTACATTAAAAAAGACTTATTATATTTTATGTAGATTATTTTAATTTTTATTTATTAACTTATATTCAAGCTTTTGAAATCATTATCGCTTTTGATTGTCAAACGAACTGAGCGTTCGTTGCCGTATTTGCGGTGCTAGCTAGATTAATATAGTATTTTTATTTTGTTGCATGTGCCTTTGAACTGATGGAAAGCAGGTAGAGACACAAAGTCCATGAACAGGGTCGATCGGTAGCCTGGGGCTCTAGAGAAAAAGCAGGCGTGGCGACGTATCGTGTCGCCTTCAATCAAAACTGTATAGACTTTGGCAGGTGACAGCGTACCTACGACACGATACGTCGCCTCGCCTGCTTTTTCTCTAGAGCCCCAGGTCCGCTTCCACTATGCCGGCTAAATGTTGCCGTTATGAAATGGCTAATCTACGTTTATATTTTTATCTATTAACTAAAAAAGGTAATGATAATGTATAAACCGTTACGGTCGACTAAGTACATAATATACAATAGTTTTAAGCTTTTCTATTAAAATAAAACATTATTTCATTCATAGTATATATTACTATATAGAGCATCAGATATTGTGTTTAAAGATCTCTATTGGATACTCATAAAAAATAATTAATTTCACTTGTTTGAGTTGAAGTTTTCATATATTAAAGTATCTGCATCGAGGTCGTAACATAATAATATAACATAAAGTAATTTACATAATATAACATAGAAATTAATTTAAATAACATTTATAGTAAGTAGGTACTTTATATAATATAATAAGTAGTTTAATAGTAGGTAAGTAGTTTATAGTAATTAATAGAAACTTATAAATTATTAATAACATAGTAATAATTATTTTAGAGTATTACAATTATTAAATTTAAGCGATAGGGGAAAGTTTAAAGAAGCAGCCTAACATTATTTTTATTCTAAACATTGTTTTGTAATATATGATTTCAGTTTATTCTTGAATACATTGATTATTTCACAATTTTTAATTTCATTTAGTAAAATATTATGTAGCTGTGCTCCTTCTAATAATATTAATTTCTTACCATGGTTAGTTCTTGGCCATCTTAAATGGATGTTATTTCTTCTTCTAAAGCTATATTTTGGATTATCCTTATTGAAAATTAAGTTTGAATGTACTTGATTTAACAAAATGTTGTTTATTAGAAATACAAGTTTATAAAGTTGTGTGTATAAAGTTGTTTAGTTTTAGTGTAAAGTTCGATAGTAGGTGTAAAGTAATCTTAGTAAATATGTTTTTAATAATTTTATTTTACGTCTATAAGCGTTTTAAATTCGTTTTGGAAGCAGTTCCCCATATTTCGAATAAACAGCCCAAATGTGATTTTACTAGAGAGTTATAGAATTAAATTATAATTTTACGCGGTACGCAATTTGTAATTTTATGTATAGCTCCCGAGAGAGATGTTAACTTAGACCTTACATGCTCAATGTCCGATATCCAACTTAGTTTTTCATCTAGCCATACTTAAGATACTTACCCCCGTATTCTAAGACGTATCCTTAACTCCACTTTACACTCAAGAAACCTCTGTCTCTTTCCACCAAATGTCAACTATAAAAAGCAAGTTGAGACAGACGCTCCTTGAGTGAAGAGTGGAGTTAAGGAAACGTCTTAGAATACGGGGGTTAGCTTTACTCTAACGGTGTATAGAGAAGTTATTTATTATAAGTGAATCGGACATGCAGTTTTTTCTAGACTAAAGATACGTCGGACACCCCGATCTATCTGGTGGTAAACAGACTTACATAGCCATTGTTTAACCACCATTGTAAATATCGCTCCCACTATGCTGACTAAATGATGCAGTTACCGTGCAGTTAGGTGACAAAGCGAAATTATAGGGACCTTCCTTCCACCTAACGTAAAGTAAGCATATTATTTTTTATTTTTTAGTAGGTACCTTATAAATTATAAAGAATGTAGGTATATACATAATATAGGTTTATACTATAATTATTTTATACCGTCTGAAGATGTCTTTACGTAAAGAATATTTCTTTCCTAATTTAAAAACGTCTGAATTTTATGTTACCTTTACGAGCTTTTAAGCTTCAGAGTACGTGAAATGACTTATTCAATTTAGACTTCGAGATACGTTCTTCGTATTAACTTTATGATATTAGCGTTTTGAATAAAATAGATAATGTTGAGTCCTTTTTCTTTTCCTTTTAATGTCGGACTTTTCGCTAAATTTGTGTAACATAATTTTTGTCTTTAAAAATTTCAATGTAAGAAAATCATCTTTATTAAGGAATTATAGAGAAATAATAACAATATAAATACTTACCTACTAAAAATGTAAAAGCTAATGACACGCTCCTCTCCCATCTTCTAGTCAAAATTAAGACTTCTAACTTCACTCTAATAGAGTGATTAGAAAATGCATTTAGAGAGCGTGCGTGTGAATATGTATATATAGGTATAAAGCAATGATTTTTGTGAGGGGCGCCTGGTACCTGTTGCGGTACCTGGTGGAAAATTGCCACGAAAGTGAGGGTTGTGGGTTCGTGTCCCTCCACTAGGAAATTTATCATTGCAATCTTTAAAATTTCAATATACCAATATACTGTTTATTCAATATATTTCAATAAAATGTACCGGCAATACTCGAGCCTATTGGTATTATGCGTAGCGATGGCAAGAGACCGGATGGTATGACTGTTGGTCCATGGAAACTCGGAAGGTCACTGGTGTGGGATGCAACTTGTGTAGACACACTTGCTCCATCTCACATCCAGTCGACATCTTCGAGTGCAGGGGGGGGCGGCGGTCTCTGCTGAGAACCTCAAGCGGTCTAAATATGTCAACCTCAGTGAGGGTTATCTATTTACACCGTTTGGGGTCGAGACGATGGGACCGTGGGGGCCTTCAGCTAAAAGTATGGCCAAGGAGTTGTCCAGGCGTCTGATCGAGAGGTCAGGTGACAGGAGGGCTGGCAACTATTTCTGCCAACGAATTAGTATTGCAATTCAGCGGGGAAATGTCGCCAGCCTTCTTGGAACTATTCCGGACGGTTCTTCATTAGAAGATATTTTTTATTTATAATATTTATTTAGTTAGTTAGTTAGTACTTTAGTTTAAATATATTGTTATTCTGTCTTAGGTTGGCTATAATAAAATATATTTCAATATAAGAAACAGACTAGACATAAAATATAATTTATTCAACAAATATATTGTTGCTGAGGTAGAAATCGAATGCATGCTTTCAGGCTGATCTTGGTGTTTATATTGTGTCACTTGTCAGATTTATTGTGGGTTGCATTTTGCACTTGGATATCGTGATATTTTTCTGAAAGCTTTTGTAATCCTAAAACCAAAGAAATAAATAGTATGAAATGTATTTTTTATTATATTTATTAATTCCTTATGAGAGTAGGTGCTCTTATATTAGATTTTTTTTAGCTAAAATTGCAATGAAAAAATGTGTCCATTATCGGTCAATCCTGGATGACTTATGAGATGAATGACTTTTAATATTAAGAGCTCACCATGTGACTTTGAATCCACCTATTATTAAGTAGTATGCAATGTCGAGGAATAATAGCAACCATTCGATGCATACAGGTGAACCGCTGCGCTGGTTACTTCATTATACCGGATGAAGATGCCCATTCACGCTTTGTTTAAAGGTTAGGTTATAAGAGGAAGCAAACACGCAAGCTGGTATAGCGTTTCACATTTTAATAGTACGGCAGATGATAAATCGCCAAAACGAGTTTGCCAAAGTTTAGTACGAGATTGTATATCTGCCACGGTAATTATAAAGCTCTTCAAAGCACTGTACATGGTATAGGCAGTAAAAAACGCTAAACGCCGTTACGTCCCAACCATACAAGGTTGGTATTGAGGCTTGTATATACAAGATTAAAATTATTCGATATATATATATCGAATATTTTTTTACCTGGGTATGAAAATCCGACGCACCTTATTTATGATGTCAGTTTTTCACTCGATGATGTAATGTCACTCGTCCGATTCACTAGAGAGACTTAAAACTTACCAATTTCGATTTAAAATATTACATTCTATATATTGAGCAAGCAGACATTATGAGTCCGCCGAGTATATAACATTCGGCTGCTGTTGCCAAATCTTCCGTTAATACAGACTGCATTGCAGGCGCGTAATTTTTCACTAAAGGGGTAACTTAGGATTGCGGCGTGCCTCCCGAAGGCTTTCGTGCCAAAACCATGCAAATTTTTATACAGTAACACGAACCGAAATGTAATGGGATTTTTATATTTAAACCGTTTGTTAATCTGAATGGTTGACAAATATGAATGGCGCTATTATAAATTGTATTTTTTTTATACCTATGTAAAATATATATATTTGTATGCTTATATAGTATAACAAATCTACAACCTCCTGGTTTAGTTGGTTACTTTCTGGAGGACTTGGGTTCGATTCTTATGGCAAACAATACTAGTACCTACGTTATTCTGTACAGTTTGCCGTGGTCTGAGTGTTTATAAAAATGTATTCAAATCTAGACTTTTACTATTGTTTCTATAACAGGTTACTTTCTGGAGGACTTGGGTTCGATTCCCACTTATGGCAAACGATACTAGTACCTACGTTATTCTGTACAGTTTGCCGTGGTCTGAGTGTTTATAAAAATGTATTCAAATCTAGACTTTTACTATTGTTTCTATAACACATAGTAAAACTCTAGAAGTAAGTTTGTGACTAGGGAAATATGTGCTTAGAGGCCTACATAAAACTACTACGCTGCCACTGTTAAGTTCGAGTTGCGCATTTATCGGAGATGAAGGTGGAAACAGCAATGTGTTTGTGGATTTTATATCGAAGACGAACAATGACGGCTATATTGGATCCATCCAATTTTATTAAACAGGCTCACCGAAAGTCAATACATAACTTTGTATCCTAAACTTAGGCAATATGAATACAAATTTTTCAACAGGCACTTCAGAATGTCAATCAAATCATTTGATGTTTACTGATCAAAGATCTATATTAAAATTTTCCTTCTCCATTTTGGGCTTTTCAAATTGAACTTAACCGATCCACCAACCGATCTCTAAAAACACGACTGACATATGCCGCGCTGGCGCAGCGTTGAGCGCGCGTCCAATGAAAACGTACGTTAGCATGTAAACGACCCGAATAAAATGCATGTACTTATCAACGCGCGTTAGCAAACGTGCGTAAAACGCTTGTCATCTGAACGTAGTCTTAGTATCATCACGGGTAGCTTGCAGCGTCTGAAAACTGCCTCAGGATACCCTACAACTAAATATCACTGAAATGTCAAAATTGTCATCGATTTCTTAAGTTCGTATTATTGAATCTCATCAGGTGACTAAAATACCACTCGTAAATAAAGTCACCGATGACAGCTCTTTGTTTGTTATGAAATGTATTTATTATGAATATTAAGAATGGCCAACAATATTTTCTTCGTTTAACGAAACACAAGTAGCTCTTTTCTATGACAAATAATTCGTAAGTAACTAACCTAATATTATAAATTTCAAAATTACGACTTTTAATAAATTGTAATCATCGGTGGTGTGTATACACCGATGAAATAAATTCATCCGTCTGCTAAACTTTAATATCACCAATTTAGCATTGCTTTAGCCTGAATTTATGTTTGTAAAAAGCGATATTCGAATTATATATAATATTTTGTTCTATTTAGGTGGGTAATTTAACAACCAGATTTGTAAATAGTTAATTACCATAAAATATGATTAAATTGTAACTATCAAATTTTCTACAGCTATTATCAAATGAATGCATTTGATAATAGCTCTCTGAATTTCGATCATGAATACGTCATTACCATAATTATATGCCAGAAGCTTAATCGGATCCATTATACCGACATCGATAACAAAAATATGTATATAATTTTCATACCAAAATAATGGCTGGAAAAGTATAAATTTTGCGGTAAAATATTGAAATTTAATGTATAACATGTTTATTTATTTTCCATAAATAATGGATTTGCGGGGATTTATTTATCATAAATCATTTGTCAGGGGACATTTTGGGAACAAATATACGTTCATGGGAGGATGAAAAGAAAATTAGAAGATGAAATGGATTTAGGATATTATTATAGCTTTTGTTGTTCGTTTCATGTATTTTATATACAGTGTGACTTTGAAAAGATGTTCTTTGGGCTAATATGAGATTCTGCTGATAAAATCGAAAACAAAATCCCATGGAACCATGTGTCGAAAATAAAAATAAAAATTGCGTACTCCATATAAACTAGTAATGATAAAGTAACTAATTTGTATAGGAAACCCATTTTTTTTTCATTTGCGACACATGGTTTCATGGGAATAGTTGTTTTATTTAATCAGCAGAACCCCATATTGGCCCAAAGTACATCCTTTCAAATTTACCCTGATACATATTTTATAACTTAGGTTAGTTAAAAAAAATAATAACCGTAGCTACCTACACGGTTACTATTTTTTTAAAAGGAATAATTAAACAATTACCTATTGATATTAATGAATAAATTGTAAAAATATCAATAGGTATTGATTAGTTAAACTGTAATTTTACGATTAAAATTTAAAGTACAATATTCATGCAGATTTTTTTCACCAACACCAAAAAGGAGGAAGTTTATAATTCAAACACTATAAGTATATATTTTTTAAATTCCAATTACTTATGATTATACCTATATTAATCTGTAAATTTCATAAAATCTATATAGGTATATCCTCATATATGTTTAACAAGAATTTACTTTCAAATATTAGTTTTCCTAACCCGTCTATCCCTCACCGCGGTTGGTCAGTGGTTAGTGACACGTCACCTGACATTCGTGGGGAGTCACATAGTATCTCTTACTCGCTACACCTGTGGTGAGAACAAAATCTCTTCAATTAGGTTAATTCAGTGTTTATAGTTTCACAGCAATAATGGTCTATTAGCATCATAACCATGTGAGTGTATCAAAAATAGTGTGGTGAGAAAAAGAAGTGGCAATAGGACTATACGTAGGAGCGGTATTCATGCAGATTTTTTAACAAACACCAAAAAAGGAGGAAGTTTCAAACACTTGCACAATTGGCTATAAACATCATTAAAAACTTTAGGTTGTAATAGTTTACTTTTTACAGGTAGTTTTGATCTCAGATTTCTACTTTGTAAAATTTGTGCCGGAGACAGATTTAAACCTGCAACTGGGCTATTATTATATACAAATAAACTATCTTTATAATCAGTATTATCTTCAACACTTTTTTCTAATATCTTTCTGGCTATTCCTACTGCCTTTTCAGCCATGCCATTACTTTTATGATAATGAGGTGTACTTGTAATTAGTTTAATATCTTTAGATTTAAAATATTTAAGACATTCATTTGAATTAAATGGATTATTGTCTGATATAATCACAGATGGATATCCAAATCTAGTAAATGTCTCTTGCATACTTGCTATAACTGCCTCTGAAGTTTTATTTTTAAGAGGCAATATTTCTAACCAATGGGAAAAATAATCAATAATGATAAGAAAACATTTACCTGTAAAACTTAAAATATCTGTACCTATTTTATCAAATCTAAGCTTAGGAATTTCGTGTGGAAGCAGCGGTTCTTTAAAATTGTGTCGACTGAACTTTTCACATGTATAACATTTTTTTATAAAATTTTGAATATCACTGTACATATTCAACCAGTAAAAATACTGTTTTGCTTTAACTATTGACTTAGATGCACTGGGATGACCCTCGTGTAACAAATTTAGTATATATTTTTTTAAATTGTTTGGGACTACAATCCTATCATTTAGGTAAACCAAACCAGCTTCAACATAAATATCATTAGACATAGGCAAAAATTTTTTACATTCTTTTGGAATTAAATGTTCTTTTGGCCAACCCTCGAAGTTATATTTAATAAGGTTTTTTAAAACCAAATCATTAGCAGTTTCATTCCTAAATATTTTTATTCTTTCATCACTCATCGGCAAATACTTAGTTACCAAGTGAACCATTTCATACATTTCTGGGTCTCTAAATGTTACATCCAAATAATTCCTAGACAACATGTCTGCAAAATTTAATTTTTTTCCAGGTATAAACTTGATGGAAAATTGATATTTTAACAGTTTAAGTCTTAGTCTTTGTAGACGAACAGAACCAATTTTATTTATGTGTTTATTCATTATTGAAATTAGTGGTTTGTGGTCTGTGTGAATATTAATTTTATTGCCATATATATATTTATGAAACTTTTGTGTGCCAAAATAAATTGATAATAATTCCTTTTCTGACTGGCTATAATTAATTTCAGTATCATTTAGTGAACGGGATGAACATGCAACTAATTTCATATCCTGAAACAAGCATGTACCTAAACCCAGCTTAGATGCATCACATTGCAGTGTTATAGTTTTATTAGGATCAAATGGTACCAGTGCTGGAGCTTTTGTTATACATTTTTTTAATTCTATAAAAGCTGCCTTATGCATTGGCAACCATTGCCATTCAACATTCTTTTTTAATAAATTGTATAATGGTATCATTATATCTGCCATATTTTTAACATATCTTCTAACATAATTAAAAGCACCCAAAATACTTTGCAATTCAGAAATATTTTTGGGACTCTTTAACTTTAATAAGGATTCAATTCTATCAGGGTCCATTTTCATACCCTCAGCACAAAATATTTGACCAACATATTTGACTGAGTGTTGCTTATATTGTAGTTTATCTTTATTAAAAACAGCATTAACTTGTTGTGCTCTGTTAATTAAATTTTTCATTGCTATATCATGTTCATGCTCATCAATACCCATAACTAAAATATCATCAAAAAAAATCACTATATTTTTTATATTTCCAAACAAATTTTCTACCATATCCTGAAATAGTTCAGGAGCATTACTTAAACCATAAGGTAAAACTAAATATCTAAAGACACCAAAGGGTGTAGAAAAGCAACATTTCCATGAAGCTTCTTCTGACAACCGTAAATGATGAAACCCTTCTTTTAAGTCAAGTACTGAAAATACTGTTTTTAATTTCAGTTTTGTTGCAATTTCATCTATAGTAGGCATTAATTTAGGTTTTCTTATTATCAATTTATTTAGATCTCGGGGATCTAGACACAATCTAATCTGTTTATTTGGTTTTTCAATTATGACAATTTTATTCACATAAGCCTTGGGATTAATTTCATGAACTATTGTAATAGCTTTCCTATCCACTAGTCTATCTAGTTCTAATTTTAAGGGATTATTTAATAAGTGGGGTATTTTGGCTGAAGGCCAGCAAATTATGTCTTCGCTTCCAATAGTTGGAATATTTATTTTGTTTTTAAATTGTCCTGAGCCTGAAAAAACACCTATATTTTTCTTAATAAATTCTTCTTTCTTTATATCTACATTATTTATTTTGACATCATAAACTCTTTTTATTAAATTAAGCTTTGTGCAGCCTTCTGCACCTAGTAGCATTTGCTTACAATTAACTATCATAAAATCTATATACTCTAACTTATCTTTATATTTACAACACAGATTAACAAGCCCAACCGGTTTAGCTATTGAGCCTTCAAAGGCTTCTAATTTTAATTTAGTTTTAATAGGCCTAATTTTTAAAGCAGAATTAAGATCATTAAATATATTTTCTGGCATAATGCTAATGTCTGCTCCAGTGTCCAATTTGCAAATTATATTTTTACCTTCTATGTTAATTAATTCCTTCCAATCCGAATTTTTTTTTACCTGTACCATGTTGCAAAACAATGATTCAGTGCTACTGTCATTTAAGTTTATTTCATGAATTTTTCTAACACAGCTTTTCTCAAAATGATTTAATAATCCACACTTGTTACATTTTTGTCCAAAAGCAGGGCACTCTCGTGGGCCATGCCTAGTTTGACATCTCCTGCAGAAAAACAATTTTGGTTGAAACTTATTCCGTTGGTTATTTTTAGTTGGTTTTTTAAATCCAAGTGCTTCTATTTCTATAGTTTCGTCTTTACTATTAATCACAGCTGCCTGTAATTTGCTCTGTTCGCTAGTTCTACAAAAACTTTCAGCTTTTTCTAGCGTTAAATCTTCCACTCTTAACAAGGCTTCTTGTAGGCTTTTTTCTCGAATACCATGCACAATTTTATCACGAAGTAACTGATTGTGAAGAGTTTCCTTGGTCACATTTTCATAATTGCAGGAACTTATTAATCTCCTACAGTCTGTCAGAAAGTGATCAAAGTTTTCACCTTCTTCTTGAATTCTTTTGTTAAATATAAAACGTTCAAACACAACATTGACCCTAGGATTGACATACTTTTTAATTGCTTCTATTACTGAAATATATTCTTCAGATTCCTTTTTTGACATTGGTAATGTCATTAATATTTTTGTAGACTCCGGTCCCAGCATGTTTCTTAGTATGGCTAATTTTTTTCTATCTGGGGCATTTTCTTGATTAGTAGTGATTAGGTAGTCTTCAAAATTTAATAACCAATAATTAAATTCTGTGCCAGAATTTGCACTAGATAAATCGAAATTTGGTAATAACTTTACCATTGTGTTTTGTTGAATATTCTGTATAGCTTGGGTATCCATTTGTTATACTTTTTTAACCAAAATTTACTTATTTCACAAACAAACTTTGTTTTATGACTACCCTTTGTCCTTAAATTTAATTACTTAACACTTATTGCGCATATTTTATGACAAAACTTCATTTTATTTTAATATATTTTACACTCAAATATTTTAAACTTTTTATAAGTTCATTACTTTCTTCATAAACGACTGCGCCATGTTTTAATAAAACTATTTATTATTAATGAAACTTTTATTTATTGAAGAAAAAAGAACTATAAGCTAGACGCCATTACAGCAGGGCATCTCCACAGACTACAAGCATTGTGCATGTCATTTAACATGCCACAGAGTATAAATACATTAAAACAATAGGTACCTATTTATTTTTTAAATTCCAATTACTTTTGATTATACCTATATTAATCTCTATCTAAACTTCATAATACCTATATGTATCCTCATATGTGTTAAACAAGAATTTACTTTCAAATAATATTTTTCCTAACCCGTCTATCCCTCGTGCGGTCACCACGGTTGGTTAGTGGTTAAAAGTGACACGTCACCTGACATACGTGGGGAGTCGCATAGTATCTCTTAATTGCCATACCTGTGGTTAGACCACAATTACTTCCAATTAGGTTAATTCAGTGTTCATAGTTTCAGAGCAATAATGGTCTATTAGCATTATAACTATGTGAAAGTATCAAAAATAGTGTGGTGAGAAAAAAAAGTGGAACAGATGATGATATTGTTATGTTAAAGATTGAAAGTTGAAATGTATGTTGAAAGGACCCCCCCGCGAAACCACCTTGACGTGATGGGGGGGCTTACGGTGGGTGCACGCACATTAGGGGGAGTGCATTCGATTAACAAACGGTCCCAAGAGGTATCGGCAGCGTCTGTGTCGTAGTGAGCTGATGCCGAAAATACGCCAGCGTCTGACCAATAGTGGGCGGCTGGCGTAGAGAAGGAAAATCTAGGCTGCGTCTATCTCGGATCGACGGCTGCCTAGTCAGCGTCGGTCCCACATGGCGCGGCTGTTTGTGTGGTGATAGACATCGCCGAGCTTTCTGGGGCGACTCTGAGCCCCCACGGGTAGGGCGGGTTCTCGCTAGAGAGGCCCCTTCTGGCACTTCTCTGTGAATACGGAATTGGCTGGTGATGGAGCCACAACCCCGGCCGCCGTTTATTTGGTGGCCGGATGAAGAAAGGGGACGGCGGGGGACATGGTGCTCGTCCTCCCGTCCTGTGGGGCCTGGGGCGGCGGATGCGGGGGCATTCCATTCGCAAGCGCACCCGTGGTCCTGCCATTATGGCGGCCGGAGGAAAACTGTGGGGGTAGGAATCCCACATAACCCTTTTTTTGCCCCCGCGGCAGGAGGATATCTTAAATTCCGAAAGATTCCCCCTCGCAAAAAAAAAAAAGGATGTTGAAAGGACGACGAAACAAAAAAATACAGAATGGTAGGTAGAGGATAACGTGCGCCTTGGTCGGGACCAATGCGCTAAAACAAGTCTAAAAAATAGGCGCTCCTGTATGAATCGGTGCATGGATATGGAAGAAGAAGAAGAAGGAAGCTAGGGAAGGACGTAGGGACCGTGCGAAGTACCGTACATTACTCTCGTATTTAAACCAAGGTGAGTTACAATAATAGAAAACAAAAATTGTAAGCTGTCTTGCCCACACTCATTATAACCTACATAAGTGGGTATTATAGAAAAAGAAAATCTTCAAATAATCAATCAAAAGATGAAGTGACTTTTTACATCTATTTTTTTTTTATGTGACACGACATAAAACTTTGTATCTAAATAATGGTAAGCAGACCTACAAAGTCTATTAATGGGAGTCATTTAATTGCTGTTTAACAGAATTGCTCTCACTATTGCGGCTAAACTATGACGTTACGAAATGCGTCATGAAGACGAATTCGTTTTACAAGTTTACTATAATAATAATAATGACATTACACACATATTGCACTGGTTGCACACTAATTTTATATATATCCCGACCATGACAAACTGTGCAGAAAAATGTACTAATATTTTTTGCCATGGATAGAAATCAAACCCACGACCCCCGGATAGAACGCCAAAGGCACAATCTACTAATCTACGGAGGCTGTCATCACATTAATTTGATATTATATATATATATTTCGTAACGTACCCTAAAAGGACCTTGACTTGATAAGTAACCGATGCACTGTTTTTTTCTGGAACACGGCATGTGACTTTGTATGTATCTGTTGGTAAGCATGTCTACTAAATCCTTGTATGGGGTCAATCAATGCATGGTGAGTGAAAATTGAACCCACGACTTCCGGATACAACGGCAAAGGCCCTACCACTATACCACGGAGGCAGTCAAAATAATGTGAAATATGCCGGCGGCATAGCATAGTATGTAATAACATTAAAATATTCTTACAGACTAAAAGCTTCTGGTAAATATACTCCAACTGTGGAATATAAGAGGATTGCTAACAGGCAATAGGTACTAAATTAAATTCCTTCTCACGACGTCCATCTCCCAAAGGTCGATATTCATTTATCTATTTTAGTGGAGGGCAATAAATCAAGCGCGACGTAAGCGCTCGCCGTGAGCGACAAATGATTGCTACATTTTTTCTGCCCACAAATCATTCTTTTTTCCAAAAAACACAGACAGGTTGAAAAGAAACAAACGCAAATATTCTTGCTTCGATGTCGGTTACAACGGGTGATGAGCTTATAAAGTTTGTGGCTGAAAAGCCTTTTTCAATCATCTTTTTATAGGTGATATTTAAGGAAAATATTTCAGTAAAATCTGGTTAAATTTAATTTACATACAACCGTAGTCAATTAGATACGTCTGACTACGTTAAAACCGAACTTATCTAATTGACATTAATTTGATTAACACTTTAATATATTAATTTTCATTATTTTATATAAATTAAATTTTTCAATTAATCTAAAAAGGGGGCAAATTGTTTATTATTAGGTAAATTTATACAAAAAAATAAAACAAATACCTATTGCAAATAAAGTTTTGGTACTTACGCACATTGCCCTGGTCACAATAATATTAATAAATCGTATATTTGCAAAAATATGTCACAATGAGCTGGTAGGTAAACTAAGCTCTTGGCTTCTACCTACCATGTGTATCAAAAACAAAATGGAAAACATTCTAAAATAAATATTATAATTTATTTTATTAGTAGGATCGAACCCAACCTTAGGATAAATGACTAACCAAGAAGACCCAAGTATAATTATGGCGGTTAATCGCTACAATATGCTTATAGTGCCTTACATATTTCATTATTATATATTACGGGCCCAATACCTCGTTACTGGGTACCCTAGTTTTAGGGTACCCAGCAGTGGCGTTTTATTTTAACCTCATCGTATCGGTATCCGTCGACGGTATTCAGAGAGTCTACACCAAAAAAATGGTTAGCTCGTCGCATTTTATTTAAAGACTCAATAACCTTCATTAAACATTACATAAGTTGGTATAGTGAAACTACAATGGGACCGACAGCTTAACCTGCTCTCCGAAGCACTATTATAGTGGTGTCATAATGTCAAACAAATATTCTTATTTTTTGTTATGAAAACTCACTGCTTGTTTGAACCGGGGACCTAAAAAACTGTAGTGTTTAAGTCTTAGGTCTAACCAACTCGGCTATCGGCGCATAATTATTTTATTACCTATTTATATAATTTTAATTCTTCTAGATATGCTGAACGTAATTCCTTTAACGGTTTTAACATAAATTAACTTTTAAAAATAATAAACCAAATGTTTTTTTTTGTGTTTTTTTAGGTTTTCCTGTTTTAATTTTTACCTGTAAATTTGATTAAATGTAACGCTACGTTTTTATTTCATTAACATCGTTTTTTCATTCGTCCCTTTTTATTTATTTTTCAGTTCCTCTCAATGTGACTTGTAAATAAATGTTTGTTTCGTAATTGAGTAAATTTATTACTTGTTTTTCAAATACATTTCGAAGTTAATAAATTACTTTATTGCGCCTTTTACCTTAAATTGTAATATTTTTTTACCTGATACATTCTTTATTTTTTAACGCCAGGGGCCTTTATTATTCTACTAAATGAATTGGATATCAACTAGGTATATATCAAGTTATAATTTAGGGAAATTACAAATAGTATCAAATTTTGTCTTTGAGATTGAGTTTTGCATGGCAGATAACGATGGACAGGTCAATGGAACCAGCTAACCACCTAGTCTTACACTGGTTGGTTATGTGGTGTGTGTACGGTTTGGTTTTTAATTATTTTATGTAAGCAAGAGCCTAACCAAACGCACACTTAGACCTTATACTAAATATAGTTTTTGTTTTTGACTATGCATAAATACCTGTAAAGGTTTACATGAAATAAATATTTTTGACTTTAACTTTGAGTTAATATTCAAATAATTTAGTAGTAATATAAGGCCGCATCCCTTACGGGGTAGGTAATGATAATCGAGCTCCATATGTTTCTATCTGTATGTATGGTACATTTTCCTTTTGTGTCGTCTACAGTCTTTAACTATTTTTGCATATATATATAATTGTAGCTTCCAATTTTTTATCAGAAATGTATTTTTTGACGTATACTGAAAATTTTTAATTTGAGCAATCATCTCGTGACACCCATAGTATAGGGAATCCTAGTTTAGGTCTTCAGAGCCAATTTGTGGTTATATCTTAGCCTCATCTCTTAAAATGATGTCATTAATTAATTGCATGTTACCTTATTGTGCAATTATTGTGTTTATTTATTTATACATGCACGATGATTTCGACACCGAAAATGCACCGGCTTTAATTCTAATTTTATCACAATACCTTTAAATACTATATTTTAAATAAATAATAAATTCATTTCCCGCAGACACATTTTTCATTTTTTTTTTATTTACCATTCTTTCATATCCAAACCAACTAGCGTTCCTTATTTTCATACCTTTACTTTTTACAGTCGCACACATTATGTCATTGCCGATTCGGCCTGTTATTTTTCACTTATTAACACCGCATATTCTTTGGAATGATTGTATTATATCCTACATTATAGTCAAATTAACTGCCAGCACTAGGTTGCGCGCTTTAGGCGTTGTATACGGAGGTCGTGGGTTCGATTCCCACCCATGACAAAATTATATTAGTATGATTTTCTGTACCGTTTGTCATGGTCTGGGTGTTTATAAAATGTAATATTATTTCTACTGAATTAAGGTTGGTTTCATCTTTATGAAAAATAATTATCACGGGTACCATACGGCTCCCGAGACCGTCTATACGGCCTACTCAGGGTATCCAGGGTTGCGTTTTATTTTGACCGCGTCGTAGCCGATGGTATTCTGAGTCTACACCGAACAAGTAGCCAGCTCATCTCGATGTGTCGATAGACTAAATACCCCTTCTATAAACAGTATAATGTAATGTAATTGAATAATGGAACTGGAACCGACAGCTTAACGTGCTCTACACTTGCACTATATTTTTACTTATGAGATATTTGAGAACGTTTCACATATTTAATTATTTTTTATATTATATAATAATTTAAAAAAATATTCAATTTACAATAAAATACAACATAAGTATGGTATTTATACGTTTTATATTACATTAATTATTTCAAAAGCCTTTGAAAATTATAACATAACCGCAAAATTCTAAATTGAATTTCAATTAGTTATCAATTTGATATGAACTGAACTAACGATATTGTCAAAGCCCAATTTATAAAACCCAAACCATCCATCAAATAATTGTGGGTCGCTCTCAAATATCTAGCCCAATATATTTCGGGAAATTTCTAATTCCAAGAAAATAGGAAAATTGTTCTATTAATTGAATGTCAAACGTTTGGATAATGTTGAAAGGAAGTTTACATCTAAATTATAACGTTCAAGTAATTATAGGAATTTCGACAGATTTATTCAATAAAATTTTGTGTGAATTTTCAAATCAAATTAGGTTTTATATAAAAAATAAAAGTATCGATAACATAAAATGCGATCAAGTAAGCTGTGTGCTAATGCTGTTCATGCGCTTACTGTTCTGTACAAAAGGGTGAAAAGTTTTATTTTAGAAACAAATATGTTACACTATTTAATAGTGTAGGTATATATAATATTTAGCTTCAAATGTTGAATACTATTGATTATTTTTCCGACCCAAATATCGACCAATAGAATTGCACCATTCGACGTCACGTGGTACAACCTACATGGTATTATACTGATAATTTTTTTTGAATATTTTCTCTGGTAGTTGCTATATATAAAAAACAAAACATAATCCAGGTGCAATTCTATTGGCCGACATTTGGGACGGAAAAATAATCCCCCGAATACCACACGAGCTTCAAAATTATCTGGCATTTCCCTCAAGGTTCCCTGCAAACAAATAAAGTCGTCAAGTTTTTCAGGAAAAATCAATCGCGCTTCGCGCTCGTCGCGCTTCGCGCTCGTGATTTTTTAACCTGAAAAACTTGACTCCTTCATTTGTTTGCAACGAACCTATCGGAAAATACCCGATAATTTTGAAGCTCTTGTGGTATTATAAGTGAATATTATTTTTTGGCGCATAAAACGCTTAAAAAATACTAAACCTGAAATTCAGAAAAACAAATGTTGGGTTCAATACAATTGTTTTGAATTTCAACTTTATATCGCAAATAATCAATAAGATGTTTTTCCTTCTAAAATAAAATTTTCCTCCTATCCTAGAAGCATTTTTTTTAATATTTTTATATATACGATGCTCAGATACCTAGAAGACACTATCTACTACTACTATTCTGCTACTGACATTTTAGTCCAAAAAACTATACATAAGTAGATTGCTTTCTTTATAAACTTAAAAACAGCGAAACGCAACAATTAAAAAAAACCTTTGTAAGATCCATACTACCTAATACAGAGTCTTAAACCTAGACTAGAATTATAAAAGAAATAAAAAATACATACAAAAAAATATTCAGAACTCACCTTCCTTTGTCGTATTCTTTATTTATACAAAGTGACGCAACAAAGTTCTCACAGATTGTGCTTCACTAAAAATATTTCACCTAAAATTCTTAGAATCAAATCAGTGTCGGGATTATCTGGGATTTATCCGAGCTTATTGTAATAAAGTAAAGCTTCAGTAAACTTTTCAAGATAATATTGAGATAACTTGCTATTACAAAAATATGAAAAGAAAACATAAGGCAGACAAAATGGCTAAAATAAAACACTGATTAAATCTGCTTTTTAATCTTTTTTTAAAGGAGGATAATAAAGTTACGCTATGAAGGTAAGAATATAATAGAATTGATAAAGGTTTTAATGTAAAAATGCATTTAAATCATCTGACAGTACATACATACCGCTAGGTACCCTAATACCGCATAGGCGTCTTAAGTTATATTATATTTCACAATAAATAAATATCATCACGGGTGCCTTACGGTGCGCGTGCCCGAAACCGCCTAGACGGACTCAGCGTACCCAGCGGAGGAGTTTCTTATCCCACCAAGTTGTAGCTCATGGTATGTGTCTACACTAAACAAGTAGCTAGCTCGTCGCGATATTTTGATAGAGTAAATAAACAGTTTCACAAGTTGGTATAGTGAAACTAGGACCGACAGTTTAACGTGCTTTCAGAGGCACTATAGTGGTGTTGTTAAACAAATGTACATACATTTTTTGATTAAACGCATTGGTACCTACACACCGGGGTTTGAACCAGGCACTAAGTGTTTTTAACCACGTAGGTATATTATATAAAAAATATGCTAATTAATACATTAAAAATTTAAAAGTAAAAATATACTAATAAAATAATTATAGATAATTTGTTGGTAATATAACAAAAACTGTATATAAACAACAGCACCATCCAAATTTTCTACGGTTGACTCTGCACAGACATTTTAGACATAGATGCCTTTTTTATATATTTTTTCTTTTTAATTACAATAAGTAATTTTCTAAATATATTTATCATAAAGGTTAACTGTTACATGATGCCTAAAGTATTAAGTAAACCTTTGTATATAATTTCTAGTTACTATAAAACAAAGTGTTTATATAAATGGTTTTTTATATAGATGACTATATAATAACTATATAAATGATCAATTTGCCTAACTAAACACTACATAACTATAACACAAATGCCCTGACCAAAGATCATGCCTTGAAGATCATCAATGATCACACTTGATTGCCAGTTGCTAAGGTAATTTGCTATCCATTCTATGCCAGTTGACGAACACGCCTTACTAGACACTTTATTCTTTTGACTTAAGACTCAAAATACACCATAACATTTTCTGACAACTTAGAACTTTAGTGCAATGCATTGAGCTAGTGACTGCCACAGAAAACTGATTGAAACTGCTAGAAAGACCTATATGGGCAACAAAACGTCATGCGAATTTCTACGATATACATGTAAAATGGATTATTATTACAATAGGTTTGCTAAAAAGCGGAAACTACTTATGCATACAGGATAGGACAGGAGTTCTGAAGGTTGTGGAAAATAGAATGCCGAAAATCGAGCTGAATAACATGCCGATGATGATGATGTTTACTTCTATGGTTTTTTATGAGAGCTCGATGTATTACCTCACATCTACATGTTGGTAAAAGGTTTGTAACTTCAAGAACAAATAAAACCAATAATAACTAGCTATGTAATATATATTACATATATTATATTCTATTTACGATTCCTTTAAGGCTCTTGGTTACAAAATAAAGGAAATACTTAATAATCTTATTTTTATTTTGTTGCGGTTTGATTGCTTTGCACGTGTAGTACTGTATCAGAAAGGAGAAGTAGGAATGTAATTAAAAACTTATTCAGAGCACGGTAAAATAAAGGCGATAAAATATGCTCAACGAAATGCTGTGTCAGAAAGGAGAAGTAGGAATGCCATGAAAAACTTATTCAGAGCACGGTCCATGACACAGGCGATAAAAAATGCTCAACGACACTTCATCACTTAGAAGCTGCAGTAGATTTAGAGTGTTAATGAGCTCTTTGTTCTCAATAATTGCATGCTTCTGCAGACAATCAAGAGCTTGGCCGAGTATTTGGCCGATTTATCACAAAAATGCGAAGAGTAATTCACACATGGCCCAATTGATTAAATTTATTGTCTTCATTAGAAGTAGGTAAATAGTAACTTTTTTTGTATCCTTTAAAATATTTTACTTATCTAGGATATGCACTGGTAGATTAGCAAAAAAAAAATAGGACATACTTGATTTGTAGATAATTATATTTATATATATATATAGGGCATTTCACATAATATATTGGGCTATAAATTAAGCTCTTATATTGTACCAGCGATACTAATATATACCTATATTTAATTACCAACCGATCAAAGCAAAATGTACCGAAACGTTGTTTGTCATAAATGGGAATCGAAGCTACGACCCAGTGGTCAAAAACATTCAGCATATCTACTAATAGAATTGAGATCTGTGGTGGATGCCTTGTGGTGGACAGTGTCGGCAATTAGATGCATGTTCTGGTCTCCTGTGGTTTCCACTGTGTCATGGAGTAGATTGCAGGGCGAGTCCAGCAACTTGTAATCTTACTAGGTACTATACTGTGACTAGATCATTTGATTAAGTTCTAATGGTAGTATTTATAATATCTCAAATTATATTATCTAAAAACTGTAGGTACTATTGTCTTTTACTGCCTAAAAAAGAAGTCAAATACATATTGGTATTCTCTAATTAGCAAGCTATGTATATATTTATTTAAAATTCTATATTGCACTAAAGGTTTGTACAAAGGCGAGCTTAATGCCTTAGGCATTATCTACCAGCTAACCGTTGTATGTATTTTGTTTGTTACATCGAACATTTCAGCATTTTAATTAATAAAATGTCATTATAGGTACCACCTAGACGGCCTCAGGGTACCCAGCAGAGGGTTTTTTTAAATCCCACCTTGTCGTAGCCGATGGTATGTGTCCGATGGTACACCGAAAAAGCGGCTAACTCATCGCGATGTTTGGATAGACTCAATAACCTATCTTAGGTATACAGTTTCACAAGTTGGTATAGTGAGGGGTGACTAGAACCTGGTTGGCTCAATGGTTGAGTACCTTGCCGCGAAAGTGAGGATTGTGGGTTCGAGTTTTGCCTACCGGGATTTTTCTGTTGCATTTTATCTTTAAACATTTCAATATGAGTAATAATATATAGGACATATTGTTTTAGTCACAAACTATAGGTAGGTATTAGTTAGACCTTACGTCATTGACGACACTAACTCAATGACGAATAAAATTATCGTACCTTAGTAAATAATATTTAATAAAATATTTATTATGTATGTATCATCACGGGTGCCTTACTACGCCCGAGACCGCCTAAACAGCCCCAGGGTACCCAGCGGAGGGGTTTTAATCCCACCTACACCGAACAAGTGGCTAGCTCGTCGCGATGTTTTGAATAGACTCAATAACCCATATATAAACAGTTTCAGAAGTTGGTATATTGAAACCGGGACCGACAGCTTAACGTGCTCTCTGAGGCAATATAGTGGTGTTGTCAAACAAAAACTTAAAAGTCATTAACTCTATTCTATCGTATTACAGGTGCTTTTGACTTGAACGTTTTTATTATTTCATGTCGTGTTCATTATAGGTACATAAAGGGTTTCGTTATTTTGACAATCTAGGGTTACCTTGAAAAGAAAAAGGATATGGCCACAGCACACTCAGTTAGGGATGGCAACACTAAATAGGCCTATTGGCATGGAGGCGGAAGTCTATGCCCGGACACAGGCATAGACTTTCGCCTGTGTTGCAGTTTGTAAAAAAGTACTGCGATGACTTTTGAAAACAGTCTGAGGGAGGTGGACGTGCAAAGGTATCTGCAATACCTTTTTCCATGTGAGTTTAATTTAAATATCTAGCATTGTTAAGATGACGTAAAGATAAGTAATAAAATAGTTATATTTTGATGCGAGACATGGGACGGCTGTGAGAGGAGTAGGGATAGGTCACCTTGATAATGATTTCAGGTACAAGTGACTTTTAATGAAAAGCAGTTTAAATAGTGTTTATTCTAGCGTACGGTATCGGATTTTGATTAATGGGTGACGCGATATTATTATATTAAATTATTTATATATCGCTAAGTATGAATATCTTAGTATATATATATTATTTGACAGCCTCCGTAGATTAGTGGTTGCGCCTTTGGCGTTGTATCCGGAGGTCGTGGGTTCGATTCCCACCCATGGCAAAAAAATATTAGTACGTTTTTTCTGTACAGTTTGTCATGGTCTGGGTGTTTATAAAATATAATATGTATTATATCGTTGCTTCTGGTACACATAGTACAAGCCTAGAGCTTAGTTTGTGACCAGAGCAATATGTGTAATTTATCCTACATATTATTATTATAAATATATCATATCTTCTTTATATTTAAATTCATGGAAAGTCAGGGTTACGAGGTACTTAATGTACCAGATACGGCTTGTACTATGTGTACCAGAAACAACGATATAATACATATTATATTTTATAAAAACCCAGACCATGACAAATTGTACAGAAAAAACGTACTAATATTTTATTTGGCATGCGTGGGAATTGAACCCACGACCTCCGGATACAACGTCAAAGGCGCAACTACCAGTTTATGGAGACGGTCAAATCATACATATATAATCATTATATTTTATGAACACCCAGCCAAAGCTTTGGAACACATACTAATATAATTTTTCATGAATAGGATACGAACCCACGACCTCCGGATACAACTCTAACGACGAAACCACTAGATCATAGTGGCGTTATTTTTATTATTTTCATTTTATTTTTTTTACATTCTCAAAAATTTAATGACTATTACACCGTCCGTGTCATTAAAGCGTTCCCATCATCATTAAACGAAATACAGCTAAAAACTTGAGAATCATCTTTCATCTGGACGTTTGGCGCACACTACAAACCAGTTCTAAACATTCAACATTGATCACTCCATATTCTATCATTCACTTAAACACACCTATATATTCAATCACCTATAGACTTTTTCACTCACTCACACACTTACTTACCAAAAAAAAAAAAACATTCTGTTTTTTTTATTTTTTTTATATACTTATATGTCATAATGTAGGTAACCATGATTATTTTGTAAATATTGTTGCCTGAAGACGCCCTAATAAGGCGAAATATAGCAAAAGTATTATTATTATATTGTGTTTTATTTATGTATCTTATTGAACGACCTATGAAAAATAATAAAACAGCTACTGCAAATGAAAATATATAATTTAAATGTTAGTTTTTTAATAATTTATTTTTTGATGTAATAAAAAAAATTGCACCAAGTATAATATCAGTATATAACAGTTTCAGAACATAGGTCGCATCGCTAATACACTTTAATGGCCTCACGGCGGTCCCAAGAAGATCCTGAGTTATGGCGTGTACTCCAAGCGCCTGCGGAAAGCCTAATTTGTTGGCTATTCTTTCAATTTATGCGATTGTACTTCCGGAAACCAGATTGTCTTCGTAACAGTTTTGTCTCTATCGTCGAGTATTACTTACGTTATATATTACCGTCTCTTATACTAATAAGAAGGAATATATTAATAAAATTTGTTTCTTTCAAAATAAATTGCATAATATTGAATAATAATTTTCTTGTTTTCTTTCTTGTTAGGGTTCTGTATGTTAAAAAAAAAAAAAATCTTATGGGATCATTCAATCCGTCTGTCTGTCTGTCTAGATATCTCGACTACTAGTTTGAGGTAGAAAATATTTATGTATGAAATAAATTATTAGCTTAGCAACCATTTGATATAAAAAGTTATATTTTGAAATATGTGCATAGGTATACAATATGTTAATATTCTACTATATATGATCTTCACACTATCATATTTTATTATTTTATTTGATGAAAACAAGGCCGAACCTGGGATAGGTGACCGCTTTATACAACGAGGTTATACTCCTTAAACACCGCAACAAGCTCGCCACTTGTCAGGTGTTGCCTCCGAATACCCTCGGCGAAATGAGGTCAGGTTAATCCCTCCGCTGGGTACCTTGAGGCCGTTTAAACGGTTCTCGGGAGCTAAAAAGGGGCCTGTGATGGTATTTATTTATTTATTAAGTTATTTACAAACATCATTTTTATTACATAACTTAAAAACCAATAAACCTTAAATACCTTTAAAAAATCTTAACATGAAACATCTCAAATGGTTACTGAGGTAATCATTTATTTCTGGAACCAAACTTTTACCCCTGTTTCGCCATTTAATTTCATTTAATATACGGAACCAGAAGTATGGGAGCAGCATTCGCACGGACTACTTATTTACTTTTTTCCCTTAGTAAGATTTTGAATTCTTCAATTAATTGTTAATGTGATTTTTATTTATATTTCATTTATTTATTTTTCTATGCCTATATACTATATAACAGTATAGTATAATTTTATATTCTGGAGGTGGATTTCGTCAAATGACCTAGTCATGTTTTGATGTTAGTTTGTGGGTTCACAGGTTTTCAAGAGCCTACAACATCGATGTCTTATCGAACTGGTACTCTCCTTTCAGGGTGCGGTTACGAAACAGGTTATTTGACAATAAAGCATTTAAATAACATTATTGATCGACCCCATTCCTGGAATTGGTAGGTCTGCTTAACACCAGGTAGATATAAAATTGTATGCCGTGCTCCAATAAAATACAATAAAAAGAAATTACGGCTGAACTCTATGAAATAGCGCGTCTATAATGCTTTGTAAGTAGCGATTGTATCGGGAACATTGCAGTTAGATGATAATTACAACAGTAGGGAGATTATGCCCATACAGATGCAAAAACCGTCAAGTGACCTAGTCATGTTTCGGTTTTAGTCTGACGGTTTACCGGTTTTTAGGAGACTGCATCGATTTATTGTCGAGGTGGTAGTCTCCTTTTAGGGTGCGGTTACGAAATGGGTAGTTGAATAGACAATAAGGCAGCGAGTATATTAAAATATACTCGTAATGCAATTCGTCATTGCCCCCCATTTCGTAATGCCGATTTAGCCGGCATAAGAAGCGATTAATATTGTTTAAGGACAATAATTGATTGACCCTATTCATGGACTCTGTAGGTCTGCTCACTACCAGGTAGATACATAGTCACATGTCGTGCTCCAATAAAAAAAATGATGCAATTTTCTAACCTTTTTTTAAAGCCGCCAGGCTTGAACTATATCATAATGACATCAAAACGATTGGCGTGCGAGCGAAATTAGGACGCTTTATCACCCTGCAGTTCTACGACCCATAGAAGTCTCCGACAGTTGCTGGTACTCGTAAGTTTGTATACTGAAATTTTTTTACGGGTTTAACCATATTTCTACGCGATTGACCGTCAGTGACCGAGGTGCGAATATCAAAAAGCCTTAAAATTAAAAACACCTTTCACAAAAGTCTAACAAAATATACCTATTTTCCTTTTAAAATTATAAACCAAACTGCATTAACTGGATTAACAGCTAGGTTAACAAAATCCACTTATCTTCATTTCAGGGAAAAACACACTGTGTTATACAAAAAAAGAAAACAGTAGATTTAAATATATTTTGTCTTTTTTAGACAACAAAGCTTCAGTTTTGTTAATTGCATTTCGTCAACAGAGGGCTCCGCGCTGTGTGTTTCTATGAACAATTCACAAATTGAAAAAATGAGGAAGTATAATTTTAGCTGAAGTTAACTATAATTAATTAAGAACATCTTCTAGTATTTTTTTTAATGATCATAATAAGTTTATACGAATAAATCCGCCTTTTTGTCATGGTCTGAACCGGGAAACCTCGAGGATGCGGGCTCCATTTGCCGCGACTTTAAAACCTAGTGAAGGAATCCCTAGAGAGCCAAGGTTGATCTTACTCTTGGCCTTCTCGAGTACCTTCACAAATCTAACTCCTCGTTCCGCCGCTCCTGGCTGTAGAGCTAGGGAAACCGCGGCGGTTCCGATATTTTTCGCGTCTACTTTTAGATAAAAACTTTATCGTCATCGTCATTTTAAATTTGATTTATTTTCAGGTACCTACTTACATCTTTTATGATTAATAATATGAATGCTTATATTTTTAAAAACTAGATTAAAAGATCTTTATTAAAATTTATTTTTTGGAGATAAGTTATGGGTTTAAAATTTTAATCCGTTATGAAAAAAGTATATACTTCGTAATTAGACTCTTATTATTAATTTCACTATTAAATAGTAGTGAATATTTAAAAAAGAAATCTTCATCATTGATTTATACAAAAAATAGCCGAGAGCACACGCCGTGCTTCAAACGAAAAAATATAACTAATTTAATTTACCTACGAGCACATTTTTGATATGGATTTTAAATCATTTATTAATAAAAAAATGTACTAAATAATCAATTACGTAATTGTTTAAAATAATTATAACAGTAAAAAATATTCTTGTAAAAGTTCCGAGAACACTAGCTGCATTTCTCCATGTTGCACTGCTATAGCCATTTTTAATAATTATTAGACTGACTATCTCCATAAATTTGTACCAATAGTTTCTTAATAACAAAAGTTTTGATTCTAAACGACCAAGCGCCTAATGTTTCTATTGCGAAAGGAAGGAATATATAATGATTTTTTACACTTGAATAATTATTGTGCGTTTTCGGCAGCAGGGCCTGGACAAATACTTGTAGAGTCAATATGTGTTACAACTAAAGTATCGACACATGTCGCATCCCAGACCAAAGACATGCTATTAGACCAAGGTATTAACGTTATACCATCTGAACGTTTTCCATTATTCCTAATTAGACCTGGAAGCGCTAGGATAGATGGAATGTTAGCCGTCGTTAGAGCTCGTTTTATTATGTCGTTGAGAATAGAATATTTAGGAATACAACCTATGTTTTTTGAATAGCTGGGACCATGACGGCCTTTCTGTCAATAAACGTGCTACAAATGCAGTTATGAAGAAAACAATAGCTTAAACTACATAGACAAAGAAAAACTGATATTCTTAAAATGTACTTAAATTAAAATACTTAATTTAAAATACTTTTCAATGTGAAAATTATAACTTTGTCAATTAAACTGGTTTTAAGGGGATAGGGCCATGTCGGTGAAGCTCTCATAAAAAATGTGAGTTTGGAAGTAGAGAAACAATATTAATGTAAGGCAACATTTGGGCAACAAAACAACTTGAGAAAACAGGCCAGTTAAGTGGGTAAAAGATATTTTCAGAAATTCTCCTTTAGTTGAATAATTAAATTTTATGATTTCTGATGATAGAGGGGCATTGAAAGTTATTATTGTCAATTTTGAGACAAGATAGAATAGCTTGGAATTGTTAAAAGACAGAATGATTAAAACTTGAACAAAAGTAAATCTCACATATAGAAGGATTTAGCTTGTAAATAAATTAAGTATAAAGATTATATTTTTAAAGTTATTTCAATACTATTCAATCGTAAAATTTAAAGAAATGAATAAAAATAATGTAAATACCACAAAGTATTTTTTTTTGATATAGGCTTAAATTTTTAAACCCAACATTTATCGGAAAAATCCTATAATATAATATTATTATAGTTTTTATAAATATAAACATTATATCACTTATCATAAAATATATTATTATGTACCTATACCCAAAAATAAATCAAATTTGAAATGGAGCGCAGCGACGATGTCCTTACCTAAAAGTAGACGTAAAATTATTGGCGGATTTAAAATATAGGAGTGTACAAACCTATTAAAATCGCTAACAGAAGTATTTTTTTTTTACTATTGTTTTTTTAATAATTTAATAACACTCTTATTTAATAGGTTGTTCTTCATAAATTAGCTATGAGCAAATTTAATAATAAAACTATATATAACTCCTTATATTAGACCTTGGACTTAAAAACACTTAGGTCCCTGGTTCGAATCCCGGTGTGTACCAATGAGTTTTTAATCTAAAAATTTATGTACATTTGTTTGACAACACCACTATAGTGCCTCGGAGAGCACGTTAAGCTGTCGGTCCCGGTTTCACTATACCAACTTGTGAAACTGTTTATAGATGGGTTATTGAGTCTATTCAAAACATCGCGACGAGCTAGCCCCTTGTTCGGTGTAGACTCATACCATCGGCTACGACGAGGTGGGATTAAAAACCCCTCCGCTGGGTACCCTGGGGCCGTCTAGGCGGTCTCGGGCGCCATAAGGCACCCGTGATGATATATATATATATATATATATAACTCCAGTTTACGATCGAAAACTTTGATAATACTTTCCTATTTTAGGTGTAATTTCTAAAAAGCCGCGACAATATTGATCGCTACCATTTTGCCGGCTAAATGATGCCATTACGAAATACGCGGCGACAAAGACGAATATGATTACGAGTATAGGTATTTTAATATACTTGCTGCCTTATCGTCAATTCAACCACCCATTTCGTAACACTGAAAGGAGACTACCACCTCGACAAGATGCAGTAATCTCCTGAAAACCGGTAAACCCAGAGATTAAAACCGAAACATGACTATGTCATTCGAAGGTTTTTGCATGTGTATGGGCGGTCGCGGTGGTAAGAAGACCGGCCTAACAAAATTATAGAGACCTTATTCCTCCCACCTAAAGCTATAATGGCGGCTTCCCCTTTATTTTAAGTTTAATTCTTGATTTCGACACACACGCGTATGGCTTTAGCTACGTTTTGTTTTCATAATTAAATTTTTGCTTTTAAAAAGCTGCCTCTTTTCCGCAGAATGTATGAGCTTCCAATTTTATTGTTAGTAGAATAAATGAGCACAGCGCTCATGCAAACTTTCAGCTTTTTGAACTTGGAATACAATAGCTAAAGGAATGCTACAAAAACCATTTGTTGCTATAAATTTTGCTATTAGCATTAATTAGTTCTATAACATTTAACTAATTGTAAAAAAGTGTCATATTTTTTTTATAGGAGCACAGCATATAACCTTGTTTCTACATAATGTTAAGCAGAGCTACAAAGTTCATTAATAGGATCGATCAATTAATTGTTGCTTAACAATATTGATCGCTCCCACTATGCTGGCTAAACGATGCGGTTACGAAATAGCAACATGGACGTATTTGCATTACGAGTCTATTTTAATAATATCCTCGTTGATTTTTATCGTCAAATCAACCGCCCGTTTCGTAGCCGTACTCTGAAAGGAGACGACCACAATAAATAGATGCAGTAGTATTCTGAAAACCAGTAAACCCAAAGACTAAAAGGTTTGACGAGCTATTTAACGAGCCTGTTACCAGGCTTTTAACATCAGAGCCTTAATACATAACGTGATAGCTACCGGTTAAAGGAATGTTACAAAGACCAATTGCTGCTACGACTTTTTTTGCTACGAGTATTGGTAATATTTTGCTACGAGTATTGGTAATATTTTGCTACGAGTATTGGTAATATTTTGCTACGAGTATTGGTAATATTTTGCTACGAGGTTTTGTAATATTTTGCTACGGGTATTGGTAATATTTTGCTACGAGTATTGGTAATATTTTGTTACGAGTATTGGTAATATTTTAAGGCCTTCTGACACAGGTATTGTTTACCTACTAGAAGGCCTTAAGCACTTTTTAAAATTTGTAACCTATTGAAATGAAATAAATGATTTATTTATTATTATTATTTATTTGTAACATTTAGTGTATTATATAAATGACTTGTATTTGTACGCAATTTGTAGGTATATTATTATAATACATTAAATTGGTTTTATACTAGATAAAAAAAATCGATTGATATAAAACAACAGTTTCTAAACGCCTTTTTTTGTTTTGTACCTACTCTTTTGCACTTATATTACATTTTTTTTTACTTATATCCTTTTGAATATATTATGGGGCTCGTTAAGATGCAAAATTCATCAGTAAATCAGACCAGTAGTTTTTGAGGTATTTCGGACCCGAGCCTCACCATAAAGGCTATTTTTTTAAATAACAATATCGAACCTATACTGTATGTATTTTGTCACGGTGATAAAAATTTTAATTTGCGTTCTATGATGAGAATAATGAAACACGTATTTTTTCCTTTTAGTGTCGCCTATACAAAACATAAAGATAAAAAACTTAAAGTACAAAAAATATCTACAGATCACGATAACTTTTATACTAAACTCACGAATTAAAGGCCTATCACTTGTCTAATTGTGTTTTACTTGTTATACATGAAGACTTATTATATTTATAGGAGTAATTTTAAGCTTATAGATGTTTGTTCATATAATAATTAATTTTTCGGACTTTATTTTTGAAGAAAAAAATACTTACCTACCTTTATTATTTAAAAAATGGCTTGTAAAGTGATACTGGAGGCATCAAAAAAAAATCATTGTTAAAAAAACATCCAGTATAATGATAATAACTAAGACTACGGCCCTGTGATTCAGTAGTTGAGTTTAAACTTAGCAGAAAGCTAAGCACAAGCTTATTCTAGATTTTGTATGCAAAACAGTTAAATAGACTAAAATACAATTGTATTTAACACTTCATTGTCAACATTTTACAACCTACGTTGTTGATAAAATCAGCTTCTAACTTTGCCATCGTTATTGTCACTAGTCACAAGGATCTCTTTATATCTATACTAATATAATCGAGGAATGCTTTAGGCTACATAACATCACGCTATGACAAATTCGAGCGGAGCATCAATGAAACATGTTGCAGAAATGGGGATTTTTTTTTTCATTTGAGAGCTTCTGTTGCGTGCTTTGCGTAAATAGTTAAGCAGACGAAGTTGCGCGGTGATATATATATATATATATTGTATATATTTCTATGGTATTAACAATTATATGTCTAATGCAATATTTACTTTTTTAAGTCCAGGACCACTTAAGCAAGGTAAGTCTGCATTATCCTAACAATAAATATCATTAAAAATATAGTAAAAAAAGTTGTTAGTTATATAAACTGAGTTAATTAAGTACATGTATTTATATGTTATAAAACAAAAATAGAACCAAAAATTCTCACATAAAATAGTTATATAACTAACAAATTATATAATGACTTTTATATTTATATACTTAATGCAGTAAACAGTTATAGTTGGTGAATGAAGAAACTCCCTAAATGATACAGTAAACTCCTTAACTGCTACAAATAAAAAAAAACTAAAGATGAAGTTTAAGTAACAAATTATAACAATAACGACTGATAACAACTGAACAATAACGAGACAAACAAAACTCAGTAAGTAATTAAAAAAAAAAAAAAAACTTATGTGTAAAATTTACGTACCTCTATAGGGTTAAGCTTTCCTTCTGTTAGCTTGGAACCATGTATTAGTTTGTGCGCAGTCGCAGATGCTAATTGGTTAAGCCAATTTGTCTCCGTCCAAAGATAACTACGAAACATCGTCCTTTGCTCTGGGTCCATTGTACCACTACTATAATTTTAAATATGTAATTTAAAAAAAAAAGTCTAAGGGCAACCGAATCCTCATTTAAAGCTTTGATATAATAAAATTATTGGAAACAAAAAATAAATTGATGTGATAAGACCGGTAACTTATTGAGTCCTTGAAGAACAATTTATTTAAAGTTACTTTGTCTCTTTTTTTATAAAAATAATGCGAAAAATAACAATTTTAAAGGGCTCAATAAGTTTTTATGAATAGGGCCATAAGTCTACACCGAACACGTCAATGGCTCGTCATAGTGTTTTGTATATAAACTTTGGGTTTAATAAACCATATAAACAATTTTACAATTTGGTATAGTGAAACTGGGACCTGTGATATATATTAGTGGTATTTCTAAAATACAACATATATTTTTTAAACATAAAACTCATTGCAAGCCCTTGACTAAGCAATTTGGCCACCTCGTTTAAATAAAATATAATATTATCTACATAAATATAATAATTCAAAAATACATATTTTTTCATTAACATACATTCAATAAACAAAAATACGGTTCAATAAACAAAAATAATAATAGTAACTATAAATTAATTAATAAATGACGTGTGTTCTCTCTAGACTTTTCTAAATTCACGTATCACGGAAGACAATGGAACCGTGCCCACAGTTAGCTAAATGATAATTTTCTCCTCGAATCTAAGTTCCAGGAGTGTCGCTGAAACATCCGTCTGAATGGTTTGCTTCGAGCGTCTTCTCTAATGGCGCCCATATTATATCTCTGCTCCTCCGCCCAATTATTCAACTGAAATAGAATTGTCGGAATTTCATATTAAATTTATATTTACTTTATGATATTTGTGTAATAATATAGCGTAAGGAGTAAAAATAAAACCAAGGCCAACAACAATTTTATTAATATCTTTGTTTTTTTTTTACAATTGTTTAAATTAATAAATAAGACCGCCTCCGTAAACTAGTGGTTGCGCCTTTGTGCGTTGTATCCGGAGGTCGTGGGTTCGATTCCCACCCATGGCAAAAAAGTGTTAGTGCGTTTTTCTGTACAGTTTGTCATGGTCTGGGTGTTTTAAAATATATGTATTATATCATTGACTTCGGTACACATAGTACAAGCCTAGAACTTAGTTTGTGACCAGAGCAATATATGTACATATAAAATAAAAATAAAAAATGCGAAATATTTGCCTTTGGGCAAAGCAGGCGTAGTTTTCCTGTAAATAATAACGACAATTCATTTTCTCGCAAGGTTTTTTTTTGTGACAGACCTACTCATTACCTCTATAGCCAATGTTACAAATTCATAATCTGAAGTTCAGGTATAACTGCAATACCGTGAGATTTTATTAAACATTTTTTTTTATTGGAGCATGTGACTTTGTATCCTGATGATAAGCAGTCCTACAAATGATAAGTCCATGAATGGGGTCGATCAATACATTGTTGTTTAACAATATTAATCGCTCCCTCTATGCCGGCTAAATTATGCAGTTATAAAACGGGCGGAGACAATTTGCATTATCCAACCGCACCCTGAAAGGTGAATACGACCTCGATAAGAAATCGATGCAGTAGTCTCTTGAACCCGGTAAACCTACAGACTAAAACCGGAACCCTGAGTACGGTTTTGTACAGTTTAAACTATAGGGGCCCACAAATATAAATGATTTATTTGTACTGTAGAGAAAGAAGAAACGATCTTATTGATGGATCCCTAGAGATTCAATTGAATAGTTTTTTTAAATAAAAATATTGTTTAAAAATTAGGGTTACTTTGATAATATATTATAATGTTAAAACCCCAAGTTGAAAACTTCACGATAAAGCACCCATTTTGCGTATTTTAAAAAGCAATGTTACATTTTCTAGCTTAGAACCTTTATGAAGCCTACCAGTCTTCAAATCTGTTTATCTCTAGTTAACAGTTTGTACTATCTATAAAAAAACAGTTCCTATATATTGACAAATTGCACGAAATATTGACCTTGTTTCGTGCAATTTGTCCTCTGCGCTCTTTTAAGTTAACATTTTATGTTATTATCAGTTAGTAATATAAAATTTTACAATACGATATATATAAACGTATGACATATTAAGTCGTACAAAAAAAAGTGGAATGCATTGCCTGCGTATGTCTTTCTTCTTACTTATAATACCGGGTTCTTCAAACGATGCGTGAACTTGCAACTTAAAAAGTCGACGTAGTAGACTCTACCAGCGACGCATCTGTCGATTATGGCATTGGTAGCGCCTATTCCTGGACTGCATAATCATCTTACCATCTCAGTTATTGCAGTCTCATGTCGTGATACTATTAAAAAAACATATAAAGTCCATGAATGCTGATCAATTATTTTTGATATAGTAACCTGTCAAATTTGATATTTGATATGTAGATACTGATTCCAGTAATTGGGACAACTTGTGATGTGTCTCTATACAGGGTGAATTTTTCAAGTGTGCCTTCAAAGCCAAATCCTAAACTACAAGGAATATCTAAAAATTCTCAAAGGAGTCACTGATTTTGATAAAAAGTAAAACTACATAATTAGATTTTTGAAAATTTTATTCTCCTAGCCGGGAATCGAACCGGTTGATTTTGAAAAAAAAACGTCATGATGTATGACTACACCATCAGTTAGTGTCGCTTATAAAAACTAATACTGCATAATTAGATTTTTGAAAAAAAAAAAACACCTAGCTGGGAATCGAACCGGTTGATTTTGAAAAAAAAACGTATAATACACCATCTGTTAGTGTCGCTTATAAAAACTAAAACTGCATAATTAGATTTTTGAAAAAAATATTCTCCTAACCGGTTCGATTCCCGGCTAGAAGATTTTTTTTTTTCAAAAATCGAATGATGCAGTTTTAGTTTTTATAAGCGACACTATCACCTGGTGCAATAATACAGCATTACTTTTTTTTTCAAAAACAATCGGTTCGATTCCCAGCTAGGAGAATTATTTTTTCAAAAATCTAATGATGCAGTTTTAGTTTTTATCAAAATCGGCCCGTGACTCCATTGAGCATTTTTCGATATTTCTTGTAGTTTAGGATTTCCTTGATTTGGGTGAATTTCATTTTACACTTGTAAAATTCAACCTTTTTTATATTTTGTATATATACGTTACTATTGGTGAACAGACACTTTTTATTTTTTATTTATTGGAAATAATTTAAAATAATTTATTTATTGGAGCACGGTATGTGACTTTGTATCTACCTGTTGGTAACCTGACCTACAAAGTCCATGAATAGGGTCGATCAATTCATTGTTGTTTAACCAGATTAATCGCTTCTACTATGGCGGCTAAATGATGCGGTTATTATACGAGATGGGGGCGACAAAGACTTGTTTATTCTATAATAAAGTCGTTGTTTCTTAAGATAAATTAAATCTTAAAATTTCCTTAAACATGTACATACATGTAGTAGGTAGGTATTATACCTACGATAAAATAATAATAAAACTAATAATATGAAAATATATAAACATAAATAAGCTTACCTAACACTTTTTATGAAATATACGATAAAATTCTGTACCTCCTTTTTGAATTCGGTGAAAAATAATAATATTTAAAACACATAGAGATGCCTGATATACATTGACAGTTATTGAGATGGATGCTGCAAGATCTCTAGAGAACTCGCGTGGATGATACATTCCCTCTTTCAGATCATACTTAATACAATGTATCTACATATATATATTTATATCTTTATTTTCTTCACATTGTGTTTACTCATAGTCTCAGAGGATTCCACGGTTCAGGCAATGAATGGGAAACATATACAGGTTTTTATTTTATTAGCGTTTATCGCAACTTATTTATTTTATCAATTTTTTATTAATTAAACCAATAAATTATACATGCCTAAAATGTTGTTAGGAATCGCATATTTAACATTTTAGTGTGTTAAATTAGCTACTCAATCGTTGCCAATACCTATGTTGACATCAGGTTTATAAAAATCAACAGGTAAATGAAAAAAAAAAAAAGTTTTAAGTAACTTTTAATACGCAACTTTGTTTTATATAGGTAGTAATACTATTTGTAGTAAATGAAATAGCTTAAAACTTGTTTTAATATGCTATACACAAACATCTGTGTCTGTATATTGAAACCTCCTGTATGTATATTAAAATACATTCACATTCTGTTTCTTATAACGGTGTGCGTTAGATTGTCAAAATAACTAAATCCGTTATTTTGACAATCTAACGATCACGCTATAAGAAACAGAATGTATACAATGTTTCCGCATGTATGCAATTTTTCCCCGTACAAAATTTTATAAAATCGGTTCAGGAGTTCAGACGTGAAACTTCCATAAACAAACAGGCAGGCTCCCTTTAGCTATACGATACGGATTATAGTAATTAGCTAAGAAATATTATTAAGACATTCCCATTTTTATAATACGAGTATATTTAAAACTATGATTAAAAACTAAGAATATATATATATATAAAATAATAATAAAGTTATTTGGATGAGCGCAGTGTTCCGAGGACACTCGCTGCATTCCTCCGTTGCACAGCGAGGCTGACCCTTTGAATAAAGTACTCCTTACTCAAAGGGTCACCCGTCACTAAACGGAGCTTATCACTAAGCTCCCGGGAGAATGCCAGAGCGTCTTCGGACCACGGCCCCATCGTTTCTATTGCAAATGGAATGAAATGATGGTTGATTATGATCTCCGCGTACTTATTGCGTTTAGACCGTGCGGCTGATTCTGCAGCAGCTCCTGATTGTTTGTGCGTGGTTGAAATGTGCGATGCACAGAGTGTGTCAACACATGTGGCATCCCAAACCAGTGCACGACCTTGTTTAAATGGAATCAATGACATCCCATCCGGACGTTTACCATCTGATCTAACTATCCCCGAGGGTTCGAGGATGCAGGAGATATTAGCAGATGTGATCGTCCTTGATAGGATATCATTGATCGCATAATGTCTAGGGATCCTGCCAGCACTTTTTTGGCAGCTTAGAGCATGGCGACCTAGTTCGTCTGCAATATCGCCACATATGCATATATGTTGACTGGAGACTTTGCAGCCCAGTCTTAAAGCTACTGCTATGCGGAGTGTGTTGACATCTAGCAGCGTGCCCGTATAAGGGGAAGGTATAGCACGCAACCAGGCACCAGCCTCACTCACACAAGATGCTCGTAGGCGAGCCTCTTCAATTATTGAAAATCTAGGTAAAGAATTATATATATTTTTTATAATAGGATGATCCCAATCTTTCTGTGAAGTGGGTGATATAGGAGGAAGGTCTTCAAATGAGAGACTTTTCCATAAGGCAAAAGCCTCCGGTTCTCGGTGGAATTGGTCAACGTTGCAAGATGTTTTGGATAATATAGAGGAACAGAGAGATTTTGTTGAATTAATGGAGCAGAGATAAGCAGGGACACTAAGATCTGATACTTTTCTCATCCCTAAGCCAGAAAATTTTACTGGCAGTGAAGCTTGAGTAAATTGATCATTATTGAGATTATTGTTTGTAATTGTTTCAAGCGTTATTTTTAAATGATTGTCTATGTCAGTTAATATACTAGAATTCCAACAGGGTGTGGTGCGCAGACTGTAAATAAACTTAGGAGCAGCATGGCAATTTTTTAAAAGGAAAAAGGCAATATGCGGTTAATGTCATTTAATCTACTTGTAGCTAATTTAAAATTTTCAAATTTTTCATTTAAAGCTTTAGGAATGCCAGAATCAGTGAGATACGTTCCAAGTAAATTAATGTTATTGTTATTTAAGATACGAATCCCAGGGGCAATGTTTTGAAATAATAAAATAACGACATCTCTAGGCTCGGAAGGAAAAAATAATTCGCATTTGGATGGATTAATTTCTAAGCCAAGGGCTTGTGAATCTGAAATAATTGATTGTAAATCTGACAGAACAGTGCTAGGGTCACCACCGATCGTACCATCATCTAAGTACCAGACGTTTAATTCAGATGATAGCTTGCTGATTAAAGGATGTATTGAAAGTGAAAATGCTGCGGGCCCCATTGGATCTCCTTGTTGACATCCTACTTTTGATTCAATTATTTTGTCGTTGAAAAATAAATAGGAAGGATTGTGATAACACTGATACATATATGTAAAAACATTGGGACATCTGATTTTTATTTCATTGAGCATGCAGTCTCTCTCTACGGAATTAAATGCATTTTTGTAGTCTATTTTTAAAATTATTTTTTGGGAATTTTGACTCGATTGAATAGATTGACGGGTGGCATGAACAGCGGCTTCACAACCATTTGGTACAGCAAATCCAACCTGAATAGGTTTAAAGTGAGAAATAAGGGAATCAGAAATATGTCTACACGCGATTTTTGATGCAATCCTTCTAAAAACATTACCAACTGCTATTGGCCGTAAACCACCTGTTTTTTTTTTCTAGGGCGCAAAGAGAAGCACCATATAAGAACTAGTAAAGTCGTCATTCAGACGACTTTACAAAGTCAGCATAAAGTTTGTCAAACCACATAAATGGTCTACCAACTTAGTTCCAGCTGCACCGGCTGAAAAAGATATTAGGTCTTTTAAAATCTGTGGCCTAAGACCATCGATACCGCCAGCGGAGCCACTTGGGAAACTTCGGATTGCAGTGATTATGTCATTCGTCGAGACCTTAATACAGTTGGTATCAGAATGTAATTGAGGAAATAATAACGGTCTCGATGGGGCAGGATGCTTAGCATGGAGAGATTCATATGTTGATTCAGTATTTGGAGCGAAAGAATCGTTAGAAAATAAAAGACGTACGGCACCACGTACATCGCCATCTGCAACCTTTGACTCAATGCGTTTGGAAATGTTATTGTTGCATTTTATTTGTTGATGCTTTGGTATATCAAATGTATTAAACTTGTTTATGTTTTCTTTTATAGTGGTTGTTAGTGAAATTTTTGAATCTTTATATTGAGGTATGCGAAGAGCAGTATATGAAAACAGAAATAAATTCTGCCAAGCCTGGATGGAATTTCTATCAATGCAGATAGCTATTAATTGGCAGAGTTTAGTAGCTGCCTGATGACGCGCTCCTTTTGGAATACGTTTGAGTACTTTACAATTTTGTCTATGGACCCTAATAAATTCTTCAAATGATATATTTGAATTGCCGCTAGAAGCTATATCAATTAAAGTATCGGTAGGAAGAGGAACTCCCTTGTGCATACGAAGGCCTCTCGATCCTTTCAAATTATTTTTGTGGCAAACGGGGCATTCTACATGACGAATAATATAAGGTTGAGATTGAGACTGAGTTTGGACGGCCTCAGCGTCAACACACTTCTGGCACAACCAATTGTCAATAGAAATTTCAATAATGTTAACTTTGGTACAGCCACTGTGCCACCAAATTCCGCAGCCGCTGCAGAGTACAGCCGGGGCATCTTGTGTTGTTCCAAGGACCAGGGAACCGCATAAGCACGCGGTGGACATGAAAATGAATATTGTGGTTTAAATAGGTAATATAACAAAAATATTATTAATAATAAGCTGCCCTACAAAAAATCAAAAAGAAACCTATTGATAACAATTACAAACTATAAAAATATAATAAACTACCTATAAAAAAAAATAAAGTTATAACATACAAATTAATAATTAATAAAAAGGACAGTATTTTTATTGTTGAACTTCTTGCGGCTTTTTGCTTAATAACTGGGCTTTAGAACTTGCAGCATCTGTTTTTATGTCGTAGTAATTAGTATTAGTGTATAAAACCTTTATAATTATATTTTGTATTGCCTTCCAATATGAGTCTCCAAGGATTATCTCCAACAATAATTTTCTTGTAAATGTTATAATTAATTTAGTTCTTTCAACATTGTTTTTATTGTAGAAATATCAATCAATCTATGCTCTTGTTGCTTATAAAATTATCTATAAAATATTATTTATATCAGGCATCAAACATTCACCCAAATTGTCTGTTTGAATATACAGGTCATGTATCTCTTAGACACCTTGTTCAAAGTTATACTTGATTTGTAAATTGTGTAATAAGAATAACACAAAATGTGTTAACTCTATATTACTTTCTCACTATGCCTACAAATATGACAAAGGTTTTACACACCAAAGCAGGGTTAACACTAAAGGTTCACACGACACCGACAAACGCAGATCTAGTCCTTTGTATCCATAGCAACAACTTGGTCCCTTTTCAACGAGAAGTGTCGCAAGTGTCACAAGATTTACTGACTATTTGCTTACAGATCTCACTTGCAGGAATTCTGTTTTCTCTCGTGCTAAAATCTAGACAAAGCTGGTTAGATTTATTGAGGTGGTGTTTTCATATAATAAAATAGGCGAGATATTATGGTTGCGTCTGTGGTATATCCAGAGTCGTGGGTTCGATTCTCACTCTTGGCAAATATTTAGTACGTTTTACAATACTTTCTGATCTGGGTATTTAATTTATTAAATATAAGTAATATATATGTATTAGTAGTATATAATATATATAATACTAATTGTTGTTTCTGGTACACACAGTAGATACAAGCTTAGAGTTAAAAATAAATAAATAAATACCATCACGGGTGCCAATTTGGCTCCCGAGAACCGTTTAAACGGCCTCAGGGTCCCAGCGGAGGGATTAACCCATCCTCATTTCGCCGATGGTATTCGGAGGCAACACCTAACAAGTGGCGAGCTTGTTGCGGTGTTTATGATGAAATAGCCTCGTTGTATAAAGCGGTCACCCATCCCAGACCGGTCTTGTTGCTTAGAGTTAGTTAGATTTAAATGGTAAAAAATACCCAGCGACATTTTAAAGACAGCGGAGCTTTATTTATTTTGTAGTATTTAATAAACAAATATCATAACAAGCATTGAAGATCGTATCGTAGTTAAATAATTCACAATAAATGGTTAAGGTATTGAGCTATTCTTTCCAATATCAGAACCGGTATGTTAGGGTGATTAAACAACCTAACAGCTTTTAACAACCTGATGTATGCCGCACACTTTAACTATTGGAAATGCTTCAAATATAAAAGAGTTACAAACGAAAATATAAGTTGACTGCAAATGCATTTACTTGGGTCTGCATAAGAGCACCAAGAAGCGGCATGACCGAGGCGAGAAGATAAGGCGTTTTCGTCGTAAATATTATTACAGTTTCATAACCGCTTCTTTGTTATTTATTTATTTATACATCTATTAGTTAAACGTTCATTTGATTTTTTTTTTTATGCTGAGTTTGGATTAGAAGCAAATATAATAGACGGCAGTAGCACACGGCGACAGAATCTGCAGTCCTGTTTGACTACTTTTTTTTAATGGAGCATGATATGTGACATTACATTCACCTGATGGTAAGTGGCAATGTAAAGTACAAGAATGTTCTCATGCAGAACAACGATGCTACATTTGGTTGAACACGCTATGTCTGCTTGAGGATTCAAGATACAAGATAACGCCTCACTTAAAGGACTCATGATTTAAAGGTAGAAGGGAAAACGCACGCAGGAAAGGCATTCCACTTTTTCATCGTACGACATATTATAAGAATCGTCAAACCGTTTAGTTCTGATGGGCTTGTCTTCCAAAGTATGAGTATGCATTTTGATGTGGGTGCGTGTGGAACGGAAACGAAAAAGAGGGAATTCGAAAAGTTCTTCAAATCAGTGTCCGTGAAGCGATAAACTACACTCAATGATGCAACCTCTCTTTTCGGCAAAGCCTCCAGATTTTTAGATATATGGCCATCTTTAATTATTCGAATAGTAAATTCTATTAGTAAATAGCAATTATTGCTATTATTCAAATCAATATAATTATTAATAAATGTTTCTGGAGGCCACACTAAAAAAAAACGGTCGAAAAAGGTGCATAATGCCTTTGTCAAATATGTTTTTGTCATACTGATGTAGCTTTTAAACGATGCGTTTTGGTAAACTTTAACTCAGCAGCGTACCTAGTTTATATTGTCGAAATTTTTATTGTCTTTGCGTCTAGATTACGTGTAATAATATTTTTCTGTAGATACACATTAAATATTATTCAAGAAAAATATTTATAAAAAAATATGGAATTTATTTAACATTTCATTTTATTTTACAAAGAAAACTTATGGCAATATAAAATTAATAAATTTCTAGAGTAGGTTCAGGGAAACCATTAAAAAAAGTTCGCGTATAAATACAAGAAAAATAATCAGGCAAAAGTAAAGGGAATAATACTACCAATAAATGCTAAGGTATTATATTATTATATTAAAGAAGAAAGAAAATTCAGTTTAATACATCAACTTGCGAAATATAAAGTAGGTACCAATTTATTTATAAAAGAAAATTATTAGTTACAAAATATTACTTGCAAAGTTACTACCTACTATTTTTTTTTTTACCTAAATACTTTATATTTTAAATTCATATATTAATAATATAAATAACAAATGAATGGTTAAAAGTTAACAACATTTCAGGCCAGATAAGTCTACACGTTTTAAAAAACACATAGCTGGTTTTTACTATCTGCTACTAACTTTATCAAGCTACAGAAAAAAAATTATTAAGCGTAATAAATAATAGTGTTTGCTGTAATGTTCTGAGTATCGAACCTATGACCTTCGGATACAATGCCGTCTTTGACGGATGAAGATCATCAATCAATAACTTACAAGTATAAACGACTTTAAGCTAAGAATCATTCAATATTAAAATATATGCATATATTTTCCTAATGCTTTAAAACTTGTAATAAATTAATAAAGTTTGCTCAAACTTTCGTTATACAAAAAAAAAACTTGTAAGTTGCAAACTTAAACTACAACCTAACTTAAGTACTTAACATAAAATACTTCAGAACATTCTGTTCGAATCTTAACTCATTAACTAAATGGTACAGGAATTTCAATTAAATGCAAGATGCTATTTTCCTTTCCTTTGGGCATAAATTTAACTTCAACTAACTTAAATGTTTTTCTCTGTAAGTGTAATATATTTTATTCAATCTTTTTAAGTAAGTAGATTACATAAACAACCTAAATATTTATGAAGACAGCGTTTCAGTGATAAAAATATACAGAGTGTTCCGGAAACAGTTCGGAAGTATATATTTGCATAAAGCCTTAAAGAAGTCCAGATACAAGGCATTAAAACAAAAATAAAAAGGAAGCTATTTAATAAAAAAAAATAGCATAGGTAATACTTATTAATAAAAGTATGATTAGCAATGATAATTAAAACAATTTACCTTTATTAATTTATATTCTTTAATCTTTTTACTAATTATATAATTTCATTGCCACCGTTACTATTATTACTAAACAAATTAAAAATAATAACTATATTCCCACTTAAATAAAGCTCACACACATTAATTATACATTTATGTTTACATAATATGCATCTGTTAACTTATTATGTTAACATTGCACATAATGTTTGTATTATTAGTACTCAATAAGATACTTAATCAGCTATGGAAGATTGAGGACATTTGACACAAGTATTAATTTAGTTAAACTCAATTACTGTAAAGAAATGTAACCTTTGGAAAGAAATAAATATGTATGATATGTTTTTTTTATTTTTTTTACGATACGATATTATTTAAAATATAAAGTAATTCCTCCCTTTTTCATTACATTTCATTGCTCAGATCTCAGTGTTAGTTTTAAGTTAGTAACTTAGTTTTGGGCCCAAATAAATCTGCGAACTTTTAGCGGGGCCTGTTTGCCTTTGTACTTACCTTTTTGGTAAGTTTAAGTTGTGTTTGTGTAGTGCTTGAGTTTTTTCACACCTGAGTACTTGCTCCTACGGATTTACAACACTAAAGCTTTGGATATATAACGTTTTCTTTTTTTAAGGAACACAGTTTGGAAAAATATTACCTTTAGGTATTACATATATATACATACCATCACGGTTGCCTATTTGGCTACCGAGAACCGTTTAAACGGCCTCAGGGTACCCAGCGGAGGGATTAACACCCGTCCTTATTTCGCCGATGGTATTCGGAGGCAACACCTAACAAGTGGCGAGTTTGTTGCGCTGTTTATGATGAAATAGCCTCGTTGTATAAAGCGGTCACCCATTCCAGACCGGCCTTATTGTCATCTGCTTAACCTTGTTATCAGTTGCGCGGTGACTTAACCACTAGGCTGGGGCCGCTTTTTTCTCTCTTAGGTATTATATTATAAAATTATTATTCGAAATTGAATTGTTATGACTATTTGTGAATGCTTTTTTTATTTAAACTACTGAAATCATAGTGGCGTTTAGGGCAGATATTTTATAAATAATGTTAAACTCTACACACTATAGCTATATTGGTTATTGATCCGGCTTCCCCCGTCATATCATTTCTACAATAAATCTACCGAGTTAAAACACAGTTTGTTAATAGTATAGAAAGAGACTACTTACAAAGTTTCATTGTTCCCGTAATTTTATGGAGGATAGCAAAACTCCATTTTTTCTCTAGTAATATCCAAAAGCCTCCATATAAATCTTAATTGTTAATTAAAAAAAATATTAAACCAAAAATCAGTAAAACAACTTTCAAATCAAATCATTTATTTGCTTACTAAGGTATTCTACAAACATATATAATATAATACCTTAGCATATACATATTCCTAAGATACACATACCTTTGTCAGGTATTGCAAATTCACATATTTTGCCATCGGGATATATATAATGCTAGCTTGAATGTTATTTCACGGCAAATTAACTCGTTTCGTAACTGCTCCCTGAAAAAGGAGACTACGCTTCGATAAGAAATCGATGCAATACTATCCTAATAACCGGTAAACCCACAGAATAAAATCGAAACATGCATCTGTGTGAGCGGTGGTAACATAACCGGTCGGTCGGCTAAAACATTGGTTTCTTCCAATTGTTTTTACGGAGCTGAAGAGTATTCAAACGTCTTTTTTCCGAATAAATGTCAACTGGAGCAAAAATTACGAAAATTTTAAACATTTTGTGCGGGTTAATGAAATATATTATAGGTCGTCTATTTGCCATCGTCGACATGTTCTTTGTGTTATTTTTTCCGTAAAAGACGGCCGACGAAGTTCGAATATTCCACGTTAATACGGCTATCTTTTTACGGCTATTATAAAGGGTTCACATTTTGTATCAAGCCTGTTGACTTAAATTTAACGACCAAATTCTTAATAGCGATCTCAGAAGGACGATTATGTTGTCCGAAAATATCACGAATTTGACGAAATGTAACTTTAACAGAACCACCATTTTCATAGTGGATTTTAATTATTTTAATGCGATTTTCAAGCGAAATTGAATTCATTGTAACAATTGCCAATGCATCTACTACGAATACGTAAAAGAACGAAATGTAAAAACTATCATGTTGTTGGTGTTGCCACAATTGAAAAACAAAGTTCTTGTTGAACAACCCTTTACTACGCAATGTACGCTAACTGAACTAAACTAATTCTTAACGAAGTATAAAGGCCTTCGTCCCACCTAAGGCCAGCTGTTGCCCGCAATTTTATGTGAGTGTTATTTTAAAACAAACAGAACGTCTCTAACTTTCAAACAAAATTTAAAAATATATATCTTTTGCTTCTTTAGGTCGATTATAAAGCGTCTTTCTGTGATTCGATTTATAAACCTATCTAACACGTAAAACGCGATGCAAACGAAAAAAAGAACCTACAACCAGACAAATATAAAAAAAAAAGTTTAATTACTTGTTACTCACGTTTTTTGGTATTTTTATTTGTAAGAATTTTATTTTACAAACTCGGCGATTTTATTATAAATATGTACATGTATATGTGTACAAATAATACTTTCTCTATATTATACGTCACCACCAGCTTCCTTACAGTTAGGTCAACAAATTTCTCCCCTCCAAGAACCATCTTCGTCCTGAAGTTCATGTTGATTTAAGTACTTATAATTGATGGTTAAACAAACTTAGGTACCTGAAGTGATGTTTTACAATAATTATACAAGGCGCTTCTTCCCAAGGGACTTATCAGAGATAACACAAGTATGTAATAACAATTATATAAGCTATAACGATTTTTTGTTTAACCGTGAATTATTAACTTAAATTGTTCTGAAGATGCTTCGTGGAAAAGCCAAAGGTATTATACCAATGAGGTTTCGTTCTTTTACTAAAAAAAATATTAGTCTTCGCCTTTTTCCCAAGGGGATTGGCAGAGACAAGGAAGCGCCACCTATAACGATCCTGGCATAACTCTTTCGCTTAGTTCACATCACTCAACAATCGTCTTCATACAACCTCTACATCCGCTTGAGGCCGCTTTTTAAATGATAGCACTTTTAATTTTATTAGTTATTGTAAGAGAGTTACTAGGTACGTATATGGATCAACATTTTATTGTACAAAATCGTGTAAGAATATACCATATTGAAAATATTAGTAAATTAAAACTTTTCCACGGGAGACGAAAACACATGTTACAGAACCAAAGTTGAAAGGATTTGAAAGTGATGTACCCTGAGGCTCCTAGGGGTCAAAAGCGTCACAATGCACCCATAGGTCGTGATTTCGATTCCCACACATGGCAAAAAAAAATAGTACGTTATTTTCTGTACAGTTTGTCATGATCTGGGTGTTTATAAAATATAATATGTATTAAATCGTTGCTTCTGGTACACATAGTACTAGCCTAGAGCTTAATTTGTGACCAGAGCAATATTTGTAATTTGTACATATTATTATTATAATGGTATATGTCATGTCAAGATAAATAATTTAATTAAGTTCGAAACCAAATTAATATAAAATTAAATGTAACAATTATAACAAGACGAGGATATTTCAGGATTAATCCTCAGCGTGTTTGCAAACATTTGCATATACTCGTCATTCCGCTCGCAACTTGGACTTAGTTACAGAAATCTCATGTGAACAGCCTTCCGCAATCTGTTTCCTTACTTTGCTTAACTTCCTGCTTTATAATTTGTAAATATATAATTGAGTTATATAATAATAATAATATGTAGGACAAATTACACATATTGCTTTGGTCACATACTAAGCTCTAGGTTTGTACTATGTGTACCAGAAGCAACGATATAATACATATTATATTTTATAAACACCCAGACCATGACAAACTGTCACAAAAAATTAACAAATTAATATTTTTTTGCCATGGGTGGGAATCGAACCCACGACCCCCGGATACAACGCCAAAGGCGCAACCACTAGTCTACGGAGGCTGTCTTTTATATATTTGTATGTTTTATTTACAATTGTGCCCAAAAACAGACGTACATTTTTTTAGTATCTACTTTCAGTGTTAGTTTCTGGTACCCACTATTACAAGTAGAATCAGCGTACTACTTGCCTTTATAACTTTTTAAAATAAAATAAATTTATTACTATTAATTATTTATTATACGTGGTAGCCGACTGGTCTTGACCTTAGACTTAAAACCTACATCGCGACGAGCTAGCCACTGGTTCGGTGTGGACACATCCCATCAGTTGCAACGAGTGGGATTAAAACCCCTACGTTGGCCTTCGTCATTAGGCACTCGCGGTTATATTTATTTATTAATATTTTTATACAAACATGAAAATTAGAGATGGTTAACTTTGTTCAATTGTATTGAAGTAGAAAACTATTATAGCGAGATAATCATGTAGCTAGCTAAAATTCATCGATAACGTTTTTTGCTATGTAAAATAGTTTATAGGTTTTATAAAACATAGAATTTTCATTTAATCGTTTTTCATTCAATCGTTTTTCATTCAGTAGGTACCGACAGCACAAATATAATATTTTATATTTAAACAAATAACATAGAATTTCATATAAGGTACATAAAGTATAACGTATACATAAAGGCTAAATAATATAATAACATTGTTTTAATTAAAAACATTGAAATTTTTAATAAAGAAGTAAATATTTTGCCATTGTCATTTTATTATTAATAAAGCTTTAATATGAGTCTGCATACAGTAATCTACCGGGAATACTAAAATATTTAATTAAATTTTAACCAAACTTCGAGAGCCATTGTTCATACGAGTGCCTCCGTTACCTTAATAATTTACACTCTACATAATGAACCTTACCATATATTGATTGAAAGCAAACAATAGATCTCTATACTATTAAACAAACAACCGCGGGCGGTGCCAGAGAAATAAATAATAGAAGAGCCAAGTGAAGGCAATGCGCGTGATCTAACTACGACATATAAATTAGGGGTTAGCTGAATGCGGCAAGAAGAGTCGGCCTTATTTATTATCTGTCTATTTGTATTATTAATATACAATTTTATATGTAAAACACCAACCACAGAAATGCTCCCAAGGCTCAGCTTTATTGCTAAAGGTTTACTACGAGTACACTGCAGAGAGCCTCGTGACGCAAAATAAATACACCCTACTCCCTTCTTTCCTGCTATCTTACTTCCTATCCTAATACTGCTAATATGAATATGAACACGAGAGTTTGTGAACGATGATAAATGTTTGTGAGTGAGGATGGATTTGACCCAAAAACTACTAAACGGATTTTGACGAAACTTTACAATAATATAGCCGATCAGAACACACACATTTTTTTTTTTTTCGTTTTCAGTTAATTACACCTACCTAAACTCCGCACCCCATGGCCCCCATATTGACGAATAAAATAGAGGAGAGTATTTATTTTTAAAAAAAGAGCCCCACCTGTCATTAAGCAAAAGTGACACACCGACGCGGGTCAAAAACAAGGCACACTCAATATCCTCTTGATAATAAACTTTGCCTTTCTACCAAATAAGTTTTATGATCGGCGCCTTTGACCCCATTTACTTCTATTTAAATCCGCCCGGGAGTTTGAATCCGCCCTGAGAATTGTTAATTGCAATCCCTTCTGTAATTCTGATGTGATCCTTATAATCCAGTGGTGGACCGGGGTCTGTCGAACTACGATACGAACAGTTATTACAGATTTCGGTGACCCTTTATTTTGAATTTGAGATTGGGAAATAAATAAACAAATAAAGTGTTAGGTTTGACCGTTGAATGCAAGTGTAGAAATAACAGGAGTTAATCGTATTTTAATGTGGTATTTACCAGACATTATTTTTAACAGAGAATTGGTATTAATTCTGGCTAATATTTATTCTATTGTTTTTTCTTTATTATTAAAATTTAGAGTACTTAATAAATCAAACCATTTATTTAACTATTACAAATATGTTTAATATCTATAATACCTAAATTATAATAAAAATAGTAGAAGTTATGATACTACCTTTGTGAAAAAAAAAATTCTTCGCAGTTTATTTAAAAAAAATGAAAAACAATGCGCCGCCATCTGCCTAGTCTCAGTGGCTAAAACCAACAAAATTTACCTAAAATCTATTAATAATCAATGCTATAGATAAGTTGGACCTGCTGTGCATCGACCAAATTTAAATTAAGTCGAATAAAAGTACAAAATTAAGGACATTATCAGAAGCACAAAAACCTCTAAAAATTTTGTCTAAAGAACCCCTGGGAAATATAAAATTAAAAACAACCTGCCCCTGCGTGGTCTAGCAGTTACGCCTTTGGATATATATTCGTAGGTCGTGGGTTCGATTTCCACTCTACACAGAATAAGTACCTATAACTGACAATTTCTCTTGGGCTGGGTGTTAATACAGATGCTTAATAACACAGTTATACGGCAATTTGGCTACCAGAGAGAATACATAAGGTTTTATCGACGGAGCTGATTTTATCTTCATTGCCAAGTGATGGCAGTATAATGTCCTATTTGGAAGCTAAAATTTTTATATTATTTTATAAGTAAAGAATATATAAATACAATAAAGCCTATTATATAATAACTACATAATAAACTTCAACAACTTATCTGAAAAGGTTTTAATATACAAATCTTTATTGATAACGCTGAAATTATATACAAGAGAGGTTTATGAAAATCATTCTATAATTTAAAAAACGCAGCTTTCAAAACTGTAATTTTTTTTGAAGTAAAAATTAGCTGTTTTGCACGGTGTGATTTGGAGGATTCATTTTATTTTAAGAATATTTATTAAATTATTTATATTTATTTCTCTTTCACTTAGTCACTTTCCGAGACTCTTTCGACTAATATTCTTACAAAACTAAATCATAACGTCAAATTGTCTATATGCCATTACCCTGATACCCTGAACCACACTTTGCTCGCACCCTAATCGTTATGTCGTACATTTATTTGTTTTTGAACTTGCTAGGCTTAAATTACGTAAAAAATATGTGATAACTAAGAGCAAATTTAATGCTTTAATCACCCCACCTGGCTTTAATTTAGTAAATTTGTATTTTTTATAAAAGCGCATTGTGTCACTTATTCTACTTAATGGTAACAAGACTTATAAGACAAAAAAAAGCGGCTCCAGCCTAGAGATTAAGTCACTGCAACCTATATATAACAAAGTTAAGCAAATGACAACAAGGTAGGACCAGGGTTGGGTGACCGCTTTATACAACTATAAACATGGGCCTATACCATTATAAACACGGTAACAAGCTCGCCATTTATTAGGTGTTGCTTCTGAATACAATTAACTTGTCCTCATTTCGCTGAGGGTACCCTGGGACCGTTTAAACAGTTCTAAGGAGTCAAAAAGGCACCCGTGATGGTATTATTATTATACAGACAATAGGTATAATTTACACAACAAATATCTTACTTTGTAATCACGTCCTAATGTGAACTTTATAGGAATCATTGCAGTAGGCGTTATTATTGACTCAATTCCAATAAAGTTGCTATCAAATAAATACGAGTGGATATATAATTTTATAGCGCACTTTTGCAGGAGATGTTTCGTGAGACGATAAAACGTTAATTGTATCTTTTGTTGTGGGTACAGAACCCTCGTAAAAAAATGTGGGAGCCCTTCACACCCGACGGAAACGCTTTTGTATTTTTGTTACTATAAAACTTTTAGTGTCCTTCCAAATTCGATATCTTATTTTGTACAAAGAGGTTTTTGCTCCCACGCTTTAGATTTGGATTTACCCTTGTTTTGTTGTCCTAAATTTAATCATTATTTTATGTTTTTCTATTTCTTATCTGTCTATATACATGGTGGCCTAGTTGGTTAGACCTTGAACTTAAAAACACTTAGGTCCCTGGTTCGAATCCCGGTGTGTACCAATAAGTTTTTTATTTTTAAAAATTATGTACATTTGTTTGACAACACCACTATAGTGCCTCGGAGAGCACGTTAAGCTGTCGGTCCCGGTTTCACTATACCAACTTGTGAAACTGTTTATTGATGGGTTATTGAGTCTATTCAAAACATCGCGACGAGCTAGCCACCTGTTCGGTGTAGACTCATACCATCGGCTACGACGACGTGGGAATAAATCCCCTCCGCTGGGTACCCTGGGGCCGTCTAGGCGGTCTCGGGCACCCGTGATGTACATACATACATACATTATCTGTCTATAGCCGTCTCTGTTATTGTATCCGGTGTTCAATAGGGAATATGCATGTAACGCCAATTATTATTATTTTAATATACAGGGTGAATTTGAAAGGATGTACTTTGGGCTAATATGAGGTTCTGCTAATCAAATCGAACAACTTTTCCCATGGAACCATGTGTTGCAAATTAAAAAAAATTTTGGCTTCCCCATACAAATTGGTCATTTTAACATTAGTAGTTTGTATGGAGAAGTCAATATTTTTTTTCATTTGCGGCACATAGTTCCATGGGAAAAGTTGTTCGTATTGATCAGTAGAACCTCATATTAGCCCAAAGTATATACTTTCAAAGTCACCATGTATAATGTTCCTTTTATATCTTTGAACATATTGAATATATTTACAGTAAGTAATCTATTTTATTTTGATTAGCAAATTTTTTTATAAATACGATTTTAAAAATCCGATTTTTTATAGAAACGGAATGCATTTCTAAACGCTCCGACATTAGCAAACACCACATGTGACGTCATTCGTGCACAAACAAATGTCAACGTGTGTTCTGTAGTCTACAGTTTATTGTTTTCTCGGGTATGTATTGTCCTTTATTACGATAATTTGTTATAAACAAACCTTTTGACTAACTTTTGAAGTGCAATAACATTAAACTATTTTATTGCTTTTTGAGCACGAATGACGTCACAGAATGGCGGCTAGTGATGCACATTTTTTTACTGCAGTAGTGGTAGATAAAGTTTAAACCCTTTTATTTTTGTGTTATTACCCTTTAAAAAATGTTTAATATTTGTTTTTAGGGTCTAATGTAGTTACTCTATCAAGTAGTGAAATTTTAAAAAAAATATTCCCTATTCCGATTCTTGGAAAATAATATTAGCACGTATTATGATATGGTCTGGGTGTTTATAAAATATGATAAGTATTAGTAGTTAGATTGTTGAGGACTACAGCCAAGTTTGTAACCAGGGTAATGTGTGTACAATCGTACATAATTACCTATTGTTAAAATATTTTAAATTATTACCTTTTTAGTTCTAAGTTAATCCTCCAAGCAGATAAATATAGCATGTACCTATACATTTCTAGCGCCTTACTATTTTTTTTTATATTGCTATTCCAAACAAATAATTAAGTTTTTTTTAAATTGAAGCACGGCATATTTTTTATCTACCTGGTATTAAGCAGACTTATAAAATCCATCAATGGGGTCAATCAATACATTGTTGTTTAACATAATTGATGGCTCCCACTATGTCGGTTACGAAATTGGTGGCGACGAAGATGAATTTGCATTAGAGCCTACTTTAATAGCCTCGCTAATTAATCGTCAAATGGGTACCGCCATTTTACTGAAGATTTTGGGATTATTTGAGATAGCACAAATACCGAGATCACTGCGTAAATGCTACACTTCTCACACTTAATATCACTATACGAAAATGAATGCTTATTCTACAGAATTAGTACACTTTTGCACAATAATATTAACTATGAAAACTTTAATAGAAACACGCGTACAGTATTCGGGCTACCATCAAAGAATCCATCAAGATAATAAAACCAACAGCTTTTTGTTCGCTAATAAAAATTAAGAAAAACACTTTAGATAAGTAACTGAACAATTCTAAAACGCCATCAATTACCAAATGAAACCAAAGCGTAATTTTCCCTAATTAAAAATCATTAAGGATTCATTAGGGAGCGGTCCCGGAAGATTTTATCCCGGAAGTGACGTCATTGTCTGGTCACAATGCTTGTGCTAAATGCCAACGTAATCTAGAATAAAAGCCTTTAGCTAATGAAGTTTCTCCATTACTGTGCTGTAGAGCCTCTTCCAGGAATTGAGCATTATAAAATATTAGATTTTCAAATAGTAATACTTAGATTTCGCTCGCTCGCATCAAAGTCAAACTTCTTTACTACTGTGTAGTTTAATACCAGTAGACTATTTATTATGGCTCATTAAAATTATACATCTAGGGAATTTCGAATTTCAGTGAATTTTCATAAAAGAAATTAAATTTGTTTGACAATATCACTTTTTGTAAGCCTTGCGCGTCGGGTGTCTATTTCATTCTTGAGATTAGCCTTCTGGTAGAACTTACTAGCCAGAAATAATACTCTGGAAGATCTTTAATCCAAGGGTGGAGTGTCTAACGACTGCTGGTACTAAATCACAATTAGTACACTTTAAAAAACTTCGTACTGTATTACTCTTAAAAGTATATATACTGCATTCTCATATAAATTTTATTTTTTCATATATGTTAGACTTAAAAATACTACAGTTTTTGGTTCAACCCCAGTTTTTATTACCTACATTTTTTACCGACATCACTCAGAGAGCACGTAAGCTGTCGGTCCCAGTTTCACTATATCAGCTTATGAAACTGTTAAAGATGGGTTATTGAGTGTATGCAAACGCCGCAACAAACAAACGGGCCACTTGTTTGGTGTAGACTCAGAATACCATTAGTTACGAAGAGGTAGGAATAAAACCCCACCGCTGTATACCTTGAGGCCGTCTAAGCGATCTCAGGTGTTGCCACTTTACCATTTTAAATACCATCACATGTGCCCTTTTGACTCCCGAGAACCATTTAAACGGCCTCAGGGTACCCAGCTGAGGGATTGACCCATCCTAATACCATCGGCGAAACAAGCTACATATTTTGAACAATTTAAAAAAAAACACCCTGCCTTCTAATAAGTTTAAAAATAATGTAACAATCATGAATAATATTAATGATTGTTATGTAATGTCCACAAATGACTACGGTATGCACGTGGTATTCATTTCATAAAGGTATATATAATTTAGAGTCTCTGGTCGCTTAGCAATGATGAACGATTCGCTTAGTTAGATCATACCAGTCCCGTCTAAGCATCTAAAACAACAAAAATAACAATATAATACCTATACAAAAATAACCAATAACTCAAGAATAATCTTAACTCAAGAACATTACATACCTACACAAAAATATTTGACAGATACAATCACAAAGCATCCAGCGACGGGCGACGAAAACAACTCGCATCTCCCGCGACTTTTAAAAATTAAAAACAAAAAAAGTTACAATACTTACTTACTTTCTCTTTTTCTTTCTTTAGAGTAATATGCCACCAAAAATGTATTTACTTATTACATAATTCACGGACTGTAACACAGAGGGACTTTAAGTATCACGAACCTATCACAGGCGGCCATCACTTATGCAAAAGGTGAAATGGTTTCAAGCATCGAGGTCAATTTAATATAGAGTGGTAACTGAAGGAAGTCTGTTTGAAGTACAATTTTCTCTGAAATCTGTTTTTAAAACAAGAAACTTGTTAATTCTGCAGAAAATTTTAACAATCCCGAAGAAAAACTGATAAGAACAAGGTTGTTGTAATAAAAACGGTAAATATAGAATAGAAAATATATTTATTCAATAAAATAAACAATACAAAAGCTTATTCTAATCTAGAAAATAGAACTCATAATAAAAAAAGAACTTAAAAAACACAATATTATTTAATGAATCGGTACACCCTCAGCTTCAGCGTGGTGACTTTACAGTTCACCACGCGCTGGTTTTCAGGGTGCACCGTAGTAAATCTAACAAATTACCTATACTTATATAATACCTAGTTATTAAGACTTAATGGTTAATTTATCCTCCTTTTCCTTTTTTTGTGGTTCCATCAACCATTTTCTTTATTTTACTTTATAATTAGTGTGGTTTTCTAAGCTTCTTAAATCAAATATATACATATAAGAAACTGAAAGGGCCGTGGAAAAATAATATTATTATGTTTTTCTCTACATTTTGCTATGGTCTAGGTGTTTATAAAGTCAGATTTCATTAAAATAGGAATATAATTATGAATCCAAAAATGGAATGAAAAAAAGGATAAGGAACCTTAAGTTTGTAACAGTTATATCGTTGCAGCAGTGAGATTTTAATGAAAAATGTCACTGCGTCTCCAAATATTATACATACAACCTCTCTGGCCCAAGTGTCTACCAAAGTTACAAAAGCGGTTTTCAGGAAGACAACTCATGAAATATTTTTTGGCAAATAATTTATGAGTTGAGTATTAAAGAGCAAGGTCCTGTAAATTGTATGAAACTAGATATTCCACTTAAAAGGTTGATCATTTATTTAGAGAAAGGTACAGGGATAAATTTTGTATGTTTTTTATTCCCTTTCTTATACTTAGTGATATTATATTGACCGCCTCCGTAGACTAGTGGTTACGCCTTTAACGTTATGTACGGAGGTTCGTGGGTTCGATTTCCACCCATTGCAAAAAAAAAAACTTTTTTCTCTGTTACAGTTTTTTATTGTCTATATTTATAAAATATGATTATTAGTATTGATGTTTCTGGTACACACATAATAAGCCTAGTGCTTAGTTTGTCACTAGGATAATAGTTGTGTCCTTTATATTATTACTAGCCGATCCGCGCAACTTACTAGCTGGTCTGCGTAACTCTAAAGGTGCGTCCAAACATAGAGCGGAGATAAATAACATTAACATATTGCACAACATCATTATCTATATAATGAGTTTTTATATCATTAAAAAAATAATTCAGAATATCTAAAAATAGAACAGTTAAAATTAAATTTCTAAGAGCCATTCATCATTAAAAATGAAATAAAATTTTCACATCGCGCTGTAAAAAGTTTGAAGTCATGAAAAATGATGGGTATCTGTACTTATCGCGCCACTTAGAGTTCCAAGGCCCCGAAGGTTTTTATTAAAAAACTTTGCTCTTTGAATTTAAGTGATGTTGGACGACGTGTTTACTTCTTGTTAAGGCCTTGGGGCCTGTTTCTACTGTATTGAAGTGCAAACGCGATGACGTATACCTTCGTGGACTAATGGTTGCGCCTTTGGTGTTTTATCTGGAGGTCATGCGTTCGATTTCCACTCAAGGCAAAACAATATTAGAAAGTTTCCTGTACAGTTTGCCATGGTCTGGGTGTTTATAAAATATAATAAGTATTAGTATCGTTGAATCTGATAGTACAAGCCTATATATAGCTTAGTTTGTCACCAGGGGGTGCGATTTTTTAATGTTAACGGGTGACTAAATAAATATCACTGAAAAGTTAATGATTTCTTAACTTTTTGTCTTTTATCTAGAATATATAACCAGTTCCTGAATAATAACATATTACAATATAAGCTTTTGACTTATAGTAATTATATATTTACAATCACGTTTTCAAATAGTTGGAACCCTATTCATGAACTTTGTAATCTGCTTACCATAAGGTGGATACATTTTCACTACGGTAGATACAATAGGGTCGATCAATATATTCTTGTTTAACCTTATTGGTCGATCCCTCTGCTAGTTAAATCGTCACAAAATGGGCGGGTACGACGAAGAATTACGAGTCTATTTAATATCCTTGCCCTTTTCGTAACCGCACCTGCTTCCGTTTTGCACCCTGGAAGGAGACTACCACCTCGACAAATGCAGTAGTTTCCGCAAAACCAGTGAACCCACAGACTAAAACCGAAACATGGCTAGGTCACGTTGACACGTAAATTTTTTTTGGAAACGTGTGTTAATGTAAACCACTTATAAAGAGTAAAAAAAATAACCATAACTTGTTAGGCTGCCATTCCTTCTACAGTGGAGTTGCTGCCTGCATGGAGTCCAGCTAGTAAGTACCCGATATTTTATAATTCATTAACAATTCTTGGGTAATTTAAATCTACTTCAAATTGTATTAATTTTTTATGCAATTTTTTCTTCAACTTTTTAACTTAGTAAAAGTAGATAAAATTCAAATGTAAGCCTCGAGGGATCCCGTCATATGAGCAAAGCGCTCATTGAAATCCAAAACGCTATTCCAACTTCCCTCATTAACTCTGCGGGATTTTACATTTATTATAGTTAGTAATTGAATGTTAACTTTGAAGTCTGCCGCTAAATCTAATTTTCTCGGGAACATTCGTAATCGCCTAAGCCGACCGTTTCTTCAAAATTAATTGAACCACATATTATTTGAGGCAATTTAATTGAATTACTTAATTTTATTAGGTTTATTCAAATAATAGGCACTGAAAGATTTAAAACAAAACTGATTATATCAAAAAAGATGTTTATAACTAGACCCTTACTCCCAATTTTAAGTCGTGTTTTTCACTATACATTCACTCAAGGATAGTCTATGTTTTTCTTGAGTGAAAGATAGAGTAGTAAGTAGTGAAAGATAGAGTAGTAGATAGAGTAGTAAGTAGATTTGATTTAAACCTGACATGAATCCACAATCAGGATCTTTAGGTTTATCCAGGTATAGGAGTTATAGGTCACCTACCATGTATATTGTTTTTCCACTTCGCTTCAAAAAACTACTTTCTCATTTTAAAACTGGGTTCTATAAAGGTACGCACAGACCAACGCGATCAATCTGCGGCCGCGGTGGCGGTGGCGGTGGCGGCCGCGGTGGCGATCTCGATCACACCAACGCGTTCAGGATATCTGCGTTCGGGCGGAGTGAACCAGTGTTGCCAACAACATTATTTTTTAAGGGATCGTACCAAACACTAGAAAAGGTCGTATTTTGGGTATAAATCTACAAAAAAAAAATAGTAAACATTGAAATTTCAGTAAAACAATTTTAATCTAACTTTTTTTTATATTAAATTTTTAAAGATATTAAAACATAGAAAAAAATCCTGGTGGGTGGGACTCGAACCCACGAACTACACACTCTATGCGAGTGAAGTTAGAAGTCGATTACTTTTTTCAGTATTTTATATTTATGCATTTTTATAAATTCCTTATTAGGATACATAGCCACTAAGAAAAACCACCAGCCACTAAAACAAAATTTCCCCGCTGAAAGACTGGTCTAAACAACCAATTTTAGTGGAAAATCCACTAAGTTGGCAACACTGGCGGCCGTCCGTGATCGCGCGTGCAGACTCTGCACGGATCGCGCGGGCGGCCGCAGAACGCGTTTGGTTTGAACCTGTCGATACAAGTACTACTGCAGTAACTGATCGCCACCGCGGCCGCCACCGCCACCGCCACCGCCACCGCGTTGGTTTGGCCGTACCTTAAGTGAGAATTAAGGCATAGAAAAAAATATATAAAAAAATCCGCTATAAAAAATACCCAGTTATTTATACAAGTGGCCTAAATAAATTCGATCCATTACTATATGGGAAAAAATCTATAGTCAGGATTACTAGAAATTCTTCACAAAATTAGCTACTTATAATATATTCATCTAAATAATTTGAAATTCGGTATCCTTTGAGTATGCCTCTAGATAATTAGCAGCTAACAGATCAATGGAACATAATTAAGCCAATTAATTAATAATAACGGGTAGGCAGAAAGGCCAAGTCAGCCAGGAATAAAATGAATTATAATAAATTGCCATGAAGCTTAATTGTTTTTTTTTCAAGCCTAGTAGATTTTGTTATTTTTTATTCTAGTTTTACTAATTTCTAAATAAAGTTATTATGAAAATTATACATTCTACCTAAATATCGAACAAAATACATGTCAAAGAAAACCAATTTATTGGTATTTGTGTGGGACTTGAAACATAATTAATATTACTTCGCTAGATCTAAAAAAATCGAAAGACAGTGATTTTTAACCCATTTTTTTTTTAGTTTATACAGGTTGAATTTTAAAGGATGTACTTTGGGTTTAATATGAGGTTCTGATGATCAAATCGAACAACTTTACTCATAGAACCATGAGTCGCATATGAAAAACAATTTTGGCTTCCCCCAATGATATTATAAAAAACAAAAGCAGATATGTTATAAGCGCGCGCTTCGTGAAGACTCAAATACGTCCCAATTGGGACGTCTTGTAATTAGTCGGCTTCTAGCGCAATCACGAGCGTGTTGTCCCGTAGATACCTGTGTCTATTACCAAAATTTATAAAAATGCCATCGTGTGTGTTTCGGAAGTGTACCAATTATGACTCCAAAGTAAATAAAATACAAGGGATCTCATACCACATGTGAGTATGCAAAAATATTTATATTATTTACTATAATTCAATTATTTTTCCAAACAATTTGATAAAAGCGCAAAGACGCCGTATGCAGGTGAAGAAAGAGAGAGCGAATTAGTTATGACGCGTGAGCGATAAGGACGCATCCTTATCGCTCACGCGTCAAAGCACTGCGGACATAGATTAGTTTAAGTTTACTTGTGCAGAAGCGAATATTGATGGTGACTTTAATGCCTTTAATAACAGTTTATTTTTACTTCATTTTTATAATAGCTATTATATGTAATGAATGGATTAATGTAAATAATATTAAAATAGTTTTACTGAATTCGTTTTTCCACTAGGTATTATAATTTATTCATTATTTTATTTTCATTTCATCATTCAATTAAGTACCTACTGATAATTAATGATATATTTTTTCTTTTATTAAAATAGGTTTCCGAGTGATCAGGTCAGACTACATGATTGGATTGCAATTATTCGTAAACAAAGAAGCGAATCAGACTGGATACCATCAAAAAGTAGCAGAATCTGTAGCAATCACTTCAAAAGTACTCACAAATATGCTTCGAAAAAAGGACGAACACTACTTAAAAAAAATGCTCTTCCATTTATTGAGGTAACTACAACATTTTATAAAACTGTAGCATTTACCTGCATTTTGATTCACGTTCAATTTCATTCATAAGTACAGTCGAGTTAAATGATGAACTTTGCTGCTCAGCAAAGTTCTATATTTGTTCATATATTATATAGGTATAGGTAATTGATGAAAGTGATTATTTATTTATTACAAGCTTTCTATCCGCGACTTCCTCCAGGATAGTATAACATGGTGCAGGAGGTATTAACTACTGCAGCCGGGACCATAAATTGTGACTTCTTTCAAAAATTATTTCATTGCCATAATCACTATTTAATTTTGATAATTCTAAATAAAATAGACTAAGCTGAATAAAAACGACAAAGTGGTAATAATATTATCTTTTTCAGGATCAAAAAAGTCACTATGTCCAGAAATCTCCGACGAGTCTAGACAATGTCAGTTTGCCAGAGTTGGAAGAAATTCTAGAAACACCAAGAAAGTCTGCGCTTAGAAAACGTGTTCGTGAATTAACATTTAAAAAAAAACAGCTTCAAAAAAAAAACAAAACCCTTACACAATGTAATAAAAGATTGAAGAAAAGGTTTGCTAGCGTTGCAGTTATATTAAAAGATTTAAAGGCAAAAGATTTCATTTCAAAGGAACAATTTTTACAGTTAAAGTTAAAAACCGAAGTCATTGATTTAATTAATAGAATATATTTAAAAAAGAATTCAAAAAAGTCTTATCGTGTAAAGTATCCCCCAGCTCTTAGAAAATTTGCACTAACACTACTAAATCTTTTTGAAGGTTTTTAAAATAATATATGTATTTTATTTCAAAAACCTTCAAAAAGATTTAATTTATTTCTTTTTTGTCTCTTTGAGAGTTTTTGTATTTCGGGGTTATTTTTATGTGCGGAATGGAGACGAATATTTGTGTATTTATGAATTATGGTTTTTATCAGGTGTATGCGATGATTGAAAATTGGTGCCTGATATTTTGAATGTTCGATAAGTGAGTCAAAAACATTAGAATTCAAAAAGGTTTTTAAAATTCGACATTTTAATTTGTCTACGTCTTCACAACTAGCAAAATGTACTCCTTTTTCATTTAAATGAGATTTTATGACAAATTCGGCTTTTAAACACACAGTAAAAAGACTTTCTGATGCATAGCACAGGCCTCCCATATCCCTAATTGTAACTAATTGGGGAACCATAATTTTTCATCAGTATACAACGCGTCAACACAGATTTCACACTTAATAGCTTTAGTCAATTTTCGTGCAATCCAGCCTGATATATATCCAGTTATTTGTATTGATTCTGAACAATTTTCGGTATTAAGGATATCAGCTAAAATAGTAACATTATTCTCAGAAGTTTTATCACTAAGTATAGAAATATCAGATTTTTTTCATCTACGTCGATGGCACGAAGACCTGAAGAAGAGTTAATATTTAAAATTCCAGACGATGAGCAAGTGAGTATTGGAATATGTTCTAAAGGAATACAGTTGCCACTAAAGGAACTCCGTAATTCTAAATGATTGAAAATACGTTTGTACAATGCTTTGAATTGTATGGTATTCGGGTTATTATTATATCCACCTTGACGCCGAATAATACCAAAAAAACTTTCTATATGATCTTGACTTAATCTGTATGTCGCGATGTACCTTAATGCGGGTGTTGCTGAAATGACATAAGTTGTAAAAAGGTGTTTTAAACTCTGAATAGAAATCAAAAAGCCCAAAAATCCAGTTTTAGATTTGCATTCTACTATTGCTTTTTTTGATATATTAAATACTATTATATTTCGTACAATCCGCCTTGTTTTATTATAGATCCGCAACGATAAAATATAATCTTTGGCTTTTTCTAAAAATAATAAAATTTGTGTAGCATTACTAGGAGAGATAGGCTTTTTGAAATCATATTTTCCTGAGGACCTGGAGTTAAAAACATCAAATAAATCATTAAAGATAGTTATAAACTCTACTGTTGGTCCAGTATTCTTAATTTTAGATGAAACTATTAATTGATCACAGAGTTCTAAAGCACGGGATATACTTTTGCTCAACAGTTGGGTGGCTAATTTCACTTTCATAATCTCGTTTCGGAAGTTTATATGTCGCTTAGAAAGTTTATTAGCAAAGTTAAAGCCTTGACTGCTTTGAAGCTGATTTAAAGGAATTATTAGGTTCCATCTTATTTCTTTATTTTTATTATCGAATATAACTTTTTTGGCTTCGAAGGTGTTACGAACCAATTTTATCATATGGCATGGGTCCAAAATTACAGCTACTTCTATGCCACACTCCGGATGTAAAAAGGTAGTTTTTAAATTATTTGGTCTATTAAGATCACAACCTAAAAGATTAGCAGCAGCTAAATTACTAGGGCAACCATCAAATGTAACCGCCACAACGTCAGCACCTGAATCGTAACATTTACTTATACATGTATTAATTAAATTTGCCCGTGTTTCCGCTAATAGACTTTTAATAAAAAAATACCCTACTGGCATCTTCCAACTTTCATTTAGACCTACTAAAATAAATACGTAAACCTGAGTTGCAATTTCGTTAATATGGTTACATTCAATGCCAAAATCGAAGAAAGACCGTCAGTTTTCTTGCCCGTCCACAAAGTTTGATGTCGAAGCGCCATTTCATCGGCTACAAGGGTACATAATAGGCGTTTGCCTGATAAAGAGCTCTTTTTCATTAAAATATCAAAAGCTGGCTGAGTAAACCCAGGCGAGGAAAAAGTATTTTCATACCACTTGGATATCACACGTGGATGTGGCAAAGCAGTGTGAAACACGCTTCTTACATATTTGTAGGCAGCAGGAGAATACAAATTAAGTGTTAGTGCAAATTTTCTAAGAGCTGGGGGATACTTTACACGATAAGACTTTTTTGAATTCTTTTTTAAATATATTCTATTAATTAAATCAATGACTTCGGTTTTTAACTTTAACTGTAAAAATTGTTCCTTTGAAATGAAATCTTTTGCCTTTAAATCTTTTAATATAACTGCAACGCTAGCAAACCTTTTCTTCAATCTTTTATTACATTGTGTAAGGGTTTTGTTTTTTTTTGAAGCTGTTTTTTTTTTAAATGTTAATTCACGAACACGTTTTCTAAGGTTTTTAAAATAATATATGTATTTTATTTCATGTGTTTCATTGTTATTAATAAAATATTCAATAAATATTATTTACTCTCATAAGATGTTTTATTTCTTACCTATGGACTTACTTTTTAATCAAGTGTCCACTTTTTTAATGTTACCCTATCATATTTAAAACGAATATAATATAAACGTAATTTATTTACAATATCATTGAGTGAACCTATTAATTCTGTACCATCTGTTTTTTCTTCATAGATTTTATTCTATGCATAACTCGCCGTGATTGGTGGCCACGGTGACTCTTGACAAACGCTAGTGGTCTCTTTCTTTTGTTTCACTTTTATAATTATGCCATCTTTCTTACACAATTTTATAATATAGATGTATAGCTACACGGCGCCGCTAGTTCGGAACATTATTTGCTATTATTTTGTAAGCGTATAACATATCTATACTTAAAATATCATTGGCTTCCCCATACAAATTGGTCATTTTAACATTAATAGTTTGTATGGAGAAGGCATTTTTTTTTTCATTTGTGACACATAGTTCCATGGGAAAAGTAGTTCAATTTGATCAGCAGAACCCTATATTAGCCCAAAGTACATCCTTTCAAAGCCATCATGTATAAATTTTAGGCTACTATGCCAAAAATGAATATGCCAAGTAAAAATACACTTCTTTTACTAAAAAGATGTGGGATAATATTTTATTTTAATGGCTCCAAATATATCAAAATACATAATTGTAAATTATACCTTGATTGAATGAAATTGAAGGGTTAGGCCCTTGCCGAATTCAACCTGCTGTTAACCAAGGTACTCGACGAGAGTAAGCCATGGTATTTTAGCATGCTGCTGTATTCCATCTAGGTGTATTATTATAGAAGTATTACCTATAGTCCAAACAAAAAAAAAACTTATCACAGAACCAGTGGTAGCTGTTAAAATAAATGTTGTATTGTGTACGTACCTACCTGTTAATGTAATAATATAACTATATAATATACTAATAACCCTATATCACTATTAAAAAGTAGACTCTTCGCAAGATCTCTACATAGATCTTAGCTTCATTCATATAACAAAGTCTACACACACCACATACACACACATATACACATGCACACATTATTATTTATAATTATTATATAAACTTTTATTTATTCATGAATATACACAAATATAATAATATTCTAATAATATTAATTTACATAAATATTTTATTATATATTTTACAAGTGTAATTAATATCTATAGGAAGAGCGGGGCTCTCCTAATACAGGTGTTTTACACTTAACAGGAGAGTCCAAAACCATGTTAACATACCTTGTAAATGAAAAAATAAATAATATTTGATTTTTTTGATTTTTTGATACATATTCAAGCACCGATTCGTAAACGCGCATCACTTTGTGCTTAAATTGACATTTATAAAAGATAATTTAATCATAAAATTAGTATCTTCATTAATAAATCTGATATATGTATATTCATTAAAAATGTCTTCTCAAAACATAAACTGAACTGATTGAACCCGAAACATGAGACATGACAAGATCTTTAATTATGTTACTCTCACAACAGATTGTGTCCCAAATTTACATAGTACTATTTTAAGATCCATAGTTAGCTAAGATTAGTTTGTTTATTAATTATCCTGTTCCTGTAACTAAGTTTGGGAGCCCCTCGTTATGGGACCTTGTGTCTTCCAGGAAATACCCTTTACCAGAGACCCATTACCTTTACCGTTCATACTGTATTAGCACAGAAGAAAAAATAGTACAAGTAGTATTAGTTAATACTAATAAAATTGTGCATAAGTTGAACTTTTATTATTATTAAGTAAAATGGCATTTCGAAATGTCAAACGAGCTGTTGATTATAATAACATAAATTATTAAGTAAAATAAATTGTGGTTTATTTATAGCAACTACTAATAGTATTAAAGTTTTAATTACAATAGACCGATAAACATGTCGTTTAAAAAAAACTAAACCCTCATGAGGATAATCAGTACGGTAAAGTTGTAAGACCTCTGATTTTCGCACCTATTTGGATAGGTTTGTATTGTCGCAATCACCGCGCCTTGTATGAAGGATCGTGGAAAGGAAAACACCTATCTAACTATCTACTAAAAGTTTTACACCTCTGGCTTTCGCACCTTTATGGATCAAGTTGTATTGATACAAGAATCTGTGTGCAATCACCGCGCCTTGTATGAAGGGCCCTCGGGGAACGGAAGGGTCCTTCCTTTAAGTCGCTTGTTGTAACTTTGATAATTATAATTAGACTTGGATAGATTACTTGGCGAGACTTCCGAACAGGGTATTTAATTAATTTAAAAAAATAATTTGGTAACAGCTGCTGCCGAATGATGGGGTTAGTATCAATACAAGTAGTAGTAGATTTATCAAAAATAAAATGATTTGCCAGTTTTACAACAGAATACTACTACAGAGGCCTACTGTGAGCTACAGTCAAATTAAAATAAAATTACGTTATTGTGACACTGTAAAGATAATAAGAATTTTCATTAAAAAAATAACTTTTTATTTTTATTTATTTCAAAACTGTTCTTCTCTTATTAATAAGAGGTGTGTTCGGAAATTTTCAAATCGTTTATTAACTCTACAAAAAATATAAATTAAAAATAAAATAAAATATAAGTATAAACCTACCTACCTATAAAATTAATTAATTACAATATGAAAAATTTGGAAAATGAGACAATGGGCGTAGTATACCAAGGACACAAGCGGCGTTACCCCGTTGTATAGCAATGCTGTACCTCTGAACGAGGTACTCTTTGCCCAGAGGATCACCAGTTGCTATTTTAATTTTTCTACCCAGATTTCGGATAATTTCGCTAGCATCCTCGGGCCACGGACCCATTGTCTCAACGGAAAATGCCTGAAATATGTGCGAGTTCAGGAGCTCTGCGTACTTATTCTGCGTTCTTTATTTGTACTGCTTGTTAGCTACAGCTCCGGCACGTTTGGAAGATGTGTTCTATTTTTGAAGTTGGCAACATTGAATAACAATGTGTTTTATCACTATAATACCGAATTACTGCAAACGTTACTAGTTGAAAAAAACATCTTTAAAATTATTTAGTTTTAATGTCAATAAATAAATTGTATTTAAAATTTTAACATTAAATAGTAATATAATGTTAATGATAATCAAATTGTGTGTAATGTTAATCTAAATTACTTTTAAATATATAATAAATAAATACTTGTATATATATAATTTTACTTGAAGTGTTAATAATTTATAAACATACATTTTCTTGAAGTTTTATTGTATATATTATAAAAAAATACATTTATTTTATGTGTATACTTAGTACCTAATATTGTAATTTGTGCTTTTCTTTATAACATATTTACACTTACGTAATCTCCTATCACATATATTATTTTGTTATATAATTTATTTTGTAAATGTGTTGTTAAATAAATACTTGTTAAATTTTCTTTAAAATATTCCAGTTCCAAAACCACAAAAGATATACTCAGTTTATTTTTACTTGTACCCATAAAAAAATCCTTACAAAAATACAACATCTTTCTCAACATTTTCCTTCAAAGGAATCCAAGAAATTCTTTGTTTGAACGTCATAAGTAGAGATTTGTCTTTCTGATTTCCAAAAAAGCTCTGCCCGTGGGTGTCGACCTTCTTGACACCTGTACGTTGTTTCTTTAACTAAACTTTTGCAATTTCCCACCGCGTTCCCGACGGAATCCCTAATTCCAGCAATCTCGTCGAGAATCACAAAAATGGAAACATCCCTTCATGTTTCAAGATTATGATGATTCTTGAAATCTTATTTGATTTAAATGCAGCTTTGTGATGATGATTTAATTATAAAATAGTATAAAAAATATAAGGTCATTTATTTGTACATTGAATTTATTTATTTGTCGAAAATATATTTAAAAATGTTGGACCTACCTCCTACGTTCGTCGGATATTATCTATTCGTAAATTACAAAAAAATATGTAGTGGATGCTATTTAGCTTGAAGTCGTATTTAGCTTGAGGTAATATTTAGTTTAAGATCGTATTTAGCTTAAGGTTATTTAGCTTGAGGTCGTACTTAGCCTGAGGTAATATTTAACTCGAGATCGTATTTAGCTTAATATTATTTTGCTTGAGTGCATACTTAGCTTGAGGTCGTATTAAGCTTGAAGTCGTATTTAGCCTGAGGTAATATTTAGTTTAAGATCGTATTTAGCTTAAGGTTATTTAGCTTGAGGTCGTACTTAGCCTGAGGTAATATTTAACTCGAGATCGTATTTAGCTTAATATTATTTAGCTTGAGTGCATACTTAGCTTGAGGTCGTATTAAGCTTGAAGTCGTATTTAGCCTGAGGTAATATTTAGTTTAAGATCGTATTTAGCTTAAGGTTATTTAGCTTAAGGTTATTTAGCTTGAGGTCGTATTTAGCCTGAGGTTATATTTAACTCGAGATAGTATTTAGCTTAATATTATTTAGCTTGAGGTCGTATTTAGCTTGAGGTCGTATTTAGCTTGAGGTTGTATTAAGCCTGATGTAATATTTAGCTTGATGTCGTATTTAGCTTGAGGTGGTATTTGGCTTGTCGATCAATTGATAATTTTCATGATGAGTTTGCTTATGCATAGCAGAATATTAAAAGTTTACTTATCAGGAGTCTTACCGATGTCTATATACTGAATTGATCACATTAGTTGTTATAATTAGCTTATATTCTTAGACTTATAGTTTAGTTAATTAAATTATTAAAATCTAGATATCAAAGTTCGACACAAATACTCACAGTTAATAGAGAATTTAATTAAATAACAGGCTACGTAATAGACTCTACCTGTCTAGATTTTAACGTTGTTGGAGACGTCTGGGGTTTTGGGTTGAATACGAGTAGATAATTTTATTAGTTAAAAATTTTAAAATGTCTATATTGTGTTCTATGATGATGATAATAATATGAAGGATATACATATAAAACATTTTTTACTATAAAATATAAAACATTTTTCATTTTTTTAGTGTTGACTCTACGAAAATTTAAAGAATATAGTAAAAAAAAGGTTCCTAATTATTTCTTTATACTAATCACTTTTCATAGCCTAACATTTGCCTGAAGATTATTTATTTGCAAGTTACGTTAATAAAGTAAATTGTAGGGTATATTGGTATTTTACTGCTATAGATGGATTTATTCTCCTTGAAAATAAATAGGAGAGTTTAGTAACCTCCTAAAAGTCACCTTCATCGGGGACGTATCGTAAACTTAATATAATTGATTGGTAATTTTGGTAAATTGTTGATTATTAGTTAGCAAATGATATTATTGGTTTTGGATAAAACATTTTTTTTTCATTGTGTAAATATTATTTTTACTTTTATTACCTATTAGCTTTTACCTGCTTCGCACGCATTAATAAGTTTATAAAAATGTAGGTCTTAAGTAGTTTTATGAGTTTAGTATGTACCTCCAAAACATTTAAGTAGCCAAAAAGGTGACATTAAATATTAACTTTTAAACAAAATTATTTTAAAAATTCAATAATATTTTAATGCAGTTTTATGTCATTTTAATTTACCCGATTTTGCATCTTATAATATTTTTTTCTATACACACCGTATTTAAACTTTTTTTCTAAGAGACTGTTAAAGCACAAACAAACAAACTCTGTATATCTGCACCCTATGCTATGTCAAAAAATGATATCCCCTTCATTTCAGGGTCTCAAACTATCTTCATGCCAAACTTTACTTAAATTGGATCAACGATTTTGGCGTGAAAACGTAACAAACAAACAAACCAACAAACAGAGTTACTTTTGCATTTACAATTAGTATTGATTAACTTTATTGATGACTAAAGTTAATAAGTTAACCGCCTTCGTAGACTAGTGGTGACAACTTTGGCGTTATATCCGGAGGTCGTGGGTTCGAATCCCACCCACCCAGTGCAAAAAAAAAAGTTTTTTCTGTACAGTTTGTCATGGTCTGAGTATTTATAAATTATAATATGTATTATATGTCTTACACTATCTGGTACACTCATAACAAGCCTAGAGCTTAGTTTGTGACCAGAGCAATATTTGTAAATTGTCCTACATATTAAAAATTATAATAATAACAATAGTAAACGTGTATTTGCCAGAATATGGGTAGATATATAAGGTGACTTTGAATGGATGTACTTTAGGCTAATATGATGTTCTGCTGATCAAACCAAGTGTCGCAAATGAAAAAAAAAATTGCCGTCCCCATACAAACTAGTAATGTTAAAATGACCAATTTGTATGGGGAAGCCATTTTTTTTTTCATTTGCGACACATGGTTCCATGGGAAAAGTTGTTCGATTTGATCAGCAGAACCTCATGTTAGCCTAAAGTACATCCTTTCAAAGTGACCCTGTATATTGCTGTACGAATTCTTTGTTTGATTTATAAATATAAGGTTGTCATACATTTTATTATCCAACCTACAACCTCGGATACAACTCCTGCAACATTTGGTGGCATTGGGCAAAAATAACAGCCAAAGATCACCTTATTCTGTAGTTTTATATGCGTTAAACAATCCACAAATTATAATAGCATAATATAAGTTTACCTCCGAAAACTTTTGAAACTAAAATTAAAACTGACAAAACTTTATACAGAATGGAGTTTTAACAAAGAAATACTTAAAGTTTAGAGCAGGCAACTCGTTTCGACTACAAAAACCTGAATAACACCCAACTTAACAACTTTGTCGGGTACTCTCCACTACCTCCGTGGGATTGGTCTTCAATTTGAAAAGTATTTTCTGAAATAGAATAGAAATGTGTATTGTGAATAACTTTTCAACTTTAACAAAGGAAAATTGTCCAAAAAAATATTTTATATTATGAAAAAATATAATTCTATATTTTAAAATATGCCTTCAATATCTCAAAAAGAAAAATAAATGATAGTAATAAGATTTTATTTATGTACATTTATTAAAAGTTAATATACTTTAGAATTTAATAAACTTATTAGTTTAGGCAAGCAATGGATCTGTAGGGTCAGGAGGGGTAAATATAAGACATCCTATATTTCGGGCAAAAATAAGACAACTCAAAACTTTATTTAAATAATAATTTTATGTGAACCTTATAGTGTTTAAAAAAAGTCCTGTTTTATAAACAACTACAACATAAATTTTAAATGTAATAATTTCATTTAATTAAATATAATAAAATATTTTTCTTGCCAGCAACAACATTTTTGGCGCGAAAACTTTACGTTGCATTTAACAAACTTTTTATATAGCGCGCTCTCTTTTTAAGTCATGCTGTCATGTTCACTTGGTTCACACGACATGAGCGTTACTTGCGCGGGAGGGCGGCTACTTAAGTGTATCTATAGATAGCGGCCAGTTAGGACCTATTCCTTTCGTGGGGAAAAAATAAGACATACGAAGGGGAGAAAGTGAGACAGTGAGTGGGGTGAAAATAAAACGAATAATAGAAATACCTAGTTCAATAATAAAAAACAAAGACCTTTACTAGTAACTTTTGACGGGCACGTAACACATCTTGATCCGGCTACAATCAAACTTGCTCTAGACGAAGCTGTTCATATTTTGAAACTGCCAGCTCATACCACAGATCTGTTGCAACCAATGCACAATAATTATAAAAAAATAAATACAAAGAAAAAAATATTCTACAATAATTATAAAAAAATAAATACAAAGAAAAAAATATTCTACAATAATTATAAAGAAATAAATACAAAGAAAAAATAACTGCCCCTGTACTAAGATAGTGTGATAAAGTTGCTACGTACGTCATAATTTCCATATTTTACCCCTCCTGACCCTACGGTCAGGAGGGGTAAATATGAGACAAAAACTATAACTTTTAATATTTGTCAATATAAGAAATGATTTCAAATATATTTTTGAACTAATAATGTATAATTATTTATTATCTATCAGATAAAATATTGTTTCTTCAGATAGTCCTTACATCTAGCCATATTTATTATTGTATATATATATTATTGTAGAATAATTATAAAAAAATAAATACCTACAAAGAAAAAATAACTGCCCCTGTACTAAGATAGTGTAATAAAGTTGCTACGTACGTCATAATTTCCATATTTTACCCCTCCTGACCGTAGGGTCAGGAGGGGTAAATATGAGACAAATACTATAACTTTTAATATTTGTCAATGTAAGAAATGATTTCAAATATATTTTTGAACTAATAATGTATAATTATTTATTATCTACCTATCAGATAAAATATTGTTTCTTCAGATAGTCCTTACATCTAGCCATAATTATTATTGTATATATATATTATTGTAGAATAATTATAAAAAAATAAATACAAAGAAAAAATAACTGCCCCTGTACTAAGATAGTGTGATAAAGTTGCAAATTGAATCATTTATTCTAATTTCTTACCTTTTACTTACCGATGCATGCTCCTACAACGTAGCGAACGTTGCGCTTAGAGGACCGGCTGAAAACTATCAAAATCTATATTAATTTGACTGATGGGGATTCCATCGTTGGAATTGTCAAAATTTATTTAAGGTCCCTGTAATAGTTCATACATAGTCATATTTTATATTTATACCTAACTAGCACCAGAGAGCCGATAATAACGGCTAGTCCGAAGGCGAAATATTAAAAGTTTTTCTAAAGTGGATGAAGGGATGTATTTCACACCTTCAACTGCCCGCCGTTACTCCAAAACTTTGCCGGCAGTATTGAGAAAGTATTCTCTGAATACCCAATTTATATTTGTTAAACTACCTGGTAATATATATTTTTTGTAAGTTATGAAAATTAATATCTAGTAAATTTGTAAATAAAAAAAAATATTATTCAAATATATAATTTGTTTAATATAACTCAATAAAACTGTTAATAGATGGGTTATTGAGTCTATCCAAACATCGCGACAAACTAGCAACTTGTTCGGTGTAGACTCATACCATCGGCTACGACGAGGTGGGTTTAAAATCCCCTCCGCTGGGTACCCTGAGGCCGTCTAGGCGGTCTCGGACGCCTTAAAGCACCTGTGATGTTATCTATTTTTATTTAAATTACATTTAGATAATATTTCTTTATCTAGGATTATTAATTTTAAAAATAATAAAAAAAAAGATATAGACCCAATTTCATATGAACCTGGAAGAAATATGAGTGTCAAGAAGATCTTTAAACCTTTTCAAATTTCAAATAAAACGCACAAGTTCTTAAGATATTTTTTATGAGAACTGACGGACCGACACTTGGCTCTCACTTCACGTTTCTTTTTTTATTACAATCGCTAATAATATCGATTAAAAAACTTATACCTCGTATACATAAATACCACAAATAAATAAACTGGTGTTTTTTTGTTTATATTTTCTCCCCGGGCACTCATCAAAAACTCACCCTACGATATGCATATAAATTTATTTGTTTATCGCTTTGAAGTTTAAGCTCCAGAAACGATATTCGTTATCCATGTATACAGAATGTTCCACCTTAAAATCTTGGCTCGACCTGCAGGAACTTGGCCCTCACACTAATACTTGGGCCGAACTTTGCTGCGACGGTTATTGCTGTAAACAACACCGACATCTACCACTATGTCCTTCGAACTTTTTGATTTATACTCTTATATAACACTAGCTTCTGTTGAACGGCTTTGTCCGTCATATTATTTGTACAAAAACAGTACCTGATTAAATTATATGATCACCCGCCTTCCCCTATTCAAAATATAGTAAAACACGTATCTGTTAGGCAGATACTTCCAAAGTTTTATTGTTCCAATAATACAAGTTGTCCCCCACCTTCCCCTTATAAAGTTTTAGTTAATAGTAGAAACACTTGACGTTCAGATAAGGAAAGTATACATTAAAAAAATCATGATTCCTGCTATATTACGAAAAATAGAGCACCATTTAATTGTTGCCGCATCTTCCCCTATTCAAATTTCTAAAATTAGTGAAACACGTATTCAACAGTTATATAAGAAGGGTCTACATACAAAGTTTCACTGTTGTAGCGTATACGTGGTTTTTAAGATATGACACAGTTAGAAAATGAAACTTTTAAAAATGGTGGAAACACCTAAAAAATATTTTCTAAGAACCTTCATTTAAAAAAAAACGTGTACCCCTCCTTTTGGGAATTAGAAATTAGAAAAAATCCTTCTTAGTGGTTATATATATTACAATACAAAAGGAAGCTGGCGTCAAAATTTCATGGCTACAGTAGTTTCGGGCGATGATGAGAAAGTCAGTCAGTCAGTCAGGACAAGCTTTTATATACAGCGTGACTTTAAAAGGATGTATATACTTTGGGCTAATATGAGGCTCTGCTGAACAAATCAAACAACTTTTCCCATGTAACCATTTGTCGCAAATGAAAATAAACTTTGGTTTCACCATACAAATTGGTCATTTTAATATTACTAGTTTGTATAGAGAATGCATTTGTTTTTTCATTTGCGACACATGGTTCCATGGGAAAAGTTGTTCGATTTGATCAGCAGAACCTCATATTAGCCTAAAGTACATCCTTTCAAAGTCACCCTGTAGGTATATACATATATAAGAGCTTGTAGGTATATATAAATAATATAAATTAATAATAAAAATAATATAAATTACCGGTGCCGATGAAAACATTTTATACTTGAATAAGCAGACCTATAAAATCAATACATTGTTGTTAAACAGCTTTGATCACATCCATTATGCCGGCTAAGTGATGCGGTTAAGAAATAGGGGCGTCAAAGACGTATTTGAATTACGAGTTTACGAGAATTTTGAATTACTTTAAAGGCTCGCGCTGTTTCACGGTCAAATTACCTGCCCGTTTCGTAACCGCATCCAAAAAAAGGTACACCAAAAAAGTGATGTAATAGTATTCTAAAAACCGGTGAACCCACAAACTAAAACCGAAACATGACTAGGTCACTTGACGATTTGGGTGGTGGGAACAACATTTACGAGACCTTCCTCTCTAAATCCTAAACTCGAAATTTCAGCACATTTCAGCTACAAACTAGGTTCTTGTATATTTACTATAAAAGGCAGGCAAACGCTTTTTTTTAAATTATTTTAAAGTTGATTAGTACTCGTTAGTTTTATTTTAATATCCTACATATTATTAATACTACATTGTACATATTTGCTATTATTATAATATAAACCCAAGTTTTAAAATAACAAGAAAAACAACACAGACGTGTCGGAGTCTAGTGAAGTAAATAAGAAAAAAAACTTTTAATGAATCCCGTCGCGCAGCAAAATATTATGTTTTGTATTTTTATTGTAGCTTATTTAACTACTTTCTTACTTAAAATATCTTTTCATTTGCATAGAATAAAATAACACTGTAATAGCTTTTTATTCATAGCATTTGGTAGTATATTATTATTATAGCGCGTGTTAGCATATTGCGTGTTTAGTCGACCTCTTTGCTGCTAAATTATCGACAATCCGAACTGGGCAAACTGGGCCGAACGAATTATTTCTCAGAATGCTAAACCCAATCAATTTTCGTTGGAAATTTGTAAATTACATGGTCTAATAGCTGCTATTATGCAGTTTTCTGAAAATTTGTTGCAAATAACTTTGCATTATGCTATAATTTGCCGTGGAGTTACTTTAAACGTTATTAATTTAAAACTAAATGTTTTTAATACCAAATTTTGCTTTAATAACTATATAAATAATTTATATTTATTTGATAACATAAAAGTAACAATAAAATAAACTAAGTACCTAATAACAAGAAATACATAAAAAAACTCTAATAACAATAAAAATACTAAAGAAAAATTAAATCATAACAATATTTTTTTTCCAAATCTGAAAAAGACTGGTTACCTCGCTGTATAGCTAAACTTATACGTTGTCCGAGGAACGAGCCAGCCCTTTGGTCACCTGATATATCATGGGCTCCCGGCCCCCACGGTCCCATGGTCTCTACTCCAAACGGCACAAATAAATACTCTCCAGTGAGATTTGAGTATTTGCGCCGTTTGGGGCTTTCTGGGCCGTGTTCGTAAACTAACACTTTAACACTGGGTAATGTCACTACATGCATCTCTTCTTCTCTAAGCATTTTTTCAATATTTTTATCGCACTCTGTAACACTACCCAGTGTTAAAGTGTTACGTTTCCGAACACGGCTCTGCAGAGAAAGCCTGTCGAGTGTTGCCAACTACTAAATATGTTAGAATTAATTAATGAGATAAAAAAATATATTAAATTATTTTTGCAAATATACATATATAATACATTATCTAGCTAGTATAATTTAATTAGACCCGTTTCGTCCGTCATATAATTTGTATACCTTTAAATTTTAACAGTCTATTAATTTTCCATGATAATATTTTAAAAACTGGGTATCGTCTCCTGCTTTCCCCAAATAAATTATTTTAAAAAAAATATTTTTCATTGAGTCTGTTTATAAGTAGATAACAAGCAATGACAAATTTCGTGAGGGGTGACTGGAACCTAATTAGCTCAGCGGTTGAGTACCTACCTTGCCGCAAAAGCGAGGATCGTGGGTGCGTGGGTGCAAACCAGGATTTCAATCTTCGCTTTTTTTTTTATAAAACACGTGTCTATTTATATATAAAAAAGTATCTATCTAATAAGACTATTATAAAAATTATAGCATTTTCAGCTGGGCGATGATAAGTTTGCCAGCAAGCAAGTCCTCTTATATAAATTAATGTAGCTGAAAATTTTCAGTAAAATGTGGGTAATATGCATTATTACTTACACAGATTGTACTTTGGGCTAATATGGGGCTCTACTGATCAAATCAAACAACTTTCCCCAAGGAACCTCGCAAATTAAAAAAAAAATTGGCTTTCCAATACAAATTGGTATTTTTTTTTATATAAAAGTACAACCTTTCAAATTATACTGGATGATTTTTCTTACAGTGCTAAATAAAATATGCCTTAAATATCACTTGTTGAACCCGTTTTTTAAATAAAAAAGGTAGGTATTTTTTACTTCGGTAAAAAAAACAAAATATCATATGAACGCTTATTTGGTTTAAATTACTTTAACATATACATATCGTTTTCGTATCAAGCAAATATCGTAAGTTTATTATAAAAGTTGAAAGTGATTTGTAGACCAATTTTGTACTAAGTAATTTTATTTTATTATTTTTGTATAGGCCACACTAAAAGGAAAAAAATACATGTTTCAATATTTTCATTATGGAATACAATATTAAAATGTTGCCACTATGAAAAAAAAAACACAATATAAAAATGTTGCTTCTGTGAAAAAATAAAACACATTTTGATGATAATTAGGTACATAATCTAAAATAGAATCCACATTTTCCTAAAAATCTTATCTCATTACACCAAAATAACATTAAACACTCTATTAAAGTATTTAATCTAACTCCGACACTACATACTTATGAAATCTCATTTCAAAGCTAATTACTAAACAAAACCAAAGGGGTATTATGTTAGATTGTGTAGGTACCCCTTTATCCACCCGAGTGTAACACAAACACTTTTGCGGCAAACGGTTAATACTCCACTAAGTACATTTTGCGTACACAAAATTCCCGCTTAAAGTTTTGCCTAACAAACACAGGTGGAGTTTGAAAAGAGAAAACGGAAACACAATAAATCATTTTGTTAATAGCGTATGTAGTATAGTCTATGGATTGTCTTTTAATTTTTTTTTTCTTTCAATTTTTTTTTTTGTTTTTGAAACAAGCTCTATTATTCTATATTATAAAACAAAAACAAAATGCTTATACATATTTAATCACGTACTTAGGTTTTTATCTTCGTATAAAAAAATATACAATAAATATTTAACTAAATAATAACATATTTAAAATACTTAGTCAGGACAAACGATTCTATAAATGTACATGTATTTAAATCAGATATAGCTGATGTAGGTACATACATTATATTTTAGTGCCTATACAAAAAACCACCACCCAATAGATGCAAAAACCGCCAAGTGACCTAGTCATGTTTCGGTTTTAGTCTATGGGTTTTCTGGTTTTCAGGATATTACTACATGGATATCTTGCCGAGGTGGTCTCCTTTAAGTTGTTTTTAAAAGCGGCAAAAATTTATGATATAGACTTATAATGCGAATTCGTCTTTGTCGCCGCCTACTTCGTAACCGCAGCCGGCATAGTATAGGAGCGATCAATATTATTAAACAACTATTAATCGACCCCATATAATATATGATTTTTTTAGGTCTGCTTACTATCAGGTATAGATTCAAAGTCACATGCCGTGCTCCAATAACAAAAAAAAATTGTTGAAAGATAAAATAATATATTATGTAGGTATGTGATAAAAAAGTGTTTGCAAACATTTTTAAAACATCCGTAACATTAGCGGTATAAGACGAGCCATTGTAGTAGGTATAGCGCTTAACACAGTTTGTACTCTTTAAATTTTAAGTTACGATCCTTGGGCCTATACCACAGAAGAAATAATAGTACAACTACCTAAACTAAGAATATAATACACAAACATTCGCTCCAATGCACAATATATAAATTTATAATTGATGTCCCGACCACGCGGCCGCGTCTCCGAATTGTATTTACTCTACAAATTTACAGGAAACTCTTTGCGAGTTGATCTCTCAAATGACGTTTAATTAAAACGTTGATATTATCAAAGGCAGAGATTCTCCGGAAATCTTTGTCAGAAATTAACTGCTCATAGAACTTTGTAACTCTAACAACTTTTCTACAACTTCGCCATATTGTTTAAACCTTTTCGAAATTAGAGGCTTTAAATATTATAAGCGGATGTTTGTGAAGTTAATCAAGTATTTTTTGTTTTAATATTTTTATAAAAAAATTACTTTTGTATGAAAGTTAATATAAAAGCGTTATTAGGAAATCGTAAGATTACTTCTAGATTATTATTAGTATACACGATGTCTTTGAAAAGGTTAATATGAAGTTCTACTGATGAAATCGAAAAACCTTTCCCATGGCGCCATGAGTCGTAAATGAAAAAAAAAAAGCATTTTCCATACAAACTAGTAATGTTAAAATTACTAATTTGTATGGGGAAGCCAAAAATCTTTTTCATTTGCGACACATGATTTTATGGGAAAAGAGTTGATCAGTAGAGCCTCATATTAGCCCAAAGTACAACCTTTCAAATTCACCCTGTATAATAGTTAACCCTAGCATCTAAAACGATAGTTAATATATTTATTAAAATATGGTATCATCAAAAAGGCACACAATTCGTGAAATGTCACTTTTTTTTAGTGATTAAACCTTACTTTTGATTGATTGTGATTTTTTTTAATAATGTGAAATTTGATTATGGTAAAATGTATTTGACTATGCAAAGTGCTTAATAAACATTGTCCTACATATATTTTATTATTTATATGTACATGGTGACTGTGAAAGGTTGTACTTTGGGCTAATATATTCTACTGATTAAATCGCCCAACTTTTCCCATGGGGCCAGGTATCGCAAATGAAATAAGGCCTATTCCATACAAACTAGTAACGTTAAAATGACAATTTTGTATGGGGATTTTTATTTTCATTTCCGACACATAGTACCATGGGAAAAGTTGATCGATTTGATCAGTAAAGCCTCACATTAGCCTAAAGTACAACTTTCAAATTCACCCTGTATATTGGAAACTGAACAGGAGGGTACACGAAACGATTTCAGAAATTATTCCAATTTTAAGATAAATTCCACCCAACGCGTTTTGGGAAATTCCTAAATTAATGGGTAAATAATTGAGAGATTTGGACTTTTTCTTCACTTAAATGTATTTATCATCACGCCAGTTCCCCTACGGCCACGGGGTAGGCAGAGACAACCGAGCGCCACTTGTCCCTATCTCTATATACTAGTTTTTCAATTTACCATCATAATAACTCTTCTCGTACGTTACAAATTTCTAACCTTTCTAATTCGATCAAGTTACGTGTGTCTTGGCTCTCCATTCACACATTTACCCATTAAGAGCAGCGTCTGATCAAACATTTCCCATACATTCACGACCTTTTGGTCCTAACTGTTCAAAAATCAATGAATGTTTAAGGGTAGAAGAGTTTCAGGAGTAGAATCGTTATATCGCAACTACTCGGAGAGGAAATGATGATAACTACAACCAAAGGATATCCACAGGGTGGAGTACTTTCTCCTTTGTTGTGGAGCCTTGTTGTAGACTCAATTCTAACAAAACTAAACGTTGGCCCATATTACACAGTAGGATATGCTGATGACCTAGTTATAATGGTAAACGGCAAATTTGTAGGCACAACAATAAGTGTAGCACAAAAGGCTCTGGGAACTGTTGAAGAATGGTGTAACTCTCAACATCTATCAATAAACCCGAGCAAAACTTCAGCATTGCTGTTCACAAGGAAAAGAGACCTAACGGGACTGATCTCTTTAAAGTTATACGGGTCTGAACTGCAATGGTCCACTGACGTAAAATATCTCGGTCTTACTCTAGATAAAAGCCTCACATGGAAACTACATGTTGACATGTTAATAAAAAGGTCAATAAGGATATTTGCTATGTGTCGATCGGCATATGGCAAAACATGGGGACTAAAACCAACAGTAATGAAGTGGATATACAATACCATGGTAACGTCAATACTAACATATGGAAGTATTGTGTGGTGGCCACGGACTAAGCTTGATACCTGTAAAAAGGCCCTAGCGAAGTTACAACGATTGGCATGTATGTCTATATTAGGTGCCTTTAAAACAACACCTACGGCAGCTATGGAGGTACTATTAAATCTTAAACCTTTACACGTGATAATAGAAATGGAGGCAAGGAAATCACTTTACCGACTACGGAATAATAAAGAGTGGTATCCAAATATGCCCCAAACTATTCACACTAGGATGGAAACTGACAACAATCTCGATAGGATTCTTGAAATATGCGCTGACAACATTTCGACTACTCGAATCTTTAAAAATAACTATAAAACATATTTCCCATCACGGGACGAATGGGAAAATGGTTCTAAACCCGACAGTAAATGTCAAAATTGGTATACTGATGGATCAAAGATGCAGTCAGGAACGGGTGCAGGAATACATACTAATGGTCATGATATTCATGTAAGCATGGGACATTACCCTACAGTTTTCCAAGCAGAACTGTATGCGATAATAGTATCTGCAAAGAAGATCCTAGACATGGGATCACATAGAGAAAACATAAATATTCTTAGCGACAGCCAAGCAGCACTTAAAGCTCTTAGTTTGTATGAGACCAGAACTGGGCTGGTTTTAGAATGTGTTAAACTGTTGAATAAAATCGGCAGGAACAACAGGGTAAGACTGGCCTGGGTTCCGGGACATATGGGCATCGAAGGCAATGAAAGGGCAGATCAACTGGCTAAAATGGGTTCAGAAACTTCCTTAATTGGACCTGAGCCATTTTTAGGCATACCTAACAAAACAATAATTAACGCGTTAAAGAAGTTTGCTGAGGACAAACACACGAGATGGTGGTTAACGCAGCAAGGCCTAATACATTCCAAGGAATTCATTGGTATGAAGGCAATAGGCCTGGATAAAATTTGGAAATTCAACAGAAGTCAAATAAGGCTACTGGTGGGAGTGTTCTCAGGACACTATACAACCAACAAACATTTCTATACTATAGGAGTAAGAGATGATCCCACATGCATATTCTGTGGTAAGGAGCCCGAATCCATGCGGCACCTACTGTGCGACTGTGACGCTAAGGCCATCCAAAGAATCAAATACCTAGGACAGGCTTATCCGGATCTAGAAAGCTACAGGCTAACCGACCTTAGTGATGTCCTTAAATACGTCAACAACATATTTGGGGACGATACTGAGGTTTGTGGTTAATAGGAATGGGGAACACACAAAAGATCCCAAAGGGTCGAAGTGTTTTTGACTGATGTCAACCCTAAAACCAATAAGATAAGATAAGGGAGGCGTTACAAATATTATCTATATCTAGGCTCGTACGTTTTCCTTTTTTTTTAAGTTCAATATAGGAAAAATAATACCAAACACTGAAATTCGAAAAAAATCGCAAAAAAAGACCATTACATTAAAAATATTTCTAAAAAATATCAAGACAGAAAATAAAAAAAAGGAAAACGTACAGTCATTGTTTATTTTCTCTTTAACAAAATGAGGCCATTTTTTTAGGGGTAGAAAACAGTTTTGGCCCGAAGTCATTTTGCTGCCTAAATCTTGGGTATGATCTCATACGTGCTCTTTCTCCTATGGGGAAGGTTTACATAAATGTATGGTAGCGTTACCGACTCACCGCTATGCGCGGGGAGAAGTAATACTACGCAGTTGAATCAGCATGATCATCGAAGAGCCTCATCAGACACTCCTCTTAACTCGCTATGATATTTCTGGTTCGCTATCTCTCATTCATTCTACATGCCCAAATCAATGGAGTATGCCTATTATATTTTAATACTTTCTCTTTACTAAAATAATAAAAAAAATGCTTAAATCAGCGATATATTTCCAGAAATTATTTATTATTCATTAAAACATATCATCGGACAAAAAAGGGTATTCGCTGAGATAGCAATTAGTGAATTAGTGTGACCATCAATTAACATAATTCGGCCTCGTTTGGGGTAAATAAGGAATGTTCATTAATTTTCGCTTAAAACTCGCAATTTTCACTTATTAAATAAAAGGAATATTTATCAAAGATTGGGGAATTTAATCTAAGAGTAATTTGTTTTGAATTTCTACTTGTAATTTCTGAATGTAGTAAAATATTATTCAAATGAACATTATTCTATTTATTTTTATTCGCCCGTATTATCATTATTATATTGATACTAATTTCAAAATAACTATTAATATTCATAGATCTTAATATTTATATTAAGTACTATTTAGGTATATTGCACGTAAACAAAATAATTGAATTTAGATGTTATTTTTTTTTAAATTTAATTCAGTTTAATTAATGAAATTACATTAAATATATAAAGTACGATAATGACTCCATACTTGGATGACTCTTTCTTAGAATCCTACTTGGCTTCTTCTGTGTTTTCTTTCAAATCGATGGCTCTCTGCGCGTCACTGCATTTGCTCACAACCCTCTTTCATAGTAAATATGATTCCTTACCTTTTACTCTAAGTAAACAAAACGAAAAACAAATATCATTAACATCTAATGAATTAACAATCACTAATCTTGGTACACTGAATCTACCTTCATTAATTTAATGGAAGAATGAAATCGATGGAATCGACCCATATCAGCCCTGATTCCACTACAGGATTCATCCATTGAGCCCGGACACTAACGTCCAATGGATTAATAGCCCAGAGAGGGGGCCCCCTTTAGTGATTAATGAAGATCGAACGCAACCTGTGCCGAATTCAAAACGGCCCAAATGACATTCATCGTTAACACTGGATTAGGGCTGCATTTAAAAGTGAATTAAGTAGTAATTATTTAGAAGTTCAAATTTAAATATTTAATATTAATAATATTATGTTATAGGTTATTTCATAATAACCTAGCGGTCATATTCTATTTCTTTTAAAGGTAAAGTCAGATTGTCAAAATAACGAAATCCTTTATGTACACAATTGTACATAAAGGATTTTATATACACCATGCAAAATGTTAAACATTGTCAAAGCAATAGGACCTGTAACTCAAGCATAAAAAATGCAAGCCTTTTTTAGTTATTGTTGTTGCTGATTGTTCAATGTCATTTTTAAAGGATTTCGTTATTTTGACAAGATAACGTTTCCGTTATAAACAGAATCTGACTTGTACTGTGTGTACCAGAATAAACGATACCCACACTGTCATTAGTAGAAGGCGAACCCGTGGTGACTACCTTCGAACACAACAGCAACGGCGACGTAACGACTAAGACCACGGAAGCGGTCAGACAAGATTCGTCGATTTTTTATTGAATTTTAGCTTTGTGAAGTCAAATTAGGGGCATTCCCAACTGACCCGCCAGATACGTTTTTAATTCAAACAAAATTAAACTTTAAGAAACTGCACCCAGTGTCGTCTTTCGTAGCGCATAACAGCGGGCCGATTCAAACCGACTGGCGCACGAAAGTTCAGCAGATTTTTACTAAACACGATGAAACTTCATAAAAAAAACGACTAAGTGATTAGTTTTTTAATTATCTTTCTATCGTATTGAGGAAAAGTTTAGTATAAAAGAAAATGCAGCATCTTGATATTTTGTTATATTAAGCATTGCTCGTCATTTTTTAATCTTAGTAATAATAGGAATATAAAAATATTGAACGATGAACTTGTAACGGAAGGTCTAATTTAATTTAGTTTAAATTATGAAAATATAGTAAATAAATATAAAGTACGATAATGGTGAGTAGCGTGACTCCTTCTTAGAGTCCTACTTAACTTCATCTGTGTATTCTTTGAACGATCAACTTGTAACGGAAGGTCCATTTCATATCACAATTTTTAATTTCCCCCATGGTTAGGATTAGATAGAGCTTAAAAAACCCTTAATACACCGAAAAGCTGAAAAATTGGATAAACTGATTTTCATATTATATTTCGATCATATTATTTTAAATATTGCGGGGATAGACACATATTAACTTTTATATTAGTATGGATTTGAACTTTACTGGTTACCACTAAGCCCTTTCATAGTACCTATTGAAAATAATATAATTTCTATTTAGGAGGCCTCAATAACTTTCGTAGGTCGACTGGTTTTCAATAGCCGCCTACAGATGAAATACCCTTATTAATAATTGACCTTGTCATATCTTGGAAATAAGCTTATTCTGTTCCAAGTATCAGAGCATGGTTATAAAGAAGGTGTTTCTGATGAAGACAAAAATTTATAGCTCTCGTTTATGAGTACCTTTTAATGTTGGAATGGCTGAAAACATAGTTAAATCGCTTGCCAAATTCAACAACAGATAAGTTAAAAAAAATGCGGCTAAAATGAATCAATGTTTGACTTTTACCGTGTAGGTATGTAAGGAAATTATTTATTAATAAATATAGTGGAAAATTATTATAACAGATAAAAAAAATCTTAAAAATTTCTACCACCGAAATTGGATTGATTAAAAGTACCGAAAACACTAGCTGCATTCCCACGTTGCACTGCTATAGATTATTATGTTTTAAATATTTTTTTGACAGACTATCACCAGAAAATTCTATCAATTTTTTTCCTAGTTTCTCAGTGAAAAGTTTTGATTCTAAACTCCAAGGACCTAATGTTTAAATTATTTTATATAGTTAAATATATTACCTAAAACTTCGGTGTTTAGTAAAAATCGGATGGGGTAAAATACCCCTTCATCAATATAACATCGGTTAGCTACCAGCAATCGGTCCTAAGTTGGAAATTCTTAAAAGAAAGGTATACTTCCACTTTTTATTTAAAATGGATTTAAAGGGGTTAGATTCGTTTGATTAAAGGTATGTTTCATCAATGTACCATTTTTATCAAAGGTGCGGTGTGTTAAAGTTATTTTCGTTTAGTTTTATTTACACTGACGTATTGTCACATACTATATTTTGTTATGGTTAGCTACTAGTATTAAAATCTTGTTTTCTTGATTTCTCTTTAAAGTAAATAAAGAATATTTTGCAGACGACTAACTCTCTAACTCTAAAGAAATTACTTGCAAAAGCTTTTTCATAATTAGCTCCAAACAATAGTAAAAAGAAACTAATTCCCTAGCTATTTTACGGAAGATAAAAGTGAACAAACACAAATATTCACTTAAATCTATTGAAATTGTTGGAGCAAAGGGGATTAAGTGCAGGATTGTCATGTCCAAGTGACTTGGAGCTGGGGATGTTCTGCCAAGTGGATCCATTAGTGGAGAACGCTGGGGCTCATTATCACAAGAATATTCATTTAAGGTGGATAGGGAGCGACATTCTGATTGCATTTTGTTGAGGCACTTCCGTAACTCGAAAATAAATATTTGCATTAGATTTGATATTGAATATTATAATGGTATCTGAATAGTATACTATTATAATGTTCAATACCAAATCTAATGCAAATATTTATTACTAACTTGTGTTAAAAAAACATGAACTAAAACAAACATTAAAAAAAAACACACTTTTGACAAACGATCACGGTCAGTTTTACTTTGACAGTGCTGCTTTGATTGGCCTCTACCACGGTTCCAACCAACAATTCAGCATTAAATAAATAGACAATAACAATTTTTAGGTGATCGAGTTGTCAGAGTGGTTATTACATTGAAGAATTTGAGCGCATTTCTCAGTTTTATGTTGAAGTGTACTCTAAGTTTTGCACATTGAAACTGTTTTATAAAATACTAATGTGAACGTTTTGTGTAGTTTTTTAGCCATTGAAGATTGAATAAAAAATATTATATAAGTTTAAAGTCATTTGTTTATTTTTCTTGGACGACTTTTAACTTTGTATATATCTTGCCGGTCTTATGTAGGCTTAAAGCATCCGTGATGGTACGTTTAACTTCTCTAATCTAAACTACATCTATATTTTTTTCTTATTTTATTGGTATATTATTAAACATTATTGGTGTGTACTTTTAATTGTAAATTATTTATAACTGAGGTAATTATATGACTCTTAGAGACCCAATTTAAAATAGTGCAGATGATGGTATTGTAAGAAAGATTGAAAGAAGTACGTTAAGGTGGTTTGGCCGCGTTGATGGCCATGGATGATATGGAAAAGAAAGATCTTCTTAAAAATATATTAAATAATACCATTAATAGTAGTTGGGTTAAATTCTTCAAAATCGTTGGATTTATGCATTTAATTGAATTTTGACAAATTGTATCGAGTGCTATGAGCAAATTTTCGCCTTCCTTGTTGCATCTTTAATTAATTTCATTATATTACAAGATGAATGTAAAATAGGTGCTTACAAAAAAATACTTAATTATAATATAAAGTCCTAGCTGTTAATTTTCATTAACTCTGATTTTATCCGGAACAGATTAAGTTATAACACCTCCTCATTAAGTCCCGCTTTAATAAACTTCGGTCGAAAGTAAATTTTAATTTACTTCTCGAAAATTTCCTTATTTATCGTTTTTACAAAAGTAATGTTGTAATTAACATTTGTATAAATAATTTTATTACCTATATACACTGTAATTAAATTTGAGATCACAAAGTGTTACCACTTCAAAAACTAAAAAAAAAAGTAAATGTAAACCAACGCTTAAAACAAGATGAACGTAATACACAATTCCATATATATTTTTTTTATATTGTACAAGATATTGGCAGCTTATTTTGCCAATTTTATTTATTTTTATTTACATAATTGGTCTAGAATTTAATTTCACAGTTTATTTAGAAATTATTATAAACTTTGAGTGAGAATAATTATTTATTTTATAAATATGTTTTATTATTTAATATTGATTGTTTGGCAGGGCTGAAACCTATGAATATAACGCTACCGTATCAGGAAAAGCAGCAAAAACAAAAAAAGGGAGTTAAGGTCTATAACTTTGCTACTAACGGTTTCGTTACCAACGCCCATACAGATGCAAAAACTGTCAAGGGACTAGTCATGTCTCGGATTAGTCTGTGGGTTCATCGGTTTCTTAGAGGATTACTTGATCGATTTATTGGCAAGTTGATAGTCTTCTTTCAGGATGCATTTACGAAACGGGGGGTTATTTTGACGTTAATACAAATACCACTTTAACGCCGCCGATTTCCTAACCGCATCATAGTTAGAGCGGTTAGTCCTGTTAAACTAGAATGCATTGATCGACCCCATCCATAGTATTTGTAATTGTCTGTTAACAATCAGGTGAATACAAAGTCACGTGTCGCGATCCAATAATAATAGCAATAAAATGAAATGTCAGGTTTCTGCAAACAGTATACTCGTGTGGATGCTCAGTATATTAAAGAGCTAAAAAGCCTATAAAGGCATTAAACTCGCCTATGTCCAATTTTGTGCAATAAATAATTTTAAATAAATAAATAATAATAATATGTAGGACAAATTACACATATTTCTCTGGTCACAAACTAAGCTCTAGGCTTGTACTATGTGTACCAGAAGCAACGATATAATACATATTATATTTTATAAACACCCAGTCCATCATGACAAAATGTACAGAAAAAGCGTACTATTTTTTTTGCCATGGGTGGGAATCGAACCCACGACCTCCGGATACAACGCCAAACCACTAGTCTACGGAGGCTGTCAATAAAAAGCGCGTTTACTGCTAAAGAGGATGTTGAAGAAAACAGTATGGTGCCTTGGAAATAGGCTGTAGGTCAGCAATATCGGGTAGTGGGCCAGTAGCATCGTTTTGCCGTACTAGATATGTGGAAATTGTATCAAGCGTAGCTCGTTGCATTGCAGCGCTTCCGGCGCTTCATCGTTTGGCTCCCGAAGCTACCAATAAGCACTGAAACCGCTGAATTGTAGGTGACGAAATGTGGACCAAAGTATAATGCTTTTTGTAATCGAATTTTAAACTTTATTTGGTTTCGGCTAGGGTTCAAATTTGAGTATAAATGAAACGAGTTGTTTAGGGTAGTGTGCCAAAGTATCAAAAAGTAGTTTCAATTTACATATAAGTGTACTTAAGCGTTTCTCATATGTTTTGGGGTTATATTTTGCATAAATAAATAGTATTTTGTTTATCACTTTAATTTTGAATCATTTTGCCCAACATAAATAAGTAAATTAAGCTATGAAATAAAGTACCATCACGGGAAATACATATATTTTATAATACATTATATATATTATCGCGGGTACCAAACGGCGCCTGAGACCGCCTAGACGGCCTCAGGGTACCCAGCAGGGTTTTTAATCCCAACCTCGTCGTAGCCGATGGTATGAGTCTACACCGAACAAGTGGCTAGCTCGTCGCGTTGATATGAATAGACTCAATAACCCATCTATAAACAGTTTCACAAGTTGGTATATTGAAACCGGGACCGACAGCTTAACGTGCTCTTCGAGGCAATTTTAAATTAAAAACTCAACCGGGATTCGAACCAGGGACCTAAGTGTTTTTAAGCCCAAGGTTACGTTTATAATACATTCTTTTTTTTAAATCAGGTGTCAATATAAAAAAAAAATTAAAAGTAATATAAAAGTGCCTATCCAAAATTAATAAATTTAATTGTGGAATAATTATAATAATATTAAGCATTATCCTATTTCGAAATATACATATATCTATGAAAAGACAGGAAGTGCCAATATAAAATTTGGTAACAATAAAATCTGACGCGTTTTAATTAAGATTCAATAAATTATTCATGTAATAAATCAACGAAACCGTAAAAACAACAAAATCTCGCGTTGTCATTTGATTCAACACGAATCAAAAATTTAAATCGTTTCATGTTTACTGTAGCGTTTAAAATGAAATTATTCACATAAATGAAAAATAAATTTGTATTACAAGTAATTAATAAACGTGTTAAAAAGTATTCCGAAATCCTTCTTCCTCAAATAGATAAAGAGTAATTAATTATTTTTTTTAATCCTATGGACCTAACAATGGACAGTCCTCAAATTCTTGCATTTCTGTTAAGAAAATTTTCTTTTTCTTATTTTCTCCCACTTTTTACATAGGTATTTAGATTTTCTAGATCATTGTGTAGTTGGTAGCATTATATATAGGTATGCAGTTTATGTATTTATTTAAAATTCTTTATTGCACTAAAAGCTTTATAGAAAGGCAAGCTTAATGCCTTAGGCATTATCTACACCTTTAGGAGAGTGAAAATTGTAATACTATAATTGTATATATATATATATATATATATATATATATATATATATATATATATATATATATATATATATATATATATATATATATATATAAATAAGCGTTTGTTTAAACTATAAAGTATGTCGTTCAGAAATACCAAATAATTTAAACAATTATTAGAAATTTTCCACAAAGCAAAAATAAAAGGTAATAAAAAATACGAAATTCGAGTTCATTATACGTGAATAATGACAAAAAACGTTTTTCATTTCATTCATAAATAAATGTAATACTTCCTCTGAAAAAAATAAACTTGCAATTTTAAAAATAAATACCAATTTACAGGTCACTTTCCGCGAAAATGTATTTACGGGCGCGTTCGTGCGATTCAAGCGCTGTTCATTTTCGCTGTAACAAAGTAGTGAAGCACTGCAGCGCTGATTTACTGTTCACATTACAGGAATTAGCGGCTTTGGCGTTGCTAGTCGCCATAAGGCTGGTGTTCATTATCAAAATGAATTTACATAAGTTTATATATTATGTTCCTTTTTTTTAAGTAATAAAATTTTTAATTTCGCATTTTTTATCGAACCCGTATAACTAAATTTAGGTGACTAGGCCCTATATATTTTTTTGTATATCGATTAGACAGACAAATAAAATTAATTTAATCTTTTAATTTAAACACGTACAATTATCAAGATATATTCATTAAATTATGCATATTTAAATAAATAATTATAGTTACTAATTTTATAAATGGTGATCTGAAGATAAAAATAAAATGCCAGGAAATAGATCCACGAGCTGAAAACGTCTAATGGTTGTTTATTAAAGATTTTTTGAAAAAAAAAGGAGTTGCAAATATTACATTCGATCCTAATTACATAAGTCTCTTTATAAAAAATCTAAAACTTTTGAAAAGACAACTGAAGTACGATTTATTATTTAAATATTCATACCTTAATTGTCATATATTTTCTTTTATAATAATATAGAGGCTATGTAATATATAATATATTCCTCCCAAAAATTACTTTAATATAACTGTAAACAACGTTTATATTATGTTATTTCACATTCGAGTTCCAGAATACATTTTCTGTGCTCTTAAGTCTACTTAGGTAGTAGGTAATAAAATAATTGGTATCTTACCTTCCGAGGCACCGACTCCGTGGGTGCTCGGGAGCTCCAGCACCCATGGAAAAGATAAATAGCGGGTGCACTCATGACTAGACATAAAAATGGATTAATATCTGGTTTTATATGCATCGGTACTTACTTGCTAATATTATAAATGCGAAAATAACTCTGTATGTCTGTCTGTTAAGTTTTTACACTTAAAGCTCTGAACTGATTTAGATTAAAATTGGTAGGTATGTATGGAGATAGTTGAAGACCCTGAAAAGGATATAGAGTATATCCAATGTAACATTGTTTTAACATAGATCTTGTAATTTATGAAATGCATCCTCTTTTAGTCCTACTTCTGTATGTTCATAAAATAAGCACCCACGAGGTAATCTAAAAGCCGGCGCCACTGCTTACCTTACTTATTATTTTTTAGTTTGACTTAAAAAACAATAACAATATGTTTATGCAATAAAATTAAGTAAACATTGATAGAAATAACAATACATACGCGTCGAATTGTTTGCTTTTATTGGATGTTCGTCAAAATGGGAATAAATTCATTCTCGCTGCGCTCAGCGACCATATCCTGTTTGTTTTAAAGCAAATGTTATCTTTTCAAAATAACGTATTCATTAAAACGAAAATGCCATTAAACATTGAAACAATGAAAACTAGAAAAACTCCTGTAACGCTCCTTTGTTACAGGTGCCTTTTCACTTGAAAGTTTTTAGCATTTTATGCCATTGCCATTATACATAAAGGGTTTCAATACTTTGACAATATAAGTTTATATTTTCAGAAACATATTGGTCATTTGACGGCATAGTGGGACTGAACAATGTTGTTAAACAACAGTATATTGATACAAAGTCATATGCAGTACTCTAATAAAATAAAATAAATATGGCTGACTTGCAAAAAATTACTATTGCTAAAAATTACTATATAAAGGTTGATTTTTAGAAGTACAGCAGATAGAAATTTAAGTTGACGTTACTTTTTTTATGACAGCTATTTTGACAGCTGACAGTAGCTATTTATTCGTGAACAGACTCACGTTTAACTTAGCATTTAAAAATTGTCAAAATTTCATACTAATCGAATTTATTGTTCACTTCGCAAAAGATATTGTGCCCTACGTCAATTTTATGGTTTTAGGGGGAAAATTTTCAAGTAGGATTTCTTGTAATTACGTATAGCGAAAAATGCTCAAAGAATTCTCGAGACTGATTTGATAATAAGACGAGGTTTGATATGTATCTAGATATCAAATTTAATCTTGTGATTTAAATTATTAATTTATATTTTTTTTAATAAAAAAATAATGTGCGTACTTCACGGTACAATTGGTATATTTCAAGTAGTTTAAATATTATTAAAATATTAAAACTATAGAATCTCGTGGTAACTATGTGATGTCACGCAGTGTAGTTTAAATAAATTAAGTTATTATAAGTTATAAATTAATGACAGTACAAGGAACTACATTAATATAATTCTCTTATTTTATTGGAATTATTATTTTGAATACTATTCGGTAGTGAAGGCAGTATAGTATATACTTACGTACAACTTTTTACTGGACTTTGCGGAGGTGTCGCGAGGACGGAATGAAACACGACTGCTTGTGTCGACACACGTTTATTAACTCTTTATACATTACCACATCACACCACCGGGGTAATACAAAAAAATAATTAAAAAAAATGAATAACTTACATATCTAATAATAAAAATAAAAATAAAAATTACTGAATTACAAAAGTTCTAAAATTAATTATTTATATAAATCTTATATAATAAAAGTAGTAGCAAATAAATTTTTAACAGTGTAAATACAAGTTGATTAAAAGTTACAATATTTTATAATTAATAAATGTTTTTGTTCGCTTCATTATAAAAGAAATCATTCGAATAGTGTACTTATATTCACTACATACAGTTTAGTTCTATTTTTGTGAACGGTACTGTTCTTGCCATTCTTAGAAATGATTACATTGGGTGATTCATCGTTTACAACTAAATATGGACCATTGAACAAGGGTTCTGCTTTATCTACAGTTTCATTTTTAACAAGAATTAAGTCGCCTTTGTTATAAGAAATCGGGTTACATTTTAAATCAAATTTAGTTTTTCTTTGTTCTTTACGTTGTAACAAATTATTTCTTGCGTCATTACAAGCTGTTTGTAACCTAAATTTTAATTCTAAAGCATAGTTGTCTGAATTATACAATGGTTCTACTTTACTATTACTTAAATTTGTTGGTATATTGCAAGTTTTTCCGAATACTAGTTCAAATGGAGAATATTTGGTTTCTGAATGAATGGTATTATTATATGCAAAACTCCAGAAGGGTAACCATTCAGACCAATTATACAAGCGTTGTTCACAGTAAATTCTTAAAAAGCTACGGAGATGTTTATGTGAATTTTCTAATGCACCTATTGATTCGTGGTGAAAAGCAGTGGAATGGATTTTTTCTATATTTAATAATTTGCAAACTTCTGTCATAGTACTTGACATGAATTCGGTACCTCTATCTGTACCTATTGACATGGGTATTCCGTATCTAAGAATAAAATTGTTAACTAAAGATTTTGCTACTGTTACCGTTTCCTTATTGGGTATGGCATAAGCTTCTACATACTTACTTAATTCGCATTGAAGCGTTAATATATAATTATTATTAAAATTATCCTTATCTAAAGGTCCTACTAAATCTAAATAAATTTTCTCAAATGCTGAATTAGCAGTTGTCGTTATTGACATAGGTTCCTTGACACCTTTTTGATATTTCATTATTTGACATTTTTTACATTTTTTAACAAATTCTATGACGTCTTTTTCTAAATTAGACCAAGTATACTTTTTCTTAATATTATTGACCATACGACGGATGCCGGCATGTCCGCTCGTAGGTAACAAATGATAATCATTTATAATTACCTTTTTCTTTTCATCATTACAAATTTTTATTACCTTTGACAAAACATTTATTTGTGGTCCTTCCCACTTATCTCTTTCATTTATTTCACAATTTATTTCTTCTATAAATGATGAGTAATAATCATCTTTAACAAAATTTATTATTTTAATATTCAACTTTTTACAAAAATCTCTAAGCAAATTAACAAATTCCACTCGGGTAAATTGCAATAAATACTTAAGGTCGAAATACATTGTTTTCATACTCGATGAAAAACATAAACAAACATACTCATAATTAATTAAATTCTTATTTTTCAATTCCTTTAAATCATTCTCCTTTATTAAAATCAAGTCTACACTGTCTCAACTTTTCCCAAAAATCTCTAAGCAAATTAACAAATTCCACTCGGGTAAATTGCAATAAATACTTAAGGTCGAAATACATTGTTTTCATACTCGATGAAAAACATAAACAAACATACTCATAATTAATTAAATTCTTATTTTTCAATTCCTTTAAATCATTCTCCTTTATTAAAATCAAGTCTACACTGTCGCTAGCTTTTCGCAACATTTCTACTACTCTGGGGTGATCAATCCTGTTATTCATAGAAATATTTCGAGAAGTGTCGCTTACATTGCTGTCACTGATATCACTGGACTGTTTTTCTAGTCTTTCTCTTTGTGCTCTAGTCATGACTGAAACAACATTTTCAAACGTGCTCTTTAACTTGCTCGAAGTTAAGTCAATGCGTGAAAGTGCGTCTGCAATTACGTTATCTTTACCTTTTATATAACTTATTTTAAAATCGTATTCGTCTAATATTAATCTGAATTTCATAAGTCTACTTGAAGGATCTTTCATGTTATACAAGTATATTAGGGGTTTTATTATTTTTTACAGTTATTGATTGTTCTAAAATATTCGTTGTAAGCTCGCATCTGGGTGGTATCGATAATGAGAAATTATGACTAATCGGTTCTTCGCTGGTGGCCTGGTGACGTAAGTCACGTTCCATTGTATTGAGTTCCAAAGTGACCTCATTTTGTTTGTACACTAAACAAAGGGTTTTGTTTTGTATATTTATGTCTTTTGCGAATAATTCCAAGAATTAATTCCTAAAGTTTTTGTATTTCCTCCAATAATTGCAATTCCTTATATAAATTTAAAGCATAATTATATTTATTAGTCACATAAGTTTTTCTTTCAAATCTTTTACTACCTAATTTTCTTAGTTCGACTCTTACGTCTTCCAATTTAGTATGTATTTCCTTAACTGTATTCATTAATTATTTAACATGTTACTCGACATGATATACCATCATGGGTATCAAAAATAGGATCACAAACCCGTGTAACGTCTACTAGCTACATTAATTATAGAAAAGATAAAATTACATTAATAATTTTTCATGTCACTCGACATTTTATACTTATATAATAATAATAGTACATTAAGTATGTTAATAAAATAATTAAAAAAAATACACAAAACACCTGAAATAAAACACTGCACAAAACACTTTTAGAACATGTTAATCATTTTTAATTCACTCACTGATACTCGATCTAGGAAGTCATCTCCACTCGCTTCATCAGGAAAGGGCGTTAGATATCTGCTGGCTGCTGTAGCCTCGTCGCTATCGATTCTCTAGTGTGTTCTCGAATTTGGCTTCTTATCATTTTCTTTTGTTCTTGGTTATTTATGACAGGGTTAACTTCAAACATTTTAATTTAATACTGTTACTGTTTTTGCACTACATTTTATTAATGTTCTTCATATTAAAAAAAAATAATAATTATAAAGTTAAAAATTTAACTAAAAAAAACTTAAATTTAGTCAATAGTAATAAAAAAAAAATATTCTTGTCGCGGACTGCTCGGGCGGCCGGCCGGAGCCGCGGCGCGTGCCGCCGCGCTCTGCGCGTGCGTCACGTAAGTCTCACGCCATGATACTGACGCGGACTGGCAGGGTCGCCATGCGGAGGTGTCGCGAGGACGGAATGAAACACGACTGCTTGTGTTAAACTGACATGAACAACTTTTACTATGGGATTAAACAAAAGTTTAAGAATTTGATCCCCTCGGTAGTTGTACTTCTCTAGTAGTTTAGTAGTATTTGAACCTTTGGCGTAGTATCCGGGGTAATGGGTTCCTACATATGGCAAAACAATATTAATACATTTTTCTGTACAGTTTGCCATGATATAGCTGTTTATAAAATATAATATGTATTGGAATAGAATAGTTGTTTCTAAAAAACATAGTACAAGCCTTAAACTTAATTTGTGACCAGGATAATTGGTATAAAAAATATCCTACATATTATTATTATATATTAATTGAATTATTTATTCATTATTGCGAACATCCTATATAATATCTAGCAGTATGCTATTCTTTATTCTTGTAATTTACAGGAATTAGCGGATTTAGTGCTACCGGCTAATTGTCTCACTGAGTTATAGTCGTTGCGTAAAGCGCGGTCAGCGCTGAGATGTCGGCTACCTGTTATCGTAGCTCTTGGGATTTACCGCTGAATGCAGCAACGCTGTTGCTTGTAATAAATGGTACGTATCAAAATGCTTTTTGGATTCGTAATTTATGGCAACTAGCGACTGAATACTGGATCTCGATCTTATCCAGTAGAAAACTAAATTTCAATGACGTAGCTAGAAATCCAAACACTCTGGTGCAAAAAGTTGGCAACACTACAAACAACGGAAAGAGTTTGAGGAAATTCCCTATAAGTTCGAATTGCTTTTAACTGAGTTGTCATTATTAGAGGTTGTTACAACCTGTTATATTTAAAACTTAAATATAGGGTCCGATATATAGGCCCCCCTGAGCTTAAGGGCACTGCATTCGTAATCGCGAAGTCCGTCTTCCCAATACAAAATGACGCTTTCGCACTTTCAGTAATATATAGGTACTCGATTACTGTTTGTCGCAAAATTCAAATAATATTTTTGTCGGTCATTGTATTTAATTAATCTTTCTCTGTTGAGTTATATTTTTTCAAAATCAGAAAGAAATACTTTTTTAAATAAAAATATTTAAAACCCACAACAGAAAGATTTTAACGTACAATTACCAACACACAAATAATAATTGAACTTCAACTAACAGCCAAGTTGTAATATTGGAAGTACGTTTGAATGGGAGTCAAGTCGACTTCAGAGCATAGTCATAAGTACTATAGTTTGTATGGAGAAGGCAATTTTTTATTCATTTGCGACACATGATTCCTTAGGAAAAGTTCTTTAATTAATTAGATCAACAGAACCTCATATTAGCCCAAAGTCCATATTTCCAAAGTCATCATGTATATATTTATCCATAAATCATAATGGGTGCGGCCGGCCGAGACCGGGCGGTCTCAGGGAACACAGCGGAGGGGTTTTTAATCCCACCTCGTCGTAGCCGATGGTATGAGTCTACACTGAACAAGTGGCTAGCTCGTCGCGATGTATAGACTTCATGACCCATAAACAGTTTTACAATTTGGTATAGTGAAACTAGATTTATAATATGCATCATCTTTATGCCCTACTGCCTGTCTGTTCATCTAAATATGCGTCAGCGCACACGGAGTTACCTAAAGCCGTTGCCTCTACTAATTTTGTTCAAGTAAATGCTCTTAAGCTTGGTAGCATTCGTAGTAATCGTAAGTGAGAGAAATAGACCCTTAATGCAGCGATCTCAGTGTTTGTGTTATCTCAAGGGATCCTATAATCTTCGGTAAGTTCATTAAAAAAATGTTTAGATACGATAATGTTGTCATTTATTATTCCCTCATATTCCTTTCCAGTCCCATTTCATTCCATTATCCCTCTTATATATTATTATTTCAATCCACTGTACACTTAGATAAAAAAGTGCAGACACTTGCCCCAAACATTTAAGACATATATTGAAAAATAAAGAGTAATTTTTCAACATAGATCGTAAAGTGCAAGTGCACTTGCCCCGAATATTTAAGGCGAGGTGAGCTCAGAAATTGCGTTGACAGTTCTGTAGGTATATATTTTTTAAGAAAGTGACTGATTTCAAACGAACCGAAAAAATATTTTCTTAATCTGGAGGATATTAGCAATATAATAAAATAAAATAGTTTGTTCGATAGAAATAAATCGTGAAAATTGCTCGGGAATTTTCTTTTTCCGGGTTTTATTACATTATTATAAATGTTTAACATTATTTTTTTATTTATAAAAGTGTATATATTTTTTTATTATGATAAATAAAAAAATGGTTGTTGAATCATATTTTACAATTTTTATGTAGTTTTTCTTAAATTAATATTTAAATGCTTAGTGACTTACGACATTTTGATTTCGTGCGACTTTTGCTAGTCGACGCTACTTACTCTCATCAGAAACCATATTTAAAATGCTGAGATAAAATATAGGAAAATAGATGCAAATACGTAATTTCACTGACGAGCATACCTCGCCTAAGACTTAGATTGAAATATATAGGGCTTTTTTTTAATATAGGTCTTAATTGTATCGGTAAAAGAGAAAAGTGTACACACTTGCCCCAAACATTTAAGACTTAGATTGAAATATATAGGGTAATATTTTAATATAGGTCTTAATTTTTTTTTTTCTCTATTTAACCAACAAAAAATACAGAATTGTACAAGTAGTTCTCTGCCAAACTATATAAATAGTTTGTCGGCAGATTGCTCTCGTTATATGTTTTGGCACTTAGTTATAACACAATTTTTATTTATTTTTAAAGACACAAAACAACAATATATTTAACAGAATGAAGTACAGGCTTATAAACGGCTTACTTTATAATGTATTGTAATATATTTATTATTATATGTAATATTATATTTATATGTATTTTAAATGTATTAATATAAGAGAAAAGTGCCACTTGCCCCGAACATTTAAGAATTAGGTTAAAATATATAGGGTCATTTTTCAATATAGGTCTTAAATGTATTGGTAAAAAAATATATATATAGGGTAACTTTTTAATAGGTCTTAAATGTATTGGTTAAAGATAAATATAGGTACAGTAGCCAACAACTACTGTAAGATAAACTACGCATTAACGTCTGCTACAAGCTCGTAAATGTTCCCTCGTGCTGGAGCGTAAACCCAATTTAATTTATACAAGGCGCTGCTCCTGTCACGTTAATAGTTTGCTACTAAATCTACTAGAGCGTTGTATCTGTATACATTTTATTATCTTACAACTGATTGGACCCGCATCGTACGGGTTCATTTAAGTTGTTATATAAATTTATATAGGTATTATATTTTAATGGCCTTATTTATAAAAACTTATTGAGACCTTGAAGAACATTTTAGTTATAAAGGTTTTGATTCTTTTACGAATTTTGCTAAAAAAATGGACAAAATATTCTTCAAGGACTCAATAAGATTTTATGAATACAGGTGAACTAAGAAGAATAGAAGTAAACTAAGCTAAAATAATAATATAAAATTCGTAACAATATTTTTTTTACCCCTGCATAATAAATTACTAATTATTACTTGAATACAATAAAATTTTATGTTATTAAATATGGGCATTTACTTTGAATTATTAGCTTGTTATATCGTGATTTTGAAATGAAATGTATAACATGGACTTAAACACAATTTGTAATAGATTTATATAAATGATTGCGGGCTTGGTTAGACCTTAAAAACATTACACTTTTAAGGTTACAAGTTCAAACCCCGGTGAGTACCAATAAATACTGAATGTAAAAAATAAGAACATTTCTTTGACAACCACAACAATAGTGCCTCAGAGACCACGTTAAGCTGTCGGTCTCAGTTTCATTATAACTTGTAAAATTGCTATAAGTCTATACAAACTACCTGACGTGCTTTCCACTTTAGGGGCGGATCCAGCATTAAATTTTTTTAGGGGCATTGAGCCAAAACAAAAAGTCTCCAAATTTGTTGCAGTTTTAAAAAAACTTTTTCCATTTTCATTGAAGAGTCGTCGCACAAAAAAAAAATTGCTTTCGAGGGGGGGTCTGTTTCACTTAGGTATTCGATATTATAGACGACCCAAATTAATATGGAAGACTCAAAGACAATGCAAGGCCCACTTATGTTTAAATGATAGGATTAAATCTATGAGAAAGATGTAATAATTCTAATAAATTATATGTATATTATATATCCATATACATTTCTCTTTTTCTACAAGAATTTCAATCCAAATAACTTCATAGACACTGTCATAAAAGAATAATATCTATGTGCAATGTACCCATTCTATGCCAGGTACAAACACTTCATTCCTCTACGGCCATAATTCTTCTGTCGCACTGCGCCATACATCAAGAGTATCTGACGTTATGCTAGATTTACATTATGCTTGTGCGAATGATTTTTTGTGTACATTGGAGATTTTATTTATGTCCGTCGTTGTGCTTTGCGTGTTAAGGCCGTAATGGATGTCGTAAAACTAGTGACTGTGAGTATTTTTTAATTATTATACTAGAGTGTTTTTATGTGCACTTAAACTTGGTTGGTATTTCGATTGCATTCCGTCTTATGATGTAGCTTTTCAGTAGTTTTATGTAGGTTAAATAAAATAAAGGGACAGTGGAATATTCGCCAGCCTTGAAGTCCTATTTTATTTCTTTGTATCTCCAAACCCCTGACTTTTTAGTAATCGTATTAAATAAATAAATACCATCACGGGTGCCAATTTGGCTCCCGAGAACCGTTTAAACGGCCTGAGAGTCCCAGCGGAGGGATTAACCCATCCTCATTTCGCCGATGGTATTCGGAGGCAACACCTAACAAGTGGCGAGCTTGGCGCGGTGTTTATGATAAAATAGCCACGTTGTATAAAGCGGTCACCCATCCCAGGCCGGTCTTGTTGTCATCTGCTTAACCTTGTTATCAGTTGCGCAGTGACTTAACCACTGGGCTGGGGCCGCTTTTTTTTTGTAATCGTATTATTTAATGTTTTTTCAAAATAATCGTTCCACAAACTGCGGAGATAAGAGTAGGTTTTTCTACATTTTTAATTATAAAAGCTGCTAAACTGAATTATTAAAAAAATACACAGAAATATAAAAGTCACACAGAAAATAGCTTCCAACTTTTTTTATAATTTTACTTATGACTTTAAATGATTTTTACGTTTATTCTTTTTAACATATTATATCTTTACTATAAGAGTATTTTAGGCACTGGGTAGGTTCATTTTTCCAATCGAACCTACGATAGGTACGATTCCTACCCACGGCAAAATAAAATAGTACGTTTTTCTGTACAGTTTGTCATGGTATTTGAGTGTATTTAAAACATAATATGTATTAGAATCATTGTTTCTAATGTCTTTCACATTATTTTTATTTAATAGTAAACCAATGAGTAAAATTTATATAAAAAAAAAAAGAAAAAGTGTACGATCTACTAAGGCATTACAAATTCAAAAGTAAATACCGTTCTAATACAAAAAGAAACCGCAAATTAAAATAAAATAACCGCTGCATTTATTGAAATCCGCTGAGCGGTGCTGCAGAAAGCGTTCACGATTGCTGAGCTTAAAGCGCTTGAAGCGTGAAATGGCTATTGTCATTCTATTCAATAGATTTACTTTTGCACCAACATTCGACTCACGAAGCGCGACCTTTCAAAATTCTTCTACCAACTATTGTTCAACAAAGAGTTACGAATCGATATAGAGACCGTTTCAAACAGTTTTCTCAAACTATGATATGTGTAAAAAAAATATATACTGTAAACTTAACCACATTTATTTATTTATTTATTTATTTCAAGAAAATCGACAGCGATACAATAAAAAATAGTACATAAAAGATACAACATTATCATAAGACCAATAACAAATTTTCATTAATATAGACGAAGTAAGGTATTGATAAAGATTGCAATTAATTAATATAAAATATGCATGTGCATATGAGTGCGTGTAAGTGAGTGTTCCTACCTGTGTTCGTTTATGTGTGAGTGCTAGTGAGTGTATGTGTGAGTGTGTGAATGATTGATTGTGAATGAATTATCCATCGCCAAACAACGAAGAACTCAAATGATCCATAATCGCACCCCTAAATGCTCGCTTCTCGCCATTATAAATGTCTATATTAATAAATTTAGCATTATACAGCCTGGCTAATCTCGGCAATGTTGAGTTTTGAGCATAATTAGTGTGGCAGTTGGGAACACTAAATAGTGCCCTCGAAGATACACGTGTCCGTCGAATAGGAGTCTTAAGTGATACTTGGCCAACCAATTCCTTACAGTCCATCCTTCCATTAACTATATCGTGTAAGAACAGCATATCGAGCAGCTGGCGTCTGGCATCGAGGGGAAGAAGGTGATGATTCCGACATGATTCAGTGTACTCTGTACATGTTGTTCTTGTTCTAAAATTAAGATGTTTTAGAAAGATGGACTGTATACGCTCGATTCTATCCTTATATTTCGAGTACCGAGGTGACCAAATCACGCTCGCATATTCAAGGACACTACGTACGTACGCATAATATACTATTTTAAGACAGTGAACATCGCTGAACACCTTACAAACTCTCAGGACAAAACCCAGATTCTTGTAAGCCTTGTTCGTAATAGCATCAATGTGTTGATCAAAAATCAATTTAGAGTCGAGATGTACGCCCAAGTCGCGCATTACATCGGTTCCATCAATAATAGAACCACCAATGTTATAATCGTGTTTGATAATATTTCTGTTCCGAGAGAATGTCATTTGAGTACATTTAGCGATATTAATATTAATTCTATTTCTACTGTAATATTCAAACAAACCATTTAAGTCGTTTTGCAGCATTATGCAATCACTTAAAGAATTAACACTAATAAAAACCTTCGTGTCATCAGCATACATCAGATAAGATGAATTTTGTATAACCTCGTGTATATCATACAAATATGCATTATAGAATAAAGGCCCTAAATGAGAGCCTTGAGGCACTCCAGACGGTATATTCACGAATCCAGACCTATAATTACCGATACGAACTGCCTGAGATCTATTGTCCAGATAGGAGCAAACCCAACGATACAGATCGCCGCAAATACCAAGATGCTGCAACTTGCGCAGCAGGATGACGTGATCAACCCTGTCGAAAGCTTTTTCAAAGTCAGTATAGATCACATCAACCTGACTGCGTTTGTCCATAGCAGAAGTTACATAGGACATAAATTCCGCAAGATTTGAGGTAGTGGATCGACCTCGCACAAAGCCATGCTGGGCGTCGGGAATACCTCTAACTATGACAGGGTATATCGAATCATAAACTAGTTTTTCCAAAACCTTATTAAAGACATTCAATATTGAGATAGGCCGGTAGTTAATGATTTTGGATTTAGAACACTTCTTGTGTATTGGAACTATGTGTGCCTCCTTCCAACAACGAGGAAACACACCTTCGCTTAACGATCTGTTGAAAAGAATGGTCAGAGGCACACACAGCTCCATCGAGCATTGACGTATAAAAAAAGGAGGTATTTTGTCACTTCCTGGGCTGCCGGATTCATCTAAATCACGCAACAAACGCAATACTTCCTCTTCACTGACGACAACATTATGAATGTAGTCGCCTGCGTTACAGAAAGGTGAAGCTAATCGACTTGTAGTGTCATAGCAAGCAGCGGGTTCAGAGAATACACTCGAGAAAAACTCGTTGAAGCCATCACATATGTCCTGTCCAGACGAAAAGGTGTTTCCCTTATATTCCAGTTGACATGGATACCCAGTGCCACCCTTACGAGACTTTACATAAGACCATAGTTTTTTAGGATCTTTTTTTATTAATTTTTGCATATTAAAGGTATATAACTTAAAGCATTCACTCTGCATAGCTTTCTGTCTCGCTCTCAATAGCGAAAATACTTCATAATCAGACGGGTTATTAAATTTCTTCCACCTTTTGTGGGCCTTATATTTCTCCACAATAACCTTAATTAAAGGTGGACTATACCATGAAGGGTAGTTGTACTTCCCAGAATGAGAAACCTTTGGTATATAATCGTCTATGATAGAGGAAAGAGTATTGTACAGGGTGAACGCGGCATCATCGACAGATCCTTCACCGAGTAAAGCAGGCCAGTTTTCGTTGGCAATTGCACCACGTATACAATCATAAGCACCTTTGCGAAATTTGTATTTAATTATTCTACTACGTGGTTCACGAAGAGGGATCATCACAATGTCTAGCAGCTCCAATTCCAGCGAAGGATGATAGCAATCCTCCGGTATTAACGCTGAGAGAGATCTACCAGCATCCAGAGAAAAGTTACAAAAGGCTAAATCGAGAATGTTGCCGTGAGAGTTCTGAACATTATTAAATTGTGAGAAACCCATGACCGTCAACTCATCTATCAATGTAATTGACGCCTTCTGCAACTCAACACTCCCGCGACGCACGTGCACAGGCCCAGATGGTGACCAACGGATATTCGGTAAATTAAAATCGCCGATTAAAACGACATGATCAGAGTTATGATTATTAATCACATTCTTTACGGAATTCAGTACTAAATCTATGTCCCTGACCTGATTTGAACCACTAGCAATATATGTGGAACACACATGGAGAATATGTCCAGATCCAGGTACCTGTATAGTGATCCATAGGGCCTCAGCCGGCGAGCAGGTAACATCACATCGCGCGCGCGCTCCCAGCGAACGCCGCACCAGAACCAGCACACCCCCGCCTTTCAATTTATTTGTTGAGACAGGATCCCGGTCGCATCGGAAAACGTCGTATTCATCACTGCAGAGCTCGGAGTCCAAAATACCAACATGCAACCAACTTTCGGTAAGGACAATTATATCAAAGTTATCACACAAAATGTTCTGATAAAGGAGGGTGGTTTTTGTTCTCAATCCCCTAACGTTTTGATAATAAATTTTAAGTTTATTATTAATTATTATTTATATGTATAATATATGGGAGTGACAGTGAGTTAAGGGATTGAGAAAGAACACCACCAAACCAAAAGTCTACAATAATCCACAAACAACAGCGGCCGAGAGCATGAGGGCGACCACGGGCCACCAGAATCCTCGTACTGTTCGGCAATGGATGTGTTCTAATAAATGAAATGTGAATTAGTAGTGAAGAAAGCAAAATATGAGCACGTTGCGATGTCAGTGTATTGCAATGGTATGTGTAAACATTAGGTATGCTCTGAAGTAGTAAAAATAGATATGTAAGTAAACTAGTAATTACAAAAATCATATAGAAGAAAAACAAAAAATAAGTAAAAATTACAATCAAAATTAAAACAAAATTAGAATCAATAATTAAGTTCAAAATTAAAATTAAAATGATTAACACTGTATTATAATTATATATGCTTTGAAGTAGTAAAAATAGATGTGCAAGCAAACTAGTTATTACAAAAATAATACAGAAGAAAAACAAAAAATAAGTAAAAATTACAATCAAAATTAAAACAATATTAGAATCAATAATTAAGTTTAAAACTAAAATGATTAACACTGTATTATAATTGATATCTTTCAAAATCAAATTTAAATGAGTAGAAACTTGAGTTGAATGACAAATGATTCGGATTAGCGTAACATCTGAATCATCATTGAAAATTAATATTATTGTAATTACACTATGGAAATAAATTAAGATTAAACCCAGAACACCAATTAACATAAAAGTGATAAACAATTCATTACAATTTATAACAAAATTATTATACAAAAATAAAAAAATATACACTTTAAATAATATTGAAACTACGAGTACATGGGAATTTAATGAGTTTAAATTATTCTGTCTAAATCCAATTCTGACCTTATCTGAAAAAATGGTGAACCTTCGCTCTTACGCACACAGATGACACAGTTTTTAATCCATGTGTACTTGTTACCCATTGATGCACATTTCGCTTTACAAAGTTTTAACAATTTTTTATTATAAGCCGTAAGGTGTTCATTTACAAATATACGGGAGATTTTTCCTGGTATACCGATGTCGGCACTAGTGACCCCTCTACATTTTCTGAGAGCCACAGTCAGCCTATTTTTCCAAACACTATCCTTAAATTTGACGACGATGTTTTTAGGTCTGCCGGAAACCGATTTAGCAGGCTGAACACGATGAGCGAAAATGATATCATCACATTTTAGATCGATTCCCATATGAATTGCTATGCGCTTAACGATGTCAGAGGGCGTTTCATTTTTTAACTCAGGCACCCCCTGAATCTCCACATTGTCACGACGCAGCCATTGTTGATGCTTGTTAAATTCAGACTCAAGAGAAACAACACGGGTTTGATATTGACTGAGTTGCGATTCGAGATCAACGATCTTTTTGGACATAGCATCAAATTCATCAAATCTTAACTTAACTTTATCAAGTTCTGTACATAACCGATTCGTTGTGGATATTAGACCGTTAAATTTATCTGAGATCTCTTTTTTAAAATCTGTCATAAATGACGTTAATTCACGGCGTATTAAGTCCTTCATTTCCTTCATTTCTCTTTTAAAAATAAAATTTATGTAATTTTTGTCCAGCACTGGTGAAGAATTCTCTGAGTCGGCATAATCAAATTGCGGTGAGATTGGTTCACTAGATGTAGTGGGGTGCAGAAAATTATCGCGAACTGGTGTTAAGTTATTATTGGACTTAGGCTCTTGGGCCTTACATGTAGGACATTTATTGATGAAGGTTTGGTTTTGTTTGACCAATTTTGAGTAATCCGACCTTCCAATCCCTAAGCAAGAATAATGATACACCATATTGCAGATTCGGCATTCCAATTTATCTGTTTTTTAAAACAGTATTTACACATGCGTTGCAGTTCATCTTTCACAGAATTAAGTATCAAAACAATAATAAAATCAATTGTAAACAGAAAAAATTGCGACCTCCTACGGACAAAATCGGAACCACGTAACGTCTTGCACCCGAGTAGATGTTGCTTGGATAGTTCAGTTGTTGCAGTTAGTAGTTCCGAAAAAAATTCACTAGATGTCGTTATTTAGCGCCATCTAGCGGTTTTTAGGGGTACCAGTTTATGTGCTTAACGTAAATGCGCACAATCAGCTTCCTTAGTAAATAATAAGTGTGATTATCAATAGATGGCGCTGCAAAAATATTTTATCTTGAGGTAAGTTTTATGCAATCATTTCAAGTTACTGATAACATTAATAACCACAGGCACGTTCCAATATTCACTATAAGGATCCAGATTCCTTTAAATCACTGACAAGAAATTGATCCCGCGACAATGCCGACTCTTGAGATCAGTTGCACTGTTTGCAAAAAATAACTGTAAATACAGAGGTTTACAGCGAAATAACACACTATGATAAAAAACTAGGTTCTCCCTATAATATATTACACAAATTTATCATTTGTACTTGTAATTTAATTAGATAAAAATATAATGTAAACAAAGACTTTATCATTTATTGATGGTAGGGTAGTATTTTCTATCTACATTGATACATTGTTTTTTTTTAAATTACCTAATTGGTTGCTGATGCTTTGTGATCTCCATCAGGCTTATCTTGGACGATGCAAGTTTCTCGTGTCACTGCTGTTTCCTACTTTTCATACGCACATATTATATCGTACAACACACTTTTTGATGTTTAAGAAAATGTGTTATTTAAACTTTTAATAAATTAAAAATATTATAGGACTTAATTCAACATAATATATACTCTTCTCATAGTTTTTGTAATATATACCTAATGTTGTCGAATATATTACAAGAATTATTTTATTGTAATCACAGTGCAGGTGAGAGCTCAAAAGGCCTTTAAACTTACTGCACGGTCTCAAGTCCGGGAACGCTGCAGTTCATTCCGTGCCTTCCAACCGCGCGATGGACCCGGCATCCGCAATGAAGCCATGGATAGCAAAGGACATTCTCTCTTGTCAGCAATATATAGCACTAAATTATAATTTTAATAATTGTACTAATCTTTTTTAAGTATATCTTTAGATATTATTATGTATCTTTACGAGTGCCTAAAGGTGAAAACCAGCGAACAAGTTTTATTGCCCAACTCGACGTCGCCGATGGTATTCTATGCGGAACAAAACTTATAATCTGCGATATAGGTAACAAAATACCTACTACATATATGTTTTTAATACGAAGAACATTAAACACATTGTCATGTAGTGCGCTCTCTATAGAATGTTCACAATCTTTTCAATACTACGATTTATTCAACTAACTTTCTGTTTATCTTTTACAATTGAATTAGGACCTTATTATTAATTTAATAAGGTGTATTTTACAAATAAGAATAATGTCAAGGTATAAGTCAGAAAGATGATATCGCTGACCGTTTATTTTTACACTCAACTGTTGACATGTTTCATAGAGACGGGAAAGTGGAATGTTACCAAAATTTTTCGCCTTTTATTTCCGGTTAGAGGACAAAGATACATATGTTTTACACTTCTTGGGAGAATCGTATTGTATGAATTACTTAGATTTCCTAAACACAAAATAAAATGTTTTAAGCGTGTCCTTTTTATATTTTTACATACGTATTTTCTTGATCGAAAGTATTACAACATACCTACATACCCTAAACGCATTGATTAGACAAGTGGTTGCGCCTTTGGCGTTGTATCCGGAGGTCTTGGGTTCCATAAAATAATAGTACGTTTTCAATATAGCTTGTCTGGGTGTTGATAAAATATAATATGTTATCGTTGTTTTTGGTACATATAAACGAGCCTAGAGCTTAGTTTATGACCAGAGCAATATAAGTAAAATTTTCCTACAAAAAAAAACATTATTTATTTATGTAGGAGCTAAATAATGTAACTCTCTACAGAATACATAGTATAACGCAGCGAGGATATTAAAATGGACTCGTAATGCAATTACATACGAATTTGTCGCCGCCCATTTCGTAACCGCATTTATCCAGCATATTGGTATCGATCAATATTGTTAAATAATAATATATTGATCGATCCCATTTATGGGCTTTGTAAATATGTTTACTATCAGGTAGATGTGTCGCCGCCCATTTCGTAACCGCATTTATCCAGCATATTGGTATCGATCAATATTGTTAAATAATAATATATCGATCTATCCTATTCATGGGCTTTGTAGGTATGTTTACTATTAGGTAGATGTGTCGCCGCCCATTTCGTAACCGCATTTATCCAGCATATTGGTATCGATCAATATTGTTAAATAATAATATATTGATCGATCCCATTCATGGGCTTTGTAGGTATGTTTACTATCAGGTAGATGTGTCGCCGCCCATTTCGTAACCGCATTTATCCAGCATATTGGTATCGATCAATATTGTTAAATAATAATATATTGATCGATCCCATTCATGGAATTTGTAGGTATGTTTACTATCAGATAGATGTGTCGCCGCCCATTTCGTAACCGCATTTATCCAGCATAATGGTATCGATCAATATTGTTAAATAATAATATATTGATCGATCCCATTCATGGGCTTTGTAGGTATGTTTACTATCAGGTAGATGTGTCGCCGCCCATTTCGTAACCGCATTTATCCAGCATATTGGTATCGATCAATATTGTTAAATAATAATATATTGATCGATCCCATTCATGGGCTTTGTAGGTATGTTTACTATCAGGTAGATGTGTCGCCGCCCATTTCGTAACCGCATTTATCCAGCATATTGGTATCGATCAATATTGTTAAATAATAATATATTGATAGATCCCATTCATGGGCTTTGTAGGTATGTTTACTGTCAGGTAGATGTGTCGCCGCCCGTTTCGTAACCGCATTTATCCAGAATATTGGTATCGATCAATATTGTTAAATAATAATATATTGATCGATCCCATTCATGGGCTTTGTAGGTATGTTTACTATCAGGTAGATGTGTCGCCGCCCATTTCGTAACCGCATTTATCCAGCATATTGGTATCGATCAATATTGTTAAATAATAATATATTGATCGATCCCATTCATGGGCTTTGTAGGTATGTTTACTATCAGGTAGATGTGTCGCATCCCATTTTGTAACCGCATTTATCCAGCATAATGGTATCGATCAATATTGTTAAATAATAATATATTGATAGATCCCATTCATGGGCTTTACACCATTACAAAGTCACCATTATTTTTAAATATTCATTGTAAATTATCTTTATTATTTATATTCCTAAAATACCTAATAAATAATTGGGTTACTGGAAATAGCAAAATTATTGATAATTAATGCCAGGTCTATAATTTTCCTAGTCTATGTTTACACCAAAATTACTTTAAATATATTTATTATGAATATCACCTGTTGATAATACTGAATACACGGAACGCTAACAAACATGAGGTTTTTTTTGTCATTTAGAAGAACGCACGAATTGCGCCTATTCTTGTTGTTTTCTAAAAGCTGTCGACGCACGAAACGCTCGGACACCTACTCCATCAGTGTTATGAAAGTTTTAACTTTTTTGTATTGAAGCCCGGCATGGCTTATTATCTGTCTGGTAGTCATCAGACCCACAAAATCAATAAATGGGGTCAATCGATCAATAATGGTTGTTAAACAACATTGGTCGCTCCCACTATGCAGGCTAATTGCATATGCAGAAATGAACGGGAACAGAGTCTAATTACATTACGAGTTTATTTTAATAGCCTCGCTACTTTATCGTCAATTCAGCTACCTGTTTCGTAACAACACCTTAAAAGGAGACTGTTAGACAATAATTATATGCAGGACAATTTACACATATTGCTCTGGGTTATATTGCTGGTGGTTGCTAAGCTCTAGGCTTGTACTATGTGTACCAGAAACAACGATATAATACATAGGTATTATATTTTATAAACACCCAGACCATGACAAATTGTACAGAAAAACGTACTAGTATTTTTTTGCCATGAGTGGGAATCGAACCCACGACCTCCGGATACAACACCAAAGGCGCAACCACTAGTCTACAGAGGCGGTAAAACAATAAATCGATGCAGTAGTCTCCTTATCAATTGGAGGTTTTTGCATTTGTCCTAACGAAGTTAACCTTCCTCTCACCTAAGCATTAACCTAATAATTTAAACCCGATAAGAAATCCCCAGAAGACAGTCTCGGGAGCATCTTCATTACCGAGCTGGGAGCGTGACTCAACCTTACTTGATGACATCTTTTGTTCCGCAGTCATTAGCGTTCGGGACCGATATTATCCTCTTTTATACCTTCACGCCTTCCTCTCAGTCTTTCTTGGGGTATTCATCTCACCGCTTCTAAAGGGCGTACGAAAAATCTTTTCCTATTAACTTACAAAAACACAACGAAACACAAATGTATTTTTCTTGTGTTTTCATGGGGTCAAAAAATATATTATAATTTTCTCTGATATATACTATGTAGCTATATACCTAATACTATTAAATAAAATTAATACCATTTTAGTGTACCCAGCAGAGGAATTAACCCGTCCTCATTTCGCCAATGGTATTCGAGGGCCTAAAAGGTGGTGAGCTTGTTGCGGTGTTTATGATGGTATAGTCTCACTGTATAAAGCGGTCACCGATCACAGGTCCGGCCTTGTGGTCGTTTACTTAACCTTTCGTAAATATATACTACTATATAAAAATTATAATATACCAATTAGTTATATTTAAGTTACGTAAGGGCGATTTTTCATTCGTATTTCTGATAAAGTTATCCGATAGTTAACGAAGAACTGACAAGGTTCTCTATAACTGCAAGTTATCTCTCGACTAACTTCATCTGACGATTTAAAAAGCTCAGTCTTGAAAGCCCATCATATAGACCTTTAAAAACTGTATTACGGTGGATGATTTGTGCGCCTAGACGGCCTCAGGGTACCCAGGGGTGGAGTTTTATTCCCACTACCAATGGTATTCGACACCGAATAAGTGGCCAGCTCGTCGCGAAATTTTAATAGATAGACTCAATAACCAATTTATAATCAAATTTACAAGTTGATATAGTAAAACTGGGACCGACAGCTTTAACCCTTGGCATGCCAGTACCCTGTTAGGGTATATTTTATGGTTGATAGAACTTGTCTAAGTAACTTTCAATTATAATTATATGATATGTTACATTCGAAGAAATATAATTGGTATCATCGGTGCAGCAGATGAAATGGTGTCCGTCAAAATGGACTCAGCCAATATGTTTTTAATTATAACCGATAAAGTCGAGTAGCGACCGAGTGCTGGAGGACGCAGCTGAGGCAGGCCCCCCACAAGATGGACCGACGACCTGAAAAAGGTCGCGGGAAGCCGATGGATACAGGCAGCGCAGAACCGGTCGATGTGGCGATCCTTGGGGAGGCCTATGTCCAGCAGTGGACGCGCGAAAGGCTGGCATGATGATGATGATGATGAAAGTTGTAAGCTCGTTGCGTTCTTTATATAAACTCACTTTTAAAGTAAAATGAATATAGATAGGTACTTAATATTAAAAAAAAACATATAATTAAATAATAAAAGATACAAAACATAGTAAATACGCAACCGTGATTGTGCTTTTAATATATATATATATATATATATATTGTATTATGCTGTTGTATTATGCTGTTAAATAAATAATTTATATTTTAAAAACAGAATCCAGACATACAAATATATTACACTTCACTTTGTCGTTACTTGTAGTTGTGCAGCATATCTCAATCACTTATCCCGGGGTTTATGCCCCACTGCAGCTCCAACATATTGCGACAATATTGTCGAGTTCAGAAACAAAGAATCGGGCATCCGTAATTCTGGTTATATCGTAATTCGTTAGATAGTTAGACAAAATGCTATAAATGTTACCTATTTAAATAAAATACTAAACACAAAAGACTATAATTTGTGTTACTTCTTGTTAAAGTTTTATTACACCCTATATGCATACTTAACTTATGATGTAAATAATAACATACATTATGTTTTATTAGAAAAATATCTTTAGACAAAGAGTTCCAGTGTGGAAATGCAGCAAGTATTCTCAGCACTCTGGACGCGACAACCGACTCACACTAGAATTATTATTATGTTTTATTTACTTATTAATAACACTTCATTTTGAAGTTTTAAAACTAAAGTTTTTAATTTTTTTTTATTGTGCTCCTTTTAGGTGCATCTTTATCTTTGTAGGGTTAAGGAAGTAGAATATTGGCAAGCTTCTTCATTATCACCACTTACTATAAGAGTCTTACCCCCGTATTCTAAGACGTTTCCTTAACTCCACTCTTCACTCAAGGAGCGTCTGTCTCAACTTGCTTTTTATAGTTGACATTTGGTGGGAAGAGACAGACGTTCCTTGAGTGTAAAGTGAAGTTAAGGATACGTCTTAGAATACGGGGGTTAGTTTCAAATTGGTGATCTCTTCCATTTTTTTTTAGTTTTAATCTAAATAAATAAATGAGTAATCTTGCCTATAAATAGCAATCCTAAAAATTCAGCCAATCATTCAATCAAACGATAATCTTATTATGTATGCTAATATTTTATTATTATAATGTTGTATTAATATTGTGTAGGCTAGGCAATGGTATCTTCACGTAATAGGCAACATTACTGGTAGAACTGATTTGTTTTTTTTTACACTTTAATTAAGATACACAATTTTTATTTTATTTATTAAGGCATTGGTAACTTCTCAAAAACTTTACTGTTTCAGTGGCGCAAACGTCCGTACCTTTCTCTTAAAGTCATCTACCTAAACTCTGTTTACATTCAAATAAGTAGGCTGAAAACTGGAAAACACGATAATGCTTCGATTAATAATTGGGCTCTGCTGGCGCTACGGCTAGATTGCGCCCACCCTACTAAATGTCTCGCAGAATATGCGGCCAGTTTACCCTAAATGTGTGGGTCGAAATCTTATATTTACGCGACCTACGCCTGTGTTTTTTCTACACATTTTTATGGCACAAGACGGCATAATTTCGAGTTTTTTTTTTAATTTGAATAGACGTCAATATCACTAGCGGAGGCCATTCATTAAACTAAACTATAATGATTGTATTATAATATGTAACCTTTAAGAAGGCCTCTAAAACTTCGCTAGGCCGACCGACCGGACTCGATACCGAAAGATGTCAAGTGACCTAGTCATGTTTCTATTTTAGTCTGTGGGTTCATCGGTTTTATGTAGTCTACTGCATCGATTTCTTGTCGAGGTGCTGGTCTTTATAGTGCGGTTAAGAAACGGGCGATTGACAATAAAGGATATTAAAATAGACTTGTAATGCAAATACGTCTTTGTCCATTGCGAAAACCGTGTCTTTAGCCGGCATAGTGGGAGAGATCAATTTTGTTAAGCAATGTGTATATCGACTTTATTCATAGATATTGTAAGTCTGCTTATCATGAGGTGTATACAATGTCACATGCAGCTTTAACAGAAATAAAAATAAACCTTTAAATTGTGTTTACAGTGTCCAACAAATTATTAAAATGTATTAATACGTTCTATTTCGTTGTTTCCTTTTAATCAGTGATACACTTCAAAGACTGCGAACTCATATGAAATTAAACAGGGTCTATAATTTAAAGAGGAATTTATCTTTTTAATAAAATTAGAGAATAGACGTCTGTTTTTTTTATTGCAAAATTGACCGAGTTTTGTTCTACTTGAAAAATTAAAAAAAAATTGCGAAGTTTCTATCCCGATTGAAGATTTAAGCAGGTAGAGATTAGATTTTCTTAACTTTGAAACAGAAATATTTGACTGTGATAATTAATTTCAGGATAAGATATTCGTAATAAAATAAAACAATAGTCTGAGAATTTAATAGATGAAAACATTTAATGTCACGGTTCTGTCTATACTAAAGTCTACAGCGATACTCTATCTACATCATAATATTTTATGCAGCAGTTGAAGTTGTGCTCTGGCAAGTAATAAACACGTCGATTGTTCTGAATTATACATGAAGCTTTGAGCACTAAAACACGGGCGACTGGCGTTAAATCTAGAACCAAGGATCAGATTGTATCAGTCCATCTTTAGAGTGTTTAAGTAATTACATTAACCAGTCCATCTGCTTCTGTTTGTTTTTATTAGTCTTATTGAAAAGTTTAGAAAACATATGAACATTAAATATAGCGTTGTACTGGTGTTTCCTTTACAAAAGATTCTACATTTATAATAAGTAAAAAGTGCAGGTCCACGACTAAGATGCACATAGTTAATATTCATTTTCAAAAACTTAAGGCATGTTGCTGAGGCTAAAGTAATGAAATTGGTATATTTTGCTCTATGTAAAGCCCTTGTTATATACTGTGTGACAGTTTGGGGTGGTGCTCCAAAGAGCATTATGATTCCGTTAGAAATTGCACAAAGAGCTGTGCTTAAGGTCATTACTTTTAGACCATTTCGCTTTCCAACTTTTCAACTCTATCAGTCATGTGTTTAGTAAGTGCTTACCGTACGCCAGCTCTTTTTACTCCATACAATCCTAAAAAAGCATTCCCATCTAAATTTTGAAAATTTCGAAATAAAAGACGACGTGACATTGTATGCGAATCTTATGTCAGCAATTTTCGTATAATAGCAAATTTTCACACAGGTTTTACTGTTTCATTGGTGGATATGTTTATAATAATTTAAATAAAATATTATCGTTTTACTCTTGCACTAAATTTAAGTTAAATAAGATCGTGACCAAGTGGTTTCTGACACAGACATATGATGATACTGAGCAATTATTTCATGTCATTTCCTAAATAAACATTTTGTATATCAGTCATTGTTTGTTTTTACACAGCCCTCATATTAACATACACCAAAATATGCATACACACACAAATACACATACCCACTCACCTATACACACCCTCTCTTCCGATGTACTATAGTTTATATTTATATTATTATTGTGTCACTGACTAGAGAGGACAATCAGAGTAAGTTATGTTTTTTTTAAATTTTATTATCTTAGTGTCACCAGGAAGGAAACTGTTGGTGTGTATGGCCGGTGAATTCTTGGTAGTATACACTGTTGGATGGTTTCTCTGCAAGTCAGGCTGTGGGTGCAGTTTTGCCGTAAAGAAATGAAACTTCTGCTTGTGTGATGAGTGGACTGTAATTACTTATTGAAATAAATGTACATACGTAGGTAGATCTAAAAAAACTATGTTATAAATAATTGAGGCAAAGCTAATGTCGGCGAAGTCCAGACGAGTTGGATTGAACATGCTGCCCGCGTTGAAGAAGTAGTCTTCAATATGTTGGTTACTTTTGTCCGGGTAACGGACATATATGAGTGTATGCCCGCCTGATAACGCCTCGCTTGGTTTTGATTTCGGCAACTCTGGCGATTCCATCTCTCCCTGGAAATGTGGTTGTGTTGCGTCCGAGTAACCACATTAGCGGCGGTAGTTGTTTGTCCTTAATGACTACCAGATCTCCGACGTTAAGGTCTCCTTTTGATTTCAACCACTTAGTTTTGTTCTGAATCCAAACGATGTATTCTGTAGTGAAGCAGTTCCATAAGCGTTGCCTTAGAACGTCGATACGCTGGTGCCTCTTGATGAGATTGATTTTGCTTGACTGTGGAGCCTGTGACTGTGGAGCAAACAGCAGTGATCGTCAAATCAGGAAATATGCGGATGTGAGAGGAGTAAGGTCTAATAGATCTGTGGAAAGTGGAGTGAGAGGTCTGGAGTTTAAAATGGCTTCCATCTGAATGAGGCAGATCGACATCTCCTCATATGTAAGATGTGTGAGATTAAGAGTGCGGCGTAGGTGATGTTTTACCGATTTTACGGCCGATTCCCATAATCCCCAAAAATGGGCTGTATATGCAGGTATAAAAGAGAAGTTTATACCCAATTCTGCGATTTCTGCGTTATAATTAAGTTGAAGTATGTTGGACAGTTCGTTAAATGTTCCAACAAACGTTGTACCGTTGTCTGAAAATATGTTTCTAAGCTTCCCCCTACGCGCTATAAAGTGACTTAAAGCAGCTATGAAGGCTTCCTTGGTCAAGTGAGAGACGAGCTCCAGGTGCACCGCCTTTGTTGGTAAACAAATGAATACCGAAAAATATGCCTTAATTAATCTGCCTTTACGGTTCGATATCATAATTGGCCCGGCGTAGTCGACACCCGTATCTATGAATGGATATTCTAACTCGATTCTTTCTTTAGGGAGATTGCCCATAATAGGCTGTATTGGCTGTGCTTTAAACCGAGAGCACCTGACACAGGAGCGCAGTATTTTTTTTTGCAAGATTGGTACCGCCCACTGGCCAATAAGTTTGTGTTATTGTGGCCAGTAGTAACTGCGGACCGGCGTGTAGTAATTGTTTATGAAACATATTAAAAATGAGATTACAAATGTGATGTTTGCTAGAAATGAGAACTGGGTGTTTCACATTGTAATCGTAATAACTTGAGTTATTGAGCCTGCCCCCCACGCGAATGAGACCTTCTGAGTCTAGGTATGGAGAAAGAGAAAGCAACATATTTTTTGTAGGTAAACTATTCTGTAATTTTAATATGTGATATTCTTGTGTAAATGATTCTATCTGTGATAATTTTAAAAGTAAGTTTGTTTCCCTGGTAAGTTCTATATTGATTAATTGATTTGTAATTTTATTGTTTTTATGTATTTTGCAATTGTTAATAAATCGTAGTATGTAAGCGAATATTCTTTGTAAGTACAAATAAAGATATATTTTTAATTCTTATGTTTATGTAGTTATTATTGTCTGTATTAATTGTACTCTGTATATGAAATGATTTTATGGTTTTTGGTATTTCTGTGGTACTTGATGAGTTAGGCATTGTGGGCCAGTTTGACGAATCAGAAAGTAAGTACGTCGGGCCTGACCACCATAAACAATTATTGCATAGTAAGTCAGCCCCGACCCTGCGCGACACAAGATAGGCTGGGTTTTCCTTTGACGGTACGTAAATATTTGTGCAACTGTAGATAAGAAACTCCTTTTACCAACTGTGTTTGCATTTGAAGGTTTAACTGAATATGAAAATGTGTCTGTATTGTAGTTCCAATTTAAGCCTAATGTTTTGTAATGCTCGTTAGAACTTAATTGTACGTAGTCTGACTGTGTGTGAAGATCTGTATTTGTCTGTATGTTTGTTAATGGTATAGATTGTATGTGAGTCTGTATATGATTTTGTATGTTTTTAGTTTGAGTCAGAATATGATTCTGACTATCAGCCTGAGAAGTCTGAGTATGAGGCTGGGTATGAGGCTGAGTCTGAGTTTAAGGCTGAATGTAAGTTCTGTTATTATTCTGTGTTAAAGTATTTAGTATGAATGCATTATTTGAGTGCCATTTACGTAGATTAAATTTAGCTTTATTAAGTGTGTGTATGACTCCAGTACAAATGTTTATTGTTTGATCTATTGTATCTGCGCCTGATAGATAATCATCTACATAAAAATCATGAGTTATAGCACGTTTGATGGATGTGGCCATTTCGTATGATATTTGTTGGTCGACGCTGATATCGTCGGCCAGCTTGTTGAGGCAGCGAGTACTTAAGAAAGGAGCTGATGCAGTGCCGTATGTTACTGTGTTTAGTGTGTATGATTTAAGTGAATGTTTAGGATTCGATCTCCAAATTATTTGTTGTAATGATGTCTGTGAGTTATCAACTTTGATTTGTCTGTACATCTGTTCGATTCTGCTGTCACAACATACTTGTGCTGCCGGAATCGTAACAGTATGGATAAGAGGTCGTTTTGCACTGTAGAATCCACCATTTGAATGTCGTTGAACGATTTGCCAGAGGTTGTGACTGCTGATGCATCGAAAACTACACGAAGCTTAGTCGTGCTACAACTCTCCCTTATGACGCCGTGGTGAGGGAGATAGTATGATGTAGATTATCTGTGTGTATCTGATTTGTTTTCTGTCATATGACCAAGGTTTATATATTCACTCATGAAGTCTGTATATTGTTGTTTTAAGTGATTATTTTTTTGTAAACGGCGTTCGAGTGAACGGGAAAGAGAAATCTAGTTTTGGCCATTCCATAGGAATCTCCCAGGGTGCTCGCGGATTCCCGTAATAGTATGGTTACTATGAAACCACCATAGCTATCGCGTTTAGTTGTTTTTAAGAAATTCTCTTCACACATACGCTCTTCGTATGTATAATTGTGTAAGTCTGAGATGCTATCTAGTTCCCAAAAACGACTTAAATCGCAATTATTTTGAGTGAACATACAAACTGGTTGTGTTTTTCTGTTATTATTGTATATACTGCCTGAAATTATCCAACCAAGTTTTGTTTCACACAAGGTTGGTTTGTGTTTGCCTAATGGTATTCTGTTTGTACAGATAACGCTCCAAAAGACATCTGCACCGACTAAGATATCGATGGATGATGGTACGTTAAAGTACGGGTCTGCGAAATGAATATGTGTAGGTATGCCTAGGTTCTGCTTATGAATGTATGATGATGGAAGAGATGACGTGATCTGAGGTATTACCAGACAGTTGATGTCTACCCTATAGCCACCACTAAAGGATTGTATAGTAAGTTTGCATGATCTGCCGCTATTGGTCGTTTGATTATTGATGCCAATAATGTTCGATTTGATGTCGTAAGTATTTAATTTTAGCTTACTGCACAGCGACTGTGTAATGAAATTGGCGGTGTCCAGCAGTAGTCTGGATGAGTGCGCCTCGCCGCAGCTGTCGAGCACCGTCACTTGCGCTGTGGAAAGCCGCGTACACCAATGTACGCTATCGCTTGAAGGGAGTTAAGGTGCCGGCTGATATAAAATCAGCCTTTGCCTCATGCAAAGCGGCCAATAAATCATTTACTCTTTTATAACAATATTTCATACCATTTTCAAATCAATTTAATTGTCATCTGCTCATGTCACATTTTTATAATTATGTTCTTTGTTTAAAATCTCATTTACTATATAAGCTCATACTTTATTCAAATAAAATCAGTCTTGCTTTACCATCCGAAGAGGTTTTATTTAGTACCCATTGCGTACCTACAACAAAAGGTCCGGTCCCAATACGGACAGTTTCCAACCAGACCGGACCGAATTCTACTGACGACCAGGAGGTCGTCAAAATGGCAATGACCTTTGCCCTCCACTTCGTCGACGCGATTTTTCCAGCGAAGTGACCAAATGTTGGCGTGTATGGCAGGTGAATCCTTGGTAGTATCCACTGTTGGATGGTTTCTCTGCAAGTCAGGCTGTGGGTGCAGTTTTGTCGTAAAGAAATGAAACATCTGCTTGTGTGATGAGTGGACTGTAATTACTTATTGAAATAAATGTACATACGTAGGTAGATCTAAAAAAACTATGTTATAAATAATTGAGGCAAAGCTAATGTCGGCGAAGTCCAGACGAGTTGGATTGAACAGAAACTGATACCTGTCATATAGGTTATCCTATGCATCGGTGGATATCAGGACAACATAAAATATTGTTAAATATATTTTATTTATTTTTATTGACCAGTTGTGGTAGAGCTACCACAAGTTTCTGAAAACAGTTTCTACTATAGTCGATATTAACTATAGTCAACCTAAAGGATCGTTTTTTTTTTTAAATAAACCTCTCTTATTATATATAAAAAATGTTTCCAAAAAATTGAAGTAGATCAGAGCCAAAGGTGTCTGAACATTGGTTTATGAATAAATAATTTAAAATGTCCGAAATTTATATCATAATAAAAAAATTAAAGGGGAGAGAGTAAAAACAAATTTTCAACCCACCGGCGATTTATTCGCAGTTGCCAAGTTAAATTAATTATTTTATTTGTAGCTATTTAATTTTTAATGATCATTATTTCTTACCTAAATATTTTTTTCTATTAACGTCGAAATGATAAAACCAATTAAATTCCTTGAAATGAAACTTGATCTTATTTATTGAAAATATGAACAAGTTTTCAGAAAAGTTTCCTATTACCGGTATTAACCTGATAATCCCAACACATGTGGTTCAGGTTCAATATCCGTTCCCCAACAATTTCCACGTCATTTCCGCTCACCTCCGCTCCGCTCGCCCCGCGAAGTCATATCCTCTCTCACCTTCGATACGTGTAAAATTTTAATACAGGAACTTGTATGTTTAGTTTCGTACCTTGGCCTCATTTTCGATTTTCAAAACAAACATTTGTTTGTAGGGTTATGTTTGGTACGGTGCGGATTACTATAAAGGAGATAAAGTGACGCGCCTAGTATTATATACCTATGTATGTATATAATACTAGGCGCGTCACTTTATAAAGCATGCATATATTAAGCATGTATGTACATGCTTCTTGTATTATAGGAGAATTTTACTTGAAACTACTATTATTATCTGCTTTTTACATTTACTAGCTTATATACATTTACGTATGCCAATGATCGATATACGTGGTGGTCGAGTTCGTTAGACCTCATAAAGATACTAGGTACAGTTTTTAGGTACCCGGTTCAAACCCCAGTGTATACCAATATTTTTTTAATAAAAAAATATTTTTTTTGACAATACCACTATAGCGCCCCGGTGAGCACTTTAAACTGTCAGTCTCAGTTTCACTATATGAACTTGTGAAACATGTTATAGACGGGTTATTGAGTCTACTCAAAACATCGCGATGAACTAATCATTTTTTCCGGGTAGGTAGAGTTATCGGCTTAATTACCATCGGCTACGACGAGGTGAGATTAAATTAATTAATTATTTAAAAAAGATCTACAGCTGGTTTAACAACTATAATAAACATTGAGTTTTTTGCAATAAACAAAAAAATATTTAATAATTATGTAAAGGATATTATATTGCTTTTCCCCGTCTTCGAAAAAAACAAAACACATTTAGTTAAAATACCCTTGTAATAGAAAATTAATTGATAGGTAACTTCAACCTAGCCCACAAAATTTAGACAATAGACTCATTGGGTGGGACGAATAGTGTTTATTTGATGACCGCCCATTTTGTAACGGCATCAATAGCATAGCGATTAATATTGTTAGACAGTAATGCCATTGTATGTTGACCCCATTCATGGACTTTGTATCTCTACTTACAATCAGGTAGATACAAAATCACATACTATGATTTAATAAAAACAAAAAGGGTCGGAAAAATGATATGATGAGACAGTGGGATGTTACCACATATGTTGCCGTGGTCTCCGCCCACATCTTGTCTAATTAAACCACAGTTTAATAAAGCCGCTTGGTAAAACTTCATTGTAACTAGAGTTTATCTTGATGTCATTCCACTAAGCTTTATAGGGTTGCCAGCAAAACGATTCATTTAATATTTACAATGTTTATGTATCACGATTTACGAGTCATGACCCGTGGCTTACGGCTTACCCAGCATAGGGGTGTTATTGTCGTCGACGCCGATGATATTCTGGGGTTATATACCGAACAAGTGAGGAGCTCGCCAAGGTGTTAAAATAAACTCAATAACTCTACAAGTTGAATGAATAAAACATTCTTTATTGCACAAAAGCTTAATACTATTGTACATAGGCGAGCTTAATGCCTTAGGCATTATCTACCAGCTAACTTTTGGGAGATTGACCAATAACAGGCAGAGTACTAATTAATGCAACATATAATATATAATACAAGGATATATAAGTAAATTATTAGGTAATATAACAAGTTGGTGTAAGGATCACCAGTTTCACGTGCTCCAGAAAGCACGCCAGATAGCACTATAAAATATAATACAAAATAAAAAAATCTACCACATAAAGCGGTCAACGAATTTTAACTCATTAAGTCATGTTTCGGTTTTAGTCCATGGGTTCACCGGTTTTCCGGAGACTACTGCATCACAAGAAAAGGTTACGAAACGGGTGATTGATTTGACGATAAAGCAGCGAGGATATTAAATAGACTCGTAATGCAAATCGCGGCCAATTTCATAACCGCATCATTTTCACTATACGAGTTAGTGGAAGCTTTGAGCCGGTATAGTGAAAGCGTTGTTTAAAAAAATTGTTAAACAATAATGTATTGATCGACCCCATTTATGTACTTTGTAGGTCTGCTTAACATCAGGTAGATACAAAATTAAATACCGTGCTCCATTAAAAAAAAACAGATCTTTAAGAAGTCTCACTTATTTAATTTAAAACATTTTTGATTTTATAAACATAACTAAATAATGTACAAAAAAATAACCAAACAAACAAACAACCTAACCTTTTCTCTTTGTAATATTAGTATAAATGACTATTTTTCTGCTAGGAAATGATAATTATATAGGTATAGTTCTAATATTTTTTTTAATTTACACCAAAGTTTATTATATATTAAATATATTTTTTTAACAAATAGTTTAGTGTGAACCCTGACATTTGTGGGATTTCATAGAATGTTAGATTTGCATACTGGCGACGTTTGAGTGAAACTTACAGACAGAATCACAGAGCAGCTGTGCTCTTCTAATTGTTAATATCAGGCGTCGCGTGTCACACTGTGCGAGGGTAGTTTTAGAACTTAAGACAAACTTATTGTAGTAAATTTTGATTAAAATTAAATATTGTACTTTGTAAGGCAAAATTATATTTATGAATATTTTTGCCAAAACAAATAATTTTCTAAAAATAAATAAAAGTATTATTATTAAGCGTTACTAAGAAAAAGGTTGTACCTTATTTTAATAATCTTTTTCCTTAAAGGAAAATAAAAGTATAATCCCGTCGCATTCTCTCAAAAAGAAAATTCAAAAATAAATTCATTTATAGACGTTTTGTTTTCTTTTTTATCAAATTATTTAAAAATAGATTATTTAAAAATAGATTATTTACCTACTTAAATATGCTCATTCGTATACAGAGTATTTTTTTTTAAATAAAATATTTCAAAACAGCTTGGTTAAAATTTTTCATGCATTGTAACCGATGGGCAAAGATTTCAGAACCCGAAGGAAGAAGATTCTGTAAAATAAGGCGAGAATTCAGTAGAACGCACACGACCAAACTGTAATTTTGCATAAAGGTTTCGAAATTCAATTCTAGAAGATTTCTTAGAGAGAGAATATTATTATTTCATTATTCGTCGTGAAATAATAGAGTCTGTCTACGAATCCAGAATTATTATTCATAGGACATTAAATTTACAACGTTTTCTATTGTAATCTTAGATTAAATTGTATAGATGAGACTTAATAGATTATTTTTAATTGGAATACTTTGGTACATCATTTGTGCTTAAGTAAATTTGTGTTCATTTTCTAAAGTCTATATGAAGTTAAAGTGTCTAAATTTATATTTATATATATATTTATTATTAGGTAATTAAAATTAAATAAAACTTAATTACCTAATAAAAATTAATTTGTTTTGTATACATTGTAATTGTTTGAGTTTGGTAGGTAGCCCAGATCTCAATTAAATACAGGAGGTGAGTTTTGGTTAATATATTGTAGATAGTGTTTCTCATTTTAGGTGGAATACATCCAGCCACATGGCGTAACTTTTTCGATATAAACAAAAAATACGTAGGTGTGTATAGTTTTCTGGGGACTGCTGCATCGATTCCTTGTTAAAGTGGAATTCTAGTTTAGATACGGGACGGGCGATTTATTTATTTATGTTGCGAGGATTCATATTGATAATTATTTGCGTCTTCTTTTAAATGAACTTTAAATGTCTGCTTACCACCAGCTAGCTACAGTGCTCATGTAGCACTGTAGTTGTGTTATTGCCGTGCTGTAATAAAATATAAAAGATGACCATTTTCATCTATCATGTATGAAGTACATATTAAATTAAAAATGAAACCATTCATAATATGTGTAAACTTACACCTGTATTCATAAAAACTTATTTAGTCCTTCAAGAACACTTTAGAAGGTTTTGTCTCTTGTTTTAGCAACTAAAATAAATATGGGTAAAAGAGACAAAACATTTTATAAATAAAGTGTTCTTGAGCGACTCAATAAGTTTTTGTGAATAAGACCTTTATATTGTAATAAAAATTCTGAAAGTTTAGGCATTTTCAGTTTTCAACGCATCTGGTAATATGAACAACATTCACTATTAGAGCAACTCTTTCAAAGCTAAAATAAACTATACGTCCAATACCTACTCAATTAAAATAAATGGAAAAGTTTTTATATTATTTTATATGCGAAAAAATATTCACTATACCGAGAAATAACAAAAATCATGGACATAGTAATACAATAATTTTAATAAAAAATGATTTTTTGAAAAATAATATTTATTTTACTGTAAGGCATATCTATACATTTATTTCCATGATTGTAATAACAACTCCTAATATTGATATATTTAGTTTTGATAAACTAAAACTCAAATTAAGTAGCGGCAATATAATTGGAACTGTTTTTGAATATAATTAACAAAATTATATTTAAATAGCGAAAACTACGCAATTACGAATCAGTTTAGTTAGAATCAATTAATTGTAGCAGGTATGTATTTGCTTAAAGAAGTAAAATATAATATAACTTATTTAATATATCTGTAATATCTTCGCATGCATTATTATATCTGTAAGAACATGATTGTCAAGTCAAGTCAAGTCAAAAATATTTATTTCATGTAAACCTTTACAGGCATTTATGAAAAGTCAAAAAAAAGAAAGTATATATAAGGTCCTGTGTGCATTTGACCAGATCGCCATTCCTCCCACAGACAAATGTTGAGAGTATAGGGTAAACTTGTTTAAATCGTACCCTATGTGTTTCTCCTATCCTATGGCTGTCACAACGTTCAAAACGGCATAAAACGTAACTTTTAGTCCGCCATCTTGCAATAGAAGAAGCATAACACTGTGTTGTTCAACGTTACAAAATTATCTAAAAAGTAAGTTTTTATTGTTAATTTCAATAGTTTTTTAGGACATTTCATAAGCTCATAGCTCCATAATTATGTGCTATTAGTTTTATCTCTCAGTATAGTGTAAATAGACGTTATTAACTGATATTTTTTTGTCAACTTTATTAATCTCGTTGGTCACATTTATTTACGTGGAAGATTTGAAATTTTAGTGGGAAGTTTTCCTAATTCGTACTTGTACGATTAAGGATAAATGAGAAGTTTGATTAGGTAGTGATATAATTTTATTGTATATTCTTATTTTTTTTATTTTTATTAGATCGGTATAACAATAAATTTAACCTATGAGATAAATTGATATGTCTAAAACCACTTCAGACGCCCCGTTAAAGATATGAACGTTTATAACTAAAAGTTCGTAAGCCAGTACAGTCATACTTTAGGAATTGAACTCTCAGACAATCACTATAGAGTTGATATTCCCATACTGAAAACATGTTCAAAGAAGACGAAGAATTCGTGTATTAAAAATGGTGGCATTTTAATAGCCAAACTAATACAGACTATATTATCCTTGAAATAGAACTGATATTCTCATATTGTTATTTTTCACTGGAGCATGTGACTTTGTATCTACCTGATGGTAAACAGTCCTACAAAATCCATGAATGATGCCGATCAATACATTGTTGTTTAACAGCATTGATCGCTCCCACTATGCCGACTAAATAATGGAGTTCCGAAGCAGGTGGCGACAGAAGAATTTGTATCAGCTGCTTTGTCGCCAAATTAACTGCCTGCACCCTGAAAAGAGACTACCTCGACAAGAAATTGATGCAGTAGTCTCCTGAAAACCGCTTTTTACTTTTTATATTAGGACTTTTAGCCGAAGACGATCAAAGCTTCTAATGACCCCTATTGTGTGTATTAATGGGAAGTCCATACAAAAAAATAATTAGAAAGATAGAACTTAGAAAAAAATTACAGAGATTAAGATAGATACCAAGACTAGAAAACTTAAAAGGAAAAACAAGGAAAATGAATTTCAGGAAAGATTACAAAACAACCTAAGGAGACTGAAACATGGCTATGTCTTTAAATAATGAAGATCGGTCAGAAGACAATATAGTGTAAAGAATGTTCCAAATGAGTTCATTTGTTTGGTGCAGGAATAATTATTATTCTTTTGATAATTGCAAGATGGTCTCGTAAAGTACGATTAAGGAACATACGAGTACGAATTAAGACAATATAATCTTAATTCGTACTTTTAGATTTTTTTTTATTTTTTATTTTTATTTAGGAAGATTATTATTTTTGTTATTTTGAGTTATAATGTATATTAGGAGAATAAACAAAGTTTTCATTTTCAGTAGTTTTATTATTTTATTGTTTGTATTGTTCCTCTAACAGAAATTTTCTCTTAACGGGTACGATTTAAGCAAGTTTACGCTAATACAAAATAAACAAATCATAAACTATTAAACTATTGTCCTTGCGGGAGAAAAAAAAAACAACCCAACCGAACACACATAACCATCCAGTTTAAGACTAGGTGGTTAGCTGGTTCCATTGACCTGTCAATCGTTGACTGCCCTGCAAAAGTGCCACCAAGGCGACCAACCCAACAGACCATAGCTACGCCCCAAATATACATACTTTAATATTGGTAGTAGTTTTAGTCAGCTGCTATTGAAGTAGAAATTGACGTAAATACTCATACAATGATTTATTGTTAGTCACAAATATCCCTTTCGAATTGAGGGCATATAAAGATTCCTGTTAAAATGCGTGCGAGTGAGAAACAAAAAAAAATCTCGCGCGGAATTCTGGAAAATATACGGTTTTTGCTATGTCTATTAAAATATTTAGAATTTTACAAAAACACTAGGTCACGTACTAGATCCTATACATATACATAACTTATAAAAAACATGGCTTTATAATCCGCTCCATATTGAAGTAATAGGAAATATCGAAAAAAATGGAGGTAACTTTGCGATGTTTTTCTATCGAGGCAACTTTACGCTATTATGTTTTTCAAAAAGTCAGTTACTTAAATACCTTGTATTATTACTATGTTTTTTTATATACTTGTTGGGTTTGAGGTATTCTCATATTCGGAGATCTAGATTTCTAATTTGCTTTATGCGCCCTATTAAGCTAAAGATATAGACTGCCTCTGTAGTGTAGTGGTTACACCGTGGATTCGATTTCCATTCTTGGAAAAACAATATTAAGTAGTACGTTTTTCTGTAAAGTTTTTCCTGGTCTGGGTGATTATAAAATATAATATACGTGGTGGCCGAGTTGGTTAGACGTTGGACTGAAAAACACTTAGGTCCCTGGTTCGAATCCCGGTGTGTACCAATGAATTTTTAATTTATAAATGTATGTACATTTGTTTGACACAACCACTATAGTGCCTCGGAGAGCACGTTAAGCTGTGTGTGTGAAACTGTTTATAGATGGGTTATTGAGTCTATTCAAAACATCGCGACGAGCTAGCCACTTGTTCGGTGTAGACTCATACCATCGGCTATGACGAGGTGGGATTCAAACCCCTCCGCTGGGTACCCTGGGGCCGCCTAGGCGGTCTCGGCGCCCTAAGGGCACGTGATGTAATAAAATGTAAGATATTTCACGAACTAAGCTAAGCTACCAGAAATAATGGTACTAATAAACACTTAGACTAAAAACTGTAAACTGTTCAGCAAAAAGGTACTAATATAATTTTGCCATGAGTGGGAATCGAACCCACGGCTGGAAACAACGATAAAGGCGTAACCACTAGACCACGGAGTAGGTCATGTATGGGATGTATTAGTATCGTTATTGCTGGTACACATAGTACAAGCCTAGAGCTTAGTTTATTACCAGGCCAGGCATAGTGTGAAATGTCCTATATATTATTATAATTAGTTGTAAATTAGCTCTTGAAGGGTGTTGCAATTCTTTTTTATTTATAGTATTTCATTTTAATCTAGCTGCTAAAATCTTCGCGTGCGTGTTATTTTAAACCAAAATTATTTATTTTCCTTTAATGTAATGTATCATCACGGGTGCCTTACGGCGCCCGAGACCGCCTAGACGGCCCCAGGGTACCTAGCGAAGGGGTTTTAATCCCACCTCGTCGTAGCCGATGGTATGTGTCTACACCGAACAAGTGGCTAGCTCGTTGCGATGTTTTGAATAGACTCAATAACCCATCTATAAACAGTTTCACAAGTTGGTATAGTGAAACCGGGACCGACAGCTTAACGTGCTCTCCGAGGCACTGAACTTTTTGTTTTAAATGTTTTCTATTAAGTAAATTATTGATACGATACCTGACCATCGCTTAATATAAAGTTTCCTGCGCTCTATCATTTTAAACACCGTTATCCAATATAATTAAGAATTTATTCATAGAAAAACAAAAACAAAAAAAAATATTTTTATGAAATCAATGTAAGTACTGATTTTTCATTACAATTTTGGAATGAAAATTCAAGAGTGAAAGCATATAAATATATTTCAAGCAAGTTGATTACGCGCAGCAATGGATTACACGCCGACGTAATTTTGATGTAGTAAGCTTGGAAATATTTATCGACACCATTCGGCGAACAGTAGAGCCTTACATTCTCTCGTTAATCAATTGCTGTTAGGTTATATTGACTTAGTTTAAGCCTCACGATTTTTTTTTTAACCCTATATTTACGTATTTAGCAGGCGAGCAAACTTTGAATCTCGTAACTATTATTTAATTTTTAGGTTGGTATAACTATTTCCAATAACATAAAGTTAATAAAAAAAGGACAAAGGAATATTTTCAATAAATTCAGCTTTCAATTAAAGTGGGCCGCAAAAATAAACTTTTTCGATTTCGGTCAATTATGTAGTCCGCCTGTGAGTCCGACGCCCGCCTGTGCACCAATAACTCTATTAACTTCATTTTCAGAACATTGTTTATGTAACCAGAATTATAATGTAGGAATTGGTGCTGAAAATCTGATAAAAATCACCGTACAATATTTGTGTCCAATATTTATTTTTTCCAGAAAATTTATATAATGTCATATATAAATATAAATGTTTACTGCTTGTTATGCAATCAATAATATCTGCCTTATGTAGAATCCATTAACAGCCCATATTGTTAAAAAAAAAAAATATTGAGACACGAGATTTATTTGTGATTTATAACCTAATATTTTTTAACTTTTAAATGTTATTTATTTTTGTTTATTATTATACATACATACATATCATCACGGGTGCTTTACGACGCCCGAGACCGCCTAGAAGGCCCCAGGGTCCCAGCGGAGGGGTTTTAATCCCACCTCGTCGTAGCTGATGGTATGAGTCTACACCGAACAAGTGGCTAGCTCGTCGCGATGTTTTGAATAGACTCAATAACCCATCTATAAACAGTTTCACAAGTTGATATAGTGAAACCGGGACCGACAGCTTAACGTGCTCTCCGAGGCACTATAGTGGTGTTGTCAAACAAATGTACAAATGTATTTTTTAATTAAAAACTCATTGGTACACATCGGGATTCGAACCAGGGACCTAAGTGTTTATAAGTCCAAGGTCCAACCAACTCGGCCACCACGTATATACTATTTAAGACACAAGATTAATTTGTGATTTATAACCTAATATTTTTTTACTTTTATAGGTTATTTATTTTTGTTTATTGTTATACAGTTTTATTAATATTTCGGCGTTACAATAGTTCTCACATATAATGATTTCGTTAGTAATTTATCTTACTACACCGCATTTTATGGTTAGAAAATCCAAAACCTAAAATAAATACAACATAAAGAAAATTATGGAACCCTTAAAAATGCAGGCGAAGCGAAGTGTCTACAGGTTTAGTTTGCAATGTTTTTAAGTGTGAGGTCCAACCAACTCGGCCCCCACGAATATACTTTATAAATTAATAAATGTTACAGGTGAATTTACGTTTTTGTTTTATAACCTGGATATCATTATTTATGCTAATAATTATTCTCCCTAATAGCTAACAAAATTACAAACAATGAAATAATAAATTAGCACCTATTTACCTGAATTGAATTATTGAGCAATTAAAATCTAACAATGAAACTAAAATGTCTGCCTGCAATTAAACCAAAACCATTCATTCATTCGTTCAAATCATTAGAACCACAGTGTGGATTATAAAATCGCTCCGTTCGCCGCTTCGCCGGGCACAAGTCACATCTTTATCATTAATATTCATTAAGGCCTGTCTATGTGGTTTTGGTTTGAGTGTATTTGTTCCAAGCTTTCTTCCTACAATCATTCATTTTACTTTTCATCATTAATTTAACAGTGTCATAGAATATCTTATTCGCTTTAACGGCTTCATTACTTTAGTTTGTTATAAATTATATAATTTTTATCAAAGTTTTATGTAAGATTGATTACAGTTTAATGTTATAATTGGCATCACTGTACTGCATGATAATGGTATGTAAATTCCTTCATTAAAAGTGGGTACTTTATTACAAATGCCAAAATAATCATTAATAATCTGTTAAACTTTCTTATAATAATGATGTTAAGTTACAATGTTACTTAATTATTTAAACTCCGTATTCCACTTTTTACTCAAGGTAAACTTACGCCTGCGGACTCGGTACGAAGCCCGCTCAACTAGCGAGTGAGTTAAACGGAGTCCGCTGAACATGGTCTCGAAAACTAGTTTTGAACGGACTCATCAAAGCCACCACCCCATCCTGGAATTGCATGCCTCTCGTTCGTCAAATACTGACGCGCCCCGCTATACCCTCTCGCAAAGCATTGTGCTTCCTTTGTGAGCTTATCTAACTCCGTTCATTTCCTACCTAGGTTATGCTGCCAATAGAAGACCAACGCCCATTCCTGAAAAACTATTTCTTTGTAGAAGGTAAAAACTATTTATGAGTATGTCCGTTCCACCCAGCTGTTTCCCGATCATTTCCCTATCGTGGTGGAAGGCGGGCAAATTGACTCTTTTGACCAAATGTCAAATCAAGATATATAGAGTGAGACAGCTTTCCTGAGTGAAGATGGAGTTGAGGATACGACATAAAATAAAGGGATAATACTGATGGTAAAGCATCCTTTTTATTGTAATTAGGTGGGGGGTAGTTTTAAGCAGTAAATGCTTAAAACTAGTACTGTACACACCATAATATACCACAACACCGCGAGTACAAAACTATCTAGACGCCCACTGAGTACCTAGAGATGGTTTATACCCCCACTAGTCTACACAAAACAAGTGGCCATGCTAGTCGCTGTATTTGTATAGACCTAAAGCTAATATTATTATTATTTATTTATTATTTATACAGGTAATAAAGTTAATTCATCAGTCATCACACTAAGTAGGAACGTGACAACTGATTTACATTAGGAATTTTTAATTATTATTATCTAAAAGCCTACCTATCCATCTTAGTAGTAATTTAAAAAACAATAACCAATAAAAGTAAAAATACAACAGAAAACAATTAAAAAATATATAAACTATTGAACAGTTTTACAAATTCGCGTTGTGAAACTAAAATAGACAGCTTAACGTGCGTTTTAAAAAATATTAATTACGTAAATATTTTAAATAATTAGTTACATTAAAAGGTTAATGAAACTTTTTTTATTAAAGCATTTTTCTGTTTTCTGATTGGAGTCGGTTCAAAGAAAAACTAATTTCAACCCGTAATTTCTCATTAACGATCTCGATAAAATTTCTAAGAATAAATTAAGTCTAAAGAAGTTGCACCGTTTCCTATAAATGAGTTAAAGACAATTGCATGAAAGAAATGTAAGTTTTTCTGAGAGCTTATGTTTTATCCAAGAAATTGTTAAATGAAAATGTTCATCTAAGTTCTCTCATTAAAGTCATTAATTAAGTAGTGGTGTTGTCAAGAGAGTGCGACGTCACAGAGAAATGTTCACGAATCAAATTACTTCTACAACAACCTGGCTCAAAGACAACTGGAGTTTGAGAAGACGTGGGCAACTCTAGCACTAAGATAGCGTTATTAAGGGTCCGTAGGTTTACAGTGACATTTTTTAAGAGCTTGGCACTAACAATATAAAGTTATGTTCATGTTGCACTTTTTATGTTTGTTTAAAAACACAGTAAAGTGCTCGCGAAGAAGTGTAATGCGAACTCTAAAGCTTTGACGGCTTTTTTAGTGTTTTTTTAAGGTATAAGGGTCAATTTTGAATAAGTATATATATTTTATCTCAGTTATGGTCGCTCTTCATTGTTATGTTTTTATCATTATCTTAACTTATATAGGCCGTTCACTAGTTTTTTTTTAACTCGAGCGCGGCATGTTATTTTGTATCTACCTTATCATCAGGTAGAAAGTGTGTGTGGTACGTGACTTTGTATCTACCCGATGATAAGGTATATAAGTCACATGCCACACACGACCTTCAAAGTCTATAAGTCCATCTTATCTTATCTTATTGGTTTTTGGGGTTGACATCAGTCAAAAACACTTCGACCTTTTGGGATCTTTTGTGTGTTCCCCATTCCTATTAACCACATACCTCAGTATCGTCCCCAAATATGTTTTTGACATATTTAAATATGTCGTTGATGTCCTTAAGGACATCACTAAGGTCGATTAACCTGTAGCTTTCTGGATCCGGATAAGCCTGTCCTAGGTATTTGATTCTTTGGATGGCCCTAGCGTCACAGTCGCACAGTAGGTGCCGCATGGATTCGGGCTCCTTACCACAGAATCTGCATGTGGGATCATCTCTTACTCCTATAGTATAAGTCTATGAATGGGGTCGATCAATACATTTTTGTTTAAAAGCGTTGATCGCTCTCACTATGCCGGCTAAATGATGTGGTTACTAAACGGGCGGCAACAAAGACGAATTTGCATTGAGTCTAGTTTAATATCCTCGCTGCTTTAGCGTTTATTCAACTGCCCATTTCGTAACCGCACCCGAAAGTAGACTACCACCACGACAAGAAATCGATGCCGTAGTCTCCTGAAAACTGGTGAAGCCACAGACTAAAACCAAAACATGGCTAGGTCACTTGACAGATTCTGCATCTGTATGGGCAGTGGTAACGAGACCGGTCGGTCGGCCTAGCGGAATTATATAGAGACCTTCCTCCCACCTAAACAAATCTACCAAATTTTTTTGTCTATAGTTACCTACTATTGGACAAACATAATTGGTAATTGACACTGCCTTTATATTTTATACCTCTTTTGCCAGAGATTTTGAGATTTTTTTATTCTAATTATAATAATTTATTGAAAGCAAAACTTAGTCTAATTACATAAATATGGTTAAAATTATAGACTAACAACAATTATAGACAATTATATAATGGACAAAAAAATAATACATATGTTTTTTTTCAGAATTTTGTAACATACTCATACGTATATTACTCGAAACCCTATGCTAGTTGAAAACCTGTGTTATAGGATTCAGAACCTTCCATAGTAAGAGTATTAAGATGAAATGAGATTTAAATACCGATTAAATAATAATATTTATGTAAGTAATAAATTTCACAACTTAAATATGCGTACAAACATATTCATACAACATGAATATATGTATAAAAAAATCGACGGAACCATTCTTCAGCGGTGTTGTAGAAACTTGTCACGTTTCATAACTTTAATGTGCTTACTTTTTTTCAGGAAAATCTCACTGATACTTAAGGAGTGGAGAATTCTTGCCGTAAGTTTTATTGAAAGATCTCTTATCTTGTCGTCTGGACTTCGTTCTATTTCCATTTTTTCTCAGCTTTTAATTCTGTGGTAGATTATTATTAGTGCCTAAGTAGTTGCCTTCATGCACTTCTGGCTTTGTTCATGCTTTTAAATTACCTATAAGATTTATCTGTATTTTTTTTATTTATCTTTGTTTTATGAAAGCTGTAACTTTTAAAAATATTAAGCCTTTGTAGCTACATTATATTATGGACTCATTGCAAATTCGACTTTGTCGCCGCCTATTACGAAGCCGTATTATTTGACCAAAATAGTAGGGTGATCAATGAATTCATGGACTTTTGTAGGTTTGCTTGGTAGTTACAAAGTCACATATTGTGCCCAAATAAAAAAATACCTGAGGCTCTATCCATAAGTGTTTTCTTGGTATTAACGTAATGCACCACCAATAGGATCGCTTTATTTCAAAAATAAAGCGATCCTATTGGCTGTTACTCACGTATTAACGTTACGTTAATACGAAGAAAAAAGTAATGGTAGAGCCTCTGGTCGTAACGGTTAAAATACTAATTCAAAATTAGTTTTTTTTTATATTTCATCTAATTTTATTTTACAATGTTAAGACAATTTGAAATTAGAAAAAAAAAGAGAGGCGAAATATTTGGCAATAAAATTTTATAGCTTCAATTTATATATTTTACCTAATAAGAAACACATCTAACACACTTTATTTGTTTCAGATAAAAAAAAAATACTAAAGCCAATGAATATAATGATACTTTATCTTATTTGATATACCTAAAAGTTCATTAATGAATATTACCTCTAAAACAATATAGGTACCTACCCGCCTTTACTTCGCTGGGGTTCCGGTTATGGAACAGATGGCATAAAAGACAAATTTGCCTTGCTATTTACGATGATATATTTTACAGCCGTCTTGTCCTATTTTTCTACCAGACCGTCGCTCGCTTTCGTAATATACCAGCTTGATATGAGACTGCAACCCTGACAATAATTTCTTGTTGTCAAACTATTTTCTTTATTTATTATTACTGCATATAATATATGTAGTCTGCTACGACGAGGTGGGATTAAAAACCCCTCCGCTGGGTACCCTAGGGCCGTCTAGGTGGTCTCCGGGGCCGTAAGGCACCCGTGATGATATGTATGTATGTATATATGTAGTCTGACCTTAGATTTAAAATTATTTAGGTTACTACACATCCCGTTGTATATACATGGTGGCCGAGTTGGTTAGACCTTGGACTAAAAACACTTAGGTCCCTGGTTCGAATCCCGGTGTGTACCAATGAGTTTTTAATTTAAGAATTTATGTACATTTGTTTGACAACACCACTAGAGAGCACGTTAAGCTGTCGGTCCCGGTTTCACTATACCAACTTGTGAAACTCTTTATAGATGGTTTGTTAAGTTTATTCAAAACATCGCGACGAGCTAGCCCCTTGTTCGGTGTAGACTCATACCATCGGCTACGACGAGATGGGATTAAAAGCCCTCGGCTGGGTACCCTGGGGCTGTCTAGGCGGTCTCGAGCGCCGTAAGGCACCCGTGATGATATGTATGTATTTCTCCCGGTGTAATATTATTTTAAAAAAGTGTATAATACGAGTATGTTTTAAGATCGCCTACATTTGATTAATAACAACACTATAGTAGAGAGCACGTTTATATGGCACCCGTGATAGTAGTTTTTTTTTTAAATATTTGGTACATGTTGTCTATATCACTTTGTTTTAAAAATACGTTGCGTAATGGAACCCTACAGGGTTTAGAGTAAAACAAATAAATGTACCGGTGTGAAGTTAGCGGCCAATTTTCTAGCAGCCATTTCTTTTTGGCTTGTGTGAACAAACCCTTATGCTGCCAGATATGTGTGAAGTTAGCAGCCAATTATATAGCGGCCGATTTTTATTTTATTTTATCCATTTATATAAAATAATTATAATAATAGGTTCCTTGCTGACATTTATTACTGCAGAGGCTGCACCAAACTACAACACAATAGTAGAGATTGTTTTACTATAAAAGTTCAAGTAAACATATATCTATAATGGAAAACTACTAATCATACCCACTGGAAATGATTTCCGATATTTTTATATTAAAGGGGGGTTTTTTTCTACCCCCTACATACCTTTTCAACCTGACCTCGGGAGTCGAACAGAATTCTCCAATTAAATAACAATTTCAGGAAAAACTACCTTTCATGCCTACTGGAAATGATTTCCGATATTTTCATATTATAGGGGAGGTTTTCCTTTACATACTACATACCTTTTTAACGTGACCTCGAAGGTATTTCTATTAAAATTCTTCAAATACAACTCAGCAGCCATATTTTCAGGTAAAACTACATTTCATCCCCACTGGAAATGATTTTTGATATTTTCATATTATAGGGGAGGTTTTTCTCTACCCTACATACCTTTTCAACCTGACCTCGGGAGTCGATCTTACAGAATTCTTCTATTATATATCAATTTCAGGAAAAACTACCTTTCATCCCCACTGGAAATGATTTCTGATATTTTCATATTATAGGGGAGGTTTTCCTCTACATACTACATAACCGTATTATAGGGGAGGTTTTCCTCTACATACTACATATGAAAATATCGGAAATCATTTCCACTGGAAATGATTTCCGATATTTTCATATTATAGGGGAGGTTTTTCTCTACATACTACATACCTTTTTAACGTGACCTCGGGAGTCGATCTTACAGAATTCTTCTATTATATAAAAATTTCAGGAAAAACTACCTTTCATCCCCACTGGAACTGATTTCTGATATTTTCATATTATAGGGGAGGTTTTCCTCTACATACTACATACCTTTTTAACGTGACCTCGCAGGTATTTCTATTAAAATTCATCAAATACAACACAGCAGCTAAAATACCAAATTAATATTTTCAGGGAAAACTACCTTTCATCCCTACTGGAAATGATTTCTGATATTTACATATTATAGGGGAGGTTTTCCTCTACATACTACATACCTTTTTAACGTGACCTGGCAGGTATTTCTATTAAAATTCTTCAAATACAACACAGCAGATAAAATACCATATTAATATTTTTAGGGAAAACTACTTTTTATCCCCACTGGAAATTGTTTTTGATATTTTTATATTATAGGGGAGCTTTTTCTGTACCCCTTACATACCTTTTCAACCTGACCTCGGGAGTCGATCTTACAGAATTCTTCTATAATTTAACAATTTCAGGAAAAACTACCTTTCATCCCCACTGGAAATGATTTCTGATATTTTCATATTATAGGGGAGGTTTTCCTCTACATACTACATACCTTTTTAACGTGACCTCGCAGGTTTTTCTATTAAAATTCTTCAAATACAACACAGCAGCTAAAATACCAAATTAACATTTTTAGGGAAAACTACTTTTCATCCCCACTGGAAATTATTTTTGATATTTTCATATTATAGGGGAGATTTTTCTCTACCCCCTAAATACCTTTTCAACCTGACCTCGGGAGTTGATCTTACAGAATTCTTCTATTATATAACAATTTCAGTAAAAACTACCTTTCATCCCCACTGGAAATGATTTCTGATATTTTCATATTATAGGGGAGGTTTTCCTCTACATACTACATACCTTTTTAACGTGACCTCGCAGGTTTTTCTATTAAAATTCTTCAAATACAACACAGCAGCTAAAATACCAAATTAATATTTTTAGGGAAAAGTACTTTTCATCCCCACTGGAAATTATTTTTGATATTTTTATATTATAGGGGAAGTTTTTCTCTACACCCTACATACCTTTTTAACCTGACCTCGGGAGTCGATCTTACAGAATTCTTTAATTATATAACAATTTCAGGAAAAACTACCCTTCATCCCCACTGGAAATGATTTCCGATATTTTTATATTATAGGGGAAGTTTTTCTCTACATACTACATACCTTTTTAACGTGACCTCGAAGGTGTTTCTATTAAAATTCTTCAAATACAACACAGCAGCTAAAATACCATATTCATATTTTCAGGTAAAACTACTTTTCATCCCCACTGGAAATGATTTTTGATATTTTCATATTATAGCGGAGATTTTTCTCTACCCCCTACATACCTTTTTAACCTGACCTCGGGAGTCGATCTTACAGAATTCTTTAATTGTATAACAATTTCAGGAAAAACTACCTTTCATCCCCACTGGAAATGATTTCTGATATTTTCATATTATAGGGGAGGTTTTCCTCTACATACTACATACCTTTTTAACGTGACCTCGCAGGTATTTCTATTAAAATTCTCCAAATACAACACAGCAGCTAAAATACCAAATTAATATTTTTAGGGAAAACTACTTTTCATCATCACTGGAAATTATTTTTGATATTTTTATATTATAGGGGAGGTTTTTCTCTACCCCCTACATACCTTTTTAACCTGACCTCGGGCGTCGATCTTACAGAAGTCTTTAATTATATAACAATTTCAGGAAAAACTACCTTTCATCCCGACTGGAAATGATTTCCGATATTTTCATATTATAGGGGAGGTTTTCCTCTACATACTACATACCTTTTTAACGTGACCTGGCAGGTATTTCTATTAAAATTCTTCAAATACAACACAGCAGCTAAAATACCAAATTAATATTTTTAGGGAAAACTACTTTTTATCCCCACTGGAAATTGTTTTTGATATTTTTATATTATAGGGGAGGTTTTTCTCTACATACTACATACCTTTTTAACGTGACCTCGGGAGTCGATCTTACAGAATTCTTCTATTATATAACAATTTCAGGAAAAACTACCTTTCATCCCCACTGGAAATGATTTCTGATATTTTCATATTATAGGGGAGGTTTTCCTCTACATACTACATACTTTTTTAACGTGACCTCGCAGGTATTTCTATTAAAATTCTTCAAATACAACACAGCAGCTAAAATACCAAATTAATATTTTTAGGGAAAACTACTTTTCATCCCCACTGGAAATTATTTTTGATATTTTTATTTTATATGGGAAGTTTTTCTCTACCCCCTACATACCTTTTCAACCTGACCTCAAGAGTCGATCTTATAGAATTCTTCTATTATATAACAATTTTAGGAAAAGCTACCTTTCAACCCTACTGGAAATGAATTCCGATATTTTCATATTATAGGGGAAGTTTTTCTGTACATACTACATACCTTTTTAACGTGACCTCGAAGGTGTTTCTATTAAAATTCTTCAAAAACAACTCAGCAGAATAGAAATACCTGCGAGGTCACGTTAAAAAGTATGTTGTATGTAGAGGAAAACCTGTGTGTTATTTTTTTTTCCTGAAATTGTTATATAATAGAAGAATTCTGTAAAATCGACTCCCGAGGTCACGTTAAAAAGGTATGCAGTATGTAGAGAAAAACCTCCCCTATAATATGAAAATATCGGAAATCATTTCCAGTGGGGATGAAAGGTAGTTTTTCCTGAAATTGTTATATAATAGAAGAATTCTGTAAGATCGACTCCCGAGGTCAGGTTGAAAAGGTATGTAAGGGGTAGAGAAAAACCTCCCCTATAATATAAAAATATCAAAAATAATTTCCAGTGGGGATGAAAAGTAGTTTTCCCTGAAAATATGAATATGGTATTTGGCTGCTGTGTTGAATTTAAAGAATTTTAATAGAAATACCTGCGAGGTCACGTTAAAAAGGTATGTAGTATGTAGAGGAAAACCTTCCCTATAATATGAAAATATCGGAAATCATTTCCAGTGGGGATGAAAGGTAGTTTTTCCTGAAATTGTTATATAATTAAAGACTTCTGTAAGATCGACGCCCGAGGTTAGGTTAAAAAGGTATGTAGGGGATAGAGAAAAACCACCCCTATAATATAAAAATATCAAAAATAATTTCCAGTGATGATGAAAAGTAGTTTTCCCTAAAAATATTAATTTGGTATTTTAGCTGCTGTGTTGTATTTGAAGAATTTTAATAGAAATACCTGCGAGGTCACGTTAAAAAGGTATGTAGTATGTAGAGGAAAACCTTCCCTATAATATGAAAATATCAGAAATCATTTCCAGTGGGGATGAAAGGTAGTTTTTCCTGAAATTGTTATATAATAGAAGAATTCTGTAAGATCGACTCCCTAGGTCACGTTAAAAAGGTATGTAGTATGTAGAGAAAAACCTCCCCTATAATATGAAAACATCAAAAATCATTTCCAGTGGGGATGAAAAGTAGTTTTCCCTGAAAATATGAATATGGTATTTGGCTGCTGAGTTGTTTTTAAAGAAATTTTAATAGAAATAGTTTCGAGGTCACGTTAAAAATTTATGTAGTATGTAGAGGAAAACCTCTCTATGATATGAAAATATCAGAAATCATTTCCAGTGGGGATGAAAGGTAGTTTTTCCTGAAATTGTTATATAATAGAAGAATTCTGTAAGATCGACTCCCGAGGTCAGGTTGAAAAGGTATGTAAGGGGTAGAGAAAAACCTCCCCTATAATATAAAAATATCAAAAATAATTTCCAGTGGGGATGAAAAGTAGTTTTCCCTAAAAAAATTAATTTGGTATTTTAGCTGCTGTGTTGTATTTGAAGAATTTTAATAGAAATACCTGCGAGGTCACGTTAAAATGGTATGTAGTATGTAGAGGAAAACCTCCCCTATAATATGAAAATATCAGAAATCATTTCCAGTGGGGATGAAAGGTAGTTTTTCCTGAAATTGTTATATAATAGAAGAATTCTGTAAGATCGACTCCCGAGGTCACGTTAAAAAGGTATGTAGTATGTAGAGAAAAACCTCCCCTATAATATAAAAATATCAAAAATAATTTCCAGTGGGGATGAAAAGTAGTTTTCCCTGAAAATATGAATATGGTATTTGGCTGCTGAGTTGTTTTTGAAGAATTTTAATAGAAATAGTTTCGAGGTCACGTTAAAAAGGTATGTAGAATGTAGAGAAAAACCTCCCCTATAATATGAAAATATCGGAATTCATTTTCAGTGGGGATGAAAGGTAGTTTTTCCTGAAATTGTTATACAATTAAAGAATTCTGTAAGATCGACTCCCGAGGTCAGGTTAAAAAGGTATGTTGGGGGTAGACAAAAACCTCCCCTATAATATGAAAATATCAAAAATCATTTCCAGTGGGGATGAAAAGTAGTTTTACCTGAAAATATGAATATGGTATTTTAGCTGCTGTGTTGTATTTGAAGAATTTTAATAGAAACACCTTCGGGGTCACGTTAAAAAGGTGTGTAGTATGTAGAGAAAAACTTCCCCTATAATATAAAAATATCAAAAATAATTTCCAGTGGGGATGAAAAGTAGTTTTCCCAAAAATATTAATTTGGTATTTTAGCTGCTGTGTTGTATTTGAAGAATTTTAATAGAAATACCTGCGAGGTCACGTTAAAAAGGTATGTTGTATGTAGAGGAAAACCTCCCATATAATATGAAAATATCAGAAATCATTTCTACCGGGGATGAAAGGTAGTTTTTCCTGAAATTGTTATATAACAGAAGAATTCTGTAAGATCGACTTCCGAGGTCACGTTAAAAAGGTATGTAGTATGTAGAGAAAAACCTCCCCTATAATATGAAAACATCAAAAATCATTTCCAGTGGGGATGAAAAGTAGTTTTCCCTGAAAATATGAATATGGTATTTGGCTGCTGAGTTGTTTTTAAAGAAATTTTAATAGAAATAGTTTCGAGGTCACGTTAAAAATGTATGTAGTATGTAGAGGAAAACCTCTCTATGATATGAAAATATCAGAAATCATTTCCAGTGGGGATGAAAGGTAGTTTTTCCTGAAATTGTTATATAATAGAAGAATTCTGTAAGATCGACTCCCGAGGTCAGGTTGAAAAGGTATGTAAGGGGTAGAGAAAAACCTCCCCTATAATATAAAAATATCAAAAATAATTTCCAGTGGGGATGAAAAGTAGTTTTCCCTAAAAAAATTAATTTGGTATTTTAGCTGCTGTGTTGTATTTGAAGAATTTTAATAGAAATACCTGCGAGGTCACGTTAAAATGGTATGTAGTATGTAGAGGAAAACCTCCCCTATAATATGAAAATATCAGAAATCATTTCCAGTGGGGATGAAAGGTAGTTTTTCCTGAAATTGTTATATAATAGAAGAATTCTGTAAGATCGACTCCCGAGGTCACGTTAAAAAGGTATGTAGTATGTAGAGAAAAACCTCCCCTATAATATAAAAATATCAAAAATAATTTCCAGTGGGGATGAAAAGTAGTTTTCCCTGAAAATATGAATATGGTATTTGGCTGCTGAGTTGTTTTTGAAGAATTTTAATAGAAATAGTTTCGAGGTCACGTTAAAAAGGTATGTAGAATGTAGAGAAAAACCTCCCCTATAATATGAAAATATCGGAATTCATTTTCAGTGGGGATGAAAGGTAGTTTTTCCTGAAATTGTTATACAATTAAAGAATTCTGTAAGATCGACTCCCGAGGTCAGGTTAAAAAGGTATGTTGGGGGTAGACAAAAACCTCCCCTATAATATGAAAATATCAAAAATCATTTCCAGTGGGGATGAAAAGTAGTTTTACCTGAAAATATGAATATGGTATTTTAGCTGCTGTGTTGTATTTGAAGAATTTTAATAGAAACACCTTCGGGGTCACGTTAAAAAGGTGTGTAGTATGTAGAGGAAAACCTCCCATATAATATGAAAATATCAGAAATCATTTCTACCGGGGATGAAAGGTAGTTTTCCTGAAATTGTTATATAACAGAAGAATTCTGTAAGATCGACTTCCGAGGTCACGTTAAAAAGGTATGTAGTATGTAGAGAAAAACCTCCCCTATAATATGAAAATATCGGAAATCATTTCCAGTGGGGATGAAAGGTAGTTTTTCCTGAAATTGTTATATAATTAAAGACTTCTGTGAGATCGACGCCCGAGGTCAGGTTAAAAAGGTATGTAGGGGTTAGAGAAAAACTACCCCTATAATATAAAAATCTCAAAAATAATTTCCAGTGATGATGAAAAGTAGTTTTCCCTAAAAATATTAATTTGGTATTTTAGCTGCTGTGTTGTATTTGGAGAATTTTAATAAAAATACCTGCGAGGTCACGTTAAAAAGGTATGTAGTATATAGAGGAAAACCTCCCCTATAATATGAAAATATCGGAAATCATTTCCAGTGGGGATGAAAGGTAGTTTTTCCTGAAATTGTTATATAATTAAAGACTTCTGTAAGATCGACGCCCGAGGTCAGGTTAAAAAGGTATGTAGGGGTTAGAGAAAAACTACCCCTATAATATAAAAATCTCAAAAATAATTTCCAGTGATGATGAAAAGTAGTTTTCCCTAAAAATATTAATTTGGTATTTTAGCTGCTGTGTTGTATTTGGAGAATTTTAATAGAAATACCTGCGAGGTCACGTTAAAAAGGTATGTAGTATATAGAGGAAAACCTCCCCTATAATATGAAAATATCAGAAATCATTTCCAGTGGGTATGAAAGGTAGTTTTTCCTGAAATTGTTATATAATAGAAGAATTCTGTAAGATCGACTCCCGAGGTCAGGTTGAAAAGGTATGTAAGGGGTAGAGAAAAACCTCCCCTATAATATAAAAATATCAAAAATAATTTCCAGTGGGGATGAAAAGTAGTTTTCCCTGAAAATATGAATATGGTATATGGCTGCTGTGTTGTATTTGAAGAATTTTAATAGAAATACCTGCGAGGTCACGTTAAAAAGGTATGTAGTATGTAGAGGAAAACCTTCCCTATAATATGAAAATATCAGAAATCATTTCCAGTGGGGATGAAAGGTAGTTTTTCCTGAAATTGTTATATAATAGAAGATTTCTGTAAGATCGACTCCCGAGGTCACGTTAAAAAGGTATGTAGTATGTAGAGAAAAACCGCCCCTATAATATGAAAACATCAAAAATCATTTCCAGTGGGGATGAAAAGTAGTTTTCCCTGAAAATATGAATATGGTATTTGGCTGCTGAGTTGTTTTTGAAGAATTTTAATAGAAATAGTTTCGAGGTCACGTTAAAAAAGTATGTAGTATGTAGAGAAAAACCTCCCCTATAATATGAAAATATCGGAAATCATTTCCAGTGGGGATGAAAGGTAGTTTTTCCTGAAATTGTTATATAATAGAAGAATTCTGTAAGTTCGACTCCCGAGGTCAGGTTGAAAAGGTATGTAAAGGGTAGAGAAAAACCTCCCCTATAATACAAAAATATCAAAAATAATTTCCAGTGGGGATGAAAAGTAGTTTTTCCTGAAAATATTAATTTGGTATTTTAGCTGCTGTGTTGTATTTGAAGAATTTTAATAGAAATACCTGCGAGGTCACGTTAAAAAGGTATGTAGTATATAGAGGAAAACCTCCCCTATAATATGAAAATATCAGAAATCATTTCCAGTGGGGATGAAAGGTAGTTTTTCCTGAAATTGTTATATAATAGAAGAATTCTGTAAAATCGACTCCCGAGGTCACGTTAAAAAGGTATGTAGTATGTAGAGAAAAACCTCCCCTATAAAATGAAAATATCGGAAATCATTTCCAGTGGGGATGAAAGGTAGTTTTTCCTGAAATTGTTATATAATTAAAGACTTCTGTAAGATCGACGCCCGAGGTCAGGTTAAAAAGGTATGTAGAGGGTAGAGGAAAACCTCCCCTATAATATAAAAATATCAAAAATAATTTCCAGTGATGATGAAAAGTAGTTTTCCCTAAAAATATTAATTTGGTATTTTAGCTGCTGTGTTGTATTTGGAGAATTTTAATAGAAATACCTGCGAGGTCACGTTAAAAAGGTATTTAGTATATAGAGGAAAACCTCCCCTATAATATGAAAATATCGGAAATCATTTCCAGTGGGGATGAAAGGTAGTTCTTCCTGAAATTGTTATATAATTAAAGACTTCTGTAAGATCGACGCCCGAGGTCAGGTTAAAAAGGTATGTAGGGGTTAGAGAAAAACTACCCCTATAATATAAAAATCTCAAAAATAATTTCCAGTGATGATGAAAAGTAGTTTTCCCTAAAAATATTAATTTGGTATTTTAGCTGCTGTGTTGTATTTGGAGAATTTTAATAGAAATACCTGCGAGGTCACGTTAAAAAGGTATGTAGTATATAGAGGAAAACCTCCCCTATAATATGAAAATATCAGAAATCATTTCCAGTGGGGATGAAAGGTAGTTTTTCCTGAAATTGTTATATAATAGAAGAATTCTGTAAGATCGACTCCCGAGGTCAGGTTGAAAAGGTATGTAAGGGGTAGAGAAAAACCTCCCCTATAATATAAAAATATCAAAAATAATTTCCAGTGGGGATGAAAAGTAGTTTTCCCTGAAAATATGAATATGGTATATGGCTGCTGTGTTGTATTTGAAGAATTTTAATAGAAATACCTGCGAGGTCACGTTAAAAAGGTATGTAGTATGTAGAGGAAAACCTTCCCTATAATATGAAAATATCAGAAATCATTTCCAGTGGGGATGAAAGGTAGTTTTTCCTGAAATTGTTATATAATAGAAGAATTCTGTAAGATCGACTCCCGAGGTCACGTTAAAAAGGTATGTAGTATGTAGAGAAAAACCGCCCCTATAATATGAAAACATCAAAAATCATTTCCAGTGGGGATGAAAAGTAGTTTTCCCTGAAAATATGAATATGGTATTTGGCTGCTGAGTTGTTTTTGAAGAATTTTAATAGAAAAAGTTTCGAGGTCACGTTAAAAAATGTATGTAGTATATAGAGGAAAACCTCCCCTATGATATGAAAATATCAGAAATCATTTCCAGTGGGGATGAAAGGTAGTTTTTCCTGAAATTGTTATATAATTAAAGACTTCTGTAAGATCGACGCCCGAGGTTAGGTTAAAAAGGTATGTAGGGGGTAGATAAAAACCTCCCTTATAATATGAAAATATCAGAAATCATTTCCAGTGGGGATGAAAGGTAGTTTTTCCTGAAATTGTTATATAATAGAAGAATTCTGTAAGATCGACTCCCGAGGTCAGGTTGAAAAGGTATGTAAGGGGTAGAGAAAAACCTCCCCTATAATATAAAAATATCAAAAATAATTTCCAGTGGGGATGAAAAGTAGTTTTCCCTGAAAATATGAATATGGTATTTGGCTGCTGTGTTGTATTTGAAGAATTTTAATAGAAATACCTGCGAGGTCACGTTAAAAAGGTATGAAGTATGTAGAGGAAAACCTCCCCTATAATATGAAAATATCAGAAATCATTTCCAGTGGGGATGAAAGGTAGTTTTTCCTGAAATTGTTATATAATAGAAGAATTCTGTAAAATCGACTCCCGAGGTCACGTTACAAAGGTATGTAGTATGTAGAGGAAAACCTCCCCTATGATATTAAAATATCAGAAATCATTTCCAGTGGGGATGAAAGGTAGTTTTTCCTGAAATTGTTATATAATTAAAGACTTCTGTAAGATCGACGCCAGAGGTCAGGTTAAAAAGGTATGTAGGGGGTAGATAAAAACCTCCCCTATAATATGAAAATATCAAAAATCATTTCCAGTGGGGATGAAAAGTAGTTTTCCCTGAAAATATGAATATGGTATTTGGCTGCTGTGTTGTATTTGAAGAATTTTAATAGAAATACCTGCGAGGTCACATTAAAAAGGTATGTAGTATGTAGAGGAAAACCTTCCCTATAATATGAAAATATCAGAAATCATTTCCAGTGGGGATGAAAGGTAGTTTTTCCTGAAATTGTTATATAATAGAAGAATTCTGTAAGATCGACTCCCGAGGTCACGTTAAAAAGGTATGTAGTATGTAGAGAAAAACCTCCCCTATAATATGAAAACATCAAAAATCATTTCCAGTGGGGATGAAAAGTAGTTTTCCCTGAAAATATTAATTTGGTATTTTAGCTGCTGTGTTGTATTTGAAGAATTTTAATAGAAATACCTGCGAGGTCACGTTAAAAAGGTATGTAGTATGTAGAGGAAAACCTTCCCTATAATATGAAAATATCAGAAATCATTTCCAGTGGGGATGAAAGGTAGTTTTTCCTGAAATTGTTATATAATAGAAGAATTCTGTAAAATCGACTCCCGAGGTCAGGTTGAAAAGGTATGTAAGGGATAGAGAAAAACCTCCCCTATAATATAAAAATAATTTCCAGTGATGATGAAAAGTAGTTTTCCCTAAAAATATTAATTTGGTATTTTAGCTGCTGTGTTGTATTTGGAGAATTTTAATAGAAATACCTGCGAGGTCACGTTAAAAAGGTATGTAGTATATAGGGGAAAACCTCCCCTATAATATGAAAATATCAGAAATCATTTCCAGTGGGGATGAAAGGTAGTTTTTCCTGAAATTGTTATATAATAGAAGAATTCTGTAAGATCGACTCCCGAGGTCAGGTTGAAAAGGTATGTAAGGGGTAGAGAAAAACCTCCCCTATAATATAAAAATATCAAAAATAATTTCCAGTGGGGATGAAAAGTAGTTTTCCCTGAAAATATTAATTTGGTATTTTAGCTGCTGTGTTGTATTTGAAGAATTTTAATAGAAAATACCTGCGAGGTCACGTTAAAAAGGTAAGTAGTATGTAGAGGTAAACCTCCTCTATAATATGAAAATATCAGAAATCATTTCCAGTGGGGATGAAATGTAATTTTTCCTGAAATTGTTATATAATAGAAGAATTCTGTAAGATCGACTCCCGAGGTCAGGTTAAAAAGGTATGTAGGGGGTAGAGAAAAACCTCCCCTATAATATGAAAATATCAAAAATCATTTCCAGTGGGGATGAAAAGTAGTTTTACCTGAAAATATGAATATGGTATTTGGCTGCTGAGTTGTATTTGAAGAATTTTAATAGATATACCTTCGAGGTCACGTTAAAAAGGTATGTAGTATGTAAAGGAAAACCTCCCCTATAATATGAAAATCATTTCCAGTGGGCATGAAAGGTAGTTTTTCCTGAAATTGTTATTTAATTGAAGAATTCTGTAAGATCGACTCCCGAGGTCAGGTTGAAAAGGTATGTAGGGGGTAGAAAAAAACCCCCCTTTAATATAAAAATATCGGAAATCATTTCCAGTGGGTATGATAAGTAGTTTTCCATTATATAAGTATATATTTTTACTTGAACTTTTATAGTAAAACAATCTCTACTATTGTGTTGTAGATTGGTGCAGTCTCTGCAGTTATAAATTTCAGCAAGGCACCTATTATTATAATTATTTTATATAAATGGATAAAATAAAATATAAATCGGCCGCTATATAATTGGCTGCTAACTTCACACATATCTGGCAGCATAAGGGTTTGTTCAACAAGCCAAAAAGAAATGGCTGCTAGAAAATTGGCCGCTAACTTCACGCCGGTATAAATGTTCTGTGTTATAATAGTATAATAGAATATCATTTGATATTATTAATTAGTGAAAATAGTCTATTACATCTGGTATTTTTCTAATTATAGGAATTTTTATATTCTTTTAAATGATGTTAAAATATTAAATTCAATTTTTATACCATTTTTTTCTATTTAGGCTATTATTATATTTATTATTGATTTTTATTTTATTTTTAAATAAAGTAATTTATTATACGATTTCTATAAATGTTTTATTTCGATGACAACAAAGTTAATACAATAGGGTATTTGGCTCCTTTTTGAAACCCGTTTTATATGATTCTTCATTACATAATAATCACACTACATTGATATTTCCGGGATGTCTACCCTATTATTAATAAAAATCTTTAACATTGATTTTTATTAATAATAGGGTAAACATCCCGGAAATATCAATGAATTTCCACAATGGCGCTTAAAACGCTGTTTCGCAGTCTATGTCAGGTGTGACGTCACACGCAAGTAAACAAACAAGCACAGATTAAATAATCTCCTATATATTATACTCTATTCTATTTCATCCACATGATTCTGTGCATTGTTTTGTTTACTTGCGTGTGACGTCACCAGTCATCAACCAATCAAAGATGTTTTTGTTATAAATAAAATTGTATAAAATATTCAATTTTATTTCGTGTAATCTACAAAAGATATACATAATTTAGTTTAAAATAAAGTGAAATATGTTGTGTATTTACGCCATTGTCTGATAGGATGACCACAATTTATAGTATATTTTTAATGTAGCCTATTAAATACATTTTCAAATATAATTAAATACCACCTTATTTAATTATATTTGTAGGTACCCGTTACACGCTGTAAAACGTGTTAGGTATCAATATTATTCAATATATCGAGAATGTGTCGGTTCGAACCCCATCCTGGCAAACAATGTGGCTTCATCCCCACCACGGCGGCAGTAAACCCCTCCAGTTATTAGCTGTAAAATATTTTATGTGAGAATTCGAGATATTCCGAATATAGGTAGTTACTGCTTCAGTACTGGTGTACAAGGATTTATGTTATTGTTTATTTGGTTGAGAACACAACTTTATTTTTATTGTTGTTTTTTGCAATTGAATTAAAAAATATTCCGATATATTTGTTTTATTCAAGATAATATTAAATATATATTATATTTCTTTTAAATGCTGATGGTTAATTTTGGGAAAAGATGAAAAATATATATAAAGACATGACATATCATCACGGGTGCCTTACGGCGCCCGAGACCGGTACGTAGACGGGTACTCAGCGGAGGGGTTTTAATCCCACTTCGTGGTAGCCGATGTCTACACCGAACAAGTGGCTAGCTCGACGCGATTGAATAGACTATCTATAAACAGCTCCACAAGTTGGTATAGTGAAATCTGGACCATCAGCTTAACGTGCTCTCCGAGGCATTATAGTGGTGTTGCCATGCAAATGTAAATTTTTAAATTAAAAACTTATTGGTACACACCGGGATTCGAACCAGGGACCTAAGTGTTTTTAAGTCCAAGGTCTAACCAACTCGGCCACCACTATATGTTATAAAATATAAAGATTTATAAAAATGCTATTAATATTTTAATAACTAAAAAAGAAATGTTAAAAAAAAATTATAAAGTTTTATAGAAACTATTCACTACAAATACTGGCAAATGATTTAAAAAAATATTTATATATAGATAAATACGATTATGTATATGCCTGAAAGCTGAAATACTAAGCAGTTTCATGTAGCTATTTCTAGAGAGTTTTCCTCATAACATACTCGCTGTTAACCGTTATGTTCTTTCATCGGAAAATTTATGATGTTTAATAAATATTTTTTATATCTTTTATGTTATAAAATTTCCCCACCACTTTCATATTACAGGATATTTTATCTGAAATTGATGTAAGATTGGCGTAAAGCTAATAAAATAACAAAAACATCTTTAAAAAATATCTTAATATCGAAATTTACCCAATCATTGAAAAACAATTTTATTAATTTTATTTTTAAACTCTCCTCTCAAATTATTATTGGCGATTAAAAAGTATATTTAAAAATAACTACCTATTTGTTTAGGAAATATGATTTTTTAGTTTCTTTATTTCTAATCGATTATTCTGTGGTGAATTTTAACTAAATTTTCGAAGTCTAATAAGTATCAAGGTATCTTTAATTATTATAATACTACCTGGTGCCCAAAACTTCGTAGAAATGTTTATTAAAAAAAAAAGCTATTGTTTTTTAATAGATATGTTATTTGCTAAGGTAAAGCAAACATGTTGACCTGTGCTACCATGCCCGTACTTCATAATGTATATAAACCCCGTTTTATAAGTACAATTTTGGGTTTAAATAAGTGCTTCCCTACTAATCATTATAGTTCCAAATAGACTTTTTACTTTTTGATTTTTATTTTCTACATAAATACATATCATCACGGGTGCCTTACGGCGCCCGAGACCGCCTAGACGGCCCCAGGGTACCCAGCGGAGGGGTTTTAATCCCACCTCGTCGTAGCCGATGGTATGAGTCTACACCGAACAAGTGGCTAGCTCGTCGCGATGTTTTGAATAGGCTCAATAACCCATCTATAAACAGTTTCACAAGTTGGTATAGTGAAACCGGGACAGACAGCTTAACGTGCTCTCCGAGGCACTATAGTAGTGTTGTCAAACAAATGTACATATTTTTTTTAAATTAAAAACTCATTGGTACACACCGGGATTCGAACCAGGGACCTAAGCGTTTTTAAGTCCAAGGTCTAACCAACTCGGCCACCACGTATATTCCTTTTATTTTCTAATGTAACTAATATAATCTTAATAATAGTTAAGAAAAAAAAAAGACTTTTTTTCGTTTTTTGCGCATTGTAGCAACGTAACGTATTTCTATACGTATAAATGAGCAACAACCAATAGGGCCGCTTTATTTTTGGTAACAGGATTGAATAAAGCGATTATATTGGTTGTTGCTTACAAATACGTTACGTTGCTACAAGGCGCAAACCCATGGTAGAACAAAGTCAAAGTCAAAATCATTTATTTCATGTAAATCTTTACAGATATTTATGAATAGTCAAAAAAAAAAAAATAAGTTTAACAATGAGGTCTTAGAGTGCGTTTGGTTAGGCAGCTATTCATTAACAAAATAACGACAAATATTAATTGAACTTAGACACGATGGAATGGAAATCTTAATATGAAAATTACTACCGAACCGAACACACACTACATAACCAACTAGTGTAAGACTAGGTGGTTAGCTGATTCCATTGACCTGTCAATCATTATCTGCCATACAAGAGAGCCACCAAGGCGACCAACTTCACCGACCATATCCATGCCTTAAATATTTGTTGTAAATAAAAGCTAAGTAACCAATCACATATAAGTAAAGGTATAAGGATCGGTATTTTTAAGGGCATAAACACTAACTGTAAAGTCGATCCCCTCAGAGACACCCCGGAGATAAAGAAACCAGCAAGTAAAAAACTCTAGTGCTTCACACAAACTAAAAGAGGGGTACAGCTATTGATCGACTTATGCTATATAGCATACATATATATAATATATATATATATATATATATATATAGTAACATACTCAAAATGCACCCCACTGATCAGCATGCGTAGAACACCCTATGGCAGATTATTTGTTACGGTACCAATGTACATAACTACACAGTATACTATTAGTATAAATTAAGTATAAATAAGTAGGTAATCATCAATGATTACCTTATCCAAAGACAAAATTTACATAATGTAATGAAAATAAATTATGTAATATAAAATTATTACAATATCGGACATTATATACCTACTAAACTAGGGTAGATTCTACATAAGCAATTTGTTTACTAGTTGCGAGACCTCAGTTGCATATCAGGACGGATCCAGACGTCTTTATCGTTAAGATAGTCTTTTACACTATAGTAAGCCTTATTGATTAATATGTGTTTTATACAATTTTTAAACTTTATTTCACTCAGATCTATAATGCTTTTAGGTAATTTATTAAATAACCTTATACTGTTAATGACGAAACATTTATTAGTTTTTTGCAGTCTAAACTTTGGTATATCGATTTTATCTATGTTTCTTAAGTTTAAATTATGTCTATCGCCATTTTTACTAAACATATTTAAGTTTTTCCTAACGTACAATAAATTTTCATAAATATATTGAGATGGTAGTGTCAGTACATCAATCATAGGAAAGATTTCTCGAAGAGAATCTAGCTTTCATGTTATATATTGCCCGAATGGCCCTTTTCTGTAGAATAAATATAGTATCAATATCTGCCGCAGATCCCCACATTATAAGACCATATGTCATTATACTGTGAAAATAGGCGAAGTATACTAGTCTGGCTGTTGCAACATCAGTTACCTTTCTGATTTTTCTGACTGCATATGCAGCAGAGCTCAGTCTATTGGATAAAGAAGTAAGGTGAGCTTTCCACTGTAGTTTGGAATCGACTGTGATCCCTAAAAACACAGTGAACAAGAGTCAACAAATTCCAGGTCAGTACCACCTATCTTCACTGTGGCATTGATATTAGATACATTAGGCAAAGTAAATTTCAGGCACTTAGTCTTCTTTGCATTTAAAACTAAATTATTTGCCGTGAACCATTTTGAAACCATTTTCAGAGTGTCATTTGCTGCCGATAATATATTATCCTTCCTACTCACTTTAAAAAGTAGGGATGTATCATCAGCAAATAGCACTATCTGTGCCATCTCCTGTACCATATGTGGAAGATCATTGATGTATACTAGGAACAGGAATGGGCCTAAAATTGATCCCTGGGGGACACCCATCTTTACAAGGGTTCCGTCTGATACACAACCATCAATATTAACACCTTGAGTTCTATTAGAAAGGTAGGACTTTATTAGATTTAAAGCTAAATCGCGAATGCCATAAAATTCCAGCTTATCTAACAAAGTTTGTTGGTCAACACAATCAAACGCTTTAGACAGATCACAGAAAACGCCAACGAGATCCTGAGAATTTTCCCAAGCGTCAATTATTTCAGTAATCAATCTTTTACCGGCATTTGTTGTGTTTCTACCTTTTGTGAACCCGTATTGTTGATCATGTAACAATTTATGAGTATTAAAATGACTTAGCAGCTGACCAAGAAGTATTTTTTCGAATATTTTACTTAAGGCTGGCAGGACAGAAACAGGGCGATAATTATTTGGATCTGTCTTACAGCCGGACTTGAATATGGGAACTATTTTACTATTTTTCATAAGGTCGGGAAAAATTCCTTCATTAACACAACCATTAAAAATATCAGCGAGTACCGGTCCTATAGTAGGAATAATCTAACCTCTGGTGTATTTAAAAATTTTCCTTAGAGACTCTTAAAACACCCTGTATGTATATCTGACCTCACTATATATCATTACTCACTATATATATATATATATCAAAATAAAATACAGCCTATTTTACCCACAGAGTTAATAGCTTCTTAACAAAAAAAAACGCATATATATCGGTCCAGTAGTTTTTAGGTGATGCCCCAACAAACAAACAAACAGACAGACAGACATAAATTCTAAAATAATAAATAAAATATAAATGTTCTATAATAGCCTATTTAGAATACATTTCACAAATTGTATTTTTAAACATATTAAATAAATACCATTACGGGTGCCTTTTTGGCTCCCGAGTACCGCTTTAAACGGCCTCAGGGTACCCAGCGGAGGGATTAACCCATCCTCATTTCGCCGATGGTATTCGGAGGCAACACCTAACAAGTGGCGAGCTTATTGCGGTGTTTGTGATGGTATAGCCTCGCTGTATAAAGCGGTCACCCGTTCCAAGACCGGCCTTGTTGTCATCTGCTTAAACAAATTAATCTAAAAAAAAAATTTATATACAATTTTATTATATGTATAGATTTTCTCTTTGCTTTGGTCAACTAGCCACTATATAAATAAATAAACTAAAATATACTAATTACAACTTAAGCGACATACCAATATGTACTTATTTGATTTCCCCAAGTTAAATAAAATAAAATTGTACAACTATTATTCAAATGATGAGCTCTCCCGCGCAACTCTGTCTGCTTAACTTTAACCGTTTACGCAGCCACGCAACGAAAGCTTTCAAAATGAATACATTTTCCCCGTTTTTGGAACGTTTTTTTTAATAATTCTCTGCACCTATTAGTCATAGCGTGATATTATATAGCCTTCCTCTATAAATGGCCTATCAAAAACTAAAATCATTTGTCCCACCCATGGCAAAAAAATATTAGTACGTTTTTCTGTACAGTTTGTTATGGTCTGGGTGTTTATAAAAATATAATATTATTATGTATTATATCGTTGTTTCTGGTACACATTGTACAAGCTTAGAGCTTAGTTTGTGGCCAAAGCAATGTGTGCATATTTGTCCTACATATTATTATTATATATAATTTTTCGAAAAGCGGCCCTAGCCTAGTGGTTAAGTCACTGCGCAACTGATAACAAGGTTAAGCAGATGACAACAAGACCGGCCTGGGATGGGTGACCGCTTTATACAACTAGGCTATTTCATCATAAACACCGCAACAAGCTCGCCACCTGTTAGGTGTTGCCTCCGAATACCATCGGCGAAATGAGGATGGGTTAATCCCTCCGCTGGGACCCTGAGGCCGTTTAAACGGTTCTCGGGAGCCAAATTGGCACCCGTGATGGTATTTATTTATTTAATATTTTATTTATAATTTTTCGATTCGAACCAGTAGTTCCTAAGATTAGCGCATTCAGTCAAACAAACAAACAGACAAGTAAACAAACTCTTCAGCTTTATTATATTAGTATAGATAAGTAGCTACGGTGATGACCTATTAACTGTAAAATCTTTAGAAATAGTTTTTAATAATTTGTTTTTTTCTGGTTTCCCTCTGGCGGCAGGATCCGGAAGTTCATCTTCCATCTAGTCGGAGTGTTTATTTCTTTTCCAAGTAATTGTCAGGAAATTGAAAGCGTCAACCGATTCCTGCGGCAAATGGCCGGAACTTTGTCTTTTCAGACCTTTGTTTTTCTATTTTAGCACAAAATTGATTTTTCATGATTTAGATAGAGTTTTGTTGCGTTCTGATTTAAATATTTTTTGGAATCACTTATTCTGTTTTTAGAGAACTAAGGCCTGAAAAAAAAAATCTTTAATATTAAAGCCGTCTTCCAAGATGAATTAAATAACGTAAAATGGCGTTTTCAATAAATGAGCGACTTAAGAAATTTAAGAATGTTACGATATTTTAAGGAATGTTTATCATTTTCTTTAGGCCTTTAAAAGCATATTAAAATTGTTTCAAAAACCGTAACTTATCTTTCCTCCTCCTGGTTGGAGCACCATATACGTTTGTTAATGTAATGTAACGATTAAAATTAAAAATGGCGTCGAATGTACCAAATTTATTTTGCAGTTCGAATGACATCTTGTACATTCGACGCCATTTTTAATTTTAATCGTTACATTACATTAACAAACATTTTGGTACAACTCAGCCTAAGTTAACTCCTGTAATTTTATTTATTTATTTTGCAGTTCGAATGACAGCTGGTACATTCGAAGCCATTTTTAATTTTAATCGTTACAATACATAATACATTAAAAGACACTTTGGTACAACTCAATATATAATAATGAATAAAGTATAAATAATTTGAAAGTGCCCTAAAGGTCCTAAAATTTATATAAACATGGAAACAGAAATATTTGAATGAGTGCGAGCGAGATAGATAAAAAAAAATAGATTTTTATTCTACTAGGTATGTTATAAAAATTAGGAGGTACCTACTTTAAAAGAAATTCTAAAATAAAGACAAGAATCCACAGTTAATATTAATATATTTTTTTTTTTATAAATGTCAGAATACTATAAAAAATTTGAGAAATAATAAATGTCTATCATAAAACAAAGGTACTGATTTCAGAACCAACCTCGTTCGAGACTTTTTTTCGACAAATAGAGTACCTAATTACTGTAAAAGCGTTCAGGACCTGAAGATGTTAAGCTATATGAGAAGCGATCCTAAGTTAATGGGGTAATGGGCGCTTACAACCCGCCCACGAGACTGCCCTGATTAATGTGATGACCCGTACTATCTTCTTATATCATTAAGTCATTATGAGACTAAAAGAGATTTTTTTAAATTGTATATAAAACTTCAACTTAAAATTAAATCTTATAAAAATCAGTCAACTCAAAAACCAATATCAAATCATGACTATAGAGAATGTAACCGATATCTATATACTCGTACATGCCCCACACTATGAATTCTTTCATTTGAACAACTTTCACTATAGAACCTATTTAAAGTTAGTGACATTGTGATATACGTAGTGGCCGAGTTGGTTAGACATTGGACTTAAAAACACTTAGGTGCCTGGTTCGAATCCCGGTGTGTACCAATGAGTTTTAAATTATCTGAAATTGTTTATAGATGGGTTATTGAGTCTATTCAAAACATGGCGACGAGCTAGCCAATTGTTCTGTGTAGACTCAAACCATCGGCTACGACGAGGTGGGATTAAAAACCCCTCCTTTGGGTACCCTGGGGCCGTCTAGGCGGTCTCGGGCGCCGTAAGGCACCCGTGACGATATATATGTATGCATGTGCATTGTGATAGTGTTATCCTTATTAACGAATAAAACGTTTTACAGGGTGTTTCAACCGCCACCGTAAACTAGTGGTTGCGCTCTTGGCGTTGTATCCGGAGGCTTCGATTCCCACCAATGAAAAAAAAAGTACGTTTAGTTTGTCATGGTCTGGGTGTTTATAAAATATAATATGTATTATATAATTATTTCTGGTACACATAGTACAAGCGTAGAGCTTAGTATACACAATTTTCACTACGGGACTAATGTTATCAGAACTAAATATAAAGTGTCACGTGTTTTCAGTACTTATCTACTCTGCCTAAATTTGTGAAACACATGATTTATTTTTCTCTCATAGAGTTGGTCCCATAGTGAAAGTTTCCATTTTTTAGATAATAGAGGTTACCTGGGCGTAAGCAGAAACTAGTATTTACAGTAATCTATTTGACAAGTAAGAGGAGTCGATCAATACAATGTTATTTAACAGCATTGGTAGCTCCCACTATACCTTTACGAAATGACCGCCGACAAAAACGAAGTTGCAGTACACTTTAATTACCTTGTTGCTTTATTGACATATTAACTGTCCATTTTATAAGTGCACTCTAAACCACAGACTAAAACCAAAACATGACAAGGTTAATCGACAGTTTTTCCATCTGTATGGACAGTGATAACGAACCTCGCTCCCATCTAAATATAATGTCACAACTTAAGACTTTCGTAGTCGCAAACTAAATTATGTCGTAGCAGTTTTCGTAGCATAAGGTGTGACATAATCTCTGTAAGGGAGGAAACTAGTATATCTGCTAAGTGTACAGAAACAGTAATGTCGTGTATTGCCGTAGTAACTACGGCGTAGTTAGTTGGGTCACAAGTTTGCTAAGTTTGGAGGTCGGGTCGCTCGTAACGAAAAACTTTTCACAACTTATGTACTTTGTTTAGTTTTTAGTCTGTTTTATTATGTTTCGGACCATTTTTATGTGTTGTCTGTTTGTAGTGAGCTAGTGGTAATTTTATAGTTTAGAAACTGATTGTTACAACATAATGTTATTTAATAGTACACTACTGCCGCAGTCTTTAATGACTACTTTGCTGGTCGCGCTGATGATGGCCGACAGCGCAGCGTAGCGCAGCTCCAGGCCGACACAGCGCAGTCAGCGTGCAGCACTTGATGGACGAGCTGAGATTAACGCCGAAACCGTAGGTCGAGGCCTTTACAGCGAGGACAGCAAGGGCTGCAATGATGGCAAAGCTGGAAAGCCTAGAGCATAGCTAGGCTAGCTCAAGGCAATCATAGCGTGACCAGCGAAGCAGTCATAGTGGGCCAAGGTTTGTATAGTGCTTTACTCAAAAATGCAAGTACCTAATCTAAATAAAACCAGCAAGTAATTTAAATAACTGAACCGCGCTTTTGTTACTTCTTTGTTTTTTTTTTTAGCAACGGTAATTGGAACTAAATAGCCAAATATGGAATAAAATATTTTTGTACCTATCTTTATAAATACAAACAGTTGTGTTTTAAATAAAATCTTTTTGAATTTGATTTTTTAAAACGTTGAAACGTCAAAATGGCGGCCGGCAATGTTTTGAGCGACCAGCAAAACTTTGCCGGCCGCTCCTTGAAACAGAACGGCAAGGTCGACTTTGCTCAAACCAAACAAGGTTGTCAAAATAATGTCATTACATGCATTTTTGAGTAAAATAATATAAATACAAATTATTTCTATAAAAGTCTTCACATAGTGATTGCGCCTTTGGCGTTGTATCCGTAGGTCGTGGGTTCGTGTATTATGCGTACCAGAATTAACAATACTTTAACAAAAATAATTTAAACACTCAGACCATGGGAAAATGTACAGAATATAGTTTTGCCATGAGTGGGAATCGAACCCATTTATAGACTTTGTAGATTTACTGATCATCCTGGTACAAAGTCGCCGTGCTCCAATAAACCAAATCAAAAAAATCTGCGCGCTGTCTTTTTTTAGAATAGGTTACCCAGTGTGGAAAGCACAAAACTCACTATAACTTAAATGTGACAAGACTAATTATTTCATCAATTTACAAAATGATTATCCTATCCATTTTGGATACTATTTCACGTAATAACATTTCAATTTGCCGCTATCAACAAAGGCTTCGGGGTGTCCTCGCCGAGCGATGTTTACGTCTAATTTTAATTAACCCCTCATGTCGGGTAAATTAGGAAATTGCCCGATATTATTATACGGCGGCGTGTTCGACGTATACGGCTGAAACGACCTGTTTCGGAATCCGCTTATTTCAGCTTTGAAGATGAAAGGTAAGTCTGGCTTGACGCGGCGTCGGTATATTTAGGCGAAGGTGCCGTAATTTGTGTATATTTATTTAATTAATGTACTGTAACAAGTTATTAATTGTGCTGTTTTAATTTTAATTAAGGAGTACTTCCATGTTATAGAGCGTTTCGTAGGATCTTTTTCATCTGTTGTATTTGGGTTAGCTATTTTTATATATTTTTATCTGAAATCGGGCTTCTCCACTAAATGTAATGTATCTCTATATCATCTATGCCTTGAGGTTTAATAATATTAAATCGATTTTGGTACACATAGTACCAGATAGTACATTAAGTACTTATAAATGTAAATATATGTAAAATATCCTACATACTATTGTTATTACTTATCTTCACAGCAGGTCCCTTACGGGGTAGGCAGAGACAACCGAGCGCCACTTGTCCCTATCCCTACATACTCCTTTCGCATTTTCCACAGTCATAATTCTTCTCATACATGCACGCCGATTTCGGAGACTTTAAATTGCACCGTCTTTTAAAACCTTTTCAATTTGGTCAAGATACGTGTGTCTTGGTCGTCTCGGCCACGTTTACTCTTCACCTCGTTTTTATATATCTGATTCGTCAGTTTTTCATCACTCATTCTTCCCATATGCCCAAACCAGCGGAGCATAGCTTTTCTCATTTACTTTTTTCATACTATTGTTATTATTTTTATGTTATTTTTTATGTTGATAATTTCTTTCTTTAGCTACATAAATAACAACTGTTTAAACCGTTAATTAACGCGTATATAGGTGAGTTGCGTATCAACATCGTGCTAACTTTATTTGCTCTCCCGCATTCGATTGTACCGCTGCCGGGTATGAAGCACAAGCCGATAGCAAATAATACAGACCCTAAATCAGTAGATATGTAGATGAAATGAATTGTGTCTCCAGTAGAAAATACATGTCGTACCTAAATTTATATGAGACATTTTTAATAACTTCATTAGGCCGATTGACAAATGACCTGGTCATGTTTCGGATTTAGTTCATGACAAACTGTACAAAAAAAAATGCTTAAATTTTTTTGCCACGGGTTGGAATCACACCATTCGATACGAGACAACAGGTAGCTGTGCGGAGATCGCGGAACTGCGGATTCGGTGACGCTGCTTGCAACGGAGGATACAGCGGTGCTGGCGGCGTTCTTCGGTTTTCACCTACATCCTTGTATGGACAATATAAACAGTTCTTATCAGAACGTTCTCTTGTTTCAAGTCATTGATAGAATGGATATATAAACAGTTATTATCAGATTTTTTTCTTGTTTCTTTACTTAGTTATGTCGCTACATGCTCATTTTTAGATTTTAATAAAAATCAGCAAATAGATACGGTTGAACTGATCCACAAACTAAAAGTCGCTCAGCGCGCTTTGGAAAGGGGTTGGAGTTTCTCTTATGGATAAGATATTGTAGCGGGGGGGGGGTTTTAAAGAAATTTAACAATAAAAGATTAAATTAGGTTAATACAAGTTTATTTAAAATAAGATATTTACAAGTAAAGTTGGTTTTGAGTACAGTAACTATATGAGACCTACCTAAGAAATGTTGGCCCTGCCTACAATGGATATGCCTATTATAAACTAAAACTCTGACCGTATAGTATGGGAAGATTGGAGGGGCTGACGAGGGGCAGGCTCGAGGACTGGCACGTCGACTGGCACGAAGACTGGTACGTAGACAGGCGACGGCAGCAGATGTAGGCAGGCAAGCAGGAAGGCGGCGGCACGATGGCAGCAGCAGCAAGCACGCACGACTGTAGCAGCCGCACACGATGAGGCGAGGCCTCGTCTCTCAGGCTGATGCCTGAGACGAGGACTCAGATGGCCTCAACTCTCAAGGCTCTAGGCCTGCCCCCCTAGCCAAGAGCATGAGCGCTAAAAGCGCACACGAAAGTTTTGTATGAAGATGACATTTGGTGATGACGTCACTTTCGTTTTTATCGTTGCAGAAATAACCAAAACGAGACAACAATATAGATTAACCAATTGGATAATAAATTTGTTATCTCCCTCTCTTTCACGCTTCTACAACGTTCGAGCGTAAAAAGCGACCATGCTCTTGGCTAGGGGGGCTGAGATGAGGTCCGTGAAGCAAAGGCTTGCGGCACGATGACGGCAGCAAGGGGAAGGCGACGGCATGACGGCAGCACGCAGACAGCGAGTGGCACGGCTGTAGAGGCCGCACACGAAGAGGTGAATTCCCGTCTCACAGACCAATGCATGAGACGAGAAGTCAGATGGCCTCGTCACTCAAGGCTCGAAGCCCGAGGCGAGGTTCTGCAGCACAAGGAGGTTCTCCAAACCTAATAGCAGACGCCCGAGAGAAGTGGAGTCTAGGCAAATCCCGGAGGCCGCAACTCCAGGATCCGGAGTCTTCAAGGAAGTGTGACAGGATCGGGCCTGGTTCTCGGCGTAGCAGGTTCCAGGTTTTAAGGAAGAGAACCAGTCGATCACTGCCACTGTAGCTAGATTTTTTCTTCTTTCTTAAGCTTCCTCGAGACTGATGAAACATCGCCGGTCCGACATATTTATAGACGATTTTAGAGTTTTACGATTAAAATTCATATTTAGTTTTAATTTATAGAGTGCCAGTATTTTTTGGGTTAGTATGGGAACTTTTGAATCTACCTAGCGGTCAGAGGAGACGCTAAGATTTAGTGTTTTAAGTGTCTAAAAATGTGAAAATACCAAAAGAATATGTTTTAATTTACAATATTACCTAATACATAGTTTATATAATTTAAAAATTTTAATTTAAGTGTTTGGAATCTGATTTGATAACCAAAGCCTAACTTTTCGTGAAAACTAAATGAAAAATTTGAAACGTTCACAGAAGGGAAATTTCTAGCTGTCAAAATTCTGGAGTATTACATATAACTTTTAACCAATTTACCCATGTTTTTACAACCTGGAATTTTCCTAGAACGGTGTATGATACATTTGGTGGTCATTTTAAAAAAATGTATGAAATGATATGAAGACAAATAAAATAAAATACATAAATATAACATGGAGCAGGTGTAACGTGACAATATCCGCAGGAGAATCAAAGTGACTGTACTAACTCAAAGAGTCAGTAAACTGAAGTGAACTGCAATAGGCTGATGATGTAAATAGATATTGCGAAGAAAACATAAGTTTACGTGAACGGATAAATGTCGTAGTACTACTACGTAGATAGTGTATCTCCGCCTCTAGTCTAATAATGTTTCTGTGGCAATCTGTCGTACCAATATTTGAACTAATTTTGGATCGAGTCCGAATAGTTTTATGGTTATACGATATTTTGGACCTGTCTGTTTAAAATATCGTTTAAAACTCATCTGCGAAAACCCGTCTATACTTTGTTTATTTTAATATTTTAAAACCTAACACTTAATACTATTTTAAGCTGTCGGTTTCAGTTTTACTATACCAACTTGTGAAATTGTTTATAGATGGGTTTTTGAGTCTATCCAAACATCGCGACGAGCTAGCTACTTGTTCGGTATAGACTATAGACTCATACCATCGGCTGCGACGAGGTGGAATTAAAAACCCCTCTGCTGGGTACCTGAGGCCATCTAGGTGTTCTCGACGTACCCGTGACGATATATATATATATATATATATTTATATAAATACTACTCATCTCCCACCCTAAAAAATATGTAATTGTAGGTAATAAAATATAAATAGCAAAATAATAAGTTCAGAACCCTTTGCTAGCGAATTTTTAGATATAACTTCTCCTTGAGAGGATTTCTAATTTTTTGGAGCATGGCTTGTGTCTCCACCTGATGGTCAATTGTTACGTTTTTAGGGGGTTCCTAAAGGTATTAAATTATACTACAGACTACATGAGACCAAAGCAAAAAAATATATTAAAAGAAAAGGGGTTTACAGTGAAATTGGTGTGGGTTTAAAATAACTTTAGACTATCCAGTCTGCATTCCACGCTTGTCGTAGGGTACCTTCCCTAATGCGACGTCAAAGTCCAGGAGGTTCAATCCAGGGTTTCTTCAGTACTCGTTTCTAGCTAGCGAGCTTCCAGTGTCTAGGAGAGATTGCAATCTTCTGTGGCTCCGTGTTTTTAACGCTGAAACTAGAACCCTGGAATGGACGAGGTAGGTGTTACATTCCAGTGGGAACATAAACCATCACCTCAGTCAGCACCCAGGTAGAATACCAAGCAGGAGTGTGACTGCAGCGATGGTGCACAAGATTAACCATGAGGTTTTGAGGTTATGTTCACAACTTACCCAAGTAGGGGTCGGCAGAGTAAATAATCAGTATCCTGAAGCAAGAGGTTGTTTAGAACAACGCTACCCACTGAACCAACATGTAGGGTGATTAATAATATAAAGTAATTACAAAGGAATACTAGAGGTCGCCGGTCAGTTTTAATCCAAGCTCATGTGTCAAAGTGAGACTAGCTACGTTCCGACTCTCGGTCGCGTTCCGAAACTCTTATGTACGATTACACAATGTCGTTACACAATGGCAATTTAAAAACGAAGTTTTTTTTTTTTTGTACCATCACGCATGTAATAGCGACCACTTGGACTGCCAATCTCGTCGCGGTGTTTGGATAGTCTTAATAACTGTAAACAGATTAACAAGTAGTATAATGAAACTAGGATTGACAGCTTAAGTGCACAGGAAATGGATTCGCGATCCCGAACATCAAAAAACATTTAAATGTTAATTTCAGTGTTAATGAAGTTTTTTTTTAAAGTAGGTACATGGAGGTCCATTACTAACCCACTCGATCATAATTACTTTATTTCTTTATAACAAATATGTTAAGTTTTGAAATGACAACTAATGTAATATTTTTAGAATCATAAATCAAACTTTGGTTTTAAATTGGTTTTTGGTCTTTCCAAAAGTTCATAGATATTTTATAAAGAGACTATTTTAATTAGGATCGAGTAAGTAATACTTACACTTCCACGGCGTCTCTTTTAAATGCTTTAAGGACGAGATTACGTTTAACTGCGCTGCGACTTTGGGTTTGGAGAGCACTACTACAATCGCACGGCGCACTCACACAGAAACGCCTGCAGTTAGAGGAAACGGTTACAAGACCAACACTACTTGATACTTTAAATATTACAATAATTTATTTTCTACTCCACCGAGTGTTAGAAATAATTTAAAATCGACGTTGCACATTTTTAATTAAAGTAAAAAAAATACCATATACCAATTATATTCCCAAGAAATGTATTATGTTTTGCAACGTTTGTCTCTCTTCATCACGTGCGTTTTATTGGAGCACGACATGTGACTCTGTTAATACCTAATGGTAAACAAAACTACAGAGTCCAAGAAGTGACAGCCAATATTTTGTTGTTAACCAATAGTATTGGTCGCTCCCACTATACCGGTTTTTAAGGTTGAGGTTATAGAACGTGTGGTGAATAATACAATTACCTAAATTTATTTTAACAAAGAATGTGACAGATACAGGTAGGAAAAAAATGGCGTACCTACAGGTAAAAAATAAGAACTGTGAAATACGAAACAGTATTGTTTTTTTTTTTTTTTTTTTTTCCTAAAATGTTGGTATCGTAAAAATATTTCATATACATTTTAATTCCCCTTGCGAAATATTACAGATTTTACATAAAACGTATTTTGTGAGTAGTTTATTATATCTAGGCGTTTAAACTTTAAATGATAAGTTCTAATAAGCCTCAATTATTATAATTTTGAGATCCCTGTAAAAACTCATCAATATAGTTCTTATAGAAACTTACGGCCTACATATTCCATGTATTTTAAATCGCCAAAAAACATGTTTTGGGTAAAAAAAAGGGCTATAAGGCCCACGAACATTTGTTGTAATATCACCGTCCCATACAAACGTTGTTTTTAATTGAATAACGAGCAGAGTTATTTTTATGACATTGTTTTTATGGTACCGGATATAAAATATATAGTTTATAATTGTTTTCGATTCAGTATGTTATATATCTATATTCGGCTACGAGAATATAGCGAGTCGTATCTAAAAGGGCAATTATCCAAAACAACAAATAATAGGAAAAGGAAATGAAATATAATGCCTATCTAAGGAAGAATAAAAAAGGCATATCTTGTATTTTAAAATTGATATGAAACTGAATTTACAGCCCTAAAGTTAGTTTAAAACGAGTATAATGTTAATTTTTGACAATTTTGACCAGGGCCGCCATTATGAATTTCGAAATGAATATGAAAACTGAATTTACAGACATAAAATTAGTCGAAAACGATTATAATATCGATTTTTTACACATTGACCAGATCCGCCATCTTAAATTTCAAAATTAAATTTACAGCCCTAAAGTTAGTCCAAAACGAGAACAATGTTAATTTTTATCAATTTTGACCATGACGACCATTATGAATTTCGAAATCAATATGAAAATTGAATTTACAGCCCTAAAGTTAGTCGAAAACGAGTATAATATTGATTTTTAACACATTGACCAGGTCCGCCATCTTGAATATCAAAATTAATTTGAAAATTTAATTTGCAGCCCTAAAGTTGGTCGAAAACGAGTATAATGTATATTTTTTAAGCATTGACTATGGCCGGCATCTTCAATTTTAAAATTGATATGAAAATTGAATCTACAGCCCTAAAGTTAGTCGAAAACAAGTATAATGTTGATTTTTTACACATTGACCATAACCGCCATCTCAAAGACAAAATCATTTATTTCATGTAAATCTTTACAGATATTTATGAATAGTCAAAAAAAAAGGTTAATAATGAGGTCTTAGAGTGCGTTTGGTTAGGCAGCTATTCATTAATAAAATAACGACAAATATTTATTATACCTCGATATCAGATTTAGAACTTAAACACGATGGAATAGAAATTTTAATATGAAAATTACTACCGAACCGAACACGTACCAAAGTACAGAACTACACAGTATACTATTAGTATAAATTAAATATAAATCAGTAGGTAATCATCAATGATTACCTTATCCAAAGACAAAATTTACATAATGTAATGAAAATAAATTATGTAATTTTAAATTATTACAATATCGGACATTACATACTTACTAAACTAGGGAACATTCTACATAAGCAATTTGTTTACTAGTTGCGAGACCTCAATTGTATATCAGGACGGTTCCAGACGTCTTTATCGTTAAAATAGTATTTTACACTATAGTAATCAATAAGGTGATTAATATGTGTTTGATACAATTCTTAACTTTATTTCATTCAGATCTATAATGCTTTTAGGTAATTTATTAAATAACCTTATACTGTTAATGACGAAACATTTATCAGTTTTTTGCAGTCTAAACTTTGGTATATCGATTTTATCTATGTTTCTTAAGTTTAAATTATGTCTATCGCCATTTTTACTAAACATATTTAAGTTTTTCCTAACGTACAATATCTCATAAATATCTTGAATTTATAAATTGATATGAAAATTTAATTTGCAGCCCTAAGAGCGCGATTTCACTAGTCGGGTACGTACACAATGTTAAAACTTGCACATATATTTTTTATTGGAGCACGACATGTGACCTTGTATCTGGTGGTAAGCAGACCTACAAAGTCCATGAATGGAGTCAATCAATAATTGTTCTTAAACAATATTGATCGCTCCCACTATGCCGTCTAAATGATTACAAAATGGGGGGCGACAATAACGTATTGCATTACGAGTATATTTTAAGAGTTTATCGTGCTTACGACGCGGACACTGATTAGGTACATAAAATATGCGCGATTGTTTTAGTGTGAGTGAACGCTCGCACTAAAACAATCGCGTCTTGGCGCACGCGTCCGTAATTTTTTTTAAAGTAAGCTATTTTTTTATAATTTGAGATGTTGTCGACGCGACGACACCGACATATGGATCAAATATTAGGTACCCATTGAAATATAAAAAAAAAAAAAAAGTCGCTTCCTTGATCGGCAAAAAATATCATATTCTTGTTTTTGTATAACTTTATTAGACTGATTTAAATTTTACTAAGACTGCATTCCTGAGTACCCAGCGGTAAGGAATAAAACCTTACCGCTGAGTACTCACAGAATAAGTGGTTAGCTTGTCGGTGTTGGACAGACTCTGAAATTATTTATAGATAACCATATAGAAATAATTCCACAAGTTGGTAAAGTGAAACTGGGACTGACAGCTTAATGTACTCTCCGAGGCACTATAGATTTTTGATTTATTTTAACAACCCATTGACTAACCTATTTATATACATAAGTTTAAAGGCCTAGTTGGTTAGACCTTGGACTTAAAAACACTTAGGTCCCTGGTTCGAATCCCGGTGTGTACCAATGAGTTTTTAAATAAAAAAATTATGTACATTTGTTTGACAACACCACTATAGTGCCTCGGAGAGCACGTTAAGCTGTCGGTCCCGGTTTTACTATACCAACTTGTGAAACTGTTTATAGATGGGTTATTGAGTCTATTCAAAACATCGCAACGAGCTAGCTCCTTGTTTGGTGTAGACTCATACCATCGGCTACGACGAGGTGGGATTAAAACCCCTCCGCTGCGTACCCTGGGGCCGTCTAGGCGGTCTCGGGCGCAGTAAGGCACCTGTGATGATACATACATACATTACTACACTTGACAAATATTACATAGGTACTTATTAAAATAAATTTTATTAACATATAGACCATTTATTTGGGCTATTTTTGCTATTAAATAAAGGTGTTTGTTCACTCATGTCCGTTACAGAAATCAATGGACACCACAACCGTTATCTAAATTAGGTACTTATAGATGTGGGACGATGTCAGATTTAAAATTATATTATATTTTTTACACATTTTCTTATATTTAACGTAAGGTATAAGTTAAAAAAAATATATACACCGTTGACATCGAGACTTGTGATATCACAGAGCGAATGCTCCTTGTGAATATGTTCGGATGTTATTAAGAACTTAATTATAGCTGCATTTTGGAATTTTTCAAGATATTGAAACGCTTCTTTCACCATATTTATTTGATATAAAATTATTTTTAATCAAATCGCCATCTTTAAATTCAAAATAATTACAAAAATCAGATTTTTACTACTAAAGTTACTTAAAAACGAATATAATGTCTCATATTTTCACTTGCCCTGGTGAAATTACTTAAAATCGAGTACAATGACGTTTAATTCCAAAAAACCGAAGTCGCCATTCTCGTTTCCATTTCAAAATACTCGTTGTAACTACAAATATCAAAATTGTAATACTAAAGTTACTTAAAAATATGTATAATAACGTTTATTTCCAAAACGAGCGAAGCCCCATCTTTAATTTATTTATTTTTGTATGCAGTAGGTACTGCTACTTTTATTTAATTAATTTTAATTTATAATGTCTGACTTTTAATGTTTCCGTTTTTTCAAATAATTTATTATATAAATTTTATTCCTTACTAATAAATCCTCATTATTCCAAAAATCTACTTATTTTGTTTTTCTTCGCCACGCTTTATGTAATTACACCTCAGACAGGTCATGTTGCACGGCTCCGCAAAGAGACGAGACCCCACTCCGAGCTCTCGTGGTCGATTGAATTTTCGAAGGCGTTCATCGCGTAAAATTTAAAATGTATGGCGGATTAGGGATTTATTTCGAAAAAATAATTATTTAAAATATTAGGAACAAAAATATAATTGTTGCAACTATCCGAGGTTGTAGTTTATACATTTGAGAATACTTTTAAATTAATGTTGAGATAAAATGCAATCATTAAGTTATTAAAATGTTCAAAACGCAAACTAGCCTTTTTCGCTAAATTTAAATACTTTTTAATGGTAAATTATATAATATTTTATTTTCTTATATATTATTAAAACGTAGCTACATTATCTGTGGCACTATAACATAAGTTTATTATTCATTATTGTGTTATTTTTTATTCAAATCGGATAAAACCGTGTGTGGTGATTTAGCTTTTTTTGCTCTATGCAGGCTTAATATACTCGCTGCCTTATCGTCAACTCAACTACCCATTTCGTAAATGTTTTATTTCGTTCACCCTGAAGGAAACTACCACTTCGACAAGAAATCGATGCAGAAGTCTCCTGAAAACCGGGTGAACCCACAGACCTAAACCGAAACAAGACTCTGGGTCACTTGACGGTTTTTACAACTGTATGGGCGGTGGTAACCAGACCAGCCTAAGTAGCCGCAGCAGCAGCAGTAGTAGCAGCAGTAGCAGCCGCAGTAGTAGCCACAGTAGCAGCAGTAGTAGTAGCAGTAGCAGTAGTATTAGCAGTAGTAGTAGCAGCAGTACTCACACATATATATATTAGTTAGTTTTACTATTATCTATCTTTATTTATATCAAAGACAAGGACCTCATAAAATCTATCAAAGCCACCGGAAATAGAATATCCGCGACTCCCGGAAGAGGCTTTTAGCGACGTCACGATCGTAAGTAATGGCTGACAAGTGGTTACAAAATTCTTTATTCTAGCATTTTTGCAACTTTTTTTCATTTACTTTAGTTTTTACTTTATTCATAACTAGCGAACATATAGGTATGTGCTGACTATTGTTATAAAATATATTTTAATTGCCCCAAATTTGAATTAAAAGTAAAAGTTTTTTTTTTAACTAATTTTAATTAATAAAATAAAATAAAAATATAAGGGTCATTATGAATTTTACTAAAATATTACCTAGTAGGTACCTATAATATATTTGTTTAATTTATATTACCACCGATTCGACCGAAAGTGGGTATAATTATACCGAGAGTATTTGTACGTCATTTGATGACGTATAAATTATTATTCTGAGTATTAATAATTTAATCTACGATTAAATATTTGTATGGAATTTGACATTACTATTCGCAGTATAAGTTATGCCCTCTTTTGGTCGAATCGGCCCTTAGTAGGTAGGAGCAGATGTAGGACTTTGTATCTACCTGATGGTAAGCAGACCTACGAATTCCATGAATGGGGCCGCATAATCCTATGTTGTTAAACAGAATTGGTCACTCCTACCATGCCGGCTAAATGATGCTATTACCAAATGGGCGGCAAGAAAGCTATCTTTACTGCTTTTTCGTTAACTGCTCATTTCGTAATCGCACCCAGAAAATAGACTACCACCTCGATACAGTACATGACTGTATTTTCTGGCCCGCCTATTTTGGTAATCGCCCCTAGAAAATAGACTACCACCTCGATGCAGTAAGCTGAAACATGTCTAGGTTACTAACGGTCGGCATCACAGTATGGGTGGTAACCTGTTTAACCTACTTTGTCCCAAAAGGTTTGACTGGTAGAAAATGCGTAGCCGTATTAAGTCCTTATAAAATATTAAGTATTAAGGTCTTTGTACTAAAGTTCAATAAAGTTTTTTAAATAAATAAAATAAAAAATAACAGGTCGGTCGGCCTAGCAAAATTATCCCACCTAAATTTATCATAGAGTCCTTTATTTTTCGAATCCATAGCGAAACTCCAAGCTTAATTCATCCTATCGCCCCTCTGGGTGACATTTTAGTGCCGCAACTAATTACTGAGGATGCATAGCTGAAAGTCCTTTGTACATGGCGCACTAAAAAAAAACTACATTCAAACAGCCAAAGAGTTCCATTTTTAAATATTATAACAATTACATAAATATTTTTCAAATATTGAAATTACTAGATAAAATGTAATGAATTAAGCAGCGATAATAGTAATGAATACACGTATACCTAAATTATGTTCGTGCCTCCCGTTTCGTAACTGCATCATTTAGCCGACATAGTGGAAACGACTAATATTATTGTTGAATTACATTGTATTGGTCTTTCTCGTTTATTGAGTTTGTAGTTCTAGATACCATCAGGCAGTAACAGAGTCACATGCCGCACTCATGTAAAAAAAAATAGAAGTTAGTGTCCAGTTCCGGAAACATATAGTACGCCTCTCGCATTTATACATTTTCGTGATGGCCGACATAAATATATATATGTATTTCAGCATCTTTTGCTGTTCCAAGAAGAATATTTGGTCACACAGTCGTCTTTGTATTGTAGGTCAAGTCTTATGGGATTGTTTCTTGTTACATTCGGGTGTACAGTCGGAGACACATAATACTATATGTTTAAATTAACTTCCTTATAATGTAGCTACAATGCCACTACGCACTGGAGACTATATCAGTTGGTAACAGCGCCACTCTCCAGTGGATAAAGGTACACAGCAACTTCCTTGGTAACGACGCGAACTGGCGAAAAGAGGTTCGGCTACAACACCGGTAGGACCCAAACCGTATGTACCGTTTTCTTTTAATCTGTTGAAAAGTTGGCTACGCGACAACTTCTTCAACCATCACTGTAAGTATTGGGCTAACTTATAAAACTGCAGTCAGGCCAGAGAGGCGGTCACCTAACCTAGCCCACGCCTAGCTCGAAACCTGCTCAATCTCAACAGAGGTAACCTATGGTAGTGGGTATACTTACCGGACATTTTCCATTAAACAGGCACCTTACAATTTTAGTTATCACCAACAGCCCTCTATGTAGAGGTTGTATGGAGGCTGATGAAACACCCACCCATGTGCTGCTTCATTGCACCGGGGTGGCTTTACAACGGGCGAAAATCCTCGGAACATCGAGGTTACTTCTTGAGGCCTGTGGAAGACCCGGACTACTTGTCGCCTTCTGGAAGGAGTTGCGCTGGCTAGAATAGTCAGACTCACGCAAAAAGGCCTAATCTCTTGGCTAATTGCGGAAAACGAGCCCGCCATGAACATGAACATGTAGCTGCAGTTTTGCCAATATGCTAGTAATCCTATTTTACTATACTTACTATCCTAATAATCATACCCCTTGATAATAGTGTGACGAAGTCCTACCTACAGGTATAAATTGGCTGTAAGGTAATGAAACAACGTACATAAATTGTGCATTGCGTAAAACTGCAGGACGGAGGCTGGGGTGCTGTGCTAGACAGACGCACGGACACAGTACAATCTTTATATAATTCTATTGAACCCTAAAAACGTCCCTATGAAAGCACTGTATAATTAACTCACCAAATTAATGTTGGAACTCCGAACTTTGTGCGTCACTATTATATGTTTTTGTAACGAACAAATTATTACAAACACACACTCACGATGTTAGCAATTTATCAAATGGCCTGCGGTACTCTGACCGCGGCCTATTTATCTGATTTTTAAGTAATACGTTACTTCGACTTGTAAAATGCATTTATTTAAACTACCTGCCTCTTTTGCATTTTGCACTTTTGCAAAGGGTAATTTTAAATTCTAAACTATCCGTTCCATTTCGTAGATTGTCTCAAATTCTGTAACATACAAAGTAACGTTCCGTTACATTACCCCGCGCGTCCCCCAAGGATTTTTTCTTTTAATCATTTTATTTCATGAATAAAAAAAAAAAATCCTTAGTTCGCCACATGAGAACTAATTTTACACACTCATACTAACCTTCCACTATGCCTGCATACCTCAATCATTCAGCCCTGGCCGCAGTAACATTCATATTATTATTACTGTGGCGTCCTAATATACTGTGGGAATAAGATGATGTAATAATCAAACTATTCGTACTAGTCTCAAGTTTAAAAATTAAAGTAAATGAGTAATGTAACTATTAAAATGTTTTATTTATTTATGTTAGGGCAGATATTAGAGACCCCTTCAACTCATCAAAAGGATTATCAGCCTTAGTTACGACAGAACTGGGACAGATATTAGAGACCCTTTTGATTATTGAAAGAATTATCAGCCTTACACACTACAGAACTGGAGCAGATATTAGAGACCCTTTCATTTCATAAGAAGGATTATCAGCCTCAGTCACGACAGGACTGGGGCCGATATTAGAGACCCTTCTAATAATTAAAAGGATTATCCGCCACAGTTGACCAAACAAAAAGTGGTCCATTTTTATTAACATCCACGAATATCATCGCAGAAATCAATCCCCGATTCTAAAATATCCTCAGCAGGTAAAACTTGAGAAAGTTTCACTATCTGCTTACGCAGTTCCTGCACCCTATCAGTAGGTACATTTCCTCTAATAATAACTTCGCACAATAGTTCTGGTTTTTGAAGACTTAAATATTCAATAGGTAACGACATTTTGTGAGCACAGTTACTTTCATAAGGAGTTTACAAAAACTAATCCGTCCTGTTACAAATAATGAATATAACGTATTCTTTATTTAAAACAAAAATAAAACAGGGACATAAAAAAATTAAGAAAATTAAGGAGAATAAAAAAATATTACTTTAAAATATCACACAAACATTAAAATATTTACAAAAAAATCATTGTGTAATTTTCTTAATTAAAATTAACAACAGCAAAAAAAAACTTTATAAATAAAAATGTTATTAAAAAAAAGTTTTAAAAATAAAAAACAATTAAAAAAAACAAAAAAAAATATTTACAAAATCCCGCGGTTTGCCTCGGATTCGAACCGGGGTGCACGACAATATAGCGTTGTCGGCTATCTATATGGGCTAGGAGTCCGCCCTGACGTTAGTCGCCTTATACGACACCCTGTCTCGTGATTGGGTTGGTGCTATTCGATCCCGGCCACCACACGGGGATTACAAAAAAAATACACAATAAAAATACACACAAAAAAAAACAAAGAAAACGTTTTACAAAAACGACACAATACACAATAAAAAATAATATAACCTGGATGTTGACGAATTTATGCTAAAAATGTAGCTATAAAAACCACGTTGGGCGCCAATTTATGTGACGAAGTCCTACCTACAGGTATAAATTGGCTGTAAGGTAATGAAACAACGTACATACAATAAAAAAATAAATATATATTAAAAGAAACCTAACTATTTAAAATTTATAAAGAGCGAAAGAGATATAAAAGAATGGGTTCTATCAACATCCAGATTATGTCATGGGAAGAATGCTACTGCCCTGATTAAGCGACGATCGGGGAGGGCAGCATCCAACGTCCTTCAGTGGCAGGCCAGGCTCCGGGCAGCGGTCGGTTATGGCCGGCTATGGCAGGCCGTGATCTGCTGAGCAGACGGTGTCCAGGCTCCGGAAGAAGAATCCAGGCTATGACCAGCTGGGATGTCTGAAGACGGTAGCAGACAGGGCTTCAGGAAAAAAAAGTTCCAGGCCAGGTTCTGCCGTAGTGATTTTTCTACCTCGGACTTGATTCCTGAAATCATTCGAAGGGAAGCCTAAGCATACTGCTTCCAGGTCTCGTTGTCTTCAGTTTTTGGCAGGGCAGCAACAATAATTGTGCATTGCGTAAAACTGCAGGACGGAGGCTGGGGTGCTGTGCTAGACCGACGCACGGACACAGTACAATCTTTATATAATTCTATTGAACCCTAAAAACGTCCCTATGAAAGCACTGTATAATTAACTCACCAAATTAATGTTGGAACTCCGAACTTTGTGCGTCACTATTATATGTTTTTGTAACGAACAAATTATTACAAACACACACTCGCGATGTTAGCAATTTATCAAATGGCCTGCGGTACTCTGACCGCGGCCTATTTATCTGATTTTTAAGTAATACGTTACTTCGACTTGTAAAATGCATTTATTTAAACTACCTGCCTCTTTTGCATTTTGCACTTTTGCAAAGGGTAATTTTAAATTCTAAACTATCCATTCCATTTCGTAGATTGTCTCAAATTCTGTAACATACAAAGTAACGTTCCGTTACAATAGTATAATATAAACGCGAAAGTGAGTGCATGGGTGTTTGTTGCGCTAAAACATAGTAATTCGCTGTATGCATCCGCTGGTTGCTATTATTCCTGCACATTGCATACTACATACATCAGGTGGATACAGGGTCAAATGTTGAGCTCTTATAAAAAAAATGCCCCAAAATGTTTAAAGTAAAACAAGTGAGGCAACTAGTGTCGTAAAAACAGTATTAGATGCTAATGTAAATTAATGATGAATTTTATGTAGTGCCTTTTGGGCGTTACTATAAATTATTTAATTTTAAGATATCTAATGCTGGGGCCACACTAACAGGAAAGGCCGTTTATTATCGCGATGTTGCACGTTGGTTTAGCCACGACTTATATTAACGCAATAATTATCGCGATGATAGGTATTGACTTTTCCCGTTAGTGTGGCCGCAGCATAACAATTTATTCTTTTGAAGCTAGAACCTTCCTTCAGACAGTTACCACCTTTTACTCAATGAAATCCATTTATCAGTTAAACAATGTTGAGTTCAAAGCCATATACTTTCAGATTTATTAAGATTAAATGCGATAGTGTACTATGCTGCTGAGCGTACTGCCTAAATCACAAGGTATCTACTGCGACATCTCAAGAGACATGTGCAGACAGAAGGGGGATGTCTCTCAATTGTAGAATTAGGAGGCTTATGTTTGGTTCCATATTGGTTGAACAATTATATAATTAAATTTGTATTGATTATTTATTGTATCGTAATTAGGTATAATAATAATTATTATTAAAACATTTTTATTTTTATTACAATATTGAGATTTTATTTCTTTTGCAGTTTCATCTACATACCGCTGGTGTCATATCAAGATATAATATTATATTATTATCTTATGTTGACCCATGATATTTAACTGACTTCGCTACCGAGTTTCGAGCTACTAATAGTGTTCTCTAGAAAACGTGTCCAGCATTAAAAAAAATATATATTAACAACTCGTTAATTAAAACAGGGGATTAAAACTGTGGACTGACTGATTTTAAGTCTACGGCCTCACATAAAATTAAACTGTATTAAATGACTCCACTTTCACTATACCAACTTTTAAATATACCAACTTGCCGCTTCTTAAGTATAGACTTATGACCTTATTCATAAAAACTTATTGAGACCTTGAAGAACACTTTAGTTAAAATGACGTGTTTACTCTCTTTTTTTAGGCAAAAATAAATATGCGTAAGAGACAAAACCATTTTAACTAACGTGTTTTATTTTTCTTTTTTTTAAAGGGCTTTTGTGATGACCATGTCAGCCCAACTAAAGTGTTATTAAAGGACTTGTTATTGACGAGTTTTTAATAATAAGGCTATTAGAATACCATTGGCTACCAATGTGGATATAAAAACGTCTCCGCTGTACCCTGAGGCCGTCTAGACCGCTAAACGTCTATTTCATCGAGATCGCTTTAGAACTTTAACATTAACGTCCTAAAACAGACATTAATGACCAAATGATAAGTTCCGAAAAAAATCTTTTTTATTTTTATTTTAACCAACATATTTTGGACCTTTTTATTTTCTTCTCTTGCAAGCAGATCGAGTGCTTAACTGTACCAAAGACAGACACGTTCCAAAATAACGACCACTCCGTTCCACATCATCAAATATTGCACCAATAAATGTCCCAATTTTCCATCCTGACCTCGCGTAATGTTACATGGCATGCGGCCAGAATCTTGTCCTGCTCTCATATAAATCCTGGCACAGGTGTTACCATCTGAAGGGGAACTGGTACATACCCTGTTTTCGAGTATTATTATGAATTTAAAATAGTGTTTATGTAAAGATAAGTGAGGTTATTGTCTAACTCTATGTTTATTTCTTTGTTGGTAGCTAAGAATAATAATAATATGTGGGACAATTTATACATATTGCTCTGGTCACAAACTAAGCTCTAGGCTTGTACCATGTGTACCAGAAGCAATGATAAAATACATATTATATTTTAAACACACCCAGACCATGACAAACTGTACATAAAAACGTAGTCATAATTTTTTGCCATGGGTGGGAATCGAACCCACGACCTCCGGATACAACGCCAAAGGCGCAACCACTAGTCTACGGAGGCTGTCAAATGTAGAATGGTGAATGTATCAAAATAATATAATGAAGCCTTTATAAGATTACGATACTTTATCTGTTTATATGATATTCAGACTGCTTTTTTTGAATTATAAACAAAGAGAAAGATGGAATTTAAATTAATATAAATAAAATTAACTAATTAATAGAGTAACGTTTTAGTCACTAATGGAACGTCATCTACACGTAGACATGTGTGCGAGCTTGTATTTTGATATCCTCTTTAATACCTGGTTAATATGCTCTAGCACCGCGTTATTAATTCCAATTAATAACGCAAACTGCGGAAGTAAACACAGATATTTGATGATAAATATAATTTTGTAGCATTTATGGTCAAAACAACTGATATTTTTAGAAATGTATACATCAAAGTCAAAGTCAAAAATATTTATTTTAAGTAGGCATTTATGAAAAGTCAAAAAAAAAGTATATATAAGGTCCATGTGTGCACTTGGCCAGGTCGCCATTCCTCCCACAGACAAGTTAAAAATATAATAAAAAATAAACAGATCGTGAACTATTAAACTATTGTCCTTGCGGGAGAAAAAAAACCTAACCTAACCTAACACACTAGTGTGTGTTGGTTATGTAGTCATAACCAACCAGTTTAAGACAAGGTGGTTAGCATAACTCTTTTATATTGACCGAAGTGATTGTTTTATTATTTTAATTTCAATAACAAATATGTAAGACGGGTAGGGTAGTTGCACCATAATATAAACATGCCCAGGAATAAAGACCTAAATGTCTTTGCATATAATTTTTATATGACTTTATTTAAATTATTATCAGTATATACCGTAGGAAACCCGGACAAAATTCAAACATGCACCGTCATTAATTTCATACTTATACTCCAGTGTGGTGCATTGTTAACTCTAGATAAAGTTGTGTGGATATTCAAGGGGAGGTTGTGTCGGAACCAACAGAAGGCTTTGTTGGCCGTTATAGCCAATAGTAAAGCTGTTGTGTTAAATGTTATTGAGAGACTAGACTGTGGTCGGCAAAAATAAGTTACAGGTTAATATTAAATTGGTACTAAACCGATGTTCAATTACTAAATACTAAATAAGCTATATTACTATAAATTTTATTAAAATCAGCCTAGTACTTTTTGATGGATGTTTCTTACTCCTAACATCTGTGGGGTATACAATTTTCAGTTTTTTTAATCCCACCTCGTCGTAGCCGATGGTATGAGTCTACACCGAACAAGTGGCTAGCTCGTCGCGATGTTTTGAATAGACTCAATAACCCATCTATAAACAGTTTCTCAAGTTGGTATAGTGAAACCGGGACCGACAGCTTAACTTATAAATTATAGTGCATTAAAATTTATTTATTGGTCATTTTATGGCGAATTGCATGAATATTATACTAAATTTAAAAGCCTATATATTGCACAAGAAATTGTCCTACCTCTATGTAAAATTTCATACAAAATACGTTTGGAGTTCTTAATTAACAAATATCAATACTTTTACATTTATAATCTTCTATACGAAGATATATATTTATAATCTTCTATACTATTGGTTTCAAAATAGATTAGAATAGACTTCGTTGTAGGTACCTAGACTAAATTTGGAGTGTAACATGAAATGTTCCCGAGGGACGTTTTCTATAAATACCCTAAATCCTAACTGCATTCTAGAATTAAATAAATACTAACTATGATTTTTTAACTTTTGTATATTATAAATATTATTATTTGTTGGTGGTACAAAGTTAATTTTTTGTGATTAGGTATATACTATATACCTATATAAAACAAAGTCACTTTTCGCGTCTGTCAACAAAAAAAACACCCAGTACATATATTGTATTTTGATAAAATTTCCCATAAAGTTTCTGTCGTCATAAAATTGATAGGTAAAACATGGCGTTTTATGCTAAAATCCATCACGTTGGGGTATTAACATACAAGGCACGAGCCGAGGAAATATCGTATTAAAAATAACACTCACTCAGTGATGTATTATTATAACACGAAAAGCGTTATTATACAATGGAATTTATCGAAATAATATGTCGATAAACCGCCGCAACATTTACCAACGCTGTTTAAGAATAATGTATTGACTTGGTAAGTCGACTACATTATAAATGACAATTTATATATTTTTTAATTAAAAAAACCTATACTTCCATAGGCTAAGATGAGGAGGAAACAAAACCACTCCCCTGGCAGTCCTTTGATATTGACGCCCATGATGGTACTCTTTTTTTCTTAAAATAGGTAACTAGAAAAATATATTAGATCTCACAACCTTATATGTAATACGTGGATTAAATAGATATTAGGTTATGAGATCTAATTTTTTTTTTTTAGTTACCTATGTATAAAAAAAAATACATACGATAAATATGGTGGCTTTCTAATGTTGTACTTTCGGCTAATACTGATCGAATAAAAAAACTATTCACATGGAACTGTGCGTCGAAAATAAAATAAAAATATTGGCTTCTCCGTACAAATTGGTTATTTTATCATTACTAATTTGTATACAAAAGCTAATTTCTTTTTCATTTCCGACACAATTTTTCATGGGAAAATTGTTATGATTTGATCAGTAGAGCCCAGATATAAGCCCAAAGTACAACCTTTTAACCTGTCGGTCCCGGTTTCACTATACCAACTTGTGATACTGTTTATAGATAGGTTATAGAGTCTATTTAACACATCGCGACGAGCTAGCCACTTGTTCGGTGTAGACTCATGCTATCGGATTTCGCAATTAGCCTGTGGGGTATAATAATTTTCACTACTGCATATTTTTTGTTGAGGCGAAAGTCTATGACTATGAGTCTGTCGGCCTGCCATATAAAAATATGTAGATAAATAGTGCTACCATAATTAAATATTGGTCATTTTATGGCGAATTGCATGACTATTTTATATATTGCACAAGATATTGTCCTACCTCTAAGTAAAATTTCATACAAAATACTTTTGGAGTTATTAATTAATAAACACAATACTTTTACATTTATAATGTTAGTGTAGATATTGGTTTCAAAATAGATTCCTCAATGTTAAAACAGAATGCACTACCTAAAGCTAGACTTCGTTATAGCTAGACTAAATTTGGAGTGTAACATGAAATGTTCCCGAGGGACGTTTACTATGAATACCCTAATCCATTCTAGAATCCTAACTGCATTCTAGAATTAAATAAATACTAACTTTGATTTTTTTTAACTTTTTTATATTACAAATATTATTATTTGTTGGTGGTACAAAGTTATTTTTTGATGATTATGTATATACTATATGCCTATATAAAACAGAGCCACTTTTGCGTCTGTCAACAAAAAAAACACCCAGTCCATATATTGTATTTTTATAAAATTTCCCATAAAGTTTCTGTCGTCATAAAATTGATAGGTAAAACATGGCGTTTTATGCTAAAATCCATCACGTTGGGGTATTAACATACAAGGCACGAGCCGAGGAAATATCGTATTAAAAATAACACTCACTCAGTGATGTATTATTATAACACGAAAAGCGTTATTATACAATGGAATTTATCGAAATAATATGTCGATAAACCGCCGCAGCATTTACCAACGCTGTTTAAGAATAATGTATTGACTTGGTAAGTCGACTACATTATAAATGACAATTTATATATTTTTTAATTAAAAAAACCTATACTTCCATAGGCTAAGATGAGGAGGAAACAAAACCACTCCCCTGGCAGTCCTTTGATATTGACGCCCATGATGGTACTCTTTTTTTCTTAAAATAGGTAACTAGAAAAATATATTAGATCTCACAACCTAATATGTAATACGTGGATTAAATAGATATTAGGTTATGAGATTTAATATTTTTTTTTAGTTACCTATGTATAAAAAAAATACCTACGATAAATATGGTGGCTTTCTAATGTTGTACTTTCGGCTAATACTGATCAAATAAAAAAACTATTCACATGGAACTGTGCGTCGAAAATAAAATAAAAATGTTGGCTTCTCCGTACAAATTGGTTATTTTATCATTACTAATTTGTATACAACAAAAAGCTAATTTCTTTTTCTTTTCCGACACATGTTTCCATGGGAAAATTATTAAGATTTGATCAGTAGAGCCCAGATATTAGCCCAAAGTACAACCTTTTAAGGTCACCATTTATATACGTGGTGGGCGATTTGGTTAGACCTTAGGCATAAAAATACTTAGGTCCCTGCAGGGTGATTACGCGTCTTAAGTTCGCTCGCACGCCAATCGTTATGACGTAATTTTCTAAGATTTTATGGAGCCATTGTTAAGAAGCCAAGTTTAATCTACGTCAGAATGACGTCATAACGATTGACGTACGAGCGAACTTAAGACGCGTAATCACCCTGCTGGTTCGAATCCCGGTGTGTACCAATGAGTTTTTAATAAAAAAAATATGTACATTTGTTTGACAACACCACTATAGTGCCTCGGTGAGCACGTTAACCTGTCGGTCCCGGTTTCACTATCTTGTGATACTGTTTATAGATAGGTTATAGAGTCTATTCAACACATCGCGACGAGCTAGCTAGACTTGTTCGGTGTAGACTCATACTATCGGCTACGACGAGGTGAGATTAAAAACCCCTCCGCTGGGTACCCTGAGGCCATCTAGGCGGTCTCGGGCGCTGTAAGGCACCCGTGATGATATGTTATGTATGTATAATAGGCTAATTAGGTATTGTTTTTATCCCCTAAGCAATGTAAATTCTGGACAGAATTACGGTCCGATTAGCCTCACAGTTCGCACGCGAAATCCCAATCAATCATTACAAAACTGTAATTGATTTGACGTGATATAATTACGGTAGATAGTTGATCGCATCGTCTGGGTCATTTAACACGTTCATCTGATTTCGTCTGTAATATTTATACGAGTATATACTAATATTATAAATTCAAAAGTAACTCTATCCTGTATCTGCCTTTCTTTCTATCTTTCTGTTAACTTCTCACGCTTAAACCGCTGAACCGATTTTGATGACGTTTGGTATGTGAATTTTGCGACCCTGGGAATAACATAGTAGAATGGCTACGGGTGTTTTTGTTGTTAAAGTCTCTTAGAAAAGTTTTAAAATAACCAGATACAAAATGTAGTGTATGAAGCAAAGTTGAATATTAAAATGTCACAAATTGGCATTAAAAGATTTTTGAATTTATATGATTTTTAATACATTTTTAAAGGCTGGTCCTCACCTCGGGTGACCCTAGAGCGGCGGTGTTTTTCTCACAACAAATAAGTTTAGTCATTCAAAGAGGAAACGCCGCCAGTGTCCTGGGCACTATGCCGCACGGGACCAATTTAGACAGTATTTTTCTCTTATAAATTGTGTACATACTTTTTATTTATAGGTTTATTTAATATTAGTTTTATTTATTAGATTATTTTGCTTTAAAATATTGTTAGGTTGTAATTTTCGGCTAATTCAATCAGTCTTTTACTTGAACTACTCAGTATTTTGATTAAAAAATATTTATATTTATTTTTTATGATTTGTTTTTCTTTAAAAGTTGACATATTATGTTATGTCATCATATGGCAAGAATGTTTCTAAAACTAAAATGACTTAAGTAATTATATAATTTTATTGTTTTCATAAAAAATGCGGTGCGAATTCTGATCGCGCACTTAGGATTCCGCACTACAAAATAAAGAAGGGTAGAACAGGAGGTAGAGAGAGTCATATGACAGAAATAAATTATAACTCAGTAAACATTTTAGATTAAAAAAAAATTGCTTAAATTAGTTACAGTATTTCTCTAACTAATTTGGGCAATATCACTTCGGTCATTTTACTTCTGTGTTTTATTCATATTGCTATAATCAATAAAAAACACTCTCTGGTTTTGGTTTGAAGGCGGATATAGTTCAAGAACTTTTTCATTTTATTAATTTCTTTCTCATGGCGCGGCTACATTAGCGGGCGAAGATTCGCGTCACGTGTCGCGCCAAAAACCATCGTATTCGGGCTCACGCAATGTTCTTGTCTACATCATCGCGCCTACATACATCACAGAGCGCCCCTATAATACATCATCTTCTTCCGAATACTGCGCATTGCAACGATCTACCCGGCCACACTCATCGTGCTATCATGAATATTCGCCGTAGCCCGCTAATGTAGCCGCGCCATCAGGGTGAAAGTAAAGCTTATATTTATTACATAAAATTTAAAAAATTAAGTAATGATTTGTGTACTATATTTAGTAATGATGACCCACAAATGAGCAATGACCTTTGTGTCCTTTAAACATCTTATTGAAGTGTGCGAAGCCGCGGGGAATGGCTTCGCACACTTCAATAAGATGTTTCGGAATTTATAATAAAACCTATTAGGAAATTAACTTACAAAAGGTACCTATTATTGAAAATGCGCAACGAATTATTGTAAATGTGACGTTCATGGCAAAAGGTACGTTTTTTTTTCTGTTTGTACGTACAGTGTGCAAACAAGCAGAAAATGTATTTATAAAAATAATATGTATTAGTATCATTATTTCTGGCACACATAGTACAAGCCTAGAGCTCAGTTTGTGAGCAGATCAATATGTGTGAAATGTTCTATTAAGTATATAAAATACATGAAGCCAAAAAAACGCGCGTAGCGGCGCGTGGACGGGCACGGTTTTTACCTTCATGATAAAATAACATCAGTTTAGTAATATGTTTTTTTTTTGGTAGGTACTAATCGAATAAAGAACCTGATTTTACGTTGTATTTCAGACTTATAAATTTAGTTTGTTTTCTTTTAAACACGTTATATATTTACAAGAAGAAAACGACACCGGAAACTCGCGAGCTCTCATTAACGCGGAAGTGCAGAACTATTTCTTGAAACTCCATAGTCTTACGCGTATTTACTTGTGTCATGTTACTTCTGTGTTTTATTCACATTGTAAAAGATTTAGTTATTTGTTTACACGTGCTATAAAAAAAAAAAAAAAAGATATATATCACGACGCCCGAGACCGCCTAGACAGCTTCAGGGTACCCAGCGGAGGGGTTTTTAATCCCACCTCGTCGTGGCTGATGGTGTGATTCTACACCCAACAAGTGGCTAGCTCGTCGCGATGTTTGTATAGACTCAATAACCCATCTATAAACAGTTTCACAAGTTGGTATAGTGAAATTGGGACCGACAGCTTAACGAGCTATTCGATGCACTATAGTGGTGTTGTTAAACAAATGTACATATTTTTTTAGATAGAATTCTCATTTGTACATACTGGGGGTTGAACCAGAGACCTAAGTGTTTTTAAGTCTAAGGTCTAACCAACTCCGCCACGTATATTGAATCCTTCCTTAAACTGGAAATGTGTTCACATAGATTTTTTTTCAAAACATTTCTAAGATATCAAAGTCTAAGCAGTCTGACTGACAGATAAAATAATCTTACAAGCGTTTTGTTACTTTTTCCTTTTTTACTATATTGTTAATTTCAATGTATTTTTATAAACAAAATAAAAGCAATATTTCACACAAATAAAGAGCATTATAAAGTATTTGTTAGGAATACACAAAATAGGAAGGCGTTCTTTTGGGAATTGGTAACAGGATTTTTTAATCTGGCTTTAGGTTCCAGCTTAATGGATTCAAATGCGCCCGCGGAGCCTTAATTCTTTGTATTTGGGCCGTTTTTACTTGGAAATTGTGTGCTTTTCGGATCCTAAAAATATCATATTGTTAATTAATGTTTTAGCCAGGATTTTGTGTACTGTTATGTTTATTAAGGCACTTTAGACCAATAGCTATGTAATATGGACAGCGAATAGAATGCTGCATATAAACATTTTTTACCTGGCATATTAATGGTGCCTTACGGTACTCGAACCACCGTCTATACGGCCTCGCTATATACCCAGCGGTGGGGTTTTATTTTCGCCTCGTCGTAGATGGTATTTGGAGTCTCCACAGAACACTGGCTAGCTTATCCCTGTGTTAGTATACACTCAATTGTCCATATAGAAACAGTTGTACTGATGGTATATTAAAAACTGGAACAGACAGCTTAACGGGTTCTCTGTTGCACTAATAGTGGTGTTGTCAAATAAATGTACTTACAATTTCTCTTTTATTTAAAATCATTGGTACATACCGAGGTATAAATAAATAATGCTTTATTTCCAATAACGTGGTACGTAAGTTGTTGCATTATTTTTAGTTCAGTATATCCTACCATACATCGGTGTGCAAGTTAATTATAGTTATTATAGCAACTTAAACGTAACCTACAAAGTAAGAACTGAAGACTAAAAAATTGTAGTGCTTTTATATAGAACATTTCACAACTTATTGTTGATTGCAAACTAAACTTTAGGTTTGTACTATGTGTACGTAAAACAATGACACTTTTTTTTTTTAATAAATACCCAGGCCAAGGCAAACTGTATATAAAAGCCGAATAATATTGTTGTTCTGTGATTGGAAATCATACCCACGACCTCCGAATACAACGGCAATGGCGTAACCACTAAACGAGTTATCTACCGATTCCGTCTGCGGTGAGAACGCTCCAGCTACGAGGGAAAGGTTTTGTTTTCGCTACGATATTAAGTCTTCTTAACTAAAAATATTCTGAGATTTTAAAGAGTATACTTACTGTAAACAAATATCATTTTTGACTTTTTAAATAAACGAAATTATATATAAGAGACTTCAATATATTTATTAAGTACATAGTAATTTATTTATTTAAAGAAGCTTAGTATATGAACTACGACTGCTACGAAATGCTACGACAACGCACAATTGAGTACAAGTACCTCCAAGCATCCTGCGAAACTACCTGTTACTTAAGAGACAACGCACCTGATTCCGACTGCGGTAAGAACGCTCCTGCTAAGAGAGAAAGGCTTTATTTCCACCTCACTAGATAATTAAGTAACTAACAATAATCTGACATTTAAAAAAATATACTTACTGAAAAAAAAAATTGACTTTTTAGATAGAAAAAAAATATTAGACACTTCAATACATTAAACTTAAAACTCGGCATTTAATATTTAATAGCTGGGTGTTGGAATATAAGGTGAGATATCAACACAGTCTATTCAGGTTTTACCAAAATTTAACTTACTTTTTGAGAAATTGGATTAGAAATTAATGAAAATTAATCCGAAATTTTCTACTGTAATATTAATAATACAGATTATAATCATGGAAATCTATTTCCTAGTATTAAAATATTATATTATAAATAATATATTATTAAATACATAGCCTTTCTCATTGTAGAAGTGCCGGCCGTTTTTCCCGACATGCGGCCCCCAATGATATCATTCGGAGGGCTTTTGTCACCGCTGGAGTACCGGCAATACTCGAGCCTATTGGCATTATGCGTAGCGATGGCAAGAGACCGGATGGTATGACTGTTGGTCCATGGAAACTCGGAAGGTCACTGGTTTGGGATGCAACTTGTGTAGACACACTTGCTTCATCTCACATCCAGTCGACATCTTCAAGTTTTTGCGGCGCGCTCTGCTGAGAACCTCGAGCGGTCTAAATATGTCAACCTCAGTGAGGGTTATCTATTTACACCGTTTGCGGTCGAGGCGATGGGACCGTGGGGTCTTCAGCTAAAAGTATGGCCAAGGAGTTGTCCAGGCGTCTGATAGAGAGGTCAGGTGACAGGAGGGCTGGCAACTATTTCTACCAACGATTGCAATTCAGCGGGGAAATGTCGCCAGCCTTCTTGGAACTATTCCGGTCTGTTCTTTATTAGAATATATTTTTTATTTATAATATTTATTTAGTTAAACTTTAGTTTAAAAATTTACATTTAACAAAAACTCATCCGATTTCAAAAGTTCTTTTGTTATGTGTATAACCTCAAATACATGATAATTTATTTATTTAAAGAAGCTTAGTATAAGAACTACGAGTGCTACGATATGCTACGACAACACACAATTGAGTACAAGACTAAGTACCTCCAAGCATCCTGCGAAACTACCTGTTATAAGAGACAACGCATCTGATTCCGACTGCGGTGAGAACGCTCCTGCTACGAGAGAAAGGCTTTGTTTCCGCCGCGCCAGATATGGAGCCGGAAGAACCGGTTCCTTTGCATTGTGCCAGGAGTATAGAAACGTGCGACTGGCATAAATAATAAACTATGCACGCGATAGGAGAAGCTGCCTTTAATTATAAATAGTTTGAATACTGAATTGCGTTTATATTTAATAGAACGCAATTAGATAAATACAAGTTAAAATAAAAGTTTTATTTTACCTCGACAAGAAATATCGACAGATATGTTAAAGGTAGGCTTTTGAATACCGGTAAACCCACAGACTAAAACCGAAATGTGACAAGGCATTTTTGTTTGTCGTATTCCCATAGTAGGTATTTATTATATGTTGGGCTTTTAATTATTATAAAATAAACAGTTTGTTTATTAAGTAATAATATATTTCCTCTTTTGCTTAGAAATTATTTTCAACAAATTAAATCTACAATAGTGAATATTCACTCTTGTTATTATAATAATTAATTACTCAAAACTAACGTTCAACATACGTTCTGCTTAAAATATTTGGGGCGGAAGAACATTATTATGAGTTGCACCTATTGCTCTATGATAGTTTGTTAGGATTTTAATATACATACATCAAAATGTGTGTGTTTGAAAGTTTAATAAAACAATTAATATAAATAATACATTTGGGTTCTTTATTTATAGATACATAATCGCTAAGTCCGCTTTCTCCATACAAAATGAGCTTTCGCTCTTCCAGTATTACTCGACTACTATTTGTCGCAGAATTAAAATAATATTTTTATCTGTAATTTTCTTTTAGTTTGTAATCTTTCTGTGTGTATTACTTTAGACATCGGAAAAACAAACTTTTTTAATATTATATATATATTATTAGCCTATACTGTCCCACTATTTGGCATCTCTCTCTATTTTCCGCTATTTTGGACCAGCAATCCTTTAAAAAGGAGTCCAACTCATACTTCCATCTCCTACTATTAGCCTATACTGTCCCAGTTTTCGACAAAGGCCTCCATTCCCTCTTTAAATCTCTCACTATTTCCGCAATTTTGGATCAGCAGTCCCTAAAAAGGTGTCCAACTTCTCCAGGGCCTTCCACATTGTCTCCTCCGGTCGAGTGAAACCCAATCTTTTTAATATTATAATACAAACATATGTATTACCTATAACAGAAAGATTTTCGCGTACAATTACCGACATTAAAATAATAAATGAGCTACGACTAACAGCCAAGTTGTAATATTGGAAGTCCGTTTGTATGGGCGTCAAGTCATCTACAGAGCCCTAAAGTTAAGAATTCAAATATTAATCTTTCTGGGCTCCTATATAGTAAATTATGTAATATTCAATGTTTAATACAAATTTTCTCAGGACATAAATTTAGCCTATTTTAAATTATAAAACAATACGCAGTTATAAATAGAAGGCACAAGATCCCTGTTTATTTGAACGCTTGTATTTTATGTTGGTTCTATTAACATTTCGTTATTTACGTCGCTGCCTGAGACGCGCCGTCTCTGACGTCTCTTCCGGCAACATTCTGCAATATTAAATTGGAAGTTTTATATTTTAAGCTATATTTATATCATATATGAAAGTATTACATATATACGTAATGGCCGAGTTGGTTAGACCTTGGACTTAAAAACACTTAGGTCCCTGGTTCGAATCCCGGTGTATACCAATGAGTTTTTGAAGTAACTGTTTATAGATGGGTTATTGAGTCTATTCAAAACATCGCGATAAGCTAGCCACTTGTTCGGTGTAGACTCATACCATAGGCTACGAGGTTAAAAACCTCTCCGCTGGGTACCCTGAGGCCGTCTAGGCGGTCTCTTGGGTGCCGTAAGGCACCCGTGATGATATGTAAAAGTATAACGTTCTTATTATTCTGTAGATGATTTTTTATGTTATTTCTTTATATGTTTTGTTTAGTTTTGTTGCTTAAAATAAGAACTTCAGTTCTTTTTCTTAGTTTTTTTTTTATGTTTGTTTTATTTTGGTTATAAATGTGATTTTAAATAAATAAGTATAAAATAATTATACCTCAAATAACAATAAAATGTTAAGAGGAGTCTACACGAGTAAAAAATTATATCAACATTAAGTTTTATAAAAGAAATTATCTATACTTCTATACTAATGTAATAAAGCTAAAAAGTTTGTTTTTTTGAAAGAGCTATTCTTTGATACTACCAATGGGATTTAATAATAACCTTTTGCATTTGATAGCCCAATTCTTGAGGAAGGTTATGGGATATTTAACTTCATGTTTGCCTTGGGAGCCAAGCGGATAAAACCGCGGCCACACTTAGTTATTTATAAATTTATTAATAAGTTGTATTATTATAAAATAACGATGGATTATGACATCAATTTATATCGTTTCACATTTCGCAAGTGTTCGCCCGACAAACCTGTGCGGCTTAGGGAAGAGGTTGTGGGTTGATTTATTTAGGAACATTTTATGAGGAAAAAAGCTGCGAAAGGGATCCCTCGCTAGTGGTGACAAGTGACGAGCAATAAAATACCTAAAGGATGATTTAGAACCAAATTTAGCATATTTATGCTGAAAAGGTTTACATCGTTGGCTTATCCGCGACTTATTTTTCTGAATTGAATAGTTTTCGGTAAAAATGATTTGCCAATTTGCTTCAGTGATCGCAATTTATTCATTTTATGAATTTATCCTTCCTGAGTAGTATTCCAATTAATTTTATTAAATGTAATATTAATCCATTTATTTCGTAACTTGTACGGATTAAGAGTAATATAATAGAAAATTTAGTCATTTTTGTTTAAAGAGGAGGACAAAAAATGGATGGAGCTTACGAACAACATAATAAAGAAGGCTATTTACTTCTGTGCATGTAAGACAAAATTATTGTGACCGCCTCTAACCTTTTATTAAAAGAAAGGACGTAAGCGCCAAATCAAACAATCGTTTTTTTTGTAAATAATATGGCAAATTATGTATAATAATAGCATGTAAATAAACAAATTTCTAAATAATCGTTTTATAAAAATATAGTATATAGTTTATGTGCCGAAATGCGGTATATCGAGGTATAGATAAAAGGATAAGGTTTATCTCTCAAATAACTGTATGATATAATATATCACTTTTTTAACACGCTTTACTATTTTCATTCATATGTTTTCAAATATCAACCTACTTTTTAATAATGTTTTATTTCTTTTATGTATTTACATTTGTAGTAAATACATAAAAGAAATAAAACATCATTAAAAAGTAGGTTGTCTACTAAAATATATCAGTAAATACTTAAATTTTAGTTTTTGACTCATCATTTAATTTAATTATAACTATTTATTGCCTTAATATTTGTCATTTATGCCGTTATTGGTAAATATTAAAAGTATTGTATATAAAAAAATACATGGCCTCTTAATAAAATGCTATTATAAACATACATAGAGAGTTAATACTTTAAAGTTTGGTATAGAAAAATGTTGACAATAATAAACTATATATCGCAGAATAAACTAATATATATATATATATATAAAATGTTAAAGCAAAGTGAATAAGATGTCAAAGTTACAATCTCTTTATTAGTCCTAGACTTTGTTTTCTAACTTAATTAAATAAAACTGTGTAAACTTTAAAATAAAACTAATACTATAAATAAAAAAACATTATTTAGTGCTAACGTGTCAGGAATGGTGCCAAGAAGGCTGGCAACGTTTCCCCGCTGAATAGCCAAACTTAAGCGTTGACAAAAATAATTGCCAGCCTTCTTGTCGCCTGACCTCTCTATCAGACGTCCAGATAATTCTTTGGTCAAGTCTTTGGCCGAAGGACCCCAGGTTCCCATCGTTTCGACCCCAAAAGGTGCAAATATGTAACTTTTGCTAAGATTTACATATTTACACCGTTTGAGGTTTTCAGTAGAATTTGCTGCTGCCCCTGCACTCGTGGGGGTCAACCGTACGTGAGATGGTGCAAGTGTGTCAACACACGTTGCATCCCACAACAACGATCTTCCGAGTTTCGATGGCCCACCTGTCATGCCGTCGGGTCGTTTGCCATCGTTACGCATTATCCCAACAGGTTCTAGTATTGCGGGTACTCCAGCAGTGACAAAAGCCCTTCGGATAATGTTATTAAGGGCAGTGTGTCTGGAGAGGCGTCCGGAAAAGCTAAAGCGCCTAGTGGGCCTCAGGGTACCCTGAGGGCCTCGGGGGGTAGCGGAGGAGTTTTTAATCCCACCTCGTCGTATAAGTCTACACCGAACAAGTGGCTATCTCGTCGCGATGTTTGGATAGACTCAATGACCCATCTATATACAATTTCACATAAGTTGGTATAGTGAAACTGGGACCGACAGCTTAACGTGCTCTCCGAGGCACTATTATGTTTGTCAAACAAATGTACATATTTTTTTAGATTAAAAACTCATTGGTACACACCGGGATTTGAACCAGGGATCTAATTCTTAGTTCTAACCAACTCGGCCACCATGTATATAATATAGTATATTTAGATATATATTCTATTATCATTTAAGCGATAGATGACAATTCTGGTATGATTTCGTAAACATGACAACTATCACAGTACAACTGAAACAAGCAATGTATTGTTATTATTATCATGACATGCTTACGAAATAAGTCCCTGAAATAGTATAATGATAATGAAGTTATAGATACAATATATATACAAACAATGACAGCCAATGTTACTGTCAAACAATTTCATTTCTTAATTTAAAATATATTACAATTAATTTGTTTATATAAAAATTCAGCTTTCGTATCCGCAAAACTCTAAAAGTAGTCTATGGATTAAAATTTTACTCATAATAGACATTATATAGAAATAATACTAGTATAATATTTAAAAAATATAAATGAAAAATTTCTTTAAGCCTTAATCCTCCGAAGCTGCGAATTTTCCTAAAGTACTTAGAGCATTGCGCCTCTGTATTTCCAGCGATATTGTTGGAAAAAAAATGGATCTTGCTCTATGCGTTTACCTAAATTTAAAACCATTTTTTTTTGCATCTGGAGACAATGGTTCCAGAGTCAGTATTTTTAATAGAAATGAACAGTATACTTATTTTAAAACAACAATTAAAATCTTTAACCGTTCAAATCGTAAATTAAATATAAAGTATAAATTTCGAAATAAGCGTTCTTACACTTTATCCCGAAGTTTGTTATAACGAGGTATAGATAAAAACAATTATATACGTTATATTTTTACTTATACACATTACTGTTGTTTTTAATCTTATGTTTTCAAATACATATTTATTACAAATGCTTATAAGTTTAATATTAATCATTTGTAATTAATAATAATAAATATCAGACTAAGCGTGGAAGTGTTTCAGAGTTTAGCTAGTATAAATAATTTTATATAATAATATGTAGGCTGTATAATTTGACCATCTATGTATGTGGTCAATATGTGTGAAACGAGCTTAATTAAACACTACTTAAGACCGTGTTAGGTGTACCAGAAATTAGGATAAGATACTAGTTATAGGTATATGTGAATATATGTAGATACATTATATATGTTGTTAGTTTATAGTAGAATATATGTTGATAGACACCCAGTATGTGTATCCAGAATGAGGTAACTGTACAAATCGATCGCTCCTAAGTAAAAGTCTATATCTGCAAAACGTCAATTTTACAGGAGAGCGCTTTGAAAGTTTAATATTTAATATAAATGTGTCTGTTTGTTCTAGAGAATAGAAAAATTGCATGTAGCTTTACGCTAATAAACTTTAATTTTATAATAAATTTGTTTATTAAAAAAAATACTAGATTCCGTAATATTGCACTTATAACTGATTACAACGGAAATTTGAATTTATAATGAAAATTTAAATCACGCTAATGGTATTTATGTTACTTTACGGCGTATATTCCTGGAATATTTCAATAGTTATTGTACAAAAGTGGCATATACGGTTTTTTACCATGGACAGTACTAATGTAATATTACTTAACTGCCCCTTAAGTAACTATTATTTGTAATTTAATTGTCACGAATTATAGATTCGAACTATTTATAAGATAATGTTACCTACATTATCTTATAAATAGTTATAGATTTTTCTATCTTGTTTTTGGGGATGACATCAGTCAAATTACTTCGACCCTTTGGGACCTTTTGTGCCTTCCCCGTTCTTTCTTCACATCTCAATCCTATTCTCAAATATGGTCGTGGCATAGTTGAGGATGTCTTTTAGGTTGAGGAGCCTGTAGCTTTCCAGATCCCATGTGGGGACGTCTCTTACTCCCATAGTATGAACATATTTGTTGGTTGTCTAATGTCCTGAGAACACTCCCACCAGTGTGGCCTTATTTGTGTTCTGTTGAATCTCCAAATATTGTCCTTGCCTTGCCTTGCCTAAAGCCAACGTACCAATGAATTTCTTGGAGTTTGTTAGGCACTGCTGGATTGACCACCATATTGTATGTCTGCTTTCAGCAAACTCCTTTAATGCATTATTTATTGTATTGTTAAGTATGCATATAAATGGTTCAGGTCCAATGAAAGAAGTTTCTGGTCCCTTTCTAGCCAGTTGGCCTACCTAATTGCCTAAATCTGCCTTGGTCACACATTTGTATAGGCGCCGTAGTTTTTAAATTGAGTATTGAAAATTTTAAATGAATCATTAGTAGGTTGATTTTATTAATAAGTAATATAATAAATTTGACGACTTTATTTTTTCTAATGTTGCCTTTGATTAAATTAATAGTTTATTACATAAGATAATTAGATTACATAAGATATATATATATAAGGAAACGATTAGAGTAAGTAATAATGAATGAAACCTATCGTTAAGTTCACCAGGTAGGCACAGTATAGTGTAGGAGATGTAGATGTGGATGATAAGTCAGATTAAAAGAGTTTATTTATTTATTTATTTATTTATTTATTGGGTCACCAACATAAGATACATTAATACAAATAAACAAGTACATGGTTTGTATAAAGTCTAAATGTTCTTATAGTTATAAGCAACCACAGCATGCGTGAAAAATACTGTATTATATAAATTCAAACATTAATTATTATGTTTTATATTATTTTAACACTCTTATATCTAAAATAATAAAAAAAACTATAAAGTAATACAAAAAAAAAAAAAAACTAAAACATGGGTTAAGTGAACTGTTTACATTTGTACATTTACCTACCTATACTAAGCACCTATACTCAACGTTTAATATAATATTACATATATGAACAGAAAATATATATAGAGGTTAGTAATTATAATGCACCTACCAATACATACTCAGTAGTATATAGGTACATAACAATATAAGTTAACACCTAAATACTAAAATACAATTTTATAAATAAAGTAATAAATAGGAATAAGTAAAATAAACATATATAACTAAATTTCGGAGGCAAAATATGCAATTATACTAGCTTTAAATGATCTAAAGCTCCTCGAAGTAAGATCTATAGAACTAGCTCCAGCAGAAATCCGGTTGTAGACTCGAGAAAGCCGCGATACAGGTGAGTCTTTTCCCAAATTGGTTCTAGACACCTTTACGTGCATTAAATTGATTGGCTTACGAGGAATCCTTCTAGGAACATTAAGCCCGAATTTATATAAAAGAAGGGGGCAATCTACTTTATTGTTAATCACCTTATACAAAAATGACATATCAATTATAATTCTTCTTTGTTCTAGACTCATTAGCTTAAAATGTTTCAGTTTGTTGGCGTAGGACTTTAGAGGTTTAGGAACTGTGAATCTGTATGAAAGATGTTTCATGAATCGTTTTTGAATACTTTCAATCCTATTTATATGTACTTGTTGGGTAGGAGACCACACTGTACAGCAGTATTCGAGCATAGATCTAACAAAGGCGTTATACAAGTTAATCATAGTTGACGGTTTCTTGAATTCTTTACTGCTTCTCAAAACAAAACCTAAGGATCTGTTAGCCTTGTCCAACATATGATCCAAATGATCTGTAAATCTCAGTTCACTATCAACCCACACACCAAGATCGCGCACGACTCGAACTTCCCCCAGATCCCTACCGGACATTACATATCTATATTGTATTGGTGAGCGCTTACGCGTAAGCTTTATATGGTAACATTTGGATGGGTTCAAAAACATTTTATTATTATCACACCAATTGGTTATGTTGTTAATGTCAATTTGTAAAAGTTTTGCGTCGTTATTATCTTCCACAATACGACACATCTTAAGATCATCAGCAAACAAATATATTTTTGAATGTTTTATATCCTTAGAAATATCATTAATAAATACATTAAAAAATAGTGGTCCCAGGTTTGATCCTTGAGGTACTTCCGATGACGCAAGATAAGGTTTAGAGCTATTTCCATTCAGTACTACCTCGGACTGTCTGTGTGTAAGATAGGATTTGCACCAATCCAGTAGACTCCCCGTCACACCAAAAGCTCTTAATTTTCTAAGAAGAATGCAGTGGTTGACTTTATCGAAAGCCTTCGAGAAATCTGTGTATATACAGTCAACTTGTAGACCTTGATCCACAGCTTCCTTAGCTTCACTAATATAATGCACAAGGTTACTGTTGGTTGATCTTTGTGCCATGAATCCATGTTGATGATAAGAAATGTAGTTTTTTAAATGGCAAAATAGTTTAGGGTAGACTAAAGATTCAAAAACCTTCGCTATTGTAGACAGAATAGATATAGGCCTGTAGTTGGTTATTAATTCTTTACCACCATTCTTGTGTATTGGAATAATTCTAGCTTTTTTCCATATATCTGGAAAAAGTCCAGTGTCTAACGATTTGTTAAAAATAAATGTCAGAGGAATTGAAAGCTCATCAGCACATTGTTTTAAAAATATTGGGGGAATATCATCCGGTCCTGTACCCTTTGTGATGTCGAGTTTGTAAAGTTTTAATTTAACTTCATTTTCATTCAAGTAAAAATTATTCATTATTGGTATATTGAGATAATTTATTTCAATGTTAGTTTTACAATTTAGCTCAAAAACAGATGAAAAATGATCTGCAAATAGATTGCAGATATCTTCACTGCTTGTAGCTATTTTATTATCTAACAACATTATAGTTGGGTAATTGGAACTGTTTTTGCGAAGATTTTTAATATGCGTCCAAAAATATTTAGGATGTTTTCCAATTTCCTTCTCTATTGTCTTTATATAGTTATTATAACAGGATAGGATTAATTTGTCACAGTCCCTTCTTAGATACTGAAATTCAAGTCTATCCAAAGGGTTGTTGAATTTTTTTATTTTAACGTGATATTTGTATTTAAGTTTTAGCATAAAAATTAAATGTTTACTAAACCAAACTGGATAGGCACCTCTGCGTTTAGTAACTTTTGTTAAGGGTACATATTCCTTGATGATACTTTTTATTATATTGTAAAATTGATTAACCATTTCATTTATATTTTTACATGACTTAAGCTCTGTAATCCAGTTGGTAGTTTTTAGTTTCGTAAGAATAGCGTCATAGTCGGCCTTATAAAAATTTGGCCTTTGAGTATGTATCGGTTTAATATTTCCTTGAGTATGTACATTCAGTAGTATTTCAATCGGAGGATGTAACTTATCAATGTCTCTAAGGGAATGTGCACATTTATTAACAGTTATATTCAGGCCATTGCTCAGAACTAAATCAAGTATTTTGTCTTTAAGATTAGTAATATGATTGTATTGTCTCATGTCATTTAGTGAAATAAAATCAATGAGCCTAGATTTAATCTCACAGTTATTGTAGTTAGTAGGTGTTGTGTGTGTGTTATCTATTAAGCGATTCCAAGTTATTCCACTCAGATTAAAGTCACCTACTATCAATACGTTTTCGCTGATGTCACCTATTAATTTGTTGGTATTGTCAATATATAGTTGTAAAACATCTTTAGTAATAGGTGGTGGTAAGTAAACTCCACATATATTCAGGCATTGCTTGTTTTTGCCAGTTCCATATTCAACTGCAACCCAAATATCTTCACAGTTACTTTCCCACTTTACTTTACGATATGATGTGAGTTGGTTAGACACTGCGATTAGTACACCCCCGCCATTTAGTTTATAGTTATTCAGTGATGAGCTTTCACGGTCTCTTCTATACACCACGTACCTATCGTCAAATAGCTCACGGTCGAAAATTCCACCATTCAGCCAAGTTTCAGTGAAAATAATAATATCATAATCATAGCTTCTTATGCTTATACGTACTTCAGCTGTTCTTGATCTAAGCCCCCTGACATTTTGATAATAACATTTTAAGGGGTTCATATAAAGTAAATTCAATATACTATTATATTAAAATTTTAAGGTATAGAATATATAAATAAAGTGAAACAATCAACCAAAACAATACAGTACTTAAATACCTTTGTAATAAATTTATTTATAAGTATAGTACATACTATAAAATATATCAATATTTCAGATAATATTAAATATTAATTAGTACATTTTTATAATATACTTAATATAATGCCAGTCAATATATATAAAAAATAAATATATAGGTATAATACTAAAAATAATATAGGTACTTAATAATTCTTCTTACAAAAACTAAACCTTAAATATATACAAATACAATACCTTGTCAAACAATTAATATTTTCACTTATTAATTAACTGATAAAACTAAGAAAAAATAAGATCCCATTCGCTCATTTATTTTATGTGTATTGTTTTTAATACAGTTTATTAACTTCACTGGTAGGTATTATTTAACAAATATTTTAGAATTATATTAATAACACATAAATATATAATTTAAATTTACAAAAATTAATATGTTAACTAGTAATAAAAAAAACAAAAATTAATATTGTTGTCTAAGAGAATCAATTTAAGCTGGACAAAGTATCAAAATTTCTGATAAGTATATATTCAGAAGTCACCGTTTTGCGCATGTATATACGTCCACTCTTAACCCAGACGAATCTATAATTTAGTTGCTTTGATTTAGTTCGTGCAGCAGCATGTAGTGATTTTAGAGCTGGAGAGAGGTGTTCCACTACATATACAGGGCGTTTATTCCCTGCAATTCCAAGGTGGGCAGTGTTTAATTTATCAGGGATATTATTAGCTTTCTTATTAAATGCTAAGGCGGCAGCCAGATACCCGTCTCTTACAATCGGCGAGCAGAACTTTACAACTACAGTTCGGGGCCGCTGGGTATCGCTATTAAGTTTTGCAGTTCGTTTGCAGATATGAATGTCGTTTTCTTTAAGCTTGAATCCCGTAGTTACCGCTATTTGTTGAACAATGGAGCAAAGGTTTTCGGCCTTATGTTCTGGCAGACACTGAATTTCAATGTTACTGTCTCTCGAGTGTTGCTCTACTTGATTTAATCTTAGGTTAAGTTCAGATAATGACGATCGAAGGTTTTTATTTTCTTGTACTAGTGAGTCAATGACGCCGCACTTAGTATTGATTTCGCCTTTTAGTTCATCGTATTTTTGTTCAATAGATTGAAGAGAGTTTGTTAATGAAGATATACGATGCAAAACCTCCGTGGTAGTTGTTTGAAACTGTTCAGTAATGCTGGCTTTGAAATCGTCCAGTAGTACTCTTAGCTCGCCTCTTACGATGGAGCGTAAGTCGGTCGTGGATTCCTTATATTGGCTACCCCGACCGACTGTGACGTTGGTGTAGTCGTCGTCTTTGTCGCTGGCCTGCAGTACGGCGGCTGTCGACGCTCGGACAGGAGTGTTGTCGTCTTTCCTCACTTTGCCGCGACACGCAACACAGTGCCAGTTAGATTTAAATTCATCGGTTAGATCCTTTATTGACTTATTTACAATGTTCATACATGTGAGATGAAATTTGTTGTAGCACATTCGACAACACAAACTATTTGTGGGATTTGTAGGACGGTTGCAACAGATTGGTTTGCTTTTAGGAACAGACATAATTTTTCGTTGAGCAAGTTAATTTACCTTGTGCTCTTTAAACAATAATAATAATCAAAAAAATAAAATAAAAATTAAATGCAACAAAAAAAAGTCAGTAAATATTTAGTGTCACAAGATAGGTTTGAAGCCTCGCCTTCTGGTTAAAACACCGATTTCGTTGCCAATCGGACAGATCACTACCGTATGTAATATTTTTTCCGTTAACCCACGCAATTTACTTTTGCTATATCTATTAACAAACAAAGTTTTAGTTCATAGCCGTAATACCACTTCACTGACGTTAAAAAACAAAACAAAACTATTTTGATAATATAGTACTACACAGATTCAATGTAATAAATAATTGAACTTTACTAATTGATTTTATAATAATTATTTTAACAGAGAGCACTTTAAACACAGCTATACTGGATGCGCCCCCTGGCGGATTGATTTATTATTATTAAAATAATGTTTATTCTTTCAAAAAATACTTTAAGTTATGAAAAGGTGCGGCGTAGCTATTTTTGTCCAATATAATTATAATATACTAAATTTTGCTTGAATTTAAATAATTGAGTGATAATTTAGATCGTGGATAGTTCACTATCCCCTATTACGGGATCCCCGATATCGCTACAAATGATAATAAAAACTAAAACAGGCATAATGTTTCATTCATGACTAAATTATCGCCTAATTATCTAAAGTTTTAATAATTTAAAAATAACTAAAACAAAACAATTACTAAGTTTATAAATAAAAAAATAACAAAAAATATTCTCAATAAAATAAAATAAAATCTTAAACGAAAGTTTTGCTTAAATTAAGTATTATAGGTATATTGAATAATAATGTTGACTAGTAAAAAATGTTAATCAGTAAGGGTAAAGTTTATAGACTTTTTGGTTTAAATAAACTCATTTACTGATTATGTGCCACATTTTTCTCTACTGGACTAAATTACCACCTATACTAGGACTTTTAATTGTATTTAGTAAAATTGTAGTTTGTGCATTAGGTATAACACTTAACTATCATTATCCAGAATAATATATAATAAGGTAAACCACGTAACTATCATTATCCAGAATATAATTAAAAACTAGTCGGTAACTATTGTGTGACATTTAATAAAGAAATGACATTTTAGAGATCGTCTTTTTTTGCTATACTAAATTTTAGTTTTCTACTTAAACAATCAGTCTTAAACTCATCCTCATTGTTTGATGATTCTTGAATGTTGCCATGCGGAAGAGACTCAAAAAAAATGTGATATTGATATGGAATGGCATTATTCTTACAAAGATACATTAGATCATTAAATTTAGCGTCAGAAATTGGAATTGGTTTTGTATATACTGGTAACAATGGTTCCAATCTATCTTCTGTGTCAGAGTCTATAACAACACGTCTTTTAGTATATCGACCTCTTAACAAAATTCGTGAGTAAGGTTCATTAAAATCAGTTTTATAGTATAAAATATCAGGATCTACTGTAATTACTTTAATATCTTTGATTTGTGACCAATAAATTTTGCGATTTTTATCATTTTTAGACCAGTTCCTGTTTAACAGTAATGATTTAAAATTAAAGAATTGATTGTTCGCCATTTCATTGACTATATATGGTTCTCCGGTTGATTTAGCCCATCTTATTAGAGCATACCATTGTTCTGGTGAATATAAAATTTTATTTTTAGCACATTTTTCAATAGTAGCATGCACACTATCATTTTCTGACTGGGTATGCCCTTTTTCCAAAAATCTATGTATAATATTAATTTTAAACATTTTGCACACATAATTATACATTGAAAAGACAATTCGGTTGCGGTTTTGTCCTCCACAATTATCAGAATAAAAAATAAAGTTTTTTATGCCGTTTTAAACATTATGTTTAATAAATGAAAATAAACAACTGGCCACTTCATTGGCACCTCTTTTGGCAATGGCTTCGTGCCAAACATAACAATAACCAATCTTCTTTGCCATATCAAATATTGTGAAATTCAGTACCCCAAGTTTTCTTTTATAATAAAATATGCTACTCTCACCTTGGGGTACTGAAAGGACTTTTTGAAAGTCAAATGCAGCAGTTAGTGTCATTTCAGGTGATTTAATTGCCTCAAGTTTGTCTAAATTTTTTTGGCATCTTGCATAATCTTTATTCTTTAAGTGAGTTTCTTGTTTTAACAGTTGTTCGTGTGTTATTGGCTTAGGTAGGTTTTTATATAATTGACATTGGTCACATACATCTTTTTTTGGTCTATGGAATTCTATGTTAAAATTTTTAACAACAATATCATGATATTGACGTTCTGTATTAGCTTGATTCTCATACTTTTCAGAATCGAACCACTCCATATATAGTTTAAACATTTTAGATAAATTAAGGTTACCATCTAGATATAATTTTGTAGTATTTTTTCTACAATAATGAGACTCAACAGGGCTTAGACTATTTACGTAATCCCGTACACTGCGAATCATTTCTTCGTTTATAACCCTGTGGTGTTTATCATGAGTACCGCGCAAGTCTCCGCTAAAAAGTCCCTCTTTGTTGTATTTTTTTTTCATCACAGTTCTCAACAAACCATCTCCAATAGAAAATGTATTTAGAAACATGGTTTTACAGACCATTGTTGATTTATTATTTTCTATTAAATCTTCATTACTACATGGTAAATAGTAGCGCAATGTGAAGTTTCTTTTTGAAGGCCCTTCAGTGGTTATTCTGCGCTTGGTTATTTGTTCACACCACATTCTCAGAAAGTCCCATTGGCGTTCTCTATTTGCCAAGCACCAGAATTGCTGAAACAACTCTTGTCTGATGTTAGGATTAATTTTATCCTTGCATTTCAATCTGCAATCACAAGTGTTGCCAATAACTTTACCAGGCCTTTCTTTTCCGTTTCTGCTTGTATAAGCTTTCCCTGAATTCTTCAGCTGTTTTCACTTTACATCTATCCATTCAGATTTGTGTATTGCCCTAACTCTTCCTCTGTCTCGTCTTTTAAGCATTTTTTTTCTTTTTCTTCCTGGTGGTGTCTCTTCAATATCAGAGTTGGACAAGCCTTGTGTAGAACAGCTAAAAGAACTTGATTCTTGAATCACGCTAACTGTTTCTGTTGACAAAGGGCTATTTAGAGCGGGGTTTTGTTCCAAGACTCTTGGTGACAAATTTATTGTTGATATCTCCATTTAAAATGCTGGAGATGGTATGTCTAGGGTACTAGTTAGATTAGGTATAGGAGAATCCATGGCCGTTAAAAAAATATCTTTTGATGAAATTACAGCTTCAGAAGCAAGTGAGGGTAAGTCATTAATAAGAGTATGTATACTATTTTCTGGGCTAGATTTTTTTGGCTGGTATTATCTTGTGGGACATCTGAAAAAAAGAAATATCTTAATTATTTTTGTAGTTATTATGTAAGTAAAATTTATATGTATTTGTTTGACAACACCGCTATAGCACGTTAAGCTGTTGGCCCCAGTTTCACTATACCAAATTGTAAAACTGTTTATAAAGAATAGTAGTTATTACTAACCTAAATCGGATTCTGTTAAAATGCTTTCCCACTCATTCATTTCTTCACACGTAAAATTTGCCCCGGTTGGTAATGGTGACACTGAAAAAAATTATATATATTCAAAAATAAATATATTTTCAAAAATAATTATGTTAATGCACTTATGCAAAATAATATCACAAATCTCCAGCGTAAAAATATTTAAAAGGTACTTAAAAGATAGATGGGTCCGCTGTAAATAAACATAAGTGGTAAATATGATAAAAGCATGAATAAACTTTCCGTATTAAAACTACTTACCTGGTAATAATGGATGCGTTGGCAATACTTTTTCCGATGAGAATAGTCTTATGTACCTCTTGAGTAAATTTACTCAAGACTGTAAACAATTACTTACCAACACAATTATTTCTTGAAAAAATTGCTGTATTAGTGTCAGTTTGTCTATTTTTCGCCAAATAATACATGTATTTCGCCCTGTGGACACTCATTTTCTAAGAACTATTTGTAAAACTATATTTAAATATAAAAAATCAGGAGTCGTTAATCACGCGCCGTTGACACAACTGGCAGTTAAGGTGATTTTGCTTTGACATGAGGTCGCACGCTCAGGTGTAGAAACACATAACAGGCAAATGTGACAATTTTCGCGGAAAGGTTTAATATTTTTTACAGTTATGTCGAAATACGATTTCAGATTATTAACTTCCAAATTATATTTTTTCACCAAATTTTTTTTTAACATAGTTGACGTCATTCTGAACGCCGTTATACCAAAATTAGCAAATTACTTAAGTGGTAGATACATGTTTATACTTAGGAGCGATCGAAATTTTGTTGTCAAGAGTTGGAATCGAACCTACAACATCTAAGAACAGCACTAGCAGTCTCTTGGTCTAATTGTGTTATGGTTACTCTTACAATTCCTAGAACTTTAATCAAATTTATCAATTATTAATATTAGTTAACACTGCTCATGATTTGTGGAAAATCACGTCATATTTCTACCAATCATGTGCCTACCTTATTTTAAGATATAAGATTGATTTGATCAACGTTCTAGAAATTGGGAGGGAATATTAAAAAAACATTTACAACTTAAATACTTACAAGTATTTAATATTATAATTAATATCTTAGAAGCTTTTGCAGCGAAAAACTATATATTTAAGCTTGAAAAGAATACTTTAGTTAAAAACATAGCAGCTAGCTATGAATCCCGTTTAAAGCGGGTATCTAGGCCGACCTACCTTTAGTTTTGCGCGACAAACTGGGTCATATTTTGCACATTAAGCTCTTTTTTAATATAAAAGTTGGGCTTTTAGCGACAGGTTATTGTGCCTCTTATATCTAGGGGGGGAAATATCAAAATCAGGTTACTTATGCCAACACTTTTATGATGAAATATCTAAAAGTAGACATTTTTTCTTAACAATCGCCCACTCACTTTTAACTTACTGGTCTGAGCTTAATTCTCTGTTTTAGATTTCCCACTCACTTTTAACTCACAGCTGGTCTGAGCTTAATTCTCTTTTTTTTATTAAATATACCTATATATAAATATTATATAATCACTGGTGCCTAACGACGCCCGGAACCGCCTAGACGGCCTCAGGGTACCCAACGGAGGCATTTTTAATCACACCTCGTCGTAACCGATGGCATAAGTCTACACCGAACAAGTGGATAGGTCTTCGCGATTTTTGTATAGACTCAATAACCTATATATATATAAACAGTTTCTCAAGTTGGTAGTGAAACTGGGACCGACAGCTTAAAGTGCTCTCCGAGGCACTATAGTGCTATAGTTTTATTTCTATAAGTTATTAGGTGGGAGGAAGACCTCTATAACATCACCAGGCCGGTCGACCAGGCTCGTTACCACCGCCCACACAGATAAAAAAAACCGTCGAGTGACGAGACATGTTTTGGTTTTAGTCTGTGAGTTCACTGTTTTCTGGAGACTACTGCATCGATTTCTTATCGACTTATGGTTATCTCCTTTTATGATGCGGTTACGAAACGAGCGATTGATTTGACGATAAAGCAGCGAGGATTTTAAAGTGGACTCGTAATGCAAATACCTCTTTGTCGTCGCCTATTTCGTAACCGATCACTTAGCCGGCATAGTGGGAGCGATCAATATTGTTAAACAACAATGTATTCATCGACTCAAATTTATGGACTTATCATCAGGTAGATACAAAGTCACATGCCGTGCTCCAATATAAAAAAGGGATTGATTGTGACAGAAAACGAATTGTGAGAAGTTCAGCGATTGTGAATCTAATATCATGACATGAAATAACAGTATAAATGCAAATATAAATAGGACCAGTAGTTTGTAAGATAAAATGTAACACATAGACAGACAGACGAATTCTAAAATATACATTATTTTTGAATAGCCTATTTTTGTGGGGTCGATCTGACCTAATTTTATTTAGATTTTTATTATTATCAGAAAAAAATATAAATGTTATTTTTCTTTCAGACTTCTGACTAACAATGTTAAGAAATTAACACAAAACTATAACGACATAGTGCAAGAAAATCTTTACATTCATTGTTTTCCACTTAAAAACAATCATTAATACTTTAAACTCTATTCCAAAAGCATTGAATTCAGATTTCATTGTATCCATTTTTAAAAAGAAAATTCACTTGGGTATTTTTGTTCTTAAATAAATTAGTTTAGTAGTTAGTTTTATTTCCTTAAGCCGGAAATGTAGTCTTAATTTTATTGTGCAATATGTACTTTTAATTCTTACTTAGATTCGTAGTCAACCAGAGTTTCATAACCAGTATTGAAACAGGAAAATAATAATTGTTTGATAACCCGATAATCTAAGAAGAATTTTTCATTCTGTTTTGATAACTGGGTTATCTACGAAGAATATGAATTCCTGTTTGTAAACCGCAAGGACGTCATTTGATAACCAGTCACCTAGGGAGAATAAACATTATTTTTATAGAACCGCAGTTTCCAACAAACACATACGCTTTCTTGATACTTTTATAATCATTCAATGACTTTTGTATGAATGCCTTCTTGTTGTATTTAGAGCTCCGTAATAAAGAAAGAAAGCTATAATTATAAGGGAGACCTCTCTTATAACTTTGCTAGGTCGTCGGACCGTTTGCGTAGTGTTGTTGTTTGATTTTAATTTTGTAAACATTTACTCGTACTAATAATTTAACGATACGCGCGTAGTGCTTTACTACGCTTTACCACAAGACCCATAAGTGAGAGTGAGCGCGCAATACTTATGCACGCACTTTTTATGACCCCGCGTGAAGCAAGTTATTGCGACCATAGATATTGCGACCAGTCATATTTGGTTTTAGTTAGTGTGAGTACACCAGTTTTCAGAAGACTACTGCACCGGTTTATTTATTTCTATTTGTAATCAGGTTGGAGTGATTGAAATAAGAATTTATAAATTGCTGTTTAATTATGAAAAAAAAGGTAAGTATGTACATATATTATCAAAATTCATCGTTATTTCAGGGCTGGTTCCCATAACATCTGGATTCATAAGCTTTACCACTAAACAGAGGCTTTCCATGGTATTAACATTTTGCTAATACGATAGAAACGTTAGGTTCAACCAATAGATCTGAAAAATATTCTACTCACCTTAAAATAAACGAATCATCCTTAATGTTCATCAGCTGAAAATCAGCGCTGCAGCATGTAGTACCTACATACATGCTGTTGCTTATGCTAAGCTGATTACCTGTTTGTCGCCACTCAGCGTAGTGTTTACGTTGAATGAATGAATGAATGAATGGTAAATTCTTTATTGAACAAAAGCTTAATACTATTAGTACATGCCTGACCGACCGGTCCCGCTACTACCGCCCATGCAGATGCAACAACCGTCATGTTTCGATTTTAGCCTTTGAGTTCACCGGTTTTCAGAAGACTACTGCATCGGTTTCTTGCGATAGGCTCCTTTCAGGGTGCGGTTAAGAAACGGGCTGTTAATTTGACGATAAAGCAGCGAGAGTATTATTAAATAAAATAGACTCGTAATGCAAATTCGTTCTTGTTGCCGGCATTTCGTTTAGCCAGCATAGTAAGGCGATCAATGTTTTTTAACAAAAAAAAAATATATAGGCCCCATTCATGGACTTTGAAGGTCTGCTTAACATCAGGTAGAACAAGATCACGTGCTGTGCTCATACAAAAAAAAAGAGGTGAGCTTATAATTTTTTAACACAGCATGTGACCTTGTTCTACCTGATGTTAAGCAGACCTACAAAGTCCAAATAACCAGCTATTTTTTAAAGAAAAAAAGATTTTTTTGTACAGTACGTACAAAAAAAAACATTTAAAACTCATAATATATATATGAACTCATAATATGCATGTGTGAGATCATAAATAAATGTTTTTTTTCTAATTATTATTTAATCAAGTTTTTTGATAGCTCTGAAACGACAATAATCAGTAAATCAGTTACATAATGAACATGGACCTCATCTAGTTTTATTACTTTGTGTATACTGCCCCCGTAGTTGGACAAAGCCCAGGGGGCATAAAAACAAAAGGACATAAAAAACTAAATCACTACTTTGTTAACTTCAGTTTACGACTTCTTTTTACTTGTTTATGTGTTTCATTCCCGATTTTATGGTAAATTCTTTATATAAATTTTAAGCCTTAACAAAAAAACAAGCTTTTGTAAGATAATTTTAAATAAAAACTTAATTTTCGATTAAGTTTATTTTTGTTTCGGTAAAAATGCAAAAACCGTCAAGTGGCCTAGTCATGTTTCGGTTTAGTCTGAAAATTCCTCGGTTTTCCGGAGACTACTGCATCGATTTCTTGTCGAGGAAGTAGTCTCCTTTCATGGTGTGGTTACGAAACGGGCGATTAATTTAGCTATAAAGCAGCGAGGATATTAAAATAGCCTCGTAATACAAATACGTCTTTGTCGCTGTCAATTTCGTAACATAACTGGCATGGTGAGAGCGATCAATATTGTTAAACAACAATATATTCATCGACCCCATTCAAGGACTTTGTAGGTCTGCTTACCATAAGGTAGATACAAAGTCAAATGCGGTGCTCCAACTGGGTATTTAGAGACAGCTCGATCTGCTTTCCGAGGCAGACTATAGTGTTTTTTATACGAGTATATTTTTTATTTTATTACAAACTAATTGGAATCCGCTTTAACCCCGTGAACTAAATGATTTTTTAAGACTACAGGTTATAGATTAATTGTAGAGTCCATTTCACGAATGAATAGCCTCGGCAAAAAGTGGAACTATTAAAACTGAGAGTACTTAAACAAATTGTGCTAAATATTTACCTACCCTAGGAAGTCACCATAATTTTCCTAGTTATATAAATTTTATTTAATAAAATTAATCGAATTCATCCTAAAATATTTTCGGGGAGTCTTACAACTGAGGTTACCAATAACCGTTCGCGCGACTGCATCTAAAGAAATAATTTCGTGCAATGAACTTTACATACATATATACAACTTTACCTTAGTATTTTATCATTTATAGTGTCATAAAGCACTATCGTATTTTTACAAACTAAAACAACTGCTATAAAAGTCATTTCCACAGAGAAAAATAGTCAATATCGCTCAAACAGCGATCAAAACATACCACTATAAAGCACATTCGATTGTAAAAATATATAACCTACCAACGTTGATCTAGCATGATCGGCGATGATTAAAAACTACTAGATATACCTACAGACCTCGGCCTAAATTAAAATTCATAATACCACATAATGTCAACAATTAAAATAATTATAATAACACTTCATGCATTCATAATAATGGTAGGTTGTCTTTTTTTAATATCATGCAAGCCTACATTAGTAAAAAGAATAGTTGTATCGCTTCATACATACTCTCTTGTTATACATTACATTTTACTGCAAAAAATAATATTCATAATAATATAACTTACTGTACAGGTAGTGGATTAATCCGCACTACTGGACGAGTATTTGTACCAGATATTTTTTGTGACTCGTATTACTCTCTGTCTCACTCGAGTGATATAATTTTTGTCAGGATATGTATCCTCAATAACACCCAGGGACCAGTGTAAAGAAGCTACATTATCTTTCTTTACGCAGATCACTGTCCCTTTTATTACATGATTAGTTTCAGAAAACCATTTTCCGCGCGGTCGCAATGATGTTAAATACTATTCCAATGGTCAACATCATTGGAATAGTATTTAACATCATTATTTTATCTTAATATATTAAATTAATTTATCTGAAAACTCGTATCGAGACAATCTGTTATCAGAAATATCTTTAAGATTTTGTGATAGTAAATATTAGATAATATCGGCTTGCCTCTTTAATATAGTATCAATATCTAAATTGCAACAAAATGACGCAAGCCGTGCTAGTTCATCACCTCAGATTACAGTGATCGATCTCTCAGTTTTGTATCTCATAAAACTTTTTTTACTGACTCATGTAGTGTCCGGTTATAGTGTTGTGTTGAGCTGAATTTACGATTATGGAATTGGACAGAGTCTGCCTAGAATATGCCATTTATAGAGAATGCAGTAGGCTATAAAAAATGTAGAAATTATTGGATGTTTATAAAATGTATTAATATCGTTGTTTGTACAATTCAGTAGTAACTGACTGTGTATAGTTTCAGGTAAGATAAAGAAATTTTAATGTATTTTCCCTGAGGCTTAGTGACAATTGTAATTTACTACAAAAAAATATAATACATTTTCTTAGTTTAGTTTGAATTATTCTTGAGTTAGTATAGATTGCTTGGTAAACAGCAATCCATACAATCCATATTAATGATTTCCATACTAGTGAGTACTTTATTTATATTTTAACTTATTAATGCGTGCGGGCAAAACCTTACGAAAATAACTCTATTTGTTTGTTTTTTTACGTTTTCACGCCCAGACCGCTAAACCGGTTTAGTTAAAATTTGGTATGGAGATAGTTTGAGACCGTGGAAAGGATATAGAGTATATCTTTTTCAACATAGCTATAGGAGGAGTGCAGTTATACAGGATATTTGTGTTTTATAAGTATATTGGCCAAAAGCTAGTTTATTATAAATTGTTAAGGACTTCATAAGTTTTTTATGAATACCAGTGTTAGTATTTAAATATCGCAAATAATTAAGTTACAATTAAGTAATACTAACTATTATTATTATTATTATTATTATTATTAAGCCATTTATTTCCTTATAAAATTACAATTAAGTTACTTTAAATTAAATATACATTACAATATAAATTATCACACAACATAGTTACTTTTTTTTAATATATATTTTTTTATTATTATTTACAAGGTCCCTTTGAGGGTATAGGCCTCCTCCATTAGATCTGTCTTTTGCTGTTTCCATCCATTGTTCTCCCACTGTCTCCTTTATGTCATCTAACCAACGCTTTGGTGGTCTCCCCTTTGGTCTTATAGTGTAATAAGCATAGTATGTTTTTTTAAACAATGGATTATTTTTACTGCCATGCCAATCAAAATTTAATATTACAATTTACTAAACTATTCAAACTTTTTCTCTTTAATTCAGTCAAATGAAGTAGTAGGAAGAAATATTACTTTTAATACTAAATATTAATGAAAAATAATAGTGGGCTTGTAAGTAATATAGATATAATGTTCATTTATTTTTGATATGTGCATTTATTTTCGTTTTTTATGTCAAGTTGTTTATACTTTAAAATAATTGGAACGAGTAAGAATTATTCATTTGATACCAGATAAGTTAAGATATTTTTGTAAGTATTTGAAAAATGGGACGAATTTTAGGGTCAGTGAGAAATAAAGTTAAGGCACCCTTCAGTTATCATGAATAAGTAAGATAGAAGCTTCATTAACATTCCAAAATGATAGCATCGAATACTTCCGCGTATTCCCATCGATACACCGCGGCTTACAGATTAGTATGCCAGGCACGTCGCATCAACTTATTACGTATGATTTTTCGGAGACGTCCTTCGTGAGGCTTACCTACACGTGTCTTTTTTTTATTAGAGCACGGCATGTGACTTTGTATCTACCAGATGGTAAGCAGCCTAGAAAATCCATGAATGGGATGTATCAATAAATTGTTGTTTAACTTTTTTTTTGTTAGACAATTTGATTGCTCTGGTCACAACTAATCTCTAGACATGTATTATGTTTACCAGAAAGAATGATATAATACATATTATATTTATAAACAGACAGTATTGACGGCTGGGCGGCGATAAAGACGAGTTTGCATTACGAGTCTATTTTAATATCGTCGCTGCTTTATCGACAAAAAATATAATTATAATACTAAACTTTGATTGGCATGGCCAGTAAAAATAATAACTAAAAATAGGGGTAAAATCCATTGATAAAAAAAACATATGCTTATTACATTTATAAGGTTCTAAGTATTACTAACTTGTAACTTGTATTTGTGATATTTAAATACTAACACTGGTATTCATAAAAACTTATTGAGTTAAAGAATACTTTAGTTATAGAAGATTTGTCTCCTTTTTAATAACAAAATTGAATATGCGTAAAAGAGACAACCTATTTCAACTAAAGTGTTATTTAAGGAATCAATAAGTTTTTATGAATAAGGCCAAGTTACGAGAGAGTTTCTAAAAGTTAATATAATTTAGGAAACTGGCGATACATACAAAATACTTTACTACAGAAAAAAATAAAGCAGAGAGAGACAATGTTCTTAGCAAACCATGGCTTCACCGTGCGGGTGCCGGGTCCATCGCGTGGTTGAAAGGCAGGGGAATGAACTGCAGCGTTCCCGGACTTGAGACCGCGAAGAAAGGTTTAAGGCCTTTTGAACTCTCACCTGCACTGTGTTCACTACCCTCTCTACTCAACCATATACTATATGATCCTGTTAGCCAACATAGTCATACAAATACATAGTCATAGTAATACATAGTCGCCAAAAATATAAGTAATTATATTCAGTTTTTACGCAAAAACATCTAGTATATTTATGTTCCTCTTACATGACTTACCAGAGCGTACTTAATTATAAATCTACCTACCCATACATAATAAATTCCATGCGAAATATAGTCTCGTCCGGAAAAACATCGTGATTCCGTTTTAATCCTCGAACATGCATATTTTATATTAACGCGATACAAGATCCAGCGACATCACATATGCCGTTATAGTACCTCTCGAAATATTTACGACCCCTGAAAAATCCGCCACTAAAGCCTTCGTACGATATCCACTCGGGGCGGATAGAAATATCAGGCTACATAACTCGTTTTTATCGCAAAATATATTTTTTCTAGTTCAATAGATGACCTGGATAACGTGTAAGTAAAGGTATTTGTTAGGTTTTTTTTTTGGTTGTTAAAATATGCATTTTTCTATTAAATTTCAAATTACCAATTTTAGATTTGAAGTTATTATTTTAGGTGGGAGATCTCTATAATTTACTACTTGACCGACCGACTGGACTCATACAGATGCAAACACTGCCAAGTTAACTAACTGTTTCGGTTTTAGTAATTCGGTTCACCGGTTTTCAAGTATCCACTGCATTGATTTCTTGTCAAGTGGTAGTCTCCTTTCAGGGTGCGGTTGCGAATTGGGCGGTTGATTTGACAATAAATCTGCGAGTATAATAAAGTGGACTCGAAAAAATAGAGTACCCTCGTGGTCCAGTGGTTTCGCCTTTGGCGTTGTATGTATCCAGAGGTAGTAGTTTCGGTTCCCCATTCATGGCAAAATAATATAGGTACGTTTTTCTGTACAATTTATCTTCGTCTGGGTGTTTATAAAATATAATATGGATTAGTATCGTTGTTTCTGGTACACATAGTACAAGCCTAGAGCTTAGTTTGTAACCTGGGCAATATGCGTAATTTTTTTATTTTTTATTATTATTTAGTAATAAACTAGTGTAAGGCGAGGTATGCTCGTCAGTGAAATTACGTATTGGATCTACTTCCTTGTGTGTTATCTCAGCGTTATAAGTATGGTTTCTGATGAGAGTAAGCAGTTTGGTCTCGCACGGAAACAAAATGTCGTAAGTCACAATACGTTTAAATATTAATTTAGAAAATCTACATAAAACATATAAATTAATAATATTTTTTTTTTTAATCACATACACTTGTTAAAAAAATCTATGTATATAAATAATATATAAATATTAAACCAAAAAATCATGTTAAACATTTATATAATGTCATAAAATTCGAAAACAGAAAATTTCAGAGCTATTTTCACGATTTAGTTCTATCGAAAAAACTATTTTATTTTACTTTTCTTAACAGTTATATCACTAATATCCTCCAGATTAGGAAAATATTTTTTCTGATTGTCTAACAGTCACTTTCTTAAAAAAATCGGAACTATCGACGCAATCTCTGAACTCACTTCGCCTTAACTATTTTTTCAGTAAAACTGCTTAAATTAAGACACGATTTCAGTATTAAGATTTTTTTTAATTAAGAGTATGTAAAGTTTTGTCTTGAAACACAAGAATAAGACAAACATTGTAGTCCCAATAGCCGCAGTGAGCATCCTGCAATCTGGACCAATCCTCTCACGTTTTATATGTCGACAATACCACTTTTACACACGTCTGGTTTACGACGCGGCGTTATGCGCGCCCCGTTACGAGCGATTAAGTCGTTACGTTACGTTTCGTTACGACGGAAGATCCTCAAAGTGGATGGGAGAAACAATTCAAGGCTTTAATGCGTCAAATTTGGAACCTGGAGGGAGAAATATGGAACGTCATTATGCTATTTAATGTTTAGGTTGTGCTTTGAAAATATTTACATTAAACAGAAATAAAAAATAAAAATATACATAATTAGGCTTATTACTTGCTAAAAATGTAATAAGTATTAGTAAAATGCTTCGTTATAGTAAATAAAATCTTGCACGCAGCTTGAATATGCATTATATAATATTTAAATCTTTAAAGATAAAATGCAACGAAAAAGATCTGGAGAGCCGGACTCGAACCCACGATCCTTGCTTTCGCGGCTAGGTACTCAACTACTAAACCAACCAGGTTCATTATTTAATGAATCTTTATAATTACTGGATCATTAGGCATATTATTTTTATATACTCCCTAAAATAGTATCTCCTGAAATAATAATAATAAATTATTTCAGGACAAACAATATCTACAGTATTTAACGCGGCAATGCAATTAGTGCCATGGTGCTTTGTAAAAAAATCCGTGATTCTTTTTAGGTCACTTATTTCGTACCCGCACCCTGGCAGGATACTACTACCTAACAAGAAATCGGTGCAGTAGTATCCTAAAAACAGTGTTTAAAGAAAAGGGTATATATAATTCGGACTAAAGGCTGTACCTTAGCTTGTCTTTGCTGTCAAATCGACCTCCTAGTGATGGCAAAAAATACAGTTTGTCATTGTCTAGGCTTTTATAAAATATAATATGTGTCGTTGTTCCTGTAACACATAGTACAAACGTAGACCATAGTTTGTAACCAGAGCAATATATGTTAAATTCCCTACATATTATTAGTATCATATTATCAGGGATCTATGTAATGAGATATGATCTACGAGACCAATCCGTCAGTGTTTTTTAATCATGTTTCAAATTGAAACCCCGGAGTTTCAAAGTAATTAATGGACAAAGTTATAAATGCGGTTACAAGCCTCTCCTCTGTGCCGCGACAAAAAAACTCTTGTTCTTGACTAAATTAATTAAAATTAACCCAATCCTTTCATAAAAATTATAAAGTTTTTCACAGAAAAGTTGTCGCGGAAACTGGCTATGTTGCGGTTTTAGGAATCCGAAAATAAAACTCAAAAGGAATTTATATCGAGAGATGTAGTTTTTTGTTAGGGTATAAGTCAATATATCTAATAAGGTAAAAATCATATATACAGGGTGAATTTGAAAGGATGTACTTTGGGATAATATGAGGTTCTGCTGATCAAATCGAACAACTTTTCCCATGGAACCATGTGTCATGGAGTCATGTGTCGCAAATGAAAAAAAATTTTGGCTTCCCCATACAAATTGGTCATTTTAACATTACTAGTTTGTATGGTTTGTATAGAGAAGGCATTTTTTTTTTCATTTGCGGCACGTGGTTCCATGGGAAAAGTTATTCGTATTGATCAGTAGAACCTCATATTAGCCCAAAGTACATCCTTTCAAATTCACCCTGTATATAAAATAAATCGAGTAGGTATTGAAAGAAAAACTTTGCTGTAATGTGTAATAATCATTATAATTTTCTTTCCCCTTTATCTTTTTTTTTAAATGAAACGAAAAATAATAATATTTTTTAAATAAAACCTCGAAGGGTTCGGCGCTCACACATGTCGGTTTTTTTTTTACTGAAACAAGTGTAATGTAATAAATTAATGAATATGTCGCAAACAGTCTGCACGGATAAACTCTACTTTATCTATGATTAACTACGAACTAATTAAAAGATAATATTGCTTTGTTGCTTCAAGCAGTAATTAAATCTCTCCACTCTAAGCTGCTAACTACATACTCGTATGTAAAGAAGAATTATTATGCAAATGTTATCCTAAACCATTTTAAATGTACCTCCTAGGTTTTAGTAAATGTTTTAATCTGCTACCATGTTATTTTATAAACCTCATTTTAAAAAGAATGTTAACCAAAAATCTACAATCGATTCTAGTTTACGCATTTATAAGATAGATTATAAATAGTAAATAAGAGTTCTAAATTAATGGAGTTAAAGAAATAAGACAACGTTACCTTTTCCTTTTTTTGGAAATAGAGGTAAATTTCTAATACATGTACCATTACGGGTACCTAACTGTGTCCGGGATAGTCCAGACTAAACGGACCCAGCACTTGCGGTGGGGTTTTATTCCCACCTCGTCGAAACCTAATGGTATTTTAGTCTACACTAAACAAGTAACTAACTCTTTGCGGGGTTTGGATAATATAATATATTCGTATATAATAATATAAGAACAATATGTATGATAATTTACACATATTGCTCTGGTCACAAACTAAGCTCGCCAATATATACTTCTAAATATATCTGTCAAAAATATTTCTTTAACGATTGACATCTTCTTTCTTTAGAAAATCTGTACCTGATTTTTTAAATAAAAAAATGCCCTTTTTTATAGAGATAAAGTTTTACCGTTAAACTTTATAAAAGATACGTTATTTTTTGTTAAAACCACCGAAATATAGAGTAGGTATTTCCATGAAAGTTTATCAAAAACAAGTTGCACGCGGTTACCGAAATATAATAACTTTGTCAAGGAAATGTCTCTCGAGCAATTTAGATGTAAATTGTATGAAAAAGTGCCCACTTTTATGCATAAACTTTATTATATACAACTTAACCAACGAGTTTTTTGTTTAACAACTTTTTAACTTTCAATTATGGATTTTTTGTTCTTGTTCAATTTATAAGTTTTTTTCTGTTTACATAAATATAATGATATAATTTTTACGATATTTAATTTTTACAAAAAATTATAAATATTATATAGTTAAATAAAACTAAGTAGACCTTTAGATTTATTTTCTTCTACAAAAATAATTAATAAATCACGGGTGCCTTATGGCCTCAGGGTACCCAACGGAAGGGTTTTAATCCCATCACGACGTAGCAGATGATATCAGTCTACCTACACCGCTCATCGCGATGTTTAGATACTCAATAACCCATTTTTAACTGTTTCACAAGTTAGTGTAGTGAAACTGGGACCGAAAGCTTAACGTGTTTGCCGAGGCACTATAGTGGTGTTGTCAAACAAAGGTACTTATTTTTGTAATCCAAAATTCATTGTGTATCAATGAATTTTGGATTACAAACCGTGATTTATTAATTATTTTTGTAGAAGAAAATAAATCTTTTGGGTTTAAACCGGTTACCTAAAAACTGTAGTTTATTCTATATTATAATTTATTTATATATTACACAAACAGCGGTATTGAAAAAACTTCATCATACTTAAATATAAGTTGAAAGAAGCCAACTTACGATATCTAATCAATACAAATAAGATTACAGCAAACAGAGTACAGCCCAATCAATTTTGACTTTCAAGAACCTTCTAACGTGGTTTAGTAAAACAATATAATATATAAATAAACTTTGTTATCACAGTGACTTAGCCACTAGGCTTTTTTTATTCCTGAGATAAACCATATACCTTAATGAAGACTGTAATATAATATATACATACATGTGTTTGTTTCGTATTACACACCTGCGAAATGCAGCACAATGCTAAATGTGATCGTATATACGGTGAACACGGTTTTGCTCTTAATGGTCTTGGTACGTATTACTAAAGCAAAAACATAATACGTCATCAAACTGAACAATATTCTGAAATGTAACATAATTGTATTTTTTAATATAAAGATATTTTTAGCATAAATAGAAAGATACTATTTTTTAAACATTAAAATAAAGGTAGAAGTCTATAAAAAAAAACCTGTTATTATATTTTTTTAACTCCAACACCCGTAGCACGGCCACATCCAAGACAAGTCTTGAGATATACTGTTACCACGACGAGCTTGCCACTTATTCGGTGCAGACTCAGAATACCATCGGCTATAACCAGGGGCGTTATTCCGAGTTTGCAACCGCTAATCACGACAAGACGTTGCGTAAAATACAAATATTGAAATATAAGATCTATCCTGTTAATTATAGAGTTGAAATTCCACACATGTTCCAACTTGCGAAGAATTCGTGTATTTCAAGATGGCGGCATTATTATAACCAACCTAATACATACTATATAACCATTGGAATAGAACTTATATTTCCATATTTATAGTTTCCGCAACGTCTTGTCGTGATTACCCTAGCCGGTCTGGCACCTTAAAACACCTATGATGCTACGAATAAAATAATTAATACACACAAAGAAATGGAGTATAAAATACGTATTTAATATGACTTTATGTCATAAAGCTGAGAGATGCTGCATTATAATGATTCCGCGCGAGAAAAGTCGCATAAGTGAGTTTTCATGTGTAAATCTTGGTCGGGTATGACGTAGCTTCATGCATTAAATATTATTAAAACTGTAGTTATATTAATAGTTATGCCACTGCGAGGGTGGTGGAATAAACGTGTTTATGAGAAATAAAGATTTTATACGTCTACTTGCTTTGTGGGATATTCATTATTATTGTGCTGTAACTGAATATGAACTATATGTGTTACAGTTTAAAATAGCACTACTATTTTATTTGGTATTACCTAGATAGTCCTTTGCAACTTTGCTTTAAAAGTACTTTTTCTATGTTTTGTCTTGAACAAAAAAAAAACAATCACGGGTGCCATACAGCGAAACCGTCTAGACGCCTCAGGGTACATAACGGTGGGATTTTATTCTCACCTTGTCGTAGCCAGGTCGTCACGATGTTTAAATAGACGCAATAAACCATCTTTAAACAGTTTCACAAGTTGGTATTCAATATATTGTATGGGTTTGCGTTGCCAAACTAACCTAACCAACTCGGCCACCACGTATAAATTACTCGTACATACCACCACCCAATATTTAGTTTTTTTTTAATTGGAGCACGGCATGTGGCGTTGTATCTTCCTGATAGTAAGCAGACTGCAGACCTACAAAGTCCATGAAGGGGGTCGATCAATACATTGCTGTTTAACTATTCGCTCCTACTATGCTGGCTAATTTATGCGGTAACGAAATGGTTAATATACATATATATGTAGATAGGATATAAAAAAATATTCCATTGTTTAAAAAAGATCTGTGAATATGTATATTAATATAATATAATAATAATAATAAGTAGGACAAATTACACATATTGCTCTGGTCACAAACTAAACTCTAGGCTTGTACTATGTGTACCAGAAGCAACGATATAATACATATTATATTTTATAAACACCCAGACCATGACAAACTGTACAGAAAAAACGTACTAATATTTTTTGGGTGGGAATCGAACCCACGACCTCCGGATACAACGCCAAAGACGCAACCACTAGTCTACGGAGGCTGTCAATATTTGTTGCTACGATCAGTCTTTACATAATAATATTGTATTTTATAGGCTTGTGCTATAATATGTACCAGAAACAACGATATAATACATATAATATTTTCTAAACCATGAAAAATTTTATAGAAAAAACGTACTAATATTTTAATAATAATAGAACACAAAAAACACGACTTCCGGATACAGCGCTAAAGGCGCTAGTCTACGAGGTCAACTTTAATAGAAGGTAAATGCATTTAAAGTAAAAAAATGGGTCTAATTCTACTACACCTACACTACAATAAGAGAAACTCCTAACTAAAAATAAGGTCAACATAAATTCTCAGACACGAGATGAAATTTGAATAACAAAGTAAGATATAAAGCTCCGTGGACACGAAGACTGATGTGAAGATATTTTGGTAGCGTCGATGTGTTCCGGACCAAGGCTCGGGATAACGAGCCAGGTAGTGTGGCAGGCACTCTGTCATGCACAAGCTACCTACCTGATACGGAGATATTTTTGTACAGATTGCTTTGCTGTTGAGTAAAATAAAATGTTTTACCGATGATATAAAAATATAAAATAAAAGGACAATTAAGATTTTTATTATGTTATTGGCGATATATACGTGGTGGCCGAGTTGGTTAGACCTCGGACTTAGGTCCCTGGTTCGAATCCCGGTGTGTACCAATGAGTTTTTAATTAAAAAAAATATGTACATTTGTTTGACAACACCACTATAGTGCCTCGAAGAGCTCGTTAAGCTGTCGGTCCCGGTTTCACTATGCCAACTTGTGAAACTGTTTATAGATGGGTTATTATTCAAAACATCGCGACGAGCTAGCCACTTGATTGGTGTAGATTCATACCATCGGCTACGAGGAGGTGGGAATAAAACCCCTCCGCTGGGTACCCTGAGGCCGTCTAGGCGGTCTCAGGCGCCGTAAGGCACCCGTGATGATAGTATGTATGTTATTGGCGATAGAGAAAGCGCTGTTTTGTAGACTTATTAAAGTAGACTCATATATAAATACGTCATTGGCGGCCCCCATTTCGTAACCGCATCATTAAACTGGCATAGTAGAAGCAATTAATGCTGTTAAACAATTGATCGACCACATTCATGGGGGATTTTGTAGTTCTGATTACCACCAGGTGGATACAAAGTCACACGCCGTACTTAAGTAAAAAAAAAACAACATCATATTTTTTTAAATAAAAGTAAGAAAAAACTAATTCAGCTTTGTATTAATAATAATCATTTCAAACAATTTATTAGTTAGGCTTAAATACAGTAAACATATTTTCTTATAAATGAGCACTTTCCTTTAATTTGCCGTTTGAAATTGCTTTCTACTATTTGATCCTTATAAGCGACACTATAAACTGGTGCAATAACAGGTGAATATTTTTTTCTAAATTAACCGGTTTGATTAACCGGTCCGGCTAGAGAGAATACATTTTTCCGAAATGTAATAGAGCATTTTTAGATTTTATCAATATTTTCCCCGAGACTCCTTTGATCATTTTTTGCTATTCCTTGTAGTTTAGGATTTGGCCTTGATGGAACACTTGAAAAATTTACCCTCTATACTTATGTACAAACTCGAGTGATGCAAAGCATTTTTTTTTTATCATTAAGCGTTTATTTACCTATAATATATATTTTAAAAAATCAACATACAAACAAAAAATTATCAGCCCGTCCTTCGACGAAGGCCTCCACCAGAATTTTCCATTTCTTTATTTTATAAGCAAATGTTACCCATGTCGGGCCTTGGCCTTATTCAATCGTAAATAAAAGCTTAACACTTGATTAACTCATACATTAGTTTGTTAAAAATAGACAAATCAAAAACCTTGCTAATGGCTAAAGGGTATTGGTCGCACTTATTCGCACTACTTTAATTCTCACTACTTCAATTCTCACTACACTTCACTTCTTTATTTTGGTTTAGTTCAATGTAAGTTTCTGAAAGGCTTTTACTCCAACATTATAAAATAATTAATTACAAATTAGTAGTTAATATAACTACTAATTTGTAATTAAATATTTTATACAAAAAAGTATTATAATTTGTTGTGGCAGCAGCTAAACTATACAATATATAGACCATAATGTTATGATTATGCAAGTGTGTCTAACGAGGCAGGAGTGGTGTTTGCCGCAAGCTCAACGTGTGAGGAAGGCTTCTAAGGACTTAAGCTAGACCGAATATACAATGGCCAGTCGGTGGATTTTCGACTTATTAGATTTACATGCATGCCTTCATTGCTAAGACCGTACATGAGAAAAGCCTGTTATATTTTGGAAACAAAAAGCAAGTGCCAAGTTCTTCTTAAAGTAATAGTGATATATAGGCGATACTCCTCATGGAATTTTAATAAACCTTTTTTTCGTACCATTACGGATACCTTACGGCGTTCAAGGTCGCGTAGACATCTTCAAGGTGCAAAATTTGATTACTACCTCACCATAACCAATTGTATTCTTAGTTCACACCAAACTAATGGTAGCCGCCTTGTATGACGCCTTGTATAAAAAATAATAGTTTCACAACTACGAGACTTCGGATAGCGAAATACGCAGCCACGACACCGTAGGTCGCAGTAAAAAAAGGCACTACGAGAAAGACGATCTTCGGCGTAGCACTACGCGGCGTGTAGAGTAGGTACTACCTAGTAGTAATGGAGAATCAATTTCCTATGATTATCTTTACGTATGATTTTGACATCATAATGGATCGTTTTCATTCAGCCAAATGATAACAGTTAATACTTATTGTATTATTTACCAATGAGTATTTCTTTACTTTATATATGATGAAGAATGCCTAAGGCTTGATTACTACACCTACCAGTTCAAGAAAGTAATCAAACCTTAGGCATTCTTGGAGGCACAAAAAGGATAAGTATCGTATTTTTTCTATATCTTTGATTCCAAATAAAATTAAAAATCATTTAAATATTATTTCAGATATTTATGAATAGTAAAAAAAAAGTTTTTAACGATGATGTCTTAGTGTGCGTTTGGTTAGGCTGCTATTACCAAAAGAACGCCAAATATTTTTTATACGTTCTATATCAGATTTAGAAATAAAACGCGCAGTGGAATGGAAATCTTATTACCGAGATAGAGCCGTTGTTGCTTTTGACTATTCATAAATATCTGTAAAGATTTACATTATACAACTAAAACAAATTTTGATTTGATTATTATAAACAATACTAACGCAACGGCGATTAACATAGTTGCAAGAAAAAAAAACAAGACTAATGAAGGCAAAAGGTGTATTTAATTCAATTTAGTTGTCTGAATAAATTAATCAAAGTAACCCTTCTCATTTTAAGTCAGGTCTTACCTTCTTAGGCACACCAATCTATTCCATATGTATTGAGCCGCTGTTACTTATATATCAAGCGCTTAATTATTTTCAGCAAAATCAGACGAATTTTAGTCACAATAAAATACGCGATTAATTCATCAAAAAAAGTAAATAAACTGAAATTGTGCAGCATGCGCGTCACTTAATGGATGTTTGATAGAATTTCAGGCCTGTGAAATACCCTTAACGAAGAGTATTGTTTTTCGATAGCTGTGTATCCTGAACCAGCCCTGAAACAAATTTAAATGTAATTTGACATTTTTTTTTTTTTATACCTATCAAGGTAAATTAAAAATAACAGGTTGAAAATCAGCTAATCAGCTATTCTAAGTAAAATTTTCATAGAATATACAATATGTTTATTTAGGTTTACGGTATTTCGGTGCGCCCTGAAAATTAGCGCGTGCGAAACTTGTACTAATAAGATGGTCCTTTTCCATTATAAAATAGTCGATACGTACTTTTTTTACCTACTTGAAAATTATAATAGTTCGTTATTTGTTATTCAGTGGTACCTGTACCCACCCCTGCTGTAGAAAGTGGAGGATTTTACTAGTTATTATTTATTTTTAGTATTATTAATAAATATATAGTTTTTTATTTTGTTTTGTATTTATTCTATTGTGTGTCACTATATATTTTGTATATTTGACTTTGATTTCGATAAAGCGGCGTAATAGCCAATAAAGTCAAATGCAATTAGATACATCATGACAGCCTCCGTAGACTAGTGGTTGACCTTTGGCGTTGTATCCGGAGGTCGCGGGTTCGATTCCCACCCATGGCAAAAAATATATTAGTACGTTTTTTCTGTACAGTTTGTCATGGTCTGGATGTTTATAAAATATAATATGTATTATATCTACAAGCCTAGAGCTTAGTTTGTGACCAGAGCAATATGTGTAATTTGTCCTACATATTATTATTATTATATAGCTTTTACAGTTATCTGAAATAATATTTTGAAACTTACATTCAACGAGAGTAAGTATTAATATTCCAAAAAGCAAAACTAAAAAAAATCCAAAGATTGGTCACATGTGTTTTTAGAAATACGATACAAGCGATATTTGTTCGTAGTTTCAGCAAGTTTTTACATTCGGAAACGAATCAGTGTCGACGCAAATTCGAAAAGTTTTCTCTTTCCCAGTAGCGCCGACTTGTTCACGATATTGTTATATCTTTACCGTTTTGTTCAATAAATCCAACAATTTCTTCGCCATATTCACGTGACTTTATTTTTATAAAAAAAAAATACTTTGTATTCAATCTGGCAATGTCTGCAAAGTTCAATATCTTTCGGTGTTACAAAGTTAAAATTAGTTTTTAGATCTTTTTTCATAATTTAATTGAAAAGAATAAACTTTTTAATCAATTGCATCTTCTTTATTCAAGAGGTTTTAGTTAAAAAGATCTTGTTTAGATTCAATTTCGTAGATTTAAATAATCTAGTTTAAATATGAAGTGAAAAGGACAGATAAAATTAATTTCTTAAAAGTTTTAAAGTTGTCTTCTCACAAAGGGATTAGACGAACGGAGAGAAATATCTTAGGAGAAATTATGACATTGATTTATACTGGTCGTAGCAGAAATGAGGCAACACTTATGAAAGGTATCATGTCAAATTTCTAAGAAGTCTCTGCCAAGATTTTATAGTATTTCTTTCATTTTTGTACCGTCGACGGCAATCCCTTTCTTTTTTTTACCCTTATTCAATAATAATTACAAAAAAAAAAAAAAAATTCTGCGACAAACAGCATTCGAGTATTACTGGAAGTGCGAAAGCTCATTTTGTATGGAGAAAGCGAATTTCGCGATTCAAATGCAGTATCCTTAATGACGTAACAGATATAATATAATAACAACAAATATATAATTATATTAAACTTTCGCGAAATTATTAGAAGACCCGTTTCATAATAGTTTAGTAGAATATTTCTGTCTGACCCAAAATAATCCACAGTTATGAAAATCGTAAAACTTTAGAACTAGCGTCCACTGGTGGGACCAGCGGCCGTAAACTCGATACGTGACGCCACATACTAATGGAAAGGGATTTTTATGCAAATATCGTGTGCCGGCGATCATTACACCAGCGATTTGTATAAATGTGACAACGCAATATAAAGCTGGACTGCCAGCTGGTGTTAGCCAAATTGGGGCTTGACACGTAACTATAATTAGGATGTTTACCATAATAATAAAAATTCATCAGCTGTACCTAAAAAAGTGATAATCAAATAACATGGGTAGGGAAGTTGTACTATAATATGAACATGCACCTAGAAATGAACACTAAATGTTTAATAATAATAACATGTAGGACAATTTACACAAATTGCTATGGTCACAAACTAAGCTCTAGGCTTGTACTATGAAACAATGATATAATACATATTATATTTTATAAACACCCAGCCCATGAAAAACTGTACTGAAAAACGTGCTAATATTTATTTGCATGGGTGGGAATCGAACCCATGACCTCCGAATTTAACGCCAACGGCGCAACCACTAGTCTACGGAGGCTGTCTGCATATAATATAAAATTAAGGTGGCACAACAATAGTTTTTTTTACGGTATTCTTATTATATGCAAAAACATTTAGGTGCTCATTGCTCATTCATGGGTGCATGTTCATATTATGGAACTAGTAATATTATTTATTACATTGAGTACTGCCCTACATCTCCTTCACCTATTATATAGGTAAAGAAGATACAGGGCATTACCTGTATTTATTAATAGTATTTTTTTTTTCTAGTATAGAAATCATTCATGAAATTCATGCATAATTCAGTACTTACAATAATATTTAAGTACTTAAAATAGCATAGATTAATATATATTTGTAACTCTCTTATTAGTCAATTTAAACCTTTATGCAACGTAAAGTAAGTAGTAGGTATATAATATTCATGCACAATTTTTTTTTTCAATTAATAAAACTATCTAAAAATATCTTTTACATAATATAAAACAAAATTTCTTTAAAATAGTGGAAATCTATAATATCTCCTCTGTAGACTAGTGGTTGCCCCTTTAACGTTGCATCCGGAGGTCGTGCGTTCGATTCCCACCCATGGCAAAAATAATAGTACGTTTGTACGGCCTAAAAAGAGGAGGAAAAATCCAGAAATAATTCCGACACAAGCCGACCAGGCTCCTTCCTCCCAACCTCTCTAAAAAGAAATACCAAAGCAAGACTACCCTTCCCTACCAACAAGACCAGAGCTCCCTGTCCAGCTGCCCAAAAAAGGGGCACAAATACCTGTGCTACCATCCGCAATACCTTCCCAATTTCCACCTACAAAGCCACCCAAACAAAAGGTCCGAAGACCCCGAGAACATAGTGACCCAAACCGGATGGCTCCACGCTGCGGGTGCTCGGAGGATCGAGGTCGCCGGATGATCCAGGCGGCCATAACGATCCTCATAGAGACCCTGCAGGCCGCCAAGAGCAGACAATCCCCGTGCGAGGCGATAATCAACGGCCTCGCACAACTACACCTTCACCTTCGGATCTTATACTGGAACCCCGGAGGTGTCAAATCCAATTACCATCAGCTTCGTCTCCCGGCCCAGGAGCAAGGCCCCCACATAATCCTCTTGGGGGAGACGAAGCTCATGCCAAAGAATGAACTCCGCGTGCCGAACTACTTCGTGTACAGGCGTGACGAAACCTCGGACCGGGGCCGCGGCTATTGCGGTACCGCCGTCCTGGTCCGTAGGGATATCGTCCACGAGGAACTTCCGCACGCGGAGTTCAAAACTACGAGAACAATAGGAGTTAGTCTCCAGTCGTCTGGCTCAGAGTTAAAAGTTTACGCTGCTTATCGCCCACCGGTCTGTCGTGTTTATCGTTCCGACTTTCGACGGGTCCTGGACGGAAGAACCCCTATACTGGTAGTCGGAGACCTCAACGCCAAATATCCGGCGTGGGGCTCCCGGCTCACCAACCCAGCGGGTAGGGTCCTGTCTAAGGACTCGGAGGACAAGGGCTATGAAGTCCTAGGACCGGATTCACCGACACACATTCCTACGTTGGTGAACTACGCGGCTGACGTCCTAGACATTGTGGTCGCCCAGGCCATCAGAGTCCCAGTCCACGTCGAGGTCTTGTACGACGTGGACTCACAACAACTCCCATTGCTTGTGGTGCTGGGCACACAAGTTAACGTCACCGCCGCGAAGGGGCGATTTAAAACAGACTGGGACCAGTATAAAGATATACTCAACAGCTTCTATTTTGCTGGTCCCATAAACTCGCCGGACGTCGTAGAAACGACGGCAACTCGCTTCACGGAGTCCCTAGTGCACGCTAAGGAGGCGGCAACACATGAGCTGCCTCCGCATACCAGCCTAAGGCGCGAAATCCTCCCACACCCCCTGGGAGGACCGACTTAAGCTGCAGCTTCAGCAAAAGGCGTCTCCAGAGGGGCTGGGACCCCAGCACCAAACGCGAGCTCAACCTCGTCAAGGAAGAGCTTGCGGCGGAGATCGCCGCATTTCGGGGGAGATCGTGGGAAGATTACATGGACTCCGTTGGTGATGACAATACCTTAGGGACCCTGTACCGTCTCACCAGGAGACTAACCCGAACGCCCGAAGCCGTTCATCCGCTGCTCGACAACGCGGTAAACCGCCACTACGCCCCCCAAAAAAAAAAGCCGATATACTTGGCAGTCATCGGGAGGGGCAATTCAAACCTTTCCCCGTCGTCGACCAGGCATTCAACGGGCATACAGAAGATAAAGTGCGGGAATTCTTTTGCGATTCAAATCAGGACCCCCTACCGGGGCACTTTTTCATTTCGCCAGCTGGGGTGGAGCGTGTCGCGCTCCGCCTTAAGTACAAAAAGGCCCCCGATCCAGATGGGTTTACAAATCCACAATTGACGCAGTTCCCCCGCAGAGCCATAGCCGCATTCGCCTCTGCAATGGAATACTCCGTACAGGTCATTTCCCCAGCGCATGGAAGCAGGGGAAAGTCATCATGATCCCAAAGCCCGGCAAAGACAAACGTCTGCCGGGCAGCTACCGTCCGATCACCCTGCTTCCGCATCCGGCAAAGCTGTTCGAGAGATTGTTCCTCCGGAGACTAAAAGCCTATATCGAGCTTCGTGATCCTCACGGAAACCGAACTGCTCTAAGTTCGGTTTCCGTGAGGATCACAGTACAACACTCCAGCTTACCCGGGTGCTCCACCATATGGCAAGTGAGATGAATCGGGGCCGAGTCACGGTTGGGGTCTATCTCGATATAGAGAAGGCTTTCGATCGTGTGCTAAACTCGCCGGTGCCGCCCACATCCACGCGGTTGCTCGCATCCTTTTTGAGCGACCGCCACTTCCACGTAACCGTGGAGGGAAAAACCTCTAAGGAGTATTCCATTAAGGCAGGTGTCCCTCAGGGGAGCTGCCTTTCGCCCACACTTTATGCTCAGTACACCAAGGATATCCATACTCTCTCGGACTCCCTCCTCCCGGGAGAGCAGGATGTAACTCTGGCGCTGTTCGCGGATGACAGCGCCTATCTCTATTAAAATACAAAGGATGCTGGATATCCTCCTTTCCTGGCTCGACAGGTAGGAGGATATCCAGCGTCTGCAGAATATCTCTCTGCGCATGGCGTCCGACGCTCCGTGGCTTGTGCGTAATTCCACAATAAGCGGCGACCTGAAGGTTGAATCAGTGGAAGTATTTGTTGAACGGCTCGCTCGACGTATGTTTGACCGGGCCGACAACGGACCCCACGATCACCTTCACGGAATCGCGCCGCTACACGCACGGCCACCGGAGGGAAGGCCATTGCCGAGAGAAATTCTCGGCGGCGACTCCCCAGCACCCTAACCCCATCCCCCACCCTAGGCGCGCTGGACTCGCCTGCAGCGCGCCACCTCCTACCCCTACCCTACCAGCCCCAAAGTCCCCTTTACTATCCCCTCAGAGGAGGGACACATACCGCACGGCCCTAGCTTCGCGAGGGCCAGCGCCTACGGCGCATTAGTTACCGGCGGGCTATCGCCCGCCGTGATCCTGCACCTGGCAACGGGGAATATTCCCCAGCTGGAACCCAACCCCACAGCAACGGGGATGAGTCCACTTAATAGTACGTTTTTCTTTACAGTTTGTCATGGTCTGGGTGTTTATAAAATATAATATTATATTTTATTATAAAGCTGTTTCTGGTGCACATAGTAAGCCTAGAGCTTAGTTTGGGACCAGAGGAACAAAAGTGTAAATTATCCTACATATTATTATTACGCATGTATTATTGTTAATATTGCGTAAAAATATTATTCTAGGTAATTTATTGCTAACACAGACCAAAATTTACAATACCTATATTTTATTATTATATTATGTACCTACTACGGAATTGTGTATCTTTAAAAGATCTACAAAAAGTCCATAGCTCCTGCGAAGCCGGCTCAAACTGATAGTCCATAATAATAATTTAAAGTTTCGAACTATTATAATAACAAAAGAGCTACGCATTTAGAACTTAATACCTAAATCCTAAATTATTCTATCCTAAATAAATAAAACAGTCAAACCCAAATTAAACGTTAACAATTTATTAACTCTCAAAATACTTTGTGCAAAAATACTAAACTTATATATATAGTTGATTGCGTCAAAAGTTTTATTGTTAATTACTCGAAAACTATAATAAATGTATGAGACGATGAGTAATGATTTCCGCCCGCCCTAACTTTGGTATTTACCAACTTTGGCCGATACTATTTGTCATGTACTTTATTGTGCCCTAAATCTGATACCGCCTCCACACTTTATGACTGACTTATTTGAGTTTGCCCTTAGAAATCTAATTTTATACTATAATTAACAGCCTATGTAGACTAGTTGTTCTGCCTTTGGCGTTGTATCCTGGTTCAATTCCCACCCATGGCAAAAAAAAATATTAGTACGTTTTTTCTGTACAGTTTGTCACTGTCTGGGTGTTTATAAAATATAATATGTATTATATCGTTGCTATTTGTTGTTGAGGCTATTTCATCATAAACACCGCAACAAGCTCGCCACTTGTTAGGTGTTGCCTCCGAATACCATCGGCGAAATGAGGATGGGTTATTCCCTCCGCTGGGACCCTGAGGCCGTTTAAACGGTTCTCGGGAGCCCGTGATGGTTTTTTTTTTATATCGTTGCTTCTGGTACACATAGTACAAGCTTAAAGCTTAGTTTGTGACCAGAGCAATATGTGTAAATTGTCCCACATATTATTATTAGTATACAAACCAGAATTAAAATCTTTATTATTATTTTATTTTACAAATATTAAGGTCGCAATACGGAAATACAAATTCAAATAAAGTTTGAGGGGAAAATACCATTCAATTACGATTAATTTTTTGGTAAAATTTTAAGATATATCTTTGTTATTTACGCCCATACAAAAAATATTTCAATTTGTGTTTAATTAATATTTGTGCAAATTATAATTAAGCTTTTTTTATTGACTTTAAAAAGATTTTAAGTAGTTTAGTTACATTAATTAATTATGAACACTACAAACTAATGAAACTTTTACATGCGACGTCCGTTTTAACATTTATTTTAATTTTAATAGCATCACGCTTGGCAACAAATTAAAATATACATTATTTAATAATAATAAATGTTTAATTAGTAGGTTTTCGTAGCTTTTAAATAAGTAATTTCTGAATTCGGTTGCTCAATTATTCCAACTTTCAGCAGTAAAGGTTTAATATGTAGTCACTCATATGAATTTTCCAGTCCAATTGTAATTATTTGTTGTTCATATTGCGGAAAATTCAAATGAATGAAATTATTATGTTTGATTTAATTTTCAAGTATGACTTAATACAAAGTATTAATTTTTGAATAATTAATTATAGTCATAGTAAGTGTTGCTATTTTATTTGTAACGTTATCAATACGTGGTGTTATTAATTAGATATGAATTATATAAACTTTATCCTATTGTAAAAGAATATAAACGTCATCAACATATACAACTTATCAAATTTACACTAAAAATCTATTCATATTATCACGGGTGCCTTACGGCGCCCGAGACCGCCTAGACGGCCCGACGGGGTTTTAATCCCACCTCGTCGTATGGTAAGAGTCTATACCGAACAAGTGGCTAGCTCGTCGCGATATTTTGAATAGACTTAATAACCCATCTATAAACAGTTTCAAAAGTTGGTATAGTGAAACCGGGACCGACAGCTTAACGTGCTCTCCGAGGCACTATAGTGGTGTTGTCAAACAAATGTACTTTTTTTTTTAAATTAAAAACTCATTGGTACACACCGGGATTCGAACCAGGGACCTAAGTGTTTATAAGTCCAAGGTCTAACCAACTCGGCCACCACGTATATTACGTATTATATATTTTTTATTTTTATTAATAATAATATTTTGAGTAATATTCTCCAATTATGTAATAAAAAATAAAATTACAAGTAAAATATTGTACACGTACATTGAAATAAATTATGTCATTGAAACAATTGTAATTTGGCGGTAGTCGTTAACTAAGTCGATACATCAAGGGAGTTGCGGCGACTGTGGCCTCGTTATTAAGCGCAGGCCGTAGAGGGATTTGTACCGAAGTCGCTGTTGGTTGACAAATCGCTACCGGGCGCTGATCGCCTCGACTCCGCATTCCGGTCCCCCGAGGACCTCAAGTAATGACTACGATATCTGAACGATAGATTGTCGCTACCGAGACAATTTAATTAAAGTGTTGGGGAATTATATTCTATTGTACATAGTTAGATAAACGTTTTTTTTTTAATTAATGTGTTATTGTATATTTTTAGTATTGTAAAAAAAACTTTATTGATGATTGGGTTGAAAACCAGCTCAATTATTTAAAACTAACAAGCCTATTTGAATAATTAAGGGCTCTATAGTCGACTTGACGCCCATACAAACGTACTTATATTGGTATTTGTACGCAAAAACATTTCTGTTATGGATAATAAATATTTTTGTACTAAAATATTTCGTAAAGTTATTTTTCTGATAACGATTTTGTTAAAAATAATTTTCGACAAAAATATTATTTTAGTACTGCGACAACTTATCCTCGTGGCAATTTTTGTTTGGTATGGTATGTATGTTTATGTATTACATTTATTATATTATATACAGTATTTAAGTAGTTTAAGTATTGTTATGCATCATTGTTAAGATTATATCTATTTCTTTTTTTCGAAAAGTTCTGCACCCTAAGCATATTTCACTGTCACAAAGCTTAGCTGGTAGAAAATGCCTAAGGCATTAAGCTCGCCTATGTAGAATTTTGTGCAATAAAGTATTTTAAATAAAATAAAAAACAGCTAACAGTAATCAAGTAGGTATTACTTGAAGTGCGAAAGCTCATTTTGTTTGGGGAACACAGACTTTGCGATTACGAATGCATTGTCCTTATACTATTTTGAATTATATCATGTATATTATGGTTAAATAATATTTAATAATATATATTTTTTAATTTCATTAGTAATTTATTGGTAAAGATAGATGAATAGATAATATATTAATGAAGTATATCATTTTGTACATAATTATGAAATAAGCACCAGCAATTATAATATATAATCATACGGCATAATTTGCCAGATTTATTGAGCAATTTAACATATTTTTATTATGGATTTTTATAAATCTGTCAAGTATGGTATACTTGACAGATTTAGTTTTATAATATAGAGAATATAAACGAAGAACTAGTGAATGCAGATATAATTAAAACTGCAATATAAAATATTATTTAAATAATAAATTGGCTAAAGGACTTGTTTTCAAGCCATAATAAAAATAAATAGTATGCTATTTATAAATCTGTCAAATTCACAGATTTTTACTAATATTATACAATATAGACCTCTATATGTATATAGGTAATGATAAAACAAAGTAGGTATCCAAGAAACGAATATGAATCGAAAAGCTACATAAAGCACAGTAATCACCAATCACGGTGGACATCTTCAAAAATAAAATCCAACTTCATGAAGAAGGACTTCAGCCATCGCCGATATTATTTACTATAGTTTTTGTAAGGAAGGCATCAAAAGATCAAAGACATAGCTTCCCAGGCATCAGGTACCGGCGTTCCATTCCACGCGTTCTTTTCTTTTATCCTCCTATTCCTAGGAAAAACTACAACGGTAAGTCTTCTATATAGTTTGTATCTACAAATTGTACAATACAAAAGGCAGAAGCATTTGAAGATTTGTTATGTTTTTATTTTTACTTTTTGTAGCGGCTTTCAATTGTTGCTTTCGCACTGAAATATTGTACTTTCCGTTTTATTTTAATACTCTTTGCAATTATTTTTTTCCTAGAAATGAAGCAGGTTAAAAATAAAATTTATGAAACCAAAAATGATTTAATTAACTCATCAAGGGTTTAAACGAAATAATTTGAATAGAAGTAATTTATAACTGCTGGCAGCATTTAAACCAGGGCCAAGGATGATAAAATTAGCATTTTAATTAAATTAATATCGGTAGATAAACGTGATTGATTACATAGAACAATGATGCTGCTCGCTATTCATAAACCGTTTTATTAACGCAGACATTTATTACTTGTCGAAAGAGTATTAAATTTAATTGATTTATTTGTGATGTTATATAAGCTAGCTTATTGTAATTGTAATTCCCATTTAAAATTATTCATTCTCTCTACTAAACTTTAGATTAAAATTTTATTAAGTAACATAAAAGTTAAAGATGTATATTAGGTAATCGTAATAAAAAAAAATAACTAAAAGAATGATGATAAAGATTAAAGTTGTATTAGAATAACATATTATACACTTTGACACTTTTTTTTTAAATATATTGATATAGGTAAGAACAACATACCAAATGTCTTTTTCCTTGCATTTTTTAAAAATAATACAGCTGGGTAGTTGCCAGCATTTTGGCCAGTATACCACAAGGGACAAACTTTAGAGGAAATATATATTTTTTTTTATTTTTTTTAGTGTTAGTTTGAAATTTAATTTTATTATGTGATAATGTAAACAATATTAATATTTTTAAATTGAGACTTTAAAAAATAAAAAAACGTATTTTTTACTCTCATTGCCTTATTTTAAACTAATATGTAGGCTTGAGCGTACAAGAAAAAACTACACGAATACTTGTTATTTTTTTTAAATACCCATACATTAGAATTTGTATGAAAAATTTCCGAAAGTTCTTTTGACATTATTTAGGAATCGAACCCCGACCGCCAATACAAAGCCAAAGTAAACTACTAGACTACGGAGTCAGTCAATACAAGTCTTGTAATATTTTACAACAGCATTAGCCGAGCAAGTTCGATGAAGATAAATCAGGCGTACAGCACAGAGTTCGGTCATTATCCTAAGTGACGCATTATGAGAGGACATCGTAAAATGAGAGTTTGACGAAGAAATTCGGATCGTAAACTTGAGTGATCGTTAGTATGCAGCTACAAAGTCCTCAAACACATTGTTGGGGCTTAAGCTAAGCTTAAGTGATTTTAGTGTTTAGTCTGCCACTGCATTTATCGGATTGTATTTGTCGTCCCTATTCATGGTCTTTGTAGGTCAGGTCTATCTAAAGTAACAATAATAGTAATAATATGTAGGACAAATTACACATATTGCTCTGGTCACAAACTAAGCTCTAGGCTTGTACTATGTGTACCAGAAGCAACGATATAATACATATTATATTTTATAAACACCCAGAACATGACAAACTGTACAGAAAAAATGTACTAATATGTTTTTGCAATGTGTGGGAACCGAACCCACGACCTCCGGATACAACGCCAAAGGTACAACCACTAGTCTACGGAGAATGTCAGTTGAAGTGTTTTTAGGATTGCGCTGGATATCATCATGTCAATTATTTTTAGGGATGCATTAAGACAAAATAAGGAAATGTAACACTTTTTTAACTGATTATTTAATATAATACAGTTTTAGTTTTTTAAAGTTTAGAATATTACTTAATTTTAATTATGCTTAATCCAGTAGTATATCTCTAAATTCATATATATGTAGAGATTTTGGAATACTCATAGATCATAATGAAATCTTGGTAATTACTTATATAAGCTCCACTGACAAGAACTTGTGGAATTGTTAGTGAATGGGTTGAGTGAGTTGTAGATTGAGCATAACATGTAAACACGCGGCAAGAGAGAGAGACAATGTTCTTACCTATCCATGGCTTCACCGTGCGGGTGTCGGGTCCATCGCGTGGTTGGAAGGCAGGGGAATGAACTGCAGCGTTCCCGGACTTGAGACCGCGAAGTAGGTTTAAAGGCCTTTTGAACTCTCACCTGCACTATGTTCACTAACCTCTATACTCAACCAAATACTATATGATCCTTTTAGCGCTATCTTGCAAACACGCTCCATAAAAGTTCCGACGGCTGATCTCGGAAGGCCAAGATCCTTCAATAGACGATGCAAAGACTTTGGTGGAATTCCTCTTGCACCAACTTCCACTGCAAAAAAATGAGTTTTAAATCCGTTTCTAGTAATTTCGTTTGTGAGATCAAAACATTTTTTCGACTTAATGTTATGGTCCTTAGGAATGTTTGTTTCCCACGGAACGTTACGGAATGTTATTTATTAAAAGTACTCGTAAAAATATACCAGTGGCGATGAAAAACTTAAAAAAATACTTATATTTATCGAAATTATAATTAAAGGCAAAATATAATATACGATTAAGGGTCGTTTTATTTATTTATTTATAGATAGGTTTCATTTTCTCGAGGAGTTGAGGCAGACCCTGAGAGGCCATGCTTCTTTTTAAATGTTCCTCAATAGCAGCAGTTTTCCAATGAAGTATGTTTGTTTCTTTACCGAATCCGTGCCTTTTTCTGAATTGAAATATTTTGAATTACAGAACAGATTCATTGCTTTATACAGACAACTATACAACAAACTTCAATGTAAATAACAAAGAAAATTGCTGATGGGAAATATTTCTTAAAAAAAATAGCGGAAATGTTTAATAACTTCTCAAGACAACGAAAAGCGCTCAGATTATATGCGCGCAGTTTAAGACCATATAAGCGTTTAGTTTACAAAATAAGCTAGTATCATTCCTCAGGTTTTTTTTTTAATTGTTTTGATTCATGATTTTATCCAAAGCCTTTTAGTCTTATAAAATTAAATAAGACATTAAAAAGTACTTACCTATTTAAATTCCAAAAAAAAAATGAAATTTCAAGAAAGTAATTCTAGTGAATTGGTCTGTAATTGCAAATAAAAGACGCTTTGCATTTACCTGGTTGGTAAACAAACCTACAGAGTTCATTGAATAGAGTTGCATAACATATTGTTGTTTAACATTGATGGCTTGATTAATTTATTCTTCAGACAAGTTATCTGTTGAAGAACTTTATTTGACGATTGAAAAATCGACCCTAAGCGAATGAAATCATGAATAAAGAATATATAAAGGACCAATAAATAGCTAAATGTCGACGTCTCGACCGGAAGTGAGTCATGTGAAAACTTTTTCTTCCGCCACAATTCTTTCCTTTTCCGTTTCTCTAATATTGGAAGCTTTTCTCTTAAGCGCCTCAGAACTTTGTTTTACCGTTGAATCTGAAATGAAAATCTAACGCTCTGTTCTTTTCCAATTTGCACAAGTTTTTTAAGCCAAAGTACTTTTTATTATTCGAATGTGAAATATACATATTAAAATATGAAATTTACGGACTCATAAACGTTTGCTCTCGCTCTTGGCGTTAAAGTTTAAATTGGCGTAGCAGGTGTATACCCGTAGTGCCGACTTATTTAGTTACTCAGGAATATTATTTTATAATTAATGAGGAAATAAAAAAGTTAAATAAACTCTATCACTGCCCGGCCGAAACATCATTTTTTTACAGTAGGTACCTAGTGACCCAGAAGTGATGTTTCAATATTTTAATACCAAGGGATAAACTATATTAAAAAATGAGGTTGGTGCTAGAAGGAGTTTGAAAACTAAGAGTTATATGTATTTTTTATTGCCAAATTAAATCATAAAAAATCTAAATATATAATAATATCCAAAAAAAATTGCGGTGGGCCACTCTTATCACTTAGGGGTATAAAAAATAGTTTACAACCTATTCTCATGCAGACCTACCGAATATACATTTAAAAAAATCATAAAATCGGTCAAGCCGTTTTGCAGGAGTTTGGTTACAAACACTGAGTCACGAGAATTTTATATATTAGATTGACAGTACAGTTTTCGACACATTCCCTGTATATACTATTTAGGACTGAGATGTGTTTTTTCTACATATAAATAAACGGGCGAAGCTGGGTCAACAAATGCTAGTAGTATTATTTTAAATAATGTCAGGAGACTCCACAGACTAATTAGAGTACTACGTAGGAGACTCCAACTGCATTTAGGTATATTATCCGCTATTATATTTTAGTTCATTTTCAAATAAATTTCATATTATTAAATCAAAACATGTATATAATAAAAGACGTGTTTTTAATACAAATTGAGATTCCAAAACGAGAAAATAATGAGATTCGACATGAATAATGTCATTACTTCCACTAGAAACTGCAATTGTGCCGCTCCAGTCTGTTTATTAAACGGTACTTCTGCAATCATCACAGACTAACTAGCTGGACAGAGTTGATTTATATTATTATACCATACGAAAAAAATATAGCCAGCTCGATACGTCAGGTATTCTCTCCATCAACTTTTAAATCAACCACGTCAGAGCAAATAAAAAAGTATTATTTCTTACATACATGAATAAAATGTATAGAACTGTTTTTTTTAATCATCTTTGCTACTCTGTCGGAGTTCGTCTCATTGAGAATTGTGTTCCCTTGTAAGAGAATAATAAGTTTCTACTTAAAAAAATAAGGTTTCTTTTAGGTTAAGTTCGGCACACAAAAAAATATATAAATAGCTAAGAAACTAGTAAGAGTGGAGTTAGCAATACTTGGTACCTAAATTATATAAGAATGTTAATTGATTTTTTTAGCTATTCTGTGAGCTAAAAAGGGTAAAATGCAAAGTAAGGCAAAGGAGAGGCGTCTGATAAAGAGGTGACTCCGGTTGGCAAATATTTCCGCCAAAGAATTAGTGTTGCAATTTAGCGGGGAAACGTCACAGCATTGTTGGACTAACTATTTCGGGCGGTTCTTCATTAAAAGATGTTTTTTATTTATAATATTTATTTAGTTTAACTTTAGTCAAATTACTAATTTAAATAATTTGAAAAGTTTTAACTTGCTTCTATATGAATCGCAATTAGTTTTGAAGTAAAAATACTGAGTGTTAAATAACTAAGTAAAAAAATACTTCTGTCCAGGCTACCACTCTGTGGCACTAGTATTGGAGCCCATCTGGAACGGTTCACTTCTCAGTAAATGGCTTTCAGATCTCTCTCTGGGTGTCGATGTAGTTAGGTTAGCATCGATTACCGACACAAAGTCACACAATTGAGATTGTCAACTGTCACTCAGTTGTTTTACTCTGTTCGTTTACTTCAGATTGGGGTATTTATGCTTTGCTGGCTAATTTTTATTTTTTTTGTTAAATTCGTATTTTCCTATTTTTTTCTAATGGTACTGTAGCTAGGACGAACCCTTAGCAGGTTACTTCCAAAACAATATTGACGAGTTTTTTTAAATATTATTTTACAGTTATAGAGCGTGTCAAATTATATTAGTACAATGTCAATATCTTCTAAAGATAATAACACCCTGTCTATTTGTTGAAACTTTTTTTTATTTATTGTATTAGTAAAGCATAGTTCATCACACATCACACACCATAGAGGTACACACCACACAAATTAGTAAAGCTTATACAAACTTTCATAAACATTGTACAAGATAATTGTATTTCCAAAATTGTTTTGCTGATACTGTTTTACTGTGTGCTTAAAGAGCCAGTTTCTCACAGCACAGGGTAACCTTTTTTTTTTTTTTTATGAGAGCTCGGCATGTGACCTCACATCTACCTGATGGAAAGCAGTATGAAGGTCCAAGAACAAATGCAACCAACAATTACGATCTACGTAACCGTTGATTGCACCTATTATGCCGGCTTAAGATGCCTATACACGCTTCGTTTAAAGGACTCGAGATTATAGGAAGAAGGAAACACGCGAGCAGGTAGAGCATTCCACATTTTAATAGTGCGACAGATACACGAATCACCAATTTTTTTAGTGTGGGTTGGTATATCTGCCACAGTATATGCATGCATTTTGTTACCCGCTCGTGAAGTCTCGGGGACCGCAGCTTATAGTGGGAACTGCGCAAACATACTTTTTGTAAAGTTTTTATTAAATAAATTATATTTGTATTTGTATCTGAAGCTAAAAATATTTTGTTACTTAAAGGTATCCTTTTAGATATGTAATAATAATATTATGTACGTCATTTCAATACATATTACTCTAAGCAATAGACGTGTACTATATATGTATTAGAAACACCGATATAATACATAGTCTTTTTTTAATATATTTAATTAAATGGGACGTTATTTTGCGGAAGTCTATTATATTCTACAATTAATTTAAATAAATTACAACTAAATAGGATCAATAGTTCTCTAGATATCTGATAAGGATAGATAGAAGGATAAACGCATAGCCTAATTCATACCATACGGGTTTTTTTTTTTCGGAACTATATTTTTTAAACTACCTAAATAATATGTAAAAAGAACCAATGTATATGTTTATATTGGTTTACATATTGCTAACCTTATTGAAACCACAGTCCAGTCCCTTACCCTAACTTTTTACCCTCATTGCTTGAACGATTTACTTCGCGGACAATTTGCTAAGTTTTGTGTGTGTGTAACCGACCTTAAGTACATGTTTTTGCTTTAAAAATCACGTCCTCGAATTGAAATACCCGCGGGGATCTCAACGATCGATTTTGTCACGAAAATCACGCTCAACTCGTAAGGGTAGAAACGACCCTTATGTCACGGAAAATAAACTCAGTATATATTGATTGAACAGATATAGCAAGGTAAAGTATTATAATTGTTTCAGTTTTAGTCTAATAGCAAACTGTCAGGAAAACCTACTAATATTGTATTGCCATGAGTGGGAATAGAATCCACCACCTCCGCGTACAATGCCAACGGCGCAACCACTAGATCATGAAGGCAATTAAACTCCATATTTACATCGTTTATTTGCTATATTTTATTCATTATGAAAAAGAAAATATTTACCTACTCGCAGGTGAATATTTTCTTTTTCATATAATTTCACTTAGATTGGCCTAACAAATTTTTAAACAGTATTATATATATAGGTAGGTACATAACTTAAATTTACTAAATATTTTTTTAATAAATTTATTACTATTTTATTAATATAATAGACCTTGGACTTAAAAACACTTAGGTCCCTGGTTCGAATCTCGGTGTGTACCAATGAGTTTTTAATTAAAAAATGTATGTAATTTTGTTTGACGACGCCACTATAGTGCCTCGGAGAGCACGTTAAGCTGTCGGTCCCGGTTTCACTATACCAACTTGTAGAAACTGAAAAAGAAACTGTTTATAGGTGAGTTATTAAGTCTATTTAAAACATCGCGACGAGCTAGCCACTTGTTCGGTGTAGACTCATACCATCGGCTACGAAGAGGTGGGATTAAAAACCCCTCCGCTGGGTACCCTGAGGCCATCTAGGCGGTCTCGGGCGCTGTAAGGCACCCGTGATATTATATTATTTATTATTTTATTACTAAAGCGAAGCAGTTTTAAATACAAATTTAATAATTATTAAAATTTAACTCCTAGGTATATTATGTTATTACTTATAATATTTTAAATAACAGTAAACAAGCGTGTTTCCAGTGAGTTAGACTGCTTAAACAAAAATAAATGAAAAAATAATAATGTGGTCGTGTGATGTTTTTCTATGAAGGCTTCGTATCCTAAACCAACATTACACGGATGAGTGATAGCGCCGATAAATCATCACACATAATCACACAAGTGCAAAAAATATAGAAGTTAACAGTTAATTATTATTTTTTCATTAATTTTTGTTTAATTATTCTAACGCACTGTAAACACGCTTGTTTGCTGTTATTTTAAATATTATAAGTTATATTAAGGTCCCTGGTTCGAATACCGGTGTGTACCAATGAGTTTTTAATTTAAAAATGTAGGTACATTTGTTTGACAACACCACTATAGTGCGTCGGAGAGCACGTTAAGCTGTCGGTCCCGTTGTCACTATAACAACTTGAAACTGTTTATAGAAGGGTCATTGAGTCTATTCAAAACATCGCGACGAGCTAGCCACTTGTTCGGTGTAGACTCATACCGTCGGCTACGACGAGGTGGGATTAAAACCCCTCCGCTGGATACCCTGGGGCCGTCTAGGCGGTCTCGGGCGCCGTAAGGCACCCGTGAAGATAGATACAGAGATATATAAGTTATAACATAATATAGCTAAAAGTTAAATTTTAATAATTATGAAATTTCAATTTAAAACTGCTTCGCTTTAGTAATAAAATAATATATTATGTATGGATTAAGTACCTATTTTATAAGCAATATACCTCGTAATATTTCTCCCCAATATACAGGTTGTCCTCGTTTCGGTAACAAGGTTTATTAATTTACTTATTTTATATACATAGCTAGAGGCTAGCTTTAAATTTAATTTGACTTGTAATATTTTTATTTTTGTATATAATTTTATAACTGCGTGGGATCCTGGAGACTGAAATATGGGCTCTGCCTAGTTTAGGCTCCAATTTCATTAAAAAAAAGAATTTATTTGGGTTAAGTCTCGAGATTATCCCCTTGTAATGTTCGAAATACTCTCGCAATCTGTTTTTTTCTCGATAACCATTATAGGTAATGGATTAAAAATATAATTAATTGGATCAGGCGTTATTTTGCAGAATTCCATTATTTTATATAATAAGGTAAATATTACATTAACATTATTATATAAAATAATATGAGTATCTACAAGTGAAATGTTTTTGAGAAAAATATATAAAAAGTTCGGACCCCTCCGCGGCGTAAGGAACATTTTGCTTTTAAAACCGGACAAAATTATTCAGTACCTTTATTTTGTTGTAAATGAATAAAAATGCGTATGTGAATAAAGAAAAACATATTTTTACAACCATAGCTAACAATTAAAAAACAATACAAGATAACTTAATTCTAATGGATATTAGTCTGATTATCTCGATGTTTGGTCTACTTCAGTATACAGTTCTTCTGGCTCCAACAACTCTATGGTTTCACTCATGAAGAGCTGGCTTTTTTTTTAATTTACATTTCCGTAGACAACTAATATAAGGATCTGACGTGAGAAGCAGCCTGATGGGGAAATTTTAATACACTGAATCCTCGAAAATTTTCGAGCATTATTTTGCCGGCGACCAGCTTATTACGGGCTTCCGCGGCCTCATCGGATAGTTTTCCGATAGGGAGGATGGCGTAATTTATTACAGTTGTACCATGCACTAGGATTAGGAAACTCGCGAGTTTTTACACTTACGAAAACCTACTTTACGTAACCCATTTCAACCAAGCAAGTAAAAAATATTAATAAAACAGATATTTTATACTCGTATTATTCATTGGGCTAACTATGAATTTATTTTACCAAATAGAGATTATTAAAAATATATTAAAAAGGGCCGCTTCTATAATACTGTAATTTCTGTACAAAAAGTAGATCAAATGCGGCTCCACTACGCCGACAGCTTCGTCCGATTTGTGTGGACGTTTGACTCGATTATCGTTGTGCTACGTGTCACTCGCACGCACTCTGTGACCGACCTGAATATTAATCCGGTCAAATGTACTTAACTTGTAGTCAATGTAACGGTCACTATAACTCAAAGCATAAATCATTTATTTCTCAGAAATGTTTATTTAAATGTTACAAATAATAATAGCTAACTAACAGTAAATAATGGAAACTGCATCGATTTCTTGTCTAGGTGGTAGTCTTAGCTAGGTGTAATTTCAGGATGCGGTTACGAAATGGGTAGTTGAATTGACGATAAGGCAGCGAGTATATTAAAATACTCGTATTGCAAATCGTCATTGTCGTCCCCCATTTCGTAATCTCATCGTTTAGCCGGCATAGTGGGAGCGATCAATATTATTTAAGAATAATTATTGATTGACCCCATTCATGGACTTTGTAGGTCTGCTTACCACCAGCACCCATATCATGGCCAAGCCAAGACAAGATATAAAGTCGCGAGCGGATGTCAAACAAAACATTTTTTTTTTATATCAGCCAATCAGGTGCAACTTTGAAGCGCTCTGATTAGTTGATATTATAAAATAGTTACTTTTGACATTGGTTCTCGACTTTATATCTTATCTTGGCTTAGCCGTGCTAGGGGTGCTGGTGGTAAGATGACCTACAAAGTCCATGAATGGGGTCAATCAATAATTTTTCTTAAATAATATTGATCGCTCCCACTATGCCGGCTAAATGATGAGATTACGAAATGGGGGGCGACAATGACGAAGTGCAGGTAGATACAAAGTCACATGCCGTGCTCCAATAACATAAAATAAACTCTTCGATCTGATCTTTAACCTCATATACAGAGTTAAAATCCACTGCAATAGTTCTTGATACTGCTCTAAAGACAATATAATATCTACAAAGATAGTCGAAGGATCTTATCGTTACTGTCTCACAGTATACCCTAGATTCTAGATGGAGTGAAGACCTCAGTAGAGGCCGGTAGAGCTAGCAAATTCGGAAGACAATAAAGGGGATTTCATGGCGCACCTTGGGAGAGGCATAAATTGTCCAGCAGAGGACAGTAGAAGGCAAATTATTAGTACCAGTAAGATACCTATAAACTAAATTCGTAGACTATGTACTATCTTTTTTTTTTCTTTTTTTTTTATAGGAGCTCGGATATGTCCCAATATCCACCTGATCGAAAGCAGTATGCGGGTCCAAGAATGAATACAACCAGCTCTTAGAATTGTGTTGTAAGAGCTGGTTTCATCCATTATGCCGGCTTAAGATGCCTATTCACGCTTCGTTTAAAGGACTCAAGGTTATAGGATGAAGGAAACAGTACTTACGTCTAAGTCTTTGATGCATTATCAACAGGTTTTGCAGCGGATTTAAATCCTGGGTATTTTTTTTTTGTATATTCTACCTAGGTTTGGGTATTTTTCGTTATGTAACTTATTAGTTAAATAGGGCATAATTCTACTAGATGAGTTGCATTTTAAAGTCAAATTAAAATAAAACTTTGATATTCAATTCATGCCCCCCAGACCAGGCTCTAGTATCTATACTAGATAACACATATTACATAATGCTTTTTTTATTAGCTTTGTTGTTTTTTTCTTAATTTATAATAATAACAAATGTATTTATTTCATAAAAAAGGTTACAGTGATAAGTGGACTGAATAATTTAAATATTCTTAAGTATAAATGTTTTACGAGAAGTCACAATGTGTATATTTCCAGGACTTCCGATCAAACGGTTGTTCGTTTTATGATTCAAACCACAGAAACTTGAATGACCTAAAGTTTAAAGCTTTGTGGTTTATTTTTAATACTCTAACCGATTTATTATTTATTTATTGTGCTATTTAAAGCTTTTGAAATAACGTTAAAATCGGCATCATTTACAGTACATAAATCTAGGTAGTAAATTATTTAAATAAATATTTAATACATATAAAATACATGTCTCTCTGTGACTGATAGTATGGCAATAAAATTCAATAGGTGTATAATGGTTTGATTTAAATAAAAACAAATCTATGTTTGGTTGTTTGATCTCGAATCGGATTAAAACTACTGGATCAATTTATATGCGTTTTCTGTGACTATAATACGATCGACATGATATCCGTGGTCAACATCTTTACTTTACATTCGGAATATGTACCCAACCTATTAAATAGCAATAACAAATTATTTTTTTCTTTCTTTCGCGCACTCGGACTTGCACACATTTATATTATTAGCTATTCTGTATTTTAAAATCCCCAAACATAATTTAAAATATAATCTAAACACACTGTGAAAAGAACCTCCGTTTCCCTTCCAGAAAAATAATCTTCTCATAGCTTATTGCTAAATCGTTTTTTATTTCTTTCACGCACAGAGTGGCGCACATTAGCTATAAATTAAATATAATCTGTATTTTAAAATCCCCAAACATAATTTGCGAATGAGATTTAAAATATAATTTAAACACGTGTCTTACCCTGCGAAAAGAATCCTCAGAATTAGACATCCGGTGTAATCAGAATCTCCGTTTCCCTTTCAGAGAAATAATCTTCTCTAAACTGGTTCCTCGACGGGAAACCTCCAAATTGGCTCGGATTTCCGCTCATTGTGTTTTTAAGCTTTCTCCATTTATCTATTGAGGTGTCACGAGTATGCTAATGACCTGTATTATGAGGTCTGGGAGACCCTGGAACGGGAGAGATCTTGCCGGAATAAAATAACAATATTTTAAAATCTGTTCGTAATGTTTCAGTTTCGAATTCATGGTGGAAATTGTTCCGTCTTATATTTCCCACGGGTGCTACATTTTATAGCTTTAGATTCCATGTTTTTGGCAGAAAGATTCCATTCCACCCACCGGTATTTCGATTACGATGTACTTTTGAAATAAGAATATTTTAATTGGTTTTCAGTTGTCTTCGACGATAATTGTTTTTTTAACTTTATCTGCGATCGGTGGTAAACTTTGCTAATTGATTGACTTATTTGTTATATAAATAATATTGTTAAGGGCGAATATTTTTATACTAATTAACTCTCCAGCGTCTCAAGTTTTAGATACCGTCAAAGACTAAATGAAATATATTTGCAACAATATTTTTAAAGTGCTTACACACGACCTTTATAATTATAAGAATAATAAACTAGGAAAAAAAAACAAGAATTTACATAATAATATTTACTATACTATATAATTAATAAATACATATTACAGGATCAAAAGCCCATTTTTTCAATTCAACACCATAGTAACGTCTGTTAGCAGACAGAAGAGGTAATTCTGTACAAAACTGCGTGTTTCCGTGATCTATGGATCTTTCCTCTTTGCAATTTTTGAGATGTTCACGAAATTTTATGCTTGAATTTCTTTCAAAAATTCAATTTCATATATATTTTCCTCGACATCTTTACAGCTGAAATTGCACAAGGACCGGCCGGGGGCTCTAGTCAACAAAGGAACGCTTAGGGTATATAGGACTACTAACTATGTAAACGCGTAGTCCAGAAATAATATCAGATTTTATAGCAGAACAAGCTGGTTTTGGTTAATCTTTCAAAGGTTAGTTGGTAGATAAATTAGCTCGTATATGCACAATAATATTAAACTTTTGTACAATAAAGAGTTTTTTTTTGCATAAGACGAACTAATTAAGCACAAAAGTCTGACGATACGACAATAATAACTGCCAGGCCATATAATGTTATAACGTTCTAACTTCACTCATATTAGATAGAGTTATTAGAAGAAAGCTTATAGAGGGCTTCTGTGTATAAGTAGATAACAAGCAATGACAAAATTCGTGAAGGTTGACTGGAACCTGGTTAGCTCAGTGGTTGAATACCTTGCCGCGAAAGCGAGGATCGTGGTTTCGAGTCCTGCCCACCAGGATTTTTTTCATTGCATTTTTATCTTTAAAAAAATAAAAAAAGTTGCAATCTGAAATATTTAAACGTATATAACGGAGAAAAAACGTGTTATGCGAGACATCAATTTCTTATATAAAATAATTAATTACGAGTAGTTATCTGAAATAGTTGAAGCAATTACGAGTAGTTATCTGAAATAGTTGAAACAAATCTTGTTAAACTTGCACTATGTTAGTTACAATTTGCACTGGACCTAATCCGCCAAAATGTTTCGTCGGCAAACTCTGTGGAAGTACAGAACTACCAAACTACAACTGTTCATGTTCTGAAAGCTTTTATTGAGAAATGTAAGCTTTTATTTTCCCAAATGCCAATAAATAAAACAGAGAGTTTTATTGCTTAATTCCAATACAATTCGTTCAAAATGGCCGGAGAGGTAACAGATATCTTGCTGTAAGGCCCGCCTTTTATCGATACTTGAAATGAATAGATTCTTAATGAAACCAATGTGATTTTCTAGGCAAAATACCTATCTATAATAATATTTTATTATAGCAAATTATGAACGCAGCCATACATATTGTAGTGAAGTTAGTCGGGAATTTGATCACAGTTCATTGAATTTTATTAATTAACTTTATGAAAATTTAATTTATTATTTATGAAAGTATTTTGTTAAGTACCTATTTTTTTATGATATTATATTATTTAGTTAGTACTTACTGTTAATATTTATTATTATGTAGTTTTTAATTAACCCACATCCTGCCTATCCAAAAAAACTGGTTTGGTCATTTTGGCACCTGTTCTCTATGTATCTATACTAATTTATACTAATGACGATAGTCCCATGGTATAGAGGTCGAGCTCTAATCTGGGACGCCACCTGTGTGGACACCCTTGCACCAAGTTATTCCCACGTCACTTCAAGATCCTCCGGTGCTGCAGCTTTGCTTGCCCAAAATAAAAAAAATGTTAAATACAAGAAACATAGCTCCTCTTACGAATTTCTAGCGTAGTTTATTTTTTCCAACGAATATCGCTGGAAATTCAGAGGGGCAATGCTCTATGTATTTTGGGCACATGCGCAGCTACGGAGGATCTACAAGAAATTTTTAATTTATAATTTTTAACATTTATTTATTATTTATACTAATATTATAAAGCTGAAGAGTTTGTTTCTTTGTTTGGTTGAACGAGCTAATCTCAGGAACTACTGGTTCAAATAGAAAAAACTTTTAATGTTGGATAGTCCATTTGTTAGAAAGGCTATAGGCTACATAACATCATGCTACGACCAATAGGAGCGGAGTAACAATGGAAAATGATAAAAAAACGGGAAACGGTTAAAGTTACGCAGACGAAATTACGCGTATCAGCTAGTAAAAGAAAAAATGTGCTTTCGGCCCAAGATTCATTTATAGTTATATAATCCATCCATTCACGAAAAATTCCAAAAACGGACAAGTGAGTATAGAACCAAAGCTACGCGCGAAATTTTAATATGTAATCTTGAAGGTCAATGGGCAGAATTTTAAACCTTACAACTATAAGCAGGATCTATAATGGACAGAACAGAAGTTAAAATTTAAATTGCATTTTAAACATATTATTTATTATGTTTTTGTTTTTTTCGCCGAGGACAGGAATAAAACTCCTCTGCTGAATACCAGACGTCTAGGCGGTCTAGGGCGCCGCGCCGTAATGGTAGGTTTAATTTCTTCTTTTGTCATTTTTTGTTAGAAAATTCTATATAGATTTTTTGAAAAATAATCTCGTAAAATGAGAACATTAAGAACAGTAGTTCTCTCTCCATAACAAAATTTATTCCTTTAACCGTTTTCATAATATTTTCATATTGAAGGTTCTAGATTTTCATCTTTTCCCAGGACTTGAGAAAACACTGAGCAGAGCGGACCGACTTCGCGATCATCTCTTCACTGCTTTATATTATTACATATACCTACCTACCTAGTCTTTTACTTTTATTTGTAAAATGGTTCTTTATATTACGGTTATTATTAGATAGTTTTATTCAATTCAATAATATAAATTTCCAAAGATTGGATAATCAAAACTAACATGAATTTCAAATAATTTAATTTACTTTTGGTAAATTTATTTTTTATTTTTTATTTAAAGTTTACTACATATTACATTTACACAAATATTAGTAATCACCCATACTCGAAAACCTTTAAGGTGTATATGAGTACGGGGAGTCACTTTACAATAGGTAATATTATAACATTGTAGTAGGTACATAGAAACGGTAGAAACATTCCAATTATTTATTATATCGCTCTGCATCTATCGCCTCCATAAAGTACTCTTAAACTTATTATAATATTTGCAGTTATCCACATACATATTCTGCAGCTCGATTGGCATATCATAATAATGTATACGTAACTAGAGTTCCGTATACATTATTAGATTTAGGTAGCATCAAATTATTTGTGTAGTTAAGAACTCTTAGATTATTTGGACGTATATTGATCATTGGTTGTCAGAAATATTACTCTCGGTTAGAATAGCAAATTTAACCTTCTCATGTACGCTCATGACCTTACAATATTTAAACAGACTCTTGTAATCATTTTTGTATTTTATTTTAATATTCTTTGAAACAATATCTTTTAGAATTCTCAACTGCAAGTTATATATATCATCTAAGTAGGTTTTATATGTTCTACCATAACTGCTTAACCCATAGTTAATCACAGAATCAGCTAAGGCCACGTATATTAACCTTAGTGTTTTAAAAGGTAATTTATATCTTAATAGTGACAATTTGTTTTTAATTGAACGTAATTTATCACATACATAATCTTTATGAGGACCCCAATTGAGTCTGCTGTCAATAATAAGACCTATGTACATGTGATTACTGACGATATTTAGCTTGGGGCAGCTACACCTGCTATGTACCGGTTTATTATGTTGGCATTGGTGTGAGTGGGCAACAATATTAGGTTCCATGTTTAAAGGAGTGATCAAGAAAAACTCATGGATTATCAGTAATCCCTAATGGGTAATCCATTTATTATATCAATGCATGAATTGGGTCGATCAATTTTGTTTAAAAGCATTAATCGCTCCCACTACGCCGGCTAAATTATGCAGTTCCGAAACGCGCGGCGAGAAAGATTTTCTTTTTCTTACACATGTGTTTTTTTTTCTTTTAGCAAAGACGATTTTTACAGCTTTGTTATCTGTCAATATTAGTTTTTTAAGTAAATTTGCGTTCAAATATTATACATATTCAAAATATCTATAACTCCAAAATCATTCAACCGATTTTATGAAAATGTTTACACAGGTAGCGTAATGAGTGGTGTGACATATAAGCTTTAAATCCTGGTAACAATCTCCCTTGAAAATACCGGGTGATAAATATAATTAGTCCAAATAGATCCAATTCTAAATTTCAGGCTGGCAAAGTCTCGATCAGAAGATACTAACTAGTACATAATAAAATTTGAAGCTTTATATATCAACTTTATAACACCTAGGTACATGGCTAAAATGAACAACGTTTTGGTTCGAACAGGTGCTTAAATACACCAATGTTACTAGCACTAGTTTTTTTTAGCGCAACAACGTAAGATTAATCGGTATAGGATTTGAGAAGTTAGAAATAGGATAATTAGATGCGGTTACAAAACCTAAAAGTACATCGATGTATATAGATATATTGAATACAAATAAATTTCTAAAAATAGTTCTGTAAAAACTAAGCAAAAACTTTATCGAAATGGACTAATAATGTGACAGTTCAAAATGACAGATCTGAGAAACTATTATACAGACAGTTTAGTAAGACGTGTCGTGATGTTGGCACTTTGGCAGGCATGAGACGGTCTGTACATATTATCAATTAAATTTGGTTGGTGGCATAGTTTATAAAACAGCTTAAAAAAAACATCGATAAATAAATCTGTTGTTGTTTTTCGTCGTTTTTAATAAATAATATTAATTTATTGGACAGAGTCCAGCAAGCACATATGACATTATTCCAAAGCGGGTGTATTAGCATCAAATATGAGTGTAAGATTTTTAAAACGAAGTAAAGTAGTTGGAAGTTGGCCAAATGTTGCATTAATCTGACACTAACATATTGTTTGTACATATTGCTTGCGGGTGGTCACACGAGGCTATACGGTGGACACTTAAAAAGCTAAGTTTAGTAGACATTTAAAGTCATTTGAACTTTTTCACCTCCTCAGACGCAACTTCTCGGTTCCTATATAGGACTTTACGAACAGGTAACAAAATTCATGCACATACTGTAGCAGATACCACTAAAAAAAATGGTGATTCGTATATCTATCGCACTATTAAAATGTGGGATGCTCTATCTGCTTGCGTGTTTTCTTCTTCTTATAACCTAGGCTTAAGCCGACATAATAGGTACATTCAAAGGTTACGTAGCTCGTAATTGTTTGTTGCATTTGTATTTGGACCTTCATACTGCTTTCCATCAGGTGGAGGTGAAGTCACATGCCAAAAACTTAACATAGAGAAATAGAGCGCAACCTACAACGATCCTGGCATAACTCTCTCGCTTCCTTCACATTCACTACTCTCTTCGTGCAACCTCTATGGTTATGGGCACGGCGGCTCTCAGCTTTTTTGAGAATGTGCTTAATTGGGTCAGGAACATTCTTCTGGGTCATCCCCGTCTTATCCTTTCATTCGCCTCTAAGTTATAATTCTCTTTCATTCATCGTCTTAATTTTCCCAGACATTCCTTTCTCAATCCTTGTCAATACATCTTCTTTCAAATCACACATATCGCGCACAACTCTTTTAAATCAAAGTTTTATATATTCCCAAATTCCGAAAGTTTTTTTTATCTTTAAAAAGACAGTTCTATAAAATCTGGACATAATACATACTTTAAACATTTTTCAAAGGCCCAATTTAAATGTAGGTACCAATACAAAAAAAAACAGTTGCACCAAATAAGTCACGTATATCTATAACTTTGCTTATTTAAATACTATTTAATTTGTTTTTTAGTTATAAAAAATATTATTCTGAAAAATGAAAAAATGAATTTGACAGTTAACCTTAGCTCTGTAATTAGAGGATTTTTTATTATTTTCGTAAATGCCAAAATATGCAATGAAAAAATTTTATTATTACCGAAAAGTGAAATGTTAAGATAAAGTACCAGCGACTCAGCTGCGCTTAAAAATTTGAGCGCTTAACTTACAACTTATAAAATAAAATTTTGTAAATCTTTTGGTATTAGCAGTACAGACCATGGGCTCCAGATTCCGAACTTGGGTCACCGAACGCAAAGGCTTTTTCTATAAAAAATTGTAAGATTTTAAGCAAAATATTCAGAACCCAAGAGTCCAAGGATTTCTTAATCCAAAGAATAGATCTAGAGTTCTAGAGGGGAAATGCAGCATGTGTTCTTGACTCGGGACGCGAGAAACGACTCACATATTTTATTACTATTTCTTTAATTAATATTTGTAAAATAAAATAAATGATATTTAGATTATATAATGTAAGTAATATTTTTATTTTAATGATGTGAAAAAAAAACTTTCAAAAATGTACATACATATACATATCATCACGGGTGCCTTACGGCGCCCAAAACCGCCTAGACGGTCTCAGGGTACCCAGCGGAGGGGTTTTAATCCCACCTCGTCGTTGCCGATGGCATGAGTCTACAACGAACAAGTGGCTAGCTCGTCGCGATGTTTTGAATAGACTCAATAACCCATCTATAAACAGATTCACAAGTTGGTATAGTAAAACCGGGACCGACAGCTTAACGTGCTCTCTGAGGCACTATAGTGGCGTTGTCAAACAAATGTACTTTTTTATTTTTATTAAAAAGTAATTGATACACACCGGGATTCGAACCAGGGGCTTAAGTGTTTTTAAGTCCAAGGTCTAACCAACTTGCCCACCACGTATATTTAAAAATGTGTTTATGATTAGTCTTTAGTAATGTTATTTATCACATTTCTCACCTTCTCCTGCTAACTGACACTTGTATCAGTTGGCTCGTTACCATATGTGTTACAATTACATGTTATTGCTCCCATCATTCTTATTATAGTGTCGTCAAGCCAAAAGCCCTATGTACATTGGTCAATTTATTGAGCAAAATAGCGTAATCCGTTCTTATATACTTACTGATCACATCACTAAACCGTTGAGCAAAGTAAATAGGTATATAATGATATTTTAGTTATTAAATATCATTATTTTAGTTAACACTTCAGATGTTTTTTTTTTATGTTTCCATTGAAAATTGTTATTAACATAAAATGTGTACTTATATCAAATAAATGTTATTTTATTTTTATATATTTGTTTAATTATCTAACCAAAAATATTTAGTTATATTTATCTTCTTATAAACAAAACTTCTTATAAACTGTTTATCTACGTAAATCTAAAAAAAGGATTTCTAAGAACTCAGGTCGGAAAAATAACTTGTTTCGAAATTTGATATTTATATCAAATTTGTCATACATATATTTGCTTTACTAAATATAGTTCCACTATTTAATGGTAAACATCAAATAAATTACACATAATAACAATAATAAAAATATGTAGCACATTTTAAACATATTGCCCTGGTCACAAACTATATTTATAAGGTCTAAGCTTGTACTATGTGTATCATAAACTACGACACATATATTGTTAACATAATTAATATATTTTCTAAAACGCCAGACCATGACAAGCTGTACTAAAAATACTACCAATAAAAAAAAATACTGTATCCGGAGGACGTGGGAATCGAACCCACGTCCTCCGAATACAGCGCTAACGGCGAAACCACTCGACCATGGAGGCGGTCGGGATCCTTCTCCTCTGTGCGTCCCTCATTAACCCGCCAGTTGCTATCTTTATTGGACATGGCACTACTAAGGGGCCCTATTTGATAAACGTGACAATAAAATTATGATTAATAAATAATACATTGATTGCTTTAGTTTGTTCAAAGTTAATAATTCATACTAAACTACGCCATGTAGGTACCTTTTATAAATTATCATGATAAATTACAATTTGTCACATTTATGAATTTGACCCCAGGGGCAAGTAGTAGCGTAGAGCTACTGTAAAAAAAAAAATCAAAAAATTGTCAGATTTAAATCAAGCTAGTACTCGTATCAATGCAGTAAATGTTTTTTTTTTAATATATTTTTTTCACAATTAACATTATTTTGTTATATTTTATAGGTTATTTATTTGATCTTATAAAGAATGGAACTCAAAAATCTGCTAGGCACCTATAAAAAAATATAAAATATTGTACTATGTTGTGAGAAATCAAATAAATATAACAAAATAAAATTGTATAGGTTAATTATGAAAAAATATACAATTTTAATGAAAAATAAAACTGCATTCATAAACCTTTTTTAATCTGAAATTTTTGGACAGATTTTTTTACAGTAGCTCTATTCGAATGTAGCTCTATATTTAATAATAATAATAATATATTTTTTTCACAATTAACATTATTTTGTTATATTTTATAGGTTATTTATTTGATCTTATAAAGAATGGAACTCAAAAATCTGCTAGGCACCTATAAAAAAATATAAAATATTGTACTATGTTGTGAGAAATCAAATAAATATAACAAAATAAAATTGTATAGGTTAATTATGAAAAAATATACAATTTTAATGAAAAATAAAACTGCATTCATAAACCTTTTTTAATCTGAAATTTTTGGACAGATTTTTTTACAGTAGCTCTATTCGAATGTAGCTCTATATTTAATAATAATAATAATATATTTATTTGCCAGAATATGTAAATCTTTACAGGCAGTTAATTGTAGAAATACATTAAAACATGTTTACACAGTTCGTTTCTAATTCTATTACAATTAATTTGAGCCCTAACACCTCACTAGGATTCCCTGTCCACTGTCCACTTATTGTTTTTTGGGGCTTATTGTATTTTTAGCCACTGGGGCCTATTTTATTATGGGTTCCATTCTTTATAGGAATAATGAACAACCGCGAACTTATTATTAATAAAAATAATAATTTTACCCTAGAAGGAAGTTCGAAAGTCCTTAAATCATACAATAGCAATTAACGTCCCTCCACTCGACCGTCAGCTCTGAGTACTCCTTTAGTACAATGGCGTGCTGATACATAAAACATTCGTGATTTCTCCTACAATGGTCAAATTATTTCCAGCACTTGACTTCAAGGAAGGTCGAGCGGCGTTGCGGGCATAGTGAAGTTAGAATCTTCATGAATTATTTGTAAGCATAGAAGTATGAAAAATATAATATTTAATTTATTATACGTGGTGGCCGAATTAGTTAGACCTCAGACTTAAAACCGTACAGTTTTTTAGGTCCCTGGTTCAAAACCCGTGTGTAGCAATGAGCTTTTGATTTTTTTTTTGACTAAATTGAACTTTTGTTTCACAAAACACTATTGTGTCACACGTTAAGCTGTCGGCCCCAGTTTTACTATACCAACTTGTCTTTACATAAAACTAATAGGTAATATTAGTTGTACTTATCGAGGTATGTTTATTTCATGCTATTTTTTTCAGTACTTGTAACAGTAAAAAGATACTTTTTTTTTTAATAAAGCGGATGTCTTATAAATGCTCACCGGTAATACTAATGACTAAAAGAAAAACCTTATTGTATTTATAATGCGTGAGAAGGATTTGGGTACCGGAAATGGGTCGCAGATTGGCCCCTGTGACCAGACACGCGGGCAGGAACTGGCTCACTAATAACTGGGTTACGAGTGTATGCGTATATTTGACATCTCATTGCCATATCGTAACACATAATTAAGCATTTGTGTAAAAAAATAACGTTTATAACTTTTTTATTTATGTTATGACCGAATGGAAAATATATTTTAGTAGTAGTAGTAGAAATTTCAAAATTGAAAAAGCGCCACCATCTTGACCCATTCAGATGCGAAACCGTCAACTGACCTAGTCATGTTTCGGCATCGTTTTCTTGTCGAGGTTGTAGTGTCCTTTCGAAATGCGGTTACGGAACGAGCAATTGATTTGATGATAACGCGGGGATATTAAAGTAAACTCGTCGTCTTTGACGCCGCAACCGCATCATTTAACCGGTATAGTGGGAGCGATATCGAATAACATGCCGTGCTCCAATAATAATAAAAATGTACAAACACGTTACCATATTAAATATTTTGTATTCATTTTATGTTTGTAAAATGAAAAATATACAGCACGCTATAATATAGTTCAGGGACTTTCGTAAATAATATAATATCTCTTATTTGCCAGAATATGGGTCATGTTGTTGTAAGAGTTGTTTGATTGATCCAACATATTCTACAACACGATGGTGTGCAAAATATATTTAATGTATTTTAAATCTGTATATAATGAATACTAAACTTATATTAATTACACATTAATACCACAAAGTCCACATTAATTTATTTTATAGAGCAGGTCATGTGACCCTACATCCACCTGAAGGTAAGTGGCAATGTAAAGTCCAAGAACGTTCTCAGCCAATAGTAGCAATGATGCTGGCTTTAATTGGTTGATTCCAATGTAGCAATGATGCTTGAGAAACTTTTATTTTTATTGGAGCACGACATGTGACTTTGTATCTACCTGGTAGTGAGCAGACCTACAAAGTCTATGAATAGGGTCAATCAATAATTGTTCTTAAATAATATTGATATACTGTGTAGAGATTTTATTATGCATAACTGCTATTATGACTATTGAGTGTTAATATATGCTTGCCATGCCAGTTTTCTTGCCATAAGTTGGGGCTTCCGTGCCGCAGTTTTCGTACCTACCGGGCCCGATGGATGTCTAAAAGGGTACCGGGCCCGGCCAGGCCCGGTTTGCAATCTCTAATACTGTGCCGGCTAAATTATGCGATTACGAAATGGGCGGCGACAAAGACGAATTGCATTCCCAAGTAACACAATCGCGTCTAAAAACGGACTATTAGATATCTAATAGAATTTAATTTTATTGTCTACCTTAAGAGTAAAATATCTCCTAAGTAATGTTCAAGAACGCTTATAGACACAGTTTAGTAAAAGTGGGCACAACCTTATCCCTTCTCATAAGAATGAGTTAAGAAAACATGAATAGATAGAGTTTAGAGTTGTAAATTTTCAAATCGACTGTAGAGATATTTCTAGTGTCTCACTAAACTGTTTATAGACCACAAGTTATACTAGTAGATAGTTTATAGATAAAGTTGAGACTTTAGAGAAGTCTTTACTCGTCAAGTTTTAAAACCAAATTAACTCAAGACTAACAACATTAAGTTACATTTGATTTGTAATAGACAACGAAACGTAATGGCGCAGAACTTACAAGAGTGATTTAAACTTATTATTGCATCATGGCGTAACTTATTATTTTTTATATTACTTTTGTTTTAGCTAGTTAATAATGGGTAAACAAGCAAATCTATGTGCGAATAAAATTCTATTGTAGAATATTATGTAAAACTCCTCTATAATAAGAGCGCCCGCTGTAAATGTAAGATTTAATATTTTTTTTGCCGAATATGAATATTATTTGGTATAAGCAAATTTTTGAACTTGTATTGTAATGTTTATAATACTCATTTTATTTAAAATATATTAATTTTAAACATATTAAATGTTTTGTTAGACATAATTTAAGGATAAAAACATAAAAATAAGTATTAAAATATGTAACGAAAATTATTCGAAGCAAAAATAGGCAATAAAAATGGCGACAAGATAAAATTTACTATAAAAACGATTTCTATAGAACTAACACTCTAGACTCTTTTCTGCAGTATGGCTCTAGACAATGACAAGAATAATTTTACTTGCTACATACTAAACTATCTAGTGAAAGAATAAACAGATTTATGACTGGTTTAATATTACCTAGTAACTGTCATCTCTGTATTCCTTTTTATCTTCTCACAGTATTTCTAGACGTTCATCAGGTAATTTGATGTTTTGTGAACGGAATACTTTTATGCAGTAAGAAGCAATTTAATTAATCAATTCATGAGGGTAAGCAAAATATATTTGTTTTATTTATAGACAATGTGAAAAATAGTAGTTATATACGTCGGCGGCGGTGCTAAAGTGGCAACTTGTATCTCCGCCGACGATGAACTAGAAGCGAGTAGAGCTAGAAACTAAAACCGGTGTGAAGTTAGCGGCCAATTTTCTAGCAGCCAAATTTTTTTCGCTTATGTGAACAAACCCTTATGCTGCCAGATATCTAGCAGCCTTAATTTGATTATGAAAAACGTTCTGTTAGAGTAGTTAACGTATAGCAGTGAACACAATCTATTTCATACAGATGGATACCTTTGACGCATAGTATGTTAGAAGCTGGATAATCAATTCTGACATGTTTCTACCCTTCAAAGGTGTTTTTTTAAAGAAATCACTATACTAGTATGACAGAAATGAGAAACCAAATTATAAGATATCAAACGCAGTTCCTTTAGCAACTATTTAAAACATATTTTAACAATTCCAGACAGATATTTGTACCTATGCATGACGTTTTTTGTAATTGATCACTTTACATGAATAAGTATTATTTAACTGCCACTCGAATATCTGCCTATCGCAGAAATGAGGAACCAAATTCTAACATACTGGATATCAAAGGCAGTTCCATAAGCAACTATATAAAACAGATTTTAACAACTCGGAAAGGATATTTTCACCTTTGCATGACTTTTTTGTAAGTGATAAATATCCATTTTTCATCTGCCTCTCGGTATATGACAGAAATGAGGAACCAAATTATAACATACTGAATATCAAAGGCAGTTCCATAAGCAACTATTTAAAACATATTTCAACAACTCGGAAAGGATATTTCTACCTTTGCATGAAGTTTATACAAAAAAAAAACACAATTTATGAAAAATATTTTTCACCTGCCTCTCGATCTATAACAGAAATGAGGAACCAAATTCTAACATACTGCATATCAAAATCAGTTCCATAAGCAACTATTTAAAACATATTTCAACAACTCGGAAAGGATATTTCCACCTTTGCACGACTTTTTTGTAAGTGATGAATATCCATTTTTCATCTGCCTCTCGGTCTATGACAGAAATGAGGAACCAAATTCTAACATACTGGATATCAAAGGCAGTTCCATAAGCAACTATTTAAAACAGATTTTAACAACTCGGAAAGGATATTTTCACCTTTGCATGACTTTTTTGTAAGTGATGAATATCCATTTTTCATCTGCCTCTCGGTATATGACAGAAATGAGTAACCAAATTATAACATGCTGGATATCAAAGGCAGTTCCATTTGCAACTATTTAAAACATATTTCAACAACTCGGAAAGGATATTTCCACCTTTGCATGACTTTTTTGTAAGTGATGAATAAGTATTATTTAACTGCCACTCGAACCATCACAGAAATGAGGAACCAAATTCTAACATACTGGATATCAAAGGCAGTTCCATAAGCAACTGTTTAAAACAAATTTTAACAACTCGGAAAGGATATTTCCACCTTTGCATGACTTTTTTGTAAGTGATGAATATCCATTTTTCATCTGCCTCTCGGTCTATGACAGAAATGAGGAACCAAATTCTAACATACTAGATATCAAAGGCAGTTCCATAAGCAACTATTTAAAACAGATTTTAACAACTCGGAAAGGATATTTCCACCTTTGCATGACGTTTATACAAAAAAAAAACACAATTTATGAATAAAAAATTTTTCATCTGCCTCTCGGTCTATGACAGAAATGAGGAACCAAATTCTAACATACTGCATATCAAAGGCAGTTCCAAAAGCAACTATTTAAAACATATTTTAACAACTCGGAATGGATATTTCCACCTTTTCATGACTTTTTTGTAAGTGATGAATATCCATTTTTCATCTGCCTCTCGGTATATGACAGAAATGAGGAACCAAATTATAACATGCTGGATATCAAAGGCAGTTCCATAAGCAACTATTTAAAATAGATTTTAACAACTCGGAAAGGATATTTCCACCTTTGCGTGACGTTTATACAAAAAAAAAAACACAATTTATGAATAAAATTTTTTTCATCTGCCTCTCGGTCTATGACAGAAATGAGGAACCAAATTCTAACATACTGGATATCAAAGGCAGTTCCATAAGCAACTATTTAAAACAGATTTTAACAACTCGGAAAGGATATTTCCACCTTTGCATGACTTTTTTGTAAGTGATGAATATCCATTTTTCATCTGCCTCTCGGTCTATGACAGAAATGAGGAACCAAATTCTAACATACTGCATATCAAAGGCAGTTCCATAAGCAACTATTTAAAACATATTTCAACAACTCGGAAAGGATATTTCCACCTTTGCATGAAGTTTATACAAAAAAAAAACACAATTTATGAATAAATATTTTTCATCTGGCTCTCTATCTATGACAGAAATGAGGAACCAAATTCTAACATACTGCATATCAAAGGCAGTTCCATAAGCAACTATTTAAAACATATTTCAACAACTCGGAAAGGATATTTCCACCTTTGCATGACTTTTTTGTAAGTGATGAATATCCATTTTTCATCTGCCTCTCGGTCTATGACAGAAATGAGGAACCAAATTCTAACATACTGGATATCAAAGGCAGTTCCATAAGCAACTATTTAAAACAGATTTTAAGAACTCGGAAAGGATTTTTCCACCTTTGCATGACTTTTTTGTAAGTGATGAATATCCATTTTTCATCTGCCTCTCGGTCTATAACAGAAATGAGGAACCAAATTCTAACATACTGGATATCAAAGGCAGTTCCATAAGCAACTATTTAAAACAGATTTTAACAACTCGGAAAGGATATTTTCACCTTTGCATGACTTTTTTGTAAGTGATGAATATCCATTTTTCATCTGCCTCTCGGTCTATGACAGAAATGAGGAACCAAATTTTAACATACTGGATATCAAAGGCAGTTCCATAAGCAACTATTTAAAACATATTTCAACAACTCGGAAAGGATATTTCCACCTTTGCATGACTTTTTTGTAAGTGATGAATATCCATTTTTCATCTGCCTCTCGGTCTATGACAGAAATGAGGAACCAAATTCTAACATACTGGATATCAAAGGCAGTTCCATAAGCAACTATTTAAAACAGATTTTAAGAACTCGGAAAGGATTTTTCCACCTTTGCATGACTTTTTTGTAAGTGATGAATATCCATTTTTCATCTGCCTCTCGGTCTATAACAGAAATGAGGAACCAAATTCTAACATACTGGATATCAAAGGCAGTTCCATAAGCAACTATTTAAAACAGATTTTAACAACTCGGAAAGGATATTTCCATCTTTGCATGACTTTTTTGTAAGTGATGAATATACATTTTTCATCTGCCTCTCGGTCTATGACAGAAATGAGGAACCAAATTCTAACATACTGCATATCAAAGGCAGTTCCATAAGCAACTATTTAAAACATATTTAAACAACTCGGAAAGGATATTTCCACCTTTGCATGAAGTTTATACAAAAAAAAACACAATTTATGAATAAATATTTTTCATCTGCCTCTCGATCTATGACAGAAATGAGGAACCAAATTCTAACATACTGCATATCAAAGGCAGTTCCATAAGCAACTATTTAAAACATATTTAAACAACTCGGAAAGGATATTTCCACCTTTGCATGAAGTTTATACAAAAAAAAACACAATTTATGAATAAATATTTTTCATCTGCCTCTCGATCTATGACAGAAATGAGGAACCAAATTCTAACATACTGAATATCAAAGGCAGTTCCATAAGCAACTATTTAAAACATATTTCAACAACTCGAAAAGGATATTTCCACCTTTGCATGACTTTTTTGTAAGTGATGAATATCCATTTTTCATCTGCCTCTCGGTCTATGACAGAAATGAGGAACCAAATTCTAACATACTGGATATCAAAGGCAGTTCCATAAGCAACTATTTAAAACATATTTCAACAACTCGGAATGGATATTTCCACCTTTGCATGAAGTTTATACAAAAAAAAAACACAATTTATGAATAAATATTTTTCTTCTGCCTCTCGATCTATGACAGAAATGAGGAACCAAATTCTAACATACTGCATATCAAAAGCAGTTCCATAAGCAACTATTTAAAACATATTTCAAACAACTCGGAAAGGATATTTCCACCTTTGCACGACTTTTTTGTAAGTGATGAATATCCATTTTTCATCTGCCTCTCGGTCTATGACAGAAATGAGGAACCAAATTCTAACATACTGGATATCAAAGGCAGTTCCATAAGCAACTATTTAAAACAGATTTTAAGAACTCGGAAAGGATTTTTCCACCTTTGCATGACTTTTTTGTAAGTGATGAATATCCATTTTTCATCTGCCTCTCGGTCTATAACAGAAATGAGGAACCAAATTCTAACATACTGGATATCAAAGGCAGTTCCATAAGCAACTATTTAAAACAGATTTCAACAACTCGGAATGGATATTTCCACCTTTGCATGAAGTTTATACAAAAAAAAAACACAATTTATGAATAAATATTTTTCATCTGCCTCTCGATCTATGACAGAAATGAGGAACCAAATTCTAACATACTGCATATCAAAAGCAGTTCCATAAGCAACTATTTAAAACATATTTCAACAACTCGGAAAGGATATTTCCACCTTTGCACGACTTTTTTGTAAGTGATGAATATCCATTTTTCATCTGCCTCTCGGTCTATGACAGAAATGAGGAACCAAATTCTAACATACTGGATATCAAAGGCAGTTCCATAAGCAACTATTTAAAACAGATTTTAACAACTCGGAAAGGATATTTTCACCTTTGCATGACTTTTTTATTTTCTATTTCTGTCATAGACCGAGAGGCAGATGAAAAATGGATATTCATCACTTACAAACAAGTCATGCAAAGGTGGAAATATCCTTTCCGAGTTGTTGAAATATGTTTTAAATAGTTGCTTATGGAACTTCTTTTGATATGCAGTATGTTAGAATTTGGTTCCTCATTTCTGTCATAGATCGAGAGGCAGATGAAAAATATTTATTCATAAATTGTGTTTTTTTTTTGTATAAACTTCATGCAAAGGTAGAAATATCCTTTCCGAGTTGTTGAAATATGTTTTAAATAGTTGCTTATGGAACTGCCTTTGATATGCAGTATGTTAGAATTCGGTTCCTCATTTCTGTCATAGACCGAGAGGCAGATGAAAAATGGATATTCATCACTTACAAAAAAGTCATGCAAAGGTGGAAAAATCCTTTCCGAGTTCTTAAAATCTGTTTTAAATAGTTGCTTATGGAACTGCCTTTGATATGCAGTATGTTAGAATTTGGTATCTCATTTTTGTCATAGATCGAGAGGCAGATGAAAAATATTTATTCATAAATTGTGTTTTTTTTTGTATAAACTTCATGCAAAGGTGGAAATATCCTTTCCGAGTTGTTGAAATATGTTTTAAATAGTTGCTTATCGAACTGCCTTTGATATGCAGTATGTTAGAATTTGGTTCCTCATTTCTGTCATAGACCGAGAGGCAGATGAAAAATGGATATTCATCACTTACAAAAAAGTCATGCAAAGGTGGAAATATCCTTTCCGAGTTGTTAAAATCTGTTTTAAATAGTTGCTTATGGAACTGACTTTGATATCCAGTATGTTAGAATTTGGTTCCTCATTTCTATCATAGACCGAGAGGCAGATGAAAAATGGATATTCATCACTTACAAAAAAGTCATGAAAAGGTGGAAATATCCTTTCCGAGTTGTTAAAATCTGTTTTAAATAGTTGCTTATGGAACTGCCTTTGATATGCAGTATGTTAGAATTTGGTTCCTCATTTCTGTCATAGACCGAGAGGCAGATGAAAAAATTTTTATTCATAAATTGTGTTTTTTTTTTGTATAAACGTCATGCAAAGGTGGAAATATCCTTTCCGAGTTGTTAAAATCTGTTTTAAATAGTTGCTTAGGGAACTGCCTTTGATATCCAGTATGTTAGAATTTGGTTCCTCATTTCTGTCATAGACCGAGAGGCAGATGAAAAAAAAATTATTCATAAATTGTGTTTTTTTTTTGTATAAACTTCATGCAAAGGTGGAAATATCCTTTCCGAGTTGTTGAAATATGTTTTAAATAGTTGCTTATGGAACTGCCTTTGATATCCAGCATGTTATAATTTGGTTCCTCATTTCTGTCATATACCGAGAGGCAGATGAAAAATGGATATTCATCACTTACAAAAAAGTCATGCAAAGGTGAAAATATCCTTTCCGAGTTGTTAAAATCTGTTTTAAATAGTTCCATAAGCAACTATTTAAAAAAGATTTTAACAACTGCCTTTGATATTCAGTATGTTAGAATTTGGTTCCTCATTTCTGCGATAGGCAGATTTTCGAGTGGCAGTTAAATAATACTTATTCATGTAAAGTGATCAATTACAAAAAACGTCATGCATAGGTACAAATATCTGTCTGGAATTGTTAAAATATGTTTTAAATAGTTGCTAAAGGAACTGCGTTTGATATCTTATAATTTGGTTTCTCATTTCTGTCATACTAGTATAGTGATTTCTTTAAAAAAACACCTTTGAAGGGTAGAAACATGTCAGAATGTATTATCCAGCTTCTAACTTACTATGCGTCAAAGGTATCCATCTGTATGAAATAGATTGTGTTCACTGCTATACGTTTACTACTCTAACAGAACGTTTTTCATAAAATTAAGGCTGCTAGATATCTGGCAGCATAAGGGTTTGTTCACATAAGCGAAAAAAATTTGGCTGCTAGAAAATTGGCCGCTAACTTCACACCGGTGAAACTAGAAAGGAGTTGGCGAGCAGCGAGAAGCGAGTGTGTGTATAGTTCCAATAGTTTTGTCGCTGAGCTATAAGAGAGTGTGCGAGTGCGACAGGTTACTCTGTAGAGAAATAGTCTCTTGTCTCTACTGACTGCGAGCATAGCTGAGCGAGTATTTTCTTTGATAGCTCTTGTCGCTCAGGGACAAACTAGTGGAGCAAGTCCTCGCCGGCATCAGTGTGAACAGTCAGCGATCAACTATCTAAATATATATAACTGAAAGGTGACTGACTGACATAGTGATCTATCAACGCACAGCCCAAACCACTGGACGGATCGGGCTGAAGTTTGGCATGCAGGTAGATGTTATGACGTAGGCATCCGCTAAGAAAGGATTTTGATAAATTCTACCCCCAAGGGGATAAAATAGGGGATGAAAATTTGTATGATAAAAAATAACTATTCCACGCGGACAAAGTCGCGGGCACAGCTAGTTAATATATACATCCCTTTTGTTTAAAATAATATAAATGTATATCTATTTTACGTTTCTTGAGCGAGAAAATAGCTGATAGTTGGTCGTTTCCTCGCCGGCGTTGGGACAATTGTCTGATATACAAAAGTGGACGGATCCCTCCGTTGCTGCGTATTCGTATTAAATTTGTAATGTGCATATTCACATATTTGTGTATAGCCCATAATTTGACCAAGTAATAGATGAGTGATGTTTTGAATTGTTCGATTTTCGGCAAGAGTATCTGCTATGATTTTTATTTATGGTACATCGCGGAAAGGTTTTTTTCACTGTTTCCGTTGCATAAAATCATCCAATTCAAATATTTAATACAATTACACTTAATTAATCCATTTTTAAGAAAAAAAATACTAAAAAAACGTTTTCACTATCATTTTTTTAGACAAACTGAAAAATATCTATTAAAGTATTTTATCTAGACTTAAGTTTCTTTATAAACAGAGATTAGAGTACCAATAGCTAAAATATAATGTTTGTACAAAGTTATATCTTAAAATATATCATCTTACCTATAAAATTACTTCAAGTTAGGTACCTTTAGGCTTTATTAACTATTTGTAGAGCATTTTATCTTAAAACATTCAATATATCTATAAAAGTACTTTAAATAAGTGTGCTGTAGAACAAATGCTCTAAAAATAATCCAACTTGAGAAAAAGGACTCTATGAGAATACATTTTCTTTATTGAACCCATCTTTAGAAAGCCTCTATCTATAGATTAACCATGAATAGACTGTCAATAGACATATTTGTTTTAAACCTCCAAGCCTGTGTTACTTGGGTTACGAGTATATTTTAATATACTCGCTGCCTTATCGTCAATTCAACCACCCATTTCGTAACCGCACCCTAAAAGGAGACTATATACCATTTCGACAAGAAATCTATCCAGTAGTTTACTGAAAACCGGTGAACGCATAGACTAAAACCGTCACTTGACGGCTTTTGCATCTGTATTGGCGGTGGTAACGTGCCCGGTCGGCCTAACTAAGTTATAGAGATCTTCCTCCCACCAAATATTATTAATACTAAAGTTATATTAATTACACATTAAGACCAGCAAATTCCGCATTATGGCGGGTTTACACGGTGTTTAATGCTTGTTCAGTGTTTAGCGATTTACAGTGTTTAGAACGCATTCTATTTTTCCTGCGAAGTAGCTCCCCCGCGCGTTCCTCCTTCACCGCTTACTTGCAGCTAAACACGCACTAAACACGTCTGGACAGGACTGTTAAGTGTTTAGTAAAAAACTCGTGTTTGTTTTCGGTTGTTTTTGTGTGATAATAAGAATAAAATTAATGCCTACACCGGTTTTTCGAAGACTACTGCATCGACTTCTTGTCAAAGTGGTCTCCTTTCAGGATATTAATTTTACGATTAAGAAGCGAGGATACTCGTAATACAGTTATGTCTTGGTCGCCGTCTATTTCGTAACCGCATCATTTTGCCGGCATAGTGGCTACCAATGAGCGATCAATATTGTGCAATGGATAGGTTGTTTGCATTGTCGAGGCGGTAGTGTCATTTCATGGTGCGGTTACGAATCCGGCGATAAAGCAGCGAATATACTCGTAATTAAATTACGTCTTTGTCGCCGCTCATTTCGTAGCCGCATCATTTAGTCGACATAGTAGGGGCGATTAATATTGGTAAACAACAATGTATTTATTGACCCCATTTATGGACTCTGTAGGTCTGTTTACCATCAGGTAGATACAAAGTCGCATACAGAGCTTCAATAAAAATTAAAAAATAACTGTCTGAGATTTATTATGAACTAAACACCGTCTACTAAACAGTGTAGGACAGCACATGCTAATCACTAAACAAAGCACTAAACACTTGGCACTTAACTAATCAAAGTGTATACCGGCCATTACAAATAGAGCTATCTTCTAAAAAATATTTAACTGAATAGTACAATTTATGAGAAAATTATTGTATTCATAATGCGTGAGAAGTATGCCAGTGATCGAAAATAGGTCGCAGAATAACTTCTGTAACCTGGCTCATAATCAGGGCGCGCGGGCGAACTGGCAGGCTATTTCAATACTTAATGGAATAAGAACTAGGTTAAATATGCGTTGTTCAACATCTTATGAAGGTGGATGTTTGAAATATGAGTATGACCCCCTGATCGTACTTCATGTGAAGACCGAATTGATCTGGTTAAAAAGACAAACTCAAAGTAAAAAAACGCTATCGTTGTTTCTATCTATCACTGCTTTTGATGAGACTAATTTTGTTTGAGTGCCGTGATGAAACGCGCAGTTGAATTAACGATATAGCAGGGAGGATGTTAAAATTGTATTGCAATTTCGTAGTTGTCGCCGACCGTTTCGCAACCGCCGAGTTTGTTTCGAGATCATAACAGTATATTTATTGACCGACTTTGTAGGTCTACTTTACTGTCAGGTAGATCCGAAGTCATATGCCGTGCTCCAATAAAAAAAGATAAACACTGTATAACAAAGAACTTATGAAACAAAATTCTTGAAAATAATATTCACGAAAATAATATTCAGTAAGTGAACCAAAAACAACAGGCAACATTGATTCAGTGTTGCGCAAGTTTAAAACAAACCGAAAGTTTTATGTTCCCTCCCTAGTTGCTATACTGATATAGCCTAGCGAGGAGACAGCCATATACCTGCTTCTCCCTGCACGATATTGAAAACTAACATTAAATTAATTGGAGAAGAGATTATGATACGACAAGTTTTGAAACAACTTGTTTAATTAATTTTAGTGAGGTAAAACAAGCTCCTAATATTAGACACTATTTTATAATTAAATTAAATAAACATAGTTCCAAACAAACGTCAGACCATTGTCACAAATATCTAGTAGTTTATTTTTTCTAAACACAGCAAGTGCTTTGTACCATCAGGTAAACACCTGTCAATTTACTTTATTTAGTTAGCTACCACTTTACTTTATCCTTGTTAATTTATCTTCAAATCAACTGCCTGTATTATAACTGCACCCTAGATAAAAGGGAACTACCATCTCGATCAGAAATCAATACTGTAGTCTGCAGAAACTGGTAAAAAGAGACTAAAACCAAGCATGGCTAGGCCCACAGAGTACGGAATCGCCGCGAGCTGCGGCTCGCGTGGATTCCGTGCTCTGTGACTAGGCCACTTGACGGGTTTTACATCTGTATAGACTGTGGTAAAGAAATCGGACTAGCGAGTTAGAGTTAGAGAGTCATCTCTCCCGCCTAACAATAATTTGATTAGGGGACACTTTGTTAAATGTTCGCAGACAAAATAAAAAAAAACTGCCTATTCCTTTCACCTAAATAAATAATCTTTAAAAATACTAGATGTGTTTACCAATTATATTGACAAAACTTGCCAATAAAAACACAAATCCCTCTTTGGAGATCCGAATTGTGTACTTAAGATTAGACGAAATGCCGAGCCCAATTACCCGTGTCAATTAAGTCCACAAGCAAATAGTTCTACAATCAACGTTATTTACTCAGAGACACCACAAATAAATACGACCTTATTTAACTCAATAATGAACGGCGGAGCAGTTCCATTACGCTCACTAGATTTTTTTTACTCAATTCTCAGTTAATCGGATTGTTCATCGGAAATCCAATCACAACCCTGAAGTTGTTGCGAAGAGTACTTTCTTATCAAGGAGTTCCGTAATCAATTTAGTTCATTAACCGACGAAACCTCCGCGTGATCCCATGCACGAACATTTCTTACCTTGTTTACATTTCTAATCAATTTAACAGGGTGAAAAGTACCTTTTCATTAATGCGCTCAATACCTTGTCATCTGCGGGATTTCAATCAGCACCTTTCAAAAGTTTTTTTATCTATGACCTTTGAGTCTACTTCAGGTATCGTTGTATGAATTGGTGAAGGTACGTGATCTCCGCAGTCAGAAGATTAGTAGCGTTCGGCATTCGGAACACGTTGCCCGGAAAGGATTTACCGAACTTGGATCGGATTAGACCCTCTAAAGGGTCTTGTTTCTTATTAAGTATTGATTTTTAATGGTTTTGGCGGAGGAAGGAACTGTACATTTTATAACGTTGCCAAATTGGTTTAAGATTTATGTTCTTGATCTTTTTGGGCATATAAAGTAAAGTTTTATAAAATAACGAACCGGATGACGTCAAACAATTTACCTTAACGTGTAGCTATATTATAAAGTTGGTGAACAGTTTTACTTTGTCTAATTAAATTTCTGAACTGAATTTTGAAGCTCGACTAATTCCAAAACCGCGTAACTTTATATCCGGTTTAGAGTCAGCGTTTTGAGAGGAAGGTTGCAGAAAATAATAGGGTGAAATCAGAGATATAAAACGGTGTGGGATCAATATATTTCGGAGGTTGCCATAAATCAGGTGAGCTCTGCCTCGTCAGCCAGCTCCACCTGGGTGCGACCTTAGGCCCGGGGGATGCTGAACTTACAATAAAATATTTTTGTCCCAAATAATATAATACCCTTGTTTTTATTTTGCTGACAAACCCTTTTAACTCTCATGTTGTGGATTTAGGTAAATATTGAGTTCTAGCGTAGGACGGGATTAAAGTCGCGTTTTACAATCATATGATTAAATGACAAATTATTCCGTGACTGTAGGTGACTTGTACATAGGTATAATATAATTACATTAGATATTATATATTAAATAATAAAATGTTATGTTCAAAATATAAATTTTGAACATAACATTTTATTATGTATTTAAGTACCAACACGGATGCCTTACGGCGCCCTAGACCGCTTAGACGGCCCCAAGGCGGCCACGCGGTGGGGTTTTATTCCAACTACGTTACAACCGGATGGTATTCTGAGTTCGCCCAATAAATGCCCAGCTCGTTACGGCGTTTGGATACTTCTTTTATTCTCTAAATAGTTTCACATGTTGGTATAGTGAAACTGGGACCGGCAACTTAAAAGTGCAATTGTTGTTGTCACAACACAAGTTTTTATTTATTAAAAAGCCACCGAGGTTTGAACCGAAGAACTGAAGTCTAAGAAACCCTTCGAAGATATTATTTTCTATTACTTACGATACAAAATATATTAAAACAACTTTAGGTATCATTTATATTTTAAAATCCGAGTAAAGGAATCCAACACGTATTTCCCAAAGCACTTTCATTATTGGAATTATGTTATTAACTGTGTATATTAAACCCAAATATGACCGTCATATTTTTTTCAGGACCGGTCTAGGGGCTATAAAACGTGTTTGACCACAGCGGCTGTTAAATTGTCCAGGATTTAGGACGGTTTCGTTCTCGCGGTTGCCTTGAATTTGGTGTGAATTTAGGATATTCGACTTAAGTGTGTCAGAATAAGGTTTCAAATAGAATGTTATTCGTGTAGGAGCTAATTCGTTCATAGAAGTCTCCCTCGTAGATTTGCTTCCTCCCGATCATACGATATTTCAAGTCCCTCTTTTATTCTGACAAATAGTTTCTCGCCCTTATTTAGGGTTAAGAGTTTTTTTTTTATCTTTTTACGGCTCAGTTTTTGTTACTTTATTTACGATAGGAACCTCTCAGTTGGGTTTAGCTGAGATGAATTATGGGAAAGTAAAACACTTTTTACTTTTATTTATTCATTTTAATCGTAGTTTGGGCGGCTTATATTATGTTTACAAAAATGGTATTTAAAATATTTTATGCTTTGTGCTTTGTACACACTTTATATGACTACTGAATCTTCTTGGCGATTTGGAATTCTCCTTTCAGGGAGCGATTACGAAACGGGGCGTTGATTTGACGATAAAATAGCGAGGATTTTAAAATATTCTCTCGTAATGCAAATTCGTCTTCGTCGTCGTGCCTATTTCCGAATATTTTTTGACCAATGCCATAAATAACAATGTATTTATGTATGGAGGTCGTGGGTTCGATTCCCACCCATGGCAAAAAAATATTAATTAGTACGTTTTTTCTGTACAGTTTGTCATGGTCTGGGTGTTTATAAAATATAATATGTATAATATCGTTGTTTCTGGTACACATAGTACAAGCCTGGAGCTTAGTTTGTGACCAGAGCAATATGTGTAAATTGTCCTACATATTATTTTTATTATTTATTTATTGATCGAGCGCATACATAGAATTAGTAGGTCTGCTTTCCATCAGGTACATATCATCACGGGCGCCTTACGGCGCCCGAGACCGCCTAGACGGCCCCAGGGTACCCATCGGAGGGTTAAATCCCACCTCGTCGTAGCCAATGGTATGAGTCTACTAGCAACAAGTGGCTAGCTCGTTGCGATGTTTTGAATAGACTCAATAACCCATCTATAAACAGTTTCACAAGTTGGTATAGTGAAACCGGGACCGACAGCTTAATGTGCTCTTCGGGGCATTATAGTGGTGTTGTCAAACAAATTTACTTTTTTTTTTAATTAAAAACTCATTGGTACACACCGGGATTCGAACCAGGTACCTAAGTGTTTTTAAGTCCAAGGTCTAACCAACTCAGCCACCACGTATTCCATCAGGTAATATTGTGCTTCAATAAAAAAAAATGCTGTATGGAAACCCTAGAGTTTTATAAGAAGCGACTTGATCTTGGATAAGTTAAATAAACCTTACACTGTCTGTCAATTGACCTAGTCTGAATCCAATTGACCTTCCGTATTCTCTAAGCTTTACAATGTAAACTTGCAAACGAACTAAATTGTATCAGGGCAGTCGGTCCACCCAATCCTATACGTGGCCTCCTTAATGTACTACCTTTCCAACTTCATCAAACATTCACCAACTAAGTTGTCTTTTGTATTGTGCGCCTAGCTTATATTTTATAGCAAATTCTTTAAATTAAATTGTGGATTTCATGTAACAAAATGTTTAATTCCCTGAAATTCGAAGAAAATCGCAAAAATATCCCTCACATTAAAATAATTCCTATAAAATATCAAGGCAGAAAATTAAAAAAAGGAAAACGTACAGTCATCGTTTATTTTCTCTTTAATAAAATGAGATCATTTTTTTTTTAATCCATTAAAGTTAGGCATAGAAAACAGTTATGGCCCGAAAGTCGTTTGGCTGCCTAAATTGTAGGTATAATGTCATACGTGCTCTTTCTCTTATTAAGAATCGGGGGGAAGGTAATAAATAAATGTATGGACCCTTCCATACCAATTTATTATTAGCTACCACTTTATTTTATCCTTCTTAATTTATCTTCAAATCAACTGCCTGTATTATAACCCCCCTATAAGCACCCTAGATAAAAGGGAACTACCATCTCGACCAGAAATCAATACTGTAGTCTCCAGAAACTGGTAAAAAGAGACTAAAACCAAGCATGGCTAGGTTTTAGTCTAGCCATGCTGCGGCGCGCGTGGATTCCGTGCTCTGTGACTAGGCCACTTGACGGGTTTTACATCTGTGTAGACTGTGGTAACGAAATCGGACTAGCGAGTTAGAGTTAGAGAGTCATCTCTCCCGTCTAACAATAATTTGATTAAGAGACACTTTGTCAAATGTTCGCAGACAAAATAAAAAAAAAGTGCCTATTCCTTTCACCTAAATAAATAATCTTTAAAAATACTAGATGTGTTTACCAATTATATTGACAAAAAATCCAAATTCCATACATTTGCGCGGAGAGAGGTAATACTTTGCAGTTGAATCAGCATGAGCATCGAAGAATCGAAGAGCCTCATCAGACACTCCTCTTAAACTCACTAAAGTATTTCTGGTCTCTGTTCTCCAAATGTTAAATCAAGAAAGAATGAAAAAGACATGACTCGAGCTTATAAATTACGACCTCAATTTGTTTGGTAGGTATACTAATTAATTCAAAATTAAAACTAAAACGACAGTCCCAAAATTCACAGTTCTGAATGCAACAGAATATATAATATATATGTACGGGTAGGTGTACAAACAGCAATGTCTTACTTTAAAATATAAGACATTAAAAGAAGTTACAGCTAAAATATAAAACAGAAAAGAATCAAACATTTTGTTTGATTTTTACATGGTCATGGATTCCGATTTCCGATGCAGAGTTAATATTTTATTTATTGAAATCAAATGATTTCAATAAATAAAATATTATGATTTTTTGGAGTTTATATAAATAAAATAAATAAGCACGCTGGATATTGAAACTATCGTTATTAGTTCTATTTATAACTAATTTAAAACAAATATAGACTGTCTTCTGTGAACAATAACAATATATATAAAAATACATTATAGTAGTAGGGATTATATTTCTCTTTGTAATTGTATAGACCCATTAAAGTAAACACATCGTATCAATTTCTAATAACTTACAGATATCTAAAATCCTCCCCATCTCTGTGAAACAAAAGCCTGGTCTCTAATGGTCTCCAGCGCGAGACACTATTTCTTACAATATTTGTAATCAATATAGAATCTTATGATGTTGATTTAAAGTCTATTTTAGTTATGTGGCTATTTTAAAGATTTCAGATAGGAAGGTGTGTTTGTGAGTATTCTGCTAGCGCTGTGAGTCCAGTTTCAATAACCCTCGGTCCCTCGGGGTCTCGGCTCACGTGCTCCGAGCCCCGTATCTCGCTTGACATCGGCTTTTATTCACACTCAGTAAGAATAGACACCCCTTTTGGGATTATATTTTAGCGATGTTTTGAGCAACGGGATAGTTATTTTATATTAGTTTCTTTTTCGTTTTTAGGGATAGTAATATAATAAATATTTATTAGTGGAAATATTAATATTAGAGGCTATTAGTTCCAATAGTTATTCTCATAAACTGTTAGTTGCATTATCATTAATATCATAAGTATTAACTTCAATGAGTTTGGAGCCTTTAGGTTTCTCGGCGGTGTTCCAAAAGGAAAAGTTTTTATATATGATATATAATAGGCTATATTTTAATAGTATTATTTATTATTAAAAATTAATATTATAAATTGTTATGATATTATTAATAATATCATAACAGGTGCCTTGGCCATTTTTAATCCCAACTCGTCTTAGCCGTAATAATAACAATAATCTATCTATAAACAGTTTCACAAGTTGGTATAATGAAACTGGGACCGACAGCTTAAAGTGCTTATTTGACCACTATAAATAATAGTCAAATAAATATAGCTAAATTTTTTTTTGGTTTAAAATTTCATTAGTACCGTTAGTGGTTTGAACCAGGAACCTAAGTGATTTAAAGTCTAATGTCTAACCAACTCGGCCACGTATATATTTATTAAATAATACATTTTATTATAATACGTGAATAATTGTAGGTACTAAGGGATTTTTTTAATTCATCTTCTTTAATAAGGTACGGTAACTTTAATTTTATTACGTACCTTTTTTCTTTAGTTTCAATGATGAATAATATAATAAACAGGCATTACCACATTCAAATAAAGTTTCATTATCTCTATTTTCAGATAAAATCAATCTATAGCATAGCAGGTACATGCTCTATACAAATATTGTTTTATGAAAGTAAATAATGGCTTCCATTTTGTCAATGTGAATGCCACCTGAAACGTTAATGTTATTTGTAAAGATTTGTGATAAATCATTGTTGTTGTGATAATTAGGAAAGTTTCCATTAGCCAACAGCTATGGTCCATCGGTTATTATGTTAACAACAACTTAAGGTACTAACAGTCGTCAATAACCTTGACTTCTTTTATTTATATTGGAGAAGCCGGGAAACCAACAAATTTAACTAACATGAAGTTTTATCATTTTCAAACTGTGTTACTGTTGTTTTTCTAGCATCGACTTCCACCGAAAAGTTAGTTTTAAAAATAATATATGCTATACTGTACCAATAGATTGTTAGATATTATAATAAATTTGGACTTAATATTAAGATTTTTTGGAATAATTGTTTTCCATAGAACGGTGAGTTTTATATGTGTGACAACTTACTTGAAATACCATTACTCTAAAAGCAAAAATCTTATTATTTATTATATGTATTTCACTCTTAAATATCCAGTCTAAAACGGTTTACAGGATAAAGAAAGGTTATCTCAAGTTTTCTTAATTTACCCCGAATTTGCCTATTTGCCACTTTACCGTAAAAACCTGTTAAAATGTAAATAATAATCATTTTTTGGCTTTTTTTATTTAAAAACCAATTCGATATGTTAGGTGTTATCATCCCCTTAACCGACTTCATTAATCAGCCCGTCATCAGTACAAACAAATGTACTCGTTGATTAAGCGAGTCGTCATCTGAGCGGCAACAATCGGTCATAATGTCGTCCACATAGACTAAATTTACGATCTGGATATCTTCATGGCGTTACTGCACATAAAGCAGGCGGTGCTTATGTAATGGACTGATATAGAGTTATTGTCTGTGGAAGTCGTTTGTCTCTGAAACAAATCATGTGGAAATGTCTGTGGGCCGCCCGGAAACTTACACTTCGATTTGACAATATTATTAAGATAGATCTAGACATGAAGGCAGTTTTTTATCATTTTAACTATATTATAATTAGTATATTATTATATTTGTATTGCCTTAAACTAATATTTTTTTATGGGATAAAAATGACAATATAAATTACATGAATATTCTCAACCAAAAATAGCGTATGCTAAGTGTGATGGTATAGTTGGTAAAGTTTACTAGTTATGTCTGCTTGAAAAACTTATTTACGCCTCGTAAGGATTCTGGATTAAAGATAATAACACACCATTTGCGATCGCGAAGTCTGCGTTTCCCATACAAAAATTGCTTTTGCACTTCTAGTATTTCTCCACTATTATATATTCATTTTTTCTACCATTTTCAGTCACTTGGATTCGAATTTTCAATACAATGGTCGACAAAAATATTTTTTTAATTTTGCAACAAACAGTTACTACGTTTTTTTCTACCATTTTCAGTCACTTGGATTCAATACAATGGTCGACGCAGTTGGTTGCAAAATTAAAAAAATATTTTTGTCGACCATTGTATTGAAAATTCGAATCCAAGTGACTGAAAATGGTAGAAAAAATTAATTATATATTATATTATTAATTATAGAGACGCGTGTTTTACAAGACGAAGAAAAGCTAAATATGGCTTACTTCATAATATCATATACCACGTATATACCATAATACCACGTCAAGGAACTTATACAAATTATATGACGGACGAAGCCAGGTCAACAGAAGGCAGTTTTACAAATAAAGTTTTAATCAAGTTCAACAGTTTTCAGCTGCAGTTTGAGGTGACTGTGGGAAACTATAATTAACTACAATTTAATTATCTACCGCTACGACTCACAAATTGTGTGATTAATTTATAATGGCTTAACAATAAGGTGATTAATTTTAATAGCAATAACATTGACTTGTATAATTAAATTAACCTAAACGGTTACGGTTAAAGGGATAATATTTGGGTAACATAACAATGCGTATCAAATGAAGAGGCTTCACTTTACAAGATATTAAGATTATAAGATCAAAGACATAATCGGATTCTATAATATAACTATTTGAAATTCAATATGAGAATATATAGTGATTAGGTTAGTGTAATTTATATAATGTTAATATATATTATATAGTGATTAGGTTAGTGTAATTTGTATGTACCATTATCGTCTAGATGGCCACAGCATACCCGGTGGTGTGTTTTTATTCCTACCTCGTCATATGATAATATGAGTCCACACCGAACAAGTGGCGGTTGCAGTGTTGAAATAGGCACAATAACACGTCTATATCAATTGAACCTGTTACCTAAAATCTAAGAAATGCTAAATAAATAAATTAATATAAATTAATAAATAATGCTTTATGTACTAGTTTGGAATAATTGCATAAAACTTTTAGTTTTATTTATTTTTAATAAACATTTAACTTGTAAAGACTAAATACAATTTCTATTTGCATAAGAAAATAATATAGTAAAGAAGCCATAGCATTTAGAATTAAATAACCCCTCTAGTGAAGCCTACTATTTTGGCTTCATTAACGGATTCCGTTTCGCTCCAATATTGCTGCGAATCTCGTTGAATAAAACATTACTCGAGACGTCTATTTTACTAAAATGTGTGTCAATGCGTGTGTATTGTGTATGTATGTGTGTATGTGTATGCACGTGTGTAGGTGTCAATATTTGTACCGTAGTTAAGGCTCTTTATATGACGAGGGTCGTCTATTTCTTATACAATGTAATCACTGTCTCCAATTATAGTTTGGTAGTAAAATATTTCTTTTCTTTTATCAATTTTAGTGTTTTTTTTTTGTTAAATCATTGTGGATAGTAATAAAACAGTTTAAATTTCTAAATAGTAATAAGCTATATTTTTGTATAGTAAGAATGTAAAGAGCTACCACACTCACTAGTACATTGTTTGTACTAGTGTATGTATGTGTGTATGATGTATGTATGTATGTATGTATGTATATGTCATTTAACCAGAATTACTCGTCAGTAACTGGCGGAGTGTCTCCTAAAGTGATTTGCTTTACAATCGTCGCTTTTATTAACTTCAGCCGAGATGAGCCTGGGGCAAAGCAGGGATCGACGGCTTATGTTGTTTGAGAGGGGATCGTTTTATTTTATTATAAGATTAGGGAGGATATTAGTTCTCGTTCTTATAAGTAGTTTCATTTATGTTAGACATAAATGTGTAGGTATGTATATATACTTATATGGCGTGGTGGGTTGGTTAGACCTTAGTAATAATATAAACATTAGAATATAAATTAGGGCACCTCATAGTTATTTCTTATTTTGTTATTTACAAGATGGCTTTGAGGGTATAGTCCTCCTCAAAATTCCATTTAAGTCTTAATCGGTCTCTATTCATTGCTCTCCTGCTATCTCTTTTATGTCATCTATCCACCATACAGGTGTTCTCCTTACCTTTGCTCTTAATATTTCCATTATTCCTGTCCATTCTGATCACATAGATACCCCATACACAGTGCTTAATATTAGGTTATTTTTTACTTTAACTATGACAAGACAGCTATTTCATACACTCGTTCATTACAAGTCCTCTAGGGAAAGTTATTCGTATTGATAAGTAGAACATCCAATAGAAGGACCCTGTTACAACCTGTATATGTAATACATCAACCGGATGTCGTAATCAACCTAATAATATCGCATGCTACTTCCGCCGGACCCATTAACATTAGATGGCCGGATTGTACTGTAATGTATGTAAATTTGTCACCAGAGCGCGTAATCCCGTGGATGCTGTCCCGCGGCGGTGACCCACATTCACTGTGTGCAATCAATTTTTGTGGTAAGTTCACTAGAGTCGCCGCAACTCAATTCAATTGTAAACTCCTGAATGTGTGAGTGAGATGTGTATTGACTATTGATGAAAATGTTGAATTTCAATTTTGTATCCTAGGCCATTCTAAATTTACTGTATGTTTTTACTATGTCGGTTAAAACATATCTATATATCTGTGATTAGGTTTATAATTAATATCAATATTAGGTATTAATCTTGTGGTATAAATGCTGTCTATTATTGTTATCCGGGATGAATAATCGCCTTGGTAGTGTTAACAGAGCTAGAGGAGTCAATACAAAATATTGATCAATAATTTTTTTTTTTTTTTTTATTGGAATAACATCCATCACGTCTTACGACATGCTATTCCATCGCAACGCAATAATCTTAAAACTAACAAGCCTATTATATCATTTTAAAATAATATTAAATAAAGAAAATAGATTAAAGCGATCCCTAAAATAAGTGATTCAATTTATTTGTTCGCAAGTGTATAATATATTTAGAAGAAACTTACAAAACATAATAATAATTAAAAATAATTCTAGTGTGAGTCGGTTGGGCACTCTGAGCCGAGAATACTTGCTGCATTTCTCCGCTGGACCTCTAAAGCTATTCTTTGGACAAAGAATGCCTTGGACTCTCGGCTTCCGGATATTTTGCTCAATAGCTTACCGATTTTTTTAGCCTTTCCGTCCGGTGACCAAGAGCCCATGGTCGCCACCGCAAATGCCAAAAACTCGAAATGGTCATTGAGAGCAGAATATTTTGATTTTTTGATATTCTCGGCACTGATAGCCGCGGCACCGGCTCCTACAGAGGTGGAGCTAATGTGGCTGGAGGCAAAGGTGTCAAAACATGCTGCGTCCCAGACGAGGGCCCGGCCTCGATACCAAGACAATAGTGTCATGCCATCAGGTATCAGGTCACTATCGTTACATAGGCAGAAAGGCTCTACATGCTTGGAAAACTTACAGATGCTAAAGCCAACTTGTTGACATTATTAATGACTCTATGTCTTGACCACCGACCAGCACTTCGACGACATGACAATCCATGGTGACCATAAGGATCGACCTCCCATCCGCAGCCACAAACATGTTGATGGCACACTTTAGCCTCAATACGGAGCGCTGTGGCGATTCTTAAAGTATTGTTTAATTATACAACTTAAGGCACTTGTGATAAACATTTATTGCCCCAAGTTGCTAGTTGAACGTTCAGAATAACTATTTCAGTTTACTTTTAAAGACATTTAAAATTTAACTGCATGACATAAGAATGATAAAAAATTCAAGAGAACGGTTCCGTTTATTTTTTCAGTTTTATTCTGTGGGTTCACCGGTTTTCAGGATTCTACTGCATCGGTTTCTTGTTGATATGTTACCTCCTTTCAGGATGCTGTTACGAAACTGGCTTATTTAACGATAAAGCAACAAGGATATTAAAATAAGCTCGTAATTCAAATTTGTCTTTATCCCATTTCGTTATAGAGAGAGCAATCAATGTTGTTAAACGACAATATATTGCACGGACCCATCGAATTTGTAGAACTGCTTACCATGAAGTTGATACAAAGTCATATCTTTATTCATTCTTCCTCTTTCCGTTACAGGACTTGCGTAATAGGACGAAACGTTAATAGGCATCTAAAGCGCAGAATGGATGAAACTAGCATTTACAAAAAGTCATACTGCTTATTACGATCACCCTAACCCCCCTCCCCAAAACCATAATAACCAACAACGTGCGGCAGGACCAGCAACAAGTCGAATCTCGTCGACTTCAATAGGGGTTGATGGCCATAACACACCGACACACATTAACATCATACAGACTAACCTACAGCACAAACAACTGGCAACAGCTGCGCTGAGACACAGTCCTTAAACCATGATCATGCATACATATATCCGTCAAAATATGCATGCAACTCTATTAGCACAATTCTGTTCTAGAGACCTGACCGCCTCGCCAGTAAGGGCCTCGAACAACAATTGGATCAACCAAACTATAGTATTTGCATCGGTGTACATGCCAGGAGACCGAGACGTACCACCAAGGAAGATGGCCGACCTTGTAGAATTCTGTGCTACTCAAGGATGGCAAATAATAATCTCAACAGATACCAACGCGCACCACCTAGTCTGGGGAAGCGCGGCATCGAACATAAGAGGTGAGGAATTTACAGAATATCTCTTTACAACTAACCTCTCTATTCTCAACAGGGGCTCGGAACCGACATTCGTCACAAGCAGATGTCAGACAATAATAGATGTTACATTAACTACACCAGAGGTAGGTGATCTAATATCTAAGTGGCACGTTTCGAGGGAAGCCTCGCTTGCAGACCATAGGCGCATATGCTTCACACTTAACATGACACTACCAGAACAAATATCCAAAAGGAATCCAAGAGAAACAAATAAGAACCTGTATAGGAACTCCTTGGAAGCTTGTATAGACCTGGAGGATATGATAAACACAACTGACAACATCGAACACAATGTGAATACACTAGTGGAGAACATAATAAAAAGCTATCATGAGTCATGCCCTCTGATGAAACCACCCCCGCCAAACAAGAGAGGTAATCTCTGGTGGGGACCTGAGCTAGAGCGACTCAAACACAAAACAAGGAGACTTTTAACCGCGCGATAAATACAAGGGAGGAAGAGGACTGGAAAAAGTACAAAACATCCCAAGCCCACTTCAAAAAACGCGTTAAATATCGAAAAACCGAGTCATGGAGACGTTTCTGCGAAAACATAGAAACAAGCCATGAAGCAAACAGTCGTGAAGCATAGGATCACTGAAAAAATCCGACAACACTTTTACAAACACAGACAAGGAAACCAGTGAGGTACTTCTACAAATACACTTCCCAGACTGTCAACTTACTGACAACAAAGACTGGAAAAATAGTACCCAACTACCACCAACGGACGAGGACTGGATAGTTGCGAGAACCGTAATCACAGCAGCAAGGGTAGAATGGGCAATATAAAGCTTTTCCCCTTACAAATCCGCAGGCATCGATGGTGTAATCCCAGCTCTCCTTCTGTGGGGCCTCACTACCATAATGTCCGCACTAACAGAAATATTCATTGCGTGTCTAGCCCATAGATACGTACCCAAACAATGGAGAGAGGTAAAAGTGGTCTTCCTACCAAAACCTGGAAAGAGTGACGACAAGCCAAATCCTTCAGACCCATTAGCCTGACTTCCTTCTTACTGAAAACAATGGAAAGGCTATGCGATAAACATCTCAGAGACACGATCCTGACTCAAATACCACTGCACTCCTATCAGCATGCATACACCACAGGAAAATCAACAGAATCGGCACTACATCATGTAGTAGGCAAGATAGAAACAACTTTATACAACAAAGAATCAACAATAGGAACCTTTATTGATATAGAAGAGGCATTTGATAAGACTTCCTTTGTCAGCATATCAACGGCTCTAACCAGATACAACTATACGTTATAGTCGGCTCTACATCACAGGATGGATAGAGAACATGCTGAAACAACGAGCGGTACAGCTCACCGTTGACAGTACGACCAGAGGAATAGCTGCAAAAGGCTGTCCGCAGAGAGGGGTCCTGTCCCCCCTTCTGTGGAACCTCGTGGTGGATGATTTAATTAGGACTCTGAACAACCAAGGGTACTACACGGTGGGCTACGCAGATGACCTAGTGATCCTAGTAAGCAGAGCATTTGAGCACATACTATGTAAAACATTAAGACAGAACGCTTTAAGAATCATAGAAACATGGTGTACAACAAGTGGACTAAATGTAAATCCTACTAAAACGGAACTTGTTCTCTTTACAAACAAAAGAAAACTGAGAAACATGACCATACCTACACTATTTAACACGAAACTTACTCTAGAAACAGATGTCAAGTATCTAGGAATAACACTAGACAGCAAGTTGAACTGGAGTAAGCATCTGGAAAATAAACTGAAGACTGCCTGCACCACAATGTGGCAATGCAGAAGACTTCTAGGAATAACATGGGGGCTGAAATCTAAAATGCCAGCTGAAAAAACCATGTGGCTATATACCACAGTTATAAGACCGACTATCACTTATGGAGCAGTGGTGTGGTGGCCCAGAACCACCCTGAGCACAGTGACAGCCAACCTGCAAAGTCTGCAAAGACTGGCCTGTATAGCAACTACAGGATGCATGAAAACTACCCCGACGAAACTTTAATAAACTTAACACCACTACATCTACATGTACAATACGAAGCTGCTTTCGCTAAGACTAAAGGCCTCTGGTCAGTGGAAACCAGACCTACGAGCGAGGCACACTCAGTCACTGAAAGAACACGTTGAAACGCAACCACTCATAAACGCTGTGAACGACAGATGCCCACGCGTTCACATACTTGAGAGACAATACCAAATTAGCACCCAAGAAGAGCCAGCAGATAAATACGGTCTACATGAGGTCAGGATCTACACAGATGGCTCAAAAACTAAACACGGGATAGGAGCAGGGGTTTTCTCTCTTGACCTGAATATTAACATTTCTGTGGCACTCGGCAGACATGCATCTATCTTTCAAGCAGAGTGCATAGCCATATAAGCAACCGCGGCAGTATGCGCAAGAAAGATACAACAGGTATGCGCAAGAAAGATACAACCTGCCGAACAACAGGGCATTCGTATTCTATCAGATAGCGCAGCCGTATTACTGGCATTGAACAACAGACAGGTAAACTCAAGTCTCGTAAAACAATGTCACTACGCACTGGAGACAATAGCAACCAAAAACAGGGTCATTCTCCAGTGGATAAAAGGACACAGCAACTCGCTTGGTAACGAACGCGGCGGACGAACTAGCAAAAAGGATCGGCTACCGTTCCGGTGGGACCCGAAGCATATGTACCGATCTCTTTTAACCAGCTGGGAAGTTGGCTGCGAGATAACATCCACAACCATCACTGTAAGTATTGGGCCAATTTACAGAACTACAGGCAGGCGAGAGAGGCGGTCACCAAACTAGGCCCGCGCCTAGCTCGTAACTTGCTTAGTCACAACAGAGGTAACCTAAGGATGGTGATGGGTATTTTGACCGGACACTTTCCATTAAACAGACACCTTACCCTTATAGGTATCACCAACAGTCCTCTATGTAGAGGATGCATGGAAACCGAAGAAACACCTACCCACGTGCTACTTCACTGCACCGGGGTGGCTTCACAACGGGCGGAAATCCTCGGAACACCGAAGTCGCTCCTCGAGGCCTGTAGAAGTCCAGGACTCCTTGCTGCCTTCTGGAAGGAGCTGGGCTGGCTAGAGTAGCCGGCCGTTTACATCACGGAAAAAGGCCTAACTTCCTGGCCAATTGCGGAAAAGTAGACCCGCCATGAAGAAGAAGATGAAGATGAAGATGAAGTCATACTGCTTTCCCAGGTGGATCTTAGGACACTAGCCGCACTCTGTTAAAATAAAAAATAAGAAATATAAATAAAAAATATGCTGTGTATATAAATGTACTAAATATGCTGTGTATAAATAAATAAAAAAGCCACCTATACAATATAATTAATACATACTGTAATTCCTACCACTACTCATAAAATAACCTATAAAAATGTAAATACCTGCACACTTTACCGTCTAAGTGACTATGCGGTGCAGCCCCTAATACTTGCTCTTACTTAATATTCCATAGGTGGATGCTATAAAGCGTAATTGGTGTGAAGTGGCTCCTACACCTATGAGGGTACATCTCCAGGTCGTCCATGCGAGGGTATTGTTCATCAGGTAAATAGATCGCTTTAAACTTGGTAAAGCGAAGCGAGTAATTGTTCATTACGAAGGTAGAGTGAAATTATTTTTAAGAGGAGCGTCTGATCAATTATATTTTTTTATGATTTTCGGAGGCGTCACAAATATGGCCGATATATAAGGCTCGTACGTTACCTTTTTTTTAACTTTAGTATAGGAAAAAAATATCAACCCCTGAAATATGAAAAAAAAACGATTTTTAGTAATTCCTATAAAATATAAAGACCGAAAAAATATAAAATTAAAATAAGGAAAACGTACATAATTGTTTTTTTTTTTTTGAAAAATGGACTTACTGCCATTCATTTTACCAGGGCAGTATTGTATACATTTGTGTAAGTGGTAGACAATTAGGTTTTTTTTTAATAGAGCAGGACATGTGTCCCTACATTCACCTGATGGTAAGTGGTAATGTAACGTCCAAAAATGTTCTCAACCAATAGTAGTAATGGTGCTTGCTTCAATTGGTTGATTCCATTAAGGACTCTGTATTAAAGGACAACACGCACGCAGGCAAGGCATTCCACTTTTTTATCGTGCGCCAAATATAAAAGTCACCATACCTTTTTGTTCTGGTGGGCCTGACTCCACTCTATGAGTATGTATTTTATTGACAGTGCGTGTAGTACGGAAACGAAATGGGGAAGGAGGGATAAGTTCAAACAGTTCTTCAGAGCACTGTCCGTGATATAAGCGGTAGAATAACCCAACGATGCAACCTCTCTTCGCAGGTGCAAAGGCTCCAGTGTTTTAGAGAGCTGATCGTCGTTGATTATACGAATTGCACGCCTTTGCAGTGTATCGAGAGCATGCAACAGGTATTTAGCGGATCCGTCCCAAAGGTGCGAGCAGTATTCCACACATGGCCGTAAGATATTAAAAACGGGCGTTAGTTTAAGAGCGGTGCTCTGAAGAGACGAGTAGGGGACTTCTTTGCCGTCATTTGCGCAATGTCTAGTTCAATGCCGGTAAAACGCAAGCGTGCGCCGCTTGCGTTTAACCGGCATTGAACTAGACCAGGTTATCTGACCCCCACGCATAGATACGGTCTAGAGTTTTATCCAGTTCTGCGACCAAGGAACGTCGAGGTTAGAGCGTAGTCTTAAAAACATGAGTTCAAACCCCGGTGTGTAAACATTTTTTAAAATATATATAGTCATACATTGCTTGCAAGCAACATTTATAATAACTCCGAGAGCAGTTAAGCTTATAGTCTATGATTTACTGTACCAAGTTGTTAAACTGTTTATAACCCTCTGAAAATATGAACAGCTTGCCACTAGTCCGATGAGGACTCTTAATATCATATTGGCTACCAGGCGGTGCGACTAAAATCTCTCCGCTGACTACCCAATGTAATGTCCCTTACGCGCAACTAAAAGTTACCTATAACTAATTAATTGGTTCGCAAATATTATTAATAATATTTGCGAACCAAGAACAAAATATTTGCCAACCAAGAATCAGTGCTAAATGTTCATCAAAACCAATTAGTTATATCAAAACAATAAGAAGCGTAAATGAATTTTAACTCTCCACCAATTTCTGCGAACGGAGTAATTTATTTCAAGTCAAAACTTATGAATTAATGATGGCAGGTCACGCAGACGAGGTCTGGAGTCAAAGGGTGCTCCAGATACGCCCTTCAAATATAAGGGTCTATGGAAGATATTTGCCGATTTAATTATTGGTCTCTTCTGAAAGCTTTCTTTTATTTAGGTTGTCAGTGTAGTTAGTAGGCGTTATTAGCATATCATTACGACAAAATATACATTTTATTATTTGATTGATTGACAGATACCTACATGTCGGTTTTATGAATGAGAGTCAATTTATAAAGTTTATTTTGTATATTGGGTAAGAGCAAACAGCAAAAACAGGTTACGATCTTGTTTATTTTTTTTTCAAAAACCTTTTTTTTTTTTGTATTATATTACTTTTCATTCAATATTTGAGTAAAATACCTATGATCCTTTTTTTTTTATTCATTCTACTTCAGAGGATAAAAAATAAAATGTATATTTACAATTCTAGTTCATAATTGCCTCGCTATTTGTAGTTATAACTATTCCAAATTTCAAGTAAATCAGTCTAGGATTTCTTGAGATATTTATGCGGATAGACGACGAACACCTAAGTCTGAAGCGTTTTTATTTTACATAAAATATATATATATTTACTTATCTTTATATATACCTAATAAAATTGTATTCTTTATTAATTTAGATTGTTCATTTCAGTACATTAAAAATCTATGCAAAAAAATATAGTACCTACTGGAAGACGCGAAAAATAAGTAATAGGGCGTAAAAAAAGTATAGTGAAAAATATAGCAATAACATTGTTTCTAGTTTACATAGTAGATACAGGCCTCAAGTCTAGTGAAACATATAGCAATAACATTGTTTCTAGTTCACGTAGTAGGAGGCCTCAAGCCTAGTGAAAAATATAGCAATAGCATTGTTTCTAGTTTATATAGTAGGCACACGGCCTCAAGTCTAGTGAAACATATAGCAATAACATTGTTTCTAGTTCACGTAGTAGGAGGCCTCAAGCCTAGTGAAAAATATAGCAATAGCATTGTTTCTAGTTTATATAGTAGGCACACGGCCTCAAGTCTAGTGAAAAATATAGCAATAACATTGTTTCTAGTTCACGTAGTAGGAGCCCTCAAGCCTAGTGAAACATATAGCAATAACATTGTTTCTAGTTCACGTAGTAGGAGCCCTCAAGCCTAGTTAAACATATAGCAATAACATTGTTTCTAGTTCACGTAGTAGGAGGCCTCAAGCCTAGTGAAACATATAGTAATAACATTGTTTCTAGTTCACTTTTAGGTACAGGCCTCAAGTCTAGTTATATATGAAATGTTATTTTAACAAGATATTCCTATTACAAACTGGACCTCCACTACTTAATTACTCGTTATTTCTAAAAGCACAATTCCGTTCAAAATCCAACTTTTGCCAGAACTGTGTTTGCACAAAACAAATTGCCTCCCCCTCCCCTCCACCCTCTCCCTTTGAATATTCAAATTATTTTCGCAAATTTTCATGTTGAGTTTGTCTGCAGTGTCGCTAAGTATTTACATTTTGTGCTAAGTATAAATAAATCATAAACAACATGTTTATTTTATGCGGTTAATGACCTCCTACAAACAACTTCCAAATTAAGCTACATTAAAAATTGTACCTACAAAGTTCATATTTTAATACTTATTAAAATAATAAGTTCATTTACCTTTTTATTTATTAAATTAATTTATTCTTGTGACGCCTTTTAATTATTTTTATGTACTAAAACACTGTTTGTTGAAATTATCCTACCAGTGGCTTATTTAAGTATGGGCCAATTGGGCCATTGCCCAGGGCGGCCAATTTAGGGGCGGCCCGAGCCGGTGCAGAGTTAAAAATCCCGCCCGATAATAATAAAAAGTATGAACTACCTAACTCAGAGATATATATTCGCCTCTGTCCTATTTATTCCATGTCTTCGTTTATACGAGTACGCTATCCGTTACATTCTCCATTCATATTTGTCATATTAGTTATTTCTCATACGCATTTTATAGAAATATTTATATGACTTTTGTTTTTAATTTTTTTTTATTAACATATTAACATAGTATTTTTATGAGTCGGTAAACTGTAGACTTATAATACATAAACTATGCATTATTTAGGCCGTGGTTTATCCAAACCATAGACAATAAAAACTGTTTACTCACTATGAAGATTTTTAGCCCATACTATATGCAGTTAGCTCCAGAAAACCCGCAAACAAACACAGACTAAAGCATGACTAGGTCACTTATCGGTTTTTGAATGTATATCGTAGCGAAATCGGTCGGTCCCAGTCGGCCTAGCGAAGTTATAGAGACGTCCCACCCGCCTAAATACTATGTAATGTAAATAGTAGTACCTACCTTTAACTTAATAAAATTGAGATTTTCCACAAAGAGTGCAAGAAGCCTTAAAAGACATTCAGTATAAGACGTGCATTAGAGATATTTTTCTGTTTTGTAGAACGAGTCCTCGGGCATAAAGCCCAAGGAAAGACTCAAAGGAGCTCAAGCCGCCAATTTCCGTGAGAGCCTCGCCGCAGCTTTCAATAGACATCATAATTGTGAGTTCTTCAAGTAAAAAGGTGAAATATGACGTTCTGCTAATTTAATGTACTAGTATAATAGTTTTTCGAAGTTTACAAAATATACTATTATCTTTATATACTGGATGTGTAAACTGATTAATTTGTAATATTTAAATATATTTTATAAAAACAAAAGATTCGATTTTTTGTTTGTAATGGAGTCAAAAAAAAACCTATAGAAAGCTACGTTGCCTAAAGGAATTTAAATACAAGATATATTACTCGTAGTTTAAGAGGTTTTTAGGAAAAGTTTTAAAATACAGCAGATAGAAAGAAGTTTTCTATGAAGCATTATTTGATATATTATGATGACATAAAACTGCATTAAAATATTTTCGAATACATATTAACTTTTTGAGATTTTTTCCTTTAAAGTTGATATTTTTAGGTTCACTTTACAAGGTTAAGCAACAAGGCCGGATCTGGGATGGGTTTCCATCCCAGATCCGGCCTTGTTGCTTAACCTTGTAAAGTGAACCTAAAAATATCAACTCCGCTTTATACAACGAGACTATATCAACACCGCAACAAGCTCGCCACTTGTTAGGTGTTGCCTCCGAATATAATCGGCGAAATGAGGATGGGTCACTCCGCTACGTTTAGTTTTTAAGTTAGAAATTTAATTAGTTTGTTAGAAATATTCAATTGAGTTATTATTTTATGGAAATTACGGTTTCAGTAGAAAACTACGCTCCTTCAAGGATAAAGCTAAAGTGACGTGAGTGTGATTTATTAACTTTATTTTCCTACAAACCGAACGTAATAAGAATATTATTCTACAGAAATATATTTAGGTAACTGAATGCTTTCCACCCACAACACTGTAAATAACACGCTATTGTAATTTATATTATTACTATAAGCTGTCCGTCCCGGCTTTGCACGGGTGTAGTAATGAATAAAATGTTCTACTCACTAAATATGTCAAATAAAAAAAATATTTTAGGAAAAACTGATCTATTGATCAGTTATCGATCGACTACTGAAAGTTGATAATTATTACAGTAAAATATATTATTACAGTGAAAATTAAGAATTATATAAAAATCAAGATAATAAAAAACCAGAAGTTAGATTTGACAAAAACCCCTTTATTTATGCTAAAAAGATTTTCAGTGAAAATAGTGGAAGACTTTCGCTGACCAAAGAACAAATCTTCAGTGAGACTTATGCAATGCCACAAAGAGAGGTAGCATACCCGGATCCACCTTCTACACGACCGCATAATCCTGCAGTAGACGTTCAATGCATTCCACCAAGCATTAAAGAGACTGAGGAGCAAGTCAAGAAGAAAAGCGTAACGTCACCACCAGGTCCGGATGGCATACCCTACATTGTATATAAAAAGTGTCCTCACATTCGCAAGTGTTTACATAACATCTACCGTAGAATATGGTCAAGCAAACAAGTACCGACTGTGTTCGGAGAAGCAGCTTTTGTTCTTATACCAAAAAAGCCTGAGGTTACTGATCCTAAAGATACAAGACCTATTGCGTTAACAAACACTATGTCCAAAATCTTCTTTTCTATACTTCAAGCAAGAATGTCGAGGTTTATGATCACAAACAAGTACTTTTTATCCCAGCACCAGAAAGGATTTCTTCCGGGAATTTCTGGTTGTTTGGGACACAACACCTTACTTTCAGAATGTTTAAAGGATGCCAGGGATCACGAGCTTTAATTGAGTGTCTGGTGGATTGATTTGGAAAATGCTTTTCGATCGGTCCAGCATAAATTGCTGCAAATTTCCCTAAAATGGTATAAATTCCGATCATGGTGGCCGTAAGACATTCGCGATGATATGCATATGCAGTGATCATGGATATAATTGCTAATTATTATAAGAACTTAAGATTTGTCATTACAAATAAAAATGGGTTCACAGATTCTCTTCAATATAATGTTGAGCTATTTCAAGGCTGTTGCCTTTCACCAATAGCTTTCAATATTATTATTAACATCTTAATTGACAAACTTAAAACTAGTGAAAAGAAGTGGGGATATAGATTTAAGTTAAATAACGTATATTCGAAGTCCATCTTAGCATTTGCAGACGACCTAGCAGTGCTTACACGCAATCCAAATCAATGCCAGAATCTTCTTACTCTGGTAGACGAATTCTGTGTATGGTCGAACGGCATGAGAACAAAACCATCAAAATGCTTCTGTCTGTGTCTGGTCAGACGAAATACTAAGTTTACGTCATACGACCCAGAACTATTCATAGCAGGGCAGAAAGTAGCACCAGTAGAGGAAGCCATGCCTTTCAAATTTCTGGGCAGAAGGATCGATTTTAAAGGAAGAACACCATCCTTAGATGTGGTTGTGGAACGCCTTATTAATGACATCAACAAGGTAGATCAACAGCCAATTAGTAATGTCAACAAAGCTTGGATTTATGACAACTACCTAACATCTCGTGTAAAGTGGCCTTTTCTTGTATATGACTTAAACAAAACTCTTCTGGTAAATCTGGATGCAACTGTCATAAGAAAACTTAAGTCTTGGCTTGGATTAGCACAGGGCGCTGACTCCTCTACGCTGTTCAGGGAACAGCAACAACTGAGTTGTACAAATATCTACGTGTAACCAAGCAACAAACCCTGAGTAACTCTCGGGATAATCTGATTGCATCTCTCCCAAAAGACTCATTGGCCTCTGACATGGAGTCAAGACTTCAGTTTCATAAATCATTTATGAGCGGTGCCCAGATCAGCAAAAGGGGGTTAGTTTGGAAGAAAAAGGAATGTGATAAAGATGTTATTAAATCTTTCCTAGGGAAGATGAAACGCATGGCTACAGAGTTCACGCGATGACCCTAGAAGTACAGAATGAATGGCTTACTTTGGGGGAAGTTTGTATTCCTCCAGCCCTGAAATGGCGCACACTCATGTACAATTGGTCTCCGGCACTTATTAAGTTCTATCTTAATGCCTTTTAAATGTCCCTACCTGACCAGAGTAATCTGGTAAGATGGAGGAAGGCAACAGATAAGACATGTACATTGTGCAGTGTTGCTGTAGAGACTGCCAGACATATACTTGCTGGGTGCAAAACTCTACTTGGAAAAGGTCATTATTCGCACCGACATGATAAAGTTCTAGAAATTATTCGTGAAGCTGTAAGTCTCAGTATTGCTAGAACCAGAAAAGGATTATCAATAAATGAAAGACTAACTACTTTTGTAAAGGAGGGACAACTCAAGAAAAGTCAAAGTAAACCTTTCTCAATCCTGGACAAAGCACAAGACTGGAAAATATTCATGGATACATTCAAAATACATTACAAGATTCCAGACGAACTAGCAGTTTCAACCTATAGACCAGCCATACTGGTGTACTCTCGGTGCTTGAAGAAAGTAATACTTATAGAACTCACTGTTCCGTGGGAAACAAACATACCTAAGGACCACAACATCAAGTCGAACAAATATTTTGATCTCACAAACGGAATTACTAGAAACGGATTTAAAACTCAACTTTATGCAGTGGAAGTTGGTGCAAGAGGAATTCCAGCAAAGTCTTTGCACCGTATATTGAAGGATCTTGGCCTTCCGAGAACAGCCGTCGGAACTTTTATGGATCGTGTTTCCAGGATAGCGCTAACAGGATCATATAGTATTTGGTTGAGTAGAGAGGGTAGTGAACACAGTGCAGGTGAGAGTTCAAAAGGCCTTTAAACCTACTTCGCGGTCTCAAGTCCGGGAACGCTGCAGTTCATTCCCCTGCCTTTCAACCGCACGGTGAAGCTATGGTTTGCTAAGAACATTGTCTCATGTATTTTTTAAAGCCAAAAATAATTTGGAAAGAAATCATATACGTCGTGGCCGAGTTGGTTAGACATTGGACTAAAAACACTTAGGTCCCTGGTCCGAATCCCGGTGTGTACCAATGAGTTTTTAATTAAAAAATGTATGTACATTTGTTTGACAACACTGCTATAGTGCCTCGGAGAGTACGTTAAGCTGTCGGTAAAATAAAAATATTGTCGAAAAAGTAAACATTTTTTTTTTGGGTGTGCTATCCTTATTACCTTATCACTTAGGGGTATAAATAATTGTTTACAAATCTCAGACTTACCGAATATACACAAAAAAAAACATAAAAATCGGTCAAGATGTTTCGGAGAAATTACAAACACCATGACACGAGAATTTTATATATCAGATAATGATTTTTTCAAATAACTTATAAAGTAATATATTTCGATATAAAAATAATAAAAATATGGCGGATATTTTTAAATTATTACACACATTCACAAGCTAAGCTACTTCTACTATGTATCCAGAACTAACGATACAAATACATATTCTATTTTATAAACACCCAGAAGAATTACGTTTATACTAATATTTTTTTGTCATAAGTATTGAACCCACGGCCTCTGAGTACAAAGCCAAAGGTCCATGTCCTAATAGTCCATGAAGAGGGTCATGTTCATGGCGGGCTCGTTTTCCGCAATTAGCCAGGAGATTAGGCCTTTTTGCGTGAGTCGGCTGACTATTCTAGCCAGCCCGGCTCCTTCCAGAAGGCGACAAGAAGTCCGAGTCTTCCGCAGGCCTCAAGAAGCGACCTCGGTGTTCCGAGGATTTTCGCCCGTTGTAAAGCCACCCCGGTGCAATGAAGCAGCACATGGGTGGGTGTTTCTTCCGTTTCCATGCAACCTCTACATAGAGGGCTGTTGGTGATACCTAAAATTGTAAGGTGCCTGTTTAATGGAAAGTGTCCGGTAAGTATACCCACCACCATACGAAGGTTACCTCTGTTGAGATTGAGCAGGTTCCGAGCTAGGCGTGGGCTAGGTTTGGTGACCGCCTCTCTGGCCTGCCTGCAGTTTTGTAAGTTAGCCCAATACTTACAGTGATGGTTAAAGGGATTGTCGCGTAGCCAACTTTTCAACTGTTTAAAAGATTAAGGTACATACGGTTTGTGTCCTACCGGTGTTGTAGCCGAACCTCTTTTCGCCAGTTCGTCAGCCGCGTCGTTACCGAGGGAGTTGCTGTGTCCCTTTATCCACTGGAGAGTGACCCTGTTACCAACTGATATAGTCTCCAGTGAGTAGTGGCATTGTTTTACCAGACTTGAGTTCATCTGTTTGTTCTTCGATGCTAGTAGTACGGCTGCGCTGTCAGATAGTATGCGTATACCATTTTCTTTTATCTTTCTTGCGCGTATTGCCGCTGTTGCTTCTATTATACGCTATACACTCTGCTTGGAATATGGAAGCATGTGTGCCAAGAGCTGTTGAAATTCTAATATTTAGGTCGAGTGAGTACACTCCTGCGCCTGTTCCGTATTCTGTTTTTGAACCGTCCGTGTAAATTCTGACTTCGTGTAAGCCAGATTGATCAGTCGGTTCTTCTTGCATGTTTATAGAGTAATTTCTCACAAATATGTGCACGCGAGGACATTTGTCGTTCACTGCATTAATGAGTGGTTGTATCTTAAGGTGTTCGTTTAATGACTGAGTGTGCCTCGCTCGGTTGTCTATATTCCATTGTCCAGAGGCAATGGTAGTCATCTGAGTCTTATGGTAGCGACAGCAGCTTCGTATTGTATGTATAAATGTAAAGGTGTCAGGTTTAGTAAGGTTTCGATTGCTGCTGTCAGTGTAGTCTTCATACATCCTGTTGTGGCTAAACAAGCCTGTCTGAAGACTCAGTTTGAAGACTGTGTAGGTTAGCTGTAACCGTTGTCTGAGTGGTTCTAGGCCACCACACCAAAGCTCCATAGGTGATAGTGGGTCTGATAACTGTAGTATATATCCACATGGTGATCTTGGGTTTTAGTCCCCATGTTTTTCCTAGAAGTCTTCTGCATTGCCACATTGTGACGCAGGCTGTCTTCAGTTTGTTCTCAAGATGCTTATTCCAGTTCAATTTACTGTCTAGCGTTATGCCTAGATACTTGACATCTGTAGCTAGAGTAAGTTCTGTATTAAATAATGTTGGTAGTTTAATGTTCCTCAATTTTCTTTTATTGGTGAAGAGGACCAGTTTTAGGATTAACATTAAGGCCATTTGTTGTGCACCAGTTTTCAATGATTCTTAATGCGATCTGCATCGAGTCACATAGTATGTTCTCGAATGCGCTTATGAGGATCACTAGGTCATCCGCGTAGCCCACCGTGAAGTACCCTTGGTCGTTCAATACTCTTATGAGTCCATCTACAACTAGGTTCCACAGAAGGGGGGACAAGACCCCTCCCTGCGGACAACCCTTTGCTGCTATACCTCTGGTCGCACTGTCCACGGTGAGCTGCACAGCGCGTTGTTTCAGCATATTCTCTATCCATCCTATAATGGTCGGCTCCACTTTATATTTGATTAGGGCCGTAGATATGCTGACAAAAGACGTTTTATCAAAGGCCCCTTCGATATCAATGAAGGTTCCTAACGTCGATTCTTTATTAGTTAAAGTCGATTCAATCTTACTTACTACATGGTGTAGTGCTGACTCCGTTGATTTTCCTGTTGTGTATGCATGCTGATAAGGATGCAATGGTTCTTTAACTAAGATCGTGTCTCTTAGGTGTTTGTCACATAGCCTTTCCATTGTTTTAAGCAGAAAGGAGGTAAGGCTGATTGGTCTGAAGGATTTGGCTTGTGTGTAGTCACTTTTTCCCGGTTTTGGTAGAAAGACTACTTTCACTTCTCTCCATTGTTTTGGAACGTACTTATGTGCTAGGCACGCGGTGAATATTTCTGTTACTAAGGGTAGTAGGTTGGCGGGGGCCCACTGAAGAAGGGCTGGGAAGATGCCATCTATACCTGCTGACTTGAAGGGCGAAAAACTTTCTATAGCCCATTCAACCTTTGTTGTCGTGATGACTGATTTCGCGATTTTCCAGTCCTTATCCGTTGGTGGCAGAGCGGTACTTACTTCCCAGTCTCTATTGTCAGTCAGTTGACAGTCTGGGAAGTGAGTTTGCAAGAGTACCTCACTTGTTTCTGTTTGTAAAAGTGTTGTCGGATTTTTTTAGCGATCCTATACAATTTTGGTTGGTTGTCATAATTTTCCTGACTCTGTTAGCTTCATGGCTTGTTTCTATATTCTCGCAGAAACGTCGCAATGATTTCGTTTTCCAATGTTTGACACGCTTTTTGAAGTGGGCTTGGGCATTTTTATATTTTGTCCAATCCTCTTCTTCTCTTGTGTTCATCGCGCGGTTAAAAAGCTTTCTTGCTTTGTGTTTAAGGCGGTCGAGCTCCGGGCCCCACCAAAGATTTCCTCTCTTGTTTGGCGGTGGTGGTAGCGTCAAGGGGCAAGACCTATGGTAGCTTTTTGTTATATTGTCCATAAGTGTTTCCACGTTATGTTCTATATTAACAGTTATGTTTGTCATATCCTCCAGATTTGTACTAGTTATAGTGTTTTCCAAAGAGTTCCGGTATAGTATTTTGTTGGTCTTCCTTGGATTTCTTTTGGATATTGGTTCCGGAAGTGCCATGTTGAGTGTGAAGCATATTCGCCTGTGATCTGCAAGCGAGGCTTCCCTCGAAACATGCCAATTTGTTATTAAGTCGCTTACCTCTGGTGAAGCTAGGTGACGTCTATCACTGTTTGACTTCTGCTTGTAACAAATGTTGGTTCTGAACCCCTGTTGAGTATAGAGAGGTTAGTGGTAAAAAGGTATTCAACGAGTTCCTCACCTCTCTTGTTCGATGTCGCGCTTCCCCATAATGGGTGATGTGCGTTTGCATCTGTTGATATTATAGTTTGCCATCCTTGTGCGGTGCAGTACGCTACTAGGTCGGCCAATTCTTTCGGTGGTGGATCCCGGTCTCCCGGCATATAAACCGAAACGAATACTATTGTATGGTTGACCCAACTACTGTTTGAGGCCCTAACAGCAGTTAGGTCTCTAGAACAGAATTGTGTTAGTAGTGTTACATGTAAATTTTGGGGAACGTATATACACGTCCTCGGCTTTGTTACAGTGTTGTCATATAAGAGCTTACCTCCTATGTTTCTTAGTCCGCATATAATGTCACCTCTAATCCACGGTTCTTGATCCAGGGCGATAATGCTGTTGTCTTCATCCAACACATGCCTAAGTGCTGTTGTCGCTAGCTGCTTGTGCTGGAGATTAGTTTGTATGATATTTATATGCTCCCTACATTCCGCGCTACCTTCAGCGACACTGTTCACCGCGTTTTTGGCTATCATGCTAGTGTTCGCGCTCCTTGCGGTGCAGCGAACACCTGCACTACCGCCTTTGCCGATTCCTGTGCGCTTTCGGGTGCTGCAGGAGTTCTTAGGGACAGATCTCGCGCTCCTTGCGGTGCAGCGGTGGATCTCGTTATGGTTTGTAATGGCTGAGAAAAAGTCCATATGTTGCCATAATAAAATTCATCTTCATGAGCGTCCCACTCTCCAGGGAGCCCGCAACTGGGGGTGCAAGGTTATGCACGCATGCACCAGGACCTACTCAGAAGATATAGAACACCAAGCAACGAGACGCGACGAGCCGGCTCTCTACGAAAAGTGTAAGGTTGCCAAAACCTCGCACCCCGCGCAAAGGCGTCTGCCTGCCCCAAAGCCCGGCGTTCTCGCCTGTAGTAATCCACCCTTCCATTACTACTGCCGTCTGTCCCGTACGCGGCTAACGTACAGGATTACCCTTTCACTGAAATCCGGACCAAAAGGCGCCCCTTTTGTGTCCTATGTCCTCGGAACATGTTCCACTCAACCCCTCAGGACTCCTTCATCCAGTATACGGTCAAACCGTCTGCGGCACCAACGGGTGGTGCAAATCAAGTTTCATATAACTTTGATGAGGCTGTGAAGACCGACCACTTTGCCTTCACAGCTGATTGTGTAGGATATTAGGACACTTCAGAAGTGAGGAAGGAAAGGACCAAGGATCTCGCCTTATCTCACTCGGTTACACCAGTTTCTGAGGGAACCAGGCCAATAACAGGCGGCACCACGTGAAGGTAGAGATAAGACTTGCCTTAAAAGTAACTACACTAATTAAAACTAACTTAGTAGCTAAGAAACTATTAAACTAAAATTGTCTCTAAGGCCATTTCATCCCCGGGTGACTGGATGAAAATGAGTGTAGGTCAATTTTATCAATCTATTGTGGTGATGAAATGGACCTACCCCCGCCTGAAGAGGGTCATATATATTTGTATTCCTTATATAACCAACAAAAACTACAGAATATAATTAGTTTGTCGGCATATAATGTTTTATATTATTTATATAGGTGGTAAGGTGCCCGAGACTACCTAGACGTCCCACTGGAGAAGTTTTATTCCCATCTCATCGACACCCAGGCACTTGATTCTATGCCGAATAAGTGGCGTGCTCTTCGCTATTTGTATATTGATCAGTAAAGTATAATAAGTTTAGCATAAATATTGTGCTATAAAGTAAAAGGCACATTATGTATTTTTGAATTAATCATAATAATATGTAGTATATTACACACATACTGGCTACACTAAGCTCTGAGCTTGTACTATGTGTACCAGAAACAATGATATCAATACATATAATATTTGATAAAGCCTTAGACCATAACCAACTGTACAGAACAACGTACTAATATTGTTTTGCCCGTAGTGGGATTAAACCCAGGACCTCTGGATACAACGCAAAACGCGCAACCACTAGTCCACGGTGGCGGTCAATAAAATTGAAATTTTAAAATATATTTTAAATGATGTAAGCGCAAGAGATTGCATCGCCGTAGGTAGAGGGAAGCGCGGGGCGCGGGGTAGCGCCGTTAGGGCCGCCCGTGACGAGCCGAGGGAGTTTAGTGGTCTGCAGGCTTTGTCGCGTTGCGCACGCGCGTATTATAGACCATGCCTTGACGCGTCGACAGACGCCGTGTCCTATATTTTTTAGTCTTTATGTGTATAATTTTAAGTTTAGTTAACCTTAGTTAAGTTTTGTTGTGTGAAATGCTCAATAAACGATTTAAAACCAAAAAACTTATAGTGGCGCCCAACGTGGGGCCTTGAATCAATGTACTTATTTAGTTTAAAGTTATAATAGTTTTAGTGTAAACCTAACAAAATGCCGACGACTCGAAACACGGAGAAGCGACATGGCGACTGCGCCGGCGCTGGAGCTCCCGCGTCACATGACGACAGTTATGGAGCCCCGACGGACAGCAGCGCCTCAACGAGTTCGAGTCATCTTACTGAAAGCCAACTTCAGTCATTTTTGAACGCGTTCGCGAAGTCACAGGCTGAAGCAAACCGCATGCTAATCGAAAGCATAGTTAGCTCGCCTTTTTCTAGTAATTCCGTGGCGTCACCAACACCGACGGAAGCACGCTCGGTCTCCAACGGCGGCACGTTCACTAGGTGTACTGCCCGCTTCGACGGTTCCTGCCCGAGCGCTCTCGACGCGTTTATCGACGCCGTCGAAGTGTTCAAGGATTGTGAGAACGTAAGCGAGGAGCATGCACTTCGAGGACTTCCAATGCTGTTGACCGGCGAGGCCGCCGTGTGGTGGCAAGGGATAAAGAAAACTACGGTGACGTGGAGCGAAGCGGTACAACGACTGCGAGGAATGTACGGCCTTCAGAAACCTGCGTATAAAATATTCCGTGAAATATTCGCGAGTGAGCAGTGTAGTGAACGTGGTGAAGTGTTCGTTTGCAGAGTACGGGCGCTTCTCGCCAAGTTACCTTATGATTTAAGTGACACTATTAAAGTAGATATAATATACGGTCTTCTGAATAGGGAAATACGCACGCATGTGTTACGCGACACCGTCTGCGACCTAGAGGATTTAATAACAAAAGTGAGGTGGGCCGAAGAGTCGTTTAGCGATATTTTATGTAAGTACGCCGACGCGACCGCGACTCCCTCTTCCTTATCGACTACAAATATTACGTCATCAGACCGTTCGAAAAATGTACGTCGCAATAGCAGTACCACCCCCGTTGGTCCGGAAAATGTGCATCACGATAGACGGAATGTTCGTCACAATAGCATGACCCCCATCAATCCGGAAAGTGTGCGTCGCGATAGCAGTACTACTTCTGTTAGTTCAAAAATCGCAATCTCGAAACGTAATCGCGTTCGTTGTGGTATTTGTAAATATTTCGGGCATTCTTCGGATGAATGCCGCAACAGAAACAAAAATTCCGAGCAAAATTCTTACTCCTTAAGTTGCTATGGGTGCGGGCAGCCCGGAGTTGTAAAATCACGATGTAACGTTTGTAAGGATAGGAGTGTTTCGCCGAAACCGGTCGACTTCCAAGCTGCCGACATCCAGAGTGGGGGGAACCCCGACAGTTGTCGACCTCTAGTTAGTATATGCGTATCGGGTCGTGAAGGTGTCGCCATATTAGACACTGGTGCAACACATTCTATCGCTAGCCCCATGTTATATGATATACTTAAAAAATCCGGCGCGCGTTTTAGCAAAACCGAACGCTCTATTGGTCTTGCTGATGGCACAGTAGGTGTCCATACTGTTCTAACCACCGAAGTGTTAATCACATTAGAGGGCCGCAGTATACTAACCTCTTTTATCGTACTTCTCGGCGCTAAGACGAGGACTCTTTTAGGGAAGGATTTCATTACCCAAGCTAATATAATACTAGATGTGCCTCAAGGATCTTGGTATTACGCCGACGCGCCCTATCTCGTGTACTCCTTTGCACAAAATTATACTTTGACCCAACCTATGATTGCGGATGTCTCCGACGTACAGCTACGAGCTGACGAATGTAACGGTTTAACAGTTGAGCAAAAGTTGAGACTAAATAAATTTATAAATTGCAACGCTGACAGGTTCGCCGAAGAAGGGGACGCGACAGAATTTGCATCACATAAAATAAAGGTAAGTGACAAGCAAGAACCTATTGCTTGCCCCCCTTTTAGAATGTCGCCAAACAAAAGGGAGATATTGGAGAAAGAAATAAACAAACTTCTCGCCGGAGACATCATTGAAGAGTGTGAATCTCCGTGGGCGGCTAATGTAGTTCTCGTCACCAAAAAGGACGGCAGTACGCGGCTCTGCGTCGACTATCGGCGGTTAAACGCCGTGACGGAGGCCGATCGGTATCCGCTCCCGAGAATGGAGGACATACTACATGCGGCTAAGACAACAAATTATATGACGACGCTGGACCTTCGTTCTGGCTATTTTCAGGTTAAGGTGGCGGACGAGGATCGAGATAAGACAGCGTTCACCACACCAATAGGTACGTATCGCTTTAAGCGAATGCCAATGGGGTTACGAAATTCCGGAGCCACGTTCCAACGGTTGATAGACAGATTTAAATCTAATCTGAAGAACGTCGTCATACTGGGTTATTTGGATGATTTGATTATATTATCGGACAGTTTCGAGAAACATATACATGACCTCAACGCTGTTTTCGACAGGTTGCGCACATTCGGCCTCCGAGTAAATCGAGAGAAATCATGCTTTGCGCGCAATTCTGTCAAATACTTAGGTCACATTATAGTACCAGGTGGTATACAAGTAGATCCCGAGAAAACGAGCGCCATATCTAACATGGCTCCGCCCAATAACGTCAAACAACTAAAATGTTTTGTGCAAACGTCTAGTTGGTTTCGACGGTTTATTCCGGGTTACGCGGAGATCGCTCGTCCTCTGACAAACCTACTTAAAAAGTCCAGCGTTTTTTCGTGGACTACTCAACAACAAAACGCTTTCGACAATCTCAAGAATCTGTTGATCACCGCACCGATCCTGCGGCAGGCGGACGAATCAAATCCATTTGTCTTGAGAACCGATAGTAGCGCGTATTGTCTCGGCGCTGTTTTGATGCAGGGGGAGGGCTACGAGGAGCGACCAGTTGAGTATGCTAGCCGACTGCTAAACAGCGCCGAAAGAAACTATACAACCACCGAAAGAGAGGCATTGGCAGTGGTCTGGGCTACTAACAAATTCAGAGGCTATATAGAAGACTCTGAAGTTGTTATTAAGACCGACCACCAGCCGTTGCGGTGGCTAATGAGTGTCAAGTCACCTAGTGGAAGGTTAGCCAGGTGGGCTTTGACTTTACAAGAGTTTAACCTGAAGATCGAATATACACCAGGCAAGTCAAACGTTATCGCCGACACATTATCGAGACCCCCTTGTGACGACACACCGAACTGCGAGCTCGGGTTAGTAACCATTGATATAACCCCTAGAAGCCACGCAGATGTGCGTGAAAATCAGTTAAAAGACCCTGACATACAGAAGATTATCCATGATCTTGAAAACGATGATCCCTTTAGAGGGAGAGTTTGGTCAGATCGTGGATACACTATGTCAGACGGTATTCTTTACAGGTATCCCGCAGATAAAGATGATGATGAAGGAATATGTCTGGTGGTTCCAGAACATGAACGGCATAACGTAATGCATGAATTCCATGATGCGCCCACTGCTGGCCATTTCGGCGTGCAGCGCACACTGGAACGTATTTCCACCCGCTACTACTGGCCTGGCATGCGTACTTTTGTTTCTGAATATATTAAACGTTGTGTACCATGCCAGCGCTACAGGATAGACACGAGGAAACCTGCAGGGCTATTACAAACGCCAGCCACGGCGCGGCGGTTTGAAGTCTTGTCTGTCGACTTATTCGGCCCCTTACCAGTGACCGAGGCGAACAACAAATGGATCCTCATCGTAGAAGATAATTGCAGTAGATGGGTTGAGCTTTTCGCTCTTACAGAGGCAACTTCCATGGAATGTGCAAAAATACTTATAGAAGAGGTTTTTCTAAGGTATGGCGTTCCACGCCGTGTGATTAGTGACAACGGGGTCCAATTTGTAAGTGGGGTGATGCAACAGGCATGTCACGTTATGGGAATCGATCAATCATTGACCCCCTTGTATCACCCGGAGGCGAATCCCGTTGAACGGAAGAACCGGGACCTTAAGACCCAGCTGAGTATACTGGTTGGCAAGGATCACACGACGTGGGATAAGCATCTTGCTGCCATAAGATTCGCGATGAATTCAGCGCTAACAGCAAGCACCGGATATTCACCGGCCTTCCTCACGTTTGGACGCGAACTTAGAGCACCTTCCGATACCGTGACAGACATGAGGAGGGTCGTAGACAACGACAACTTTGTCACTGTAATGACTCCGTACCTTAAGCGACTGGCACTGGCCCTGGCCGACGCACGCGATATTCATGAGAAAGCGCAGATCAGCCAGAAGGTTCATGCCGATAGCCATCGTCGCGACGTACCCACATTTAAGGTAGGTGATATCGTATTAATGAAGACGCAGGGCCAGAACGACACGTGTAAAGGACAAACGCCGAAATTTATACCACGGCGTGACGGGCCTTATAGGATCCGTGAAATCGTCAGTCCCACTACTTACGTGTTAGAGCGTATAAGTGACGGCGAAAATCTTGGTAAGTACCATATTTCACAACTTACCCATTATATCGGAGCCATCCAAGCACCCCTTCAGGAAAAGCGTAAACGCGGTAGACCGCGTAAAGTTAGGGTGGCTAGTCCTACTGTGAGGGCACCTTCTTCGGACTAGAGGGGGAGGATGTAAGCGCAAGAGATTGCATCGCCGTAGGTAGAGGGAAGCGCGGGGCGCGGGGTAGCGCCGTTAGGGCCGCCCGTGACGAGCCGAGGGAGTTTAGTGGTCTGCAGGCTTTGTCGCGTTGCGCACGCGCGTATTATAGACCATGCCTTGACGCGTCGACAGACGCCGTGTCCTATATTTTTTAGTCTTTATGTGTATAATTTTAAGTTTAGTTAACCTTAGTTAAGTTTTGTTGTGTGAAATGCTCAATAAACGATTTAAAACCAAAAAACTTATAATGGTTATTTTTATAATAAAGTAATAACTCTTAAATACGAAGGAAAGTCAGTAAAAATAATCTTTTAAATATTTCATCGCAACAATAAATATGATAAATGCAATTGGCCGATCTTGTATGGGGAAGTTCAGTATTTCAGCGCTTGGCTTCCGGTCCACGAGTCCGATACGGCGGCGGGGCGGCAGCGTGATTTATGGGTGTGATGGAAACGTCTTCGGAACTTGCCTCGTTCTTATTTTTCATCGACTGTGTTAGATACTCATACTTTTGGCAATGGCTTGAGATACAACCCAGATCGTCACAGTTCAAAAACTTCTGAACATTACAAGATTGCCTAATTAAGGGCACTGCAGTCGTCTTGATGCTATACAAACGTACCTCATACAAAATTATTTCTCTTGTAATAAAATATTTTAGTAAGTATTATTAAAAAAGATTATTTTTTCTGATTAAAAATAAGAACAATACCCAACACAGAAAGATTAATAAAACCGACAAAAAAAAATATTCTGCGACAAACAGTAGTCGAGTAATACTGGAAGTGTGAAATCTCATTTTGTATAGAGTACGCAGACTTCACGATTACCAATGCAGTTATAATAATTATAGTAATATGTAGGAACAAACACATATTGATCTGGTCACAAACTAAGCTTTAGGCTTGTTCTATGTGTACCAGAAGCAATGATATAATACATATTATATTTTTATAAACACCCAGACCATGACAAACGGTACAGAAAAAAACGTACTAATATTTTTTTTGCCATGAGTGGGAATCGAACTCACGACCTCCGGATACAACGCCAAAGGCGCCTTAAGAGGCGATTTTCAAGTTATTTAACAGAAAACTTGTCTGTGGAATATATAAATCTGATATCTAATAATACTAATCTGATATTTAATCTAACTGTCGAATAAATTTATCTGAGGATTGAAAAATAGCCCAAAAATTTTCATTAAATGAGAAATTGACAAACTCTACTATAATTACAGTAATGTAATTAATTATATAATGTACGTTTAACTTAAAAAGGAAATTTTACAAAAATTAATGCAAATAATAGGTACGTTTAGGTAATCAAAACAGCTATATAATATGAAGGACATGAATAAAAAAATATAAACCTTTTTTTGTTGCAATTATATTATATTATTTGTTACAAATGTTTATGTTTCTTTAGGTCTTTATTTTTTTATGTAATTCTTACCTTTCAATTTATTAAAGACCAATATATTAACGTATAAAATTGTATGTATTGTAACAATTTCTAAGTAAAAAAAAATGAATAAATAAATAATGAATTCAAAAGAAAATGTTTCGAAAAAGAAGTACACATTCTATTTCGTGATTAATGTAAAAATAACTTTGTTCAGGGAAATGAGTTAAAATACACGGAACTGCAATCTCCCGCGTACCAAATGTTTTATTACGTTTTATAATACTGTTACACAAATATAACACATTGAGATTGGGTTGTGCAATCAACGTAACACAAAGCTATTTTAAATATTAGGTCACGGCCTTTTTGGAGGTAGCACCTTTATACTCGTTTAAAAGTATAACATCACTGAAGGCTTTGTATTGCGCTTACGTGAGAAGTATCCATAGGGTCCCCCTTACGGATACTTCTCATGCTACGCGGTCTCAGGCGAAATAACATTGTGTAACTGCACAATTAACCATTTTTTAAGTGAGTGGAGAACATTTTTGCGACATCAAACGATACCAAATGACGCCGATTGAACGCGAACTTGTTTTATATATTGTATATGGCCAATATTATCATGTATTTTAGAATAGGGGAAAGCTTGCTTATGCTACATCCATTGGTTATATGATCGAAGTATGCGGTGCACATAAACAGAATACGGACTATACAGAGGAAATTTCAGCGTATAGTATATGATAGGATTCGAGGCCCTGATTATGCCGGTAACAACCTGATGACTTTGGACCAGAGACGTATTATAGCCAATACTATGGTTCCGTACGATGTTTTGAATAGTTTCATTGACTGTCCGCAACTTACATAAATAAATAAATATCAATCATAAACACCGCAACAAGCTCGCGACTTGTTAGGTGTTGCCGCCGAATACCATCGGCGAAATGAGGGCGGGTTAATCCCTCCGCTGCTGGGTACCCTGAGGCCGTTTAAATGGTTCTCAGGAGCCAAAAAAGAAGGGCACCCGTGTTGGTATAGCATAGTATATGCATAGTACAGCATAGGTGTTAACCGTCATTTGTCGTAAGGAGTTCCTTGAGGTCCATCATCAAATATCGATGGTATTATTTCAATTAAAACTGATACCAATACGAAGTACCAAAACAAAACTGGTAAAATAGTATGGGTAGTCATCATCAAGATATCAAAAATTATCCTCTAAATTGTTATCAAAATCCCCACGTACCTATTATTATCAAAGTCGCGTCGACCTTTAAACTCACACCATGATATATAGAAATAAAACCTCAAAGGGGCGGTTTTCGGCCCAAGAATGAACAAACTTACCAGAAAAACACGATTGAAGATTGATTAATTATTTTCGATACATGAAAAGTCGGGAATAAATTCTATTACTAAGTATTTTACATGACTTCCTATGAATTTAAAATAGCACATATAGATTACGAAATGTAAATAATTTCAATAGAGTCGTTTTTTAACATAAGTAAATTTTTTGGGTATTTTTTTTTCCTAAAACACTTAATAATTAATAGTATAATAATATTGAATACCTATTAAAAAGGCTGGATCTCATCATTTCCTTTCTTTGGAGTACAAATTCGACACCCCAAGACTGACTGAAACAAATTGATATGATTGTTTGTTTGTATTAATAAATATTTTACTCCCTATATTTTTTTCTACCAACTTTAACCATTTGACATTATTAGGCCTTAATCTAATCTAATACTAATAATTTCTACAACACGTTTAAGTGTTCATTATGACCTGAAGTTACTATGGAATTTGGGCATTCCCTTTTTTTACAGGTTGGTCTGAAAATACAGGCCAGGCCACGATTTTTTTTATGTTTTTTTTTTTTTTAAATAAATATAATGTTAACTTGTATAATAGAAAAAAACCAACATTGCTTAACTGGTTGTTGATTTCCTGTGGTAAGAAAAGCCTAAGTTAGAATCAGACAGGAACATTCCTTTTGTTCGTCTGGCCACATTGTGCAAGTAGGGTACACAAACTATGTTGTTTGTTATTGAACCAGTGGCCGCCGGGTGTTGAATCCTCGCTAGTTGTTAAGTAAACAAACCGAGGCTGTCGATCGTCGATCGACGATGCTATTCCTATGAGGATAAGTATAGCTATCAACTCTTTGGCTTAACTCAGGTCATTGCTTTCAACTGTCAAAATTTAGTTTTTTTTTTTATTTGCAGCTTGACAGCTCAAGTAATAGCTAAGTATTAGCGCTTGCTAATTTAAGCAACGGCTATAAAATCCTGATATTAGACGTAGACGTACTAATTTATATTTGTTTTTGCTTATTTTTGGTCTAATCCAATATTTTCTCAGGAAAATGGTTATGAACAAACATATTTTTTTCTTTCAAATAATTTTAACCAAAAATCAGAAATATACAAAAAACAGTAAATTGGAAACTTAGGTAGGACTTTTAAATAAAGCCTTTTCATACATGCAGGCCGCAGTGTTCTTTTGGCTAAATAATAATAATAATATGTAGGACAAATTACACATATTGCTCTGGTCACAAACTAAGCTCTAGGCTTGTACTATGTGTACCAGAAGCAATGATATAATACATATTATATTTTATGACATATCATGACCATGATGACCATGACAAACTGTACAGAAAAAACGTACTAATATTTTTAGCCATGGGTGGGAATCGAACCCACGACCTCCGGATACAGCGCAACCACTAGTCTACGGAGGCTGTCAAATAACTTTAAAGTATCCATTACCAAATAAGAAAACATGTACCACAGTTTTTTTTTGTTTCACATAATATTAAGTATCCATCTAATGCGAAAAATTAAGTAAATAAGAAATGTAAAGAAACAAAAAGCAATAGCCAGCTCTCTCTGATATATTTTACAATATGAGAAAGTAAATTAAAATTGTTGTGTAAATTGAGAAACAGCACAAAGGGGGCTATTCCGCAAGCAAACAGTGTCAAAGGAGGCTTTTGCGGACAAACAACCTCAGAATACACTCCCCGGGCGGTCAGGGTCTTTCGAAGGCTGCATTTGGAATGGCAACGGGCGTTCAAAGAGAATGTCTGTGTTTTTTTTTAATAGATGATTAATATTTAAGTGAAAAGTATGAATATTTATAAGGACTTTTTATTTTGTTTTTTGTGTTAATCATATTCGTTTTTTGGTATATGGATCATTAAGCTTGACTTAATTAAGAAATCATATTTTGTTATTATTATTGATATTCTTCATACCTTATAGTCCATATAAATCCAATAATCACAAATTTTACCCAGCACATGAAATGGTTTGTTATAAATCAACTTAAGAAGCCAGAAGCGATCTCGAACATCTAAAAACGTGTAAATGTTGTTTTCAGTAATATCAAAGTTTATTTCTACTGAAAAAGAACGTAGAGGTGTAAATATTACTTACTCGATCCTAATTAGATAGTATTTTTATAAAAAATATATTAACTTTTGAAAAGACACCCAAAGTTTTATTTATGGTTCTAAAAATATTACTTTAATTCTCATTTTAAAACTAAACAGATTTTTTATAAAGAAATTATATAATTAGGACCGAGTAAATAAAACCTCCAGTTCTTTTGTCCAAAAAAAAAAACTTTATTATAACTAAAAACAACTTTTAGATGTTTTTGGAAGCTCTAGGTTGCGAATCCTTTTCCTGCCCACTTAAGTTCCTTGTGAAATAAGAAGGTACATAATCGCGGTCCTTTTATATCATTTCATACATGTAAAATTTGGTTGATATTCAATGAAATTGGATCGCGATAGCGATAGATTTTTTTTTTTTCAAATCTACACTGATTTTGATAATACTATTTTTTACTTTATTTATATATAGGAATATATTATGTAGGTAATTACAAAGAAATAAGTATAAACTAATAAAAAATACAAAAATGCCCAAAATAAAATTTAACAATAAATAATACAAAATTAATATCCTATGTCCAATCCATACCCCGTCCCGGCCCGAAAGTACCCATTGATAATTTGATAAGAAGTGTGATTCAGCAGGATTTGAAACCGGTATAATGAAGAGCTCTCCATTATACCGGTTTCAAATCCTACTTATGGGATGTACCACTAGTATGTTTTTTTTTTTTTAAAGTATAGGACATTTGCATTCTACTTTTTAAATTGTAAAAAAATAAATAAATACCATCACGGGTGCCTATTTGGCTCCCGAGAACCGTTTAAACGGCCTCAGGGTCCCAGCGGAGGGATTAACCCATCCTCATTTCGCCGATGGTATTCGGAGGCAACACCTAACAAGTGGCGAGCTTGTTGCGGTGTTTATGATGAAATAGCCTCGTTGTATAAAGCGGTCACCCATCCCAGGCCGGCTTTGTTGTCATCTGCTTAACCTTGTTATCAGTTGCGCAGTGACTTAACCACTAGGCTGGGGCCGCTTTTTAAATTGACACTCTAAAAAATTATCGAAATATATATAGGTAAGTACTTACAAAAACATACTACTTGTATGTATTGTAGGCATGTATGCATATGGTTAACATGGTGCTAAATAAAACTTTATAAGAAAAAAGGATTAAGTATTAAGTCTTTTTAGTGATTTCGAAGGGAACCAATAAACTGCATAAATAAAGCTCATTAAATGTCTCGTACAATTGGACAAAAAGATGTCGAAAAAGTTTGGGCCCGGGCGTTATTGTCCGTGAAATCAGTCCATTAAGCCCAACTTAATCGGTCAAAGGTGAGAGAACGGACGCTATTTATCTACTACATCAATAGAAGGGTGACTATTTGATAGAATGTTCCAACATGTTTGTATTCCTCTATATTTACCTAAGAGGTCTCTAGTTATAATTTACTTTGAACTTAATAACGCCACAATTATGTAATATTTAAATAAAATAATAAATATCCTTTATTTTTCTCAAAATTTAGGAAATATGTTTTTACATACGTAAGCTTTAATCTTAACCTGCAGTTCTTTAGTTTAGTTTTTTCTGGTGGCGTCAGAGTTTAAATAAGCTGTTATTTTTTTCCAATATGCTAACGTTGATGATTTAAAAATATATTATTATAACATTGGTGATTTAAATTGAAAATTAAATAATAAACTAACATTGTGTATTGTATTTTTGGACAAAAATAACGCCGCCGTAAGGTCCTTGATAATTTGATAAGAAGTGTGATTCAGTAGGATTTGAAGCCGGTATAATGAAGAGCTCTCCATTATACCGGTTTCAAATCCTACTTATAGAGCTCTATAAGTTACATTGTTAGTCATCTTCTTTTTGGATATTACAGCTGCTACATACTGCTTACCATTTCATAGATCCTAATTTAAATACCGACCACTTATACTCGTAAAATGGAAGAAAGCTCTATATTATATTTAGCGAAGATTTTTATAATATTTTTAGTTGGAATAGACACAGTACTTAGTGTGGCCAAAACAATACAAAGAATGGTATAGGGAAACTGCGACCGACAGCTTAACGTTCTCTACCCGGAGCACTAATGTGTTGTTGTCAAACAAATGTACGAGGCATATCCAGAAAGTGTACTAAATTTTTGTAGGTTTCAAAAATAATATTTAAACGAAAAAAATACGTGGTTACTTTACGTACGAAGTTACATGTAAGCAATTTTCGGACATATTCGTCATTTCTCTCAATGCAGGTGGTGAAGCTGGGTATCATTTTTTTGATGCCTTCCTCGAATTAGTTTCTACCAACCCCTACGTCCACCTCTTCCTTTTCTCCCTCATCGTTTTAAAATCTTGTTACATACATGTGCAGCTTTAGGTAGGTAAAGTGATAGTAATCTAAAAAAAACATCATAATACCGGCCATTTAACCTAAATGATTATGTATACCGTCTAACACACTTGGCCAACACGCATTTTTATACCGACTACCCTTTTAGGCCAATTATCGTCATATAATATATAGATATGATAATGAAATCCGGTCGGATATCCGGAAGTCCGGATGATATTGGCATTTTATTGTCCGCCGCAGACATGCGACAGCTCAATCGCCGATTAATGCCTGATAAATGTAGCGTTATTTTATCGAAGCTCTCGTAAATATATTTGAAATGCTTTTTACCGTTGTTTTAGTGAGAGCTTACCGCATCTCCGATTTATAACCACTACTCAAATTTATGGGACTACAAGCACTTAAGTAGAGTTTTATGTTTTATTAGAGTTTCTGTGTGATTAAGTTTCGGCTTGTGGTTTTATGTGTAGGTACTTGTTTTGTAAGAGCGTGTGGTTAATTAATGAATAAATAATAAATGTATTCAGTGTAAGCTGGGCTTCTCCTTTTAAGTTATAGTAACCTGTATTAGGAGCAACCCGCCTCTCTAGTCAAAACTTAATATCTACAAGGGGCTTTATTCCGATTTTTGACACGTTCACCGTCGCGCATTTTGCGTAAAGTACGGGTATTGAAATATAAGTTCCATCCTGTTAATTATAAAGTTGAAATTCCAATGCTCATAAGATGTTCAAACTTGCAAAGAATTCGTGTATTTCAAGATGGCGGCATTATTATTGCCAACCTTATACATACTATATAACCATTGGAATAGAGTTTATATTTCCATATTTATAGTTTGCGCAACGTCTTGTCGTGATTAGCGGTTGCAAACTCGGAATAAGGCCCCTGTACACTTTAAAACATTAAGTATAATATCTAAATTAAAGTTAAAAGCTATGAGTGACCTTGGCGTGACGTTGCGTGTGTTCTGTGCGTGTGCGTATGCATAAGTGTGGCCTGGACGTGTGTATGTGATTGCGTGTGTGTTGGTGTGTGTGGTCTGGACTTGTGTTGTTTATGTGTGAATGAATGGTTGTGTTTTAATAGTGAGATGTTATTTTTGTTTGGGTTTACTATAACAGTTACATAGAAAAAACTATTGGTTTTAGCAGAAACTATTGGTTTTTAAAGAAAAAACTATAGTTTAAGTTTAGCAATATAAAAATATTACTAAAACTTAACCTATAGTTTCCTTTATTTCATTATAGTTTTTTGATTGTAACCAGATGGTTAAAGTTCTTTAACATTCGAATACTTACATTTACTTAATTAATAGAATAAATACATACATTGTAAACCTGTTGTGTAGTCTTCTAACTCTAACCGCTATCATTCTAAATACATTATATACCTACGTAGTGGCCGAGTATACGTAGTGGCCGAGTATATACGTGGTGGCCGAGTTAGGTTAGACCTTAGACTTAAAAAAAACACTTAGGTCCCTGGTTCGAATCCCGGTGTCTACCAATAAGTTTTTAATTTAAAAATGTATGTACATTTGTTTGACAATACCACTATAAGGCCTCAAAGAGCACGTTAAGCTGTCGGTCCCGGTTTCATTATAACAAATTGTTAAACTGGTTATTGAGTCTATTTAAAACATCGCGACGAGCTAGCTCCTTGTTCGGTGTAGACTCACACCATTGGCTACGACAAGGTGGGTTAAAAACCCCTCCGTTGGGTACCCTGAGATCGTCTAGGCGGTCTCGGGCGCCGTAAGTCACCCGTGATGTATGTATGTATTCTAAATAGCGTACTCAGAAGTTACAAGTAGGCAGGTACTCCAAAAATTACCTACACAAAATTGTGAATTTGGTCTGAAATTCCATATTTCAAATGAAAATTAATTTAATAAACTTGGTAAGTAGGTAATTTCATTATTACACACTAAATTAATTAATTGATACTTCATTAAAATTTAATTTACCTTGATATGTCTAATATGTTGGGGTGAGCTGGGCGCTATTCTAAAGTATACATCTGGTGATGCCGGGCTCATTATCATTTCATTCAAAGAATATTATTTATTAACAAAGAGGCAATGTTGAGAGTATACTAGGTATGTTTAGCCACAGTAATAGCTGGGACATTCATTTTTAATTATTTTTGCTAAGATTTATTTCTATTTATTTTGTTATTCTTTTCTTTTGTGAAGTAACGAAATGATTTTGTTTTGTCTAAATATATTTCCCGAAATATGATTCAATTTTATAAAATTAAATAAGAAATACCTTTGTAAGACTTAGGTATTTATTATAAAACCAAGTTTCAATATCTTACGATGAATAATAAAAGAACTTATAATTTTGTTTTAAAGCCAATAATAATATTATTATATAATAACAGTGGTATGATTTTGCCAGTGTTTATAAACGAAATATAAAAACACCACAGGTTATTATAATATTCGTTAAAATGTGTCCATTATTTATATTGCTTCAAAGTAAAATAATAACACAATTTATCTAACGCTTGTCAAAAAGCTATTATAATTTTATTTATTAACGTCTCTACTTAAAAATATACGGGTAAATTTCTTGCAGCCACTAACTGGAGAGTAATATTAAATTAACTTTATAAAAGATCTCGTTTATCAGACGAGTTTGAAACTTGTATTTCAGTTTTTTTTTTATGAAGCATGGTATATGACTTTACCTTTTTGATGGTAAGCAGACCTCAAAGTCGGTGATGGGTCCATCAATCCATTATTGTATTGTTGTTAACAGCATTGATTGCTCCCACTATGCGGCTTAATGAGCGATTACGAAATAAACGGCGACGCAGACGAATATTCATTACTACACCATAAAATAAAACTACAACCTCGGCAAGAAATCGATGAAATACTTCACCTGCTCCTGAAAACTTCACCACTTTTCAGCAGCCTACAGACTAAAACTAAAACATGACTAGATCATTTAACGGTTTTATTCTTACCTACTTTATATAGGTGGTGGGTAACCAATTTCACCACTCACATTAAACGCGATCAGTTCTAGCCGGGTTCATGCATCTAACCAAATTTAGAGCTCTCTTTTCCGTTTCACCAATATAAAATTAACGAAGTTCAAGTTAAACTCGGTTTACTTTCTGAACGCTCGATTTTCATCGTTTAGCTCATTCATTTAGTCAATTTCAAACATTCCTGGGTCGTATTCAAAATTTTTGTACATTTTTACATCTCAAAACGTCCTTGTGAGTAGTGTTGAAATGGTTAATATTTTTTAAATAAGATCTATATATTTTAAATATAGGTTTTCCAAATTAATACCTCTAGTATTCATAAACAAAGAAATTATACCGGTAAGTAATAAAAAAACTGTTTTGCTATATACACATCGTACTTGCTTCATACAAATAAATATGTCTCCAGACACACGTGTGTTACAAAAAAGTAATTTAAAAAAAAAATCTATTTAATTTTAGATAATTCTAAATTTATCTAACTGCATTATGATTATTACCACGTAATTCTTATAAAATCAATAAAATTAACACAAAGATACATTAATTATTTACAATTTAACACGTGTACACATTATTTTTCATTTTGGTTATTCCCTTTTGTAACATTAATTTTAGGAGATTTCTACATTTTTGGGCTTAAATATTTTCGACATAAGGACGACCAATAGCATCCGTCTTGAGGCCGCAGTCAGCCATTTTGATGGCGTGAAATGGTTGTGCGACACGTGTGTTTTTTTACGTGTTCATTTATTTAAACAAATATATATTCCTTTTTCTTGTTTAGCCTGTATATTTTACGATAAGTAAATGATAAACTATTACTATACTGTGTAAAATGCTGTTTATTATACATTTTAAACTGATTATTATTTTAATCTTAGAAGTTTATTTGTATCTTTATGGCTAAGTGTTATATTTTAAACATGTGATTTGTTTTCCTTTTTGTAGCAAATCGTTACGTTTATTTGTTACGTTACAAAAATTATGTAACAAAAATAAAATAAAGGCCATTTCACATAAGGTTAATGAACGTAAAAAATAAGTTTTAATTTTTACAAGATTATGTAATAAAAAAAAGCTACATTAAACTGTAATGATATATGGTAACTTTGCATTTTTCTTTTGAATTTTTTCGCTCTAAAAGATGATTAGTTTTGCTATTTGCATACTTTCTCAGTAATAAATATTAAATAATGTTAAATATGTTTTTATTTAATTACCATAGTGTGAAGAAGCCCTTACAATTCCTTTTTGTTACTTTTTTGTAACATTATTCATATTTGTAACGTTATTCATTTTTGTTTCTTTTTTGTTACTGTACAATAATTTTGATTTTGACCCTCCTACAAGGGACAGTATATTTTTTTAAACAAAAAAACTATTTTTTTTTATAATAAATTAAATAATATAATTAATAATAGTCTATAATATGAATATAATCTAAATAAATCTAAAATTAGGAGCAAAAGGTACCCATGTCGCTAGCAACGTAGAATAGCCACGGAAACCTTTTGCCCCAAGAGAAAACTGGACTTAGAGTCTCCAGATTTTACTTTAATAATCTTTTTACTTAAATAAAATAAAAGATTTTTAGCTGCCTTAGACCAAGGACCCAAAGTTTCAACGATAAATGAGATGAAAATGAATGAATTAGATAAATGGTTGTATTTTCAAATTTTCAATTTAGCGTAAGATTCTGCTGCAAAACGGGCATTACGGGAAGAGTTGGAAGAATGCGAGGGAGAGAGTATCTATGCATGCCGCATCCCAGATTAAACATCTCCCGTCTTGCCATGGAATAAGTGAAATACCGTCAACTCTTTTGGCATCATCTCGACCATAAGGTTCAAGAGTCGACGGGATTTCAGTGGATGTTAAAGCAGACTTAATTAAGGAATTTGGGGCAGCATGCCTAGACACTCTTCCAGCTGCTCTTGAACAATATAGGCATTAGACCTTTGGCAATTTTAAAAGAATTATTATTAAAAAAAGTCCCAAGACTATGGGAAAATAGAGAGTAAAGCCAAAGACCTGCCTCAGGCTGTGAAACTGCCAGTAATCTTGCAAGGTGAGAACCAGATTATGAATGGTAATAAGTGATAAGGTTGTCCAAGACTGATTTTTTTTTAAAATACCCCAAGCCTGTTGAGACGTTGGGTTCTCAGGTGGAGAAGAGTTCGGACAAAAAAGTTTCCATGCTGATTATGACTCGTCAAGAAAAAGAATCTCTAATAAAGTATCCGAAGGTAAAGGAAAGATAAATGAAACTAGATCACCAAAACAAGACGAAAGAAAACCCGGAACGCTAATGTCACGCGCTAAGCTTAATCCATGGCCACTAAAAGAAATAGGCAATGATGCTTGACGCCATTGAGAAAAAATTAAAGAAATATTTCCAAAAGATGATTTAAGAATTAAACCAAATTGTTCCAAATGATTCTGAAATAAAAAAAGATAGAATTGTTCTAAGAAAGTAAATGATTTTTAAAACCGAAAAACAATATCTAAGAAGAGTAAATGCAACGTGATAATTAAGATTAATTAAACCACTTGAGAAAACTGTTAAATTATTAATGCATTCTGTGATTTTTGAAACAAAATTACGGGACCCTAAAAGACATAGCTCAGAGTTGGAGATTACTTTTACATTGTGTAGAATGTTAGAAACAGATGACAGGTTTTAATTAATAATCGGATTGCATATGAAAAGCTCATATTTGTTAGAGTTGAACGATAAACCTATTTTTTGTTTATTATCTCTAAGTAAATTAAATCAGACGTCACATCTTCAATATTTCCAGCAATAGTGCCATCGTCCAGGAACCTAATGTTTAAATTAGATTTGAATTGAGAAATAATTGGTTGGATGCTCAAGCTGAAAAATAAAGGCCAGAGAGGGTCGCCTTGCTGTATACCTACCGACTAAAATTTGGTCATCAAAAAATAAATTTGAAATATTGTGGTAATTTTGCCAAATGAAAGGATATATTTTAGGGGCTTTGTTAACGTTTAACAGATTTCATAATTGTATCTCTTTCTAATGTATTGAATGCGTTCTTTAAATCCACTTTAACCAAAATCATATCTGAATTTTCATTTATTTTTAAAAACGAACGAACATGAATGTGTTTACATCCTGATTTCGTCCCGAATCCCAATTGAGTAGGTCTGAGGTTTTTGCTGTCAGTCTTCGGTAAGTGCATCCGATGGCGATAGGTCAGACCCCTCCGCCTTTTTTTGAAAAAGCCAAGAGGGAGGCACCGTAAAGGAATGGACCAATTTATTCCAAAATAGATCCTCATAACATATTATTATAATTACATAAGTTTGTTAAGGAGGCCAGTAACCGTTTCCCAGCTTCATTTTGTTCATTTCGTTTCGAAACAAGAAAATAATTAAGTAGTTCAAAATAATTTAGTAGATTGCTTTTATATGTTGAAAATACTAAGCGCACCGTTTTTGTCTATAAACTTAGTTTTTGTAAACGCGATAAAATTTAGCTGATGAAATCGGATTCATGTAAACCAAGATCAATTTAGAAATTTGAACTCGTTTATGCCGAACCTACTCGTAGTTTTACTAAACTGAGTTTATATAGGAAACGTTGAAATAGACCCTAAGCCGTTTGATCAGCCTAGCGAAGTTATAGATGCCTCTCCTACCTAATTAAAAGTAACATGAACAAACATATATGTGGTGGCCGAGTTGGTAAGACTTTGGACTTAAAAACGGTTCGAATCCCGGTGTGTACCAATAAGTTATTAATTTAAAAAAAAATGTACATTAGTTTGAAATTGTGTCGGAGTGCACGTTAAGCTGTCGGTCTCGGTTTCACTATGCCAACTTGTGAAACTTTTTATAGATGGGTTATTGAGTCTATTTAAAATATCGGGAGGGACTAACCACTTGTTCGGTGTAGACTGATACCATCGGCTACGACGAGGTGGAATTAAAAACCCCTCGACTGGGCACCCTGAGGCCGTCTAGGCGGTCTCGGGCGCCATGAGGCATCCGTGATTATATATATAAACTTTTGTACAACAGTCAAACTTTAAAATTATAACTTGTTTGTATGATCACTTGGTTGGTCACCTGTAAACAGGTTGCTCTAAAATTTTAATTACAATGTCCGAACAATACTTCAGCTTTCCCTGAGGGAGGGCGGCGAGAGAACGGCGCGAGGGCGGCGGCACAAAGTGTCTATCCAAATCCCTCACAAAGGCATCCAAAAGGAGGACTACAGCCTGTTTATTTTTTTTACTTTTCCAGCCGACGATTCCGCCTCAGCATTGTTATTTCTCTCCTTTGAAATATACAAGTGTTCCAGTTCGCGCGGTATCGAGCTTTCTTCGCAGCTTTATATGATTTCCGAACGTACGCTTTAATTTTATAAAAGGCTTTTACGGGACTGGCTTATTTAAGCAAACATGGTGGAGAATTTTCCATTTATTTTCGTTGAATTTTTTGTGCTGTTACGTTCGTAATAACTTTAGGAATTGGCTCAATGCAATTGGATTGTTTTTCACTGATGTTTTTTGTTAAAAAAAAACAGTTATTTTATATAGGCTGTAAATTTTTAAAACTATCGTTTAAATAATAGGTTTGTACTGTAAAATATTCCTTTATTTAATCAAAACCATATAAAAAGGTGTTCAGGAGACTATTGTATCGATTTCTTACTGAGGCGGTAGTATCCTTTCAGGGTGCGGTTACGAAACGGGCGGTTGATTTAATGATAACGCAGCGTAGATACTCATAATGATATTCTTATTTAACGCCGGTCATTTCATAACGACATCAATTAGACAGCATAGTTGGAGGGATCATATATATTAATTTACCCTATTCATGGAATTTGTAGGTCTACTTCATGAAGTAGATACCTACAAAATCCGCTATATGCCGTGCTCCAATAAACAAAATAAAAAAAAAACATTTTATAACGAAATCAAAAAATATATAGACAAAAGCCCACCGCAGTTTTCATCATCTAGAAATCCTTTTGCTGCATATGTCTTCATCCTATCCCATATCCTATCATATCTGATGCCTTACATGGCCGAACCAATAACCACTAGGGAAAGGCGTTCAAATCTCATCGCAAATGGGTCGATTTTCTCCCGTAATGCGTCAAAATGAACGTCGCGATAAAATACCCGCGAGAGGGTGCGGGCCAAGGATTTAAAAATAAAATTAAAGGAAGTGCCCTACATTTTTTTTTAAATAAATATTTTATCTCGCCTGGATTATTTTTTGTCTATAAAAGATGTATAAAATAGTAGAAATTACTAAAACCTGAAAAGAAATCCTTTATTTTTTTTTAATTGAAAATCTATTTTATCATTTTTTAAGAATATTAGTGCTCGCAACTCTCAAGAAAGCTTTAGCGTCATACATTTGATCATTTCTGTCTTTTGTCTATCAGTTTTATATCGGGAAAGCTATGTTGAAAGCTCGATCAATCAAAAATGTAACTATATCCTACGACACAAGGAATACTAGTGTGGAAACTAGGGTCGCCACGTTAAAATAATTGTATTTTATTTGAAAAATAAACTTTTTTTAAATGTTTTATAATAGCGTAATCATCAGATCTTTTCCAACAAGATCTGAAGATTACTCGTATATACATGCCAAAGGCCTGCATCACTGCGTGTTACAAAAAAAACCTTCAGGGGTGCCTTTTTAACTCCCGAGAACCATTTTAACACCTACCTAGCGGTACCTAGCGGAAGGATTAACCCATATTTATTTCGCCGATGCGTCTGCGAATACTGCGTCTTAAAAAACTAAATAATCAATAAATAAAATAAAATTTACTCATAACTACTTACGCATCTGAAATTATTTCACTTCCTTTCTTTATTGTTAGAATTTGTTTGGCGAAGGCTTAACAATATCGTTACGGAAGGAGGCTCGGTTCGTTACAGCATTGTGCCTGCGACGCCAGCGCACTAAACGCGGATAAATCTTTTTTTAAGCACACACTTTTGTTAGGCCGTGTTTCGTGCTGGGAACATAATGAATTTTGTACTTCAATTGAATGATAACAATGATAACCCGCCTTTATATTGTTGAGAAAAAGTGCGGAAAATGTATTTAAGTTTGGGCGGCAAATTTAATAAACCTACATACGAAATAATGTTTTGTTACCATTTTAAATTCTTATTTTGGATAGATTTATTTTTTGAGGAACATGTGAGTTTGTATCTACCTAATGGTTAGCAGAACTATAAATTCCATGAATGAGGTCGATCAATACAATATTGTGACCCCAAAAATGTTCAGCGCAGAAAGTCTATGAGTTTATATAGTTATATATATTTAAACACTTTATGGCACAGTAAACAAAAGTTATGATCAAACTTAATGCCTTAGTCATTATATCCCTTTAAGATCTTTAAGATTGTGTACAAAAGTTTATTATAAGTATTATGTTAGATTTATACATACATATACATACATCACGGGTGCCTTACGGCGCCCGAGACCGTCTAGACGGCCCCAGGGTACCCAGCGGAGGAGTTTTAATCCCACCTCATCGTAGCCGATGGTATGAGTCTACACCGAACAGGTTGCTAGCTCGTCGCGATGTTTTGAATAGACTCAATAACCCATATATAGATTTATCTTGTAGTTAATAATAAAAATAAATTATACAACGTTTATTTTCTGATAAGATTTATACAATAAAGCTTATATGTTTAGTATTGCAAACTTATATATGATATCAAAGAAAGAACAATTAAAATATATATTTGGATTGAATAGCTCGCACATTTGGGAGTAAAATATTTGCCATATGACACGCATCTCAGTTATGCGTAGAAAGATAAATAAATATAGGTATAAGTATAAGTATAAGTATGCGATTGAGCGTGTAAATGTATGGTAGTGTGTATGTGAGTTCGTGTGGTGTATGTAGGTATATATGTATTTTTTTTATATGTAGGACAATTTACACTCATGTTGCTCTGGTCACAAACTAAGCTCTAGGCTTGTACTATGTGTACCAGAAGCAACGACGATACATATTATATTTTATAAACACCCAGACCATGACAAACTGTACAGAAAAACGTAGGTACTAATATATTTTTTGCCATAGGTCGAACCCACGACCTCTGGATACAACGCCAAAGGCGCAACCACTAGTCTACGGAGGCCATCATATGTGGGTTCGTATTTAAGTTGAATTCATGGGTGAATATTTATATGCACAAAGTTATAAAATATCAATAATAAATAATGATGTTTTATAACAATTTTACATTCAAAATAGCCCAAATAAATAAACATACAACTCACTGTTAAGGCAGCATATGTCCGCGTAAGGGCTGTTTGATTCCCAATCAATCTGATATGCGGGTCGCAAACACGCCGCTCCGCAAACATACTGTGCGCCGACATCATGCTCCCGGGATGAACGTTTATGGCCGCCGTTATTGGTTTATTGAAAAGAAAAACTGTTTACTCAACACAGTATTGCTGTGTTGAGTTGTACAACAAGTAGTGCTGTACAATTTTGACCGCCTCCGCAGACAAGTGGTTACGCATTTGTCGTTGCGTTTCGTGGGTTCAATTCCCTCCCAAGGCAAAAAAATTATAGTACGATTTTCGGTACAGTTTGTCATGGTCTGAGTGTTTGTATGTATGTATTATATCGTTGTTTTTGATACGCATAGTACAAGCTTAGAGCTTAGTTTTTGACCAGAGCAATATGTGTATAGTTTTGTGCGTCTTCCCCATTCATTAACTCTAATAGGTTTTCTTACCACCTATATACCTATGGAGGATCATAGTGATGTTTAATTTTGATTTCGTTATAAAATAATGTTATTACCCCTTTTATTTTCCCCATTTATTAACATTCCCCTTCTATAAACTTGATGGGGCTTGGCAAAATCAAATCGATGTAATTTGACAGCCGATTCATTACTAAATTCATTACTAAATTTATCTAAGCTATCGTCGCTGTGCTAGAGCCCTATGTATACTAGAAACAACCATACCAATACATATTATATTTTATAAACACCCAGACTATGAAAACTGTATAGAAAATTGTACTATAATTTTTTTCCTTGCTTAACCCTATATAGAAAATCGTACCTACAAATATTATTTTTGCCATGAGTGGGAATCGAACCCACTATCATCGGATACGACGCCAACTAAAAGGCCACTAATGACCTTAGATTTTCGATCCAAATTTGAATTGGTCGGCGCTTTTAAAAGGAAGGCATTAGAAGAATTGAAAAAAATATTAAAATTATTAGGCCTCATCAGTCATTACAAATTGGAACCTTTTACAAATTCATCCAAAAAAAATAATCAGAAAACAAACAAGTCAATGCCCGAAAACGAATACAACATTTGAACTAATTGTGGAGGTCTATTAATCACCATGGAGCTCATGGAGTGAGCATCTATTATGGTGCATAATGAAGTGCTCCTCGATGGTCGCTTAGGCTCTTTACGGTAAGGCAGTTGATAAATTGATGTTTGAATTGGAATGAATTGTGTGTTGACTTACCCGAATGGTAAACGATTATCGGGTATGTTTTGTCACCGCACGCCCAACGGTTGTTGAAATGTTCGTAGTAATAATAACTCCAGTTGAAACTTTTAGAACTAATTTTAGTACAGCCTTTTAGGACAAAGTATTCTTCTTCAAAACTTATTTACATTAACATGAAATTGTAAAATCGCATCTGTGGTCTAGTGCAGGGGTCGCCAATTAGTTTCATTTGGTTTTTGCTTTGAACTATATGTCTGAAGTTTGAAATGAAGTTGGTGCAAGCTGTTTTAAATGTTTTAAAATTGTTATTAAATCTTCAAGATGTTCATCGGCCTACTCGAAACTTAATCTTAATTTTCTGATATATTGGACAATATACCTAAGGTTAACACAAAATAGGTCGTAAGATCTGGACCGCCCGTGGTGCACCATTTGGTGATGCCTGGTCCTGGTTCCCATTTAAGGTAAAACAATATTATTTACTATGTTTTTCTGTACATTTAGGCCTATGTCTCTGTTATAAAATATGTCTATTAGTACCTACGATACGGTAAGTCTACATCGAACAAGTGGCTAGCTCATTTCGGTGTTTGGATAAACCCATCTATAAACAGTTTCACAAGTTGGTATAGAACAATTGAAACCGACAGCTTAACGTATACTCCGAAGCAAGTGGTGTTGTCAAACAGAAATCTATAGTTTTTACATTAAAAACTTATTAGTACAAGCCGGTGTTTGAACTCACCAAAAAATGTATTGTTTTTAGGTCTAGGGTCTAAAAAACCAGTCATAAAAGTCCATCAAAAAGGTTATAATATTAGTATACAAATATTATAAAGAAAAATGTTTTTGAGGTTTCAATTGATTGGGTCTTATAATCTGAATAGGTTTTCCATTCTTCTCACCCCTTCCTATTTTTGAAGTACCAACCAATTCAAATATAATATAGATCGAAAAATGACCTTAGTGGTCTTTTAGTTGGCGCTTTATCCGATGATAGTCGGTTCGATTCCCACTCACGGCAAAAAGAATTTTAGTAGGTACGATTTTCTGTACAGTTTTCATAGTATGTGTGTTTATAAAATATAGTATGTATTGGTATCGTTTTTTCATACATAGGGCCTTAGCACAATAGCATCGATAGCTTAGATAAATTGATAAAACCGATTGATATCGATTTTAGTAATGAATGTTCATTCATAACCTCGTTTTATCGGCTGTCAAATTATATCAATGTCGTTCTGCTAAGCCCCATAGTTAAGCGTATAGCTTAGTTTGTAACCAAAGCAATATCTCTGATAATTACAAAAAAAAATATGATCATACCAAGTAAATAAAAAAACTATTGAAACCCTCCGTGGGCGAGTTTTTGATGATTTTATTGGAGTATGGGATCTTACGTATCTTGGTGGTAAGAAGACAAAGTTACTTAATGGCAAAGGCGAGTTACACATGGTTCCATGGGAAAAGTTGTTCGATTTGATCAGCAGAACCTCATATTAGCCCAAAATACATCCTTTCAAAGTCACCATGTATACAAGTAGGTAGGTACCTACAGTATTTTGTCCATTACATGAGCCTGAAGTCAGTCTCGACTCGGATCACGTCTTGTCCGAGAATGCAGCTCCGTGACGTCACAGCTACAACCTCCAGGAACAAACTCTTATGAGAAATTCCCGCATTATATTAGTTCAACGAACTGGGACAGACGCTTTTTCTTGCTGAATACATTAGAGTAAAGTTTAGGTACTACACTATTAGACCAACCCCTATATTATATATAATCATTTATCAATTTATAAATGATTTTAATTGATTATTGTGTATGTAGTAGTTTATTAGTTTGTCGTATATTTGTTAGGTATAAATATAGTTTTATGACTGTGATGATTATCTTTAATTCTCTCACCTGTAAGTCTTATTATTTTTAATATGTATTATACTAAATATTATTTGAATCCACATTAAATAGCCTACAAAATGTTTATGTAATTCGAATTAGATGGGGCATCCGCGATACAGAATACTTCTAGTGCGGAGCCCACTGTTATATCTAAGACAAAATGTGATAATAAATAAATTTTCATTTCAAATTTCAAAAGTTCATATCTAGGCTATATTTGGGTCGACCCTATTCACCGACTTTGGATTTTTAATCGAATCACACAAAAGGTTAACATGGGGATTAAAGTAAATAAAAATACTCTTTTTAATAGATTAAATATGCATGGTGACATTGGTAGGTTTTACTTTTGGCTAATATAAGGTTCTACTGATCAAAACTAAAAGAAAACCATTCTCAATACAAACTTGTACTGTTAAAATAACCAATTTCTATAGAGAGGCCATAATTTTTTTTTTTGTTTGCGACACACGGTTCTGTGGGTAAATTGGTTCGATTTGATCAGTAGAGCATCATTTAGCCCAAGCAGTAGCAATCATTAGCCCAAGGTAGAACATTCCAAAGTACCATGTATAATGTACACATAATTACCGTATGGAACGTACCAAACACAATACGTCGCAAAGAGGTCGCGTCTCATTATTTCAGGTCGTTTCATTTAGTGGCATGAATAGGTTAACAATGGCTAATGATTAGCCCTTTTTTCAGCAATAATAATGTTATTCATAACATGTGAATAGAAATAGCAATAAAATACATGTTTTTTTTAAATATAATTTACGAGGTGCCCGAGTTGGTTAAATCTTAGACTTAAACACAAATGGTGAAACCAAGGTATGTAACAATAATAATGTAAGTATAAAAAAAAAAAATGTTTCACAACACTACTACAGTAATTCTGAGAGCACATTAACATATCGGTCCCGGTGTCACTATACCAACTTGTTAGACTGTTTATTGAGTCTATCCAAACACCGCGACGTGCTGACCACTTTTTCGGTGTTGACTCATAACACCATCGGTTACGGTGGGAAATAAAACTCCGCCGCAGGGAACCATGATGCCTTTTAGACTAGACTAGACGGGCGCCATAAGGCACCCGTGATAAATATAACTGTATTTACAGTTTTTTTTTTAAATCGAGGGGTATTGAACAATTTTTAAGTCACCGGTCTAACGCAGTTGGTGCATATGACTAATTGTGCACAGAATAATTATATGTATGTCCCGATAATTCCAAGGAAAACCTGCATGTAAAGTGCCTATATGTCTCACCATACATTAAACCAATAGCCTCCTGTTTGCAAAATTGCATACAAATAAACTAAGCCATTTTGGAATTATTAAGTAATAAACATCGAAACCTTCACATTTATAATATTAGTATAGAGTACATAATAATTAATTAAATATGTCGGACAATTTACACATATTGCTCTGGTCATAAACTAAGCTCTAGGTTTGTACTATGTATACTAGTACCAACGATATAATATAATAAATATTATATTTTATAAAAACCCAAACCACCACAAACTGTACAGTAAAACGTACTCGTACTAATATTTTTTTGCCATGAGTGATAATCGAACCCACAACCTCTGGATACAACGCCAAAGACGCGCCCACTAGTCAACGGACGATATATATGTTTACGAATAGATTGTTAAGCATCGTGTAGAGATATTGTAAGTTATTATGAGGTTGCGACCCATATATATAAGGCACGTAAAAACCTTCGGGAAAAGGTCGGAATAGATCTGTCGGACTTGAGGCGGGTTCCGAGTGAAGTCACCTCCGACACAAAGGAAGCCGACAACAAAAATACCTATTTCCCGTCAAATGTCAAATATTATTCTGTTCCTTTATTAACAGTTTGTTTTACAAAATTCCATGAAGTTATTACTTCTAATAATTTAGACATTTTTGTTTGTAAATGGGATGTTATTTTTAAAACTTTATTATACATTCATTCATATTTTTATGAAAATTAATGCTAAGCCTTTAGTAGTTTTTCGAATTTAATATTCAGTTTTTTTTTAAAGGGAATTTGGACAGACTGCCTGTTTAGACCGGTAGAGGGAAAATATTAAAATTTGTAATAGTTATTAGTAGATATTAGTTTTTTCTCGGTGCCCAAACCAATAGAAAAATTAATTTTAGACATAAAATACTCGTCTCTCATGGTTAACTTACTTCAAATAACTTAATTAATTCCTATAATATACATAAATCTCCACTTTTTAACTAAAGCAAGATAATAATTTATTTCTGAAATCAAACTTTCCATGCCATTTCCATATTCTCTCTTTATCTTCTTTTTTTAAACAGATTTTTATGTGCGAGAACAGCATCTGCAACTAACCGTTTTTTATACAAAAAAAAAGTACATAGATACTTATTACAAGTGATGATGATATCACACGGTATTTTTTTTATTTTTTATTGGAGCACGGCATGTGACTTTGTATCCTGGTGGTGAGCAGACCTACAAAGTCCATGAATGGGGTCAATCAATAATTGTTCTTAAATAATATTGATCGCTCCCACTATGCCGGCTAAATGATGCGATTACGAAATGGGCGGCGACAAAGACGAATTGCATTACGAGTATAATTTAATATACTCCCTGCCTTATCGTCAATTCAACCACCCATTTCGTAACCGCAACCTGAAAGGAACTACCAACTCGACAAGAAATCGATGCAGTAGTTCCTGAAAACCGGTAAACCCACAGACTAAAACTGAAACATGACTAGGTCACTTAACGGTTTTTGCATCTGTATGGGCGGTGGTAACGAGACCGGTCGGTCGCCCTAATGAAGTTATAGGGACCTTCCTCCCACCTAAAATTAATTTTTATTTTTTACCAAGTACTTGAGATGATACATTCACCCAACTACTGATATGGCTGTGTCCTATGTCTATATCCCTAATTAAAACGTCGCACAAATCGCATTTAGGGCCAAACCCTGCAAATACGATGGCTAATGAAATGAAATTGAGAGAGTCGTAACCAATGTGTATAGGAGAGAGATGGTATCTAGTTTAAGAGACTCCATTAAAAGTTTTCATTCTAAATAAGACATGAAATAATTTCATTGTTTTAGATTTTCAAAATTATTGTACAGACCCACCAAGTTATCTGTGAAGTGGCGAAAATAAGAACTAACTAAATATGAAGGTCGTCTTTTTTTAATGTCATTAGATTGTCAATTTAAGAAGCCAGTAAAAGGTTTCGCGATCTCGAACCTCCAATAACGTCTAAATGTTGTTTTCAGTGATATCAAAGTTTATTTTTAAGGAAAAAGAACGTAGAGGTGTAAATATTACTTACTCGATCCTAATCAGATAGTATTTTTATAAAAAATATATTAACTTTTGAAAAGACACCCATTGTTTGGTTTATGATTCTAAAAATATTACTTTAGTTCTCATTTGAAAACTAAACAGATTTTTTTATAAAGAAATTATGTAATTAGGATCGAGTATATAAAATCTACACCTCCATGTTCTTTTTTTCCAAAAAAAAAACTTTATTATTACTGAAAACAACATTTAGATGTTTTTTGACGCTCGAGTTCGCGAATCCTTTTCCTGCCCACTTAATTTATAATCTCTATCCATCGGATAAGCCTAATTTGTTTGAATATCTAGTTTTCTAAACAAAATTGAGACAAGTATTATGTCCCATTTATCAACTGGTTGTTCCATATTTTTTAAAGCAGTAATTTGTTGTTTAGAATTGGATATAAATGTACGTAATGATGAAACACAGTTATTTTTTAAGGGAAGTATGTCTAAAATACAGCAAATATGATCATGTATTATTTTATTAGAGTTATCATATATTTCTGTTAATAATAACATTGCCTCTTTGTAACTCTCATCCGACATTGAAAGATTTTTAATAAGGTCAAGTGCCTCATCCTTAAGATAAGAATGTAAATAATACAATTTTTAAATATCAGCGAGAGACTGATCACTTTTTAATAATGGCCTTAAACAATTTTATAAAAGAACTAAAACTAATATATGAATTACCATCAAATTCTGGCATCTTAATGTGAGGTAACTTTAATTTAGGCATGTGACTCAACACACTTTTTATCTAAGTTAAAACTGGACAACTTATGGTTTATGATGGCCAAAGATTTTAGGAACTTTCCTTCAATCTCATCCATATCCATTTCATCGCCTATTTCTAAATTTAGTTGTTCTATCAATTTCTATTCAAGATTCTTGTTTGTACTTTTACATAATTTTCATTGTAGTTTTAATTTAACAAAAGTGTGAAGATTAATTGCAGTGTTTATATATTTACAATAGTCCACTAACAACGCTTCTTCATACAACCCCAACATTGGAACAGTGTTGAATATGCCGAAAGCTATAAAAAGTGGAACGTAGGTTAATTTTTTTTTTTTAAGAAGATGCTCTTAAGCAGGTTCAATCATTCCATTCAAAAGGCACCTTCCAATTCACAGTTAAGAGGCGCTATGTATTTTTTTTTTCAGGCTAATGCTTTTCAATATTTACCAATAACTGCATAAACGGCAGATATGATATTTAGGTAACGAACAGCCAAGGATTAAATTTATTGTGATGAGTAAAAACGTTATTAGTAAAACTTTTTACAATATAATTATTTTTCAAAGTAGGCTTTTCAAAAATACGAATATTAATTTATCTCCAAATATAGACTGAAATTGAATTAATTTTAGATACGGTTTAGTAGACAACCTCCTTTTATAATTGTATGAATATTTATAAATTTAATTATATTTAAAAAAATCTCGCACATATGTATTTCTAAAAGAAGCGATTTTTTGATTTGGCGCTACTGTTAATAATAATAATAAAAGGTTAGCGGCGGTCACTATAATTTTGTCCCATTCAAAACACCAATGGGGTTGTTTTGTGCTAAACTTTTCAACCAGATGGCGCGGCTGTCTTGGTATGTCAATTTACATAAGTTTATTGTAAAAAGTTTTAATATTATATTTGGTTCTCAAGAAACTGGCGCACACAAATTCCCTTTAGATGTAAAATTAAGGAAACAGTGGGAATATGTTTAAATCATTACTAAAACATTCTTTATTTCAAAACGATTCTTTCTGTTGCTATTGTTTCCTATTTTTTACAAGTAAAAGTTATTTTCACATTATGAATGAATTATGATTAATTATTACAAAAAAATACAAAATTTTACGTGCGCTTGAAAGAATGGCGGCCATACAACATCCCACGTAATACATACCACTGCAAGTTTTGCCGAAAAAACCCCATAGGAAGGGTTTATTTGACGAAAAAATAACGCAATCCCTAAAGGTTGATGCCTACAGTTTAAACTGTAGAGTAAGTGAAATATTGTTTAACAAAAACTCGTGGCAGAGCTACTGTTCGTATCAATGATGACGCCATTGGGCAAAAGTTAAATGGAATAAGTTTTCCGATTGACATTCAGAACATTTCCGTTTCATTTGACGCAGTATTTATTGTTCTCACGGAGATGTGTCACGTTTCATTTTACTTGTTTTTCGTATTTCTCGTCGTGCATGAGAAATAAATATGATCAAAGGGAAGGCATTACTTTAATAGAATAAATAAGTTTTATATTTATAGATGGAGGTAAACAAACGGCTTGTTGTATTCGAGTGAAAGTACTTGACCTCCAAACTTCCATACAGTCGTATATTATAAATATTTTGCTAAGATATTTTTTTAAGTATGTTAATAGTTAAACTAAAACAAAATATTAATTAAGTTTTTTGATTTCTTACAAAATTCATCGATATTGACCTAAAATATAATAATATCAATAATAATAATTATTTAATTTAACAAGAAAATTCACTGCATTAAGTACATCATGGTTATAAAATATTGAAACAAAACCTAAAGCCATGTAGATTTTTTGTTATATTTATATATATAAATTTATGTTAATTTATTTATAAATTTATGTTAAATTTATAGTATAATTACTATAAATAAATTGAAAGGGGTGCGAAGTAATGTATACGTGCGTATAATTTGGGTGTGTGTGTGTGCTTGTCTTGTGTTTTTGTTGTGGCTGTAAGTGATGATAATAATATGTAAGACAATTTACATATTATTATATTCCCCTGGTCACAAACAAAGATCTAGGCTTGTACTATGAATACCAGAAACGACGATACATATTATATTTTATAAACACATGACAAACTGTACAGATAATAGTAAAAAAAAATATCGCCCTGGGTGTGAATCGAACCCATGACCTCCGGATGTAACGCCAAATGTGCAATCACTAGTCTACGGAGGTGATAATATTAATAAATTTGTCTAAGCTTTTAAAAGGCATAGAAGAGTTGCGCGCGTAACGAATTTAGGTTTTTTAGTTATAATTTAGGGCGTTATAAGTAAGATTACTACTTATATGTATCACAGTACAGCCAATGTCCGTTGCGAAGTTTAAAAGATATAAGCGTACAGACGCGCGAAGGACTTCATTTTATACTATGTATATGTAGATAATATTAAGTCTTTTATTTGCCAGAATATGGGTACATGTTTTTGAAAGGTTGTTTGCTTGACCCTACATATTCAACATATATTGATAGATAGTTATGACAAAAATCTAGTTATGCAAGTTATTCTATTTATGTATGTTATTAATGAACGTTCGATTGTTTTCTAATTTAATTCAGAATATTACAGAATCGCTTTATTTTTCAAATAAACCTCTCTCATTGGTTGATTCCTATCTATAGTTACTAGCGATTATAGTAAAAATTGTTTGCAAAAACTTATGGTAGAGCTACTGAACATTGCAAAACTATTCGTAGGTATTGTGGTAAGCGTACACCTAAACCGTTATCGGCCGATCTTTACTCGGGCGTCTTCGGCCAGACTCGGCCGTTCAAATCAAACGTATGTAAAATAAAGGTACTGCGTACACTACTACAACCGCCATCGTCCGAAGACGCCCGATGACGGCCGACCAACCGCCGAGTCCGAACTTGTTGGAATTTCTCGTCAGTAGTCTGCCGGCGTCAGCGCAAATTGAGTGTATTTATAGTTTATTTAATCATTCTGTCTTTATTCTGTTCTTTTTCTATCAGTGTTATCTACCTAAACGAATTTTCTAAAAGATACATTTCTTCGAATTCCTCCATTTTAAGAACGCGTCTTCACTTTGTTAAAACTCACAGTCAACTACAGAAGACCGGCAACGTCCAATGTCGGCACAAGAGTGTGCACATGCACGTCCGAGTTACTCGTCCGAATAGTTCTGTCCGCCATCGGTCGACAAAATCGGTTTTGGTGTACGCATGCCGTAAGACATAATAAAAATAAATCCATAATGAACAAAAACTCGTAATGAACTGAAATTCATAATTTACACTAAATTAAAACAAACTTTAGCCAGATTTTTTTACCATTACCACACAAAATTACAGAGTCAATAGCAGCTTATATTAAGAGTAAAAATGTTGTTTATTTTCAAAGTTATGAGGTTCGAACGTCGGCGGCGGCGAGGGAGGCTGTATAACCTCATAAATATTGTTTATGGGCCCCAAAAAACGCTAACGAGTCTTCAGGGACCTTCACGACGTAACGCTGCTCTTACTTAAACAATTATGGTCAATTATTTTGCGATTTTTTTGCTAATATTGCTTTTTTTTTTAATTAAAAATAAGCATTGCATTTAGTTGCTTTATTTTTTGTACAATTATTTTAAAAAGTGTCTCTTAAACAAACCATTGTTAGATGGGAGGGTGGTCTTAATAACTTTGTTGGGCTGACGGGCCTGTTTCGTTACCATTCAGATTCAAAAAACTGTCAAGTGTTTCGGTTTTACTCTGAGAGTTCACCGATTTCCAGGAGACTACTGCACCGATTTCTTCTCGCGGTGGTAATCTCCTTTTAGGGTGCGGTTACGAAATGAGAAGTTAATTTGACGATAAACCAGCAAAGATACTAAACTAGGCTCGTAATGGAAATTCATCTTGGTCGGCGCCAATTTCGTAACCACACCATTTAGACGGTATAGTGGGAGCGATAAGTGCTGTTAAACAACAGAGTAAAGACCTAATTCATTGGCTTTGTTAGTTTACTTACAAAGTGAATAATGTCAGATGCTGTACTCCAATAAATACCATAACCGGTGCCTTTTTTGGCTCCCGAAAACCGTTTAAACGGCCTCAGGGTACCCGAAGCGGAGGGATTAACCCGTCCTCATTTCGCCGATGGTATTTGAAGGCAACACCTAACAAGTGGCGATTTTGTCGCGATAGCCAATAAAAAATATTGACACAGATTTTTTTAGTTTGTCATACGTCACGGTATTGTGTCAGTCCCTTGTAGGTTACGTAAGGTCGTAGTTTACGAGGTTCAGGGGCGAAAGCCTGCGAAGGTTCAGGGCCGTAAGGAACACGCAACTTTTTGTTTTACACGCATTGTCGCGACATTCTGAAAGGTTTTATAGACTCAAACTAACCATAAAACTTGTTTTCTTATGTCCTTTGCATTTACAAAATTTCTCACGTATATTCCTGAAAAAAAAAAGTTTTTGGATCGTCTTATCTTACTTCACCAAACTTGTATTAAATGCAACAATATTTTTTATGTTCCAGCAGGGCATGTGACTTTGTATCTACCTGGTGGTAAGTAAGCCTACAAGTCTATTAATGGGATCGATCAATACATATTAACAACATTGATCGCTACCACTATTCCGGGTAAATGATGGCGTTACGAAATGGGCTATATTGTATAAAGTGAAATGCCGCTAGTCATTATCTACGTGTCAAACCTTCGGGGCAATCAGTGCACATCACTTATGTATATATATATATATTAATATCTATACATGCCCATATGGCCTTATTTATAAAACCTAATTTAAGAATTTAGTTTTATTTTTCTAGGTTAATTTATTATATATTTTGTAATTTTTCATAAATAAATAATTATACTTTATAGTTTTAGCATATTTATGGTTGTTGCTAAAAAAGAGACAAATTATATATACTGGTATACTATTGGTATAAATGAAATATATGAATAAGGATTTATAAATTGAAGAACACTTTAATTAAAATGAACTTATTCCTTTTAGCCCCGGGGCAAACTATTATTTTTTACGTATACCTACGCAAACGTACGTTTTGCCCTGAATTCAAACATGTCCCTTTGCTCTGTAACTAAAGTGTTATTCAATTATTTTTTTATGTATAATACTTACCTACATATCTCTAAAAATCGTGAATACGTGATTTCACACATGATAGCATTTGATTAACAATACTTACCAATGAATTTGGTGACTATTGTCCGAATTGCTCGTCCAATATAATATGTGTCATCTCCATAGTATAACATAGTTGGGCATGTCCGGCCTATGATATCATCGTTACATTTTAGGACATTTTTATTACTCTCATAATGACTTTATCACGTTCGCTGATGCATTTATTAAAAAAAAATAGTAAAGATTAATTACATTTACGTTCTAAAGATTCTGTACTATTTTATATCGGCAATTACGAAAAATTACCTACTTTTATACACTGCAGTTTTAGGCCCCCCCGGTTCAAACCCTTTCCTGGTGTTACCGATAAGTTTTTAATTAAAAGAATATGTACTTACTTACAATTATCTCGTATGTAATAATGTACCAATGAGCTTTTAAATTAAAAAAATCTACATTTGACAAGTGCCTCGGAGAATACGTGCAGCTGTCAGTCCTGGTTTCTCTATCTATATAAACTTATATTTGGGTTTATAGTTGGGTTATTCAGTATATCCAAGAACCATGATGAGTTGGCCACTTGTTCTTGTAGACTCAGAATACCATTGGCTATGAGGAGGTTGGAATAAAACCTCACCGCTGGGTACCCTAAGGATGTCTAGGCGGCCTCGGGTGCCGGACTTTGGAAGGTTGTACTTTGGGCTAATATGAGGCTCTACTGTCAAATCAAACAATTTTTTCCATGGCACTACGTGACGTAAATAAAAAAACAAACAGATTTCTCCATACAAACTATATAAGTAATGTTAAAATTTATTATTACCATTTTCTATGGAAAAGCCAAAATTTTTTTTCATTCGTGACACATGGTTCCATGGGAAAAGTTTATCAGTAGAGCCTCATAGAGTAGCCCAAAGTCACCATGTATTTTAGTAGTAATAATAATAATATAACGACATTACAAACATATTGTCCTGATCACAAACTAAGCTCTAGGTTTGTACAATAATATGTACCAGATATTAATACATATTATTATTCTATTTTATAAACGTCCAGACCATGAAAAACTGTACAGAAAAACGTACTACTTTTTCTTGTCATGGGTTGGAATAAAATCCACGATCTTCGGATAAAACGCCAAAGGCAATATATGGAAATTTCACTCTAACCTCGATATTAGGAAAATTAGCAATCTCCTAAAGACCAGAAGTTTCACAGACAGATATTGGAACGTGACTAATAGTTAGGTCACGTAAAATACTCGTAACAATAAAAATAGCATTTCATATCTGAATCCATAGTCCTAAATAATAGGACCGAGATTTCTCCTTCGTGTCGGTAGGAGGCAGTACGAGAAAGAGCACAGACCTTAATAAGTAGCAATGCGATATACAGTCATCTGAAGAATGAAATCGCGCGTGGCTTTTTTCTCTACTTCCCTGATGTTTTAATTATAATGGCAAAACTAAAAAAATACTGTACTTTTAATATTATATAATAATATGCTTTTTGGGTTTTTTTTAATAATGATAATATTTTTTTGATGCCTCCAGTATCACTTTTAGAACCCACTTTTAAAATAAAAAAAGGTAGGTAAGTATTTTTTTCTACAAAAGAAAAGTCCGAAACAAAATTATTATAAACAAACGTCTATAAGCTTAAAATTACTCCTACAAATACATAATAAGTCTTCGTATCTAACAAGTAAAACACAATTAGAGGCTAATTCGTGAGTTTAGTATGAAAGTTAATGTGATTTGTACCTATTTTTTGTTATTTATCTTTGTTTTTGTATAGGCGACACTAGAAGGAAAAAATACGTGTTTCATTATTTTCATCATAGAACACAATATAAAAATTTTATCACCGTGACAAAAAAGATCCAGTGTGTATATACGTGGTGGCAGAGTTAATTTAACCGTACCTTATATAATAACACTTAAGTTATGTTTTCAAGCCTTAGTTTTTCTGAGAGTATTTTATTTATTCATTTAAACGCTTCATTGAACAGTAAACAAAAGTTATGTACAAAGGCGAACTTAATGCCTTAGGCAAACATACGATGCATGGAGTACGTTAAGTTCTCGGTTTTACTATACCAACTTGTGTAACTGTTTGTAGATGGGTTATTGAGTCTATCCAAACATCGTGACGAGCTAGAATATATTCTATATTCCTTGACTGCACAATATTACTTTACCTGTTCTCGTATACTAAAATCCCTGATTTTATATCGGAGTACCGACTGGGTCGACTCTGTCTCTCTAAACAGATGGGATTTCTGTGGGGAAAGAGAACCGAGTCGGCTGTCTCCAATTATTGCGAGACGTGACGGTCAACGAGGTAGTCTCCAGGCTGGGCTTCGACGTTTACTGGGATATTCTATTGCTGGACCTTTGTAATTATATTGGTAATTGTTATAATAAAAAATGTGTCGGTTTTTTCTAATAATAAATCTTAAGTTGGTTGTATAATATATTCTATTTAATTGAGTCATACGTAGAAGCAATAAATATAGTATATTGACAGCTACGCTAAAAGCTCATACAGTTTGGCTTACATTTTCATATAATAAACAACTACGTAGCTAGGTAACCAAGGGCCCTGGGGCAAATCAAAAAATGGGGCCCCACGGCTATTTAAACTGGTTAGGTTTTATCAAATTGATAACACTGCCAACCCACAGAAAGAATTTAGGAAAATTCCCTAGGTATAACTTTCGAATTTTCTCTCAACTGAGTTGCCATGATTAAAGTCGGGTTTCAACCTGTCATATTTATTTTGAAAATAGGAGAAATTTTCAAAAGTTCAGTTCGATCAAGATTTTCTGGTAAGGATTTGAGGGGGCCCTTGAGCTTGAGGGCCCCGGGGCACTGCCCCACCTAGCCCCTATGTAGCTACGCTTCTGACTACACTATTATAATAATATACTGGTCGCAATGTTGCTGCACGAGGGGCAAATAAAAAGTGCGAGTATATAACATCTCCTTATGGCAACACGTAGTAAAGCATAACGCGTATATATGTTTACAAAATTAAATCAAACAACAACACTACGCAAACACGTTTTATGAACCCGTGTGCAGCGAGATATTACGATTAAAATAAAACATACCTTATTTTTAAATGCTTAGCGACCAATGCTACAGTACCTCCATACTTATATTTTTAATCAAAAAGAGAATGAGAAGCCTAGACTAACTGTATATATTTTTAACAATAGTTTAAGAGGTATCTTAAACTATTGTTAAAGATAATTAAATACCTATTTAAAAGTTCTAATTAACCTAGATATTTTTCGAACTAAAAATATCTATTAAACTTTCCACATTCCGTCTTTGAATGATGATTTGAATAAAATGACAGTAGGTAAGCTCGAACATCACCGAATGTTTCCAGGAGCGTATATTTCAGTTCCGACAAAAATAATAACAATTCGTCATTGTCGCCCCCCATTTCGTAATCGCATCATTTAGCCGGCACAGTGGGAGCGATCAATAATGTTTAAGAACAATTATTGATTGACCCCATTCATGGACTTTGTGGGTCTGTTCACCACCAGGTAGATACAAAGTCACAACATTATTATTACAAAAAAAAACTATATTATTGCTTAGAATAATACCGTAAACTATCAAAGGCCTTACACGATCCCACCGATTGTAATCCCTACAACTATCAAAATCAAAGTGCGTATACAATAGTAACTCCCGCCCTAATGGCATTATGTCCTTAACGCATACAATTTGTCGCAAAACGTCGCGTCGTAAATTTGTCGTCAAACGTCGTACATTTGTCGTAATACGTCGTACATTTGTCGCGACACAATCAAATATGCAGATAGACGAGCGTCCACAACACTAATTGGCTCAATGTCACCATTTTCCCCAATTTCATGGCCGCACCTTCTGTGAGTTTCGAAACTGCAGGAGTCCGCAAATATAAAAAAAAAAATACTATCATGTTTCAGTCTTATATTAACTAACTGTTAAATAACTGTTAAAAAAGTTAATTATAGTAAAATATTATTAACTTTTTTTTAGCTCCGAGAATTGTTTAAACACAAACTCTCACAAACTAAGCTTAAGGCTTGTACTATATATACCAGAAGCAACAATATAATACATATTATATTTTATAAACACCCAGACCATAACCAACTGTACAGAAAAAACGTACTAATATTTTTTTGCCATCGGTGGAAATCGAACCAACGACCTCCTGATACAACGCCAAAGGTGCAACCACCAGAATTTAAATTCTTGCCACTTCTAAAATTTACTTATACCGTGGTAGAAAGCCCTATCATTTGCACAGGATGTAGCCGCCTGTCCCGGAAGCTACCTGGGCGGGCGGCGCCCAGCTCCCGTCACACAGTGGACTTTACTGCCGTCCCGTGGGCATAAAACGTGTTCTACTAAGTTTATGAATTATTTTACTCATCGTATACGTTACGACGCAGGATGGTGATGTAATAATCGGTTATTGTTATGGTTGTAGTGGTTTACTGGTTTATTATTGATGTTTCGTATATATTTACTTTTGGTACTGAAGCAGTATTGAAGATATTTTACTGATCATCACGGGTGCCTTACAACGCCCAAGACTGCCTAGACAGCTTTAGGGTACCCAGCGAAAGGGTTTTTAAACCCACCTCGTCGTAGCCGATGGTATGAGTCTACACCCAACAAGTGGCTAGCTCATCGCCGTGTTTAGATATACTCAATAACCCATCTTTAGACAGTTTCACAAGTTGGTATAGTCGTTTCACTATACCAACTTGTGAAACTGTGGGTCCGACAGCTTAACATGCTCTCCGAGGCAATATAGTAGTGTTGTTAAACAAATGTATATATTTTATTTTAGATTAAAAACTCATTAGATTGTAGAACTGATTCAAACCCGGTGTGTACACCGGGTTTTGAATCAGGGACCTAAGTGTTTTTTTTCTTAAATTAAAGGTCTAACCAACTCGGCCACCACGTATATACCTACTACTAATAAATATGACATATTTCCATGAAACTAATAATAATATGGAACCGCCTTAAAAAGCTTATAAAACGAAATGTCAAACGTGTTTGTCGTCTGTGGTTGCTATTCTCACTTCAACCAATCAACGCTCAGTGATTGCTTTTGTTTACTTTTTTTAATTGTATGGCGGCGGCCATCTTGCGTCCTCAAAACTGGAAAGGCGATCAAATATATAATAATATTTTGTTAAATAAATGGCGTTTTACTTTACGTGGTTTCTTACTATTTAAAAAAAAAACTCTCGTTGACATCTTTTAAATACTCATTTAACTTTTACACATCACAAGATGAATAGGGTCGTCAAAGCACTGTTATTTAAAAGCATGGAAGGCTCCTACTGTGTCTGCTAAATAATGCGGTCACGAAAAAGAGGAATTCGCATTACGAGTCTACTATAATATGAATGAATAAATGATTTATTAATTTCACTTAACTTAGCCTAGTATAATTATAGTTTACATAGTCAGGCATAATAGATAATGCAATGCAGGCATAGCAGGGTTATCGTCAAATCAAGCAGGCGATTCGTAGCTGCACCAACGAGACTACCACTTCGACAAGAAAACGATGCAGTAGTCTCCAAAAACGATGCACCCACAGATTAAAACCGAAACATGACTGACCTAGTCATATGTCACTTGACGGTTTTTGCATCTCTATCAGTATCTAAAGTTTGTTATCGTTGAAAAATATGGCAAAACAGCTAATTCACTTAATCACGTGATAATTGGATATTAGCTGTTAATATTTTAACACAACATAATTAACAGTTAATCCAAGTATATTTTCCTTTATCCTAAATATAAATTTTCATTCTACGCTTCAATGTAAAATAATATTTTCTCATTTCGTAGCATTTGGGAGTAGGAACTCCTAGCAGCTGAAACCTTTGAAGTTACTTAGGTTAAAAATGACATGAGTTAGTTTAAGTTTTGATAGGATCAAGAGATGATATTAAATAATATTTAATTTTACTGTCCAAAGTGGACCTATAAATGACGGGCAGAGTAATATAACTAGAGGTGCTTTTTTCATTGTAGCAGTTTTTTTTTTCAGTATCAATTACAGAATCCATTAATACCAAATACCTTTTGTATTTGAATAAAAGGCCTTGTATATTTTATTCTTAAAAACTAATTTTATTTAAAATTTCGTTAATTATTTCTAATAACAAAAAATATGTACATTTATTTAACAACAACAATAAAGTGTTCGTAGAGCACGTTAAGAGGGGTGTCTGATGAGGCTCTTCCATGCTCATGCTGATTCAACTGCAAAGTATTACCTCTCCCCGCGTATGACGGTGAGTTTATAACGCTATCATACATTTATAATAAGAGAAAGATCACGTAGATTATACCTACAAACTTAAAAAAATGGAAGTCCCCTCACGCCACCCTCCATTTTTTAAAGTTGTCAATGTGTGGGAAATGTTTGATCAGACGTTGTCAGTCCCAGCTTCATAATACCGAATTATGAAACTGTTTAAATAAATCTTTACAAACACCGCGATTATACTCGAGGATAGTTGAATTCCCCCGCCCTTAAATCCCCCCTGCGTGATGGATGTATATTTAAGTCGGATCATCAGCTCGAAAGCCTTAGATTGATGAGTGGTCTCCATGGTCAGGAAAAATACTGTACTTAACGTGATTGGTCAATCAAGTGCTTTGCTTGAAGAATAATAGCTTCATTAGCGTTAGGATCTTAATTACTGGTCAATTGTATTTTAATAGAGATTGTTAGAAATACAATTTGAAGTAGTAGTTCGTTACAGATTGGAAAGATCTTCTTTTATTTGGGGTCTTATTTTCTATTGCACAAGTTTTTAATTGTGTTTGACTTCAATCGTGCTTAATGGAAAGCATCAACTCTTTAGTTACTGTAGACTTAAAAATACTGAGATCGTAACTGTCTGAAAAAACAGAAGTAGAAATGTAAATTCCAACCCTATTAAATGGATATAAAAATACTGAAGCACTTTTCTGCGTTTGATTATTTCTTCTATGGTTTGATTGAGCCAAAAACAATGATATTATAAAAAACAAAAGCAGATATGTTATAAGCGCGCGCTTCGTGAAGACTCAAATACGTCCCAATTGGGACGTCTTGTAATTAGTCGGCTTCTAGCGCAATCACGAGCGTGTTGTCCCTTAGATACCTGTGACCAAAATTTATCAAAATGCCATCGTGTGTGTTTCGGAAGTGTACCAATTATGACTCCAAAGTAAATAAAATACAAGGGATCTCATACCACATGTAAGTATGCAAAAATATTTATATTATTTACTATAATTCAATTATTTTTCCAAACAATTTGATAAAAGCGCAAAGACGCCGTATGCAGGTGAAGAAAGAGAGAGCGAATTAGTTTTGACGCGTGAGCGATAAGGATGCGTGCACTGCGGACATAGATTAGTTTAAGTTTACTTGTGCAGAAGCGAATATTGATAGTGACTTTAATGCCTTTAATAACAGTTTATTTTTACTTCATTTTTATAATAGCTATTATATGTAACGATTGGATTAATGTAAATAATATTAAAATAGTTTTACTGAATTCGTTTTTCCACTAGGTATTATAATTTATTCATTATTTTATTTTCTTTACTGAATTCGTTTTTCCACTAGGTATTATAATTTATTCATTATTTTATTTTCATTTCATCATTCAATTAGGTACCTACTGATAATTAATGATATATTTTTTTCTTTTATTAAAATAGGTTTGCGAGTGATCAGGTCAGACTACATGATTGGATTGCAATTATTCGTAAACAAAGAAGCGAATCAGACTGGATACCATCAAAAAGTAGCAGAATCTGTAGCAATCACTTCAAAACTACTGACAAATATGCTTCGAAAAAAGGACGAACACTACTTTAAAAAAATGCTCTTCCATTTATTGAGGTAACTACAACATTTTATAAAACTGTAGCATTTACCTGCATTTTGATTCACGTTCAATTTCATTCATAAGTACAGTCGAGTTAAATGATGAACTTTACTGCCCAGCAAAGTTCTATGTTTGATCATATATTATATAGGTATAGGTAATTGATGAAAGTGATTATTTATTTATTACAAGCTTTTTATCCGCGACTTCCTCCAGGATAGTATAACATGGTGCAGGAGGTATTAACTACTGCAGCCGGGACCATAAATTTTGACTTCTTTCAAAAATTATTTCATTGCCATAATCACTATTCAATTTTGATAATTCTAAATAAAATAGACTAAGCTGAATACAAACGACAAAGTGGTAATAATATTATCTTTTTCAGGATCAAAAAAGTCACTATGTTCAGAAATCTCCGACGAGTCTAGACAATGTCAGTTTGCCAGAGTTGGAAGAAATTCTAGAAACACCAAGAAAGTCTGCGCTGAGAAAACGTGTTCGTGAATTAACATTTTAAAAAAAACAGCTTCAAAAAAAAAACAAAACCCTTACACAATGTAATAAAAGATTGAAGAAAAGGTTTGCTAGCGTTGCAGTTATATTAAAAGATTTAAAGACAAAAGATTTCATTTCAAAGGAACAATTTTTACAGTTAAAGTTAAAAACCGAAGTCATTGATTTAATTAATAGAATATATTTAAAAAAAAATCAAAAAAGTCTTATCGTGTAAAGTATCCCCCAGCTCTTAGAAAATTTGCACTAACACTTAATTTTTATTCTCCTGCTGCCTACAAATATGTAAGAAGCGTGTTTCACACTGCTTTGCCACATCCACGTGTGATATCCAAGTGGTATGAAAATACTTCTTCCTCGCCTGGGTTTACTCAGCCATCTTTTGATATTTTAATGAAAAAGAGCTCTTTATCAGGCAAACGCCTATTATGTACCCTTGTAGCCGATGAAATGGCGCTTCGATATCAAACTTTGTGGACGGGCAAGAAAACTGACGGTCTTGTCGATTTTGGCATTGAATGTAACCATATTAACGAAATTGCAACTCAGGTTTACGTATTTATTTTAGTAGGTCTAAATGAAAGTTGGAAGATGCCAGTAGGGTATTTTTTTATTAAAAGTCTATCAGCGGAAACACGGGCAAATTTAATTAATACATGTATAAGTAAATGTTACGATTCAGGTGCTGACGTTGTGTGTCTGCTAATCTTTTAGGTTGTGATCTTAATAGACCAAATAATTTAAAAACTACCTTTTTACATCCGGAGTGTGGCATAGAAGTAGCTGTAATTTTGGACCCATGCCATATGATAAAATTGGTTCGTAACACCTTCGAAGCCAAAAAAGTTATATTCGATAATAAAAATAAAGAAATAAGATGGAACCTAATAATTTCTTTAAATCAGCTTCAAAGCAGTCAAGGCTTAAACTTTGCTAATAAACTTTCTAAGCGACATATAAACTTCCGAAACGAGATTATGAAAGTGAAATTAGCCACCCAGCTGTAGAGCAGTTTTTTTGGTATTATTCGGCGTCAAGGTGGATATAATAATAACCCGAATACCATACAATTCAAAGCATTGTACAAACGTATTTTCAATCATTTAGAATTACGGAGTTCCTTTAGTGGCAACTGTATTCCTTTAGAACATATTCCAATACTCACTTGCTCATCCTCTGGAATTTTAAATATTAACTCTTCTTCAGGTCTTCGTGCCATCGACGTAGATGAAAAAAAATCTGATATTTCTATACTTAGTGATAAAACTTCTGAGAATAATGTTACTATTTTAGCTGATATCCTTAATACCGAAAATTGTTCAGAATCAATACAACAAATAACTGGATATATATCAGGTTGGATTGCACGAAAATTGACTAAAGCTATTAAGTGTGAAATCTGTGTTGACGCGTTGTATACTGATGAAAAATTGTGGTTCCACAAATTAGTTACAATTAGGGATATGGGAGGCCTGTGCTATGCATCAGAAAGTCTATTTACTGTGTGTTTAAAAGCCGAATTTGTCATAAAATCTCATTTATATGAAAAAGGAGTACATTTTGCTAGTTGTGAAGACGTAGACAAATTAAAATGTCGAATTTTAAAAACCTTTTTGAATTCTAATGTTTTTGACTCACTTATCGAACATTCAAAATATCAGGCACCAATTTTCAATCATCGCATACACCTGATAAAAACCATAATTCATAAATACACAAATATTCGTCTCCATTCCGCACATAAAAATAACCCCGAAATACAAAAACTCTCAAAGAGACAAAAAAGAAATAAATTAAATCTTTTTGAAGGTTTTTAAAATAATAAATGTATTTTATTTCATGTGTTTCATTGTTATTAATAAGATATTCAATAAATATTATTTACTCTCATAAGATGTTTTATTTCTTACCTATAGACTTACTTTTTAATCAAGTGTCCACTTTTTTAATGTTACCCTATCATATTTAAAACGAATATAATATAAACGTAATTTATTTACAATATCATTGAGTAAACCTATAATTCTGTACCATCTGTTTTTTCTTCATAGATTTTATTCTATGCATAACTCGCCGTGATTGGTGGCCACGGTGACTCTTGACAAACGCTAGTGGTCTCTTTCTTTCGTTTCACTTTTATAATTATGCCATCTCTCCTACACAATTTTATAATATAGACGTATAGCTACACGGCGCCGCTAGTTCGGAACATTATTTTCTATTATTTTGTAAGCGTATAACATATCTATACTTAAAATATCATTGGCCAAAAACCATATCGGAATATTCTCCTATATTAACAAACAAAATTAACCTGTTCAAATATAACTAAGGTAAATTTTAATAGCTTTAGACAGCAATGGCACTGCCTCTGAATTTACGTAGGGTCTTTTCTTTACATGTTTAGCTATCAATGTTTGCGATACTTTCTGAGCGCGCAAATATCTTATTGATCGTGTATGTAAGGGTACGATCTCTATGTACCCATTCCGATATCTGCGAAACTTATTTGCACAGGGTTGCAATATTCAACGATCCGGTATCCTAATTTTGTTGTTTGGTAGAATCAAAATATTTTAGTTTTGGCCACTAAAAAACTATTGTTATTTTTTTTTTACACTCTAGGTATAGATTTCGACAAAGTTCCTTGAGCACGATATCAATACAAATATATATTTTTTCATGGGTAATGTTTCTCTATGTCTATTTTTAGTATTTTTATCTTAAATTACATAATTGTATCTCATTGTGTGAAACTGAACAAATGTATCATTCACACGTTCATAATATTCTGCTAACCCTTTACTAATTCATATGCTTAAGCGTTAAACAATATTATATCGTTAGGTTGATATAATTATATTTTTTATATAATGTTAGTATATATATGATGTATATATGTATGACGTTGGTGTACATATTTATGGTATTTTTGTTATTTTATTATCATCTGATTTTTAATCTTTTTATAATTTGTTAATTAAGAAAATTCATATTTTATCTTAAATTAATACTTCGCACTTATAACATAGTAGATATAATAAGCTGTAGATAATTTATTTTTAATTAAATTAAATTTATATTTATGTTATTCAGGCAAATAAATTTGTTATTATTTTCAATAAATTTGTATACCTACAGACAGTAACGCGTCTAAGGACTTCTTATGCTCCTTCTAAACTATAAAAAAAAATAACAAACATATATTGATAGTATTTTGCTCAAGTTATTTTCGACTGATGTTAGTTTATTTTGGACAGTGAACTATGCTGTAATAGACTACAGTCTGTTTGCCGTAGATCTTGTGGCGTGACTCGTACGCGCCCGCACGACCACGCAACGACTTTCAACACGCGACCAAACGGGTCTGCTGGCAATTGGCAAATAGAACTTCTGTTAAAGGAATTATGTATATCGAATAGTGACATACTCGTACGTACGTTCCAGATAATAACGCGGTTAGCATTATATTACAATTATATATTTTATTATTAACCTTAAATGAAACATATTAAAGATGAACTTACTTATACTTATATTACAAATCATATATTTTTTAGATTTTATCGTAACAGTTTTATAAAATAATTCATTAAAATCCAATTTGTGGATAGATATTTACATGTAAACAAACATCGGTCAAAAATTTACACGAAAAAAAAAAATTTTAACGCGTGTTGAAAATGTTAAATTTTGATATTAACAATTCCAATTTGCTTTGGTAATTCTTTAAACGCATGAATTTTACGTCAGATGTTAATATTATTTTGGTAATGGAACGACTTATACCAAAAAAAACAATATTTCATGCTATCATTTCTTTAAACGGAACGTGGCTATAATATGCCTTGTGTTCTTTTATAGTCGCGTAAACTATTTATAGGCATCGCGTAAACTATTTATAGAAAAAAATATAGAAGTGATCTAAGACCTAAAATCGCCGTTCAAACTAAATGTCAAACATGCCGTGATATTCTGCTCTCACTTTTTGAACATTTATTGGTAATATCACAGACTTCCTATAACTCTGTGGGTAATAATTATTTTTGGAATTTGGTAATAAGAATAAAGTATTGTTTTAAAATTTTATTGCATATTTTAAGCTTTAGTAATGATAAGAATAAAGCCACAAGATTTATTTTAGAGAAGATGAATAAGTTTGACTTTGACTTTGCCAGTTTTCCTTGCCATCCTGATTAGGGTTTGAGCTCCGGAATTCCGATTTTAACAAAATTCCGTAATTCCGACATATTTCAGTATCGTTTGTAATACCGGAATGGTGAATCAAAACCGGTATTTCGATATCGAAAAAAATATATAACTTTGTCATGTTTTGAGACGTAGTGTCATTTCAACAGCTTGTACGTATTGACGTTCTTAAAATTTCCCTCCCAACCAAATTCCTAGCAATTCTTAGACAGGGCCCTATTTCATAAAGGCGACAAGTTACAGGTGATAGGTGACTAGTGACATTTTGACAATTATGTAATTTTTGTTTCATATAACTTATAATTGACAAGTATAATACTATGAAAATCTGACAAGTTGTCATAATTGCGTTTCATAAAAATTTTTGACACGACCAATTGCATTAGAATTGTTGACAATTGTTACAATTTCACGACAGGTATATTTTTATTATTGTTAGTATACAATTGCTTAAATTTGTTTTATGAAACATAAAATTTATTTACAAGTCGACATATTTGTAAAATTGTCGGGTATAATTGACACGAGTTAAGATCTGTGTCACTAAATGACAAGTTAATAACGTCCCGTGTTCCTATTTGATATAATAATTAATAAATACAGAATTAAATTATAAAAAGGCTGTGAATAAAAGTAATAGTGACAATAATGTTTTTAATGAATTATTAATAGAGTTTTTACGGAAAGTTTTTTTTTTTAGTAAGTACCAAAAAGTTAGTAGGTATTCCTTAAATTCATAAATAATTGAAAATGGGGTATTTTAATAGCACACGTTACGTTAATAATATTTTTGAGAGCTGTTTATGAAATCCGCCATTTTCAACTATGTACAATTATAAGTATATTATGCTACCTTCATGCATAAATATGTAGGTACTTCTATGGAGGCATAAAAAGAAGGTGTCCTAAGGACTAAAATAGGTTTTCCAAACATGAAAACAGAAGATGGTCGCCCGTCATACAAACCACAACAAAAAGTCAGAACAAAAATATTACATAGGTAAAAATATTATGTGTAAACGAACATGTTTAACATTTCATTCGCAGAGTAATTTTAGGCCTTCTGTATATTTCCTTTTTATGAATAAATAATTTTCCATAAAAAAATCAGACGATATTTCTTTAAATGTTTTTTTTTTTGTTATATGGTTCATTCAACGTAAGAAGAATGAGTAAATGAATTAGAGCCCATACCACCTACCCTGAGATATTTTATTTTTATTATATATCATTGTTTTTTTACTTGAATGTCTTCAAAGAAACTGTCGATCATAAACAGTTAAATACTGTATAATTAATATAGTATGTTTCATTTAATAACATCTTATTCGATAAACTTACATAACTATATTATTTTTTTATTATGATAAATCTTTATAATAAACATTTAAATCTGAAAACATATTTTAGTACAAAAAAAATCAAAAATCTTGATTTATTTTCTTTTTTTAATTGCTGTATGGTCTAAAGAATTTTGCCTTTCCACACTGGTGGAAGAATAGAAAACAAAAAGCTGTATAGGCCCCTTTGCCTTCACAATAAAACAACAACAAGAGTTTTTTTGCTAACTGTAGCTTTTTTATAACTGCAATTTCAACCGTAATATTTTTTTAATTCAATGGTATAACTTCCAATAGCATTTATTCGTAGTTGTAATGCCAAATATGCTGCCTTAGACAATCCATCATATGATTTAGTCGACAATTCTTGTCAAATTTTGACAATTGTCGCACCAGTCATAGTCAGAATTCATGAAACAAGAATCACCACGATAAGTCGACTATTCTTAACACTTGTTGACAATTGTTGCAATTGTCGCCTTTATGAAATAGGGCCCAGGGGTCCTACGGAAGCCTTGATGGGCTTCCCACCCATCGACGCGTCTAAACACAAATGACGATTTGACTTTTCTCTTCAATCGAGTACTTATACATATTCCTATACATTTTTATCAATTGACGCGACGATCGGTATGTCGATGTTCCCCCTGTATAAAAATTTTAAGGGAAGCCTTGAACTTCGGAATTCCGGAACTGAAATGCTTAATACTAAAACCCAATACCGGTATTGAAAAATGGTCCGATATTCAATCCCTAATCCCGATGACGAATCAAAAAAAATATAGATTTAAATTGTTAACATGAATATCTTAAAAACCAGTTTTTTTTAATAGATAAAAATGAATTTAGTTTCTTATTTTAGGCTATATTTTCGAAATCAAAAATATACTGTACTTTTTTTCATTTTTCTCGGGAGCCCAATATCACTTTACACTCAAGGAACGTCTGTCTCTTTCCACCAAATGTCAACTATAAAAAGCAAGTTGAGACAGACGCTCCATGAGTGAAGAGTGGAGTTAAGGAAACGTCTTAGAATACGGGGGTTAGATATATTTACCGTCCATGAATAACACGCGGTCAGCATCTACTTCATCAGTTACGTTATCTTAACGTATTCGGAAGGTGGTGATCTATTATCTTCTAGAAAGCCATTGATATTAGCAATTCTAGACAAACATCTACGTTAGATGGAACATCTATCTATATATAGTATTATTATAATAGTCTAGCATAAACAGTGTGTTTTAGAAAGAATGCAAAATAATAATTTGCTTATTTTCAAAATTAAATAAAATTATCTGTGATAGACGCACTTTATGTGCTTTCTTCTAAAAACCTACTCTATATTAGAGCGAAGCGAAGTTAGAAGGCCTAGTTTCTAATACGCAGGGGAGTGTGTTATTTATATTAGCTTTTTTCAGTATTTAAATTATTATTTTTTTATAATTACCTAGGTAACTTGACGGTTTTTGCATCTGTATGGGCGATTGAGTCCGGTCAGTCGGCCTAGCAAAGTTACAGAGGCCTTTCACCTACCTAAATATATTGTATAATACAATTTCAGCACACTCCACTCTTTATATTATATTTATAATATTACTCACTGAATCTAGATGTATTGTACACCGATGAACCTACACTCTGTGCGTAGGAAGTGGGAAGACAGATCTCTGGACCAGGGGCTTTTGTATTTGGTTAACATATATTATTTATACTTTCTAGATATTTATAATGAAGACATTATAATATAATTATTTTTTTAAAAAGTTTATTGTTCAAATTTTGTCAAAGGCGGTCTTCTCTACCAGTGAAACCTTTGGGACAATTTAAGAAATAGACTATATTATACATACACACTAATACTTACTACATATACACACATATCATAAATTATGTTAATAATATACAAATATAATAATAAAATAGCAAATATTGCACCAACAGCTAATTATTTGAAGCAGAAACACAGGGTGAGATGAGAGAGAGAGAGAGAGAGTGAGCCTAAACCATGAAGCTGAAAAAACGCGCCGGGCACGGTTTTTCCCTTCATGGTCAAACGAATAATAATAATAATATAGTACAATATAGCATAAATATTTTATTTAGTTAGTTATTAATTACTTTCATTTTTTTTTTGTATATTTTATTAAATAAAATAATAATAATTCATTTATTTTCTCACAAAAAAAAACTTATTGATAATTCACAACATCATTTAAAACAAAGTTTGTGAGACTGGAGCCTGAATTAGGCACAAAGCCTTTGTCTCAGGCCTCCAGGATCCCAACCTTATTAACAATTTATACTGATTATCAGAAAAAACAATTTATTACCTATTACAAACAATTACAAATAATTATGAGTACATTACAGATGTGTACTAACATTGTAATTGACATACATAACATTAGAATAGTAAAATAAATAAAAGACAAAATTAAAAAAATAAATTAAAAAGAAAACATTTATTGCCGTGATTATGTTCGTGAGTATGTGTGTGTGCATATGTGTGTCTATTTTGTGAGAGCGTGTGTGCTTAATTGTGGTAGAGTGTGTGTAAACTCGTGTGTATGTATTTAAGTTTAGATCTATATAATAAAAGAGAAGGAGAATTAAGTTTTATTAAAAGTAAATGAAAAGTTCTTCAGTATGAATAAAAAGGAGAAGACACATTCATACATTCAGAAAGTGTTTATACACTAGTCTCTAAAAGATACCCCTGTTAGGAGCTTGTCTAATGTCCACCGTATAAATTACATATATTATTATGTATTATTATATTGTAAAATATTATCATGGGTACCTGGCCGCTCGAAACCACGTTGGTTACCCAGTGGAAGGATTTTTTCCCCCCACGTCGCTGACGATGATGTTTTGAATCTACACCGACCAAGTGAAGAGTTCGTCGTCGTCTATATTTATTTATTTACATCTTTATTGCATAAAGTACAAAGGCTGACTTAATGCCGCTAGGCATTCTCTACCAGTCAAACCATCGGAGCAATCGAAGCAGTTAATAAGTGAGAAATAAAATGTATAATAAATATAACAGTAATGTCAGTAAAACATAACAAATATTATTAAAGTTACAATGAGACCAAAATATATAATGGTAGCTTGCTTGTGCTTTTTTTTAATTCTGAAATAATAATATGTTTGAATATTCACTATTGTGGGAATATTATTAGGTTTGTGTATAAAAATACCCAACAAACAAATTGTAAACGTCATTTTAAGTCATTTCATTTCAGAGTCTGAAGCTGAAACTACAGTTAAAAGTTTATTTTAATATATGAAAGCTTGTGCTTTTTGTATTATAATTTATAAATGGGTTCAAATAAATATAAACGTCACTACATTTGCTTGTAAATGGTAAATTATAAGAATTAGTTGGGGTAAAATTATTGCGTCTATTAATAAAACAATATTTACAAAATTTTGAGTTTTTTATCTATGAGCCTTATGGTATTTTTTTTTTTAAACTGCTTTTAAACTATTTGATTTAAAATTTATAGATATCTAACTTTGATAAGTCATAGTTTTCATCGGTTATTTTTACATATAAAGATTTTCTTTGATAACGTCTTTTATACTTTATTTCTTTTATTATTTGATATTTTGAATAGTTTGTAACGTTTCATTTACTTATGCTAATGGACTTTATATTTTTATTACTATATTTTACTATCGAGGTTTTGTCTTTTAGATAATAATTGTAAAATATCTTATAATATGATTCAGTTTAGATAATTTTCTAGACATTTTAAATAAAGATAAGCCATTGTTCTTTAAACTCTTTAGGAAGAGAGTTATATCAAGTAATGTCCTTATATATTTGTAAATCTCATTATTACCCAAAGGAATAAGAAATAATAGAAACAGAAAAAAAGTCGGCGATCGGGAATGAATAGCAGAAAATATCCGCGTCTACACGATCCCGTAAAAAAACAATTTTGCTAATGTACTCATGGGGATTGCATCACAACAAATTCTTGATATTGTTTTTCGTATTTGTTTCTTTTTTCTTCTTTAAGTTTAAAATGTCGTTGCTATATATTGTTTGTCACTTTCTGTTTCTTACAACGTAAGCGTTAGATTGTCAAAGTAACGATTTTCGCTATTACCGCGCTCTCCTCCAATCAGTGTAGTCAAAGTCAAAATATTTATTAATGTAAACGCTTACAGGTATTAATGCATAGTCAAAAATATATATTTAGTTTAAAGTAAGTTAGTAAGGTCTTAGTGTGCGCTTGGTAAAGCCATCATACATTAGCTTTTAACCTTCTCTGATTGAAGGAGAGCGCGCTAATACGGGTAATCGTTGTTTTGACAATCTAACGCTTATGTCCTAATGAAGTATACTATTATAGGGAGGTTGCCTGACGCCTAAATCGCCATTCAAAACATGATAAAAGAAGATAGCTGCTCGTCATATAAACCAAAACTAAAAGTGAAAAAAAAATATATATTATGCTTAAGAAGTGGGAACAAAAAATGGCGCAACGAACATTGACTTTTCTTTTAAAATGCGAAAAATAGACCAAACATTGAAGGTATAATAGTATTAATTGTTAAATATATACGAGTATGTAAAATAGTATTAAAATCGATTCATCATTTTAGACTACATTTCATTTTTAACATCATTAAAAACTCATTGTTTAAGTTTTTAATTAAAAAGAATATGTACATTTGTTTAACAACACCACTATATCGCATCGGAGAGCACGTTAAGCTGTCCCGGTTTCACTATACCAACTTGTGAAACTGTTTATAGATGGGTTATTGAGTCTATTCAAAACGTCGCGACGAGCTAGCCACTTGATCGGTGTAGACTCATACCATCGGCTACGAAGAGGTTGGATTAAAACCCCTCCGCTGGGTACCCTGGGGCCGTCTAGGCGGTATATAATATATTCTAGACTCATTTAACTTTGCAGATTTTGACTTTGACGAGCGATTTAACCGCTACCACGCTTTCAGCAACTTGACCTAAGTCAAACTAATAGAGTATTGCAATATACAAAAAAAATAAAAAAAAAAACGGTAAAATCGTTTACCGTTTCATATCTTATTTAGGTACTTATAAAAAAAACTTATAAAGAAAAATTAGTACAGATAAAAAAAACTTTATAAACTGAAAGAAAAAAAGAAACAGGCTGTACGTTTGTCGTAAATTTAAGCATTATAACGATAGAAAACAATAAAATAATTTTGAAAATAAGAAAATAAAAACGGTAAGAGTACAAAAGGAAGCGTATGTAATATCGTGTTCGCTAAAGTGTTCACAATTGCATATTTTACGCGACTTTTATGACCTTCAGCAAGCAATTTAATATTTTCTGATGGCTGCGCAAAAAAGGTAATAAAACACGAGTGAATTCGGGAGTGGAATATATTGATAGTTTTGTTTTGTGTTCGGATGCTTTTGGCACGTCCTCGCTATTACTCGGGGCCCGATGGGATCTTTTAACTGATGGAATAAAACACTTACGATCTATTTGATTGATTCGCCGCAAAAGACATCACATGCTTGTAGCGCAGGGTAGGTGCGAAGTGCTTTCGTCACCTATCGCAGGTCAGTTTGTAATTAATTAGGTTTATATCTGTTAAATATTTGTATATAATATTCTTGTGTTATAGATTTAAGTGGTGGTGGTTATTTATGTATATTATTATTGTCTATACTAATCTATACTAATATTATAAAAAGGAAAGATTTGTATTTTTGTATGTTTGTAATGAATAAACTCAAAAACTACTGGACCGATTGCAATAATTTTTTCACCATTAGAAAGCTGCATTATTCAGAAGTAACATAGGCTATATAATATCACGCTAGGTCCTATAGTTGTGGAGCAGTAACCAAAAATGTTTTAAAAACGGGGGAAAAGTATCGTTTCTGAGGCCTTCCGTGGCGTGCGCTGATCTTAAGTCCCCCCGTGCGAAGCCGGGACGGGCCGCTAGTTTGTTATATTATGATAAAAGACTATACGGGACTGGCATGATCGCTAAGCGACCAAAGTCCCTAAATTAATTTGGAAAAAGAAAAAAAAAAAAAAACTATTTGATTTAATTATTTAAATGCTAAAATAAAATAGTATATAAATTAAAAAGTTTATAAACTAAAAATAAGATTCGTACACAATCCCAAAAGTTAGCTTGTGTATTTTAACGTAAATTTACTAATACTCTTTATTGTACTTATGTAGTTTATTTATTGGATAAATAATTAAACGGAATTGTGTTTTTTTTAAGGAGACATATGATTTTTTTATAACAGATGACACCCACTTTATAGGCGCCTAAATGATGCAGTTTAGAAATGCACGATGACAAAGATGAATTTCATTACGGTTTTACTTTAATATCCTCGCCGCTTAATAATTTTTTAGGTTTACAGGTTCAGGAGACTATTGGTCACATTTATTGTCGAGGGGGCAGTCTCCTTTTAGGGTATGGTTACGAAACGGACACTTAATTTGACGATAAAGCAGCGAGGCTTCTAAAGTACTCGGAATACAGCTTCGTCTTAATCGCCGTTCATTTCGTAACGGCATCATTTAGCCGGCATAGTGGAGGCAATCAATGTTGTAAAACAACAATGTATTAATGAATTGAGTAGGTCTGCTTACCGCCCGGTAGAAATCGCAAGCCGTGCTGTAGTAAAAAAACTGCTCGTTTTCTCAAAAAGAAATGGAATGCCGTAGGATTCTTAAAACCGTTGAACCCACAGACTGAAACCGAAACATGTCTAAGTTAATAGTTTTTGCATCTATAGATATAGGCGGATGGTAACGAGACCGAACGGTCTGTCTAGCGAAGTTATAACCTATCCCACTTAAGGTTTATACAAGCTTTAGGTGTAATCAATCAGCTAAAATAAACAATGTCTGCTAAAATAATAAACTTCCACCATACCTGACTGTGTTCAAGTTGTTTGTCTATATCTATATCTACCTCTAAGTATGTATTATAATTTTATAATGTGCATGTGGATTGGGAGATGTAATTAAAACCAAGCAAAATGACTATGTTGGCATTTCGTAGCATCATGTAGAAACTTATATATGAAATATGTTAATTTGACGAGGAAAAAAGTTAGGGTCCAAAAATAGGAACTCCTGACGTTTTTGCAAAAATATAAAAAAATATTTTTAGAAGTATTTACTCTATGTTATATTTTTTTGTACTAACATTCAGTAGACACATCGTAAGAATTCACCATAAGAATGCAAACTATTTGGAGGTAAAATAAAGAAGAATCTTCTTTATTTTACCTCCAAATAGTTTGCATTCTTATTAGAAGATATAAGGCAAAACATAGATCTCTCAATCCAGGCGTTTTAGATTGAGTGATCCTTTGATAAGTTTCTACATAATGCTACGAAATGCCAACATAGTAATTTTGCTTGGTTTTTATTAGATCTCTCAATCCAGATGCTCATAATTTTATAAGCATATATTCACTGCATCTGCAAATAGAGACCTTGTTATTAACTATAGTTCTGTCTTGTAAATAATCTATCTAGTGGTATAATATAAAATAATATTACCTATACAAAAAATAAAATTGTAAATGATTAAAATATGTACCTACATTAATCTGATTTTAAAAAAAACATGGACTCTAAATAGGCTTTAGAACAATAATCTATATTTTTAAAATAAGTGTGTCTGATTGTTTCTTGAGGCATCACTTAAAAACATGAAGGTAAAAACCGTGCCCGTCCGCGCGCCGCTACTGGAGTGAGCATCATTCAATTTGCAGGGTGCCGCGCAAGTGACAAATTTGTCACTCACACACCCTTTTACATTTTTTACATCCTCAGTCTGATTTGTGCTTTCGGCGGAGAAAGTGGAAAAGAGCTCCGCTTTTATTGTCGGAAAAATGGTTAATTGTGCATTAAAGCTGTGTAGAAACTACTATTAAAAAAAAGTACCTTGTGTCACGTTTTTCAAGTATGTATTTAACATGTTTTTCTTATATTAAACCTTAATAAAAAATAATAATAAAACCAATAACTAAAATATCAATCTGACGGTAACTGTCAAACTATGTTTGTCAGTTAGAAGTTGAAGAACTAGAGATGTGTTTTTATATTTAATGAGAATTTCGATACTTTAAAATAATTTATAATCATTTTAATTTAATTTAAGCTCCTAATTACTTCAGTAGCGGCGCGCGGACGGGCACGGTTTTAACCTTCATGTATTAGAGCTATTTATGGCATGAAGACCCGCGAATCCCTTAGGGATTTTTTTTCTAAAATTGAAGTAATGACACTGCCCTCCCAATACATATTTGAAAATTTATTACACGTTAAGAAAAACTATAATACATTTAATAAAAACGCAGATAGGCATACAGAACCGTCCAACGAGGTTGGTCAGTTACTATTTAGTGATGTGATTTTATAGTTGATAAACTCGATTTTTGTAAATACTTTCATGGTTATGAGATATTACACAATTATTGATTTTTTTTTATATAATACTAATTATATTTTCTATACATGACATAGAGTTTCCCGAAAGATCCGGCTTTAAAACGTAAATAGGTAGAGGCAATTAAAAGAGGAGAAAATTGGTTACCAAAAATCATACCCGTGTATGTTCAGTACATTTTGACGAATCAAGCAACGATTTAATTGTTTTTCGCCTTTTGTAGTTTGCATCGATTTTTATAACTTCCTCTTGGAGGTCGGTCATAAATGTTGAGATTGCGTTTAGTAGGTAACATGTAGTTAGTTATGCATGTGTTTTAATTTATTAAAAAAAAAGTAGGTATTTTAATTTATTGTTATCTATACCTGCATATTTTTAATCCACTAGTATTATAAATGCGAAAGTGTCTATCACGGTGAATTTGAAAGGATGTACTTTTTGCTAATATGAGGTTATATATATATATATATATATATATCTTCACGGGTGCCTAACGGCGCCCGAGACCGCCTAGACGGCCCCAGGGTACCCAGCGGAGGGGTTTTTAATCCCACCTCGTCGTAGCCGATGGTATATGAGTCTACACCGAACAAGTGGCTAGCTTGTCGCGTAATATGAGGTTCTGCTGATAAAATCTAACAACTTTTCCTATGGAACCATATGTCGTAAATGAAAAAAAAAAATGACTTCCCCATACAAATTGGTCATTTTAACGCTACTAGTTTGTATGGAGAACGCCTTTTTTTTCTTTTGCGATACATGGTTCTATGGGAGAGTTGTTTGATTTAATCATATTAGCCCAAAGTATATTCTTCCAAAGTTATTGAGTCTATTCAAAACATCGCGATGAGCTAGCCACTTGTTCGGTGTAGACTCATACCATCGGCTACGACGAGGTGGGATTAAAACCCCTCCGCTGGTTACCTTGGGGTTTGTGATGATATGTGTGTGTATTACAATTGTATATCGATAAATAATTATTAATCTTTGATGATCTCTATAAATCCCAAAATATTTGGTTTATATCGATAAGTAATAATATTTGTTGTCGGTGGCAACACTATCGAAACTATTAAGTATGCAATTTAATATTTAGCTTTTTATAATAAAAAAACTATACACTTCATAGACATGCGCACACATTCATGTTTGCTGGTATCTCTTTTTTTCTCAAGCAGTTTTTTAAGTGTCAGACGCGTTGAGCTGCCATTTGAAGCCACACCTTTTTCCCCGTTCTTCATTTGTTCGCCTCAGAAATTGGCGACACCGGTATCGTCATGAAGGTAAAAACCGTGCCCGTCCGCGCGCCCCTACTGGAGTAAGCATCATTCAATTTGCAGGGTGCCGCGCGAGTGACAAATTTGTCACTCACACACACCCTTACATTTTTTACATCCTCAGTCTGATTTGTGCGTTCGGCGGAGAAAGTCGAAAAGAGCTCCGCTTTTATTGTCGGAAAAATGGTTAATTGTGCATTAAAGCTGTGTAGAAACTACTATTAAAAAAATACCTAGTGTCACGTTTTTCAAGTATGTATTTAACATGTTTTTCTTATATTAAACCTTAATAAAAAATAATAATAAAACCCATATTTAAAATATCAAAATCTGACGGTAACTGTCAAACTATGTGCATCAGTTAGAAGTTGAAGAATTAGTGATGTGTTTTTATTTTTAATGAGAATTTCGATACTTTAAATAATTTATAATATTTTCAATTTAATTTAATCCTTTTGATTGGCGACAACAGAACCATCCAACGAGGTTTGTCAGTTACTATTTAGTGATGTGATTTTATAGTTGATAAAGTCGATTATTGTAAATACTTTCATGGTTATGAGATATTATACAATTATTGTTTTTTTTTATATTATACTAATTATATGTTCTATACATGATACAGTTTCCCGAAAGATCCGGCATTAAAACGTAAATGGGTAGAGACAATTAAAAGAGAAGAAAATTGGTAACCAACAAGAATACCCGTGTATGTTCAGTATATTTTGACGAATCAAGCTACGATTTAATTGTTTTTCGCCTTAGTATGTTACTAGTTTGATTATAACTTCCTCTTGGAGGTCGGTCAAAAATGTTTAGATTGCGTTTAGTAGGTACATGTAGTTAGTTGTGCATGTGTTTTAATTTAATTTAAAAAAGTATTTTAACTTATTGTTATATTATTATATACCTACATTTTTTAAATCCACTAGTATTATAAATGCGAAAGTGTCTATCAGTGTGGATTTGAAAGGATGTACTTTGGGCTAATATGAGGTTCTGCTGATAAAATCTAACAATTTTTCCTATGGAACCATATGTCGCAAATGAAAAAAAAAAGGACTTTCCCATACAAATTGGTCATTTTAACGTTACTAGTTTGTATGGAGAAGGCCATTTTTTTTTCTTTTGCGATACATGGTTCCATGGGAAAGTTGTTTGATTTGATCATATTAGCCCAAAGTATATTTTTCAAAGTTATTGAGTCTATTCAAAACATCGCGACGAGCTAGCCACTTGTTCGGTGTAGACTCATACCATCGGCTACGACGAGGTGGGATTAAAACTCCTCCGCTGGTTACCTTGATGATATGTGTGTGTATTACAATTTTATTGTATATCGATAAATAATTATTAATCTTTGATGATCTCTATAAATCCCAAAATATTCGGTTTATATCGATAAGTAATAATATTTGTTGTCGGTGGCAACACTATCGAAACTATTAAGTATGCAATTTAATATTTAGCTTTTTATAATAAAAAAACAATACACTTCATAGACACGCGCACACATTCGTGTTTGCTTGTATCTCTTTTTTTCTCAAGCAGTTTTTTAAGTGTCAACGCTTCTGAGCTGCCATTTGAAGCCACACCTTTTTCCCCGTTCTTCATTTGTTCGCCTCAGAAATTGGCGACACCGGTATCGCACTATTATGAAACAATTTATGTATCATGCTTACTCCATTGGCGCGGGGCGCGTTTTTTTAGCTTCATGGGTATCGTACTATTATGAAACAATTTATGTATCATGCTTACTCCAAGGGGGCGCGTTTTTTTTAGCTTCATGCTTAAAAACTACTAGACCGATTTATATACGTTTTGTTTTTGTTCAATAGCTATTAGCTCTAGGGGTATTAGTATATTTCTATATATATATACAGGGAGTCCAGATATACAGGGGGTTATTCTACCAAATGAATTGGATATCAACTGCACGTCCAAATTTAAAATTTGACATATTTCCCATACAAAATGTGTTAATTTTAACTTTAATACAACACGTTGATACACAATTGATTTTGTAGAATAAGGCAACGTTGTGTTTAAGGAATCTCTTAGGAAAAGTTTTTAAATAGTCCAAATAGGAACAAGTGTTATATGACGCAAAGTTGGGTATATAAATTAAATATATATAAATATCATCACGGGTGCGTTACGGTGCCCAAGTCCGCCTAGACTGGCTCACTATGTACCTATGCTCAGCGTACCCAGCGGAGGGGTTTTTAATCCCAACTCGTCGTAGCCGATGGTATGAGTCTACACCGAACAAGTGGCTAACTCGTCGCGATCTGAATATCGATATCGATACTCATATGAACAGTTTCATAAGATGGTATAGTTAAACTGGGAGTGACAGCTTAACGTGCTCTCTGAACCACTATGTTAGTTAAGTGGTTTTGTGAAACAAATGTACATAAATTTTATATATTAAAAACTCATTTTCAAATACAAATATATTTATTACTTAAACCCTGTGTTTACAAGATGGTAGTGGCACAATTTTATTGTGATCATCAGAATTTACCTTTTTACATTTGTGCAAAATTTCATATTTAGGTTAGTTTTAATTAAATTCTAATAATCTCTCTAAAATCTAATACATTTACATTATAATTAATTACATTTATATTATACCTACACACCGGGGTTTGAACCAGGGACCTAAATGTTTTTAGTCTAAAGTCTAACCAACTCGGCCACTACGTATCTTGGTATATTATTATAAAAATATAAAACTGCAAGAATATTTTCGATATTATATTTACTTAATAAGTTAAAAAAAAATCGTATACAGTTGACATATCAAATGTCATCTTTTTAGCAGTGATTGGTAGGCAACAACTTACTTAAACCTGCAATTGTACCTATATAAACCGAGGTTTTATATACATTATCAAGCGCGGGCAGCGCATGGTAGCAAAGGGCCTTAGCATAAAATTCGACAAAATCGATACATATCGATTTTATGAATGAATGTTCATTCGTAAACTTCATTTTATCGAGTGTCGAATTATATCGATGTGGTTATGCTAAGCCATAGTCATCATCTATTAAAAACAATAGTAAATATTTTTTTGTTTTAAAATAAACACGCTTACGAGTTGTAGGCCCAGATAATTAAAAATATTTTTGGACGTATTAATTCTGGACAGCAAGCAAACTAAAACTAAACCAAAAAAAAATTTTACTTGTTTCTGGCGTTTTCTAGTTTTTTTTTAAATCTTTAATGTAGGTACAGACATGATAGTTGAAAATAAACTAAATTAAAATAGTATTTCCTCAATATTTGTTTTAACAAACCTATGTTCAGGCAGTCAACTAGCATCTTAATACACAAAGACATGAAGCGAGACAAGCTTGGGGAGGTTTCGTTGAATAATTCATAGAAGAACCCTTTACATGTACAATTAACCCGTGAGCTTCCGCCCGCCCTGACCGACTCTGCCAATGTCGTACAACTTCCTGCATTCGATATTTAAATTATTTGTAGCTAACTTTTGATGCTCAACCTATGCAAAAGTTAAAATTTTAACCTGTTGTGAAAATCTTAACAATCTTTCAGAGGTTAGAAAAAATCGACTCTTCGATTTATATAAAAAAGGTATATTAGATACCAAGTACCACAGAGCGCTTAAAATTATTGTTAACAATGTTAAAAAATCATTTATTTTAATAATTTTTAATGGCAACATTTTCTTAAGCTCGCTCTTGCCCTCCCATTTGTCGCGTCTGTCGGACGATTTTTGTCAAAATAAATTATTTAAACCACATTATCGCAGTTTCTATTTTACTATTAAACAATTATTATCAGCTGATTTCTTATTACTACACAAAACATGATTTTATGTATGACGGAACTATTGTAGATACGCATTATTATTAAATTGACAACATTTAATAGGTAGTATACCTAATATAGTTGGCAACATTACAGTTCCGAGTAGTCCCCCGAGTTCCAAACCGAACTAATTGTTGCAAAGTCCTCGCAAACTACATCATCTCTCCTGCAATCTTCGGGTTTAATATTGCAATAGTTTTGCAAATACCTATACTTGAGTAGTAGAAGGAGATTGAACATGACTTTGAGATGTAAGCTTGTAGAAAATTGGATATATTAGATAGAAGATGTACGACCACGGGAGAACCAACATCCTTTGTTTAATGTTTTGTATATTTTAGTTTTACTTGATAGTAAACTAACATTTAAAGTAATAAGCTTGATGTAAAACTTTAGAACTAACAACTACTAACTACACTGAAAACTATACTGACTTCTCTGCCATCTAATATTAGAAACTATGATAAAACTAGATTTCACTCCAATATAATATAGAGTAATTAGAAGATAGCAAATAGAAGGCGTAAAAAAATTTCGTGAGGAGTAACAAGTTGAGTACCTTAAGGCTACTTCTAACTTCACTCTAGTACCAAGTATTTGATGCATTTAGGAGGGCGCCTGTGTATATATACCTATATAATATATATATATATATATATATATATATATATATATATATATATATATATATATATATGTGTGTAAAAAGCAATGAAAAAATTCTTGAAGAGTGACTGAACCTGGTTGGCTTAGTGGTTGAGTACCTTGCCAAAGCGAGACCACCAGACCCACGCGAAAGCAAGGCTCGTGGGTTTGAGTCCCGCCCACCAGAATATTTTTCATTGCATTTTTACGCATATATATATTTCAATAAAAATATAGTAAACTAAAAACTACAAAGAAAACCCCATTAAATTATAAAAGATGTTGGCAACTTTTCCTCGCTGTAAAATAATACTTAATTTTTGAGCGAAATAGCCAGATCTCCGATCATCCGTGACAACGACCAATCGTGAAGACAGTTCTTTAAAGAAAAGTATTTTTCAGTTGGCACCAAGTTCCCAATATAGACCTAGTTAGAGTTGGTGCCTCCATCAAAAGTAGAAAAAACTTTATAATCTTATTAGAATCTTGCTGGATTTTTGACGATTGAAATATAAATATACGAGCTAGAAAACTTTTGTTATTCTTTGTTGAGATTTTTTTTTTCAGAAGAAGAACTATGGAACCGTGTCTAATTCAACACCAGAGTGGACCATACTAATCGCAGCTACTAATTAGAACTAAAAAAATAAAAGTAAAGAATGGTTCATTTATATAATAATAAAATAACCTAATATTTGGGGAATGTTCCAAAATTAAAATCTTATTACCTGTGCGATCTCTCGGGGAAAAGAAAGAGATGGAATATACACAAATTACATATCTCCGTCGCCTTCTTTTTCCCGAGTGATCGCACAGGTTGATTATCTCTAAATTGTTGAATCACCTTAATAAAAAATACATGTAATATATAATAATCGTTTATATGCCAATACTTTTAGCCAGTATAGTATATACCTATATTTAACTTTCAGCAGAAGAAAATCGTTCTCACATATTATAAAAGTAAAACGAGCGCCCATTTTTTTAATCATGTCTAAAGATAACAGAAAGCTTTTAGGATAGAGTAATAGAATATTTATTTTCCTCTTCGACCTAACTTGATATAAATAAAAACGGAGATAAAAATCTGGTTTTACCAACGAAATTTTTTTTTCTTCATGAATATAGGTTTTTTTTTTTGGTTGTAGCTTTGGCATTCACTACAGTAAGTATTTAGCCAATGTCATGTTCACTTATAAAAAAAAATTAAATATTTAGTGAATAAAATTTCAAAATTTCTTCAGTAAAATAAAACTTCAAGGTAATAAAAAGGTTATAATATGGCAAAAGCATCTCAAACTTCTTTCTTTCTTTTTTAAGTTGATGGCTCCTACGCATGCGCATAATTTTGCCAGGTCAAGTGGGTAAATTAGGTAACATAATACGTATAATAGGTATTATAATTAGTAATAGGTAAAATACTTGTATTATAAATTTTTATACCTTTAATTAATATATTTTACCTAAGAAGAAATACATCTAATATCCTATATTTGTTTCAGATAATCTATTAGTTAAAATGAAAACGACTAGTGGTGAGCTGGAAAGATATAGCATTATGACCGTATCATATGGATCTTCTGCCAATAACAATTTTAAGAGAAAATGAATGAAAAAAATATACAAATCAAAAGGACACACTTTTTTTTATTATTCATATCATTATACTTCTATGATTCTCTTTGTATAAGGGGGCCATAGGTTTCATTTCCACGTCCACTGCAGGCAATGTTTTTTTTGCAGATGTATATTTATGGAAAAAAGAAAGGTTATATACATATAGGTATTTCTCGGGTCCAAACCTGCGATAATATTTATTATTTATATTATTGCTGGGGTGAACCAGAGAAATACCTATATACTCTTAGGTGGGAGGAAGGTCTCGCTAGACTTACCTGTTTCGTTACCACTACCCATGCAGAAATAAAAACCCTCAAGTGACATAGATTTTAGGTGGGAGGAAGGTCTCTATAACTTTGTTAGGCCGACCGACCGGTCTCGTTACCACCGCCCATACAGATGCAAAAACCGTCAAGTGTACCTAGTCATGTTTTGGTTTTAGTCTGTAGGTTCATTGGTTTTCAGGAGACTAGGTACTGCATCGATTTCTTGCCGAGGTGGTAGTCTCCTTTCAGGGTGCGGTTACGAAATGGGTAGTTGGATTGACGATAAGGCAGCGAGTATATTAAAATTACTCGTAATGCAAGTCGTCATTGTCGCCCCCCATTTCTTAATCGCATCATTTAATATTGTTTAAGAACAATTATTCATTGACCCCATTCATGGACTTTGTAGGTCTACTCACCACCAGATACAAAGTCACATGTCGTGCTCCAATAAAAAAACAAAATAAATAAAGTCATGTTTTGGTTTTAGTATGTGGGTTCACCGGTATTCAGAAGACTACTACATCAATTTCTTATCTAGGTGGTAGTTCCTTTCCAGTTCATTTGACGATAACATAGACTCGTAATGCAAATTTCTCATTGATACCGTCCATTTCGTAACCGCATCATCTAGCCGGCATATTGAAGCGATTAATGCTGTTAAACAACAATAATCGTTCGCATTTATGTATTTTGAAGGTTTGTTCACTATCAGATACAAAGTTACATGCCGTGCTCCAATAAAAGATTTAAAAAAAAAAATGATCGTAATTATTATTACTATTGAATTCATATAATTCATATTTTGAATTTGGAAAATGTAATTAGTAGGTAGGTATAGGGTTTCCAGACTTGATTGATGCCCGTTTCGTAATTTGGGGTCTCTATTGTCTGTCTAGGGTTTGCGAAAATGGGATAGTTTCCTTTAAGACAAATTTCTACAATTTTGAAGATAATAATAACAATAATAATATATAGGGCATTTAAAATACTTTGCCCTGGTCACAGACTAATATCAGGCTTGTATGTATGTGCTGTGTACCAGAAACAATGATATCTCTGACAACTAATACATTTATTAATTAGCTAGGCCTTGGCTCACTGTTTTGCAATGAGTGGCAATCAAACCCAAGACCTCTGGATACAACGCTAAAGGAACCACTACTAGACCACGGAGGCGGATAACTTCTTTTGATAACTTCTTAAATACACTAGAAACATAATATACTATTATGATACCACACTAGTCAATAACATATGGATAGCTATAAATCTTGCTAACAAAATGTATGAATTTAATGTTTCGGAAGGATGTCACTATGGAATCTAAAAGTCATCTCCATACATTGGATGGGTATAAATAAATTTGATTGTTAGCGTTGTCCATTTGTACTAAGAGGGCAGATCATTTTCGGGGTACGGCTGTGGGGTAAGTAGACTACCGAAGGTCTTTCCAATTTTTTTTTTTACTGTTTTATATATTTCCGAAATTGGGATCCAAAACTATACAGGAGAAAATTTTCAAACCCTATAAGCGATAAAAAGCTAATAAATCGTTGGAGCAACAATCAACTTCCATAAAAATAAAATTATTAAACAGTGCGTGTTTAATGAACTTGTATACTTATTAAAGATATACACAACATAAAAAGAGAATAAAAAATTCAATATATAAAGTTCAGAGCGAACAATATATAACAATAATAAACATAAATACAATGGGAAAATCAATTAATACGTAAAGATATATAACAGTATATTAAAATTTAAATTGATTAAATAAACTAGCAGATTAAACATTAGTTAAAATAGATTCAGAACATGATGTTTAAAAGTTACTCCAGCAATGTGATCAATTTTTAAACAATGTCCTAACACCACAGAAAGCATTATTGAGAGAAACATTGTTGAAATGCACGTACATTGTAAAAAACCTTTTCCCGCGATGTAAGCAGTAAGCATTATAAGCAGTAACAATTTTGGCAGTAAACCGACTACTAGCGTGCAGGAAGCCGAGTAGCGGTGTTGGCATGCACCGCTTGTCCTATTACGGTAACGTATCTCCCGCGAGACTGCCAGAACCTTCGTAGCATCCAATGCTACGAGATAATGCTACGACAATGGTATTACTACTTACATCGTTGTCCATGAATTTTGTGGGCTGTTTTTTTTACTCTTATTTCGGTGCCAAATTGGTTTTTAAGTTATTTGAAGATGCAATTTATATTATATGTGTAAAAAACTAATGTCGAATTTTTATTATATACATAAAATTACTGTATTAAATAGATTTTATAAGTTCTAAATTATGATAGTAAATTTAAATGCATCTTTACTCCTAGAGAAACTTTAAAAAAAGGAACAAACGAAGCTGTTATGTACCTTACATTTTATCCTTAAACTACTAAATCTAAATTCCAGAGAATGCCTAATTTAACGAGAAAGCCTGTTCGAGCACTACTGTAACAAAATACAATTTACTTTAATTAGTGCATCTATTTCATTAGGCAAAGACCTGAAGCGGCGCCGCTTTACCAAGCCGCTGAAGGCTGAAACAGACGTCAACACAATGTATCGTTTTACTATCTCAACGAAAGCTTTCACACTTTTTTTATGTCGCTTAATTTCATATACACTGCCGTTTAAATACCAAGTTATTTTTGATTAGAACATCTAAACAAGCAATGGTTAGTAAACATTGAAACTGCAACGATAAATCGTGTTTTTTATAGAAAAGTAAAGAGAAGTCGACGCTTCGCTTTTGAGCAAACTTTTCCTATTTAACTCGTAATTAATCCAAAAGTTGCATCTCGCTAACTGCTGGATCCAGCCGCCGAGTGTCTGCTGCGCTTTTTGTGATAGTCTCGGCTACTTGGCTGATGTATTCACAATGCAGCAGATTTCAGCTGAATCCTTTTGAAAGATGCGCTTTGTAACGAATAGATTTTAATTTTATAAGAATTAGTTTTTTTGAGTAGGTAAGTCGTATTATTTATGCCTAATACGATTATTATATGTGGATTATTTTGACCTCCAGTCATAGAATAGAATAAATGAGAATTTAAACATCAACATAAAAAATATACATATATATAATTTACATAACAACGTTTTTACATAATATTGCTAGCGTCATGGATGCCTTCTATACCTAAGTCATCAATGATTAACACGTTATGCTGTCGGTCCCAGTTTCAGTATACCAACTTGTGAAACTGTTAATTGATTCCAAAAACCGCGACGAGTAGGCCATTTGTTCGATGTAGACTCAGAATACCATGCGCTACGACAAGGTTCGAATAAGGGTACCCGTCTACTGGTACAATCTCGGACACTGTAAGGTAAATTTACTTACATCTTGTTGTGAGGGTTTTATTTTTATGACATCTGTCGCACTATTAAAATGTGGAATGCTTTGCCTGCTTACATGTTTCCTCCTTCGTATAACCTTGAGTCCTCTAAACGAAGCGTAAATAGGCATCTTAAGCCGGCATAATGAATGAAACCAACTCTTACAACACAGTTCTAAGAGCTGGTTGTATTCATTCTTAGACCTGCATACTGCTTTCGATCAGGTAGATGTAGGGTCACATGCCGAGCTCCTATAAATATATATATATATATATATATATATATATATATATATATATATATATTTATATATATATATTGTTTGGTTACAGCTCATATTTATGTATATATATAAATATGAGCTGTAACCAAACAATTCTCTATCACCGCTAAATACTTTCCAACAAAAAATACTTATATTTTTTGATCCTGTTTGAGCTTGCAACACCTAAGCTATTTCATTTGTTCTAACGAGGACGTGTCGTTACAGAACAAGTTGTCGGCAAACACGGCGCTAATGAAACAGGCACAGTGTCGGTGTTGTCGGTGTACGGCGGTAAGCCGACAAAGTTACGGCAAAGCCGACCCTTACTAGACCAACAATACCATATGACACTAGTTGGGTATTTTAAGTAAATAAAAATATTAAACCAATTAGTTAAAAAAATGTACAATATACAAAAATTTAATGTGGATTTTTTATTTATTTAGTAAATGTTAAAATAATTGTAAATGTTAAAATCAATGTAATCTTAGAATTAATGTAAGTCGTGAAATGAATGTAAGTGTTGAAATAAATGTAATGTAAATGTTGAAATAAATGTAAAAGTTGGAATAAATGTAAAAGTCGAAATAAATGTAAAAGTTGAAATAAATGTAAAAGTTGAAATAAATGTAAAAGTTGATATAAATGTAAAAGTTGAAATAAATGTAAAAGATTATATAAATGTAAAAGTTGAATATAAATGTAAAATGGGAGTCTAATTAGGGAAAATCTGATATCCTTAGTTACAGTATAGACGACGCACTTCCCGCTCGTCGCTTCGCTTGACAATCGCGCGCCGCGCCGCTTCCGCCGCCGCTTCCTGCGAGACGCTTGTGGTCCGGTTTAGTCGCGTTTGCTGTCGACACACATTTGTTGCTGTACTTCTGTATTCAATAGAAAATAGGTAACTGTTTTATTCAGATGCTATATGATTGTTTAGTTGATGTTGATTTAGTTGATTATACTTGCTGTATGTTTAACGATGTTAACTTTTCGATTTCTCGATACTAATTAGATAGTCTCTTTATAAAAACAATATTCAGTTTTGAAAAGACAGCTCAGGTTTGATTTATGTTTCTAAAAATATTACTTTAGTTGTCATTTCAAAACAAGAAATTAAATAATCGAGTACGAGGTAAAATCTACATCTCCGTGATTTTTTTTTTACTTTTTTTATAACTGACAACAACATTTAGATGTTCGAGTTTGAAATTCCACTACCTGTAATAGAAACCATTTTTATAATACGTAATACGTAAACCTACTAGAAATATATACTATTACCTATATCAATTAGTCTAGATGTTGTCAGTATCATCATCTTCATGACGGATCCACTTTTCCATAATACTAAAGGCCTAAAGATAAGTTAGGCCATTTTAAGTTGATATAAACAGTCAACTAATCTAGCCGCTCCTTCCAGAAAGAAGCAAGAAGTTCTGGACTTTCACAGGCTTTTAAGAGCGACCCCGGTGTTCCGAGGATTTCTAAATCCATTACTTCGTAGTTACTGCAATCGATAAATACAAGATGGATCTAACTAAAATAAACCCTGGCTTTGACTTTGCTCGCGTTTACAAGAAGAGCTTACGGGGGATATGGCATACATAAGTTAAAAACAATCTGACATAATTTATTTACTGAAGTACTAGCAGGAGGGATTCCCGTAGTTTAATAGACTATAATATGATAAAGCTCTTCCAACGGTGCAAATTTCTAAAACCCCTGCAAAGCCAAAATAATAATAATATGTAGGACAATTTACACATTTTCTTTGGTCATAAACTAAGCTCTAGGCTTATACTATGTGTACCAGTAGCAACGATATAATACACATTATATTTTATAAACACCCAGACCATGACAAACTGTACAGAAAAAAACGTAGGTACTAATCTTAATTTATAAAAATTTAAAAAACGTACTAAATAAAATATTTTTTTAGCCATGGGTGGGAATCGAACTCACGACTTCCGGATACAACGCCAAAGGCGCAACTAGTCTACGGAGGCTGTTAAAAATATATAATGTTTAAGTGATCGTCGTCGGCTAGCATGGCTGTTACGAGAAAATTGAAGGCACGAGCAGAATTCAGAAGCTAGTTATACGTAGCTTCAATTATAAACATAAGACATCGCTTTGTCTACTCTACAAGATCCGTCGTGGCAGTGAGCTCGTCAGTCGCTCTTCGATCGACACCGGATAAATGATCGAATTATCTCATACATTTATTTGCTCGGAATCGTCAACGATGTGCGTCTGTTGATAGCGACGCAATTTGGCGTCGATCAAGTGTATCGAGATCGGGAGATTCGCGTGTAATCGATTCTGTTCGCTTTACGCAGTTGTCTATCGTTTTTCTTGGCGTAATAGCTTAATATCCTGTATTATAATTGTTACATTAAATACTTGTATTTTCTGTAACAAAACTTTATTTTTTTATATGTACCTATTGATGCATTAGAATACCAATAAATAATTTAAAACTAGCAACTTCATTTTAAATTAACTTTTCTGATCGATTGATAAGGAGCTAAAAATGTCGTTAATAAAAAAATATAACTCACTTTCGTGTGGAGGAGGACCCAGATATTTAATACCACTTGATATTTCGTTAATAATCTTAGAACCATTTATAATGTTAAATCAATTCAAAAAGAAGATGTAGATTTACCTTAACACCTTTATAAGTTCAATGGTATAAACAATTTTGATTTACATGATTTTATCAATTCTCGACCCAAAGTTTCTGATCAACCCTTTCACATAATCATCCCGAGTAATATCGTAATGACTTCACGAACAAATAAACAAACTTCTGACTCAATATTTCTTTTAAACTTGCGAAACTTTGAACCGAGGGAGCACAAGCTATGAAGAAAAGTGGCAAATATTTTTATTTATTTTTGTCGCTGAAAATGGAAAAGTTATTGGCTGTTTAGTAAATTGATGAACTTAATGAAGCAAGCGAACGTCAAGAACGACTTATTAAATGAAGCGTAAACACAGGTTCTTAACGATATCCTGGGACATACAACCTATAATGTTAACTACTCTAACAAGTTTACTATAATTACTAGAAATAATGATAGGCATTAACAGTCTAGTAGGTATATAATAAAACTGGTTTATATGTTAATCGTTGTCGTTATAATAAGGATCTCTAATGTACCTAATTAGAATTTCTAAAAGATTAGCAGGCTATTGCGAGGGAGGAAGTAATTTTAATATGAACACTTTTTTAATTTTATTAGTCCACCCGTTTAAAACCAAATGCATGGACATTTGTTTGACAATACCATAGTGCCTCGAAGAGCACGTTAAGCTTCGGTCTCAGTTTCACTATACCAACTTGTAAAACTGTTGTAAACATAGATGGGCTTTTGAGTCTATCCATACAACAACGAGCTGACCACTTATTCGGTGCAGATTCAGTATACCATCGCGTCGATTGTAGCGATGTGGCAATAGGACCCCACCGCTGGGCACCCTGGGGCCGTCTAGGCAGTCTCGGACGCCGTAAAACTCGTGTAAGTGTAAGTATATTTTTTGTCACAAATGCAATAAATACGTTATTATTGGTAACACAAATACGTTATTATTGGTAACACAAATCCAACGTTAGCAATGCAGTGATCCTTCAATACGTTACCGACCAGACTGTGGCATTGTGACGCTGCTGGGACTCTGGCGGCACTCCACTCTTATTGCAAAACTTTACCGAATATCTCACAGACATATCCCGCTGCTCATGTGACCTACACACAAATCAACCATATAAACAAAACACAACCTTAACCCAAACATTTAAGACACAAATTGTAGTGCCAACAATAGAGCTGTAAATACTGTAGGTTTTTCCCTGAAATGTGTGTTTAACGAAGTTGTTTTAAGCCAGCTACTTAGCATTATTGCTCCAGTTCTCATACGTTATGGACGTTCGTAAACGGATTTTTATTACTTATATAAAAAAGTTATTTTCTGTCCCTACATTAACTTATATTATGTATATTTACCCGTTCAATTTATTTGTTTAGTATATTGGACTAAGATGTTTTCATAAAATATATTTTATTATAAGCTATTGATAAACAAATACAAAAGCTTGTATTTGTTTTGAAAAGACAAGTGACACCTGACAACAAACAACATATTGTTTACAAATATTTTTTATAATTCCTTATTTTATTGTTAATCTTATTGAAAATTGATAAATTTTAGTGCACAAAAATAGTATAAAATCATATGTGTTTACGTGTTTATTTTTTACGAATATCTACCTACTAAAATTAACAGTTGCTGTAAACATTTGCTCAAAAACATCTATATTAGAATTTTCAGCCTTTTCAGCCTTGAAACTTATACCTAAATAAAGGGATAACCACTACCCAATGCATACCAATTAACAGTATACATACAGCAAAAATAAACATTTTCTTTTCTAGTATTCAAAGTCTGAGGACCATAAGTTTAATTCAGTCAAATTGAAGAATTGTGAAAATTTCTTTCATTACACCTTCCTATATTGATTATACCTATAGAAGATCCTAAATAAAATCTAAAATAGATTAACTATATTTACTTGGAAGACTGTTTTTTTTAGAATGTTAAAAGGTTAATATGCAAAATATAAACAATTAGAAAACCTCAAAAATCAAAGAAACTTTACAGTACCTCTACCTATAAGTCTGCTATAAACAAGGACCGAACTTTACTTTTTAAAACTGGTTAATTTTTTTTTGTTGTTTGGTGTTTTTTTGGAAAGAGACTTTAGTGTTTTATATAATTTAGTTATACTTTAATTTAATTAGATATTTTAACTTTTTAATTGTAAATTTCTTAACATATTATCTACGTTTAGTTTAGGTTACATTTATTTTTGTAGGACTTTTTTTTATGCTTTCATACAAGATTCCAATTAATTCATTATTATTTTGACAAATTAATTAATTTTATAATATTATAGGTGATTTTTTTTTTCGTTTTAAATGTTTAGGAGTTTTCTTTTTTTAATATGACCGATAATTTATTACGTTGTAATTTATGTGATAATGGTAAGTTATACAGAGGTGAGCGTGGACTGAAAATTCACGTAGGTCATATTCACAAGAACAACATTCCACTCTCATGTCCACTCCCAGTTTCACACCCCACACCAGATCCGATCTTAAATGCTAGTCAAAATTTTAGCCAGACATTTTTAGAAAAATGTAAATTATATAAACAATGTTTTCCTGTTGTTAAAAGAATCCCCCGAGCGGCCAGAAATACTGTTGCTTCTAAATTGTCTGAAATAATTATGAAATGCATTAATTATAACGAGACTTCCAATTGGGAAGATCTATTACTTTTTTCTTATAATTACCTGCATATCTCCAATAATGACTCTAAAATTAAGTATTTATCGGCAAAGTTAAAATATAATATTACAAAAGACAACTGTCGAAATATTTCTGATTGTAAAATTTTCCAGTCTAAACCTAAATCAATCTATAAAAAAGCAGAAGATAAAGTATTTGATGGTGACGTCCGAGGCGCAATTAGGCTCTTGTCTTCTACGGATGCCTTAGCCCCGAACGACGACGATACTTTTCAAGAATTGAAAAATAAACATCCTGCACCGTCTTCTTCACAAGATAATTTTCCTCCTTTATTAGATTCACAAGATTGTCTAAAAATCACAGTACAAGATGTAAGCAATGCCATACATTCGTTTCCCCCCGGTTCAGCTTCTGGTTTTGACGGATTATCACCCCAACATATCAAAGACCTTACTAATGAAAATAATAATACCTCAGGCACACATCTATTGGAATCAATTAGTAAACTTTGCCAGTTTATTATCTCAGGTTCAGTTCACATAGATATAATTCCTTTCTTTTTTGGCGCATCATTAATAGCCCTAAAGAAGAAAAATGGTGGCATACGTCCCATCGCAATTGGCTGCACACTTCGTCGTCTGGTTTCTAAAATTATATGCAACACAATTTCTCCTATTCTTGCGAACTCTTTTCCACCAAGACAGTTTGGTTTTGCAGTGAAATGTGGAGCTGAAGCTATAGTTCACGCGACACGTACATACTTAGAAAAAAAACATAACGATTATGATTTTTTAATTAAAATAGATCTAAAAAATGCCTTTAACTCAATTGATAGACATACTATACTTGAAACTATAAGAGAACATTTTCCAACTATATACAACTACATTCACCATAGTTACGCTCATTCTTCTCATCTTCTGTTTAATTCTCATTGCATATTATCCTCAGTAGGGTGTCAACAAGGGGACCCTCTTGGGCCAGCACTTTTTAGCATAACCATACATAAATACATAGAAAAATTAACTACCGACCTTAACTATTGGTATTTAGATGATGGAACATTAGCGGGAAAAAAAGAATCTTTAATTAATAATATCAACTCTTTAATTGATGATTTCAGATTATTGGGTCTGGAAATAAATTCATCAAAAACAGAAGTTTACTTCAATCCAAATATAAGCCATAATGATTTCATTGAAATCTCTAGAGAATTAAATACCATACTTCCAAATTTTAATTGTCTAAATCAAAATGAACTATTTTTATTAGGTGCTCCACTTACTACTGAAGCCATACAACCATTAATTCAAAAAAAACAAAACCAATTAGATTTCTTTACACAGCAGCTCACCCACATTAATCCACATACACGTTTTTTTTTATTACGCAATTCTTTCGGGATACCAAGATTAACATATTTTATGCGTTGTAGTCCACTCTGGCTACAAGAAGACCAACTTCAAGTCATTGACACTACTTTAAAGAATAGTCTTGAAGTAATCCTAAACCTTTCATTGTCAAATTCTTCATGGCTTCAAGCCACTCTTCCGGTACGTTATGGAGGTATTGGTGTTCGATGCACAGCAGACGTAGCACTTCCAGCATTTCTCTCCTCTGTCCATGCTTGCTCAACTCTCGTCGGTAGTGTATTATCCCCGTCTGTAGACGTAAGGGAGTTGAGTTATATGACTGAGGCAATAGATTGCTGGAAGTTAAGATGTCCAAACACTTTAATACCACATTTTGCATGTACACAAAAAATATGGGATATTCCTCTAATTTTACAAAAACTAAACACGCTTAAATCTTCTAGTAATTCTCTTGGCCAAGCAAGACTTTTAGCTGCTTGCTGCAAGGAATCCGGCTCTTGGCTCGAAGCCATCCCCTCACCATCGCTTGGCACCCTACTTGACGGTAACGCCATTCGCATTGCCATTTCTCTCCGTGTAGGTGCTGCTCTTTGTCAACCACACAGATGCATATGCGGGACTATGGTTGACGAGTCCGGTGTTCACGGCCTCTCGTGCAAAAGAAGTGCTGGACGATGGCCGCGGCACGCGAATTTGAATGCCGTAATAAAACGTGCCTTGGGTTCCGCGGGTATCGCCAGCATTTTAGAGCCACCAGGAGTGAGTCGTGACGATGGCAAAAGGCCTGACGGCATGACCATAGTCCCGTGGTCTAAAGGCCGATCCTTAGTGTGGGACGCCTCCTGCACGGACACATTAGCTCCATCTAATTTACAGCTCACCTCTGTTTCCTCTGGGGCCGCAGCCCTTAAAGCACAAAATTTGAAATATGATAAATATTCCCAGCTCGCAGACCACTTTGAATTTCTGGCCTTTGCGGTGGAAACTTTAGGCCCCTGGTCACCTGATGCTTTAGCATTTACTCAATCTTTGGGAAAATTGCTAATAGAAAAATCAGGTGATCGACGTGCTAGAGCCTACTTTTTCCAACGCATAGGACTAGAAATTCAAAGAGGCAATGCGGCTGCAGTTCTCGGCACCTGCGCGGCTCCAGAGGAACTCAATGAATTATATTCATTAATTTAATTTCTATTATCATTATATAATGTGTTATATTTAATAGGTTATTAATTATAGTTTATAAAAATTACATAAGTAGTAGTAGATTTTAACAAAATATCATTATTGTAGGTTTAAATATATTCATTCTGGTGCTAAATAAGATGAAAAAGTATAAAGTATAAGTCTAATTAGTAGTATAAGTCTAGTACAGTATTATTTAACGGTCAATAGGGAATATGCACGTTTTTTATTTATTTCATTAATTAATAGAGTAATTACATTAGACCCTAAAAACAAATATTAAACATTTTTTAAAAGGTAGGTATCAAACACATATTAGTTTAATGTTATTGCACCTCAAAAGTTAGTTAAAAGGTTTGTTTATCACAAATTATCGTAATAAAGGACAATAAATACACGAGAAAACAAGAAACTGTAGACTACAGAACACACGTTGACATTTGTTTTTGCACGAATGACGTCACATGCAGTGTTTTTTTTTTTTTTTTTTTTTTTTCTTCATGGCATTTATATAATTTGCCAATGACACAGTTAAAAGTTAGGGAAAGTTTAAGGATAATATGGATTACGTAGTAGGACAGGACACGGATTATTTTTTTAAGGATCAGATAGGTATTTACAATTAAAATAAAGTAGGATTAAATATTACATTATGTACATACCTAGGCTAGATTACCGAAAATACACGGGTGTTGAACACAGAGCATTGGAAGAATGCAGTGTTTGCTAATGTCGGAGCGTTTAGAAATACGTTCCGTTTCTACAAAAAAATAGATTTTTAAAATCGTTAATTTAATATACGTGGTGGCCTAGTTGGTTAGACCTTGGACTTAAAAACGCTTAGGTCCCTGGTTCGAATCCCGGTGTGTACCAATGAGTTTTTAATTAAAAAAATTATGTACATTTGTTTGACAACACCACTATAGTGCCTCGGAGAGCACGTTAAGCTGTCGGTCCCGGTTTCACTATACCAACTTGTGAAACTGTTTATAGATGGGTTATTGAGTCTATCCAAAACATCGCGACGAGCTAGCCACTTGTTCGGTGTAGACTCATACCATCGGCTACAACGAGGTGGGATTAAAACCCCTTCGCTGGGTACCCTGGGGCCGTCTAGGCGGTCTCGGGCGCCGTAAGGCACCCGTGATGATATATATATATATATATATATATATAAAAAAATAGCTCATGAAAGTAAAATAGATTACTGTAAATATGTTAACATAAAAGGAACTTTATATATTAAAATAATAATAATTGGCGTTACATGCATATTCCCTATTGCCCAGTTTTCATAGCTAACAACTTATGAAACGGAATGTACCTAATCGCCATCTGAAATAAAGTCTACATATTTAAACTGAAGCCTTCTAGTAACTGGTAAAACCATAGCCTGATTTCACTAATAAGAAGATAATGATAAGCTACTAATATATGACATTCATTAAATTGAATTTATAAATGTCCCTTTTATAAAGCTGTATGCACACATCATCTTGAGTAGGTTTTCATAATATTAAGGATCTTGAGTTTACGTTACTATGTAAGTACACATCATCTTGAGTAGGTTTTCATAGTATTAAGGAGCTTCAGTTTACGTTACTATGTAAGTACACATCATCTTGAGTAGGTTTTCATAATATTAAGGAGCTTCAGTTTACGTTACTATGTAAGTACACATCATCTTGAGTAGGTTTTCATAATATTAAGGAGCTTCAGTTTACGTTACTATGTAAGTACACATCATCTTGAGTAGGTTTTCATAATATTAAGGAGCTTCAGTTTACGTTTTCAGAAAACCTTATAATACCTATTCTATTTTCTCTTACTGTTTTCCCTTTTGAAACCCGCAAATTTTTTTAACAGACTTTGTGTTCCCAAATTATTTTTAGAATTTCTTCAACTAATTTCAATATTTTTTATTCATCCGTTTTTGTTATTTATATTCTGTTTTATAAACAAGATTGACATTGAATTGGCCTCTTTAACGCACATTAATTTTTCTTGCTAATATAAAGAGAAAAACCTTCCATAACTAAAGTGTTCTTTAAGGACTAAATAAATGTGCAGTAGGGACTAATAATGTGTACTTTTAGAATAAAATATGAAGAAGCATAAAAAAAACGAAATAATTATAATGCAATTTTATGTCATTATTTATAATAATTACCTACTTATTTCCCATAGTTCTTCTTTCTATCTTCTACTTTGTCATCCTAATTTTCTTATTCCTTCCCTAACGTAAGAGCATTAAGTGAAGTTATTTAAGTATTTCCCGATCTTTGGGAACCTAACGTGCTGTCCGCTAACTCTGCTTATTAACGGACAATCCTTCTATGTAATAACGACGTCTAGAGTATCTAACTTGTATCTGGAGGTCGTGGGTTTGAATCCCACCCAAGGCAAAAAAAAAATTAATACAGTTTATCATAGTCTGGGTGTTTATAAAATATACTATGTATTATATCATTGTTTCTGGTATATATAGTACAAACCTAATTGTCCTACATATAATAATTTATTATAACTATAATATATTGTGGGTTTTATCGATCTCCCTTGAACACCTATCTAAAATTTGTTGTTATTGAAGCACAACATGTGACTCCACATCCTACTGATGGTAAGCGGCTTTATTTATTTTATTTAAAATATTTTATTGCACAAAATTACAAAATAAAATTGTACATAGGCGAACTTAATGCCTTAGGAATTTTCTACCAGCTAACCTTATTCCTTTGTAGGTAGAGAATAAAAACAAAACCGTTCAATAAGTCTTATTTCCTTAGTCTTAGAAGTCGATTTCTTCTCGATGTCTCTATTCAGGGTGCGATAACGAGACCGGCAGTTGTTTTGGTAATAAAGCAACGAAAGTATGTAGTCGTAATATTTTGTCGCTCATTTCGTACCCGCATCGTAGTGAAAGTTATTAATGCAGTATAACAGGAATGTATGGATCGACCCCATATTGATGTTGTAGATTTGCTTACCAGCACATGCCTTATATATTATACTAATCAATTGTGTACCAACGCCATATCAAAAGTTAAACTTGATTTATTTTGACATTATTTAAATTTGGTTTATCAAATTTTAACTTTGATGTGCCGTTGAAAAACAATTGATTTAGAGTCGAATTCAAAAATTAGTCCTTAGTGAAATTATCGAGATCTGTTAGTAGAATAAGGTTACAAGCCGCTTAATTAAAATAAAGAAAACAAAAACAGTCTATCCAATTTTTTTATCAATAAAATTTTTATGAGTCGATGCAATTCGTCTTTGTCGCCGCCTATTTTGTAATCACATCATTTAGTCGGTTTGTTTTGTTTAAAAACAATTATTGATCGACCTCATTCATGGACTTTGTAGGTCTGCTCACTGTCATCTAATAAAAAAAAACTAAATAATTTAATTTAATTATTGTACCTATGTAAAATTATATTTGGTAGTCTTATGAGAATAAATTACTTTACTAAATGTATGTTGGGAAATCTAGGTAGAGCCTAAAATCCCGATCTTTCTGTAAAGATGTCAGAGTTTATTTATGCTGGGTGAGATTAATGATAACATTAAATTTCTACCATCGTAACGTCTACGTAGGCTATATGTGTTACCCAGAGTGTAAGATAAAGAAGAGCTGTCACTTACACCGGTTTCAATAAGTCCTCATTTTGTGTTCGTTGTATAGTCAGTAAGTATCTATAAATTTATCTATACTGGGTGTTTTTTTAACATTGATATATTTTTTATGCCTCCAGTATCACTTTTAGAACCCATTTTTTTAATAAAAAAAGTAGGTAAGAATTTTTTTCTTCAAAAAAAAAGTCCGAAAAATAAATTATTATATGTACAAACATCTATTTGCTTAAAATTACTCCTACAAATACATAAATAAGTCTTCGTATCTAACAAGTAAAATACAATTAGATAAGTGATAGGCTTTAATTCGTGAGTTTAGTATGAAAGAACGTGATTTATAATTATTTTTTATACTTTAAGTTATTTATCTTTATGTTTTTGTATAGGCGACACTAAAAGGAAAAAAATACGTATTTCATTATTTTCATCATAGAACGCAATATAAAAAAATTATCACCGTGACAAAAACAAACATATTTTTTATGCCTCCAGTATCACTTTTAGAACCCATTTTTTTAATAAAAAAAGTAGGTAAGAATTTTTTTCTTCAAAAAAAAAAGTCCGAAAAATTAATTATTATATGTACAAACATCTATTTGCTTAAAATTACTCCTACAAATACATAAATAAGTCTTCGTATCTAACAAGTAAAATACAATTAGATAAGTGATAGGCTTTAATTCGTGAGTTTAGTATGAAAGAACGTGATTTATAATTATTTTTTATACTTTAAGTTATTTATCTTTATGTTTTTGTATAGGCGACACTAAAAGGAAAAAAATACGTATTTCATTATTTTCATCATAGAACGCAATATAAAAAAATTATCACCGTGACAAAAAACATCCAGTATTTATGACAAAAAAAGAAGAGCAAGATGAAGGAGTAAGTAATACAACAGTCTACATTAGTAGAGACGGTAATTACGTATTTACGACACGTATCTAAGTTATGAGAAACTGCTGAGTGATCATGAGACAATGTTCTTAGCAAACCATGGATTCACCGTGCGGGTGCCGGGTCCATCGCGTGGTTGAAAGGCAGGGGAATGAACTGCAGCGTTCCCGGACTTGAGACCGCGAAGTAGGTTTAAAGGCCTTTTGAACTCAATTATTTAATTTTGAAATTACTTATGTTATAACGCTGATAAACTGAGATTAGTAAAGCTATTATGTTATAGGTAGCTTGATTCTTTATACATATTTCTTCTGATCGAGCCCCGAGATACATATTTCTTCTGATCGAACCCCAAGATATGTAACCTTTATGAGATTGTATTAAACAAAAATTACATAGGTTATTTGATTAACAACGTCACTACACATCGACTTGAGAATATTAATGTAATTAAATATATATATATATATAGGTTAAAATAAAGCCATATAAAATTATTAAGTGAATGTCCATACAGGTACATGTATACCACGTGCTAATTTTGAGGGTTCATAGCGTGTATATCTAATATTTTAGACTAATGATTAATCTATCTTCCATGTTTGCATCACCCCGGTTCTTAACTTTATTTTAAAGTGCCTATAGAGTGTTAAAACAATAGTTTATATATTTGTATTATATGTTTCTATTTAATTGATTTGTTTTATATTTCTTAATAAGACTATTAAACAAAATGTCAAATGAAGACAAACAATACTTGAGTCAATATCGGTCCATATCAACGTCTCCGCTAACGTTGCTCCTTCATGGATCCCAGCAACATTAATGGCAGATTATCCTGCGCCCTCATTTACCTGAGATTAGTTAGCTTTCTTCATATAAGACTTGTTTCTTATTCATAAAAAAAAATCTTTTATTTTCAAAAAATATTATGAAAATACTATTTACCTAGTACAGTCTTCGTATGGCTAAATATTCGTATGGTATTGTACGGCTACAATGCCCCTAACGCTATTTTTCATCTACACATTAAAACAAAATACGACTCTACTATGTTTATTATTAGGCATAAAAAACCATAAAGGAAAAGTAGATTCTTATTTTAAGTGGATCAGGGTGATCTTCTTTATAGAAATTGAAAATACAGTTAATTCTACAATAATCTTCTTACATGTTTGGCTTAGATACGTGTACGAAGCCGCCAGTAAATTTACAGTAAACGCATTTCCTAAACCCAATTTCTCTGCGTCTAAGTGACTTCATAAACGACCCAAAATAACTCTACTTTCGAAGCCAGCGACGATCACAATAAACGACTTCGTTGTGCATCGACGACTTTCCTCAAAAGCTTTGAGTTTTATTTTTCTTTGATGCAGCGATGGATGAGGTGCTGCCAAGGGTGGAAGGCCGCGGTTTGTTTGTAACGATGTCGTATTCTGGTTTAAGTAAACGCGTCGATTTATTCCGCTTGTTTATGATGTAATTCGGGTAGAGCGGAGAGAAAACTGACGGGAATTGTATTTAGTAAATTGCAGCTTATTTTCAGAAAGTTTCAAAGAATTACTGCAGGTTTTATATATTTTAGATCATTCTGATGCATGGTTTAACTAGACATAGTACATAGTAAAGCTTAATACTCTTTACTTTTACCCAAGTGTATTAATAAATAAATAAATTGTTTGGTAATGGTGAAGCTATTAGTAGCAGGATATAACAAAAAAAAATTTGTTTAACAAGTTTATATTTTCCCCTTTTATCTTTAATATTATTAATGATTTTTAAGTTTCCTTGTACAAATAAATAGTTTCAATAACGCATATAGTTGTTTGAAATAGCTTAAAAGTTGTAAAAATTTATCCCTCAAGAGATTTTTTTTTAATATAAATATGTGTATGTATAATTTGTATTTGTTAAGTTTGTAGAAGTAATAACAGTTGTGGCAAAACGAGTTTTCTCGTAAACCTGCTACTAACTGCCGCTTTCGCTAAAACTACCGCTCTCGCTTCAACTACCGCTCTCGCTGCCAACTGGCTGATGCAAAGTTTGTATGTCTACCAACTCCATGCATGCGTGGCGAAATAATTAAAACATACACAGTTATTTTACCCGTTTTTAGAGACAATTCTCAAAAAGTTGGCTTGTTGAAGATATTATGTTTGAAATTTCAACTAAGCTCTAGTTGCACCAAAGTGTCCGTTAAAGTAATTGTAACGAAAAATGGCGTCGAATGTACCAGTTTTATTTTTACTTTAATTTTAACAATTACTTTAACAGATACTTTAGTGCAAATCAGCCTTAGTCGATCAAGCAAAATTGAAGGCTCTGATTCGTTGTACTTACATAAAGCATTTATCGATACTCATTGTACTGTTCCAGCAAATATTTATATATATAACATATAAAAAACCCGGTTATGAGGAGACTACTGTATCGATTTCTGGTCGAGGCGGTAGTCTCTTTTCATTATCTAATTTGTTTTGGCTGGAGATAATGCGACTATGAGTACGGCTTTGTTATATTAGTTAATATTTTTTTATATGATTACCTACTTACCTAACTGCTAACATACAAACTAAATACATACACCTACTAATGAAATCTTTCCTTGAGCCGTATTCTGAACAAATCCAAAACTTTTGAAAAAAAAGTTTAAGAAGACGCGAGAAATAACTAAGTAATAGAGCGTACAAGTACAGACGACCTGAAAAAGGTCGCGGGATGCCGATGGCTACAGGCAGCGCAGAACCGGTCGTTGTGGCGTTGTGCTATTGTGGGGGCCTTGGATCTCCGTGGGCACGAATCGTTTGATTGTTATCATATAATAAGCGGAGATCCCGAAAAATCTTCTGCTGATAGGCCGGCGCTGGCATCGAAGAAATGTTGTGTTCTGTAATTCTGTACTTCTTTCAATATTATAAGATAGTATATCTGCCTTGGGGTGTTCTTCATGTGCTCTTCAATAGGATGAGAGTATATACCACATGCTATAAGCATAGGTGTAAGTCAATAACCATGCAGTACCATGCTCCTCTGATGATACGGTACATGTGGAACATCAGAGTTTTTTACTTGCTGGTACCTTTTCCTCCAGGGTGTCTCTGAGGCGATCGACTTGCGATCAGTGTTTGCGCCCTTAAAGATACCTTCCATCTATCTACTTGTAGGTACCTATATTTTGATTACTTATATTAAAGTATGTATATTTGGGGCGTGGCTATGGTCTGTTGGGTTGGTCGGCTTGGTGGCACTTTTGCAGGGCAGTCAACCATTGACAGGTCAATGGAACCAGCTAACCACCTAGTCTTAAACTTGTTGGTTATATAGTGTGTGTTCGGTTGGGTTGTTTTTTTTTCTCCCGCAAAGAGAATAGTTTAATAGTTTGTTTTGCATTATATTCTCAACATCTGTCTGAATTGCGACCTGGCCAACTGCTCACATAGACCTTATATATACTTTTTTTTTGACTTTTCATAATTGCCTGTAAAGGTTTACATGAAATAAATATTTTGGACTTAACTTGACTTTGATCCTTGGGGGAGGCCTATGTCCAGCAGTGGACGCGTGAAAAGCTAGTATGACGATGATGATGAAAGCGTATAAAAACATTTTTTGTAAATTTGGTTCGTCTTTCTCATTTCCAGACATTTCCACAAGTCTGACAAAGGAAATGGCGAAGTTTAAGTCTAGTGTTTGGAACATGATGAACACTGTACAAACGTACTAATATTTTGCTATGAGTGGGAATTGAACCCATGACCTTCAGATACACTCGAACGGCGCAACCACTAGATCTCAGAGGCGGCCAGTTTGACTAAATGAGAATCATACAAGGTATAATTCTGTTATTATGATCGATAGAATACCTACTAGGTATACACGCAGTTATTTGTAAACAGAGTGTTGAATGGCGCCTTACCTCTAAAGGGCAAAGTTCGTGTATTCAACTCTTGTTTGAATTTGTGAGCTTTTCATTGAATTGTGTTACTTACACTCCAAATTTTATTGTGCACGTGTATTCAGGTTACTTGTCCTTCGTCTTGTATGTTTTCTTTTAAGGTAAGAACTAGTGTCAATACCTAATTTCGTATATATTTAAAACGTATTTTGAAATTAACTCTTGTCCTACCCCAAATAAAAATATAAAATAACTAAATATATATATCTCAATCTTCCCCTGCTTTCACCTTGGAGATGGGAGAGAGCTAACGTATCATAACAAGTAAAATCCCAACAAGGGAATCAATCCTAAACTCTACTTAGCCGTTGGGTTCCTAAATTGACAGAATAGAGACCATAGCAAGCGTCCTACATATAAGGTCGTTACAGGCACTATGACGGAAAAATCGGCCAGTACTTCTAGGACAAGAGAGTCCGTGGTGACCCAGCTCGCTGATATCTTTGCCGCACAGACAGCGATGAGGTTAGCACACCTTTAGTCCCAAGCGTAGACAAACCGAAATTCGTAATGTATTGTTGGCTAACATTTTGGGTCAATTGAGGCATACTACTATGACACCGCATAAATACGTGCACGGTCATTAATTCTTGGGGAGGAATCCACCATTTTTTGATAAACACACTTAACCATTGGTAAATCCCACGACCTTTGTAATGTAGGAGTGTTAGGAAGATCCTCCCCCGTGCGTACCACTTTCCAAGCTTCCTTGGCCTCTGCCAAGCACACGGCCTCGACATCCCCAATGGACGGGCTAAGTATTCTACCAATAAAGTCTATGGTTCTGTGGACAGAGGACAAGAATGCGGGTAGTGTAGGGCTTCGTCAGATAATTTTAGCCGCCAATTTTTTTATTGAATTATATTGTATTTTAATAAATGTAGATAAAAGTCTATTATTGTATTTCTGTTTTACAGGAAAAAATATTGGTTAAGAAAAGAAATGACGACAAATAAGTTATATTGTTATTCGTTCATATATATTAATTATTTTACGTACCTGTGACGATTGTAGAGCAGTGGCACAGTTTTTGGGGGGTGTGGTGGTCAAAGACATTTATTTGGACAAAATCTGAATAAACATAGGTTAGTAAACAAGTTTAATTTAACCTTAGCAATAATAGGTACATTAAATTAAATATAACAAATCATATTTTTTTCTTTTAAAATAACACACACACAAACTGCTAAGTTCCCACAAATTTTATTCCAAGCGCTTTGATATACTAGCCCAAGTTCTACACGCATCGTCACGATACGTGAGATCGGAACTTTTTGTATGACGCCACAATATTCTATGGATAGGGGATCAATAGAGTGAAGCAGTGATCCGGACTTAAGGCCGGAAATTAGGATGAAGTGACCTTTTAATAATTAATTTTGTTCATTCAGAACTCTCGAAGTCCAACTAAAAACCTAGTTACCAAAAGATCGTGGCAAAAATTCCATCGACTGATCATGGAATACTATAACCTTCTAATGCTCAATATCTTTAGAAGGTTAACACAACTTTACTGGTTTATTTCTTACACCGTCTTCCGTCATACGTATCATAATGATAATAGTATCATAGCATCTATCCATTAATTATAAAATATACATAGTATAAAATAAAGCGCGTCTGCATGTAGTACTCTGTTGTTTAGAAGGTCAAAGCGACAAAAAGCGCTTACATATTTTAAACAACGCAACGGATTTTGCTGCGATATTCATCATTATTTAGGTCCTTTCTTCCTAAGGTTTATGTTTAATACATAGTACTATGATACATAAAATTAGTAGTAATCAATCTATGCGAAACCGGCGGGTTTAGTATATTAAATACAGCATAAGTAACGTAAATTATGGTTTATTATCCCAACCGTGTACCAACAGAAGTCTAATAGTCCAAGATCCCAGGGCACCCAGACCTTACTTGTTTTGTAATGCACAAAATGTATACAATAAAGTTGTATTAGTACGTTCAGTAAACGTATACATACCTTCTAGCTTGGGCCGACGGCCAATTCTCAGGTACCCAGCTGCTAAAAATTAAATTTACTCGCCGAGAGCTAATTTTTATATATTATATTTAATAACATTTTAAATTCTTTTTGTAAGTTGCCAGACCAATCGTAGCAGAGGCCAAACATTCCCTAGGTGCATTTAAAATGTCGCTGTGAGTAAGAGCGCACGCCTTAAGACATAAGATAATTTTACTGAAGCTGTAAGAAAATAAGTAAAGTCTGGCGGCTCTGGGATCTTGCTCTATAAACCCCTACTTCATAGTGTAGGTAGTATCAGTATACATAGTCCAACCCCAAAGCCTGACCACACTAGCATTTGCAACCTCACCAGTGCGAGTGGAAGCCAGGCCGGGGATTAGCCCGCATCCGTCCGGAACCCGGACAAGTGTTAGGTCGCATTCCGGGTAGGGTTACATGCGGACGGGTTGTGGTCACTAAGTTTGCTTTACAATAAATCAACTTTGCCTACAATTGTTACCTAAATAGTAAATATAACTGTTGCGTAAATTAGGTAGGTTAACAGATTTGCAAACTTTTTCTTTCTTTTACTATTAAAATTAGCAGTTCCTTAGAACAGAGGTAATCTGTGACGGAGGGGTTATGTAATTTAATAGTCGTAGGTTTCTAGAACAAAGAGGCATCTATATCATTATGAACATCATCAATAGATAATTCTACTAATTTAATTGGTTATCAAAGACAAAATTGTTTTTTTTTTTAATATCCTATTAATAATAATAATATGTAGCACAATTTACACATATTTCTTTGGTCACAAACTAAGCACTAGACTTATACTATGTGTACCAGAAACAATAATATAGATAATACATATATATTTTATAAACACCCAGACCATGACGAACTTTAAAGAAAAATCTAGGTACTAAAATCATGATTTTTTTGCCATGTGTGAAAATCGAACCCACGACCTCCGGATACAACACCAAAGGCACAACCACTAGTCTACGGAGGCGGTTATATTACATATTATTATAGATAGCCAAGTGGCATGCTAGTATTACTTGACCCCGGTTGTTATTCATAAAAAGACCGTTATCTGTTGGCCGCCTATCACGCCGCATAATGTTAAGCTAAACTTTAACCAAAATGACGTAGTTGTATATCAATTTTCAATGTCACCAGGTTTGCATCATACGTCAGAATTGCATCATATGGATTGAAGTTTAGCTTAGCGTTATGCGCGTAATTACTCCGCTGATCTGGATTTCAGCGTTTTGACGCTGATTACCACTCATTTTTTAATAATAATCATAAATAAAGCATTTATCGATACATCACAAATTTCCGTTTTTAACTTAAGTATATAAAAAAAAAAGTAGGTACCTATGGAGGTAATTGTATGAGCCCTAGAAGCTCTCGATCGCTCATGTTACTCACAGACATTTTTCGTTTAAAACATCTACAGAATCAAAAAATATGAATTTTTAAACTTTAGTTAGAAACCACGTGGTGGCCGAGTTGGTTAGACCTTGGAATCGGACCCGGTATGTACCAATGAGCTTTTAATTAAAAAAAATATGTATATTTGTTTAACAACACCACTATAGTGCCTCGGAGAGCGCATTAAGCTGTCGGTCCCGGTTTCACTATACCAACTTGTAAAACTGTTATAGATGGATTATTGAGTCTATTCAAAACATCGCGACCAGCTAGCCACTTGTTCGGTGTAGACTCATACCATCGGCTACGACGAGGTGGGATTAAAATCCCCTCCGCTGGGTACCCTGAGGCGGTCTAGGCGGTCTCGGGCGCCGTAAGGCACCCGTGATGATACTCTGGTATGTAGTTAGAAACCGTATAACACCACGTGCCGCGCCAATTCTTTTTTTTTTGTTTATGTTTTAATTACAGATTTTCCGGCCCGAATTAGGGCTTAGAATTAGGTTTAAAATTTTTTATCAATTCAACGTGCGGCTCAATATTTCATTATTATTTAGATTAAAAAATATTTGGATCCATTGTAATAACATATAATCCCACATCCTATTAGTAAAATATGTGTAAGTATTTATATTTTTTTATTTGGCATATTATTATTTTGACGTAGTGGTCTAAGATTTATATGAACTTAAATAAAGTGATTTAGAAAGTGCTGTCTTAGGATTTTTTTCTATCGAGCAAAGTAATAGTTTTGAATCCCACACAAATACCTAAAAAAATTACTTCTATATATTATCTTCACTATTTAAAAGGTTTCATTTTCACGGTTAAAACTTAATTTTAATCGCTTTACAATTGGAAAACCTCCCGTTAAAATAACATGTCTACACATCACAAATTCCAAATAAAACCTAGTATCAAATACAATGAAGGTCCAATAGAATGTTACAAAAAAATACTAATGATGCTTTGTTTTACCAACTTTCGTATAAACAATATACTTAACAGAGATGCAACAATGTAATGACGAAGCAAACGTTGGAGTCTAGCAGGCGAAACAAGTGGGTTTTTGTGGTCCCGCCTCGGAGAAGTTTGTAGAAATTGCTCAAACTTGGCTAAACTTTGTGCGGGGTTAGATGGCCGACTTCGGAATGTCGACCGCATGTATCGGTGAATGCTTTTACGAGTATCTCTACAATCTGATAAAATAGTTGATTCGATGTTGTCACATTTAAGATTTTGAAAAAATCTATATTTTTCATTCTATATGTTGAGTGAATGGTAAAGGAATGAGGATCTGATAATTATTTCATCGTTATAGCAGTAGGTCATTAGGAAACCCTTCTACAAATATCGCAGTAAATAAATATTTCAGGCGTTTTCGTGTTAAAGAATGAGACTTTGTAAATTTAAAATACCAAAAAACCAAGGGACCTGAGGCTTTACCATGGGTTTGCGCACTGTAGCAACGTAATGCATTTGTATACGTATTCCAATAAGATCGCTTAATTCAATCCTGTTACCAAAAATAAAGCGGCCCTATTGGTTGTTGTTCACGTATACTTAAACCAATACGTTAAGTTGCTACAATGCACAAACCATGGTAGATAGCCTCTGGATACCTATTCATACGGAATCTTTACGGTAATATCCTAAAAATCAGAATACATCAAGACTCTACCTCCTGATATTTTCTATTTTTTAGGAGATAACCAACAAGCTGTGTGACAAGGTATCACCGGCTATAATTTTTGACCACCCGGGTAGCCTGTCGAAGTTCTTGCTTTGTGTATTTACCTAAATATAACTAAACCATATATTTTTTTAATATAAACTTTGCAGCATTGATCGCTCCCACTGTGCCGGATAAATGATGCGGTTTCAAAATAGCCGGCGACAAAGACTTTATATAATTTGCATTACTTATCCTTGCTGCTTTGTCGTCGAATCAACTACCCGTTAAGTAACCGCAATCTGAAAAAAGAAAATCACCTCGACAATAAAACCATGCAGTAGGCTGGAAAACTGGTAAAATTAACTATTACTACCTACCTAACCTAAAATTCATATTTTTAAGCTAAAAACTACTTTTTTTTTTTAATAATCTTAAGGTAAATGGATAGCAACTTAAAGTACTAAGATACAAGAGGTGAATATTATAGTTTCATATTTATTTATTTGCATAATAATGAACCCAACCTAATCATGAAACTTGAACACCTGTAGATAATTGTCACTCAATAGGCTATTTCACTACATTAAAAACATACTATAAATTGTGGTCATCCTATCAGACAATGGCGTAAAAAAACATATTTCACTTTATTTTAAACTAAATTATGTTTATCTTTTGAAGATTACACGAAATAAAATTGAATATTTTTTACAATTTTATTTATAACAAAAACATCTTTGATTGGTTGATGACTGGTGACGTCACACGCAAGTAAACAAAACAATAGTTCATGATTATAAATCATGTGGATGAAATAGAAGAGTATATATATATAGGAGATTATTTAATCTGTGCTTGTTTGATTACTTCTGTGTGACGTCACCCTTGACATAGATTGCGAAACAGCGTTTTTAGCGCCATTGTGGAAATTCAAACTTTAATATTGATTTTTATTAATAATAGAGTAGACATCCCGAAAATATCAATGTTGTGTCTTTATTATGTAATGAAGAATCATATAAAACGAGTTTCAAAAAGGAGTCAAATACTCTAATGCCACCTTGTAAACACAGAGTTTAAGCAATAAATACATTTATATTTTATATTAAACGGGCAGGTGAAACCGTGGGGCTCAGCTAGTAGCTTATACTTATAACCTTTGTCATGCGTATACGCTTATACTTATAAACTGACACGTAGCTCGAATAAGAGATTCTGCCGTTTAATACATATTATAGGGTTAAGGCGCCTTTCAAAACATGAAAACAGAAAATAACCAAAAAAGTACGTACGTAGGGCACAAACCAAAAAAGAGAAAACAATACCTAGTTAACATGTTAACTTGATTTAAATTCTTTTCTTTTTTTATTATTTTTTTACCCACTAATTGTATATTGTTTACTCTAAATGCAATATGTAGTAATAAACGTTTTTATTCTTATAATTATTGTAATTATTATAACCAATGAATGCTCAAGAAGTGAGAATAGTATAAGGCAGCGACGAGCACGATTGTCATTTCGTTAAAAAGGCGATTTTAGACCTTATATTTTTAGCATAGTTTAACCTCATAAAATATTAGACAAACTCCTTATATTTATAATATTGGTAAAGATATGCCGTTCATAAAAAAACACTGTATTGGTCGAGTCCATTCATCGACGTTACAGGTCTGCTTACTATAAAATGAGGTTACAAAGTGTCACACACCGTGCTGCTTTCAAAAATTCATGTCACGTGGAGAATGAGAACGACGTCCGACAATATTTGATTTGGTCGGCTTGACTTGCTCTCTGTCAGGACCGGGACGACTAAGGACGACAGAGGTCGATGCAGTCACCCGGGATAAGTTTAGCTCGTGAGTCAGCCAGAGCGGGCGCAAGGGCGGGCGGCGCGCGATTCTGGAATTCACGAAGTCACCGATGCAAACATAAGATTTCCGTGTTTGCACTGGCTTAATACTTTTATATATATATATATATATATATATACGCTATTTATTATATATATATATATATGTATATATGTACTATTTATTTGTATTAACGACGAGGTGGGATTAAAACCCTTCCGCTGGTTATCCTGGGGCTGTATAGGCGGTTTCGGGCGCCGTAAGGCACCCGTGATGATATGTATGTACAAAATAAGCTCTAGACTTGTACTATGTGTATCATTTATATAACAACATAGGTTGCTTAATAATACTATACAACATTCAACATCGGATGTTATAGGATTTTATATAAGTCTTTTTACCATATAAATGATTATACTTATATATTTATACTTAACTATTATTTTTTAAATAATATTTGGTTAAATTAAAGAGAGAGACAATGTTCTTAGCTATTCATGGCTTCACCGTGCTTCACCATGGGTCCATTGCGTGGTTGGAAGGCAGGGGAATGAACTGCAGCATTCCCGGACTTGAGACCGCGAAGTAGGTTTAAAGGCCTTTTGAACTCTCACCTGTACTGTGTTCACTACCCTCTCTACTAAACCAAATACTATATGATCCTGTTAATTATATAGGAAATAATGTATTGTGAAAAAACAATAAACTTATCTACTAAATAAAATAAATACTTGTCTATGTTAATTTATCACAAAAATGTGAATTAAATTATTTTATTATTAATCATATCTGCCTGCACTAAGCATTTAATAATAAATAATTGTAAATTAATTTAACGCGGTTTGTACCGCGGCGTTAGTTTCACGACGAAATACATACATACCTACTCACTATCGCATTAAAAATTTAATATAGTGTATTTATAATACCTAGGTATATGTATGGGTAGAAATATACTAAATTTCAAACTTTCTTTCTTGATTTGAGATGTTGTTTTTGTTAACACACTTTTCTATCTAGTCCTCCTTGAAAGCAATTCTTATCAAATAAAATATTTTAGGCACCGAGTAGGTTTCTTAAATTGAGATTTTTTTTCTGATATAAAATTATCCTCTCTAGTTCCTCTTGGAAGCAATTATAATGAAATATAATATTTAAATCTCATAGAAGCTAACTACCATTTAAAATTTTAACTGTCTATTTCAACCGGTTATATTGTTAGCTAGACAGACGAACTGAGGGAACTAGATATATTAATAATTGCGCCTTTGGCATTGTATCCGGAGGTCGTGGGTTCGATTCCCACCCATGGCAAAAAATATATTAGTACGTTTTTTCTGTACAGTTTGCCATGGTATGGGTGTTTATAAAATATAATAAGTATTATATCGTTGCTCCTGGTACACATAGTACAAGCCTAAAGCTTAGTTTGTCACCTGAGCAATTTGTGTAAATTGTCCTACATATTATTATATTATTAATAAGGGTTCTGTTTTCATTAATAACGTACGGAACCTTAAAAATATGTTTGAGAATTGTAAATGGTAAACATAATAAAATGGTGAGTCACCCAGTAATCTCGACCTACTAGATAAATAATGTTTGGATAGGTGACAATGTTGTGCTTGTAACATCACTTGAGTAAATTACAAAATATTCACGCTACCTCATTCTTGGTAGAGGCAGAGTAGAGTAGGTGTTAACAGCTGATTTCTTTAACTAGTTAATTAAAACAATAATAAATAAATTTGGTTTATTTTAAGTATAATAAACTTTTTAGGGTTCTTATAGATATTACTTGACAGTAATGCACAGATTCGACAAAAGCAATATGTAATACCTAATATGTAGAACTTTTTTAACATAATCTACCATAGTGAGAAACAACCAATGGAATTGCTTTAAATTTACTGTTTTCAAAAATTAAGCGATCTTATTGGTGGTTCCTTACATATTAACGTTACATTATAAAATAATGTAGAGCCTATGGTCACAATTTTCGATCTAAGTTTGTACATATATACAACTATAAAAACCAAACCATGGTAAATTGTACAGAAAACCGTACTAATATTGTTTTGACATAAGTGAGAATCGAACCCACGTATGTGTTTTACACACACATTATATGTGAATTACATTTATGTAAACGCAATATATACCTACATAATAGTACGCTAGTTGTGAGATTAATTATGCCCGATTTCACCAACGATCCCTAACTCTAAAAGAGCCCCTAAATAATAATTTTGACATATTTGCTATGAAACAACTGTCATTAATTGTCCCTTAAGTTATTTTGGTGTGTAATTTCTGAAAATGAACAAATGATTTTTTTACCTTAAAGTCAGTTAAAGCTTTAATGCCCGATTTCACCAACTCTTAGGGAATCTTAGGGAAGTTACGGGACAATTAATGACTGTTGTTGAGCCCCTCCTATATAGTTAGGGATCTTTGGTGATATCGGGCATTAAAGCTTTATCCATGACTTTACAGTAAAAAAAACATTTGTTCATTATCAGTAATTACACAATAAAGTCTCGGCACGTGCTGGGATTATACCTAAGATGATTAAACGTGCCACAAGTGTATGTGAGCATTACCGTGACTCACTTGTTGCGGCGTCATCCGGTCACTTCGCACTATTGTAGTAGTGGATCCTTTACACGGACTCGCTACGACCGCGAACGATACATACGAACGATGACGACAGCGTAGCGACAAAAATAATACCATTTGACTCAATCAATAATCCATTTGGTCAAGCTCTATTTTAGACACATTGTTTGGCTAGGTGAACATAAAATTACAAAAGTGTCCCCCCCTGGAATTTCGTGGACGTGTTATTTACCACTTTTAATCAAAGATTATCTATTATTTCGCTAGCTATTATTTCAGTTTATAAAATGTTGATTAAATTAATCTATGATCAAAATTAGCTAGCAAGGAACATGTTTGTGGACAATTTACGTAAAGAAACATTATACCAATCATGTGTCTACCATCAACCTATTTTTTTTATTTGATTAAATGTCAAGAATCTGAAGTATATGTTTTATCATCCCGTGTATAGCACCTATTTACGTTTATTGAGCTAAATATAGAGACATAGGTAGGATAACTATATACACGGATAAATATAGAATGATGTAATCTATTGTTTGTTTAGGATATATACAACAGATTTCCGCTTTTGTTTCTTAAAGTCTCTCTCAAAATATTTCTTATTTTCAGATAATAATAATAATAAACTCTTGCAAATTTAATTTAATTTTGTATATTTTTTGTTGTCAATAACTTTGTTTTTGTATTTTTTTTTTCTCATTCAATTTTTATTATTACTTATATTATAAATGTATATTTTTATAACCGTAAATGTACAATATTTGAAACAAATGTTAAATATTATAGAACATTAAAATATTATATTATAAATGAGGAAGGGCATGCTCCGCTGGTTTGGGTATGTAGAAAGAATGAGTGATGAAAGAATGACGAACCAGATATATAAAAGTAAGGTGAGACCAAGACACACTTACCATGATCAGATTGAAAAGGTTCTAAAATACGGTGCAGTTAAAAGTCTCCGAAATCGGCGTGCATGTATGAGAAGAGTTATGACTGTGGACGAGGCAAAAGAAGAATGTAGAGATAGACCCAAGTGGCGTGAAGACAAATAAATAAATTAATTAAAATATTTTTAAAATGTAACAATGAATATTTTCCAGTTTCCTTAAGTTATCTCTCTGTATAAAAGTGATTAATATTTTATACATGTGATTTTGTATTTCTAACAACATAATCTTTCACCTTTAACATTTAACTATTCCTCTAGTCTTCTATTTATATATAAACAAATTACTATTCTTTTTTTGTAAACGACATATTGTATACCTAGCGATGCATTCAACCGAGTCAGACAATTATTTCCATAACGAATGTTTATGTAGTCTCCGGCGCAGTCGCGCATAACTATCCAAAATATCTCCGGCGCAGACAGGCAGACAGACAAAGAGTTATTGTTAGTGATGATAGATTTATTATTATGTGACGTTAACAGCCCATTTATGTTGATGATGCAGTGTGAACGGAGATGAGCAAGGTTTACTATAAAATTAAGAAATTAGTGTTCCTTCATTAAAGATTTTAATGTTTTGATGACGTTTTTATTTGGTGCGCTCAGTCCTTGCTCTGTCGTCTGCTTGTCTGCCACAAACAGCTCTATTTTATTTCTTCGTAAACAATAGCGATTAAATTGAGTGCTATTAAATCGACAAGTTTTATTTTAACATTCGCTTTTAAAAACATATATTTTTTAATGATATACATGGTGACTTTGAATGGATGTACTTTAGGCTAATATGAGGGTCTACTGATCAATACGAAAAACTTTTACCATGGAGCCATGTGCTGCAAATGAAAAAAAAAATGCCTTCTCCATACAAACTAGTAATGTTAAAATGACCGATTTGTATGGGGAAGCCAACATTTTTTTTCATTTGCGACACATGGTTCCATGGGAAAAGTTGTTCGATTTGATCAGTAGAACCTCATATTAGCCCAAAGTACATCCTTTCAAATTCACCCTGTATAAAAATAATAAATACCATCACGGGTGCCTTTTAAAACCGTTTAAACGGCCTCAAGGTACCCAGGGGAGGGATTTACCCGTCCTCATTTCGCCGATGGTATTCGGAGGCAACACCTAACAAGTGGCGAGCTTGTTGCGGTGTTTATGTTGGTATTTCCTTATTGTATAAAGCGGTCACCCATCCCAGGTCCAGCTGCTGTCATCTACTTAACCTTGTTATCAGTTGCGCAGTGACTTAACCACTAGGGTGGGGCCGCTTTTTAAATATATCTGAAAATAAAAATATTTTCATGAAATTCATGGGGATTTTTTACCAAGCTTAATTGTAAAACAGTATAAATTATAGACATATTTATAAAAAACTTACTTTTGGTATTATACCTAATAGTTAGGTAGTAAAATGTGGCACGACATTCAGGGCCATGGAAGTCACTGACCCCGGCACATTTTGTGGGAGATGCATATTTATATCTAATGGAGTGGCTGCAGTGACTTGTCACGGTACTCTGGTGTAGAGACAGACACTTGACACTGATGATTACTGTATGGGATTTCGTCGTGGCTCATTCTATTTTCAAATAATTAATTTCATTCCATTCTGTGCAACGAAAATCTCAACGGATAGTTTTCAAAGGATACTTAACCGTGAACGAGTCCTCAAACATGAACGAAACAACAATAAACAACTGGTACCTATTGTATTTATTTTTTTAACACTTTATTTCCAAAAGGGCGGACTTAATGCGTCTAGGCATTGTCTACCACTGTAATTACCCAAGGAATGAAAAAAATATGATTACTGAAAAGTAAAAGGTTTTTGAGAAAATCATTTCGCATCAACTTTCCGGCGGCGAATTCAAATAAGTTCGTTATAATAATATAAAGCAAACATAATATAAAAAAAAATGATTGTGTAATTCTATAAGTAGAGTATTGGTGAATTAGGAATTATTTTCCCCGACCTTCCTTATAACCTTAGAATAAAATAACAATAGGTAATTTATTTTGTAGTTTCATATTACAGTAAAAATAATCACATTTCATTTTTCCACCAATCATAAACAGATTTTTTTTAAATCCCTTAGGTATCTGTCCATATTAATAAGTTAATAACTACTGGTCTGATTTACTTAAAATTTAGTATGTAATAAGTTAAGGGTTTAAATAAAAATAACTTTAGTTAAGAAAAATAAGTATAGAGTTATGGTCAACGTCAACCAGACAACAACAAAGTATATTTATTTAATTTCTAAAATTAGCTTTATTTTAAAATGAGTATTTATTTTTGAATAGTTTTACAACAGTGCTGTGCAAAAAAAAATACCATGAAGTGCCTTCACCAACAAATTTTACAGATACAAGTGTCTCTAATTTTGTATGTAACTACTGCCTATCTTCCCGGACTTTTTCTTCAATTCGAGGGCTTAGGATCCATATTAGTAAAATTCACAAAGAATTGGTATCTCCTTTCATTTCGCAAGATAAATTACCAACTAATAATTTTCAATATAGACAACAAGACTCGAACGTTTTATTTTCCGACCTTTTAATAAAAATTAAAGAAAACTACAAAGATCCTTAAACACATACCGAAGGGCGCAAGATACCTTGCAGCAGATCAGCTTTCCACTATTATTAACAGCTGTATAAATAAAAACACATTTGAGGAATGGAAACAACTTTTAACGTTTTCATATAATTTTTTAAAGGTTCCTGATCACAATCAAAACGGATCTTTAACATCAAAAGTTAAACAAATTAGTAGACTTAACCTGTATAAGACAAAATACAAATCATTTCAGGAGAGTGGAACTAAAAGTAGCCGAAGGAAATTTAAGCGGAGCTTCGAAATTGTTATTAAATAATAATGTAATTCTACCTGCAAATCAAAATACAATTTCTATTCTTTCTGATAAGCATCCTAGTCCAGGTCGCGACCTATCTTTTCCTCCAGCCCCTTTATCAAAATCTTTTTCACTAGTTGATAACCCTTTTCAAATTCAGGAGGCTGTTCATAGCTTTCACCCTGGTTCAAGCAGAGGCATAGACGCACTAAGTCCTCAACATCTTAAAGAAATGATTTCCCACAATGCCAACGAAGCAGGCCAACGTTTATTAACATCATTAACAAACCTATGCAATTTCATGCTATCAGGTTCAGTCGTCGAAGAGGCTTGCCCTTTTATTTATGGAGCTTCTCTTCTAGCCTTTTCCAAAAAAGATGGAGGCATCAGACCCATCGCAATTGGGTGTACCATTCGCAGACTTTCAGCTAAAATTGCATGTGGCCTGGTAAGGGATAAAACAGGAAATTACCTCAGGCCTATTCAACTCGGATTTGGAACTAAATTTGGATGTGAAGCAGCTATCCATGCAGTCCGGACATATACTTACAAGAACATAAATAAAGATTATTTTTTTAATCAAAATGGAACTGAAAAATGCTTTTAACTCTGTAGAAAGAGATATTATTCTAAAATCAGTTTTGGAAATCGTACCAGAAATTTACCAATTTATTTGGCAAAATTATTCCTCCAATTCAAAATTATTTTTTTACGACCAAATAATAGACTCAGCAGTTGGCTTTCAACAATTAAAAAAAAAAAAAAAACTAAATTAAAATCGGAATTATTAAATATTTGGTTTTTAGATGATGGCATAATAGCAGGAAGTGTTGAAGATTTAACCGAAACTTGTTAAAAGTTTTAAGGAATTAGGTCTAACTTTCAATACCTCAAAATGTGAACTTTTCGGGTGTAAATCGGTAGATTCTCAAAAATATCATTTTCTAATATTCTTATCATTTTCTAATATTCTTTCCAATTTAAAAATTATTTCTAATGTCGACGTTTGTCTGTTAGGTTCTCCAATAATGTTCGACGCCATTGAAGAAAAATTAACCACTTGTTTAAATAATTTAAAAATATTTGTAAATTATTTAAATAACTTGAATTCTCATGTAGCATATACCCTTTTAAAACATTGTTTTTCGATATCAAAAATTATTTATTCCTTAAGAACTATTCCAGCTTTTAAATTTCCAAACCTTTTAGAAGAGTATGATTTAATAATTAAATCCTCTATAGAATCAATCTTTAATATTTCTTTAAACAATTTACAGTGGCGTCAATCATCTTTACCAATCAACTCTGGTGGACTTGGATTTTTTTCGTCATCTTATGGAGTATCTAATCTAGTATCTTTTATTCTCTCTAAATCTATGGATACTTCGTTAGAGACTTCATACCTTGATGAGGCTAAATCTGCCTGGGATTTAAAACGCCTAAAGTCTTCTCCGCCACAAGACCCATCGTGTCAACATGCCTGGGATAATATTATTGTTAAAACCGTTTTTACTGATCTTTTGCATACATCATTAGGCACTGATCTGGCAAGGTTGCGCGCAGTTTCTCAGCCAGAAGCAGGCCTTTGGCTTCACGCAATCCCATCTCTCTCTTTTGGTTCTTATTTAGATAATAACTCTCTTCGAATTGCCATAGGCCTCAGGCTAGGTGCTTCCATTAGTCACCCTCATTCCTGTAACTGTGGCAGTGCAGTGCAATCTAATGGCCACCACGGTTTAAGTTATATGTATATATTATTATGTCTGGATATTCTTCCTGCAGTAGATCTGCAGGAAGAATATCCAGACATGCAGCTCTCAACTCTATTATAAAATCAGCTTTATTATCAGCAGAAATTCCGAGCAGCCTCGAGCCTTCCGGCTTGTTCAGGAATGATGGAAAACGCGTCGATTGCATTTCTCTCATTCCTTGGCAAGACGGAAAGTGTCTATTATGGGACGCTGCATGTGTGGACACTCTGGCTCCCTCGTATACCTCAGGGTCTTCCAAATCGGCCGGATTTACCGCTAAAGCCTATGCCATAAAAAAAAAACAAATACACTCAAATTTCAAATTCCTAGTTTTTTGTCCCATTCATTGTCGAGACAATGGGTACTTGGTCTAAGTCCGCAAAATCCTTTATATTGTCTTTAGGTAAAAAGCTTAAACAGGTAACAGGGGATCCGCGTTCAGGTTTCCTTTTAGGCCAACGAATATCAATGGCCATACAACGCGGAAATGCAGTTAGTGCTATGGGCACATTTTCTGATCCCTCGTCACCTCCTTAAATGTAATCATAATAATTAATACTTAGTTGATTTTAATACTTACATGATTTTGTTTACCTACCTCAATTAGCTGTTTATTTATAAAATAAACTACTTATATTTTATGTAAAATAAATATAACCTATATTACTAATATTTACCATATTCCTCCTCAACATTAAACCTTATTTCATGCCCTGAGTATAGAAAAAATTCATTATATTATTGAATTCGGATTTAATAGTTATAATAAAAAGATTACGGACTTTTTAGATAAAAAAATACCTAAACATGATTATACAAAAAGGATTTTCCGATATGCGAGAAAAAAAGTTGTTTCAGTTGTTGTTGATACAAAAATTCCAGATCGGAAGACTCCGCTAGCATTTTTCGCATATTTGTTTTTTTTTTAATACGTTTATGTTTTTATATATAGCTCACTTACTGAATAACCATGAAACTAATAATAAAATTTGGAACCGCCATGTGCCTTAAATGGCCTATAAAACAAAATATCAAACGAGTTCGTTGCCGCCATAATCTGTTCTCACTTCAACCAATCAACGCTCACGGATTTCTTGTGTTCTCATTTTTTTTATTTGTATGGCGGCGTTCTCAAAACTGGAAAGGCGATTTAAGCGCCATGGGCAGCTCCCTATTATACCTCCATGTGAATAGCATACATATTTTAATAGTACCAATATAGATAAAAAATGTACGTACCTACAAGTCAATAACGGAATTCACAAGCGTGTCAACACAAGCTGACATTGTGTATAAAGGGGTGAACGGCAACAAACCCCCTGGCTCATGCAATATGCAACTGTCCGTGAAATGTTTGTGTCGCTCGTCCTTGAAGGTAGAAGGGAGGGCGCCCATAACAATCTTATTCTGCACAGATATCTGAGAGATTTTTAACTAGGGACTAGAGGTTCCGTCGGTCTCGCATATAACATGACTATTAATTTATTTTAATGCATTATAATATATTTGCATTCGTTTTATTATTACTTCCCAACAATAGACTTTGCGCATAAACAATCTGTCAGCAGTGGAATGATACAAATATTTATAGTATTTTAGGGCGACTTCAAATTACTTAGGCGTATTATAGAAAAGCGCTGCAGGGAAGCAGTACCAGTTAATGCGCTGCTTAATTTTTTAGTGGTGTTTCGTCTCAAAGACTTATTTTACGCTATGGTTTTTTTATGTATTGCTCTGGTCACAAACTAAACTCTAGGCTTTTTTTATTTGTACTAAAAACAACGATATAATACATATTATATTTTATAAACACCCAGATCATGACAAACTGTACAGAAAAAAACGTACTATTTTTGTTTGCCATCGGTGGGAATCGAACTTACAAACTCCGGATATAACACCAAAATTAGTCTCATTAGTCTACAGTGGCGTGTGTTACAAAACAATCATCTTATTAATTTTGTTTCATTGAAAGAAGAAAATACTAAAAATTAAATTTATTAGAATACGTTCATAACCAATATTCATTTCTGAATAATGATAGCTAATATTGTAAGATATGTGTGCCACGTCTATAATTTAAAGGCGCTCCATGTTTTAAACAATAAGGTACAAAAGATAAACATATTATTGAATAACTTTATTTTTACTAATCAAGTACAACGGCAGACTTTTAATGATGTCAGGCATTCTCTAGAAGGTAAATTAAGACAAGAAAATAAGTTCAAGACCTGTCTATTTTAGATCTATTAAGCATTGACAAATAGTAGTAATTAAGTCATGTTTATATATTTCACGTTTAACTTTCATTAATATGTTAAACATAAAAATATGGTTTATAGTACACATTATGCAGTGTGAGATTTTTCCAGACATCCAAATAAGTTGAGATGGTGCCAAATGCACTTCATTCAAGGATAAGGATACCACACGCTCGTCCGTGACGCACGATTGCAAGAAAAATGCTATATTTAATCGGATAATAATCAGAACACATCATTTCACATTTCTTATGATAAAAATATAAGAAGTGAGAAAAGTAAGAATTTCACTTATTTATTTATTTTGAATTAAAAAAAAAAACCAATGGTTCTCGGGTGCCAATTTGGCTCCCGAGAACCGTTTAAACGGCCTCAGGGTCCCAGCGGAGGGATTAACCCATCCTCATTTCGCCGATGGTATTCGGAGGCAACACCTAACAAGTGGCGAGCTTGTTGCGGTGTTTATGATGAAATAGCCTCGTTGTATAAAGCGGTCACCCATCCCAGGCCGGTCTTGTTGTCATGTGCTTAACCTTGTTATCAGTTGCGAAGTGACTTAACCACTAGTCTGGGGCCGCTTTTTTTTTTGAATTATTCATAGCAAATAATTTTAATTTCATCTTAATACCGGTGTAGAACAATTTTAAAACATCGTACTTAATTTCATTAAACAGGTTTATCATTAATGTAAAGTTTATACTTGGTTACTGTTGGCTGGTAGCAGTAGATATTTTTTTAAGTTTATCAATAAGGCTTAGGCATCTTTTCATGTAGAGCGAATTGACGGTTTTATCTTTAGGTTTCATGTCAAAAAATTTAAAACATTTTAGCTGTGTGTAAGCATGCAAATATTGGGTCCCAGCGCTATCCTCTAGCCCTATATATGTTGACATGTTTATCCGACAGATTGAGTGTTCCTAATTTAATGATGGGTCTGGTAGAACTATTACTGCGATCCCAGCCTCCCCTCCGGACGCATACCGTGCGACTATGCGACGGCGCACGCGCATGTTTACATTTGTCTAGACTACACATTTATTTTATGATAAACATAGTCAATTTATATGTAAATTATTTACTATAACTAGTTTTTTAGTTGTTTAACATGAAAGATTCTCCAATTAACTGAAAGCAAAATGATTTATTTGACGAAGTCTTTCTTTTTAAGTCATGTAATAGTGACAAAACCATCTACAGAATGAATGAACTGTTTGATGAAAATATCTTAAATTTTTTCTCCAGTTTCTAGCATAAATTTTTTAACCTTTTCATATTTTTGACCATAATATTTTCAATGATAACGAAGATTATAGTAATAGTCTATTATAATAATGGGGCTAATAATAGAACCATCAACAATTCTTTAAACAAACTGCTGAAGAAACTTTTTTGCTCTTAGTGTAATAACTTAGCCTATTTGACCACGTGAATGTCTATCTAAATTCTATGAGAACGGTGTGAATAAAATAAGATATATTATGAGTAGCATCAACACAGAAAGTGCACTCAAATATTCTAATAATAACTAAAGGAATAAATTTAGTAATATTTAAGTTAACAATTCATGAGATAATGACAATTATGCAGAATTTAGTATACTTTACTCAACAAGTTCTATATATGTATTTAGGTCAAATCGTGCAATATTGCTATAACATTACCACCAACACAAAAATAAACAACCGTTCCAATTTACAGATATTAGACACGCATGGCATTAATCGTCTGATCACACCTTTGTCTGGGATTTCTTCTATTGTATTGAGCTTAGAATCTAAACGAGCTAGAATCTATAATATTGTAGTTAGATAATTTTATGTAGGCATTTCAAAGAATTGTGGTTTTTCCTGTATTGTATTTACATGGTTGAATTGAATTTTATCATTCCATGCATCTTCTATTTGTAAGTCGAACGTTATGGCGTGTGTCGGTTGACTGGCGGCTGCAATGGATTCAAATAAAAACTCATTTTGTATCTACCCATGGTTGGGGCAGTTCGGATTTATGCTTTATTTCTCAGCTTTAAGTTTGACTATGCAATGAGTAGGGGCGTGTGTTCATGTCCTATAGTGCATATAAACAAAGGCGGTATGTCCGCGAGCGGGTTTCGGCTCACGACACCTAATTGTCTCGCGTTTTAACCACGAGACGGACGTAATTGGATGTCAGAGCTCAGACACGAGGTTTTAGAAATAAGAAATTAGTTTATAACTTTTTTTTTTCGGATATTTTACTATTTTGACAGGCTAATATAGCAGCGATTTATTTAATTTAAATAGAATAATAAATACCTACCTACAGCTAGATATAGACTTTTTGATTATAAACTTGGATTATTTATAGTTATTTTAAACTTTTCAATAATTTTGCTCATTTTTAACCAAATTCAAATGGGGGATATATTAACGACACGTATGTATTTTTTAAATGTATGTCCACGCATTAATTCTGTATCGATTTTTTAAATTGAAATGTTTTAATTATGAAAGTATACATTTCAAATTTGGTCCGATTAAAATTTTGTCAGGATGTGATGATGGAATTGAAGTTTATGATTATTGTTATAGCTTTGTCAAATAATAACTGGTTTTAATAGGTCTACCACCAGGTTGCTCCTCAATAAATTTGTGACGATCTGATAAACATTTTTGGAGCCAGAGATTTCGATTTTAATCCTATTATTCTATTACACCAAAAAATGTGGAATAAAAAACTTTTAATAAAAAAGTAAACCGAATCAAAAACATTAAATACTACTAAAAAGTATATATAATAAACACAAATTTTGAGTGTATAATATATTTCAAGATATTGCAAACAGAACTAACCGGTTTAAACAATAAGTCCACCGGTTCTGATGAGACTATTGCATTGATTTATTGTCAATCTTCATTCATAGTGAGTTTATGAAACGGGCGATTGATTTAAAGATAAAGCATCGAGGCTATTAAAATAGACTCGTGATGCAAATTCGTCTTTGTCGCCACCCATTTCGTAACCGCATCATTAAGCCGTCATAGTGGGAGCGATCAATATTATTAAAAAACAGTGTATTGATCGACCCCATTCATGGATTTTGTAGGTCTGTTTATTTTCTGGTACAAGGAACACAAACCGTGCTCCATTTAAAAAAAAACTAATCGTTTTAGAGCTGTATTAAGCTGGAGTGTCACAAGTGAAAGTGTCGTAGGCGGTTACCCACTCGGTCGTTGCGTCGCCGTGATAGTACACTGTGGGTGGAGACTTGGGCAACGCCGGACTCTTATAGTACGTACACTATTGACTTCATTGCCACTAAAGACCATTTAAAATAACAATGCAAATACTTAAAATTAGACGTTACTCAAGAAGATTGAACAAAAGCCGTTTGTGCACAATTTGTAATCTACAACGTTAGAAGTTGTAGACAGATGTAAAAACCGCGAAGTGGTCAAGTGAAGTTTTGATTTTAGTCTGTGCGTTCACCGGGTTTTAAGGAGCCTACTGCATACATTTTTGTTCGAAGTGGTAATCTTCTTTCTGGGTGCTGTTATTAAATGGGCAGGTGAGATGACGATAAAACAGCGAGGATATTAAAGTAGATTCATAATGCAGATTCGTATTTATCGCCACCCGTTTCATAACCGCATCATTTAGCCTGCAAGTGAGAGCAATCAATGCTGTTGAACACATTGTATTGATCGACCCCAATCATGAACCTTATAGGTCTGCTTACCATCCGTCACATTACCGTATACCTATAAAAAAAAAAGCAGCTTGAGAAGCTTCAGAATAATCAACAGCCTGACCAAGAAATTCAAATTCGATCTCATCGTGTAGAATAAGATTTTCTTGATTTCTCTCGGTTAGTCGTATTTATAAAAGGTAATTTAAATTAGACCTAACCAAGTCTGCTCAAGAGAGAGAAGTTAGAGATTTTACTAGTGATCAATACACTTACGTAAAAAGTCCTATACACGATAATATTTTAAAAAGATAAAACTGACGAGATCGCGTGCTCTATGGGGTACCCCCACGTGTGGGGGCCAACTAATTGCCTCCACAGATTGCCAGGTTGCCGCAGATTGCCACTATCTGCATGATATGTTGCTGGCACCTACTTAATCAATCTTTAAGGACCTATCAGCAACATTGGTACCTACCTAAGCTCCAAATACTTGTAGTTTGCGTTAGTTGTTTTTTGGTTACGAAACGGGCAGTTAATTTTTGATAAAGCAACGAGACTCGTAATTCAAATTCGCGGCCTATTTCGTAAACGTATCATTTAGCTGGCATGGTGGGAGCGATCAGTGGTTTTAAACAATAATGTTTAAATTGACCCCATTCATGGGTTTGCAGGCCTGCTTACTATCAAACAAAGAATCACAGGTAACAAAGTGTGTCCTAGAATATCCCTAGTTATCTATATAGGATAGTGTTTCCCAATAAGTGGTACGCGTACCCCGAGAAGTACGCGAGGTTGCATCAAAGGGTACTCGCAGCAGATCTTAAAGACATTTATCGTGTCAGTGAAGCAGCAAGCAAATATTTACTGCCATTTTGCAAGACATAAAAAAACTTTATTTTGATTGTTAAAAATGTAAAAATATCAGCCCCCCTAGCCAAGAGCATGGTCGCTTTTTACGCTCGGACGTCGCAGAAGCGTGAAAGAGAGGGAGATAACAAATTTATTATCCTATTGGTGTATCTATATTGTTGTCTCGTTTTGGTTATTTCTGCAACGATAAAAACGAAAGTGACGTCATCATCAAATGTCATCTTCATACAAAACTTTCGTGCGCGCTTTTAGCGCTCATGCTCTTGGCTAGGGGGGCTGATTTATTTAACGTTCCTGCAATTAGGGGTACGCGAGTTTGAGGTCTTTCTTGGAGTAGTACGTAAAAAAAACTAATCGGGAACCACTGGGATAGACCAAGGCGAATCTGATCACAGAGCGGATCGGATCGTAGGACGGATCGGATCAAGGTAACTTTTTAAATGATTCCCACAAAAGTCTCTGATAAAAGCATGGGAGAGAAGTGTTAGATTGAAAACTTATAAAAGAAGCATTTATTAATTCCGTAGCAAAGCAAATAATAGTTCTAAGTATATACTCTAAAGCAATTAAATCTCTCCTTATACTTATACTCGTACGGTTTCTTGTTAAAATTAAAAAGAGATCTACCCTTAGGTAAAGTAGGAGGAACCTTCTTAAGACATAATTTATTGCTTACAAATAATTTTAAAGTAGCCGACCCTAATAAATGAAAAAAAAACAACAATTATTTTTGGATTTCAAATTTTTCTTTTTTTATGAATACTTTGGTAAAAAAATTGATCATTGGTTTTGGAACGCATAGAGTACAAACGTTGATTTTTATTTATAGAGACCATAGTGAGTAGGTATATATTTTTTTAAATATCAATTTATTTTAAAATAAATCAAGGTTAGTAAAAATCTTCAGTAAATAGAAACACTCAGGTATGAGTAAATAAATCTGTCAAATAAAAATATAATTTTAGGAATTGCTGATCGATTGATAATGTATCAGTTGTTTATTATTTATATATTCGACCACTGAGTGTTGAAGATTATTATAGTTAGTACTAATATCGCTAAAAAAAAAATGGGGGTGAAAATTAGGGTATTGTATTTTTTAATGCCAAATCATAAACAATAAAATAAAAAAAATGTCCAAAAAATATATTTCTTTAAATTTGGGATTGCCCATCCCTACTTGAGGATTTAAAAAACAGTTTACGACCTATTCTCAGACCTACCGAATATACACAAAAAAAAATCATAAAAATCGGTGAAGCCGTTTGGTTACAAACACTGTGACACAAGAATTGTACAGATCTTATTGAGGGATATACTCATATTTACTAAGAAAAAAAAAATGGTTTTTACATAATTATTTATTTTAACATTAAGAACTGGTTTATTATGGTTAGTAAGCCCATGGTTGTTTAGTACAACCTTTCTATATGTATACAGGGTGTTTTTATAACTAAGATAATATTTTTTTGATGCCTCCGGTATCACTTTTAGAACCCATTTTTTAAATAAAAGAGGTAGGTAAGTATTTTTTTCTTTAAAACAAAATCCGAAAAATAAATTATATGCTTAAAATTACTCCTACAAATACTTAATAAGTCTTCGTATCTAACAAATAAAACACAATTAGACAAGTGATAGGCTTTAATTCGTGAGTTTAGTATGAAAGTTAACGTGATTTGTAGATCTTTTTTGTACTTTAAGTTATTTATATTTATGTTTTTGTATAGGCGACACTAAATGGAAAAATACGTGTTTCATTATTTTCATCATAGAACACAATATAAAAATTTTATCACCGTTACCAAAAACATCCAGTATAAACTAATGTGAACAGAACCCACCATTTAACCTTCTGTACATAATAATTGGACCAGTTAATGAATAAGGACGGTAAATTATATAGTAGACTTCATTTAAGGTAATATCGTGACAAAAAATATTTTTATTTAGATAGAAACAATTACAAAAACAATAAAATTATATCGTATTATAGGTTGTAGAGACACTATATTCGAGAATAATAAAAAATAAATTTTCTTTAATATACTCTAAAAAATTAATTTAATTAATACAACAGTATTGCGCTATTCGTTTATTAGTTCTCTATTTATCGATTTAAGTTTTGTAATAATAAATGATGTAGTAGGTATATCTAAAATATGCCATATTACTCAGTGATAATGTAGCATTATATTAGTAAAAGAATTTTCAAAATCAGTTCAGTAGTTTTTGAGTTTATACACTACAAACAAAAATACAAATCTTTCCTCTTTGTAATATTAGTGTAGATTAAAATACAAGTGTTCCCGAAGTCATTCTGAGCTCAGACATATTCCATCACTTGTCGATTCTAAATTTGGATCAAATAAACAGGGGATTCTAAAAAAGGGTTGTTTATGTTATCGTCACGTGTGGCCCACACATTCACACATACTCACCCAAGTCTGTGCCCAGTCTTACATTACATTCTGTCTTTAAAAAATACTTATATTATAGACATATTAAATTTTATTGCTTGTCTATATTTAGCAGCTTTGATGTCTGCACCATGCAAGTAATGCAGCTGGATATAATCAGCTGGATAACAAGCTACTGATTTTACTTATTTTGGTTGTCACTGGATATCTTTGACTCTAGGGATGATGAATTAAGGCGAGGTATGTTCGTCAGTAAAATTACGTATTTGTATCTACTTCCCTATGTTTTATCTCAGCGTTATAAGTACGGTTTTTGATGAGAGTAAGCAGCGTGGAATACCAAAAATCGAACGGAAACAAAATATCGTAAGTCACAATTCGTTAAAATATTAATTTAAGAAAAACTACATTAAAAAAAAAAATAACAATCTTCTTTTAATTTATCATATACACTTTTATCATGAAGGTAAAAACCGTGCCCGTCCGCGCGCGGCGCGTTTTTTTAGCTTCATGACTTTTATAAACAAAAAAATCTTGTTAAAATTTATAGTAATGTCAGAAAATTAGAAAAAAGAAAATTTTAGAGCTATTTTCACGTTTTATTTGTATGGAACCAACTATTTTATTTTACGTTTCTGACTTAAGAGATATATCACTAATATCCTCCAGATTAAAAAAAGTACGTGGTAGCCTAGTTGGTTAGACCTTGGACTTAAAAACACTTAGGTCCCTGGTTCGAATCCCGGTGTGTACCAATGAGTTTTTAAATAAAAAAATTATGTACATTTGTTTGACAACACCACTATAGTGCCTCGGAGAGCACGTTAAGCTGTCGGTCCCGGTTTCACTATACCAACTTGTGAAACTGTTTATAGATGGGTTATTGAGTCTATTCAAAACATCGCAACGAGCTAGCCACTTGTTCGGTGTAGACTCATACCATCGGCTACGACGAGGTGGAATTAAAACCCCTCGGCTGGGTACCCTGGGGCCGTCTAGGCGGCTTGATGATACATATACATATACATATATTATTATTAAAAAAGGTACTTTTCTGTTCGTCTAAACAACAAGTCTAACAGTCACTTACTTTAAACTCACCTTAATTAAAATTTCTCTATTGTACAAAATCGGATCAGTAATAAGTTTTTGATATACAATTGTTTTAGGTCTCTGGTTATTGTTTTCAGGAAAGTTTCAACAATTTATGTTTATCATAAGTGGCACTCTCGCTTGTTCTAGATTGTATTTATTAGTAATTCATAAAATACTTACATATATAATTTTAAAAGGTATCAAAATTACTTCGTATTTTGTATAATAATGAAAAAAAGTATCTGCAAAAAAAATTATATGACCTATAAATATCTTTGGGCACTCTCTAAATTTCAGGATTTTTTATAAACGTATATGTTTTACGTACGTACGTATGTAACATCACAGACACAAGACCGCCTATACGGCCATTAGGAAACCCAGCTGCAGCAGTGGAGTTTTATTCCTAGCTCGTCGTAACCAAAGTATTCTGGAGACCTGAGACACAGGCTTTGTGCCTAATTCAGGCTCCAGTCTCACAAACTTTGTTTTAAATGATGTTGTGAATTATCAATAAGTATTTTTTTTTGTGAGAAATAAATGAATATTATTATTATTATTCTATACCTACACCGAACAAGCGCAAAGCTCGTCGCGTTATTTGTATAGACTAATTAACAGTATCACTAATGAGTGGTGCTTGTGTAATATTAGGTAGAAAATACATTTGTATTTAGCTAGCGTTCAATGCTGGAATCCTTACGTCGCCCCTTTTGATTTCTAAACCATAACACATTCTCGGCCACCCACCACGTATTATATGTATGGTATTCTGAATTTTATAGGCTGATGTTGATAAAATTAAATGTAGCAATAAACTTTATGAGTAGTTATACCTAGGCGGTGGCAGTGGCGGCAGTGGCAGGCACAACACTCGATAGCGTCAGATTGGACATAAACAGATTGAGTCCATCGCGATAAGTGGAACACCGAGCACGTGCAATAATCACCGTTATTATTGTATACCCACACGTGCCATATCTTATATTTACTTATGTTATGTAGGTTTTATATTTTTAGAAATTTATATAAAGAATGAGTCTTTCAGAATTAAAAAAAGTAGGACGAATGCCTTACAACTAATACATGGCCCCAGGTTAGGCTTTAATTGTAAATAATAATAATATATAGGACAATTTCCACATATTCCTCAAACTACTACTCGCTTGTACTATGTGTACCAGAAGCAACGATATAATACATATTATATTTTATAAACACTCAAACCATGTCTACTGTACAGAAAATAACGTCCTAATATTTTTTTTTTGCCATGGGTGGGATTTGAACCCACTGCCTCCGGATAACGCCAAAGGCGCAACCACGGAGGCTGTCTAAACTATATAGTGAATAAAAATATAGCGTTTTTTTGTAAATGGTTCAGCTTTTTATTATTTATTGTAAGTACAAAATCATACACTGTTTAGCTTAAACATATTATGTTAAATATTACAAGAAGTTCACTCTACCTTGTATATATATCATCACGGGTGCCTTACGGCGTCCGAGACCGCCTAGACGGCTTCAGGGTACCCAGCGGAGGGGTTTCTAATCCCACCTCGTCGTAGCCGATGGTATAAGTCTATACCGAACAAGAGGCCAGCTCGTCGCGATGTTTTGGAAAGACTCAATAACCCAACTATAAACAGTTTCATAAGTTGGTATAGTGAAACTGGGATCGACAGCTTAACGTCCTTTCCGAGTGGTGTTGCTAAATGCACATTTTTTTTAATTAAAAACTCATTGGGTTTGAACCAGGGACCTAAGTATTCTTAAGTCTCTGGTCTAACTAACTCGGCCACTATAATAAATGCACAAATTTTATTAGATATCTATAATAAAATATATTAAAAACAAATGAAGAGAAAATTTTTGAATTAGGAAGTAATTTCAAACCCTAGCTTTAATTTCCTCTACTTTAGAAGCCAGGAACTAGGTAAAGTAGGTTTCATCAGTGCCCGACAGTAATGTCCGATCGGAAATAGCTTGGCTGAAGCTACCAGCAGCGTCCATAGCATCGCATTATCTCTTTAGTAATCAATAGTCTATTTGCATGAGTAGAGGTACTTTAAGTACCTACTCAATAGTTGGTCGTATGTTATAAATAAATTTATTCATGTATTAAAAATATAATAGAAAACGTTTAAATACTAAATATTTCAGAAGAAATACATGATTCTAAATAAAGAAGCTAAAAAAGGTTAAAGAAAAAAAAGACACAAAGAATGGCTCAAAATGACATCATGTATGGTAACCCAGAGAGGTTTTTTTTTTATTAGTCGTACGAGTATGTGTTATTTATTAGTTACTATTAACTTTTTTTTTTTTTTTATTCTTAAGAGCTTAAGAGCCCAACATCACCTATCAAATCTTTATAACGGCTTCCATGGTTTTCTGTACAGTTTGCCATAGTCTGAGTGTTTATAAAATATAATATGTATTGTATAGTAGAAGCATAGACCTTAGTTTGTGAGATGTCCTACAGATTTTTTTTTTAATCCAACCAATAATATATATGCTATACCTACCAGCAGCGTCTATTACATCGCTATTTCTCTAAAGTAATAATAGATTGCTACATCATAGCCTGAGATTAATAGCCAACTGTATTTTTTTTATATGCAGTTTAACAGTCCGAAGCAAGGGTAGTCTTAGAGCTTGCTAAGCAAACACTATATATCTCAGCCTTATGCCAGATTTCACCAACGATCTAACGCTAAATAAGAATTTTGACATAGGCAAATACCTATGTCAAAATTCTTGAAATGAAACAACTGTCATTAATTGTCCCTTAACTTTGTTAATGGCATTAGTCTGTTTGCTCAATCTTGCCAAGATCCATAGATTATTTGTGGGGCTCAGATTTTTAGAGGATGTTTTTGTCAGAACTAATGATAATGTCCTAAATTGTAACATTTCGACATCTGCTTGACGCAAATTTCTAACCCATCTATATATTACCACCAACGTTACCACCTATGCAGATGCAAAATCAACCTAGTCATGTTTCGATTTTAGTCTCTGGGTTCATCGGTATTCCGGAGACTACTGCATCGATTTATTGTCGAGAGGGTAGTCTCCTTTCAGGTACGGTTACCCAACGGGCGATTGATTTGACGATAAAGCAGCGAGGATATTAAAATATACTCGTAAAGCAAATACCTCCATGTCGCCGCCTATTTCATAACCGCATTGTTTAGCCGGCATAGTGGGAGTGATCAATATTGTTAAACATTAAATAAACTATTAATCGTCACCATTCATGGACTTTGTAGGTATATCTTAACTCCAGGTAGATCAAAGTCAGTGTGAAAGTGTAATATGGTGGAATAATTACAACCCACCTAACATATAAAAACTGTTATGTGTGGATTATGTTGATGAGTCTGATGCATTTCGCTTTTCTAATGACTTACCAACTTAATGTACCTACAGTTTTTTATGTCAACAAAGAAAATAAATCTCCCGACAGACTGATATTTACAGGCCCACCAAATTATATCATCATCATCATACCAGCCTTTCACGCGTCCACTGCTGGACATAGGCTTCCCCCAAGGATCGCCACAATGACCGGTTCTGCGCTGTCTGTAAAATTATATACTACCACAAATTATATGTGACTTTGGAAGCTTGTACTTTGGTGCTAATATGAACCACAGTTATGATCAAATCAAACAACTTATCCCATGGAACATGTCGCAAATGTTTTTTTAATATTTTTTTTATATCATGTTCTGTGTTTGTTATTCTAATGAATAAATAAATAAAACAATAGTTTCTACTATTCTTTCTGTTCACAATTAAGTTGGTGGATCTGTAAGTACAATTTAATGTCATTTTATAATGAAACTGTTTTTATCCTTGGTGGGCATACCTACGCGTAAAATGATTGGGTAATTAACCCAATCAACGAATAGTTAACGAGCTGTGTCGTTAACACAGGTCAGACCAACGATATTAGAGACTTTCAAGTATTTGAATTCCTATATCAAAAATATTTAAAAAATTAAGAACTTTATACGTTAGTAAAAAAGTTTATATGAGTCAATTTTATGAAGAAAAGTTGTAATTTCAAAAAAAAAAATCAGAAAGCATTGGGGAAGTCGATTGTTACCTCGTACGGTCTATTTTTCCGGTCCTACATTCCTTCCTCCCACGACCCAGTATAACCTATAAGTAACCTGTTATTATAGTTACTTATTATTATCGTCAATTAAAAATCGTTTATTTATATAAAATGTTTATTGCACCAAAATATTTGAACAAAAGCGAGCTTAATGCCTCAGGCATCATCTACCTACCTTAAGGAGAGTGAGAATTGTAAAATAGGGTGCACAAAGATAACAGCAAATGTTAAAAAGGTAAAATACATAAACTACACACAGTTCACAATTGCCACTACAAATATACAACTACATAAATAATATATCATAAATATAAATAAGTATATACTCGTATACGTGGTGGCCGAGTTGGTTAGACCTTGGACTTAAAAACACTAAGGTCCCTGGTTCGAATCCCGGTGTAACCAACCAATGAGTTTTTAATTAAAAAATGTATTACATTTGTTTGACAACACCACTATAGTGCCTCGGAGAGCACGTTAAGCTGTCGGTCCCGGTTTCACTATACCAACTTGTGAAACTGTTTATAGATGGGTTATTGAGTCTATTCAAAACATCGCGACGAGCTAGCCACTTGTTCGGTGTAGACTCATACCATCGGCTACGACGAGATGGGATTAAAACCCCTCCGCTGGGTACCTACCCTGGGCCCGTCTAGGCGGTCTCGGGCGCCCCGTAAGGCACCCGTGAAGATACATATATAAATAAGTATATTTAAACCTAACCTGCATTGTGATAATGAGAAATGAGTATTTCATAAAACGGCGAGAGACGGAAACTGACTTATGATAGAGGGATCGTTGATTGGTTTAATAATTTTAACTTTTAACATGATTTACGTACCTGTGAACTTTTAAATTATATGTCAAAGTACCGTCACGATTGCCTTACGAAGCACGAGACCGTAAAGACAAACTCAGGTGGGATTTCATTCCCATCTCTTTTTGTAGCCAGTGGCCAAGTGTCCAGCTCGTCGCGGTATTTGGAGAGACTCAATAACCCATCTATAAACAGTTTTACAAGTTGGTATATTAAAACTGAGAGTCTCCGAGTAGTAAATTCTATGTAGATGAAGTTTTTTTTATAAGAGCCAACAGTAACTTTTATTGTTAATTACAATATTTAATTACCTAATGTTTTTGGAAATCGATTAAAATAATCGATTAATATTTTGCATATAATAATAAATAACTATAATTATCTATGGTAGATAATAATAAATCTAAATTAAATTAAAAATTTCATAAAGTTCCTCTGAGGCCGCACACGTACCGAGAACTCCAGCTGCATTGCCCCTTTGAATTTCTAGCCCAATTCGTTGTACAAAGTAGGCCCTAGCACGTCGGTCACCTGATTTGTCAATTAGTAATTTTCCCAGTAATTGGGAAAATTTCAAAGCATCAGGTGACCATGGACCTAATGTTTCAACTGCAAAGGCCAGAAATTCAAAGTGACTCGCTAACTACCTATTACCTCGCTATTACCTAATTATATAATTTATAATATATAATATTACTCAATTTTTTTGTTTTACTAATATTATTTTATTCTATAATATTTTATTATTTTTTATAATTTAGACATGCCATGTACTATATTATTTTTAATTAGCTGTTACACGCAACTTCGTCTGCGTAACTTTAACCGTTTACTCAAAAGGAACAAATTTTCGCCATTTTCCCAACATTTTTCATTGATGCTCTGCTCCTATTAGTCGTAGCGTAATGTTATATAGCCTATTCTATTCCTCGGTAAAGAATTTACAAATCTGGTTCAGTAGATCCAGAGATTACCCCCTAAAACCTCACAAACTTTACCTACTTCTTTATAATATTATGTTAGTATAGATAAAAAAGCAGGTCATGTATTTATCGCTAAATCTAACCGCCTATCCTATGTTCGTTGTATGCCATGATAACGGGGATTTTGTTAGTTGAAACTTTAAAGCCCGCCTAGCAAAATGATGCTAAAAGATTTGTTAAAGAAAGGCTCATCCACGTCACTTGTGACAATTTGTGATTGTTTTGATCCAGAGAGGAGATACTGCGCATAGGCACCACAGGATTTGGAGGAGATTTTGTATTGTGTAAGATCTATTATCTTTTTTTGTAGATAAGTATTAGGTTTTTATTTTGTTAGGATTAATACCTAGGACGTATATGTTTTTTATTCTGTTTTCAAGCAAATATTAAGTGTTTCGTATATATATTTTTTGAATTTGCTGTACTCCTTATATAAAATATCAGTGATCTCTAGATTAAAGTTTCCTTAGTTTTAGGCCATCAATAATAGATATATATATATAACCTACTTTTCTAATATAGATAGGTATGTGACCTAAAAATCAATTTAGCTGAAGCCTTAAAATGGTCTAACACATGTCAGGTTTCATTACCAATTATTTCGTTTGGTCATAATGATGAGTATTCTAAGCTTAATAAGTCCATGCATGATGCCAGCTCTATGTCCATGGTGTTGGTGGCCTAGTTATCTTTCTGATGAAGCCGTGAGTAATGCTGCGTGACTCACGCCTTAATATGATTAAGGATGAATTGCACCAAAATGAAGTCTCTGTAATTGTAATGATTAAAGTTAAATATGGACAAACAGGTTAATTTGGTCTCGCTAAGTAAAAAGACCCGACAGTGTGAAAACTCGTCGGCAGGGGGTTCCGATCTTCTTGTTTGTTGTTTTTTTCAACAATCTTTCAAATTTCGGTAATCCATTTTTTTGGTAAGGATAATAATAATAAATATTAGTCACCACAATACTATTATATTCCACATAAAATATTACATAATGTAATGCAAAATACTATTGGTCTTATTCATAAAAACTTATTGAGTCCTTGAAGAACACTTTAGTTATGGAAGGTTTTGTCTCTTTTATACATATTCATTTTTGTTGCTAAAAAAAAAAAAAAACTCCATAACTAAAGTGTTCTTCGAGGACTCAATAAGTTGTTATGCATACCGGTGTATTTAATTGATTGTACGAATATTGATGACATCGAATTCAATCATAATAGGAAAAGGTACAAAAATGTAAGTGTAAACGATTTGACACTTCGAAGGAACACGTATTGTACATAACATATGATATTTATCACCACATTATATAAGATACATTATCAAAATACCAACAAGTATGAGCTAACAGCGCAGCGGTGACCCAGTAATAATCTCAATGTATACCTATACAAATAAAATAAAATAATCCCGAGAACCGTTTAAACGGCCTCAGGGTCCCAGCGGAGGGATTAACCCATCCTCATTTCGCCGATGGTATTCGGAGGCAACACCTAACAAATGGCGAGCTTGTTGCGGTGTTTATGATGAAATAGCCTCGTTGTATAAAGCGGTCACCCATCCCAGGCCGGTCTTGTTGTCATCTGCTTAACCTTGTTATCAGTTGCGCAGTGACTTAACCTATACATTCTGATTAAAATACCTACTTATAATATATATATCTAACAAATAAAATATAAATAATCGAAACTAGATAAGCGAGAATGTAATTAATTAAATTTATAGCTACAAGTTGTTTTTCTAGTTAAATAAATATTTATCATAATAATAAATATATATTAATATACCTAAAATAATTGATGCATAATCCGTCAAGTGAACTAATCATGTATCGGTTTTAGTCTGTGGGTTCTCCGGTTTTCTGGAGACTACCTACTGCATCGATTTCTTGTCGAGGTAGTAGTCTCCTTTCATGGTGCGGTTACAAAACGAGAGATTGATTTGAGAGAGGATATTAAAATAGACTCGTAATGCAAATACGTCTTTGTCGCCTCTGCATCATAGTGGAAGCGATCAATATTGTTAAACAACATTGTATTGATCGATCCCATTCATGGACATGGTAGGTCTGCTTACCGTAAGGTAGATACAAAGTCACATGCCGTACTCCGATAAAAAAAAACAGATTCTCAAATAGACTAAAATGTCAATAAGACGATATTATATATAATTATATATAATAAATCAAAAACAAATATAATCTTTATTGAAAAAAAACATTAAAAAACATATTTACAAGGTACTTAATAAAAATAAAACTAATAACTAAAAATAACCTAAACCATAATAAATAATAAAAAATTAAAATATCTAAAAAAGATAAAATATTTCAAAAACGATATTTACTGAAGCATGTTTTGTCTCTTACCACCAAATGTGAAATAAAGAAAGAATGATGGATTGACTGAATATCGTATGTAAGATTAATAAATACAGAACTGTTAAATGATATAAGCTATAGGTATAATATAAATGGACTATAGAATTTAGGTACAGCAAAGGCTTACCATAAGTTTTTGCTATCATATTAACGTAACGTTGCTCACCACCAAAAGAATCGCTTAATTTTTGAAAACAGGATATATAAACGTTTCCTTTTGGGAGAACCTATCTTAAGGGTCTGTAGTTAACCTGATGCCCATACAACCGTACTTCTGATATTACACTTAGGCTGTTAGTCGAATTTAAATTACTATTTTTATGTTGGTTATTGTACGTAAAAATCTTTCTGTTGTGGGTACTTAGTAAATATTTTGTATTATAATATTTAAAAAGTATTTTTTCTAATTTCGTAAAAATACATATATAATAATAAGTTAATAACCCATCATAGAAATATTAATAAATATAATGACCGACAAAACTATTATTTTAATTCTGCGATTGCGATTTTGTAAGTCTAAAAGTCTGCGAGTAATCGAGCATTACCTACTAGAAATTCAAAAGCTCTTTTTGTATGGAGAACGTAGACTTCGCGATTACGAATGCAGTGAGGGCAACAAGTCACATGTTCAAAATATATTTCAATATTTCACAGAAAGCTGCCTGTTGTAACCATAAAAAGATGTATGGAAAATATGTGTCAAGAAGGTAATGTATATAAATGGACAAAAAGCATATATGACAAATCGTACCTTGACCAAACGCACAATTGATAAAAATTGGCCTTTGATGGCCTCACCATTAACCAAATAAATTCAACCCATAAAAACTGCACCTTCTTAAAATCTAAGGAACTGGTATATCAAAAAACAGAACCTCACGAGCAGGTAACAGAATGCATGCGCATTCTGTGGCCGTGATTCGTACATCTGTCGCACTATTAAAATGTGGAATGCTCTGCCTGCTTGCGTGTTTCTTTCATCCTAATGGATGTAACCAACTCTTCACAACACAGTTCTAAGTGCTGGTTGTATTCATTCTTGGACTTGCATACTGCTTTCTATCAGGTAGATGTGAGGTCACATGCCGAGCTCCTATAAAAAAATAAAAAATAAAAGTTGCCACCTTGTCATAGGCTTGTCATGTATTAGGGTAAACTTGCTTATATCGTACCTGCTCCTAAATCGTACCCTATGTGTTTCTCCTATCCTAATGCTGCCACAACGTTCTAAACGGCATAAAACGTAAACTTTAGTCCGCCATCTTGCAATAAAAGAAGCATACCACTGGGTTGTTCAACGTTACAAAATTATCTAAAAAGTAAGTTTTTATAGTTAATTTCAATAGTTTTTTATAGGCATTTCATAAGCTCATAGCTCCATAATTATGTGCTATTAGTTTTATCTCTCAGTATAGTGTAAATAGACGTTATTATCTGACATTTTTTTGTCAACTTTATTAATCTCGTTGGTCACATTTATTTACGTGGAAGATTTGAAATTTTAGTGGAAAGTTTTCTTAATTCGTACTTGTAGGTACGTTCTAATTCGTACCGGTACGATTAAGGATAAATGAGAATTTTGATTAGGTGGTAATATAATTGTATTGTATATCGATTTTTTTATTTTTTATTAGATCGGTATAACAATAAATTTAACCGATGAGATAAATTGATATGTCTAAAACCACTTCATACGCCCCATTAAAGATATGAACGTTTATAACTGAAAGTTCGTAAGTCAGTCCATACTTTAGGAATTGAACTCTCAGACAATCACTATAGAGTTGATATTCCCATACTGAAATCATGTTCAAAGAAGACGAAGAATTCGTGTATTAAAAATGGTGGGATTTTAATAGCCAAACTAATACAGGCTATATTATCCTTGAAATAGAACTGATATTCTCATATTGTTATTTTTCACTGGAGCATGTGACTTTGTGTCTACCTGATGGTAAACAGTCCTACAAAATCTATGAATGATACCGATCAATACATTGTTGTTTAACAGCATTGATCGCTCCCACTATGCCGACTAAATAATGGGGTTCCGAAGCAGGTGGCGACAAAAGAATTTGTATCAGCTGCTTTGTCGCCAAATTAACTGCCCGCACCCTGAAAAGAGACTACCACCTCGACTAGAAATTCATGCAGTAGTCTCCTGAAAACCGCTATTTACTTTTTATATTAGGACTTTTAGCCGAAGACGATCAAAGCTTCTAATGACCCCTATTGTGTGTATTAACGGGAAGACCACACAAAAAAATAATAAGAAAGATAGAATTTAGAAAAAAAAATACAGAGATTAAGATAGATACCAAGACTAGAAAACTTAATAAGAAAAACAAGGAAAATGAATTTCAGAAAAGATTACAAAACAACCTAAAGAGACTGAAACATGGCTATGTCTTTAAATAATAAAGATCGGTCAGAAGACAATATAGTGTAAAGAATGTTCCAAATGAGTTTATTTGTTTTGTGCAGGAATAATTATTATTCTTTTGATAATTGCAAGATGATCTCGTAAAGTACGATTAAGGAACATACGAGTACGAATTACGACAATATAATCTTACTTTTGGATTTTTTTTTATTTTAATTTTTTTTTTTAGGAAGATTATTATTTTTTTATTTTGGGTTATAAATTATATTAGGAGAATAGACAAAGTTTTCATTTTGAGTAGTTTTATTATTTTATTGTTTGTATTGTTCCTCTAACAGCAATTTTCTCTTAACGAGTACGATTTAAGCAAGTTTACCCTATATGAAATCTACACCGAACAGTGGCCAGTTCGACGTGGTTTTAAATTCCTTGTAAAATTAGATAATCGTAAGTACTTTTACTATCGTGTAAATGTTTACTTTAAACTTGATTATAAATAGATGTGAGCAACCTGAAGTGATAGTACGGTCAAATGCAATGTTTTTTTTTTTGGTGTAAGACAATTTATACATATTGATCTGGTCACAACCTAAGCTCTAGGCTTGTACTATGTATACCAGAAACAACGATATAATACATATTATATTTTATAAACACCCAGACAAACTGTACAGAAAAACGTACTAATATTTTATATCATGGGTGGGAATCGAACCCACGGCCTCCGGTTACAACGCAAAGGCGCAATCACTAGTCTACGGTGGCGGTCAATATTTTACAGTAAATTGTATTTTTATTATCTTGAAGTACAGCATGTGACTTTGTTTCTACCTGGTATGGTAATGAAACCTACAAAGTCCATAAATAAAGGTGATTAATATATTGTTTGGGCGACAAAGCGAAATTTATACTCGCTGATTTGAAATGTCGTTTGGACTCGGAAAATTTTTGACCCGCGGGCTGAAATGACTTACACTTACCAAATTTTGTTTTATTGACTGCACTCTGGATTGTCAATTTAATCGTTTTAACAAGGTCTTAACAATTTTTGAGATTAACAATGACATATTGCAATGCAGACGCAAATTAAATAAAGTTCAAATTCAGAGGAAATGGGTATTTACCTAATAGGTACATTGCCGTTGACTGTACGTATGTACGTATAGTCAAACAAATTATTTTAAACGTCTTGACTTTACTTATCTATAGATAGATTATTATTACTGAATTATATTCCAGGATCGATGAGTTAGATTGGAGTTCAATAACTGTATCGATAAGACTAACGATTGCCATCGTAATCGGTCAGGGAGCGGCCACATCTGACGCACGTGCATTAACGCATAGGTGCGGCCCACATTTATAGTCCTGCATTGGTATTCCACGCTTGAAGGGCCAAGGGCCGATGTCAACGTAGAAGGTTTCTAATCACTGAACACTTGTCTATAAGTTACATGTTTGCAATATTAAAAAGGATGTTTTATTACTTACTATGTACTTAGTATCGATTTCACTCTGCTTAACCTAATAACAATGTAATATTTAATGTAAGATAAAGCTAATAAAATAAAATGCTTGCGACTTACGCACCAACATATAAACCTTAAGGGCACTGCATTCGTAATCCCGAAGTATGCGTTCTCTGTACAAAATGAGCTTTCGCACTTCCAGTACTACGCAATTTCTGTTTGTCGCAGAATTAAAATAATATTTTTGTGGGTTTTATTATATTTATTAACCTTTCTGTGTTGGGTTTTTAATGTATATTTCTTCCAATTCAGTTTATTTTTTTAAATATTATTATACAAAAATGTGTATAACCCACAACAGAAATATTTTTGTAAAAAATAAAAATATAATAGTTGAACTTACGACTAACAGCCAAGTTGTAATATTGGATGTTCGTTTGTATGAGCGTCAAATCAACTGCAGAGCCCTTAAAAATTTTCCGTAGGTGTGTAACATACCTTGTGAAATAATTATAAGTTTTGTTGAACAATATTAGGTAAAAAAATAGTTTTCAAAAAGCTTTATTTTCTTCCATAACTAAGTTTGTTTACTATATATAGTGGTGGAGGAGTTGCTCACACCTAGCTTAAAAACAATACACTCTGGTTACGAGTAAATACAGACCACGTTTAGTTTTTTTTTATTGGAGAACGGCATGCGACTTAGTATGCACCTGATGGTTAGCAAACTTACAAATACCAAGAATCAATACATTAACGATTAACAGCATTTGTTCGGTCCCACTATATTGGCTAAATGATACAAAATGCACAGAGACAAAGACGATTTTGCTTCATGAGACTATTTTTATATCCCAATTGCGTTATCGTCAAATCAGTTGACTATTACAAGTGGTAACCACTATCTGAAAGTTTACTGTTACGATTTGAGAGAACGTTAAGCTATCGATACAAATTTCAGTATACCGATTTGTCGAACTTAACCTCTTTAATTGTTGAGTCTATATGAAACACCGCGACGAGCTTGTAAATTGTTCGATGTAAATTGTGACTTGACAGGATATCATTGACAAATCTACAAGGATAGACTTAACGGTTTTTCGGTTGGCTTATGACATTCCATTAAATTTAAAGGTTGAAAATACATTGTATTTAAAATAAATTACAAAGCATTAAAATTTATTTAGTTAGTAGATTTAGTTTCAGTATAAATGATGAGATTTTGCGAACCGATAAAATAGCCCTAATAAATATGAACTTTGCACCGATTTCTCAAGTCCACTCATAATATTAACAAACAAAGTTTCAAAACTCTATAAGTTCAAAATAAGCTCTTTAAACCGGACCATAAAGACCACCAGCCCACGGTAACTATATAACGCTTCAAGTTGTAAATTTCATCACAATCTATAACTTCCTAGGGCAGTTAATCTCTGACCATAAGTAGGAATACAAGCCGAGACTAGATACGTGTCGCAACAGAGTGGGGTTACGCAACTTGTGTCACCGGTGTAATCCTCAGACGCGACATGTAGACGTGTAGAGACCTCTTCATCGTCTGTCATCTCTTGTCTTTTGTATGCGATTCGTTTGCATTTGTTTTTGTCTTTTGTATGCGATTCGTTTGCATTTGTTTTTGTCTTTTGTATGCGATTCGTTTGCATTTTTTTTTATTGGAGCACGGCATGTGACTTTGTATTTACCTGATGTTAAGCAGACCTACAAAGTCCATGAATGGTCAATCAATAATTGTTCTTAAACAACATTAATCGCTCCCTCTATGCCGACTAAATGATGCCATTACGAAATGGGTGGCGACAAAGACGAATTGCATTACAAGTATATTTTAAAATATGTATGTTCAACTAACAATTTTGTAACCGCACCCTGAAAGGAAATTACCACGTCGACAAGAAATAAAAAATAAATAAACACTTATTGTAGAGTTCTGAATTAATATTGTCATATTTTTTATACTGCGTGGTGATAACGCGCACAACGCTAAGCTAAACTTTAATCGATAAGATGCAATTCTGACGTAACGCAAACCTGGTTACATTAAAAATTTACAGGACAGACAACTACGTCATTTTGGTTAAAGTTTAGCTTAACGTTTTTCGGCGTAATAGGCACTGCTAAGTGGTTTACCAGGTTACATCATGTTATCAACTATAATATGCAGTTGTATCCAGATGAGAGATCTCTGCCTCAATCTCCAACGTAAGGATCTGTAGATATAATGAACCACTCATTATTTGCCTTCTTTGGTATTTTTTTAATATATGTATTTATGAGAGATCGGTATGGGACGTCATATCCTATTGATGGAAAGCAGTATGAAGGTCTAAAAACAAATGCAACCAACAATTTCGAGCTACGTTACGCCGGCTTAAAATGCCTATACATACATGTTTCGTTTAAAGAACACTTTGCGTTAATTATTCCAATGTTAAGTGATGCGTATTTTTTTTTTAATATATTATAGAGAAATAATGAAATATAAAGCTATTGAGAAAGGAATAGGTGGGAATAAGAAATGGCAATATTACCGTATGCAAACACCCCACTCAACGTCTGTCATCTCTTGTCTTCTGAAATAATATTAGAAAAATTTTAATCCCATAAGCTCTACCATGAGGGTTGCTATAGCATTAACGTAAAGTAAATCGTGAGGAACCATCAAATAGGCTAGCATTAAAAAATCTCTTGGTCTAGCTCTATTTATTGGTAAGTGCTATATGAGAAATCATTAATCGGTCATAATCAGGAGTATGCAGGCATGACATGTGGGGCGCAGCAGAGTAGGGTAATTCAACTTCTCTCAAATATTCCGACGTCACCGTGTGGCGACGTGTAGACGTTAGAGATGACTCGTACTTACTCTCTGTCATCTCTTGTTTCCCTCTTGTCATCTGGTTTATATGCGATTGCATAGTTACTCTTATTGTAGAGTTCTAAAATTATTTTGGTTTATTTTTTTCCCGGTAAGTGGTTTTGTAAGGAAAATAATTTATAATGATAATACGCGAAAGTCTAAAGAATACTAAAATCTTATACAGGATAAAATTTGTAGCAAGAATGCAGATGGGAATATAGAGTAACATACTAAAAAAGAAACGCAGTATATTGATAACCTTCTCCATTTATTAGTACTAAAATATAATTTAAATAAAAAAATAAGTCATTTTTTCCACAGAAGATTAGCTTAGAGATACAAAGGGGTAACGCAGCGAGCATACTCGGTTTATACTTACTTGTTCGATTTTGATAAATAGTCTGGACGCTAATCTGTGGTCATGACCTTTGAACAGAACTGTCAGTGAAAATGTTTTTGTAAAAATTGTATAATAATTGTGAAGAAGTAATTGTTTTGTTTTCTAACTTGGAATAGTGTTCTTGCTCCGCCAGTGAGTTTGGGTGGCCTATTAGAAATCCCATTTACATATGTAGTGTTTGTTCGCCATTATTAGGCGCCTACAAGTGATTCAGATTTGTCGCGTTGTGTGTTGTTAAAATTATATGGTTCCAACGCCGTATTTTACGTGGCTTAGTGCTTTTGGTTCAACATCGAAGTTATTGCATCCCTTGGGTACCCAGGGATCTCGACGCTGAAGCACCACAAAAGCCTTACGGTAAGTCTAGATTTTAAGTTTAGCAATTAACTTATAGCGGTGTGAAACGCACCCGTGTGAGAAGCCTGGACGAGGTTTCTTTCCCGGCTTCTCGCATAGTACTATTGGCTGCAGGGTTGGAAGATTTTTTTTCTTCTGTATCTTCTCATATTTTTTTTAAATATATGTACCTACTTAATAAATAAAGTAGTCATACGAAAATACGACATATTATTTGGCATATTGATTTCCATTTGTCTTGTATATATACTATAGTTTTATGCTGAAAGGTGGAACATAGCGAACTGTAATGAACTATAACAACTATTTTATGTATTACCTTTGTTCACAAATAAAGATTATTTCATTTCATTTTTGAAGTCGGTAAAAAATACTAAATTAGTATATAAAGACGAATTTGTCTTGTATATCTACTATATTTGTATGCCAAAAGGTGGAACATAGCGATATAACAACTATTTTATGTATTACCTTTGTTCACAAATAAAGATCTATTCATTTCATTTTTGAAGTCGGTTAAAAATACTAAATTAGTATATAAAGATATTATATAAATATACCTACATTTTTACTACATGTATATAACACGAAATGATTAAGATATTTTTTTTCATGAGAATTCAAGATTGTTTGTGGATCAAATCGCAGACTAGAAAGTTTTTATTTTATTATATTACGGCATGTGACTTTACTCCTACCTGATGGTAAGCAGTAGGTATGTGAAAATAATCAACAAATAATAATACTACGCGCAGCATATTAAATATAGATATAATAGGTACTTATGGCATCATAACTATCATAATTTGTATTGTGTTTCATATATTTTGTTCATATTGTAATGTTTTGGTAATGTGTACTGTCATTTACAATATTGTGTTTATTATAAATTAATTAATTTGACAGTTTGTATTATATATATATATATATATTCACTAAATATAATAATTTGTTCATATTCAACGTATTGAACTCTATCTGTTTCTAAAATAAAAATGGCGATGAATAATCTGAACTTACCAAAAAAAAAACAATATAAAATAATACAAATACCTGTGTTAAATATGGGGGAAAAATGTTCTCTTTATCGGAATTTCAATTTAACTATTGTATTGATTTCTCCTTGATTGTAATAAAATAGTTTTTAATAACTGTACATGGTATGGGAGTAAGCATGATGGCGCTCGATATGTTGACCGTTACAAAGATACCATCAAAAGTCGTTTAGAAACTCCATAAAACATTCCTAATGCCCATTAATTTGAGTTTATTTATAAGTTCGTTATTTTTTAGGGTCCTGTAATAATTTTGAGATTTCGATTTATAATTATTTATTCCTTTTTTTTTATCTAAGTGCACAAACATGCGGACCGGACCTAATGACGCTATATATTCTCTACCAGTCAAACCTTGGGCCTATTTCATAAACGTGACAATTGTAATTTACCATGACAATTCATAATACATTGCTCAGTTTAGTTGGAATTATTTACTTAGAACTATCTAAAACAAGCAATGTATTAAAATTGTCATGGTAAATTACAATTGTCACGTTTATGAAATAGGCCCCTTTCCGTAGACTATAGTGGTCGCGCCTTTAGCGTTATATCGGGAGATGTTTATAAAATATAATATGTATTAATATCATTGTTTCTATTACACATAGGCTAGAGCTTAGTTTGTTATAAGAGTAATATTGTGTAAATTATCCTACACATTATTATTATTATTAAATAAAGCAGTAAATAGGTATAGATGCAATAAATAAATTAAGGAAACTCAATCTTATAGCAATCAAAATATTACCAGTCAAACTGTGTACTAAATTTTTTTCAGCTTATACGAGTATGTAAATAAGTATATACTTTTTTATATAAAATAATAAATAAATACCATCACGGGTGCCTATTTGGCTCCCGAGAACCGTTTAAACGGCCTCAGGGTACCCAGCGGAGGGATTATCCCCATCCTCATTTCGCCGATGGTATTCGGAGGCAACACCTAACAAGTGGCGAGCTTGTTGCGGTGTTTATGATGAAATAGCCTAGATGTATAAAGCGGACACCCATCCCAGGCCGGCTTTGTTGTCTTCTGCTTAACCTTGTTATCAGTTGCGCAGTGACTTAACCACTAGGCTGGGGCCGCTTTTTTTTATACTTTTTTATATGAAAATTTAATTTCCTTCATTCTTCAAAAAAGAGGCTCCAGATTTTAAAATTCAAGGTAGAGCTATGAGGTTCTGGTATTCAATAATTAAAAGTACATTTTAAAGCTTGCTCCACTTTGTTATTATTTGTTCCAGGAAAAAATATTACTTGCTTATAGAAATTTACTTTATCTATTTAAAGGTGTGCGCTTTTATATAGAGTATAATTAAACCAAAAAATAAATTATATTAAGGAATATAAGGCATTTATAGCACTTGCTGAAGTATAATTTTTGTTGTTTAAAGGTAATTTATGCAAGTGCCGGATCTCTTTTAAAAGCTCCCGTCGTATGATTTCAATAAACAATTGTCTGTAAAAATAATGATTCTAACTTCGATATACTCGTAAAAACATAAAAAATAAGCAACATTATATATTTCTTACTTTTAATTTATTTTACTCGGCTATTTAATTATTTTTATTCCTTAGACCCTTTTTAATCATACTCTTAGTTTATTTTTTTCAGAAACATCGGTCTAAAATATATTCATAAATATTTGAAATATAAAGAAAATCAGACCGATTTTTGAATCTCACCGATGACTTTGATATCTTCAGTGAGAAAAATATCACCGATGGAAGATATCACGATTTATCATATGTCGTATTTTTGAAAGTCATATGCGCGGTACCAACTTACGCATTATTTGTCATAGAAAAGAGTTCTTATAATAAATACATTTCGTAACAAACCGCTGTCATTGGTGACTTTATTTACGAGTGGTAAGGGGTAAAATATCATAAAGAACTATGATATCAATACGAGTTATTGATATCACAGTTATGATATTTGAATCAACCGATGAGATTCAAAAATACGAACTTTGGAATGCGAGTTGTGAATGTCAGCGATGTCTTTAATATCACTAGTGAGAAAAATAACACCGATGACTAGGATATCACGGTTTATCAAAAGTCGATTTTTGAAAGTCATATGTGCGGTACGGTGCTAACATATAAATAATTTCTCATTCACAAGAGCAGCTTGCGTTCCATTGCACGAAGAAATCATTGTTTGTCGTTTAATATGTCGTTCGTGTTTCTCATAATAATTGAGATGTCTATGCTAACATATAATAATAACGCATGCGTTATTATTCTACGTATGCTAAAACTTAGAAACTCAATAGTGGAGCTGAAGTTAACATACATTATCTGTAATGATTATTATCTGTCATCGGCGACTTTATTTACGAGTGGTAGGAGGCACTCGTATTGATATCAAAGGTACGATATTTTAGTAACCCGATGAGAATCAAAAATACGAACTTTAGAGATCGATGACTTTTTCAGTGATATTTTATGTTTGAGATATTCATGCAAACACACAGACTAATAACAAAAGTAAGTTTTTGAAAGACACAAAAACCAATGGCATTAAATTCGCCTTTCTACATAATATTTGTTTACTAGCCAATAAGAATTGAAATAAATAACAAATAATAAAATTATAAATATTAAATTTAACATATGAAAAAGAGTCAAGATGGACTCAGAAAAGGCTTAGAACAATAATCTATATTTTTTAGAAGTCTTCAAAAGAGATCCCTCCAGGGAAATGAAAATGAAGCTATTTAGCCAGTTTTTTTCCTTCTGCGTCTGTACTTCTTCCCATTTTCATCTGTACTCATAAGTTTTTTTTTACCTTTTGCAGAGAGAGAGAGAGCCGTTCAACAAGACCTATAACTATTCCAAATAAAAAAATAGGCCTATGACTCTTGAGATAGTGATGCGAACAGACAGACCTAAGTTATAAGCGGTCATTTTTTAAAGAAATAAATACGGAACCCAAATAATAAATAAATACAAATACTTTTTTTTTTGATCAATTGTATGATTTATTTTAGATAAATAAAGACAAGCCTATAATAATCAACGGACTTCGCACTGGGAAACAAACGGTAACAAACAAGTTTTACTTAACATATCTAAAATAACAAATGTCCGTAAAACTGTAGCATATCATAAGTGGGTCTGCAGCTCGCTCGCTACAATACAATAGTGGGCAAGGTCAAGGCCGGGAGACGAGGACCCTTCTGGTGAACACATTCGCAATCTTCAGGGGTGAGACAAACACTTCTCGGATAATACCCCGAATAATGTATGTGTGAGTGTAGGATTGCGCCGGAAATACGTAAAGTTAAAATTGCTCGTAAAATATTGACCCCGTACAACTAATGTTTTTAAAGTATTGTCCTGGTTATCGGGAATCCACATGAAATGGCGATCGATAAGTCGATCGATCGAAACAAAAAATCAAATGTATGTGATTTGACGTTTCTCGTCGATCGAGTTCTACCCATAGATAAATGTTCCTATACATTTTTATCTATGCACGCGATGAACGGTTTGTCGATGAACTAAGCTTTAGGCTTGTACTATGTGTACATGAAACCACGATACTAATATACTTTTAACGTTGACTAAAAGGTTAGGTGCTAATATTATTTAAGTATTTAAAATAGATCATATTGAAAGGCAATATGCAATTAAAATCCTAAAAAGATTTTAGTTGCATCTTGCAACCTTATATATATATAAAGGTTGTCTATATGTATATAATGGCCTGACTGACTGAACTACTGATCACACAGTTGAAACTACTTTTTATGTATATGAAATTTGTACCGTTGCTTTGTATCCTAAGGTTACGAAAAGGAGGGATAAATTAATTATCAGGAAAGTTAATATCCCAAAAGCGGAAAATTTGGTACTCTTCTCTGAAAAGAAATTAAATAGTGTAATAATTTAATATAAAGGTGTATGAAAATAATAATAAATGTAATATGTAATATAGTAATCCATTGCTGTTTCCAGACAATATCTAGTACGTGGTGGCCGCGATAGTATGTTTGGTTGTGACGTAAATAATAATAACTCCATGGTTGTGACTAAATTTTGAAAGTTCAATAAGAAGTGTAAAAATGTTTAGGTGAATTTACATGATTTCTATCTATAGAGCGAAATATTCAGATATCAATAAATGAAACATTATTCCTTTAAAATATATAACTAAATACATTTGTGAGAAATAAAAGGCTTTAATAATTAATAAAAGCCTTTATAGTAACTACTAGCTCACCAATGCATTGTAGTTTTCACATAACCCAACCTAACGTAATCCCGTTATTGTTAAAAATTTTAACCATTTTTCATCGAAGTTCGTGCGGTATATTCGATGCGGTATTTTTGACTAGAATACAGCAAAAATTATTAAAAAATGGATTTCTGACATACTTCCTTTAAAAGGAAATAAATAACTGCATTTAAATCGGTTAGAGCAAGGATGCCACAGATAGATAGACAGACCTACAGACTAAGGAGTTCAACTTATAATACACGCCCTTTTTTATCAGGGCTTAAAATAATTATTCCATTGCTATTTCCAGACTGGAAATAGCAATGGAATTATTAATTTAGTTAATAATAATACCTAGTACGCGGTGGCCAAGTAAGTACATGGTGACCGAGTAAGTACGTGGTGGCAGAGTAAGTACGTGGTAGCCAAGTAAGTACATGGTGGCCGAGTAAGTACGTGGTGGTCAAGTAAGTACGTGGTGGCAGAGTAAGTACGTAGTGACCGAGTACCTACGTGTAACTGAGATGATTAGACATGACTTAAAAGCACTTAGGTCTAGTAGTTAGTTTTTAATTTCAAAATTCATTTACTTACATATTATAACTATGATAGGCTGACCGTAGACTTAAAAACACTTATGCTGAGTTGTACCAAAGTGTCTGTTAATGTACTGTAACGATTAAAATTAAAAATGGCGTCGAATGTATCAGCTGCAAAAGAAAATTGGTACATTCGACGCCATTTTTTATTTTAACCATTACATTTACAGTTCATTTTGGTGCAACTCAGCCTTAGGAACCCAATGGCATTTTATTTCAAAATTCATGCTTGTAAATTGTATATTTACATTTGCCACTAATATATAATTTCTCAGAGAGCACGTTAAGCTGTCGGTCCAAGTTTCACTATACTAAGTTGTAAAACTGTCTTTAAAAAACCAAGACGAGCTTGCACTTATTTAATGTAGACTCATAATTCCAGTGGCTACGACGAGGTTATAAAACCCCACCGCTGTGTACCCTAAATCCGTCTAGGCGGTCTCGGGCGCCGTATGTCCCCGTGATGGTACGTAACAATTACTTATATTTGACGAGATGTATTTAGAATTAGGTCCCCACCCGACGATGGGGTCCTGCGGCGATAACTACCGCTCATTGGGGAACTCTGCGGGATATCGCTACCCTACGTTAGTATTCCTTTTGTGGCCCTGTGTGGGGATATCGAAGTATCGTCGTCATCCTATATTGCCTTGAGAACACTATTTTTGCCTTGTCTTCGTTTTTATTTTATTTGCCTTTTTGGGATGAATTAGGCTGGGTTGACAGTTTCTGTTAGTGACAGTTTTACCCCACCATTGGATATTTTGTGTACGTTATAGAAATTAGATCTAAGATAATTAAAAATGATAATTTATTAAATTTCTTTCAATTGTCCATTGTAAATTGCACTAAATCAATAACTATATATTTTTTTTATTGATAAAACATTTAAAAAAACACAAATAAATTAAATTACCTATTAAAAATAATAATAATAAATAAAAATACTTACCCAAAAAAAAAAAATCCTCACAGTTGTCGCGCGGCATAGTGCCCAGAACGCTGGCTACATTACCTCTTTGAATGATCAAGCTTAATCTTTGGAAGAGGTAAGAGCCAGCCCTCTGGTCACCGGTGACGTCAATAAGGTCTGATGATAATTGTAAATTGACTATTTGATTTACTTTTATATTATTGTTTATTTTTTAATGCATATAATATTTATATTAGCTAAAAGTTTTCCAACTTAAACAGTAGTAAACGAATTTAGAGTATAAAATTTGAAAAAGTTTAAATGTTTATGAAATAGAAAAAAACACTTCTTAACACTTCAATTTAATTTACTTGTACATTGATGAATATAGTCATCGTAGGGTTTTATTTTTGTAAGAAAACACCACTTACACCGCAGTTGGGACGCGCTTCAACGAAGAAATTCTCAGAAATAGTTCGAATATGCTCATGAGTGACACTGCGGTCAGCTTACAACGGACGGTCTCTATTAAGTACTGTGTTTTACATGTTAATGGTTATTACAATAATTTATCTCCTTGGCATCAAGTGGCATATTATGTAATGACCTTTAACATTTTATTTTTTTCTTCGCAATACACTTTACATAAAAGTTCGGTTGCCAAATCATAAAACTGCACAATTCTTTGTTTTTTCACTCATAAAGTTAAACAAGTATTAAACATTCTGTAGGTTTGAGTTTATGTTATACTTAATTTTATTTATATACTTAGGTAAAATGTATCTGTAATTTAGTGCATACCAAATTGTGTTTATAAACTGGCCACTTGTTCGGTTTAAACTAAAAATACCATCAGGAGGTGGGAATCAAACCCCATCGTTGAGTAACCTAAATGATGGTGCATATGTTATAATGATTTAATGGGAGAACGAACTAATTTAAATAAATAAATATCATCAAGGGGGTCTTATGGCGCCCGAGACCGAGGGACACCAGGGTACCCAGCGAAGGGGGTTTTTATCCCACCTTGTCGTAGTCGATGGTATGAGTCTACATCGAACAAGTAACCTATAAGACTCAATAACCCATCTATAAAAACTTTCACAAATAGGTATAGTGAAACTGGGACCGAAAACTCCAACAAATGTGTATACATTTTTAGATTAATAACTCATTGATTATTAGATTGAAAATATATTTTATTTTCAATTTATTTACATACATAAAGTTTATTGCATAATTTACAAAGTCTACCAGTCAAATTAAAACCATACATAACCAAGTGTAATACAATTTTAAATATATTGGCATTTAAAATTGTATTACACTTACAGGACTAAAATATAATAACCATCATCGTTCATCGTCCAATACCTCTTAAGTCTTGCTAAAGCTGAAGAAAAACTTGATTAGCAAATAGATACGTAGGTATCTCCCAACCACGACATCTGCTCTTATTTCACATCGGCTTACTTTAATCATTACTTCCACGATGATCACCAGCTGCTCGTTGAAAGCCTAAGGATATCGGCTTCTTTGTATCAACCTCCTTTCCGATCCATTGCTTCTGTATCACCACTTAATCACTTTCATCGTGGTATAAATACAGTAATGCATCGTGTATAACCCGATTCTGATCTCAGAAAAAGGGGATTGAACCCTCGCATTGAGGCTATACATCGATGCTATTAATCGTATATCATCCATCTGGCAAACGAGTTCGGATCGTAATTTTATTTGATCCTTAACTTGTAAAGACAGTAATAAAAGTTTCGTCTATTTCATTTTGTTTCGAATTGTTATTGCTTTTGGGCGATGAATGAAGCTAAAGAAAGCTGAATTGGATAGCTATTGTTAATATAGACAAAGGAGGTACTTCAAAACAAATGGAATAAGGTACAAAATGTTTTTGTATAGAAACGGTTTAAGAAATTGCAGGAGTTAGAGATACCAATAGCTATTATAGTTATTGGTTACAGGAATTCTTCTAAAAGCTCATGTAGTTTAAATCAAGTTAATAGCTTTACTGCGCATAATCTTACACTAGTTGGTATGATGTAGTAATGTTGCTATTTTATTTATCATATAAAGAAAAAAGTGGCCGTTTTACAGCGAGTTTAATTTGAATATCAGATATCAAACTAGTTAAAAACAAAAGAAGAAGTACAATTGGTACTCCGTACTATATTCTACTTTATTGGATCATGTGAATGTCTATGAGTCTATGAATTGAGATCACTCCCACTATATCGGCTAAATGATGCGATTACGAAATGGACGACAATACGAATTTGCATTACATTATCTTTGCTGCTTTATTATCGAATCAACTGACAGTATAGTACCTGAAGCCTGAATAGAGACTATTCTACAAGAAATCGAGACAGTAAACTCCTAAAAATCTGTGTAGAAACTTAGATCTTTTACATATTTCTTTATTTTTTGGTTCTTTATAAATGCCAGTACAAAAGTTTACATTAAAAAAATATGTTGACTTTCACTTTATACCACCCCAGTTCTTATTTCTTAAAACGAATTTATTTTAAATTTTATTTGTGTTAAAAAGTATTTGCGAAAACGTAATAAATATGTTGACATTTACTTTATGCCATTCATTTATTATCTCGTAATTCTTAAAACATTTTTTTTTGTTAAAAAAGTATTCGCAAAAACGTCAGTCAAGTAGAGGTAAGAAAGGATAACTAATAAAGTGTCATAAGTAACAACTTCAGTAGTTTTGACAGGTTAAAATTTGTATTACTTACTAGGTTTTTTGAAATGTCAGAAAATTCGTGTTATGAGCTGGACAGGTTGGATTTTTTTTAATAAGTACTCGTAGATTGCGGTAGAGTCTAAATACATGACTAACCAAAACAATCTGCCAATAATTAAGATAGGATAATAATTAAACAAAGATTTTTTAATTATTAAAATAATACTTAATAATACAAACTATTGGCAAAAAATAATTAAAGGAGTAACCAAAAACAATCAAGGATTTCTGAAAAAGTACCCATAGCACTAGCTGCGTTTCAGCGTTGATATGGATACGTTTTGTCCTAAAAAAAATCCTGATTTAGAATCCCCGGTCACTCCTCCGATAATTTATATTAATATATAGGTATTTAGAAGAGTCATAAAGTTAGGCTCTAAGCTAAGGCAGACTTTTTTAATAATCAATATTTTATTATGTTAATAATTATTATTTTATAGCCCATGTTAGGTACTGCTAATAGAGCTTTCTAATGATGTTTTTTTTTTAAATTGGTTCTGTAGTTTATCCAGAACAAACAAACTGACAATATATTGTTAATATAATTATTTATAATAATATGAGGTTTCTAAAGGTTAAGAAAATTCGGGTAAAACACAAAAAAAATCGCTACAAAGTAGGTTTTTTTTTAAGCAGATAGAAAGAACATTTAACATTTGGCTGACCATGGAACCTGCCGAAATAGTGTAATTAACTTATTAATTTTATGATTTTGCCATCTGCTATTAAATCTAACTGCCCGAAAATAATCTCATGAATAAATTGCTCTTTTCCATTTCTATTTTTAGAATCATTTGAAGTCAAACCCCCTATGAATTACAAACCATTGGGAATTGTCAGACCTTATAATTTAGTCCCCTCCAGTTTCCGCGATGTGTGGAGAATTTTCCCCGTATTATGCTTGTGCATCCCCTTTAATTTAAGCGTCGTAAGTTATAGCTTAGGGATAAGTTGTGAGATTAAGTAGGGATTTTCTAAGCATATACTAAATAATGTTAATACAATTTTCTTAGTAACGTTGATTTTTTAAAAAGAAAACTTTATGTTATCCCTGTTTTCTAAGTTTCTAAGTTGTCTCATCAAAGTCAAAGTCAAAGTCAAAGTCAAAATTATTTATTTCATGTAAATCTTTACAGATATTTATGAATAGTCAAAAAAAAAGTGAGGTCTTAGAGTGCGTTTGGTTAAGTAGCTATTCATTAACAAAAGAACGACAAATATTAATTGAACTTAAACTTCAACACACATCAACTTAACTTTTCTTTTAAGGAATGTCTATCTCATTCTATCTTTTTGATTTATATTTTGGGACATTTCAGACATATTAATCTGGTTACAAACTAAGCTCTAGTACAGTTATTATAATTTATTTTATTTAGTTAATTTATATAGTATTAAATATATTTCATTTTGGTTTTGATTCAAATATATTCTTATGGCATATCGAGAGAGGTAGGTATATATAGCGTTGCAGGACGTGGTCTCTACAATATGGCATACATCAAAACTGTTTATAATATCAGTTCAGGAATTTATAATTTATACTAGGTAGTTCAGGTATACCTCTATTAAAATGTGTTACTTAACAATCCATAAAATATAAGTATAATTATTGTATAGGATCTTAAGTATTAGTGTTAATATCTACTAGTTTTACTTTAAAATGCTCCATCAATAATAACCAATAAACTTTTTTTTATTTAAAAAGAGTATCTGTATGAATTTATTTGTACTCTTGATAAATATAAAACGATCATTTTGGTGGATTCAAACAGTTTAAACTGTACAGTAAAATGAATGATTGTTTAACAAAACTAATGGTAAACTTAACAAAATAAATAATTAATAATAAACTAACAAAGCTAGTGAAAGTCGATGTAAAGCTTTCACTATACATATACCTACTACCCCTGTACTGAATTCTAAAAATATATTAATTTTATTGTTTGTTGTGAAAACGTTAGTCAACTAGAGGTAGGTAAGAAAGGTCTACTATCTTCTCTTAGTTCTACGTCTACTTGAACTAGACTCTACATAACTTAACAATACTTAGGACATTTCTATGTTGTTTTTTTTTCAGGAATTTCAAGTAGGTACCTATGGATTTATATTCTACTTCATAAAACTTTCGTTACCTACGCAAATATTTATGAAGTAGTCACTACTTTATGTAGATGACTCTACATAAAGTAGTGACTACTTCATAAATTTAATATTATATTAAAGAAGTATAAAAACATTAGTAATATTCATATTAGATATGCCATAATAGGGCTCATTTTTTGATACCTTGATGAATAAATACATATTCTGTCATAGCCATTCTTAGCTTTGGTTGTTCTCGACTGGAGTCGTTCTCAGATTTTCGTTGGTATAAATTGTATTCAGGAGATATGAAAAATATGCTAAGTCCTGCTATCTAATGTAAAGCTCTTGATGTAGAGCGAGTTATAACGTCGGAAGCTTCCGTGCAGGACCACCCACACTTGCCGGTGCATTACGCCACCACTATATAGATGCAGCGCCTTTCACAAAAATCACCGGTGAGCCTACTTTACCGCACCCGAGCTCGAACCAACTTTATAGGGCAACTTGTTTCCCCGCCCGTCCCCCGCGTTCACTTCTCCGCCCCTCGCAAACCAGTCGAACGGCCGCAGCGGAGCGCGTCGCTTGTTACTTACTTTGTTAAAAATTACGCGACGTGCGATATATAAACCGGCTAGAAGTGAATTAAAACTGGATGTGCAGTGTTTCGGATATGTCTTGCTAATGAATCACTGATCGTACGTGAATTATTTATAAAGTTTAGTTGCATTCTCAGTGACAGGTGACGGTGATAGTGTTTTGTGTACAAATAAACAGTGAATGAGCCCGTTCACCTCGCGTGGTGGCGTGTGCGTGCCCGCATGAGATCACCGCTGGTCAGTGCCCGCGAGATGGACCTCTCGCCTTCTTACAAGTTCTTACCCACATTCTCACACGAGTGACCCGTTCTAGGGCCGTGCATACATAATTGTCATCTTGGGTTACGAAACTGTTTTACCACCCGCCTAACCAAACCCAATTTAACTCGTCTAAATTGTTCTAAAGTGGCGACGGAAAGTTAGGTCTTTAGTTTAGTGGCGCCTATTTATCTATTTTCATCAAAACGAAAATGTAGAGTCTGAAGAAAATATTTGTACACAAATAAATCTTTGCTAAACTTATCTTTAACTTGGCCGAATGGTAGATTTCACTTTCATGTAATTTACTACTACTTACCTAGTTATTTATATAAATTTCAATTTGTAAATTTTTATTATTTAAATTTGGTCTAGTTAGTTATTTACTACAACTTGGCCGACTATCGCCACTTCAATAATTATAATTTAGTCTAGTTATTCACTATATCTTTACTTAACTTGGCTGACTATCGTATCGACTACCTTTGAAATGTAGATAATTTGTCTATAGCTAGTATATGTAACTAGGTACACTAAGATTATAATACTACACTGTCACGAGTAGAGAGGTAGCGGAATAGGGTCGCTAAGAAAGCCCTCTGGTAGGTACCGGCTGAGCGACTACTTCTCTGCAACATTGCGTGCGGAATGCAACTAGGTCAATTAGCTACTGCCCCCCAATTTACACTTATTAAGTAGTTACTTTATTTCTATAGTAAATCAGTGTAAGTTTAATAATAAGTTACCAATACGTATCTTTATCCGGTAATAGTCTAAAACATTTTGTGAAATGTCAATTCAGTTTTCTACCAATACTTTGCCGTGTCAACTAATTTTGATTCATTTGTCTAGCCTTTCTGTTTTTAAGAAATACATCATTCCTTTGAAGGGTTATAATTTTACAAATGAATGATTTGAAGAATAATTTTGTAATAGCTTTTCCAATTATTAACTAATAAAACTAAAAATACAACTAAATTAAAGTCACACTGAATAAAACCGGTGGACGACTGACATTACACTATATTTAAATTATTGGGTTATTAAATACTATAGCCTCTTCATTAACGCCAAAAAATATTCCTAAAGATCCTAAGTATGCACGTAATTATTGGTAACTCTGCAAAGCCAATCATATTAAGGCGCTTAGAGTCTATCAGTGACCTTGACAATAAAATCAGAGTAGGTAGTCGGACTGCAAAAAAAATAAGATTTTATAGTTACTTATTTTTAAATGGTATTTACTCAGCCTATTGGTAATTTCCTACAAACTATAAAATTGTTCTTTTTAAATTAATTAAATTTGTACATAGTAATTAGCTAGTAAAATTTACGAATTTAGCTTCTTGTTCATTCTTGTCTTTGGGTCTTTATTTTAGTGGCGCCTATTTATATATTTTCATCAACAACGAAAATGTAGAGTCCGGAGAAAATATTTGTATACAAATAAATCTTTGCTAAACTTATCTTTAACTTGGCTCAATCTACCCACTTTCGTGTAATTTACTACTAGTTATTTAATATAAATTTCAATTTGTTATTATTTCATATTTTAGAATTCAATTTACGAATTCAGCATCTTGTTCATTCTTGTCCAATCCGTTTTAGTTGTGCTGAGGAACAAAATGATCATCTACTCTGAAGTATCTCTTTCTTTTTTTTATTCACGGTTCGAACCCTAAAAAGGTCTACAAGAAGCCATTAAGGTCCGTTTTTGGATTTAATTGGCCCTCAGACATAATGTGCTTTCGTTTAAGGTACCTACCTATTTCCCAGAAACTCAGTAGGTAGACAACATAAAAGAAAAAATAAATCGAATGGCATTTTTTATTAACTTATTTTGAATTAAATAATACCAACCTGTTATTCAAATGATTGATGACTAAATTATTTTCATCAAGTGAAAAAATACGAATGAATGTATTTGTCTAGATAATTCCTAAGTTTTTTACGAAAGTGATCCACCTGGTATTAAGAAACAGGTATGCAATGTGCAAAAATAATATCAACCAATTGTTGCCATCTTTTTGGATGGTTGGTTTAAAAGACTTTAGGTACCTAACTAAGAGTACTTAAAAAAATGTGGTACGCTTTTATATCAGGCTATATAATATTTATAACAGTTCGTTTAAAAATAGCCCCAAAAAGACTAGTTAAGTTATCAGACTATTCTTTTTCTTATCATATTTAAAGCGATCCCCAAGGAAAAATATTTTGATTAACAAACTGGACCTTTAATTAAAAAAATCTCAACCAGGTCATTAAAACAGAAAATGATAAATTTATTATGTAATTTATCATTTAGAAGCCAGTTCGGGTTAATTAGTAATCTAGTTATCGGATTACTAATTGTTAATTCATAACGTGCGATCTATTTGCAGTAGTTTAGTCTTGTATTGATTTGTCGCTTCGAAAGAGAACAACCCTGCATGTTGACAGTTTGACCCCTGGTTAAAAAGCCTTTACGCGGTGTTTTTTATATTTGCACGCTATCCTCTCGATAGAAAAACGTATGTTCTGTGTAAGTATTGCTTTTTAACTACAACAGTAATCAAATACAAATGTAAGTAGGTCAAGGTATAATACCAATATTGTTTGGCAACACTTAATATTGATTTTCCGCCCTTTTTATTTTGGATTTTTATAGATTTTATAAGTAGATATAGTAACGTTATTAAAGCATATAAATAACAATAATTCAGGTATAATTAACCCTAAACCTTGCACACCAAGTCTTGGTCTCACCTTGTGCAAGCATGCAAGTCCTTCCGCACAGATAAATATATGCAGTCTACGTTTTTTTGGTATATAAAAATGAACATTTAAAAAGCTATTGTTTTTAATAGGTTTACTACATATTAAATAACAATACTTAGCTAAAACTTTTTTGTTTCAAAATAACTCGCAAACGACAACAGATGCAGGTAGATATGAAAGTATATAAGATTATCTAACGTTTAAAAACGGTAACGTAAAAGTAAAACGATAATAATTTATTTAATTTAAATATTAGTGAATGGTTGAAGCACCTACCTAATAGACCTAATAACACCATTATAGTAAAAACTTATTAAGTCCTTAAAGAACACTTTTTATGAACGAACTTTTCAGTTTCTTGCTATTTCGTAACATGGCCACGCCCCCTCTAAACTTAAACCTAATATCCCACTCGATACCTAGAGACATTTATGAACCGCGCGCGATGTCAGTGCGAGCTCTAGATTATTTAATCTTGTATAGAAACATAGCTTACGTTTGTGTATCTACTTGTTGTACAGCTCGCCACATGGTCGAGTATTTAGTTTATACGCTACATAATTTTGAGTCGAGTGTCCGGGATATGCTTCAAGACTACTTTATAATTTAAGTGTTTCTTAATAATGACAAATCCATTCCGTGTATTTTAAAGTTTTAAAATGTATGTTCAAAATAAACTTTTAATATTGAACATTATTATGGTGAGATTCAGTAACAGCTCAAAAATAGCTCTTCTCAATTACTTGAAATTGTCAATGTTGCTAGAATTCCTTTACCTGGGTACGATATAAAGTAGTTAAGTACTTGGTTATTTAAGTTCAAAGTTACTTAAAAGTTTGGACGAAACAAAGTAGGTACCATATTAAACAAGGAAAATAAGAAAAGACTCTGACCCATATTTTCGAAAAATAAATCTTAGATCATTGACGACTACTAGCGCCTTAATCATTTTGGGTACGTAAAAATAATTCCGAACAAATGATAGGTCCTACCGGGATAATCCGCTTTGTAAACAAAACGTGAAAAAATATTAAAAGGATTTTTACGAATTATGTGATAATCGCTAAACGAGAACCTAAACCCGTTTTCGGGACAATGACAAAATTTGCGTGGCAGGTAGTTATTACCTAATCCACCTACAAGCATAATACACCTACTTACTATTTTATATTCACTGTAAGTTGATTGCTGTGAAAGTTATAAAAATAAAAGTAAACTATACAAATTATATGTAGGTATAATAAACTAGCTGTGACCCACAGTTTCAGTCGCCGTTTAATTTTAAAAATTACTAGTATAGATATGTAGCAAGGTATATAAAAAAATGTAAGTACATTATTTAATTTGATAAAAAATAGTCGTCCATTTATATATATAGGTAACTAATAGATTATACAAAAATCTAAGATTTTTAGCATTCCTATCTGTCTGTTAAAGTTTTTAAGTGATGCTTATAAAAAATAATTTTTTTTTTAGTTTAGTTTCAATTTTTTTGATATAGCTGTTAGATCGCTGATAGATTAAGTAGGTAAATCGAAGTGCCGTCTAGGCGCCTAGACGGCTTCGGAGTACCTACCAGGTTTTTATTCCCACCACGATTATGTTTTATTTTTCCATTATCGTCGCCGATGGTTTTTTTCCACTTTTTGTCACTTTTAATCCAAATCAATCAGATTACTGCATCGATTTCGTGCCGAGGTGGTAGTCTCCTTTCAGGGTGCGGTTACGAAATGGGTAGAATTGACGATAAGGTAGCGAATATATTAAAATATACTCGTAATGCAATTTTTCGCCACCTATTTTGTAATCGCATCATTTAGCTGGCATAGTGGGAGCGATCAATTTTGTTTAAGAACTAATTATTTTTTAAGAATTGATCGCCCACATTCATGGGCTGTGTAGGTCTGCTCACCACCAGGTAGATACAAAGTCACATGCCGTGCTCTAATTAAAAAAAAATCAGACGGAAAACAGATTTTTTTAATTAACATTTGTGAACAAGAAAAATACGATAATTAATAAGCGAATTAATTGCTACATTAATTTATTACATTTCAAACAAAACATAAGACCCATAGAGCATGCATTATTCAGTTTGTGTGAGCGTTTGAGCACACTCCGCTAATTAGTACAACGAGCGCTGTGCGATCAGCGGAGCGTGTGAGTAGCACTACTACGTCGATTGATCAGGCAAGAAGCATTATAATAATATTATTACGCTAACGGGCTAAACGGCCTTGCCACTACATTTTTTCTATCAGTACTACAATATCGTAGTAGATAAGTTAGAGCAATAAATTATTTAAAAAATATATGTAACCTATCATTCATTATTTCGATTGTAGATAATAAATAACGCACGAAACAATGATAGTGAAAAGCGAAAGTTTTAAAGTAAAAATACTGTATAGGTGAGCTTTCACGCTCTTCGGGTTTTAAATTTATCTTGCTACTTACCATATCAGAACGATAGCAGAACAGAGTTTTGTGATCGCCTAAAATTATTTTTGATTCATATTCTACCTCAGTACGAGTATACTATATTTCATACACAATGTAAGTATATACATACAAAAAATGAGTAAATTCTATACAAGTACTCACTCTACCTTGGTACATGGAGTTAACTCTACATCTCAACATAAAATAATTTACGTCCCATTGGAGCCCAATTTTTTTAAGCCATTTATTATTATGCGGATTTTAGCCTCTAAACCTCTACTTTTTTTTTACATTAAAAAAAATTCACTTAAAAATAATTTGGGCCCCAATGCTGATAATACTGAATTGTAGTACGTAATATTTTCTAAATGGTACACCCATTACCTTCTACTCGGCCCTTAAGTTTGCAAACTCTCTACTAAACACCCAGTATTCTACCTATCTCCTCACGGGAATGATACTATACAGGAAATATAAGTGCACCTACTCTACATCTCTATATTATATTTCCTTACTAGACAATTTCTTTACGGCAAGTACGAAAGGGCTTAAAAAATTAATACATAGGTTTTAAAATATATAATGCTAGATTGCCCTTTTATAACTCCTACCTCCATTTTTCCAAAGTGCAAATCAAAAATGAAAGCAAAGGGACTCTGTAGGAAAATTGTGTTATTTGTATTCACTATCGATAGAAATAGGATCTCAAAAAAAAAATTACTTCCATACAAGTATACTTACATACTCTACTTACCTCATTCCGTAATAATTAGTGGTGCAACAATACGCCGATCTGTCGTTTGTTCTGTTGAACGAATACCGATAAAAAATTAGAAAATAGTCGAAAAAACAATGTAAATAGTTAATGGCGAATTTATTTTCCAACTTTAACCTAAGATAACGTAACGTTTAATCAGTCCACAAAATTAATTAAACATCACACTGAAATTAGGGCTTGAGCTCCGGAATTCCGGTTTTAACAAAATTCCGGAATTTCGACATATTTCAGTGTCGTTTGTAATACCGGAATTGGTGAATCAAAACCGGAATTTCGATATCGAAAAAAATATATAATTTTGTCACGGTTTGAGGTGTAGCGCGTCATTTCAACAGCTATAATGCATTGACGTTCTATAAATTTCACTACCAACCAAATTTCTAGGACTTCATGGATCAGGGGTCCTACCGAGATGACCATCGACACACCCATCGACGTGTCGATCGATAGAAATCGAAACTCTAATGTATGGGATTTGACATTAAATCTCTTCAATCGAGTACTTTTACATTTTCCTATACATTTTTATCAGTCGACGCGTCGTCATTTTTATATGTCGATGTTCCCTATATAACATTTTTAAGAAAGCCTTGAACTCCGGAATTCCCCGCCGGAACTGAATAGCTGAATATTGAACCCCAATACCGGAATTGAAAAATGGTCTGATATTCAAGCCCTAACTGATATATAGAAAAATAACAATGAAAAGTACTAAATTATCAATACCACCTTAATAATAAATTAACATTAACATTGAGCAAATTTATATATATTCAGAAAACATCGACTAGTATACTCAAATTCTTTGAAATCAAACGATAACTGTTTGCATAAGACCAACTGTTGAAAACAGTCTCTTCGATTCTACCAAACTATTGATGTATCGGCCAGGATATCGGCTATATCGCCTCATCGATATATCGGCAAAAGCTCCGATAAGCCGATATCCCATATATCGTATCGCATCACTAGTAATAGCAATATAACAACATACATTGATAAACGTTTGAAGCAAATCGGTCTTTAACCCCTAAATATTAAGCTTATATCTGTCTTCAAATAGTTATTATCAGTCCTCGGCGGCTTCCGGCGAGGTTCTAGCCACACAGATTACGACATTAATATGTTTTTATTGTATTTTACTGGAACACGGCATGTGACTTCGTATCTACCTTACGGTATGCAGACCTAAAAATCCTACAATGGGGTAGATCAATACATTGTTGTTTATTAGCATTGATCGCCACTATGCCGGCTAAATGATGTGGTAACGAAATGGGCGCGACAAATACAAATTTGCATTACGAGTCTACTTTAATATATTATACCTCGCTCAACGCGAAATCAACTGCCCATTTCGTAATCTCGCGGTTTCAATTTTAGACTTTGGGTTCACCAGTTTTCCAGATACTATTGCATTGTAACCGCATCCTAAAAGGAGACTACTAAGTCTTCTTTTTTCTGAAAGGAGACTACTAAATATCCTTTATTTTTTTATAGATAACAATAAAAATGTTAAAATTTACTTAAAATTTTCATTTTTATATATTTTGTTTTCATAAAAGTTAGACGTGTGGTTCTTGAGATATTCATGGCGGTAAACAGATAGACAAACGCCTGTGTATCACAATATATAACTTTTTTAAAGACATTAAATTGTAGAAACCCGAATAACGCAGAGGGCAGAAACACGTCATATTTTTTATCTGAACACGTGTGTCGAAATATTCGTGTTCAGTTACGATGTCGGTAGGTATGTCGTAAAAAACATGTTTGTGGAAAAAAAAATCTCATTGTACTCATTCTTAGGATTTTTTTTTATTGTATCACGGCACTTAACTTTGTATCTACCTAAAGGTAAACAGACCTGCAACTTCTATAAATAGAGTCGATCAATACATTGTTCAAGCTTAAAATGATGCGACAAAGACGAATTTCAGAATTCCTCACTGCTTTATTGCCAAATAAATTGCCCCTTTCATAACCGCATCCTGAAAGGAGACTACCATCTCGACAAATATCTAAAAACCGACGAACTCACAAACATGACTAGGTTTTGCATTGTATTCAATGAATAACGAAACCAATCGGTTGACCTAGTAAAAAGTTATACCACCTAAAATGGAATTAGTTTAGTTTAAGTTTTAGAGGCATTGTTTTAACGAATTAAGTCGACTTGTACCAATAATTATCTGATTATCTGAAACAAAGTGTGTTAATTTATATTTGTGTTAGTAATGTTTCGTAAAAATATATAAATTGAAGCCATAAAATTTATTGCCAAATATTTTCCTTTCTTTGGAGCGGGCGGCGCCAGTGATGAGTATCACTATTAGAAATCTTTGAAGAAATAATTGAAAAATAGGACGAAAAATAACGCTTTAATTTAAATAACATAAATATGAAATACAAATTAAATATTTTAAAACAATACAACTTGTTAGTTATTTATTAATACATATTTGGGTGAAAGAATTGTTAAAACATATTATCCGTATTTGAGCGAATTTCATATTTAGCTAAAACATGCCTTTTTTTTCTTTATTTATTTACATGTTAAATATATATATATATATCTTCACGCGTGCCTTACGGCGCCTGAGACCGCCTAGACGGCCCCAGGGTACCCAGCGGAGGGGTTTTAATCCCACCTCGTCGTAGCCGATGGTAAGTCTACACCAAACAAGTGGCTAGCTCGTCGCGATGTTTTGGATAGACTCAATAACCCATCTATAAACAGTTTCACAAGTTGGTATAGTGAAACCGTGTTAAATAATACATACAATTAAATAACGAATTATGATAGGTAAATACATTTGTTTTTATTGGGGTACGACAAGTAGTTTATTATAAACTTGACAGCCTCCGTAGACTAGTGGTCTTGCGTCTTTGGCGTTGTATCCGGAGGTCGTGGGCTCGATTCCCACCCATGGCAACAAAATATTAGTACGCTTTTTCTGTACAGTGTGTCACGGTCTGGGTGTTTATAAAATATAATATGTATTATATCATTGCTTCTGGTACAAATAGTACAAGCCTAGAGCTTAGAGCTTAGTTTGTGACCAGAGCAATATGTGTAAATTTTCCTACATATTATTATTAGTTTTAATATTGTACGAAATTAGCTATTTGGCATTAGTTCCCGCTTTAAGGGCTCTGCAGTCGTGTTGACGCCCATACAAACATACTTCCAATATTACGACTTGGCTGTTCTAGTCGTGTTGTAATATATATACTTTTGTATTATTAATAACATTAACAATCAACAAAAGATTAATCTATCAGAAAGAATACTTAAATTGCCCTTAATACAAAAATAGTTGTTCCATTTTTGTTATAAAGAATAATTATATAATAATAATAATATGTAGGACAAATTACACAAATATTGCTCTGGTCACAAACTAAGCTCTAGGCTTGTACTATGTGTACCATAAGCAACGATATAATACATATTATATTTTAGAAACATCCAGATCATGACAAACTGTACAGAAAAAAACGTACTAATATTTTTTGCCATGGGTGGGAATCGAACCCACGACCTCCGGATACAACGCCAAAGGCGCAACCACTAGTCTACGGAGGCTGTCAACCTTAGTTGCAACGTAAATAAGGTATAGTTGTAATAGTTGTCTGATATAACTTAATCTAACAACAGCTATGTTGTACCTAAGTAGTTATAAAGAATATACTCACCGAAGTTGAAAGAAGCACATTGAAACACAATTAAAATATAATTAAGGTAGGTATAGTTTAACTTTTATTAGAGGCATACCCTATGTTAACGGATTATGTCGACTTGTTCTAATAGTTGTCTGATATAACTTAATCTAACAACAGCTGTTCCATTGTTGTTACAAAGAATATATCAACCGAAGTTGTAAGCGCATTCTGGCCGGGATGTATGTCTATGTGTGCGTGTATACCGCATACCTGCTATGCGCCGGCGCAGAGCTTTAGCGCAACTTTCCCCTCTCCGACCCGTAGAGACGCTTACTATACAAATAAAAAAATATAAATCAACTAGCTTATGCCAGCTATTTATTCGCGGAATTTATTTATTTATCTTATTTAGAGAAAGATGGAATCTGATGAAATAAATAAGTACTTACGGGTGGCCCAGAGAGAAATGCATTTTTGAAAATTCAAGAAAAAAAACTGTATAATTTTGTAGAACTTGTATTTATTACAATTTTAAAGATTTTTTTTTTTTTTTAATTACATCGTCTAAATGGTGTCCTTGATGGTTACAGCATTCTTCCAATCTTGCATCAAGATTTTGGAAAACTTTCGTTAGAATTTCACTTGAAATGGATTCCATTTCTTGCCGGATATTCAGCTTTAATTGCTGCAGAGTTGTTAGATTATTAGAGTACACTTTCCCCTTTAGGTAACCCCACAAAAAAAGTCTGCTGGAGTAAAATCGGGGCTTCTTGGTGGCCAGGCTATGTCACCCCTGCGTGAAAGTAACTTTCGTCGTAACATGTCTCTTACCACGCCGATGCTCTCGTTTGAAGTGTGATATGTAGCTCCATCTTGCTACAAGTATTCCTGTTATAGCCTCGAGATTCTTGCAGATTTGGAATCAAAAACTTCTCAGCATGGCCGATAGAGCTGAATTGACGATTCGCGCGTACAGACCCCTGAACACGCTGAATGTTTTCATCTGTCCGATACTCTTTGACGACCCTGAGGCCGTATTTTTTGCGTTGATCCTGTTCTTTCGAATCTTTCAATCCATTGCTTTATTAAATTAGTGCTTGGACACTCACTCATGCGCCGCAACTCGTATTCAACACGGTAAAGCCTTCGAACAGTCGCATAAGATCGAGCATTCTCGTAGAATGCGCGGACACAAAACGCGCGCTGCCCTCCCGTGTAATGACCCATCGTGACTAAAATAAAATCACAAAAATTGCGCTACGCACTGGTGCTATCCCCGCGCCCCTCCATTTTGTCGTTTAGAAATGCGCGCGAAATCAAAAGTGCATTTCTCTCTGGGCCACCCTGTACTTCGTTTTAAATATTTTTTGACCTCTTCGACAAATATATAATTGTGAAAGTCTGTTTAGGTCAGTTTAAGCCAAGTTTCATGTCAAATATGTAGGGAGGTAAATTGAATCGACATAGGTTAGGTATCACATTTTGATATACCTATATAAGAATATTTATAAATACGTGCGAAGCCGCGGTCAATCTATAAATGTAGCTACCAATAGGTGATATAAAGTTTTTATTTGCGTCAATAGAGATAAGTAGTTTTGTTTATTGTACCATCACGTGTGCCTTACGGCAACAGCGACTAGCTAGACGAACTCAGCCGAATAATAACCCTTATCTTAAAATTGCATTTATCATTTATTTTATGGAATCTATATTATAAACACCGTAATGCGAGCTGTCTTGTTCGTTGTAGACAACTCCTGTACTGGGCCAGCTAGGCGATCTAAGACATTCTTGATTATAAATACTTAATAATAAAAATACAGGTACAAAAATCAAAAACTTATTTGTTGCAACCCCATACTTTTTTTTTATGTATCACGGCATGTGATCAATTCATAGTTGTAAAAGTTTACTATACCGGCTAAATAATGCGGTTATGAAATGGGCGGCGACATGGACATATTTGCATTATGAGACTTTTTTAATATCCTGCTGTGTTATCGTCAAATTAATCGCCCATTTCGTAACTGCACCATGAAAGAAGACTACCCCCTTTGACAAGATATCGAGTTTGGGCGCACAATCTTAAGTTATACTACGACAGGTGAAGAGATGCAAGACAAGAATAGTCAAGAAAACTTCATAATAAATACTTATTTAGTAGTGATTATTACTTTGCTAGGAGAACTCCGGGATGCATAAATTAAATTTATGGCTGCCGGTACTAAACGGCCTATAGCAGCCAAAAGTACTAGTCCGCCTCTGGTCCTGACTGATTGACTGGCTGACTTACTCTTACTCATCATCGCCCAGCTGAAACTACTATTTATTTATTTAAAATTCTTTATTGCACAAAAGTGTACACTAGTACATAGGCGAGCTTAATGCCTTAGGCACCAACTAACATTTGAGAGAGTAAAATGCTTAGAGTACAGAACTGTTATGAAATTTGTTTTGGCTAAAACATGACATTTGGCCTTCCTTAGAGTAGCTTGCTTTTGTATTCTAGGGGCCAAACTGAAAAGGGTTTTTAAAGTTCTAATCCCAAAGGGGTGAAAAGGGAGGGTAATAGTTTCTTCAAGAAAGTTAAAGTCTAGGAAATAGAAGATGCTACACTCATTAAATTCATGTAGACTTTTCTTTCAAATTAAAATAATGTTGTTGGTATTTTAATTTAGGGGATACCAGAGGGGGGCGAAAGAGTTTGGTTTTCTAACTGTATTGTATCTTAAAAGCGACGGAATCCATAACAGTAAATTGGTATATGTAGATATTTTTGTATGTAGACTTTTTTTATAAAACTGTTGGACCCGTGTTTCACTAAATTTGAATAGGGAAAGATGGGAGAAGGCTATTTTTTTTTTACTTAATATAACAGAAATAATGAAAGTTGCAGACGTGTTATAAAATTAATGGGCGTAATGCTTAAAATATTTTTTTAAATTTTATTAAGTGAAAATTGGGTAGGGTAAAAACGATTTTATGCCAGCCTTTCGCGCGTCCACTGCTGGACATAGGCCTCCCCCAAGGATCGCCACAACGACTGGTTCTGCGCTGCCTGTATGTACATCGGCTTCCCGCGACCTTTTTCAGGTCGTCGGTCCATCTTGTGGGGGGCCTGCCTCTGCTGCGTCCTCCAGCACGCGGTCGCAACTCGAGAACCTTAATGCCCCAACGGCTGTCCGTTCTGCGAGCTATGTGACCTGCCCACTGCCACTTAAGTTTGGCGATTTATTTTTCATAAAATATAACAGGAACAATGAAAATTTAACTACTAATATACTTACAACTTTAAAAAATATATATAACGAGAATTTAGGGGGGAGGGCAAAAATAAGGTATTACGGTAACAATTAAACTTTGATGTAGTAGCGCTGTCTAACTAGCAGACACGATGTATTTTACTATTTCTTAAAATTTCATTACAGGAGGGCAAATAATTTAACCTTCGGTCTAACGGTTCTGTTTTGTGTACAAATAATAAAGCGGACGAAGCCGGCGCAACAAAAGCTAGTATCTTACATACCTATATACTTATTGCATTAAACAACTGTTATTCCTAAATCAAATGAAAACCGGTGAACCCAAAGACTGAAACCGTTTTTGCATTTATATGGACGGATGATCCAATATTGGAGTATTTAAGGATTATTCATACTAATAATAAATTAAGTAGGTAGGTATTTCTAAAGATAATATTATGATCCCATGCAAGAGTAGGGCGTCGACCTCTACTGATTACGTTGTTATCTCTCATTTCTTTGGGCTTTATCATATCTTTGTATACATTATAAATTCTGCCTTCATTTAAATCTTATACTATCTACATACCTATATATAGAAGCCTTTAGCTCGACTCTGGAAACAGTTGCCTTGAGATTTAAGAAATCAAGAAAATATAATTATTTTTAAAAGCCTAAGAAAGTCGAATCTGTCTACAGCTACGCATCAATGCAACAAGCATGAAAGCTGTGTATTCAATATATTAAATTATTTTGTATTGCCTCTAAGTACCTAAGTACTATTTATGTATCCTACTTTTTTATAACGATTAAAATTTATTGAATAAATTATTTTCTATACTATATTCCAAAAAATACCAAAAATTAACAAAATAGCACATAAAAAAAATAGAATTGAATTTGTTGACGCGGCATGGTTGGGTATATTGGGTCACGTAACACCAAATAATTAGGTCTTACCACACATTAACTGTACACATAGATTGGCGACCACTGACTCTGACGTGTTTCACTATAAAACTAAGTATGTTTTGGCAGATGTTCCGACGACGACTGCGAGGGAAGTGCGCGCCCTGACCGCCGGCCCGGGCATGGCGGTGGTCGCGCGCCTGCTCGTGCTGCTCGCAGCAGCCGGCATCGGGCGCGCCGGACCCGGGCCGCCTGACCCGCCTACATTGCGCTTTCGACACGCGCTCTACAACGTTAGCGTACAGGAGAACAGCCCACCCAAAACATACGCAGCGCAACCGCCGGACGAAGAGCCGCTGGGCGTGCGGTTACCAACGCCCGACGCCGTCGTGCGGTTTCGCGTACGCTCTGGCGACGATGATCGCTTCTTCAAGGCTGAAGAGCGCACCGTTGGCGATTTTGCGTTCCTCTGGATCAGGATTCGCGCCGGACATGCAGCCGTACTTAACCGTGAGCGACGCGACTTCTACAAACTACGAGTACGAGCGGTCGCCTCGCGACCAGGAGGTGAAGCACTGGAGGCCGAGACAGAAGTGTTGCTGACAGTGACAGATGCCAACGACCTGTCACCGTTGTTTTACCCCGCAGAATATGATGCAGAGGTGCCGGAGGATGCGCCAGCGCACACATCTATCGCTCGCGTCACTGCCGAAGACGCCGACCTAGGACTCGCTGGCGAGGTTTACTACGGGCTCGCGGAGCCTAGTGATCAGTTTACTGTACATTTAACAAGTGGCGTCGTAACCCTTGCGCGTCGACTTGTGCTAGCCGAGGCGTCGCGGCACGAGATAACGGTGCTCGCGCGGGATCGAGCCTCTCTGGCAGCAGCGACCACTTCTGCGACGGTAGCACGCGCGCGTTTGACGGTACGCGTGCGCGCGGTAAATCAGCATGCGCCAGAGATCAGTGTGTTGCGTCTACCAGCACGGGAGTCCAGTGCGGGCGCAGAGACGGTTGCATGGGTGTCAGCAACGGATCGCGATATGGGTGAGGCCGGCCGCGTGGCTTCACTGGAGGTGGTCGCCGGTGATCCCGACGGACACTTCCGTGTGCGAACGGAGGAAGGAGAGCGTTGGGCGGTGGTCGCGCACGAACTACTCCCGCGTAGCGCCCGCTCCGGCGGCTATAACCTAACTCTGCGGGCACGCGATGCGGGAACACCAGCCCGAGAGGCGTACGCAACGCTGGCAGTACCGGTAGCGGATGGAGACGACACGGCACCAGTATTCGCGAAGGAGCTGTACGAAGCGAGCGTCCCGGAGACAGCGCCGCCGGACACACCAGTTGTGAGGCTCAAGGTTTGTTAGACAAATGATAATAATATTAGGGTAAGATTGTTCTAATTGGATCACATAACTATAGTTACGCTGAAATAATGACATCTGCAACACAATCAACGGTATATATATATATATAGTCAGGAAAAGTGGCTAGTGCTAACACATTCGAAAATAATTATTTTACTCGAGGTATTGTTCTGTGAGCCCCTCCATTTAATAATTACAAATGGAGACAATCACGAATACTCGATGGATGTGATTCCTCAACGGCGCTGATAAAAATGAAGGTGAGGAGGGGTACATCTTCGGTTCATAGTATGGGGTTTTTAACTGTTGTTGGTACGCTTAGTTTAGGAAATAGTATACGAGGTCCAATTAAAACCATTTTGTTTTAAATAATTATTATATTTTTCCAAAGGTAACCGATACCATGGCTGATGAAGATGCGCGCGTATACATAGAGATCGTAGGTGGCAACGAAGGAGGAGAGTTTATCGTGAACCCTGACACCGGCGTGCTGTACACCGCGCGCGAGCTCGATGCCGAATCCAAGGCACGCTACACGCTCACTGTGTCAGCCGTGGACCGCGGCGCTGGCGGGCGGCGCAAGCAGTCCTCCGCCAAGGTCGTAGTCACCGTACTCGATGCTAATGACAACGACCCCGTATTTGACGATGAAGACCTCGACGTTACTATCGATGAGAACGCGCCCGCCGGCCTAGAGGTGGCACGCCTTACCGCCCGTGACGCCGATTCCGGCGAGAATGCTTACGTTTCCTACGCAATCGCCAATTTACGCCCAGTGCCCTTCGAGGTGGACCACTTCTCAGGTGTCGTGCGTACATCACGTCTTCTTGACTACGAGAGCCAACGACGTGAGTACGTGCTACGCGTACGCGCTAGTGACTGGGGGCAGCCTTACCGACGTCAGGCCGAGGCGCGTCTCGTGGTGCACGTGCGGGACGTAAACGACAACCGGCCGCAGTTTGAACGAGCAGACTGCGCTGGGCCACTGGCTCGGCGCACACCTTCGGGAACTGCACTGCTGACATTGTCGGCGCTCGACCCTGATGCTGGCGGGGTTGTTTCTTATCGCCTGCTCGCTGGCAACGACGACGGATGTTTCGCACTTGACGCGGCTACCGGTGTTCTCACGCTTGCATGCGAGCTAAGTTCAAAGGATGAGCCGCGCGTTCTCAATGTAACCGCTACCGATGGCACACACTTTGCAGATCCAACAACAGTCACGCTGCGACCGGCAGGAGCGCCCGGCACGTTAGAGTGCCGAGACACGGGCGCTGCGAGAAGACTCACCGAACTGCTTCTGGCCGCCGAGCGAGCCAACGCTGAGCCAGATCCGACGGATGACTTTCCGGCGACGCCAACACGGTACGGCTTGAACGCACACGCTCCTGAATTTATCGACTTTCCAGTAGAGGTGAAAGTGAACGAGACAGTAGCGCTCGGCACGCGACTTGTAAGACTTCGCGCGCGCGACAGGGATCTTGGCTACAATGGACTTCTCGCTTTTGCGATCTCCGGCGGTGACCCGGATTCGGCCTTCCGAATCGATCCTGACACTGGAGAACTCGAAGTCATCGGACATCTCGACCGCGAGCGCCAGGACGAATACTTTTTGAACGTGACTGCATACGACCTCGGTCGACCCCGCCGGGCCGCGTCCCGCGTACTGCCTGTAACAGTGCTCGACGTTAACGATCATACACCGTCTTTCGAACGCGCGGCGGCGAGCGTCGCCGTATCAGAGCTAGCTCCAGTCGGCACGCTCGTGTTCAAGGCTCGCGCACGCGACCCCGATGGCGGCGCTTTTGGGCGTGTGTCTTACCGCGTGGAAGGAGCAGCCGAGTTTGCGGCAGATGCGGATGGCTCGGTACGCGTGGTCGGCGCGTTAGACCGTGAGCGTACTGCACTGTACGAACTTGCGGTAGTCGCAGAAGATGGAGGCGGGCGAAAGGCTCGGGCGGCACTTCGAGTGGTGGTCGAGGATGCGAACGACAACGCTCCAGTGTTCCCTGCGGCGGCCTCGGTGCGTGTACGAGAGGACGCCCCAGTAGGCAGCCCTGTGGCCGCGCTGGAGGCTGAGGACGCGGACTCGGGCGCAGGCGGCACGTTGCGATACCGATTAGCAGCGCCGGAGGAGGATGCCGTGTTCGCTATCGACGCTGTTTCCGGCATCGTGTATACAGCGGCGCCGCTCGACTTTGAAAGACGACAGGTGAATATAAAATTCTGCCAAAATTTTTTTTCGTAAAAATTAAGATCAGTCTCGTGATAGTAGGTAACCATATAGCTCTGTATACTGTTAAGTAGATTGTACTGCTATATTTGTTCATTTTGCACTGTGTCCAATCTCTCAAATGCGATGATGTTCAATCTCTCAAAAGTGAGGTGGTAGATAATGCCAAAGGCTAAAAAAAACGGTGAAAAGATTTATAGATAAAACCACGATAAAACAAATAAAACATTTTTTTTTTTTAAAAAAAACATCCTTAAAATGGCGGCGCGTCGAAATCATTATTTATTATTTTAAATAAGTATTAGCCAGATCTTATTTAAGAGTAATATTTAATTTTTTACTTTGTGATTTGTTTACTAATAACTCATTGTTGACATTGCAGGTATATGCTGTGGTTGTGGTGGCGGAGGATGGTGGTACGCCCTCACTCAGCGGTAACGTAACCCTGCTGGTCGAGGTGCTGGACGTGGACGAGAACCTCCATGCACCATCATTCGGGGCGCGAGTGCTTGAGGCGGAAGTCCGTGAGAACCTGCCGCCCGGTGCCAAGGTCGCGCGAGTATCTGCCACTGACCGCGATGGGGACGCGCTCACGTACCGGCTCGCCGGCGCCGGGCTCGGCCTATTCTCTGTTGACGACGCGGGCGATGTGCGCACGCTGGCCGCGCTCGATCGCGAGCAAGCGCCGCACCACTGGCTCACAGTGTGCGCCGAGGATCTCGCGCCGGCCCCGAAGTACTCATGCGTCCCTCTCCTGGTGTCAGTAGCGGACGACAACGACATGCGACCGTGGACCGAGCTGCCTGCGTACGATGTCCGGTTGCCGGAGGACTCGCCGGCAGGGACGCTGGTGGCGGCGATCCGAGCTACTGACGACGATGTTGACGCCACGTTGACCTATCGCATCGTCGGAGGCAACCCCGATGGACTGTTTGCGCTGGACGAGGCGACGGGCGACCTGCGCACGACGGGCCGCGTGCTGGACCGGGAGACGACGGATGTGCTGGCGCTGGACGTGCGCGTGTCCGACGGTTTGCACGCGTGTCCGGTGCGCGTGTCGGTGACGCTAGTGGACGTGAACGACAACACGCCTCGGTTTCTGGATAAGTTCATATCGCTGAAGGTGCCGGCGGCGTCCGCGCTCGCTGCCTCTGAGGAAGATAACGAGGTGCTTTTTTATAACATAACTAAATATATTTATTGATATGATATTTTTTTATTATATAATAATAATAATATGTAGGACAATTTACACATATTGCTCTGGTCACAGACTAAGCTCTAGGCTTGTTGTTGGAAAAGAATAAAGGAGGCACAATACCTGTTGTTTCTGAGGTCGCTGGTTATATATATAGATCCACAGACACTTCACAATTGTTTTATGATTTTTACACTTTCTTCGCGGCCGCGGTGTAGTCCATGAATATTTGGACGAGAGCAAAGTATTTTATATGCGTGATTTTATTGTAACAAGTTGGTAGACGTCCGTCCGCGGTAAATGTGCGATAGGAACCAAAAAAAAAGGGTAGGCGGGGATGGAACAATATTAATGAAAGTAAGTATGTGTGTGTAATTGCGTATGTGTGCGTGCCTTGAGTTTCATTTTAACTAAATATCATCCATGCTCCCCCCTTGAAGCACTTTAAAAGAGCTTCAAATTCGCGGAATACTATTAAATAACAACAAAGCGAGAGCGAATACAAGAGATAAACAATCTCATATTAACACGATAATTAACAAATTACTAATTAATAAGACAATAATACTAAATAAAAAATTACTGAAATAAATAAAATTAAACTGCTTATTAAATTATACAGCTATTGAGTAGGCAAAGGACATAAGCGAACCACAGGTCGCTTATGATTGCCCGTCACTGTTCGTACAGTGACCACGCGCACGATTCGATCGCGACCGGGATGAGTCTCCTCCACTATACCCAAAGGCCAACGTAGAGGAGGCACGTTATCCTCACGTATCATTACCACCTCTCCTACAGTTATAGGCCGAGACGAAGTATTCCATTTTTCTCTCGTTTGCAGCGTGTTTAGGTATTCGAGGCGCCATCTATTCCAGTATGACTGAACCAGTTTATCCAGAAGATCGCGCCTCGAGAGTCTTTCTATAGGAGTTGCGGAAAAGTCTTCCGCAGGAATATGAGAAAGTGGAACGGTATGAAGGAAATGGCTCGGTGTTAGCGCCGTCGGCTCCGAGGGATTCGAACTTAACACGCACAGAGGGCGGCTGTTAAGTAGCGCCTCGATTTGAATCAGCACCGTGTTCATTTCCTCATAGGTCAAAATCTGTCTGCCGATCACCTTTATGAGGTGAGTCTTCACGCACCTAATTTGACTTTCCCATATTCCAGACATGTGTGGACTGTATGGCGGCATATTTCTAAATGTTATCCTATTCTCAACTAATACGTGATTAAAGTTGTTAATATGTTGAGAGGAGGACAACAGCGTGTAAATTTCATCCAACTTCCCGCGAGCGCCGATGAAATTAGTGCCCCTATCCGAGTGGACAGCGGCTATGGGTCCCCGTCTGGACAAAAAACGTTTCAACGCTGAAATAAAACATTCCGTACTAAGGCTGGACGCGAGTTCTATATGTACGGCTTTAGTCGCCAAACATATAAATAAGCAGATGTATGCTTTGTGACTTGTAATACCCCGACCCTTTCGAGGTGTGACGTATACAGGTCCCGCATAATCTACTCCCGTGTTCCAGAATGCCTTCACCTGTTCCCTAACGCGGTAATTAGGCAATTGGCCCATCAGCGGTTCCATATTTCGCGGCTTAAATCGAAAACAAACGTTACACTTGTGTGTTATTTTTCGCACGACATTTCTTGCAGACAAAATCCAGAATTTTTGCCTTAACAATGCGAGTAACAATCCTGGACCAGTATGCAAGTTTCTCACATGATAGTGATCAATAAGGAGTTCAACTATACGATCCTTATTAGGAAGTATAAACGGATGCTTTTGGAAGTGATCGACATCGGCATTAGATAGTCGACCTCCGACTTTCATTAGGCCGTTTTCTAAAAACGGATATAATTTTCTTAACTTCGGCGAGCAGTCCTTACCGTCATGCAAGGATCTCATATCGGCGGAAAAATGTGTACGTTGTACACACTCCACCAACGATAATTCAGCACGTTCTAAGTCCGCGCTGCTGACGCTACCGAGTGATTTAATTTTTCGCGTGAACCTAAGTACGTAAACCACCACACGAAGAAGCTTATCATACCTAGACATCCTGTCCGCGAGGTCGTAATAGCAATGTACGAATTCTATTGCGCTACTCTGTAGAGTAGTTTCCCTCTTGGCTTCCGGTAAATCATCCATGGACTGAATTAAAAACTGTTCAGATTTCCAGTCTGTCACAGGTAACGAGGACCAAGAGGGACCGCGGAACCAAAGCTCGTTGTCCACCAACTTCTTTGGTGTCACCGGTCGCGATATAATGTCGCTCGGATTATCTGCGCTGGCAACGTGTCGCCAATGTTTTGCAGGCAACGTTTCTTGAATCGCGGCGATACGGTTAGCGACAAACGTTTGCCACCGATAAGAAGGCGAACTAATCCACGACAGCGCTATCGTGGAGTCGGAAAATGCGTAAAAATCGCTTATAATGCAGCGAGCAGAAACGATGTCGATCGCCGCCCTTAGGAGCCTTGCCAGCAGTAGACAAGCACAAAGCTCCAGACGAGGCAGCGACTTGTTCGCGAGTGGGGCTAGCTTGCTACGAGAGCAAAGTAACGCAGTGGATCCACTAGCACTGGGGCACGCGCTGACCCTAACGTACACTGAGGCTCCATAACACTTCTCACTACTATCTGCGAATCCGAGTAAAACAACGTAAGCGCCGTTGTGTATACCTACGTGTCGAGGTATCTTAACTGCGTCTAACTCATGGAACTCCTCAATGAAGTCGAGCCAGTGACGTTCAATGGAATCGGGTGCAGGGTCATCCCAGCCCAAACTCAGCTTCCAGCATTCTTGCACTAGAAGCTTGAGGCGAGCCACCACTGGACTAATTAATCCGATGGGGTCGTAGTAACGAGCCGCCACAGATAAAATATTCCGCTTAGTACACTGGAGTGTGGTTATATTGTCTATCGATGAGGAGAAGAAGAAGTAATCATCTAACTGCTTCCACTTCATCCCCACGACCTTCGCATGCGAGTCATCATCAAAAGTTATGACCTTCGAGGCGCGGTGTGTATCGGGAAAAAATGCGTTAAGTGTGGGGTCGTTGGTTAACCATTTGGTCATCTCGAATCCCCCGGCGTGGAACAGTTCCGTCGTCTCCTCGTACAACTGTTTCGCCTTTTCGACTGTCTCTACTGAGCAAATATAGTCGTCCATGTACAGGTTGCTAGGTACATACTTAACAGCGAGTGGGAACCGTTCCCCCTCATCCAATGACAGCTGCTTAATAACGCGCATAGCGAGAAACGGCGAACAGTTTAACCCGAATGGTACCCTTGTAAACCTATAGGTCTGGATAGGTTCCGAGGGATCAAACCTAAACAATATACATTGATAGGTCTGATCCTGTTCTTCCACCAAAACTTGGAAAAACATTTTCTCTATGTCAGCCGATATCGCGATGGGAAATAATCTTAATTCTATTAATAAATTAAAAATATTTGTTTGCAAATTAGGTCCACTGTACAAAACATCATTCATTGCTTTGCCCGAAAATGTTTTGCAACTTGCATCTATGGTGACCCTAATCTTGCTGGTCTCCTTATCCTCGCGGTAGACTGCATTATGCGGCAGATAATTGCAGTCCTCTAACCTAACTCGCGTTTCATCCACAAGGGTCAAGAATCCCTTGTCGATATACTCTCGTAAAGTCGCGTTATACCTATCTTTTATCGCGGGTATTGAATTTAGTCTACGTTCTAAGTTCAATAATCGTCTACGAGCTATACATAAGGATTCCCCCAACTCGTGTTGAGGGTTCCCCTTAAACGGTAACCGTACCACATACCGTCCGGTCGCGTCGCGGTTGTGATATTTCACAAACATCTCCTCACACTCTTTTTCATCCGAAGTTAACCGAGGTGCGTTTGGAACACTCTCGAGTTCCCAAAATTTTTGTAAAATTAAATCGACCGATGTCTCATCATTAATAGTACATAACGCGGTGTCACATTGGGAAAAAATTGACTCGTCAACTCTCGCGCTACCCATTATGACGTAACCGAGCGAGGTTTCCAGAGCTATGGCACTGGAATGCGAAAAACTTATTTTGCTAGTACCTATTATTTGCATAAAACATTTTATGCCCATCAAACAATCAATCTCCTTTGGAATATAAAAATCTTTATCGGCTAAAGGTAGTTTATAAAAACACTCCAAATCTTTACAACTTAGTTTTGCACTCGGTAACTTATTTGTTATACGGTCGATAACAAAAGCAGGCATCGAATATATTTCCTTGCTATCAAGCATCGAGTAAAAATTTAAATTAGTTTTTCCGGAAACCGGACGTGAGTAACCCCCTATTCCTGTTACGGAAGAAGGAACGCGTGATATATTTAAACCTATACGTTTGCAGCAATTTTCTGTAATAAAATTACTCATTGAACCCGTGTCCAATAGTATCCGAATGCAACTACGTTTACCAAATTCATTTTTAATAACAATGTTTGCCGTAGGTAAAATTGTTAAAGAAAAATCATCCTTACGGTCAAACGCCATAAGGTTGAGATTCGAGGCAGCAAAGTGTGAGTGTAAAGTATCGGCCATCGGCCCGTGCGCAGCTGACTGTGATTGCGATGGCTCAGAGGTCCGAGCGCATGCCGTCGTTGGCGCGCTGTTCGATCCCGAATAGGTATTTTGCGCGGAATTAAAGTGTAATGCCGTATGATGCTTCTGCCCACAACATAGGCATTTACTTTCAGAGCGACAGTTGCTGGTTTGGTGGAAACCGAGACAATTGACACAATAATTTATGTTTTTTACTAAATTATATCTATCACTATTATTTAATTTCATAAATTTAGGGCATTTATATAGCGGGTGTCGCGGTGCAGTACAAACGGGACAATTGTTGTTTTCGGGTTTTGTGTTCTCCGTAGGAACCCGTTCACTGACTAACAAAGCATGGCTTTGATACCTACTTTTTTGAGTAAATTTAGGCGTTGTTGATTCTTTCGGGGTTTTCGAAAAAGTTTTTAAACTTGTTCGACTTAATATTTTAGTATGATCAATAATAAATTCATGTAAGTTTTGAAATGTAGGTAGATCTTTTTTGATAGTCAATTCAAATTGTTTAACCGTTTCTATGTCTAATTTGCTTAACGCGATATGTGTTATCAAAAAATCAGATAAATCGGGTAAATTTAAATGTCTGAGTGCCGCGACAGACGAACAAAACTTTTCGTTAAATGCCTCGAGGGCCGCGGTCGTAGCTTGAGGAATTTGTTTAAACCCTAACATTTTATCTAAGTAGTTGGACGCTAACTGCCTCACATCCTGATATTTATCGACTAAATTTTTCCAAATTATTTCATAATTATCCGAGTTGGGTGTTATTCCCGCACACACGGATAATGCCTTCTGCGAAAGGTGTCCAACCAAATATTGGATTTTTTGAGCGTTATTTAAATTAGTATTCGCGTGAATGAGTGACTTAAAATTCTCATAAAAAATATTCCAATTCGCAGGATCGCCGTTAAAGGTAGAGAAATATTTAATGGCGGTAGTTCAACTTTAGGTAAAGTAGAAGATCCCTCCGGGTCGCGGTTTTTCGAAACGAGTTTTTCCGTTGACTTTATAGCACAATAAAGATCATTGAAAGATTCTATGCACGAAAAATTAGGAACGTATTCCTCGTCATGTTTGCAATACTCCATGTTCAGCTCGTCTACAACTTGATAAAATTTATCTTTGGTATCTTCCAAACTTTGTATGCTACTTAAAAATAAACTCGCGTATTTTCGGTTTGAGACTTGTTTACTATGTTCATAGGAAGTTTGTATTCTACTAAACAAGGTCTCCTTTTTTCCCTCCAAAACCCGTATTTTGACAGAGGAAATCGCGGAATTCTTTGATGTAGTTTCCATTTTTAAATTAAACACCAAATTAAAATTAATTTAAGTTATTAAAAGGTACCTTCTTATTAAAAATAAAAAAATGGCAAGAAACTTAAACCTTACTTTTCGAATAACTACTTAAATAATGTTTTAATAATTGTAATTGTAAGTGTAAAATGTAGGAAATTTGTAAGGTCTGTAGATGGGATACGGGTCGAATGGATCAAAATTGTGTTGGAAAAGAATAAAGGAGGCACAATACCTGTTGTTTCTGAGGTCGCTGGTTATATATATAGATCCACAGACACTTCACAATTGTTTTATGATTTTTACACTTTCTTCGCGGCCGCGGTGTAGTCCATGAATATTTGGACGAGAGCAAAGTATTTTATATGCGTGATTTTATTGTAACAAGTTGGTAGACGTCCGTCCGCGGTAAATGTGCGATAGGAACCAAAAAAAAAGGGTAGGCGGGGATGGAACAATATTAATGAAAGTAAGTATGTGTGTGTAATTGCGTATGTGTGCGTGCCTTGAGTTTCATTTTAACTAAATATCATCCACTTGTACTATGTGTACCAGAAACAACGATATAATATATATTATATTTTATAAACACCCAGAGCATGACAAACTGTACAGAAAAATGTACCATCTTTTTTTTCATGGGTGGGAATCGAACCCATGATCTTCGGATACAACGCCAAAGGCGCGACCACTAGTCTACGGAGGATTATAAACAGAGCCTGGGTTTGACTTCAATGCAATTGCCTGAAGATATACCACGCTTACTCTGCAAAAAGAAGACTACCACCTTAACAAGAAATCCATAGCAGTAGTCCCCGAAAACCGGTAAACCCACAGACTAAAACCGCAAAATGACTCACTCGACGGTTTTTGCATCTGAGTGGTAACGAGACCGGTCCAAACTAACTAACACTCGACAAAAAAAAAATCTCACATTATATTTCAAAGTTTACTGTTATTTATTGTGTTTTAAAGAGGTTCACAATATTTTTTTTTCAAATTCAGGTTGGCGACGAAGACGAGGAAACATCTGCCTCTGATGACGCTCTGTGGGAAGAAAGTGAAGCCGCGGCTACGTCCGCTGAGCTTTTTATGGGCTCCGTCCTAGCCCTCGACGCCGACGCCGGTCCCAACGGCACCGTGCGCTACGCCACGCGCGTCGGCCGCCGCGCCGCTCGCGTGCACGCCTCTTCCGGCCGCCTGTACGCGCGCACGCCGCTCGCCTCCTACCGCGAGCTGGCGGTTCGCGCGTGTGACGGCGGCACCCCTCGGCGCTGCTCAGTGGCGCGAGTGTCGTTAGCCCCTGCGCCGCGTACAGCGCCCGACCCGCGCTGGCGACTCACCGCGCCAGCTCCCCTAACTGTTGCCGAGTTGGACCCGCCCGGCTTCCTGCTGGCTGTGCTGCACCCTGACCGCGCGCCACCGCTTTACTACGACATTGTCGGTGAGTTTTCTTAAACCCGTGAATTTTTATTATTATCTGGTACGGTGAACACTGAACCTAACACAGGCTATACTAGCACAGGGGTCGGGAGCCAAATATATATATTTATTATAAACATAGTCTGCGTTTGACAATTTTTCAATTTTGCCTGATGGAAAGCAATGATGAGGTCGAAGACATAGCACGCTTACTCTGTAAGTCTATTCACTCTTGACTTAATGACATCCAGATTCAGGAATCATTAATATAGATAGTTACTAGCATTAGCCCAGCTGCCCTTCTTTGCTACAGCAAGCTTTCAGGTTTTTGAGACACAAGCCATAGATAGAATAATAGCTAAATTACAAAAATAAATTTTATAATTTAATGTTATTTTTAACTTATGTACCATTAATGTTTATAAAGGTGTTTATTACACTATTACAGGTCTAAAATATTACTTTCAATAATATGTTTTAATATTGTTTTTTTTTTATTATTTCCAGATGGTGATCCCCAAAACGAATTCTATGTCGGCCGAGAAAACGGCAACCTACTTTTGGCCAAACACGTAACTTGGGAGCGGCGCAGCGAGTACGTGCTCAACGTGAGCGCTACCGACGGCGCGCGTACAGAGCACGCGGCCGTGCGCGTGGCTGTGGTCAACGACGCGCACGAGGAGGGCGTACGATTCGACCGAGACCTTTACCGGTTGGAGGCTCCCTCGGGCGCCGCGCCCGGGCTGGTGCTGGGCACGCTGGTGGCGCGCGGTCCGCCAGGCCTGCGCTACGGGGTGCTGGCGGTCCGCAGCGCTTCGCCGCCGCCGCTGGAGCTGGACGAAGCGACGGCCGAGCTGCGTCTGACCGCGCCGCTGTCCGCGCCCGCAGAGCACGAGCTGACGGTGTGGGCGCGGGACCAGGCGCCGCGAGCCGGCAGGGGCTACACCCGCGTGCGCGTGTCGTTGCCTGGAGCCGAGGTTATTATTGCCTACCTACATTTACGTGGTGGCCGAGTTGGTTAGACCTTGGATTTAAAAACACTAAGGTCCCTGGTTCGAATCCCGGTGTGTACCAATGAGTTTTTAATTTAAAAATTTATGTACATTTGTTTGACAACACCACTATAGTGCCTCGGAGAGCACGTTAAGCTGTCGGTCCCGGTTTCACTATACCAACTTGTGAAACTGTTTATAGATGGGTTCTATGAGTCTATTCAAAACATCGCGACGAGCTAGCCACTTGTTCGGTGTAGACTCATACCATCGGCTACGACGAGGTGGGATTAAAACCCCTCCGCTGGGTACCCTGGGGCCGTCTAGACGGTCTCGGGCGCCGTAAGGCACCCGTGATGATATATATATATATATATACATATAACACAGCCTTACTTAACACGTATCACAAGTATACTCGTAAATCAATGATTCCAAATGTAATTAGGGGGCTGTTCCAAAATTTCAATATTACCTTATACTGTGAACTCTCGGGGAAAAGAAAGAGATGGAATATACACAATTTAATAACTTCGTCTCTTTCTTTTTCTCGAGTGATCGCCTAGGTTGATTATTACCCCGTTTTGGAACGCAGTCTAGGTAAATAAAGATCTTTAAACTGTTTATTTGTTTAGTCTATATTAGATAGGCAAAACATCTAAATAAAACAAAAAAATTTCATGCACTTTTATAACAAACGGCCGGGTCTCGTTCTCCGATTCATTTGTTCAGTCAACCTGTAGGTAGGCAAGTTGTTTAGTTTTCAGTTATTTTTTTATATTATTGTGAAATATTTTGTACTAGTTAAATAAAAAATATTATAAATATTTTTTGACTTATAGGTTATAATAAACTTGTGGGTCAATATGGTCTATTTCAAATTAAATCAGACCAGTAGTTTATTTTTGGCAAAGGATTATTTATAGATCAAAATAATGTCAGTAAGCATCCCATTCAGGACCTTTTTTTTATTTATATTTCTATTTTATGTTATTAAATTTTAAACAAATAAATTAAAATATATAAAGAAAACTAAAATAGTATTAAATTAAATAAAAAATATCGCTTAGGTCCTCCGATGTTGCAGCAGAAAATGTTCCTAAAATGATTGCGGCATTTCCGCGATGAATTTCCAAAGAAACTTTTTGTATAATAAGCACTCTGGCTCGATGATCTCCCGATTTTTCGATTATTAATTTATCCAAACTATAAGTATTTTTTTTTTAATCGGGGGAGATAGTGTTTCTACTGCGAAAGATTTTTTTTTTTTTTTTGCGGCACCGGAGGACATTGAGGTGAAGTGGATGTTAGACGGTGCTAAACTGTCCGTACAGTAGCCCTATATTATTTGCGCTGTAGCATGGTGCGGGTGACAGTTTCAATAACGTTTCGTTTCACTCTTGAAAGTTGCCGCGATTTACAAATTATGACTTAATGTTTCAGCTGTGCCACATTCGTAATATTTTAAATTATTAATAACTGTAGTAAATTAAATTAAACCCAACCAGAATGTTCTAGTCTACAAATAAAATCAAATTGAAAGAAAATTTAAGAGATGCGTATAACGTAACGCCAAAGTCTTATTTAGTGATAGGATGTACTGCTACAATGGATAGTCGTCGGTGGGTGTTTTCATAATAAAACACGTAAATTTTGCGTAGTTAAATCACTAAATTCATCACCTGAATCTGTGACGGATATTATTAATGATGACTATATTAAAGAGAAGTATATTTATTCTGCGAGTATCGTTATCGATAAAAAATAATTGCATAACGTCACATCCCTAGTCAACGTCATACAGGCAACTGTCACCCGCACCATGCTACAACGCAAATACTAGTGTGAGTTTTTTTAACGTTTACTTTCGCGTTAAATATACTACCGCGTTAACATTTTGACCAATCACACGACCGCATTTCTAGTTATCAAAATTTCTGCTTGGAGCGCTGAACCATTTCCCATACAAATTTAGTTAACTCAAACGCAAAGTAATAGTTAGAAAACTCACACTAGGGGTACAGGTGGCATCCTAAACAAGAGAGAGACCCCTATGCCACGGCACTATGTAATGTCATTCCATCCTGTCTTTTACTGTCATCACGGTTTATGCCATATAACAACTATCTAAAACGTCAGAGCACATCACGGCTCGACGCGTATAGTCTGTTTTACAAAAGAATTCTCGCGGCAAAAAATTTTACTGATAAAATTGAGAATAAACAATAAAAAAAATATATTAGTACCAACGATGTCAATATAATTTTCTTAGTTATATAACGTATTTAATAAAATACCTAAATCAAATTTACCCTAAATATTTTTGAGGAGTCTCAAAACTGAGGTTACCAACAGCCCTTCGCGCGACTGCAGCGCCCCGCCCAATGAAACTCTTTCGTGAAACGAACGTTAAGTCCAATTTGAATCTAGCAGTCTAGCAATCTAGTCTAATTCTGGCACTTTCATCTTAATTGTCAAAATCGAAAATTATTTATTTAATGTAAATATTTACAGATAATTATGAATAGTCGAAAAAAAATAGTTTTAACAAGAGTTCTAGAGTGCTTAACGCACTCTAGAACTCTTGTTAAAACTATTGTTGCTATATAATCATTACATATAAATTAATAAAAGGTGTCATTAAATAAAAATAAATAAAACTACCCAACCTAACGCACCCTACATAACCAACTATAGTATAAGACTAGGCGGTTAGTAGATTCCATTGACCATCGGTTCGATATATTATAACACTTTTGCTTTTGTGTTACAATATTGGAGTAAAAAGTGGCAAATGTATATGTTAGGTGCGTGCTCCCTCATGGGGTCGTCGTCTGGCTACGGCTCGCGTGCCTCGCGGCGCAGGCGCAGGCTGGCTAGTGGTGCGCGCGCGGGCGGCCGGCGCCGTGTCGTACGCGCTAGCGGACGCGGACGGCGGGCCGTTCTCCGCGCACGCCGCGCTCGGCACCGTCACGCTCACGGGCCCGCCGCCGCGAGGGCCCGGCGCGCCCCGAGCCTACACGCTGCTGCTGCGCGCCGTGGGGTCACGCGGGGCCTCCGCCGTGCTGCCTGTGCACGTCACGCTGGTGGACGATGACACGGAACCGCCGGCCTTTTTGGATGACGACATCGTTGCCGTCGTTGCTGAAGGTAAACCAACTTTTAAAAGATATGTATTTTTTTCTAGCGGTAATTGTAATAACGTTTTTTTTTTACAACTTTATGAAAATTTCCACTTTCTCTTTCTATCCCCACATTTCCCACTTTTATATAATGCTAATTTCTCTAATACAAAAGATATTAAAATAGACCCGTACCTAATGCAAATTCGTTGTTTTTGTGTCACCCATTTCGTAAACGCATCATTTAGTCGTCATGTGGGAATGATCAATGTTATTCAAAAGAATGAATCGATTGACTCAATTTATGCATTAAGTAGTAATAGTAATATGCCGTGCTCGAATAAAAAACAATTAAAATAATATCATCCAATTCCCACTTTCCCTTTTTCACTTTGACCAAATAAAAATAGTATATCTTTTTTTTCCACAGGAAAAAAAGTAGATAATATTGGAATAAGCGTTTTTTTTATTACGAGTGAAAATTGTAACACAATCTTATTAATATTCAGGTCTCCCTGCTGGTCAGTTAGTAGCGCGACTGGAAGCGCGAGGAGCAGCGCCGCTAACATACTCGTTGGAAGACGAGAGCGGCGCGTTTGTGATGAACCCGCTGGGTGGTGTACTGCGGACGGCGCGGGCGCTCGACCACGAGGCCGCCGCCGAGCACGCGCTCACCGTACGGGCGTGCGGCTCCAGCGCCTGCGCCACGGCCGGCGTGCGCGTCCGCGTGCTCGACGTCAATGAACATCCGCCAAGACTCACGCATCAGTTCTACATGGGAGAGGTAGTATTTTATGTTGAGAAACAATAGATTTATTCTTCCAAAACTAACTTAGGTGTAACACTTATTAACTTCCCAATTAATAATAATTCTCATATTAGCCTACGTGGTAACCGAGTTGGTTAGACCTTAGACTTAAAAACACTTGTCCCTGGTTCAAACCCCGGTGTACCTAGCGAGTCAGGGCTCAATTAACTGCAGTTTTTATATTATTCAGGGTTGAAAATATGTACTTTGAGCTAATATGAGGTTCTGCTGATCAAATCGAACAACTTTTCCTTTGGAACAATATGTCGCAAATGAAAATAAAATTGCTTCCCATAGTTAAAAGCTAGTAATGTTATAATGACCAATTTGTATAGGGAAGCCATGAAGCTAAAAAATACGCGCCGGCGCGCGGACGGGCACGGTTTTTACCTTCATGAGGGAAGCCAACATTATTTTTCATTTCAGACACATGGTTTTATGGAAAAAGTTGTTCGATTTAATCAGTGGAACCTCATGTTAGACCGAAGTACATCCTTTTAAATTCATCCTGTATAGAAGTCATTGTAAAAGTTTATGCAAAATGTGTTTGTGTTAATATATAATGAATGTTAATGACAGATATCAGAGTCTGCTCCGGCGGGAGCGGCGGTGCGGGCGGCGGGCGGCGGACCGCTCGTGCTCACGGCCACGGACGACGACTCCACGGCGCAGCGCCGGCGACGGTACCGGCTGCCGGATGACGTAGCCCGTCTGTTTGCTGTGGATGACGTCACCGGCGCTCTAACCATTGTTCAGACGCTCGACTACGAGAATAAACCTGAACACAACTTTACCATTCAGGTACTGAAACATGTATTTTTTAAACAATACTTATTGAAAATCACAATAAAATATTTTATTTTTATTTATTTAAGGAAAAACAGCACAATAGATAACTTAAAATAGGTAGAACAATATAAATGTGGCATAGAACAACATTTTACTACTGATAGGTATTACAAAAAGTAGATGGCAGAATCTTGCAAAATGAGTCTGTAACTGCATACATCGGCCAGACATCGTTCGTTGTCCACCGAATACATACGACACCGACCTGCGACCATATTTATAGCCTCCAATGTGTGTAATAATAATAGAAAATTGTATGTATTATTTGTGTGTCCGTTTGTACGTCTCTAACGTGAATAAATAAATAACATAATGTATTCGCATCACTTTGAAATGTCAATGTTGTTTTATTCGCCAACGAAAAAGGATCTCAATAGTCATTAAAAAGAAAATTAAGATAAAATATAGAGGCAAATATATTCAAATTACTACATTGAGAATATTAAACCTGGCTAAATACATAAACTAGTGCTAAAAAGGTCGACCGCCTCAAGGGAAATAGCAGATCTTCGGCTGGCTAATGTCATAAATTGACAATCTGATTTTGCTTAGAGAGTTTATAGCACATACATCTAATCATTTTATTATGTATTGCTTCTATTTGATTTATGTACTGTGGGTTCCAGACTACAGATGCATATTCTAAGTGACTTCGAACAAAGGCTGAATATAGAACTCTATAGATATGTTTATCTACTTTATAATATTTGTTACTGTATAAAACTAAATACAATTTATTATTGCAGGTCATGGATGCAGGGTCACCCCCGCTGGCTGGCTACAGCAGTGCGCGCATCTCTGTGCGGGTGCGAGATGTCAACGACGTGGCGCCGACGTTCCCGCGCGCGCGGTACGACGTCACGCTGCAGAGACCGCTCGTACTGGGACAGCTTGTCCTTAACGTCACCGCGCATGATCCTGACCGACCTCACGGCGCTCTTACTTACATCCTGGACGGCGGAGAGGGGGTCTTCCACTTGAGCGGAGAAGGAAGCGTACTGCTCGCGCGAACTGATTTACCTCCCGACCCTACACGACTCGTCCTGCGCGCGAATGATGGCGAACTCATCGGCTCCACCGATGTCGTCGTGCGCACCGCACCTGTCGAAGCGTCCGGCCTCGTCTTCCGCCAGAGCGAGTACCGCGCTACCGCCGTCGAGAACTCAACGCGCCCCGTCACCGTCGCCGTGCTGGATGTACTTGGCGCGGAGCTAGGGGAGCACGTCGCTTTCTCGCTGCCGGCACCATCCAAACATTTCGAAATCGGCGTGACAAGCGGAGCGGTGCGCACGACCGGTGTGCCGCTTGACCGTGAGCGCGTCGCTACTCATGAACTAGTTGTGGAAGCGACGTCCGGGCGCCGAATTGCGCGCGCCGTACTGGTGGTGGTGGTCGCTGACGTGAACGACAACTGCCCAGTGTTCGTGGGGCTGCCATACTCGGGCGCGGTGGTGGCCGGCGCGCCGCCCGGCACGCGTGTGCTCTCAGTGCGCGCGAGCGACGCGGACGCCGGCGACAACGGCGCAGTGCGATACGAAATGAAACGAGGACACGGGGAACTGTTCCGCGTGGACCGGCGCACGGGCGCGGTGTCGTTGCGGCGTGCTGCGCGCGCGGGACGACATCGCCTGCTGCTGGCGGCCTACGACGGAGGCACTCCCGCGTGCGGAGCTGAAACCGAGGTAAACATATTCGAAATTAATCAGTTATTTTTAGGTTTGACTGGCAGGGAATGCCGTATTTATATTTTTTACCATTAAGTCCGTATATGTACTAAATTTGTACAATTTTGTCATAGTTTTTGAAATAAATAAAAATATGAATGTGTCATATTTTTATTTATTTTAAAAACTATGTATGTCCACCAAATTCCAAAATAATATTTCACGAACCTTTTTGAGCTATAATAATAAAATCCTGTAATAATTAAAATCAAAATTAATAAAGTCGTTTTTTTATTTTAGAAATCAGGTTAATAATAGGTAGGTAGTATAGGTATAGGAAACTAGTTTTACCCGCGGCTTCGCAGGCATTAATAAGTTAGAAAAAAAGTATAGATACTTAAGTAGTTAATTTTAGTAAGTACCTACCTTTCAAATAATTTAAGTAGCCGTTAAGTAGTTTTATGTCATGATGGCTTAAAACACAAACACCTGTACCTATATCTACATCGAGACCCCTATAGCTATATCGAGAAAATATATACCTTATGTTCTTCCCAGGGTCAAACTATCTACATCCAAATTTCATCTAAATCGGTTTAGACGTGAAAACGTAACAAATACACAGAGTTATTTTCGCATATATAAATAATGTGTATAAGATTAACAGCAGTAATAATAATCATAATTTAAACGTTTAATTATCCAAAAATATTTAACAAAATTACAAGTAATCAAATACAATAAAGTGTTATATAAAATGCTCCGTATCTTTTATTACATACCCTGTGTTTCAGTGGTCAGTATTTCAGCGTAACAATAGTGATTGGATTTTGGATTGAGTGTGTATGTATAATAGTGTGTGCGTGTAGATGTAAGTGTATGTATTTGTGTGTATGTATAAGTGTAATAACTAATATCAATATAAATTCGCTTACCTCAACCCATCAGCGGACAGTAGCTCTCACCGTCTTACATTTAAACTCACAAGCACATTGTACAATAGCATGCACCCATCATTGTGTCCCGCCAGACATCAACGAACTGTCAAGCCAGGGATTTCTGTTGTTTAAATTAGTCAATGTCATAGTATTGCCAGTATAAATTAATAAAGCCAAGCGATTCACCTATGGTTTCGAAATTGCATGCTCGCGACAATTAGAGTGTGTGTGTCATCTGTAGATGTATGTGTTACTTTATTAGATTTTTTTAAATTTGTTATTGTTTAATTATTAATTTATAGGTGTTAGTGCGCGTTTGGGCGGGCGGCGCGTCGCCGGCCTGGGGCGGCGCGTTGCTGGGCGCGGAGGTGCGGGAAGACGCGGCGGTGGGTGTCGCGGTGCTGACGCTGTCGGCGACGTCGCCGCTGCAGAGGCCGCTGCTCTATGCTCTCGTGGAACAGGACACTCCGGATCTATTCTATTTGCACTACGACACTGGTACGTTCCATTAAACTAGGAGAAATTTAACAGATCCCATTTGCATAGATATAAATATCAAGATAGGCCCTTCCATACAAAATCACAACGACTCTTGTCAATAAAGTGACAACTAGCGCCACTAGTGGTAATAATTTGAACTAATACTTAGTACGCCCTTACAACGTTATGATGTAACGTTGTAAGGGCGTACCAATTTAATTAGCCATTTTCTATTCCATTATTATTCATTTTCATAGTTTATTTGTATCTTTCCGATTTTTACTTCATAAGTATGTGGATATGACTCAGTTATTGTATTTAGTTAGGTACTTAAATATTTTTAGACCAATAAACGTATAAATTCATATTATATGTTATTTTAGTATGGAGAAAACGCACATTTTTTTATAAACCATAAACAATACAGTCAAATATTTTGTGTATTATTTTACGGAAGTAATCGTAGATAAAAGTGCAGGAGTGTCTTACACCGTCCGCGTCCGTACGTAATCGCGGAACACTCGGTATTTGTTGTGTGCCGAAGTATACCGAGAAACGGCCGAAACGACGACGTTTTCTATAAATACTGTTATTTTTCTATACTGTGCTATAAGTTCTTCCTGATACTCAACATATAATAATAATAATATGTAAGACAAATTACACATATTGCTCTGGTCACAAACTAAGCTCTAGGTGTGTACTATGTGTACCAGAAGCAATGACATAACATACATATTATATTTTATAAACACCCAGACCATGACAAACAGAAAAAAACTTAGTAGTATTTTTTTGCCATGGGCGGGAATTGAACCCACGACCTCCGGATAAAACGCCAAAGGCGCAACCCTACCTACTTTAGTTTTTACAAGTATATATATAACAGCCTCCGTAGACTAGAGGCTGTCATACTCGTATATATACTTGTAAAAACAAAAGTAACTCTGTTTGTTTGTTGGTTTGTTTGTATGTTACGTTTTCACGACTAAACCAATTTAGATGAAATTTGGTATGAAGATAGTTTAAGACCCTGGGAAGTAGATACCCTATATTACTTTTCGACATAGTAGTGGGTGCGGATAAACAGGAGGTTTGTGTTTTAAGAGTCTCTTAAGAAAAATATCTAAATGTGTCTGGACACAGAAAAGTGTTGTAACTGCATTAAAAAACTTGGAATTAATTTTTGAGAATTTTTTTTTCTTAAAAGATCACATAAAAATGACATCTATTAAAGTTGGCATTTTTATGTGATCTTTTTGGTTACTTAAATGATTTGTAAGTAGCTAGCGCCGCGGGAAAAAGCTAGTATAGATATACATACATACATACATACATACATAGCTTCACGGGTGCCTTACGGCGCCCGAGACCGCCTAGACGGCCCCAGGGTATCCAGCGGAAGGGTTTTAATCCCACCTCGTCGTAGCCGATGGTATGAGTCTACACCGAACAAGTGGCTAGCTCGTCGCGATGTTTTGAATAGACTCAATAACCCATCTATAAACAGTTTCACAAGTTGGTATAGTGAAACCGGGACCGACAGCTTAACGTGCTCTCCGAGGTACTATAGTGGTGTTGTCAAACAAATGTACATATTTTTTTTAATTAAAAACTCATTGGTACACAGTTTTTACATATATATATATATATAGTATAGATATAGAAATATTTTAATTCATCAATTAATTTCGCCTATATACAATAACTGAACAATAAAATATATATACAAAAGAAATAATCAGACTATACTCATCTCCAACTAAAGTAATTCCAATAATTTTAGGGTGTACAGGAATGATCGCCAACAACTTGTCAAAATTTTGTGAAGAATTAGATAGAAATATCAAAATTGAAATTATGCAAAAAAACAAGCTGATATAAACACTACAAAGATATGATCAAAATTAACCACCAATAATGCTCTATAAGTGACATGTATTTAATAAATTAAAAAAAAAAAAACTGTCGAGCTGATGGACGAATGTTGAATAAATACCAGCTAACAAGCTGAGAGAGAAATAACTTCTAGAGGAAAATTATTATATATATATAACTTTCAAAGGATATAGGCTGAATATCAGGTGGTGTTCCAACCTCTGCACTAAGCATGTCTGTGTCGCAGTATATAGCGACTAGGGCTTGAATATCGGACCATTTTTCAATTCCGGTATTGGGTTGCAATATTAGACATTTCAGTTGCGGAATTCCGGAATTCTAGGCTTCCCTTAAAAACGTTGTACAGAGAGAAGCTACAACGACATACCGATGGACGCGTCAATTGATAAAAATGTATAGGTAAATGTATAAGTACTCAATTGAAGAAAAATGTCAAATCCCATACATTTGTGTTTCGATTTCTATCGATCGACGCGTCGATGGGTATGTTGATGGGCATGTTGATGGGCTTCCCGGTAGGACCACTGGTACAAGAATTGCAAGGAATTTGGTTGGCAGGAAAATTTCCAGAATGTCAATGCGTTCAAGCTGTTGAAATGACACTAAGCCTTAAAACATGACAAAAATGTATATTTTTTTCGATATCGAAATTCCGGTTTTGAATTGCCAATTCCGGTATCACAAACGATACAAACAATGCCGGAACTTCGCAATTTTGTTAAAACCGGAATTCCGGAGCTCAAGCCCTAATAGCGACATGTTAGTTTTACCCTAGTACCCAGTTATATGTTTCCAACAAAGTGTATATTTTGTCCCACAGCCCCCGACGTCGCCGACAACCCGTGTGAGTACTGAAGCCGTAGCACAAACTCTGTAATAGTGGTGTAACAATACTCTATTTTGACAATACGATAACCGATATTTAAAAAAAAAACACTGATACTGATACGATACATGGATAAGACCAAGCTATTGTAAATTTTTAATACAAGAAATAACTCAAATATTTTTATATCGAATTTAATTTTCCATTTTGAATCTAACTTTTTATTGGCATTATATATATACCGATACCGTTAAGCAATGGTCTGATACGCGATATCCGATATATCGTATCGGTTTTGGCTGCACCACTGCTCTGTAATATAAGTAGTTAACTCGCTTGTATTTATCACAGTTTCCATATCCATTTAGCACAGCACATCACCAGCACAGAGTCCATCACCATCTGCATTTTGCACTTTGTGTGTAATATAATATTTGTGTGTATGCTCATATTCCTAAAAAAAAGTATTTAGCAATATATTATTGTCGCTTCACTCGCTTCTCTATTCCTTGCTATTTTATAAATCATTTCAGCAACTATCATTTTTCTGTTTAATAGTAATTTGGCAAGATAAAGTTTGATATAATTGTGAAACAAAATTATGTAGGTACATATAGCTATGTTCATTAAACTATAACTATTTTATTTGATATTACAGTGTACTTAAGCTTCTGCACGGCTCACTTAAAATATTTTTCTGATACGCAGGCGAACTTCGAATCCGAGAACCACTTGACTACGAACGTGCTCGAACGCACTCGCTCGTCGTCCGCGCGGTTGACGCCGTCAGTGGGGCCAGCGCGGACCTTGACGTCGCCATCGCCGTTGTCGACGTCAACGACTGTGCACCGCGCTTCCCCAACCAGGAACTGCGCGCCGCCGTCAGCGAGGACGCCGCCGTCGGGACCGCCGTTCTCTCACTCCGCGCCACCGACGCCGACAGCGGCGAGGGCGGCCGCGTCTCCTACCGGGTCCTACGGGAGGAAGGCAAGGACGGCAACGATCTATTTGCTGTCGACGACGTGGGCATACTACGAGTGGCTAGCGAACTCGACCGTGAACGAGACGCTGAACATCGAGTCTTTGTGGTCGCTGTTGACGGAGGAAAGCCCGCGCTATCCGCGACTGCAGTCATCGTTGTGACCGTAATCGATGTTAACGACTGCGCCCCTACCGCGCCCGTAGAGCTCGTAGCGGCGGTATCGCCCGCAGCCCGAAGGGGCACGCCTGTCGCGCGAATCGCAGCCTATGACCAAGACGAGATCGACGCCAAGAACCTGCGCTACTGGACGCAAGAAAATACTACGGGGGCTCGCGCATTCTCTGTCAACGAGACCACCGGTGAGATAGTGCTGCGTGAACCGCGAGTATGGACCGCTGCTGAAGGCCCGGTGCGACTTGACGTCACGGTCACGGATGGAGCACACAAGACCACTACGCGAATCACCCTTGAACCGGCGCCGATCGATGCTCACGCACCGCGTTTTGAAAGACAGCTATACGAAGCGCGCGTGGCTGAAAACGAGGTGCCAAAAGTCATAGCCACCGTGCGAGCCGAAGACAAAGACGCGGGAAAGTTCGGCGACGTAAAATATTCGATCCCTGCTGACGCGTTACTCGAGGTGTTCGCGCTCGATGCGAGCACTGGCGAGCTACGTACGCGCGTTCCATTGGATCGAGAGAAGCGGGCAGAGTGGCTTGTGCCCGTGCTCGCGATGGACGGCGGCTCGCGACTCGCCCAAGCCGCGGTCAGGGTGCGCGTCATCGACGAAGACGACAACGCGCCACGCTTCGTTCTGAATTCGTGGCGTACGGCCGTCGGCGCAGACCTCGCTGCGGGCTCGCGCGTGCTCACCGTGCTCGCGGAGGACGACGACGAGCGAGCCGAGCTGACGTACTCGCTGGAATCGGCCGAAGACGGAGGAGACGCATCTCTGGCGATGGACTCTAGGTCGGGCGTGGTGTCTCTGTCCCGAGCGGCGCGCGCATTGGCAGGTCGTCTCCTGTCGGCGTGGGCGGTGGTGCGGGACGGCGCCGGGCACTCGTCGCGCGCGGCAGTATCGGTGCGCGTGCTGGCCGCGGGCGTGGCTGCCCCGGCCGCGCCCCCCTCCCCGCCGCCGGTATATTTCCTGCCGGAGCATGCTGCTGTGGGCTCCCCGGTGGCGACGCTGGCGGGTGCGGCGGACTCTCGGTACACGTTGACCGAGGGAGACGACGGACCGTTTTCGCTCGGGGAGGGAGGCGCGCTCGTGCTAGCCGCTCCGCTCGATCGTGAGACGAAGCCCGCACACCATGTCGGTACGTAGTTCTTTATAATAAAATAAAATAAGTTCAAAATAATCTTTTGAAAGCCCTCGAGTATCGAACTCGTAACAACTTCTCGAGCTATGGTGAAGCAGCCGCTCGATACCGACTTTCGTCTCTCCATAGCCGTAGATTATATTTTGACTCCGTATTTTTGTATAAAATTGTAAATAACATACTTGATTCCCCATATTTATTAGAAAAAGTAAATTTCATAGTACCGCGAACCTCATCTCGTTCTCAAACCAGTTTTGACATAAAACATTGTCACACTAACTACGCCAAAAATACCTTTTTTAGACGCAGTTGTGATTACTACAACAAAAAGGCGCATAATATTGATATATTTTCCTTATCTTTTGCAAAATACAAGAGAGTTTCTATTATATAAATTATAATTTTTGTTCCTAATTTACTTTATATGTTACCTAGATCTTTATTCCGAACTGTCTTCTTTCTTAAGTATATTGTCTTTGTTTAAGGGTACACCAATGTCTGTTTGTTACTCTCTTTCCATTTATCTATGTTTGTTTGTGACTGTATTGTACCTAAATAAAATAAATAAAATAATAAATTGTCTAGGAAGATAGGACAGTATTTATATACCTTAACCGCGTTTACTGATGTGTGTGTCAGGCGTGGAGGTGTGGTCGGGCGGCGCGGCGGTGACGTGGGAGCTGCGCGTGCACCTGCTGGACGACAACGACCACGCGCCGCGGTTCCTGTGCGCCGCCTACGCGCTCGCCGCCGCCGAGGACACGCCACCGCACTCCACTCTGCTGCAGGGTAACTAAACTATATAATAATATATATATTATTGACACTAAAAAATAGCAACTTTATACAAATAAAGGTATAAAAAAAAATGGACAAATAATAAAAATTAATTTAATGATTAATAAATGTTAATTTAACAAAAAAAAAGTAAAACAAATTGTTAAGGGTTTTAACGTTTGGACACGCATTAGGTTCCAGCGGGGTGATTACGCGCACATCGCTAAGCTAAACTTTAATCGATATGATGCAGTACTCATGACAACCTAGAATGCAAACCAGTGGGATATCCACCGACTCCGATACCGTGAGTTCTCGTTCGAGTTGAGATCAAAAATGACGTCATTTCATACAAATCATATTTACAAACTTCATAATATTATATATTTTTTTTTGTAATTAATTAGGTACTCCAACTAGTTATGCATTGGGAAATTTAAATAACGATGTTTAACTTTTGGTGGTACCAAAAACATGATTTTCGATGTCAACTCGAACGAGATATCACGGTATCGGAGTCGGTGGATATCCACCGACATGCTGGTTACATTAAAAATTGACAAACGTAATTTTGGTTAAAGTTTAGCTTAACGTTGTAAGATATCAATAAAACAAAAACGCGCATAATATTGATATATTTTGCCGTTTTGTTGGTCAGACATTTTAGATGGGCGATATGGTATAATAAAACTAACAATTAACTTGTCTTAATCTATTTCACAAACACTAAACTTACAGGCTTAAACTTTATAATATTATTCACTTGAACGAAACAACGTGGCAGTTCCTCTGCATACGTGCACACCTCGATATATTCACACAACGTTCTCTTACGACTCTTGACCACAATATGTATGGCAGCATTCGCAGCCGTCGCTCGGTGCACGCGCAGAGACTCCGCCTAAGCACCACAGGAGGCGCTTTTGTTTCTTATCAAATGATGGCTCGTATTCATGAAATTCCGACATATATATTATTCCTATTATATAAATTATAATTTTTGTTCCTAATTTACTTTATATGACCTAGATCTTTATTCCAAACTGTCTTCTTTCTTAAGTATATTGTATTTGTTTAAGGGTACACCAATATCTGTTTGTTACTCTCTTTCCATTTATCTATATTTGTTTGTGACTGTACTAACCTAAATAAAATAAGTAAAAACATTTTTTGAAATATACTAGTGCTGATTCTCACAGTAGAAACACGCGTAAAGTGTTTTCCATCATCTTTTTTAGTGCCCACGGCTCAGGCGCAGATCCATTTCCCCGCGTCTTTTTCCATATAATTACAATCTGGATATCTTCTTAAAAATAATAATAATAGGCACTTATGGAGTATACGTGCCATATTCGACCTCAACGTTGCTTTCCATCAAGCAAACGCAACACTGTTATTATTTAATAAAAACAATTTGATGCGCCCTCTATGGCATCCCTAAGCATTTATATGAAGGAAATATTAATGATTGCAGTGATGGCCGAAGATCTGGATGCTGGTTCCAACGGCGAGGTGCGCTACTCGCTGGAGGATGAAACTGGTCCACTTGCGGTGGACGCCGCCGGTGGCTGGATCACTCTCCGTGCGGCCCTAGACCGCGAGACGACCGCGTCCCACCGCGCCGTGCTCCGCGCCACCGACGGAGGAACTCCCGCGCGCACGGCCACGGCTGCGCTTCTGTTAAACGTCCGCGACGTCAACGACAACCCGCCGGCCCTGCCCCGGGACCGGTCCGTCGCCGTGCCGGAGGACGTCACCACTGGCACTGTACTGTTGGCGCTGGTCGCCACCGACAGAGACGTCGAACTCGTACCCCTTAGGTAAATATTGCTTTTCATCTCATTTAGGCACAATATACAGTTAATACTAGCTTGTTTTCTATAGAAAGCACTTCCAGATAAAAAGACAGGTGTTTTTTTTTATCAAACCATTCAAGAACATATTATTAGGTATATGGGGAAAATGGTATATTCTTAAATAAAATTATCTTTTCTCCCTTGCCCCTTGCACCACTAATTATGCGAAGAATTATTTTACTCGCCGTAGCATGATGCTATATAACGGGCACTTCCAATCTTGTGATATGTTTTATAAGGGCGTGCAATGTTTTAAAAATAAACTTAAACAAATTTTAAATGGATAGGGTTCGCCTCTTTATCTTTTGTTGGAGAAAAACAAGTATAAAATATACCTACATATTATTATATATATTTTTTATTGTGTAAATTCTATATTTTTTTTTTATTTAGTTAAAAAATTTCCCTTTTTTATTACTCTATGTGTAAATATATATATATATATTAGTTTTGTCAAATGTCTATCGTTTTAATGTTATTTGTATAATTTGCATGAGTACTTTAAGTCTTTCTGTATTTATATTGGTAAATATTTGTTTAAATGACTGTCTGTACTAACATATAATTAAATAAATAAAAAATATTGAATAAAGTAAATTGACCACCGGCGACGATTGAGTTATGTGACAACAAATAATTATTTTCGTATTTTTTCAACAATTTTGTAGAAACAATTTTCAAGTAATTTTCCAACAATTTTAGAGATGGCTGGTAAAATTAAGATCGGTCTGTAGTTGTTTATACAATCTCTGACCCTTATGTATTGGAATAATTTTAGATTTTGTCGAAGTAGAGAATAGTGGTTAAAACATTTTAAATTATTAAAGTATTAGCACAGTTGCCTTTACGCCTGGCGATGTTAAGCGCAGGCAAGAAGCCATGAAAAGCCAATTGGTCCATATAATCATTCGGACACTGGTCATAACTGTCTTTAATATCGATGTTGAAATCGCCGACGATAACAATATTTTTGAAAGTTATTAGTTTTATAAACATTTTTTTTTTTTAATCATTTGTCTGATAATAACTTATTAAAGGTTCCATCACATGCCTCTACCAAATATTCTGACTACGGTGTCAGCTGCTCGCCAGTGGAACTTGCTCCCCCAGAACATCAGACAGTTTCCGTCTCTTGACATTTTCAAGAAATTACTCATTTCTCATAATAATAATTTAGATGGTTTTATTATAATGGTTTAAACATATATTTATGTATTTATTTTTGCTATAATATTTATGTATTTTATGTAGTTATATATTTGAGTATGTTGGTATATTAATGTATGTATGTAGTTTATGTATTTTGATTTCTCTTTACACTAATCTGTGCACCCTATGTTACAATTTTCCTCTCCTAACCCTTTAGCTGCTAGATAATGCCTAAGGCATTAAGCTCGCTTTTGTACAAACCTTTTAGTGCAATAAAGAAGTTTAAATAAATAAATTCGTCGTTAGATACGGAAACAATATCAAAAACACCCTCGTAGCCGTTCTTATAGTTTTTAAGTTGAAGCACAATTACTTCCAATTGATATTTCGAGTTGGCAACAAAAAAAGATCTAATAAGAAGGGTCTTATTAATTAATTCATTTGTTGCCAAAAAGCATGAAGCTAAAAAAACGCGAGGGACGCGCAGACGGGCACGGTTTTTACCTTCATGCCAAAAAGTAATATTATGATTTGCTTCTAGTCTTAAAACTCAAAGTAAATTTTAGTTTCATATTTTTGTATCTAATGATAATAACTTGTTGTTAACTCTCATGACAACTACCAAAAAAAACTTTAAGCTATTGGGTATCAAATTCAACAATTTCTCAAGCTATAAATTATAATTATTTATTTAACACTTTATTTATTACAAAAGGGCGGACTTAATGCCTAACAATCCTAAATTACCTGGTGGTTGACTGGTAGACAATGACTAGAGGCATTAAGTCCCCCCTTTTGTAATAAATTTAGTTTGTGACCAAAGCAATATGTGTAAATTGTCCTACATATTAATATATATATTAATATAATATATATATAAATAAATAATTATAATTTATAGCTTGAGAAATTGTTGAATTTGATACTCAATAGCTTAAAGTTTTTTTTCAATCTTGTTTTACCGTGCCGCCCCCGCCTGTTAGTTCGTAGCTCGTATCGGCATACGAGCTATAATTAATATATATATATATATATATTTATTTTATATCATTATTTTCTAAATTAAGATAGTTTGACTAATTATCAGATACTACGTGGTGAGCGGCGACCCGCGAGGATTGTTTGCGGTAACAAGCGCGGGCGAACTGACTCTGCGGGGTGCCCTGGACCGGGAGACCGCGGCTCAGCATGAACTTTCCGTACTGGTCACTGACGGCACCTTTGCGGATACAGCCGATGTGCGCGTCACCGTGTTGGACGTCAATGGTCAGTATCCGCTTGGCCACGCAACATCTGGCTTGCCACATCTCTCTAACCAAACTTAATTTGCAGACAATCCGCCTCTGTGTCCGCGACAACTGTACGAGGTCTCAATACGCGAAGACGCGGCCATCGGAGCGGCCGTGGTCACCCTACAAGCCACCGACCGGGATTTGCCCGAGAACTCGCGTGTCACATGGCGTTTGCTCGGGCCGAGCTCCGACCTGCTCAACGTCGTTGACGACGGACGGGTCACCGTTGCCGCGCCTCTCGACCGAGAGACCGACGCAAACCTGAAGATACGGGCGGTCGCGCTCGATCCGGCGCACCCTCATCGGAACTGCTCGTGCGATCTGGTCGTAATACTGATCGACGTCAACGATAACACGCCGCACTTCTCCAGCGCGCACTACCATTTGACACTGCCCGAGGACGCCGAGCCAGGCGGCCTTGCGGGTAAGCTGCATGCTACCGACGCTGACCTCGGCGCGGCCGGCCGGGTCAAGTACGCGTTGCAGGACGCCGCCGACGCACTCGTCATCGACGCAGACTCGGGCGTGCTTACACTGCGAATGCGCCTCGACCGCGAGACAACCGCCGAGTACACGTGGACTGCTACGGCTACCGACGGAGGCGACCCGCCGCGCGAGTCCACCGCGCTAGTTACCCTGACGGTCGCCGACGTCAACGACAACCCGCCCGAGTTTGAGTTCCGACGGTATTCGGCGAACGTGCCAGAGTTGGACGCCGTCGGCACCGAACTGCTGCGAGTCCGCGCGCTGTCTCGCGACGCCGGAGTTAACGCCGACGTGTACTACTCCATAGAGGACGACAACGGCGTATTCGAGCTCGGCAGGCTGTCCGGCGTGCTGACGCTTGCAAGGCCTCTCGACTACGAACGGGCCCGCCGACACCGACTAACGATTAAGGCAGTAGATGGCGGGACGCCACCTCTCAGCGACACGGCAACTGTCGACATCGACGTGATCGACGGCAACGATAACGCGCCGACGTTCGCTAGAGCTTCTTATGTGGTCCGCGCGCGAGAAGACGCGCCGGTCGGAACGCTGATAGTAGACGTCGTCGCGACCGACGCTGATGACGGAGCCAATGGACGGATCACTTACACTATAGTGCGTGGAGATGATGATGGTCTTTTTTCGGTGGACGCAGCGGGGCATGTAACCATTGCCGCACCGTTAGACCGGGAAAGACGCGCGCTGCACGTACTGACGGTGCGCGCGCGGGACGGGGGATCGCCCGCACTTGAGTCCGCGGCCACTGTGCGCATCGACGTCGAAGACGCCAACGACAATGCGCCACGCTTCTCGGCCGCGAGCTACGACATCGCCCTGCAGGAGGACCGTGCGCCTGGACACGCGCTTCTCGAGCTGGTTGTGACCGACGCTGACGCTGATCCCAATGCGGGGCCGTTTACTTTTGACTTTCGTGCGGGCGACGAAACTAGTGCATTCCGACTAGAACCTGACGGCACGCTACGGACGGCGGCTCGCTTTAATCGCCGCGTGCGCGACCGCTACGACCTCGTGGTACGCGTGTTTGACAACGGCACGCCGGCGTTGTTCGCAGACGCAGCGGTCATAGTGCGTGTCGTGGAACGCTCGCGGCACGCACCTGCCGTCACACCGCTAGAAGTGCTCGTCGTGTCATACCTCGACTCATTTCCGGGCGGCGTAGTGGGCCGCGTGCACGCCGCCGACCGAGATCCATACGACCGCTTAACATTCGCACTAACCGCGACCGACGACACCCCCGGAGCGGAGCTGTTCGAGATCGACTCGGCCGACGGCACCCTGACGATCGCGCCGCGACCAGAGGCCGGCGAGTATATTCTAAACGCGACGGCGACCGACGGCCGGCTCGTCGGACACGCCCTCGTCCGCGTCTTCGTGCAGGAAGTGACGGACGAAGCGCTCGCGGACGCGGTCGGAGCGCGTCTACGGGAGGTCACCGCTGCGGACTTTGTGCGCGACCACCGTTCTGGATTCTGTCGTGGCGTCGCAGCCGCGGTGGGCGTACGACCCGAAAGTGTCATGCTGCTTAGCGTACAGGCGGCGAGCGCGCGGCGCAAGCGGCAGGTGGCGCGAGACCTCGATGTGCTATTTGCGGTGCGCGCGACCGGCGGAGGTTACGTAGCAGCTGACACGGTGCGGCGCGCGCTGCACGAGCGCCTCGCGGCCGTCGAGCAGTCTGCGCGGCTAGTGGTGGAACGGTTGGCGCGCGCGGACTGTGCGGGGTGTTCCCGGGGACAGTGTCGGGAGCGCGCCTCTCTGCTGCCGGGCGCGGAGCTATCGGCCGGAGCAGGCGCAGCTGTGGCCGCTCCGGCTCATCGGCTGGAGGCGGCTTGCTCGGGCACCGGGCCGGTCGCAGAGCTTCGAGGACTGGGACGGCTAGTGTACGCGCTGACGACGGGCACAGAGGACGAGCTATCTCTGTCGCTGTCGGTGCGCACGTTGGCGCGCTCCGGAGAGCTGGCCCGGGTGGGCGGTCGTGCGGAACATCTGGTGCTGGAGCTATCGGAGGGTCGCGCGCTGGGCCGGTTACAAGTGGGCGCGGGAGAGGCGCGCGCTCTGGCCGGGTTCGTGGCGGATGGCGCGTGGCACGAGGTGCGGCTGGAGCGTCGTGGCGCAGCGCTGAGCGTACGCGCGGGTCGGCACTGGGCGCACGCAGTGGCCCCAGCGCCTGCGCGGGTGCTGGACGCATCGCCTTCACTGGTGGTAGGCGCGGGGTTGGCGGGATGCGTGCGCGGACTCCGGCTCGGCTCAGGTCCTGCCCTGCCCGTATTGGAAGGCGCGCGCGGCGGCGGCGCTCGCCTGGTCCGCTCAGAGGGGGTCGTATGGTCGGCGCGCTGCCCGGAGCCGCCACTGCCGGACGCGTGCTCGTCGCTTCCGTGTCTAAACGGTGAGTGCTATTTCCTTTATTTTATCGTATTTTAAAATAAATATTATTGACACTAAAAAAATATCAACTTTACACAAATTTAAGTTTATACAAAGATGATGATTCATTATGTGGCAAGAGAAAATCTGCTCACTGTCAGAAATTTTTATTTTACTCTTTTAACATATAAATGAGTGATATTTTTGTTAAAATAAATTTGTTCCAATTATGTATATTTTTGTAAGAATAAATTTATTAATTCATTTACATGTAAATGAACCTATAAATACATAAAAATAAAATGAATGCTATATTATGTTTATAGTTTTATGTAGGTATTATTTTATTTTTTACAAATATTTTTTTCATTTCTTTTAAATAAATCCAAGAAGTATAGAATACTTTGTGTCGGTCCATAGGGGGTACGTGTTCCTTACTGGCGGACGGCGGCGTCGTGTGCTCGTGTGTAGGGCGTTTCCGCGGGGAACGCTGCGAACTGGACCCCGACCCGTGCGCCGCGCGGCCCTGCCTGCACGGCGGACGGTGTCGCGCTCGAGCCGGCTCCGTGCGCTGCGAGTGTCCGCGCGGCCTCGCCGGCGATCGCTGCGAGCGCGGTCGCTGGTGTCCCGGGGCCTGCCGCGGCGAGCACTGCGAGGACCACGAGGCGGGCCCCGTGTGCCGCCCGCGCGACGTCTGCGCCGCCGAGCCCTGTCGTGCCGGCGCGACGTGCGTGCCGGACGCGGGGGGCGCTCGCTGCGTGTGTCCCGCGGGGGCGACGGGAGCGGACTGCGGTGAACCGCTCACGGACGCTGTGCAGGTCGCGCCGGCGCCGGCGTGGGAGCGGGCACTGCGTTGGGCGGGCGCCGCCGGGTGGCCCCTGTGGGCGGGCATCGCGGGAGCTCTCCTGCTTCTGTCGGCAGTTGCGTGTATACTACGAGCGGCGTGCCGACCGCGCGCGCGCCCGGCCGGTCCCCCGCTGCCGCCGCCGAAGCGTCCGAACGCGCCGCCTGTGCCGAAGCAGTCCAACTTGGGCAAGCCGGCGCCACTCAACAACCTGGACACGCTGCGCTCCTACGGCTCGGCGGCGGACGAGCTGGAGGCCATGCCGCCCGACTACCGCCGCAACCTCAACGTGGAGCCCTCCGACCACAAGCCCTGGTCCGAGCAGATGCACCTCCACACATTTACGGACAACAAAATCTACAACGGTAAGTAGGCAAACAATTCTCATTAATTATAGGTATAGGTAAGTCTTTACGTAAGTTGGTTTGTGATCAGCTTATGAATAGCTTATAGACAGAATGATGAGCTTATATAGTTCTCTAAACGCGTTTCCTTTTGAATCATACTTTAGAACGCTCTCATTATTGACGACGTGATAGAGACTGTTTCAGTACAAGAGTAGTTAAATAAATAAAAATAAGTTCATTTGAACAAAAATATCACACATTTACATGCACAAGGAATAAAATAAAAATATATAATAAAACATTGAAAGTGTGATGCCCCGAGTGGTTGAGCCCTGACCCCCGCGCTATCTGGCTCCATGTAACACAGGTATACCTGTGTTACATGGAGCAATCATAGCCGTTCCACAACCGATTAATGCTAATTTTTCACTAAAGATACATACATATGTATCCGTACGGCGCCCGAGACCGCCTAGACGGCCCCAGGTTACCCAGCGGAGGGGTTTTAATCCCACCTCGTCGTAGCCGATGGTATGAGTCTACACCGAACAAGTGGCTAGCTCGTTGCTATGTTTTGAATAGACTCAATAACCCATCTATAAACAGTTTCTCAAGTTGGTATAGTGAAACCGGGACCGACAGTTTAACGTGCTACCCGAGGCACTATAGTGGTGTTGTAAAACAAATTTACATATTTTTTTTAATTAAAAACTCATTGGTACATACCGGTATTCGAACCTAAGTGTTTTAAGTCCAAGGTCTAACCAACTCGGCCACCACGTATATACTCGTACACGTATACGTATAAAGATTTATAAGTATGCTTATTTTAGTTATGTATAATTCATTGTGTGTCTAGTGATTATATGTGTGTGTGTGTATTTTGTGTATGTGTATGCCTTTTACATTTTTATTTGCTGTAAGTACGCTACTGCCTTCTTAAGCGCAAAAGCAATACTGGGCGTAAGGCTTTTCCTTCAAGCTTCAAAAACTATTGTATTCGTACACAAAAAATACCAAATATTATAACAAGAATTTCTAGGTGATCCATCAGGGTTTGACGATCACACAAACTACGTCTTGAGCCAAACCAGACCAGGTTTAAAAAAAACTCTTCAATACAGATCAATAACTTCTATAGGATCAACACAGGTTGGAGTTAGGGATTGCAATCCGGAAAAACGGATCCGGTAATCCGGCGGATCCGGCATCATTTAATGTTTACCGGATCCGGAACTAATAATATACCGGATACGGTACTAATAATTTATTTATTTTTATTTATTTATTAGGTATTTGGAAAACCAACTTCCATAAATCATAACATAACACTTATATAAACATAGAAAGGTAACTAGGTTTTCACTGATAGATACATGGTATTTTAGACACAACTTAAAATAAAATTAGATTACGTAACAATGTATTAACAGAGTAAAAAAATACCGTACCGAGTAAATAATATACCGGATACGACGCTAGCAATTTTTGGCAAAATAATAGATCTGTTGCATGAGTAGGTACTTTAAATGCGTAAATTGTGCTTGTGCGTGGTGTTCATGCGTACGAAAATTGATTTTCTTATATATACTAAGACAATTATTACTTAAAATAAGTATTTATCGTAAGTGATTAAACTAAATAGTTATAAAAACAAACTCATTATTGTGATAATTGTGCCATTCATTAGACAGATTCATCAAATCATAATGGTCTTTTATATTAATTATTACTTATAGTGGATATTTGGGGCGCAGATATAGTCTGTTAGGTTGGTCGGCTCGGTGGCACCTTTGCATAGCAGATAACGATGGACAGGTCAATGGAACCAGCTAACCACCTAGTCTTACACTGGTTGGTTATGTGGTGTGTGTTCGGTTTGGTTTCTAAATATCTTATGTATGCAAGAGCCTACCTAACCAAGCGTACACTTAGACCTTATACTAAATAACGTTTTTTTTTTTTTGACTATGCATAAATACCTGTAAAGGTTTACATGAAATAAATATTTTTGACTTTGACTTTGATCTGTCATAAATAGAAGACTTGTTTGTTAGCATTCTAAAATATTGTAATAATTATTGTGATCTCATCTCAGTAAATTACGTAAGGTTAATTATATTACATTTTATAAAGTTACTTACTAAAATAATTGATCTATCTGTGAAAGTAAAATCTAGGAAGACTGAGGGCCTTAGCACAACAGCATCGATTTATCGAGGCTCTCAATCAGCTACTCGTTAGTCGTTACATCGATTTTGTATTACATTATGTATATACAATGACATTTAATTAACTTACTAACAGTTAATTTTAAACTGAAAAGCAAAGAAAATCATTCTGATTTGATCAATCCGGTCGGATCGGGCCGGACTGAAAATGATGCCGGATTGCAATCCCTAGTTGGAGTACTAAAAATTCAGAAATCTCATAAATTGTAAGATAGTTTGGTTATAAAATAATGAGTGAATTGGATTTATTTTTAACATATCTTTTTATTCAATCAACAAAAACATAATAAAAAGGTAAGGTGGAACGAGAAACAAAAAAACTGAAACTTGACTGGGTCACTTGACGGTGACCCAGTCAAGTTTTGGTTTTAGTATGTATGCCACATTTTTAAATTGGTCTCCGTTAATTTAAGTTATGTATTGTACTGTTATACCTCGAAAAAATATAATATAATTACGTTCAGATCTCAAGAAAGGCGGCGGCGTGCTGGGCGGCGGAGTGGTCGGCGGCGGCGTGATGGGCTCGGACGCGCGGCTGGTGGGCGGGTACCACTGGGACTGCTCGGACTGGTGCGCGGGCGCGGCGCCGGCGCTGCTGGAGCTGCCGCACTCCGAGCGCCGCTCCTCCACCTCTGCGCCCGACGACGACGACGCGCGCTACGCCGTGCACCCCGACGCCTATCTGCCGCGCGAGACCGACGCCGCCTCGCTTATCACGCTGGAGGAGCGCCGCTCGCTGCTGCGGCCCGGCTCGCGCGGCGAGGACGCGCTCTGCGAGATCGAGGACTCAGACGAGGCGGACTCGGACGAGGCGGACGCGGACGAGGCGGACTCGGGCCCCGAGACGGACCCGGACGGGCGGCACACGGACGTGTGACGCGGACTGAGCGCGCGCCGGCGCGGTACGATGGTGCTCTCCACTGTAGTGTCATATCAGATGCATTTATGTACATAACGTTCTCCCGTAGGTTAGATCGGATGCGTGATATATTTTTGTACGAAACGGCGTCGTTCGGAAGTCGCCGGGCGGCGCCGGATGTAGTTTCGTCCGGACCACTTCGACGTTTTATACTCTACAATCTCGAGAAATATAACTTTTTTTACAATTTTGGACGAAACAAATAAATGATTATAAAATGTTTGTCTGTATTTTTATTTTGAATATTTTACACCTAGCTAACAAGTGGCGAGTTCATCGCTGTGTTTGTATTTACCCAATACCCGTAAACTTTAATATCTACGGTGTTCGAATAGAACCGACCATTTTTCCTTGTTGCATCATCATAGCAACGTCATCTAACGCTGACCCTACATATGGTCCTTCAAGCATCAGAATCAGAAAATTTGTCACCTTCAGTTCAAGTGAAAACACTGAGTAAAAAGAAGCTGTGAAAAAAAAAATGGAAGATCTTCTCATCAAACAGTCGGAAATCACGATATGATATCGATAAACTGGTTACTAAGAACGCAGGTATTTACATGCAAAAATCAAGATAGTATCACAGAACGAGCTTTTTCGCGAATTCCACACTATCTAATCTTTTATTATTATTTTCTTACATTAATGGCGTCTTCGCATGGCGCGAAATTTGGCCAATGTCAAGTTGATTAATATTATTTTTTATTAATAGTGAAAGTGGACAAATAGCAGCTGTACGACTAACAAGGTGCAAACATCAAGGTTTCCTAAATTACATTTTAAGAATGAAGGTGTAACATGTAGGTACCTATAATTAAGAATTTAATAACATACAATGATGATGAGATGTATTATTTATTATATTCCATGAAGCTTGACATACATTGTTAGCATGTGTTAGGTAACGTTCATTATTTATTTTACGTGCTTCATTTATACATCTTTTTGGAATTTTCGTGTAATTTGTGTATTTATTTTTTATTATATGTTTATTAGAAGATATTTGTGACTTTAGGTATAAACATCTCTTGACTATACAACATCGCTTAATGCCCTTAGTTAACCATTTATTGTTTTGTCTTTTATTATTAATCCTAACACGAATATATGGGAAACACAGATCATAAAAGAGTGTAAACATTTCATGGAAAGAATTAAATGCTTCATTTATTTTTGTGTATATAAGAACATCATTAAATGTTATATTAGAAATACATTCTACAAACTATTATAATCTCTACGCATTTCAAACCATGTAGTAGGTTTATGAGCGGTTGCACTAGCAGTCTGATTGAAAGATATACTTTGTCCGGTCTCATGGTCTGATAATGCTAAATAATGAATCTTAGATGTTACATTAGGAATATTGCTTATATCTAACTGCTAACACATTATGTTCGGTTAGAACCAACAATGTAATGATCGACCCCATTCATGGATTTTATAGATCTGTTTACCATCAGGTAGATACAAAGTTAGATGCGCCGTGCTACAAAAAAAACGAACTGAATAGGTAGTAGGTATAGGTGGACAATACCCTAAGGGTGCCGCCCGACAGTAATTTGGTGAAAATACTTGGGTACATTTAGGTAGTATAAGTGGACAATACCCTTAGTGTGCGGCCCGACAGTAATACCCACATTGTCCTATGTGGCCCTTGGCAAGAAAAGTGTGACGACCACTGGTCTAACACATTATGTTCGGTTAGAACCAACAATGTAATGATCGACCCCATTCATGGATTTTATAGATCTTTTTACCATCAGGTAGATACAAAGTTAGATGCGCCGTGCTACAAAAAAAAACGAACTGAATAGGTAGTATAGGTGGACAACACCCTAAGGGTGCCGCCCGACAGTAATTTGGTGAAAATACTTGGCTACATTTAGGTAGTAGGTATAAGTGGACAATACCCTTAGTGTGCGGCCCGACAGTAATACCCACATTGTCCTATGTGGCCCTTGGCAAGAAAAGTGTGACGACCACTGGTCTAACACATTATGTTCGGTTAGAACCAACAATGTAATGATCGACCCCATTCATGGATTTTATAGATCTTTTTACCATCAGGTAGATACAAAGTTAGATGCGCCGTGCTACAAAAAAAAACGAACTGAATAGGTAGTATAGGTGGACAACACCCTAAGGGTGCCGCCCGACAGTAATTTGGTGAAAATACTTGGCTACATTTAGGTAGTAGGTATAAGTGGACAATACCCTTAGTGTGCGGCCCGACAGTAATACCCACATTGTCCTATGTGGCCCTTGGCAAGAAAAGTGTGACGACCACTGGTCTAACACATTATGTTCGGTTAGAACCGAGTCGGTTCTAACCGGGAAAAATGGTTCAACCGACCATTTTTCCTTGTTCATGGCAAAGGTTAGTGCTTCCCGGCATTGGCCGGGTGCATTCAAATAACAAGTGAGAAAATGAACAAGATAATCTCTAACAAACGTATTTCATTAACACTCACGCTGACACTACATATGGTATAAATTGTTTTACAAGTTTGTATAGTGAAACTGGAAATGAACTTATTATAAACTCGGAAAGCTTAAAACCGTGACGTAACTAGTTATTTTATTATATTTTAGTACAGACAGTCATTTAAACAAATATACCACCTCCGTAGTCTAGTGGTTGCGCCTTTGGTTGTATCCGGAGATCGTGGGTTCAATTCCCACCCATGCATGGCAAAATAATGTTAGTGCGTTTTTCTATTATCTGAACAGGAACTATTTGATCACGATTCAAGGCATCTATAATAAAAACTATATTATAATATTTATTAAACATTGCAGACTTCAACCGGGTCACCTGACACCTTATCACCGTAAATCATTTGTTCTCAAACACTTTCCAGAACAAATTGATTTTGAGTTACAATTTTGGATTGTCTCTTTCTTAGTAATGAAAAAGTTTAATAATATAATAGGTAGTTTAAGTCCAAGTTCTAACAAACTCATCTACCTGGTAGGTATAACTCTATTTCTTGGGAGATGGTGATGAATTATTGAAATGCTTATAAGAAAATTAATATGTTTATATAAACAATTTATATATAAAATATATCTTACGACTAAATAGTAACATATTTATCTGTAGCGTTGATAAGTTCAGTGGTTGGCGTCACCACCGGTCCTTAGTGTAAGCAACATGTCGTCAGCGCGGTAGGGAGGCGCCCGCACGCCTAGCTCGTGCCACAGCGCGGGCGGCACGAACCGGCCCGCCAGCACGTGCGTAGCGTGCGCGCCCAGCCCACGCGCGCACCGTTTGGGCAGAGACAGCGACACCAGCAGCGCCGGCTGCAGCACCCCGCCGGCCTCGTCGTCAATAGCCCACCCGCTTGGCACGTCCACGCTCGCCACAGGCACTCGCGATTGTTCCAGCAGTCGCAGCGTGGTGTCTAGAGGTGCGCGCGGGGGGCCCGAAAAGCTGAAGCCAAACAGCGCGTCCACCGCCACGTCCACGTCGGCAGGTACCTCGCTCGTGTCGGGCGGTAGTTCGGTGACGCCGACCGCGAGCGCCTGGCGCAGCAGGTCGGCGTAGAGCGGGTCGCGGCCGGGGCGCGGGTACAGCACGGCCACGCGGCGCCCCCACAGCGCGAGGTGCCGCGCCGCCACGAGCCCGTCAGCGCCGTTGTTGCCGGGCCCACACACTACGACCGCGGCGCGGGCGGCGGGCCAGCGGTCGGCGACCGCCTGCGCCACCCCGAGTCCTGCCAGTTCCACGAGCTGCTCGAGGCGATACCCAGTACTCAGTAGCTTCTCGTCCAGTTCGCGAGCAGCCACGGCCGACAGCGTATCTACCTCTACCGTTGCAGACATTCTGCGTGCACTCTGTAAAAGAAAAATAATATTTTGTTGTAAATAACACCACCATTAAACTGTTTAAATAATAAATTTGAGAGATATAAATTAGGTTAACAAAAATTTTATACATCAATATAACTTATTAGACACACAAATTATATAAAAAAATTAAAAAACACCTAATAACAGATGTTTGTATCCCTGGTTCCTCTATGCTAGGTATCCCTGTGTTACAGGAACCAGTTATAACCGCTCCTTAATATTATATTTTCAATAGGTAATTAATAATTCTAATAAGACCTATAAGATGTGTGTGCCTTATAAATACATATGTGGAGTGTTTTGTGTATGCATTGTATGGTATAATGTGTGTGAAGTGTGTGTGTGGGTAAGCGTGTTGTGGGTGTCGGGAATATACTAAATGTGAAGATTTAAATGCTAATTATGCAAGAACTAGCAGCTTCATTGCTCTATACTCTTGATGCATAAAGAAAGTGGATATATCCACTTGTTCAACCTACAACTCCATAAGAAACAAAAATTCCAAAGAACAACACCACCATTGAATTAATTTCTTCGATGCTGTATTATTAAATTGATGATAATAATAATGTGCTTAATCTTAATAAAATTATTTAATTTCTACAAAATTTTATATGATTTTACACCATTTTGTATGAAAAATATTATTAAAATATAAGCAAAAATATTATTTCAAGATACGACTTTACCCTTAATCCATACAATCCGTCTATCCGTGCAAGAGGAATTCCAGCAAAGTCTTTGCACCGTCTATTGAAGGATCTTGGCCTTCCGAGAACAGCCGTCGGAACTTTTATGGAGCATGTTTCCAGGATGGCGCTAACAGGATCATATAATATTTGGTTGAGTAGAGAGGGTAGTGAACACAGTGCAGGTGAGAGTTCAAAAGGCCTTTAAACCTACTTCGCGGTCTCAAGTCCGGGAACGCTGAAGTTCATTCCCCTGCCTTTCAACCACGTGATGGACCCGGCACCCGCACGGTGAATCCATGGTTTGCTAAGAACATTGTCTCTCTCTTGCTCTTCCTTTGGAATCACATATAGTGAGTAGGTATATTTTAATTTCACTCTATTAGAGTAATTAGAAGAAAGGCACATAGAGGATGTCTGTGTGTAGCAATGACAAATTTCGTGATGGGTGACTGGGTTGGCTCAGTGTGATCTCTTGAGGAAAAGAAAGAGATGGAATATACAGAAAATACATATCATCTTTCTTTTTTCTGAGAGATTGCACAGGTTAATAATTATGACACTGTTTTGGAACACAGCCTTAATGTCATGTTATAATGGAAAGTCTTCATTTTTGATTTAGGCTGTCTTTGAGCTGTAGAAAGAGACCAACCAGCAGGTCTGATATTTTATAGAAACAATTGAATCTAATCAATTACACATAAACTATGTGCAAAGTAAATGCATCTATATAGATTTATGTAGGTATGTGAAAACTAGAATACCAGTAACATACTATTTGTGATATTGATGGTTATTAGTTGTTAATTTTTTATAAATAATTGTTAGCCATAAGTTGTCTCAACACTGTAAAATAAAATAAAACACGGTAGGTAACCTCAGAATTAAAGGCGTAAAAATTGTGTAAGTACATATATTTTATAAACATCCTTACCATGGCAAACTGATCAGAAAAAACTTAATATCAAAAATTTAAGACTTGTTTATCAACTACCCATAATAGTTATTTCCAAGGGATAACCATCCATATAGTAGGTACCTATGTGGGTGTTTATCCATGGCATATTATATGCCATTATATTACATTCCAGGCGAACGAAGTGGCGGCCAGAACCTAGTAGGTATTATATAAGTACCTATCTAATATTATGTTTCTTACCAAACTTAGCAACGAAATTAATTGAAAAAGATTTTGAGATTTCAGCATTGAAAATTTCAAAGAAACTTTTTTAGTAAACGAAGATTTTTGGTTCGTCTTTCATTTATCTAATTTCAGAGCCGTAGGTAATAATAATTTAATGTTACAGAACAGAACACATCAGATCTGTAACATTCTAACTAAAGTATATTAAAATTTTAGAATTTTTCAATTTTTGAACTTTTTGACTTGTAAAATAAACAGTAAAGTTGTAATAATTGTAAATGGAAAAAGTGTCAATAAAGTCGTTATTTGTCGAATAGCTAAAACGCTTAACTACATATTTTAAAAAACAGGAAAAAACCTTCCTATAACTCTGTGGAAAAGACTATTGCACAAAACATTTGTGCGATTGCACAATATTTTTTTTCACAGTATTATAATATGATAATAAGATATGTGCTACACGAAATCGATTTTTTTCCGTCGATTATGTATTGTTCTGTTATAGTTGATTTATAAATGTATCAAATCAATAATTTATAGGTTGTATCATATGAGACAATTTTACAATAATTTGCTCTGTAATTTAAAATGTTATTAATATTACCATACAATATTATACATATTTTAATTATTCATTTACGAATAAGCTATTGCATTTACGCTAAGGGCCGGTTTCTTTATGGATAGCAAAATTTGACTATTTGTATCTTTTACGGTTGGTTAAGCAACGTTAGTTCATTAATCCTTGTCATCAGCAAAAACTATATCAATAAACACAACTTAACCTTTTGTAAAATATTTTGCTAGGAAATTTAGCAAAATTATGAATCGACATCATCTCTGCCTTCTTTGTGTTCAGTTTTCTGCGTACTTCTTACGTTTAATGTTGACTGCTTTCTCCCCGGTGGCACCGATATACTTTGAACAGAAAGTGACGTGACTTTGGCAAAGCGTATCCGAACAAGTTGCATCCCAAAGAAAAGCACGTCCACATTTATATGGTATGACGCTCATTCTGTCTGGTCTTTTACCGTCTGATATTTGTAGACCTACTAGTTCAAGAACGGACGGAATATGTGCTTTTGCTAATGATTGACAGATAATGTTGTTGATATTTTGATGTCTGGAAAAACGACCAACGCTCTTTTGGCAAGACAAGCTATGATGGCCGTGAGAGTCTACTGTATTCCTAAAAACACAAATATGGGGCTCATAAATATCACAACCCAGGCGCAAAGCAGCTGCTATACGAATAGAACTAGCGTCCAGCAGTGTGCCTGTATGTGGAGAGGGATTAGCACGCAGCCAGACGCCAAACTCTCTTTTGCAACTTGCAGCTAGTCGGGCTTCATCTTTTATGCAATGTCTGGGGATATTATTAAAATTTTTCTCAAATATAGGTTTATCTAATTCTTTTTCAGACATAGAAGTAGGAATTTCATTAATGGAAGACGTTATTTTCCAGCTATCAATAACTTCTAACTCTATGAAAAATATTTTTATCAGTGGTAGTCTTTGATAAAATTGCAGCAAAAGCGGTTTTGTGCTAGAAAGGGAACTTAAGTGTTTGCGCCTTAAAAGATACCTTCCATCTATCTACTTGTAGGTACCTATATTTTGATTACTTATATTCAAGTTGTATATTTGGGGCATAGCTATGGTCTGTTGGGTTGGTCGCCTTGGTGGCACTTTTGCAGGGCAGTCAACGATTGACAGGTCAATAGAACCAGCAAACTACCTTGTCTTAAACTGGTTGGTTATGTAGTGTGTTCGGTTGGGTTGTTGTTTTTTTTTTTTTTCTCCCGCAAGGACATTAGTTTAATAGTTTATGATTTGTTTATTTTGTATTATATTATCAACATATTTTGCCTCTGGGAGGAATGGCGACCTGGCCCAGTGCACACATGGACCTTATACAGGGTGACTTTGAAAGGATGTACTTTAGGCTAATATGTTTTTAGGTGTCATTATTAGAGTCCATTTTTAAAAAGAAAATGGTATGTAAAATTTTCATATTGAAGAAAAGTGTCCGCGAAATTTTTCCGGCATTTGTGGTTACTTGAACTCTGAGAGGCGCACTATGAGCGCAAACACGCTATTTGTTTTCGCAGTCAACGCCAAACACGTACACAGATGTTACCTACTCTACGCGAGAGGTCAGTGAACTGCGCTCGAGTGTCCGCGAGCGTGTAGGTAAATACATCATTGGTGCCTTCCATTCATGGCACTAAATTGTACATGTGAAAAAAATAATAAATCTGAGAACTCATTTACCTTCTTGCCCTCGTAACTTTTAACTCAAACATATAGGTATTCCCTGTTCACCATACATTACATACCTACCTACTCTTGTAGTTTGTGAGGTAGCCTGGTACACCTGTCCTATGCGTACGCGTCGCAGCCTGCGATGCGCACTCCCACAACCAACAAACTAAAAAAATGCGGGAACAGGGCGGCACCCGCCAGATGTTTTTTTGGCCGCGACGGCGGAAGCACGGTTCACTTGACATCTCGTAGATAGTTTTTTTGTGTATTAATTTATGCGTGTCGTGATACATAAGAATATACTCATCCTGTGAGTTCTATGAAATGGTTCGGTGTTACATCTAAGTTCGCACAATTTAGCCGAAGCCCAAAGAATTTATGTGGCTGAAAGAGTGCCGCGCCTGTGTCTTCTAACAATTTTACGGCCAATCCAATACTTGTGAACTCCAGAGCATGCTCAATGTCAAGGACCCTAGGGCGCGCTACCGTGATGCAACTACGTTTTTCGTGTGTCTGAGTACGGTGTGTGGAAGCTACTAAAATCCGAGGTTTTACGCGTCGTACGTTTTGTCAGTGACCATTCGAGCATACGGATTTTTACTTTCAGCAGGTAAGTGTAATTTCTGTATTTTTAGGGTACCTACCATACTTTACAAAAATGAACAAAAACATTCATTCCATACGGGAATCAATGTTTAACTAACTTGCAAAGACGCTCAAAGTAGATACGTTTTTCTAAGTTTGAATAAGGAATAGCCATGAATTGAAACTTTTGTGTCAGAGTTTTTACTAAAACATTAGGTATGTAATATGTAACTACATTTAAATAATTCAATTAAAGATATTCGCTAAGACAGACTTATAAAGACATGAAATAGTTTTAAACCATAAAACATATCCCAATAAAGTCGAATTCGCAATGAATGGCGGCATCTTTTAATACGACTGGCACATGCAGCGCGGTGTAGGTACAAACACCGCGTGACCCTTACGCGGTAAACATTAAAGACGCGACATGGGCTTTGGATAAATGCCGACACAAACTGTTATTATTACTTATGTATGATGATTAATAAGATAGATAGATAGATGTTTATTTACCAAAAAATATATACATAGTTTATAATTGTGATTTAACATTAAATAGATATAGTTACGACTTAAATAACAATTACAAATATTTAAGTTAAACTGTACCCCCACACTAGGCAAGCCTGTCTCGTGGGGTCATATAATTATATTACCTACAAGAAATAACTGCATTTCTACAAACACTTTATAAACAAACAAACAAACATTATAATTTAAACAATCATATATATATATGGGCGTGGTAGACACTTTTAAGTACATCTATGTCAGCCACGTCACACAGTGACCTCATTACATGGAGTAATCTCCGCATTCTATAAAAAAGGTTAGTAACCTATTAACCTACTTTTAAATACATTTATATTATTATTTGTAACTCTCCAAATTGATATTGACTTGTCATTCAATCCTTATTTAACAGGATGGGGCACCACACTATTTCGCCACCATTGTGAGAACTCTCACTTGAACAGTAATTATGGTGATCGCTGGATCGGTCGCGGGAGTCACGTTGCTTCACGTTCACCTGAACTCACTTCTTGTGGGGCGACATCGAACGGCCATATTGTGTCCACATAACTAATGTAGGCGAGCCTCGAAGAGTTAAAATGTAGGATTGATAGAATATTTAACGACCGATCTAAATAATGACCTTTATGTTTTAGAAAAAGGGAAGAATAAAGTTTAAAAACGCGAAAAAATACCTTATAGACGCATGAGAAATTACTAGCGCGCCCCGCCTTTCCGTACGCCCCGCCTCAAGCAAAGAACGCCGATCAGCTGTGATAACATGCGTAGGATAACCATGATTCACAATATTTTTAGGATAACTTTGAGGTGTCATAACTTTTTTTTAATGTATGAAATGATGCAAAACGAAAAATGCCAAAGTTTGTAATTTTGATCAACGAACATTATATTAGCCTAAAGTACAACCTTTCAAATTCACCCTGTATATACTTTTTCCTTTTGTTTTGACCTTTTATAAATGCCTGTAAAGGTTTACATGAAATAAATATTTTTGACTTTGACAGCTATTATGACATTTATTGCTAGTGATGTGATGCCGTCGATACTAAATATCGATTAATCTTTTAATAACATGAATAAATAAGCCTCAAATTAATTTCAAATGTTTTTGATTCTAATGCGGGTGGTGTTGCGAAGCAGGTGGTGAAAAAGCGGCCCCAGCCTAGTAAAAAGCGGCCCCAGCCTAGTAAAAAGCGGCCCCAGCCTAGTAGTTAAGTCACTGCGCAACTGATAACAAGGTTAAGCAGATGACAACAAAGCCGGTCTGGGATGGGTGACCGCTTTATACAACGGCTATTTCATTATAAACACCGCAACAAGCTCGCCACTTGTTAGGTGTTGCCTCCGAATACCATCGGCGAAATGAGGATGGGTTAATCCCTCCGCTGGGACCCTGAGGCCGTTTAAAACGGTTCTCGGGAGCCAAACGCACCCGTGATGGTATTTTTTTTATATTATTTTTTTACGTAATTTAGTAATTATTTTGTTGAAAAATAAATATCGTGAATATAATTTTTTTCCCACAAAAAAGAAAAAAGAAGGAACTGTCTTTTTAAACGCAGTGGCTTCTGTCATCGATCAAGTTAAATTTTATAGAGTATAGTGACTTTTTTTATAACTTTTTAACCCCTGGCCCTAGACCCAAAGTGTTTGTACTTAAACGATAGGTATCGATGACATCTAGCCAATCAAAGTAATTTTAGATTTATTAAAGGATTTTCCACCTTATTGACAATCGCATTTTTTTGGTAGAATTCGACGGTATGTCATCTAATAAGTCGAATGAAATGAAAAAAATTGGTACTCGATAAATGTCATTAGGGTCGAAAATGTTTTTTCAATATATCTCGTCAACCGTCGGTCGTAAGCCTATCGTGTTTGTACTCTAATAAAAGGAAATAATGAGATATAATCATTTTAACACTCAAAAATCAATATTTCGTTTATTTATTTATTTTAAATTCTTTATTGCACAAAATTGTACATAGGCGAGCCTTAGGCATTTTCTACCAGCTAACCTTTGAGAGAGTGAAATATGCTTAGGGTGCGGAACTTTCGATAAAAGGCTATACATATAATTTTAACAATGATGCATAACAATACTTAAACTACTTAAATACTGTATATAATATAATAAATGTAATACATAAACATACATACCATACCAAATAAAAATATTTTAGAGGAAAAATTGTTCGTTTATTTTTTCTTAATTACGTTTTTTAATTAAATAGTTATTACAAATATAATAACCGTTATTAGTTATTCTAGAAATAACGACTTTATTGTAACTATCTACGTTAAGTAACGCTCACCTCTAAGCTTCGATCATATAATAGTATATATACTATTAATATATGTCATCTAACCAATGGATGGAGCATAAGCAAGCTTTCCCCTCTGCCAAAATACATGGTCCTATTGGCCATATACAATATATAAAACAAGTTCTCGTTCAATCGGCGCCATTTGGTATCGTTTGCTGTCGCTCTTCAGTCACTCAAAAAAAATGGTTAATTGTGTAGTTACTCTATGGGCACAACGATAAGATATATACCGACTCGACTTATACCGTCTGCTGTCGAAAAATATATCGAATTGGTGAGCACGCAAACCGACATCGATAAGTTTCTCGAGCTTTGTCTACTAGTTAAAACAAGTGTGTTTTCGTTGACAATTTCAAAAACATTTATGTAATAAATAAATAATTATTACCTTATACGATGCATTTATTTTATATTATTATTAATAATCGTTACAGAAATATATATTTTAATTTAAAAAGATTTATAAATATTTAACAAAATAAAAATAAAGCCGAAGAAAACTCGTTACCTTGGCCTAAAAAAAGATTTTTGGTGAGTTTTTTTTATTTAATAAGGCATTGGATAGGATTTAAAAAAATGTAAGGGATTGGATAGGATTTAAAAAATGTGGGAAGTACGCATAGATACGAAAGTGATCTAAGACCTAAAACGCTATTCAAACGAATTCTCAGACATATTTTCTTGAGCATTGATTGGTTATGATGGCATTTGTGTCACTTTTTATTTTGGTTTGTATTGCGGGCGGCTATCTTTTGTTCTTATGACTGGTAAGGCGATTAAGCCTTAAGGTACTTCGCTATAATAATATACTTCAATGATATAAATCAAATATTCTATTTTATCGATGTTTTGAATTTTAAGCAATACGGCGACGTGTGAATGATTTATTTTAATTATCAGCCTGAATTAGTCGCCTGCTGAATAATCAAATTACATTACACAATCAATACATTCCGCATTCAAGTCCTATCTGAACTTGAAAACCTCTGAACTTCGGGGGTTACTGAAGTTCAAAGGTTTTCACTCTGGTAGTGATCGTCCCCTCTAGGATTTCGCTTTAAAATATTAAGACTGCCACTTAATACATAAAATTAAATTTAAAAAAATACACGATAATAAAATAAAACAAGAATTTTAATATTAATTAAATTCTTTTTTCTAAATAGCATAACTCTAGAAATATAAATACTTATCTTTTGATAGATAATCTTATTTTAATAATCTATTTCTTGGTTTGGGCATTCAGATTTTTTTTTCAAAATCATTGTTTTTTGTGGTTCCAGTTGTTCCAGCAACTTTTCTATAACACGCACATTTATAGTCACATAAGTATAACAGTTTTTCTAACGAGAATAAAACAATTTTGGTTCTGTTTTTCGCTATTAAATCAATAAAAATATCAAAGCAAAAGTAATTTCGACACTTATCAGCACCTAAAAGAAACGTGATAAAAATTGTATATATATCGACTTTTGTCTACAATCGAACATTTATGGAGCATTGGAATTTCAACTTTATAATTAACAGGATAGAACTTACATTTCAATACCCGTACTTTACGCAAAATGCGCGACGGTGAACGTGTCAAAACTCGGAATAAAGCCCCTGCTGCCATCTAGTAGAATATTTTGGAACCGGCAAAAAGAAAACATTCATCATTAATCGCTACTGATTTAGAGCTGGGAAAAGTTTATTTATTAAGAAAATCGATATTTCTTTTAATCATTATATAATTTTGTATTTTATAATTTCGAGATTATTTTCTTGTTTCACCACAATAATTGCGATATAAAACAAAATTGTCCTATATCCTTAAATGAGAATATCGAATTTTTATTTCTTTTATTTAATCAAATTATATTTTTTCAGCAAAAATAAAAATTTTTTTTTTGGAGATTTCCTATTGATCCTTTCATTAAAGAAAAGTAGATTGACGCAGCGATAAAACACGCTCAGCGACGCTATATCTCTGCGAAGCTGCAATGGCTCTAGTGTCCGTGAGCTCTTTGCTCCCGATAACTCTCGATGCACGCCTCTGCAGACTATCGAGAGCTTGCAGCAAGTATATGGCAGATCCACCCCAAAATATTCTACACATGGCCGTATCTGAGCTTTGTAAATGAGATGCCTGAGTTGAGGAGTAAAATACCGTCGCACCTTATTAAGGACGCTGTGCTTCCTACTTGCTATCTTTGCAATGCTCTCAATATATTTGCGGTAGTTTAGGTCGAAGCGTATTTCTAATTCCAGGATATCGAGAGTTGGAGACAATGGTAATTGTGTGCTCTGAAGGGAGAGTAAGCGAGAAAAGGGGTCTTTTTTGCCGTCAAATCGCAAGCCTGGGTTTTTTGCATTAAATTAGACAAGATTAAGAGAACCCCAGTTTGAAATTGTTTCCAGCATGCTCCAATTCATTTACCAAAAAACTCCTGTGCTAATGGGGGGGCTGACGCGTCAAGTATTGACCGTGGACAGTGCTATCGTCTACATAGCAATGTATGTTACCGAGAGATAACACATTATTGATATGCAGCAAGAACCGATTAGGGGATAGCACAGATTCCTGAGGTACCCCTGCGTTAATAGTTTCGCGAACCGAGGTCATAGCATCAACGAGGACTCGTATAGCCCGGTCTGATTAAAAACTTCAACAATTTGGATGCCTAAAAATATTATTAACATTAATAAAAATATCACCCAGTATAATTCAACGTTTAATAAACAATAAACGGTAATTAAAAATATAACATCTATTCGTTTCATCTATCGAATTTGTGCAAATTTTAATAGTTTTATTCAAATCATTATTGTAAATTCATCTGTTTTGTAACCGCATCAATTAGCTGGCATATTGGGAGCGATTAATGTTATTAAACAACAATGTATTGATCCACCCCATTCATGGACTTTGTAGGTATGCTTACCATACTCTGCTCTCAAAATATCAGTCGTATTCATGGACTCAGTTGATCTGCTTACCAACATGTAGGCACAGAGTTACATGACCTGCTCTTATAATATAAATCATCCCATTTATGGAACCTGTTGACCTGCTTACGAACAGGTGGGTACAGAGTCACACGACCTGCTCTTATAATATCAGTCGTCTCCATTCATGGACAATGTAGGTGGTCTGCTACCGCCGCTTCATTATAATAGCGCGCCATGTGACTCTACCTACCTTTTAGTAAGCAGGTCTACCGACTCCATGAATGAGGACGATTAAGTAATAGGTTATAAGAGCATGTCATGTGACTGCATCTACCTGGTGGTAAACATACCTTCATAGTCCATGAATGGGCTTCCACTAAGCCGGTTAAATGATGCGCTCACGAAATAAGCGATGTCGACGACGAATTTTTATTACGAGTCTATTTTAATAACCTTGTCACTTTTTATAAAAAAAAATATAATTTAAAATAATTTACTACACACATATTAAATAAAAAAACGCATCGATATCAGTACTTTCAATATTTTATTATGTCCCCGCCCTTGAATTATTATGCCCCATGACTGCCCATGAGTTATTATATTTTGTGCAGAGAAAGTTCTAACTAATTTAATAACTATATTATGCCTTATACCGACTGAATAAAACAATTAATCGGATATTGATTAAATCACGCCACTTGTGGTCTGATAGCAGAACCTTTTTAGCAGAGTTTCTAGACAGTTTATTTCTACCAGTCGCTAGATGTCATGATTTTTTGATATATTAATTGAAATTTAATTACATAGACATAGTGTTTAAAATTACTGTGAATTTTTGTAACCAATATGAACGATATAGTTATAGATTTAACAGAGAGAATGGAGTGTAATTTCTCCTGTACAACGTTCACCAACACACAATTTGCCTGCGACAAGTTTTATTTTTTCATCAGTATTACACGGTGTGGTTATCATATTCAAAAAAGACAGAAAAACGTACGCAAATTTAAATATAAAAAATGATGTAAGTAAATAAATAATTTCAGATATTTTTATAATTAAATATTCAAATGATTACCGATTACAATGAAAGTTTGGTAAACTTATTACGCCCATCACTAGTTGCATTAGTGTGCGTTTAGCCTATACTTGTGTTTTAAACGTGTTTACCTCCGCACTAGAAGTGGCAGAAATAAATGCTCGGGAAATAGGACCTTTGCTCCGTCCATGTTATTTCGTCTGAGCCTCTATGGTCACGTTCGTTTTGAAACAGAAACATGTTCACAACGATCACGATGTATATTTATACTTTTTTTTTTATTTAGGCGGCAAAAGTGGTATTTTGTACTGCCACATTGGCCGTTATTTTTGGCCCAGAATGCTACCGTGAACTGAACACAATGACCCAAGTCTCAGATTAATTATTAATCTGAGACCCAAGTCGATAGGTGAGGCGTTGTCAACATATTTTGACATTTGTGGTAGTGACCAAATTTATTGTATTTTATATCGAAATGATTTTATAAAGATTTCGCAAATAAAATTAGTGGATTGTACGATTTAACCTATATTTTACTTGACAAATGACACAACTGTCATTTGTCAAGTCAATAATTGTTATCACGAATATGTCAACAATATTCGTGATAACAATTGCGTTCGATTTGGATAGTGGCATTGTGAGTGAAACTAACCAAAAAAAAACGCAAGTTCGCATATGTCATTATGATCATTGTGATCATGTTTCACTCCCAAAACGAATGGGCCCTTCAAGAGTAGTACTGGGGCCTTATTCCGAGTTTGCAACCGCTAAAGACGACAAGACGTTGAGTAAACTATAAATATTGAAATATAAGTTCTATTTCAATGGTTATATAGTCTGTATTAGGTTGGCTATAATAATGCCGCCATCTTAAAATACGTGAATTCTTCGCAAGTTTGAACATCTGATGAGCATTGGAATTTCAACTCTATAATTATTTGGATAGAACTTATATTTCAATATTTATAGTTTACGCAAAATGCGCGACGTTGAACGTGTCAAAACTTGGAATAAAGCCCCTGTAGTAGTATCTATCCACAGATTAATGTCTATTTAGTCTGTGGTAGTTATCTGTGGCTAAAAAGAAAATCTAAATATAAATAAAACAATTTAAACAATTCCTTGTTTGTTTTGTGGTTGTTCAGTGGTTTTGTGTGATGGAGCGATACTACATTTATTCGGGGCAACGATGGTTGGAGCTGGATATAGTTCGTGGACGGCTAGCGGGACGCTCCGGTCCTGTGAGCTTCCTGTGCGCCCATGGAGGCATGCTCCAGGAGGTCCCGCGCGAGGATGTGCTTCATCAGCTGAGAGCCCACGCCGCGGGTCGCAAATCTCGCGTGACCTGTGCTGCGCCGTTACCTAGCAAGCGACGTAAGCACCGGACGAAGTGCGCTTGTAAATATAAGTATGTACTGCAACCCTCACATCATTGATAATTTACTTGCATTCAGTATAAATTATTTAAAAACCAAAGGAAGAAATTTAAAACCCATTTGGGATGCTATCATTCTTGTACTTGAAGTAATATCACTTTAAAAATTAAACAGAAGTGATAGAACTGTGGAATGTTCATGTCCAGGAGAGAGTCAATGATTAGCTAGCTCAACATGGGTTCTCCGTGCTGGATCCATAGTGTTTGGAAGGCAGGGGAGTGAACTTATATATTTTTCATAATTTTTTTGTGAGGTGGGTGCTTAAAAATTGTCTGATTTAATGAAAATCAAATTAACCGATTGTTTTAAACATATAATAATATGTTTAAAACAATGGGTTATATAATAAATGGTAATATAATAAATGTTAAATTTAGGCCATGCACATGAAAAATAACCATAAACATAAAGTAAATTAAATAAATTTGTGTCATTATGAAATTACCACCTTAACATTTAACTGCAATTTAAGCCCAATTGAAGTGTAGATTTTTCGTAATATATTTATTGATGAGCAAAAAAACAAAAAAAAACAACAACAGACCATAAAATTGTAGTATTTTGGTTGGCCAGAATTATTGATGAGCAGAAAAAAACAACATTGTCAACTCGGGAAATATGGTCCAAGAGTTTAAGTGCCATGTATTGAAAAATGATATCTGGCAAATATCCACCACAGCACACTGACAGATGTCGATTCTTTCATAAAAGTTTTTAATCACTTTTTGACAACACATTTTTATATTAATTAATTATTTCCATCAGAGCCATAACCTGGTGGTAAGTCTTTTGTTTCTTGTCCCATCTCTGAATAGATTATCAATTAGAGGTCATTAATATACCTTTATACTACACCTGAATAGCAATTAGAGGTCATTAATATACCTTTATACTACACCTGCTCGGAAAGTAGGTTCTTACTTGCGTAAGAATAGGTCAGAAAGTACGTCTTTGTAGTCGTACAAATATGCGGGAGGAAAAAGTGTATGAAAATCCATTGTTAACGTGCTTAAGCGGGAGGAAAAAATATATGAAAATTCATTGTTAACGTGCTAGTTTTTTTTTAATTTTTTTTCTTCAATTCTTCCAAATTAGGAAAGGCAAGGGTTCAAAGCCATACAGCCTAGTTTATTTTACAAGTTCGAAATTTTAATCAAAATAAAATAAAAGTATTGGTTTATTGGCTGTTTACTTTCTTTTGCATTTTTGATTTATTAAGTTTTAACAACTGTAATAATTTTAATATAAACTTTAATTAATAGAGATTTTATTTTCTATTTTCCTCGTAGGTGTAGTATAAAGCACTATGTATCACTCGGCGAGAAAGTGCGATTCCTAACTCGAGCGAATTAAGGCCCTCCGCTTCGCGTCGGGCCTCAAACTTCGCCCTCGTTAGTAATCGGTGACTTTCTCCCCTCGGTGAACAATGTACTATTGTTATCCTTCCACTTAACAAGAGCAACATTGTTGGATTTATACTGTAATATATCACCACGCTTCATTGCTTTATCTTGTTTCTGGTTTAAGTTTTTGTGATTCAAAACACAATTAAGCGTAAACGTTCCTGTTCTATGCAACTGCATGCTGTTCAGACCGTCCAAAAGTGGAAATGTAGTAAAATATATGTAAATTATTAAAACTGTACCAGATATATATCTATATCTATAAAGAAAGTGAAAGTTTTAAATAAAGTTCCTTCTCACCCCGCAGGTATTTGGGGGTACATTCTTAGCCAGACACTAACTACAGCGACTAAACTACAGGTCCTTCCTCATAAGATTTTTCAATAAAAGCCGGATTGTTAGCGTAATATATTTCAAAATTAAGCATTATGCCTTTGCTAGTTGTGATGACGCAATTTTTATTTCCGAGGTTTGTTTTGAACCAATATACGTAGTTTGTACTTACCAGTGAAGGAAATGATCTGTTTGTCAATTGAATAGGCTCTAGGCAGCCTTTCTATTGCTAGCATTTTTCACGGCATCATGCATAGGTTGTACTTTCCAATGGTGGTGGCTCATCTGGATTTACAACATGGATATTATTTCTTAATTGAAAAAACAGATCTCTAGGCTCAATACCGGCACGCCAGTACATATTAATACAAGGATATGGAATGCATTCTATCAACAGAAGTATACTGAACAACTTACAAATATCTTGACGTGTTTAAGACTTATCTGGTTTTACGAAGGTAGTATAGATTAGTGCAATTAGCAATGTTTTTAAAGTAAGCTTCGTTAAAATATGTTTTAAGTGGAATTTTAACTTCTACGGCACTCGGCCAAGTAGCATAATCATGATCCCTATCAGTGAAATCAGTGGCCCTCTACAGTCTCGATCTTTTCATTTGTTGTGGACGGGTGCTCCTGTTTGCGGCATTTTGATCAGCAGGTGGTATGTTGCCCTTTACCAGGACGTAATTCATTTAATGGAGCATTAAATTCTGGATCTTTGTCACTATTATTGTTGTCAGGGAAACTCTGCATACATATTCTCATCAAACAGATGAGGGACCTCAACTACTGGCTTTGTGTCCTCATCAGAAATCTCCAGGTCTGACTGACACCCATCGCCAAGCAATTATTTCAATAAATTGTAGTCTAGAGGACATCCTGTGAAAAAAAAATACAACCATGTATAAATATGCAGCTTCATTAGAACAATTTTAAACGACAAAGTTCAATACTTCTAAATTTAGAAAAAAAAACATTTGATATAATAATAATAATATGTAGGACAATTTTCACATATTGCTCACATAGTCACAAACTAAGTTCTAGGCTTGTACTATGTGCACCAGAAGCAACAATATAATACATATTATATTTTATAAATACCCAGACCATGACAAACTGTACAGAAAAAACATACTAATATGTTAAACATATAAACCAACTATTTAAACTAAAAAAATATATATTAATCAAGTTTAAGGTAAAAAATAAAATACTTACGCTTGCCGTCGTTGTCTACAAACATTATGTCCATCTTGGAACACGTTTTGGCTAGTCGCTGACTCCTCACTGCGCTGCAATCTTCATTACATGTGCCTAGATCAATGCACGAACGATCGATACCGTGTACTATAAAACGAAATTTTGCGCCAAAAAAATTTTTTAGTTTCAACGCACACAGTCAGTTCTGAAAGGGTTGTTGCTAATAAATATATTTGTATCTAAAAAAAAATATTTATGTAGTTTAGTATTACTGGAAAGTGTAAAAGCTCATTTGTATGGAGAATGCAGACTTTGCGATTGCAAATGCAGTGTCCTTAATTTTGTTTTGTAATATGTTAAATGAGAACGAAAATAGGGAATATGCATGTAACGTCAATTATTATTATTTTAATATATAATGTTCCTTTTATGTCTTTGAACATATTTACATTAATATATTTTATTTTGATTAGCAAATTATTTTATAAATACGATTTTAAAAATCTATTTTTTTGTAGAATCGGAACGCATTTCAAAACGCTCCGACATTAGCAAACACTTCATGTGACGTCATTCGCGCATAAACAAATGTCAACGTGTGTTCTGTAGTCTACAGTTTCTAGTTTTCTCGGGTATTTATTGTCCTTTATTACGATAATTTGTGATAAACAAACCTTTTGACAAACTTGTGAGGTGTAATAACATTAAAATAATATGCTTTTTAATGATTGAATGACGGCCACAGAATGGCGGCTAGTGATGTACCGTTTTTTACTGCGGTAGTGGCAGATAAAGTTTAAACCCTTTTATTTTTGTGTTATTACCCTTTAAAAAATGTTTAATATTTGTTTTTAGGGTCTAATGTAGTTACTCTATCAAGTAATGAAATAATAAAAAAACATGCATATTCCCTATTATTATGACTAATCAATGCTCAAAAAGTAAAAAAGGAATATTGCGACATGTTTCGCATTTTGTTCAATGGTTTGAACTTGTGACATAAAAATATTAAGTTAAGATCAAACTTAACCACCATGTATATGTACTTAGTTCCTAAATATTCCGAGTTACAATAATAAAAGTGACTATTCCTTCACAGGGCCTCTTCAACGAACACCCGCGACAAAGAAAACCATAATGACAACCCGGAGGTTCCGCAGACTTCCCGGCGAAGTCCGCCGACCTTCCGAAGCAATCCATCACATGCCGCGCCCGGTACCAAACCCCGCGCCATTTCGCCCGACGACCTTTCACAGAACGAGTTCGCAGCCCGCCTTGGACTCGCGCCGTCCCCGAGCCGATCTACGCCCGTGCAGCCGCCGCGCCGACGAGAGTACGAAGCTGGAGAGGATCGCGCGCTGCTGCACTGGCTGGCCGAGGACGAAAACCGAGCCCGCGCCGTCAGAGGCGTGGCGGTGTGGCGTCAGCTGGAAGACGGCGTAGGCTTGATGACGGGCACGCGGCGGTCATGGCATTCGCTTAAGAATCGCTACCTGCGCTACCTACTGCCTTCGCTGCACTCCCTACCGCTGTCGGACTCTCAACGCGCGCGACTCACCGCCGGCGCCGCGCCGCGCCCCAACCCGCATGCGAGTATCCTGTTGCCGCGTTCCCCGAAAGTCGCATCCGCGTCGGCCCGCGTGCCACGACCGGGAGCGCCCCGCCGGCCCCCAGCTACCACTTCGCCCTCGAAGCCTCCGCCTCCGCCTCGCCCCCGGGTGACGCGCTCGTCGCTTCCCCGCGCTCGCCCTGTGACGCCTCCGTCTCCTCCCCAACGCTCGCGGTCTCCGAAATCGCCTCGTCTGCGGCGAAGGCGACTTTATAATGCGCGTCAAAATATTTGACATATTTTTTAGCCCTGCGTATTGTTTCATTTGCTTTAGGCATTGTTTCAAATATATATTGTATAACAGTGGCGGCGGGTTTTTATGACGCTTCTTAAAGTAGAGAGATCAAAATCTAGACAATCATGTATGGCAACAGATTTCGGAATGGATGTAATCCAGTCTGAAGTTCGTCATAATTATATGTTTCATGAATGTATTATATTCTATCTAATCCCCATTTCTAATGACTAAATTCATCTATGATTAAAATCGAGCCAACAAGCATTCAAAGTTATAATATTTTAAAATACTTAAAACATTTTTTAAGAGCCAAATTTTGATTATAGTTTATATCAATTAACGTTCATTAAGGGTATGATAAATAGGTATTTATAATTAATCTATAGGAAGATTGCTGATTGAGGCTTTGTTATTTAGTAATATAGACTGGTATACTGGTTCTATCATATACCTGCCTTATATAATTTTCGTTTCATTGGCAAAATAATCAACGAAAAGATAATTTAACAATCTCTTGTCACTTATCATACTTTCACGAATAAAATTCTTCATTCACAGACCAATACCTATGCCTGTACACATGGTTTATGCATGCATGTGGAGGTATGAAAGGGCACATTGGGTATACTCTATACTTGTCCAAATCAAAATGACAATAACTGAAATGTTAACATAAGATTATACTATGATACATTAATTGTAAGTGTTAATAAATTATTAAGCATACTATTGAGTTGTTATTCCCGAATTACAGTACATTATATCTAGGTGGAGTGAATAGTGTGTTTAACTGAAATGGGTTTTCATTAATGTATGGATAAATTGTACACGCGACGACCTAAGAAAGCAATGCCCTAATTATTTTAGACTAAGAAGCTGACAACTGCGCTGTACTTATAATTGGAGGTATGGATGAGTCAGCCTTCAGTTTAATTTAATGGAATTAATTAAATAATAAATTAATAAGGTCTATTCTAATATATCTGAAAAGTAAGTCGAGTGGTGTACCTTATTAGGAAAGTCTGGAAAACCCTAGTTTTCTATCATCAGATAACGGTGATAATATCACAATAATATTACTATTGTGTTCAATAGAAGTAAATTCAATGTGGTAAATTATTAATCGTCAGGAATTGATTTTAAAAAAATCTACATGCTTTTGGCTACGGCTCCTCACGTAGTGCTCACTGCTACGTGGGTGGGTCACCCACGGAACCATAGCTGACAGTCTCGATGCTTCATGATACAACCCTCTGCATCATTTTACGAGTTATCACCGATAGGAACTTGGCATGAAAATTTGTTGCTTGCTCGGGGTCCACACAGAGTGTATATTAAAATAGCGGGGTTTTTGCCACCCTGACCCGTTTCTGCTGGAAAATGACCTATATAGTATAACGTAACAACAGTTATAATATTTGTGCTTCGTGACGCAACTTCGGTCTTATAAACATGTTGCATATCGAATGTTTGCTGATAACGTCCGTCACACAACTGCAGTAGGAACCATGAAGTTTATGTTTTATGTGGTGGCGTTTTTTGCGGTGACAAGGTCATCTGAGTCTCAACTTTCAATGTCTTTAAAGAAAGTGACCCCTGGGTCTCTGGTGACAATGTCCCCCTTGGTGTCGGCGGTCGATCTGCCGAATTGCCTGGACTCCCTGTCCGGGGTGTTGGAATACTACTCGCGGCGGAGGCACCGGCTTGACGTACCTCTTCTATTTGGGATATTTCTGACGAAAGGTAGGACGAGAGTTATTTGCGTTTCCTGCAATGTGACACCCAAAATCTAACGGTGACGTTCGATTCAGCTAGAAATTCCAAATTTCAATACAGCAATACATATGCTGTATTGAAATGTTCTTCAATATACCTACCAGCCTACTTGTAAACAGTAGCTACTTTGTGGCGGCTTTACTATGCAATACGTGATATTATGTTGATATCGTGGCGCCCGAGTTAATTAGAACTTAGACTAGTTTTTAGACACCGGTTAAAACCAATGTATTTTATTTAAAAAATGTTCTTGGGTAAGTAATTTGTTTGATAGACAACACAACTATTATGTAGAACCTGAGATCTAGAGGTGGGTCGTTACGTGATTTCATTGTAACGTAACGGCTACGTTTCTTTTTGTTAATCACCCGTTATGTAACTATTTATAGTTATTATTAAAAAATCTGATTATAAGCAAAAAAAAAAAAAAAAAAAAAAAAAAAAAAAAAAAAAAAAAAAAAAAAAATATACGAAGCGTAGTGCCTCGAAAATAATTTTAATTTTATGTACCTACTTTACTCTCAAATAAATCTCTAAACAATCATTGTTTTAAATTATTTCCTTACTTACCCCGTGTACCAATATTTTTTTTTTATAAATACTTACTCACTAGCTTACATACTAGCTAACAGCAGTCAGAAAACTTATCTACATTGTACGATTATTTCTTTAAAAAATTTAACAACCACAGAACGCCAGTTCCATCCCCGCTTCTGCACTTCATTTTTTTAATTTCATATTTTTATTATGATTTTTACATGTGTTTTTATTTTAATCAATTTTTATCTTTTAACATCCAATAGACAGCTAAAGTTTTATTGACCACAAAATACTTATATTCTGCAATATTTAATTTATTAGCGCCATCTCTCTGTAGTAGTTGTTATAAATTGGTTTACTTAGTTCATTGTATCACCGCTTTGCTCTATGTCGCTGCTCGCCGACATTCCACAACTTGTGATTTAAACGGACGGAACAAATATACCTATCTATATGGATATCACTTTGAAACGCTTGTAACGGTTGTAACTTGTAACGATGGAAACTCTTGTAACGTGGTGGTTATTGTTACTTCACGTGATTGTGATATTTAGTGATTTTTGTTATAGTAGTTTTTTCGTGATTGGTTGCACATTCGTTCTAAGGTTTTTTGACGTTGTGTTTTTTTTTTGAGTTATTGTTGCTATCCTCGTTTTAGTTTCTTTTTCTTGTATCGGTTTTTAAAATATCGTCGTTGCACTCCGACGAGGTGGTTAATGATGTTCACGCTATTGCTGTGATTGGTTGCGGTACGTTCCGTGACGCATTCTTTCTAGGTTTTTTGTAGTTGTATTTAAAAATTATCTTGTTTTAGTTTTTATTTAGTTTTTTTTTAAATAAAAGTATTAAATTATTGTTTTGATAATAAGTCTTATATCCACATGGCTTATATTTTGATTTTGGACTCATAGTTATGGTATTGGTGTAATCTGACGATATGTCATGTCAAAACGTTTTTTTATTATAACTTATTAACCCCTGGCCCTAGACCCAAAGTGTTTGTACTTAAACGATAGGTATCGATGATATCTAGCCAATGAAAGTAATTTCAGCTTTGTTAAAGGATTTTCGACCTTATTGACAATTGCATTTTATTGGTAGAATTCGATGGTATGCCATCTAATAAGTCGAATGAAATTAAAAAAAAAGGTACTCGATCAATGTCATTAAGGTCGAAAATGTTTTTTCAATTTATCTCGTCAACCGTCGGTCGTAAGCCTATCGTGTTTGTACTCTAATAAAAGGAAATAATGAGATCTAACCCTTTTAATACTCAAAAATCAATATTATGTTTTTTTTTCTTAATTACGTTTTTTTAATTAAATAGTTATTACAAATATAATAACCGTTATTAGTTATTTAAGAAATATCGACTTTACTGTAACTATCTACGTTACGTAACGCTCACCTCTACTGAGATCACGTTAAGCTGACGGTCGCTGGTTCAAGTTGGTATAGTAATACCAACTTGTGAAACTGTTTATAATACCTAATTGCAGTGAATTTAAAATGGTCTCTGGATAGAAAACATGTGGCATTACCAGACAGTTTGAGGGACGAGCTCGCGCGGCTGGTGCGGTTGGCAGACGAGCTCATCGCCGAGGCGCGACTGAAGCTGCACAACTCCAAGGAGACAGTCCTGAAGGACAGTAAGTAATTTGCTTTATACCTACTAGCCCGCAACTTCGTTTGCGCGTTATTCCTACATATAATAAAATAAAGTCCCCCGCTGCCTCTGTGTGTCGGTATGTTGGCAATGATCTCAGAAAGTAGTAAAGTAGATTTTCGTGATTTTCAGAGATCATAATCAACGGAGTGATTTCTGAGGAAGGTATAGGTATATTTCGTTAAGCTTTTGTGTAAATTGGTTGAAATATGACGACGATTGTTGAAGGTTGTCGGAAAAAATCAAGCCGTTCTTGAAGCTTTAATCGAAAACGCTGCCTAATACGTTTGAGATAGGTACTTAGAACAAAACAATGTATGGTGGGATTGTTTTTTTTTATAGGTCTACAAAAAGTCCGCGATGGAATATGTCTACCTTGATAGCTTATTATAGGTACCTACCCTCTATACTATTACTGTAATATACCTATTATGAATGCGTACCTACTGAAACGAACAAACAGACAAAAAAATATTAATAATGTTTTTTTTACTATTATCTACCTATTTAAATATTTCTCGCGTCTTCCACTACGCGTACTTTTTTTTTCTAAAATCTTTATTGAACATACAGACACTGAATGTCTCCGATTTGATTATAATGTAGATACTTATAAGTAAATTAAAAAATCTTAAGGCGTGAAGAAGTGGGAATTAGTAATCCCAACAAAACACGCATTAGGTACATTACTTTATATGCAGTGGCGTGGCCTGCCTTAGAGGGGCCCAGTATCAATTTTTTTTGGGGGGCCCAAGTATACTCGGTATGTCTTAAATATTTTTTTCTCGCGAAAGATACGGCCTAAGTTACAAGTGATTTTGCTCTTGTACGTTCGGGGCCCCTGCCCGCGGTTTCACTCGCGTTAAATTTCAACCGTCGTCGCGTCGTCGTCGTCAAATATCTCGAAAACTACTGAGGCTATACCATGGGTTTTCGCATTGTAGCAACGTAACGTATTCATTTACGTATACGTGAGCAACAACAAATAGGATCGCTTTATTTTTGCTAACAGGATTGAATAAAGCTATCCTATTCCTATTGGTTGTTGTGACGGTTGCAGTCGCACTATTAACGGTGCCGGAGAGCGCATGGTTGACCCGATTGCCGCCGTTGGAGCTGGTTGCCGTAGAAGAGTTGCCGCCACCGATGTCGTATGCGAGGTACATTAGGCTGGTGAGCAACCTTACGCGCATGCGGCCGCCACCACAAGTGTCTATATAACTAGTATATATTTTGTAATACAGATACAAGTTTTGTATAAAATTGTAAATAACATTTTTGATTCCCTATCTTTATTAGAAAAAGTAAATTTCATAGTACCGCGAACCTCATCTCGTTCTCAAAACAGTTTTTACATAAATCATTGTCACACTAACTACGCAAAAATACCTTTTTTAGACGCAGTTGTGATTACTATAACAAAAACGCGCATAATATTGATATATTTTCCGTATCTTTTGCAAAATACAATAGTCATTGAAGACATATTATTCACATAATTTGTTAATATATCTATTGTATAAATTATACTTTTTGTTCCTAATTTACTTTATATGACCTAGATCTTTATTCCAAACTGTCTTCTTTCTTAAGTATATTGTATTTGTTTAAGGGTACACCAATGTCTGTTTAAAACACTCTTTCCATTTATCTATGTTTGTTTGTGACTGTATTGTACCTAAATAAAATAAATAAAAATACAAGTGTATTATTACCAGATAGCTCTGTCCCCATCATCTCCCGGACGCACGCAATGTAAAACGGAAGCGTCGTGCGCGCATTGGTTGGTGCGCGGCTCCCGCACAGGCTACATGCTGGCGCACCGCTTGCTGTGGGCGGTGGCGGGTCGGATGGCGCGCGGCTGCGAAGTGCTGGCCATGCCCGGGCTGGAGCGCAGACTGTGCGGCCGCATGCTGGCCGAAGCAGAACTCATTGTCGACAACGGGGCAATACTCAATGACCTCCTCGCTGAACAAAGTCAGTACCTTTCAGTCACTGCAACTTAAACATTACTCGTATTAGGGCTTGAATATCGGACCATTTATCAATTCCGGTATTGGGTTTCAATATTAAGCTATTCAGTTCTAGAAGTCCAGAGTTCAAGGTTTCCTTTAAAAATGTTATACAAGGGGAAGCTACATCGAAATACCTATCGACGCGATGCGTCGATTGATATATAATATGTAAGTATAGGAAAATATATAAGTACTCGATCGAATAATAGAAGATTTGAGTTTCGATTTCTATCGATCGACACGGTTTTGATTTACAAATTCCGGTATTACAAACGATACCGAATTATGTCGGAATTTTGTTAATATCGGAATTTTGTTTATACGGCATGAGAACAAAACCATTAAAATGCTTCTGTCTGTGTCTGGGCAGACAAAATACTAGGTTTACGTCATACGACCCAGAACTATTCATAGCAGGGCAGAAAGTAGCCCCAGTAGAGGAAGCCATGTCTTTCAAATTTCTGGGCAGAAGGATCGATTTTAAAGGAAGAACACCATCCTTAGATGTGGCTGTGGAACGCTTTATTAATGACATCAACAAGGTAGATCAACAGCCAATTAGTAATGCCAAGAAAGCTTGGATTTATGACAACTACCTAACATCTCGTCTAACATGGCCTTGTCTTGTATACGACTTCAACAAAACTCTTCTGGTAAATCTGGATGCAACATAAGAAAACTTAAGTCTTGGCTTGGATTAGCACAGGGCGCTGACTCCTCTACGCTGTTCAGGGGACAGCAACAATTTGGGATGAATTTTAAAAAGCCATCTGAGTTGTACAAACATCTACGTGTAACCAAGCAACAAATCCTGAGTTACTCTCGGGATAATCTGATTGCATCTCTCCCAAAAGTCTCATAGGCCTCTGAGATGGAGTCAAGACTTCAGTTTCTTAAATCATTTATGAGCGGTGCCCAGATCAGCAAAAGGGGGTCAGGTTGGAAGAAAAAGTAATGTGATAAAGATGTTATTAAATCTTTCCTTAGGGAAGATGAAGAGCATGGCTACAGAGTTCACGCGATGACCCTAGAAGTACAAAATGAATGGCTTACTTTGGGGGAAGTTTGTATTCCTCCAGCCCTGAAATGGCGCACACTCATGTACGATTGGTCTCCGGCATTTATTAAGTTCTATCTTAATGCCTTTCAAATGTCCCTACCTGACCAGAGTAATCTGGTAAGATGGGGGAAGGCAACAGATAAGACATGTACATTGTGCGGTGTTGCTGTAGGGACTGCCAGACATATACTTGCTGGGTGCAAAACTCTACTTGAAAAAGGTCATTATTCGCACCGACATGATAAAGTTCTAGAAATTATTCGAGAAGCTGTAAGTCTCAGTATTACTAGAGCCAGAAAAGGATTAACAACAAATGAAAGACTGACTACTTTTGTAAAGGAGGGACAACTCAAGAAAAGTCAAAGTAAACCTTTCTCAATCCTGGACAAAGCACACAAGACTGGAAAATATTCATGGATACATTCAAAATACAATACAAGATTCCAGACGAACTAGCAGTTTCAGCCTATAGACCAGACATACTGGTGCACTCTCGGTGCTTGAAGAAAGTAATACTTATAGAACTCACCGTTCCGTGGGGAACAAACCTACCTAAGGACCACAACATCAAGTCGAACAAATATTTTGATCTCACAAACGAAATAACTAGAAACGGATTTAAAACTCAACTTTATGCAGTGGAAGTTGGTGCAAGAGGAATTCCAGCAAAGCCTTTGCATCGTCTATTGAAGGATCTTGGCCTTCCGAGAACAGCCGTCGGAACTTTTATGGAGCGTGTTTCCAGGATGGCGCTAACAGGATCATATAGTATTTGGTTGAGTAGAGAGGGTAGTGAACACAGTGCAGGTGAGAGTTCAAAAGGCCTTTAAACCTACTTCGCGGTCTCAAGTCCGGGAACGCTGCAGTTCATTCCCCTGCGTTTCAACCACGCGATGGACCCGGCACCCGCACGGTGAATCCATGGTTTGCTAAGAACATTGTCTCTCTCCGCAGTTCAAACCCTATCTCGTACCTTCGAGGGTTAAAAATTTTAATTTCATAAAAAATAATATCTATTTTATATTATAAGGTACTCGTAAGTATCTCACTAACAATTTCAGATATAATTATGTAATTCTTGTTGTATTATGGAATTAATATTTTTAATATTTTTTTTTACTTTTAGTTGTTTACTTTTGATTGAGATGTAAAAACCGTCAAGTGACCTAGTCATGTTTCGGTTTTAGTCTGTGGGTTCACCGGTTTTCTGAAGACTACTGCATCGATTTCTTGTCGAGGGAGTAGTCGCCTTTCATAGTACGGTAATACGGTTACAAAACTGGCGATTGATTTGCGATAGAGCTATGCGTCCATGTCGCCGCCAAATTGCCCCGCAACCGCATCATTTAGCCGGCATAGTGGGAGCGATCAATATTGTTAAACAATAATGTATTGATCGACCCCATTCATGAACTTTGTAGATTAACATTAGGTACATACAACGTCACATGCATACAACGAGCTCCATTAAAAATAACTAAACCTAAAAGCTTAGAATATATAGGAAACCTATAAGGTTGGTCGGCCAAATGTATGAGGCCCGAAATGAAGAGACTGAATCTAAATATGCCCCTGTTGCGCAAAAAATGATTTCTCTAACAATTGTATTTCGTTCGAAATGTCTGCGCAAACATACCCTCACTACGTCCGACTGTGTTGAAGTTGTTTGCCGCTATCTGTTTATCTGTAACTCTGCAAAACAACGCGACGTAGAACCGCATAAAATAATGGCGGCTCACTCTCCCCTAATGTGTCTCGTAAGTTGCGAATTACTTGATCAGTACTAGATATATTTTACTTAATTTTCAAGCGTGATTTTCATCAACACGTTGCAAAAATCAACAGCTAGTAGGATTTTTAGCAATATACCTAAGGCTTTTCCTAAGTTTTTTTTTTAGATTCAAGGAGTGTTTACTTTAGACTTTTTATGAACGCTCCTCGCCTATGTTCGAATTTGACTAGACTACCACCACTAAGGGTTTTACTGATTTTTACATCATCTTAAGTTTTTCATTCCATTTCTCGTATTGAAATTCAATCCTATGGTGCTTACCACTGAAATTTCAATATACCTACATATCACTATGTCATATAGGTACCTACCTTCGTTGATATTTTTTTAATTTAAAACAACACTGCCCAAATAAAGAACAAAGGTTAAAATCTGTTGTTGCAGTCACATTATGTTCCCTAACCGGTGACGCTCGTTTCTTGCGGCGCCATCTGGTGCGCGGCGTGATGGCAGCACAGGAGACTGTCGGATGCTTCCGGGACGGCACGCGACTGACGCGCCACGACACATGCGCCTCGCATTGCGGGGCTCTCAGCGCCGCCGCCTGCGCTGCCGCCACGCGATACATACTGCAACACCACTACTGAAGCCATAGGCATGCCTATTGCAGAGGTCGAAACAACTATAAAAATAATCATTAGGTAGTATGTTTTATTTTATATAGACTATATAATTGATGAATAAATATTTTACTATAATTTTTATTTCTAATTTAACGAGGTCACAATTATAAATTAACCTATTTAAGATCTAATAATTTAATTATAATGATGCTTATCGAAGATTACAGGACTTATGGCTTTGCATGCCAACGATAAGTAGCCGGCTTATCAAGTCGCGGAAATAAGAAACTCACCGATCATGTGATGCACCGGCGACCGTCATTCACTTCAATTTCGATCGAGTAGGTGCCTATCTACATAATTTTAGAAAGATAGAGATGTATCTTTAGATGAATGCAAGTTTTTATATCTCAGTCGGTACTGGTAGGTACCGTCGGTGGTCGATACCTATATAGATAAATATATCCGGCCGCGATCGAGCATGCATACCAATGTGTTTATAGATATGAATTGACAGATCTATAAGTAGATAAGAACATTAATAATTGACTCAAAGATACAGACAACAGGACTAGTGTCCGTATACAGCCAAATACAGCGGTCGCGCAGAGTTAAGTCTGACGGTTATCTAACCGATCGTTACGTCCGCGAGCCGAAGTGCGCGTGCGCGAGCGAGGTGTGCGCCGGCGCCAGCACGACACCTGGCGTGCAGTGCGAGGGAACAGTTCCCGACCGCGGGGGCCTAAGGACATGCGGCGAGGCAGCAGGTGACGTCCCTCCGCGTCATACCGCGTCACAAAGATGTGTCGTCTCACGCCGTTCGCCAAACAGGTAAGCGAGGTCGCGGACTAATCCGATACTAGGTATCGACTTATCACGCCCACACTGATAACGTTCATTGTCGACAGTGCGCGGTGACAGCGGCGGTCGCGGTCAACATGATGGGGCAGGGGCTCACGGTCGGGTTTGCGGCCGTGCTCCTGCCCCAACTGCGCGAGCCCGATGCCGATCTCGACGTCGATGAAGATACTGGCGCCTCGCTCGCGGCAGTCGTCGGCGTCGCTCTCGCAGCCGGAGCCTTCCTCGCACAGCCGGTGCTGGCCCGCCGGGGTCGCCGCGCCGCTAATGTATTTGGAGCCGCGCTATATGTGGCCGGCTGGATGACGATTGCGGCCGCGCGCGACGTGCCCACGCTGTTTACTGCTCGCGTGCTGCAGGGGCTTGCCATGGGGGTAGCTGCGGCCGCCTCGCCCATAACAATTGGCGAGTACGCAGCGCCCGAAAATCGCGGCGCCCTGCTCGCTACAGTGTCGCTAGCAATTTCCTTTGGAGTACTGGCAGCACACGCTCTCGGCGCTGTGCTCAGTTGGCGTCGCACCGCGCTCGCCTGCGCCATAGTGTCGTTCCTCAACTTGATTTGCCTGTACCACGCGCCGGATACGCCAGCCTGGCTCGCGTCCCGTGGTCGTCTGGACGAGTGCCGCAGCGTGTATCGATGGCTACGTGGCGCCGGTTCCGACCTAGAGGAGCTAGAATCGATGTTGGCGCCGCCGCCGCCTCCACCGCCGCCACCGAAGGGGCTGGGAGGAAGGTGGCGCGCGGCAATAGCCACCGTTCGACGCCGGGAATTTCACCGCCCTCTGATCATTATGATGCTGCTATTCCTGCTTAATCAGTGGTCCGGCGCGAACGTGCTCGCTGCTTACATGCCGGAGTTGACGCGTGAAATAGCCGGCGCTGAGGGCGCAGGTCTCGCGCTCACGCTGGGCGTGCAGAGGCTCGTGTCGAACGCTGGAGCGGTTTTCGTAATCCGTCGCGTGCGTCGCCGGCCCATGCTGCTTTCGACGACGGCGCTCAACGTGCTGTCGTTTTTTGGAACGGCTGCGTACCTGCTCACGCGGGATGCCGGCGCACCGGCTCGGCCGTGGCTGGGCGCGCTGCTGATGCATTGCCACGTGTTTTCGCTAGCCACTGGCACGGTGCCGCTGCCGAACGTGATCGCGGGTGAAATCTTCCCGTTAGAGTTCCGCGCGGCGGGGGCGTCGGTGAGCACGGTGTTCCTGTCGGCGAACCTGTTCCTGTCGGTGCGGTCGCTGCCGTGGCTGTCGGCGCGCGTGGGCGTGGCGGGCGCGTACGTGGCTTACGGCGTGACGGTGGGGCTGTGTGCGCTGGGAGCCGCGCGCTGGCTGCCGGAGACGCGCGGCCGCACGTTGCAGCAGATCGAGGAGGAGTTCCGCTCGCGTCCGCTGGCGGCAGCGGAGCTCGCTTCACTTTCGTCGCTGGCGGCCCGCACTGACCGCCGTGTCAGCGTGCCTGCGCTGGCTTGATACTATATATAGTTAATAAAAATAGCGAATATAAGTAGTAATTTATTTATTAGTCATAAATTATTATTTAATTATAGGTAACGTAGGTAGTTAAGTAGAAATTAATGTTCCAAAAAATTGTTTATTGTTTATGTATTTATTCACGGTATATTCACACGTTTTACAATATCAAATCAAATTATTATATTAAAGTATGACGAATAAGACCATTTTGCCTTAACTACATGTATAAATAGTCCCTGCTTATATTAAATATGTAAATAATAACTCTGGTAATAAGTAGGCAAGTAGTAAAATTATCCTACAATAAAATAAGTACTTACATCAAAAATGTTTAATTTTGTTCTCCATAAAATGCTAAATTATACCCTGTATTATACAATAAATAATTTTGTATTATACAAAAAAAACTATATTATGCAAAATTGATTTACCGGATCCTCCAGCTTCAGAAAATTCTATACAAATTTCTATAGATCACGTAATAAGAGCAGTTTCATCTTTCAGAAGTGGTTCAGCTGGTGGTTTAGATGGTTTAACTACACAGGATTTATTATTATTTAACTGTGGTGATTGCGGCGCACAGTGGTCAATATACAATATTTAGAGGGAAATAAATGTAAGTTTAAATTTTTTTATTGTGATATTTACTTAAACATTGTGTATTAAACAATTATGTTGGTTACGAAACCAATTTCTGTATCTGTACGATCGACAACACATCTTAATACCCATTTTCTTTTTCTCTCTCGCTGTTAATAGGGAATATGCATGTAACGCCAATTATTATTATTTTAATATTATAAAATATAATAGGTATTATATCGTTGCTTTTGGAACACATAGTACAAGCATAGAGCTTAATCTATTTAATTTTGATTAGCTATTTTTTTTATAAATACGATTTTAAAAATCCATTTTTTTGTAGAAACGGAACGCATTTCTAAACGCACCGACATTATCAAACACTACATGTGACGTCATTCGTGCACAACGTGTGTTCTGTAGTCTACAGTTTATTGTTTTCTCGGGTATTTATTGTCCTTTATTACGATAATTTGTGATAAATAAACCTTTTGACTAACTTTTGAGGTGCAATAACATTAAACTAATATGCTTTTTGAGCACGAATGACGTCACAGAATGGCGGCTAGTGATGTACCGTTTTTTTACTGCAGTAGTAGCAGATAAAGTTTAAACCCTTTTATTTTTTAAAGGGAAATAACCCTTTAAAAAATGATAAATATTTGTTTTTAGGGTCTATTGTAGTTACTCTATCAAGTAATGAAATTTAAAAAAAAACATGCATATTCCCTATTATGTTTTTTTTAGAGTACGATATCTAACAGAAATTATAATTAAGTGGAATTAACTAAGATTTTAAACATTATTATTGATTAAAACATTACCAATTTTTTATATAATAGATTCATGCAGGGCTCTTGCTTATTCAACTTTTAAGCTAAAAGCTACTTTTACATATATATTATTTATTACATTTTAAGTCGGCTAAATCAGCTTTATCTCAAGGCGTTTTATCTTTACTATAAGTAAAATAATTTATGCTAACGGAATATAAAGCAAAAATATTATAATAGAACATTTTAAAGGATTTCGGCAAAACAACGCACAATCCTCTTTTAAACTCTCTTTCAAAATTGACTTTTGAAAAAAGTCATGTTACATACATGAAATGACGTTTATCAAAAGTCATTTTTATAACTAAAATAGAGTTTAAAAGAGGATCGTGCAAGCCCCTTAGTCGTTGTTGCAGAAACCATAAATATGTATTCTATACGTAATTTTATTTTTTCATATTCCGATAGCATAAATTATTTTGTAGTAAAGATAAAACTTCTTGAGGTAATTGGCAGATTTGGATCTTTTGGGAAGTGGCCTTATAGAAATTATAATTGGATCAGAAGAAAATAAAAGATAATGAATCAATTCGTTATTATAATGAAAGAAAACATAACACTCGAAAAACGTCAAAAATAGCCACAAATACTATTTTTGACGTTTTTCGAGTGTTATGTTTTCTAAACGACCTATTTTCTTTTGGTTGGCTTCAAGAACTTCTTCGCTTATGTTTCCAATAGGACATAAGACGGGTTCCATTACATCCGCACCGTGAATCAAAATTTTGTGAATAGATGCAGGCTGGGGTACCAATTATATAACGATATGTATGATGTATATTTTAAATTAATTTAACAGAACGTGGAGACTTCACAATTACAGTCTTAATAACTGCTGCAATATCTCGTTTACCTTTAGATAAATGCTGCTTGAGCTACGTGGCCATTAGTGGCCAAGCTCTTCAGGAGATTTGTCAAGCGATGTTTAATTTTTTTCCGTTTTGCTTTCGACGTCAATACATTTTTATAGTTACATAGGATTTAGACGGTCTTGCTATAATTGGAGTATCACACGCATTAACGCAAGGTTGTTCTTGTAAACATTTCGAGAATTGACTTCTCATATGATCATATTTTGTTTAATATGTTTTAACTTTACATTTGTTGTCTTTTCAACGTCTTAAAATATTGTTTAAGAACGCTTTTAGTTCTTTATCTTAGTGCCCTCTTGTATTAATTTCTAAACGGTGTTTCAGTCGATTCGATCGTAATAAGTCTTCCGTTCTTAAAAAAATAATGTTAGACAGGAAATGGAAGGAAATGATGGCTTTAGTAAAAAAATATAAGTAACATGTTGAACTTAATATTCAAATATAAAATTCCGTGATACAACGTGAAACTTTTTTAAATTCTCTAAAACAAAATTTGAAATACATGGATTCATAATAAATTATTTTATCAATGATTCAATTAGTTACTTACCACTATTGTTAAAAGATTCCATAGCTGAATAACTGTAGAATAATTTCTATTCGCAAATAATCACACACACACTTCAGCCTAGGTTAAGTATTGGCAAGCAATTAACGATGGAAATAATAAGGGCTAACTTTACGTCTTAGTGGGGGGTAAAATAACGGTAAAAAAAATACTGCTATAGGTAATTACTTTTGTTCTTTGATTCGATGTCAATACCTGGAAACACATTAGGTAATGCTATTCAACTTTCTATTTTTCTCTTTAAGTCTCAATTATGAAAATTGACCACTGCGCGGCGAAGTACTGCTGAAGGATGTAACTGCTCTTATGAACCTAATGATCTCAGTCAGGTAAATGAAAGCATTCTTGACATATTATACGGTGCAAATAATAATATGTAGGACAATTTACACATATTACACTGGTCACAGATTATGACAAACTGTACAGAAAAATTATTTGCCATGTGGGTGGGAATCGAACCCACGACCTCCGGATTTAACGCCAAAGGCGAAATCACTAGTCTACGGAGGCTGTCGAAATCTATGTGCCCTAACTAAAAAGAATGAGGAATAAGGCCGTTTGCCTTATGTACCACGTACCGTCGCGCAGCCAAATTATGTTGTCAGCAAATCCAACAACTGACCGGTTATTTCCAACCACATCAATTAGGTTTCGTCTAAAGGTGGTTGTGAGGCGGCGGTACATTCACTTAGAACGTTTACAGAGAATATAAATAATAATAATACTATTATATTAAAAAAATTTATCAAGAATGCTTTCAATTCTGTAGACAGAGGCACTGCTTACACACAAAATAAAAAGTACCCGAAATTTATACGAGTAAGTTTATTTGGCAGTGTTATAGTAAAAATCCAAGCTAGTTTATAAAAACAATTTGGTATATTCATCAGTCGATTGTCAGCAGAGCGACTCCCTTGGGCCAGCCATTTTCAGTCATGCCATTCATCCAATCATAAAAACACTTCATTCAAAATTTAACGTCTGGTATTTAGATGACGGGACCCTAGGAGGTGATGCTCAAACAGTTTTAAACGATTTAAGTACATTGATAGATTTATTTAAAATTATTGGTTTAGAGCTAAATTTTTTCAAAATGTGAATAGTATTTTCCGAGCATGTACCCACATAACATTAGACAAAGCACAATAGATGAGTTTATTAAATTAACACCGGCCACATTCTGTTTCTTATAACGTGATCGTTAGATTGTCAAAATAACGAATTCCGTTATTTTGACAATCTAACGGTCACGTTATAAGAAACAGAATGTGGCCGGTATTACAATTATAGATAATTCGCTTCACCTCTTAGGGTCTCCAATACTCGATGAGGCTTTTTCACACTTCATGGACGACAATATTCAAAATTTTAATGAAGTTTCGGAACGACTATTGGCTTTACATATCATTCGGCACTGTCTATTCGTTCCAAAATTCACATATTTTTTGCAATGCTCACATTCCTGGAAGTTCCAATCGAAGAATCGGTATTTTTTTATTATTATTATTTTAAGCACTTACCGATAAGAATTTTACCAGCGAAACGTTTGTCGGTAAAATATTCACAGTCGTTTAATGCGTAGATAAAAAGTTGTATTGGCGAATATCAATTAAACGAATTTCGGAGAAAGGTTGCGAAATATACATATTTGGGCCAACCGCTTATTAGCGCCTTTTAAAATAATCACTAACTACCAAGATGTGGGTACCTAATAGATGAATAATTTCAGGCACTTAAAGTTTTTTGTATACAATATACCAGAGATACTTCATCGTAGTAGTTCGTAGAACAATGCTACGATGACCATCTGCGTAGCACTGAGAGGTCTAGGGCCGTGATGGCTACGTCAAAACTCCAAAATTGGCTTTTCATTAGAGCATTATATATTTGATATTTAAAGAAACAATGTTTACGTTCGGTGTAAAAAAAAATACAGACACTTGCTCTACAGTTAGTAGGTACCTATATTATTTATTAAATTTTGAATAGTTGAACTTATTACTTTTATTAAAATTCATTAAAAATCAAAAAATTAACTAAATTATAAACTAAACTATAAATAAAAATAATATTCATCCATACTCTGTTCATGTGGCAGTGTGCCAAGAACACTAGCAGCGTCCCCCCGCTGCACAGCAATACTAATTTGCTGCGCTAGAAAACTACCAGCTCTCTTGTCACATACAGCGCCGACAGCTTTGATACTTCCCTAAATATTTTTTTAGGGATTTTATTTTGATGTAGAATGGAATAAAATTACTTTTAATAATGAATTCTTAAACAAGCACCTATTAGATCGCTAAGGTAAAATAAACACGCTTATGCATAGAATAACAGCATAAAAGCAATTGGAGAGAAAGGAGGAGGCAATAAGATGGATGGAGTATTGCTACTTTTCATAATTTTATGGGACAACAAAACCTTAAGACTAACTGCCTATAAAACTAATAGCTACCAACAACTATTTGCCATATACAGGTCAACAAAAAATAAAACTATAAAACAATCCGGACCTTCATATATACGTCGTAAAATAGGTAATGGTAAAAACATCTACTTCAGCAGAGTTACCTAACCTGTTCCTCATTTACCTATTACAAAATCTTGTTTATTAACGACGTCATCGAAATTGGCAAAGCTGATAGGTAATATAGAATAGAATAGAATAGAAAATATATTTATTCAATGAAATAAACAATACAAAAACTTATGCTAAGTTATAAAATAGAACTCACAATAAAAAAAGAACTTAAAAAACACAATATTATTTAATGAATAGGTACACCCTCAGCTTCAGCGTGGTGACTATACAGTACACCACGCGCTGGTTTTCAGGGTGCACCGAAGTAAATCTAACAAATTACCTATACTTATCTTATATATGTATACCTAGTTATTAAGACTTAATGGTTAATCTATCCTCCATTTCCTTTTTTTGTGCTTCCATCAACCATTTTCTTAATTTTACTTTAAAATTAGTGTGGTTTTCTAAGCATCTTAAATCTCGCGGCAACTGATTCCAAAGTCTAGAGGATGTTAAGACGAATGCACCTTTAAATATTTTACTTTTATGATGATGACCTTTCATAATTAGACCATTGCGATTGGAACGGAGATATTCCAATCTAGCATGTAAATAAGCTGGGGTTTTGTTTTTTATAATCCTAAATACTAAGCTTAGCATGTGTAGATCTTGCCTATATTTCATTTTGAGAATGTTATTTTTCATTAGGTATGGAGTTACGTGATGACGTTTTCGTATATTAAAGCAAAATCTAGCGCAGCTGTTTTGGATACGTTGTACTTTTTTTGATGTTCTCTGTAGTAGGCACGGCCCATACACTATGTCGCAATAACTTAATTTAGATAATACTAAGGACTCGCATAAATAGATCCTGTTTTTTATGTCTAAGAAGTCTCTAATACTATATAATGATTTTATTGAGGCAAAACATGATCTAGATATTTCATTAATATGTTTATTAAATTTGAGTTCTTCATCATCAAGGTCTTTTACAGTTTCCGTACGGGGTATTGCCTCACTGTTGATTTGTATAACAGGGCTGAACTCAAGTACTTTGGATATTTGTTGTTTTCTTCCTATTACAATATATTGGGATTTTGCTGCATTGAGGGTAAGACAGTGTGATTGTGAGAATTTATAAATTCGCTCTAGGTCTGTATTGATGTTATTGATAGCATGCAATGTCTCGTTTGGTAAGAAAGAGTAATAAATTTGTGTGTCATCTGCATAAAGGTGGTATTGACAGTTTTGGATGGCTCTGTGCACGTAGGATGTGTAGATAGAGTAGAGCAATGGAGATAGAATCGCCCCTTGCGGGGTACCTCTTGTGACTTCTTTAGTGGTAGATATCATTTCAGACCCGTCTGCTTTAGTTATCAGTATAGTTTGCCTTCGATCGGTTAAGTAGTTTTCAATAAGTTGAAGCGCGCTTTCGGTAAGGCCATACGAGTATAATATTGCTATTAGTAATGATGTATTTTGACAGTCGAAGGCGCGGGAATAGTCTAACAGTATTAAAATTGATACGTGTCCTTTATCTGTGCCTTGAAGTAGGTTGTTAGTGACGTCAAGTAAAGCCGTAGAAGTACTGTGGTGTGTCCTAAAACCTGATTGAAATATCGGTAAAAAATTGTTTGTTGTGAAATATTCGTTTAGCTGTAAGAACATGAGTTTATCTAGGATTTTTGATAGGGTTGGCAAAATACTTATAGGTCTTAAATCTTTAAAATTAATAACTACTTGTTTCTTTGGTAAAGGCCTTACTAATGCATGCTTCCATTGTAGAGGAAAGGTTTTCTGTTCAATACATGTATTAATAATTTTTGTAATAGGTTGCAGTGTGAAAGTTAGTGTCATAAGTATCATTGTTATTGTGATTCGATCCCAACCGCTTGCGTTGCTTTTTATCGAGTTAATAACCTTTAAAACTTGAGAATCATTTGCTTGTTTAAAACTAAATGCTAAGTCTGTTATTTTATTGTTGCGATACTGATTAATGAGGTTTATGCTGACTTCAGATTTATTCGGTAATTCTAAGAAATTGCTGTTTATAGCATTGACGTCATTTAAATGTTGCGGTATTGAAGGTGATTGACCTCCGGTAATTCCTATTTTTCTAATATTTTGCCACTTAAATTTTAGATTTTTATTTTGGTTATTTATATAATGGTTGATGTAAGCACATTTTTCACGTCTTATAGCACTCGTCGTATAATTACGAAGCATTTGGTAATATTTCACATGCACGGGGTTTTTAGTTCGATTAGCTCGGGACTGTGCCTTATTTCTTAGCTTTATCATAAGCTTTACAATTTCCGTCAGCCATGGTTTTGGGTTTTCATTAATCCTCGTCTTGTGAATAGGTGCGTGTTTGTCATATAATGTCAACATGTTGCTGTTAAAAACATTAACCATGGAATCAACATTGTTTAGCTGTTCGATCTCGGCCCAATTAATTGATTTCAAGTCTTCATAAAATTTGGAGTGATCTATGGCCGACAGATTTCTCCGAAACATCCATTTTTGTTCTGGGCGGGGTATTTTGAACTTCATATCTGTCAACACTAATCCGTGGTCGCTTAAGTCATTATTGTGTATTATTTTCTGTGATATTATATTTTCTGGACATGTTGTATAAACTACATCTATTAAGGTACTTGTGTTATTAGTTATTCTTGTTGGTTCTGTCACTGTTTGCGTTAGATTAAAGTTCCCCAAGAAAGAAGTTATATTTTTAATAGTGAACGTATGATTGAGATGGTCCACATTCATATCACCAATAAGGATAGTATGCTTGGCGTTGTTAAATACGGCGAGAGAGTCTCCGAGCGCTTCCGTCATTTCGTCTAAGCTGAAACGAGGTGGTCTGTAGAAGGTCCCAATTATGATTTTCGATCTTTGACAGGAAAGCTCGAGCCATATTTGTTCTAGTGAGTTCTCTGGGTGTTTGATAATTTTGGCTTTTATATTTTCCTCTACATAGAATCCGACTCCGCCTCCTCTTCTTCCGTCTGATCTTGGGTTATGATGGAATTTATACCCAGGGAGCTTGGGTCCCTTTTCACCAGGTTTTAGCCAAGTTTCATTTAAAGCAATAATGTCAGGATTCAAGGTGTATATCATGTTGAAGAATTCATCCTGACCAGTATTTAATGAACCGATGTTAATAAATGCGAGTCTAAGCTGTTTTTGGCGCCCCATGTTGTAAGTGCTTTGTTCCTAGGATATGCGGCGCTCTAGGCGCCTTCATAATTGACAGAGTTCACGTACCTGGTTTCAGCGTTAATTCTTGCAGGGCATTTTTCGTCTCCCGTGTTGTGTGCACATGGCTTTTTAAAACGGTGACAAGTTGCGCAGATAGCTGGTTCATTGTTTTTTGGACACTCTTTTATGGAATGCCCCGATTTTGCGCAGTGCCCACAAGTGGAGTCTGAGTCTCGACAATACTTTGCTGCATGACCATATTGTTGGCACTTGAAGCACCTTGTCACTAGTGTGAAATCCCTTACAGGGCAGGAAGTCCAGTTAATGTATATGCGTTCCTGGTTAATGAGTGTTCTACGAATATTCGGCGGTACTTCAATAATATAGTTAGCAGCTGATGACTCTTTTCTTCCAGATTTGTGACTGAGTTTTACGGTATTTTTAAATTCCTCATGCGTCATACTGGGGTGTTTGTCTGCAATATTTTGCTCGAATAAAAATTCAAAAACATCTTTTTCATTTAAGCTGTTGGGACGCCTACGATAACAATTCTGGGATTGCGTTTACTCGACTCCTCAATTTTGAGTCCTGACGATTGTAGTACCTTAGACTGTGTTAATTTTCGAAGGTCATCTCTGGTTTCTGTGCTAATAATAACACCCCCATTTTTTGTCTTTCTTAGACCTCGAACCTGGAGTTTTAATTCATCTGGTCTTATAATCTGTTGTATGAGTTTCTTGGTGTCCTCGCTGCTAGTATCTTTATTATTGGGGTATATTGCAATGCTACTTGCTGGTGAAGGTTTAACAAAGGTATTATTTTGCCTTTTAACCATATCGGCGAAAGAAGTTTCTGTCGGTTGTAGGGCTTTTGGGGCTGATTGCACTGCCTCCTTGAGTTCAATGAAATAATTATGCATGGTTCTTTCCGTTGAGATCTTGGTGGTAAGGCTAATATATTTCTGCTTCAAGTCTTGATACTCCACAGCTAACTGTGAAATACCATGCATTACGTTACGGCTGATGTTGCTAATCTTTAGCTTTTGGTCAGTATTAAGCTTTCCTTCGTTCGCCGTCGAACATATATCAGTCAGACACTGTTCTATGTCGGTCAGCCATTTTTGAACGCCTGGAGTACCTACCGTGGAGCTGGTTCGTGCTGCGGGCGGTGGCGGAGCTGTTTCCATGGCTTCAGAAGGTCGCGTGGGCGGTGGGCTTCGCAAAATGCGACTACTTCTATTAAACGGACTACTATCCATTCAATAAACAAAAAGTCACATGTAAACTAAACACAAACTCACATTTTTTATTATTAAATTGTTAAACGTTAGGTCGTTGCACTTAATGAATTTATAAATTTAATTAATTTAAAAAATAATATCTGCTGAGTAGAAATAACTAAGTAGACGTCCGTTTTTGTCGGCGGCACGTGGATTCGTCCATGGTAATATGGTAACCTAGCTCAATTTAATCTCGAAAGCGTGTATAATTATCTGCGGGGATTACCCATAATCTTTATGGACCCTGGACCCTGTAATGATTAACCCCTAGTTGGATCCATGTCCACAAGGCATCTGAGGATGGGTAATAGAAATTCTAAACCCTGGCAAAGACAAAAGTAATGCCGTATTTATAGTAGGTATACCATCTAAGCAAGAAAAGCTCTATTTAAAGCTCTACGCCTATCTCTTAAACTCTACTTGTTCCTCTGCTTTCTATACAAAAATAAATTAGAGAAAGATATCAATCTCTGGTTTTTAACCAACTTCAAAAAAGGAGGAGTTCTTCAAAAAATTCAATTTGTCGGGACCTCTACTTTTAATTTCTTAGAAAATAGCGTTTTTTTTTGCCAATGTGAACAAAACACTGCTTAGAGTCGTCTGCATTGGACAAAACTGCCGATAAGACAGTGAAATAGACTCGTAAAGTAAATTCGTCTCTGTCGCCGCCCATTTCGTAGTCGCATCATTTTGCTGGCATAATGGGAGCGTTAAAAGTTGTTAAACAAGAATGTATTGATTGACCCCATTCATGGATTTTGTAGGTATGCTTACTATTACTACCAGATAAAGTCAAATGGCGTGCTTCAATAAAAAAAATATAGCGACATACCGAGGAGAGAAGAAGCCAACACTCCCCAGTTTTGGCTTCTTCTCCTGGGGCCTCATCAGGAACGTACAACGTTCGCCGTCACGCTATTTTCGTACGTTATTTTCGCTTATCGGTATAACCTGCAAGCTTGGATTAAGGATTACCTACAAATGTAGTTGGTAGAGACCGCTACGAAAAAAAACTACGTAAGTTTTGTGACGATGAACAGTACAGCTCCTGATAATATTTTTCTGATACAAAATTGATGTTCTAACTTGGTAGGTTTATTATTTTGTTAATGTTGCTTGGGTACCTAAACCCTACTTATTTTATTATAATTGATGGCTTAAACCTCTGCAACAATTATCTACTGCAGTTTCTCCACAACCAGCCGCCAACCAGTTAGTGGCCCATCGCGATACGAGTCTGTGGTGGTCGCCTAGCGTGCGGTGGCGCCGATGACGTCGGTGTCGAGGAGGGGAGCGGCGAAAGTCCGAGGGTTGCGCAACACATCCACTAGTGATGTCCGACTATGCTACTTTACATTCGCGTATCTTTGCAAATCCTTATAACAAGTGATATCTCTAAAGATTTAAACTTTATCATATCTAGTTACTTTCTAAAATTAATTTGTGTTTTTGAGAATACCTATCGAGTTGAGCTCGATGTATCTAAGTGTCTACTTGTATTTCAACAGTAGAATAACCTATAAAATTTACTACACCTAAGTAAATAAAAACAATGCACCGAGTTGAACGACCGACCATGATGTATCGAAGACTAAACAGTAAGTACTTATTGTTGTCATTAGTAACAAGTCATTGACACAAATTTCACAAAACAGGTGGACAGGTATTTAGTGCAGCACCTATAGATCGTCCTTGAACCCTTTCCTATCCTGTCTTCGAGTACAACACTAAGGCGATCGGGCTCACCGGTCGCGCGGTGTGGTCAGTCAGTGCGAGTACGACGCCGTCACCGCCGCGCGCGCCCTCGCACGTCACGTCACGCCCCGTCACGTCACGTCCCGTAACGTCACATCACACTCCGGCCGTGAACCCGTCGCATAATCTTAGCAAAACCAGATTATCAGATAATTATAGCTTAGAGTCGTTCCACTTGAACTACTGAGTGATTGGAAAGGGCGCCGCGAGCCGTGTCGGTCCTACATACCTTTACTAATGAGAGAAGTGATCAGCGCCAACATGATTGGAGACCTGGTCAACTATCTGCTGTCCCGAGTGGCGAGCTCTGTCGGTAAGTCCCTGTCCTATTCATTTACATAGTTACGGCCGTCCTCATAAACGATCTTTCTTTTGACTAAAACATCACTGAAATTTTTACTGAATTTAGCAAAAGTATAAGCCAACAAAAGAAATAGCGGTCTGGGTTGGATCCCATTGCAACATTAATTACGAGGGAATATCAAACTTTGTACCTATAGGCATCTGCTGGATAAGTCTGACAATACCAAAGATGATTGATTAATTATGTGGTACCTAAGATAACCAAGAATCAATCAAACTTATGTAAGCATTAGTAAGCAAAGGGCTATAGGATGTTCATCAAAACAAAAAGTATTACATAGTGTATATATACTTATTATAAGTAGGTAATTGAGCTCACTACCAGCTAGGGCAAGGCAGGGTCTGCTAACCTCTGCAGTAGATACCAGCAGGTATTTCAATTAGATATTATTATCATGCACGATCAGAGAATCTGCCATTGCCATGAGTTTTTGCATCGTGTTAACGTAACGTGTCAAAGAGTTCGTTTAATTCTTACTGTATAAAAAAAGCGATCCTTATGGTGATTAATAACGTAAGTATAAATAAAGTTACGTTAATACGTATCATAAACTTATGGTCTTTAGAAGAACTTCAATTCTGATACATTTTGCAAGCATAGATTATTATGGAAAAGTTTTTGGCTAAGGAGGCTGAGCTAAATCTTGCTAAACAGCTGTAGCGGTGAATGACGCTTTCGCAACCGCGACCGCCACCGTGGAGGACGATGTCGACAGGCTGTGTTCTCCTTCACTCTTATATAAATAATTATTTGTTGCATTTGTTATTAGTTGTAATAAAGCAATGTTGGCCTTTTGGTTAGAACTGCTTTTGCATGCTAATTATGTTTTGCTAAAATTAAGTAGGTAGTATAATGCTAAAGACTTGTATACGTATGGTTACATCGATGTCTATTTCTGAGAGTCTAGATTTATTCGAATATGTAGTTAAGCTGGTCCACGGGGAAATTAAATTAATGATAAAAATAGTAAACAAATATGTAAAATTAAAAAAAAGAAAACGTTTTAAAATTTCACGTAAATACCTATTAAACAATAATAAATAAAGCATAATAAAGCAAAGCCATATTATTTTAAGCTTTAAAATAACGTCCAACACAATTCAAAATGAACATATATTTTTTTCATATTAGCATCTTGATTTAATTAACAATTATTAATAAATATTTAGCTAGGTAAATGCATTTAAAAAAGTCATACCACCGTTAGAGGTTACTATTTTTAAAAATCTTATCAGCGTATTTATTTCCTCCATCCATTCATATCATTGCAACAACTATTCCGGGTCGTTGCTAGCTAGCTCGGCAGCTATGTCTATTGCCAACTGTTCAAACAGAACTTCTTGTAGAAGTTCGAAGGCTGCACCCATCTACTGGAGCGATTGTCACATAACCCTTTGTGGAACAATGCAGAACAGGGGAACATTCTACTAAATTAATTGGATATCAACTGCATGTCAAAGTTAAAATTTTATATATTTCCCATACAAAATGTGTCAAATTTTTACTTTCATACGACGTTGATACACAATTGATTTAGTCTACTAAAACATAAGGTCCCAGGCAGTATGCTTCCTAGAGCAACCTTTTGGATTGAGCTGAATGAACAAGTACCATCTATATCTCTGTGGTTTTCCCTCTCCACTGATGAGGGTTCGAGTAGCCCATGTGGTGGGATCCAATTATACCGCTTATCATAGGCTCATCTACTAGCTCATCATAGGTGTCATTTGAAATAAGTATTTGAGTAAAAATAACAGTTTTCTATGAAGATCTATGTTTTTTCATTTGAATATTTTAAATCTACGGCGAAAGCGAGGGTACAGTTACCTTCCCCATACTCCTCACCCCGCACTCACTATAGCCAGTCGAATCAGCATCGACTTCAAAAGTAACCAAGTTTTAAAAAAGATAAGATTTTTATAAACGGCCTCGGGTACCCAGCGGATTAACCCGTCCTCATTTCGTCGATGGTATTCGGAGGCGATACCTAACCAGTGGCAAGCTTGTTCCGTTGTCGTTAAAGGTCGGTAAAAGGCACCCGTGATGGTATTATATTTAAGATTTTTATATAGAGATCTGTTATTTATTTCATGGACGAAGTCATGCATTTCATATAGCTCACTTTAGCTAGAGTAGCCAGTCGAATCAGCTTCAGAAATAACCAACTTGACAAGTTTACTTAGTTATTAATAGCCATCATTAATACGCGGCTGCGGCAGGCACAGTATCCGTAGTTGCTGCGTTATTTATGAGCAGATGCTCTCGTAAATAGATATCAGTTTGGAAATACATATTTCCTATATGAAGATACATTACAAATATAATAATAATATGTAGGACAAATTACACATATTTCTCTGGTCACAAACTAAGCTCTAAGCTTGTACTATGTGTACCAGAAGCAACGATATAATACATATTATATTTTATAAACACCCAGACCATGACAAACAGTACAGAAAAAAACGTACTATTTTTTTTTTTGCCATCGGTGGGAATCGAACCCACGACCTCCGGATACAACGCCAAAAGCGCAACCACTAGTCTACGGAGGCTGTCTATATAATATACTCGAAGGTATATTTTTGTTTGATAAGTCATAAACATGGTAGACAGCAAAATATGTATAACTACTTAATATTACTATTGGTAAGTAGAGCTACAAAGACCATGAATGGGGTCGATCATTAAGTATTTTAACATATTTTATTATTTGTTAAAAAAATATTTTATTGTGCCAATTATTTTAGTACAATAAGGCCCCAGATGCATATTCTAAATTAATTGGATATCAAAGGTAACATTTTGTATATTTTGTATGGGAAAATTTAACTTTGATATTCAATTTATTAGAATATGCCCCTAGCGCATAATCTCCATTTAGTTTTAATGTCAGCTACAGCTAAAGAAGTAAGACACGAAGACTTCTAAAATCAATATTACCATCTTCTAAGAAAAGTAAATGTTTGAAGAATAAATAACTTTAAGTGCGTCTCTACTCAAGCACGGCGTATGTGTATACTGTATACTCGTATATAGGATTATGGGTAAATATTTCTCATAATAACTAACTAGTTAGGTATGTTAGGTTCACCAGCATAAAAACCGACGTCCAGTCCGCTGTGTAGGATCTATAAATACATTGACGAACGACGAGCCCTAAACCAGTTGGGCCACTTCTCGACTGCCCGAGCCAACAACGTCGGAGCTAACTGTTACCTACTTGTTGGCCATTTGTCACTTGGAACATCGCGTTGTGAGCCACAAAGGCTGTCGAATAACTTGCGAAATAGAATCATAGGAAGTATGTGTAATAAATACCATCACGGGTGCCTTTTGGTTCCCGAGAACCGCTTAAATGGCCTCAGGGTACCCAGCGGATGGATTAACCCGTCCTTATTTGCTGATAGTATTCGGAGGTAACACCTAATAAGTGGCGAGCTAGATGCGGTGTTTCTGATAGTATAGCCTCATTGTATAAAGCGGTCACCCATTCCAGGTCTGGCCTTGTTGTCATCTGCTTAAACTTGTTAGTTGCGCAGTGACTTAACCACTAGGCTGCTTTTAACTATGTATAGTTTAACTTTTTTTTAACAATATATTGAAGTTTGAATATATTATTTATTTAAAGAAACTTACAAAATATAAAATTAATAAAAACCTATACCTATAAAACCACTTGACATAGCACTGGCAAAAATAAAATCAGCATTGCCATGTTGAATGGAAATGCTGACTTGTTATTACAATTGATGTTGTTACTAGTTTTTCTTTAAATATTTTTTTACGTTTTACTTTAAATATCTTTAAATATTGTGAATTTTTCACATGTTAATAACATGGTCAAAATTAAACACCGTGAGAATTACATGTAAGTATCATGTTACTTTTTTTAAAGAACTACTGCATATATACTTGTCGAGGTGGTACTTTCCTCTGGTGCTGTTATGAAACTTGCGGTTGATTTGTAGAGTATTGCACATTCTTCGCATAGCATCAATGCTGTGTCCCGTTCATGGTCCTTGCCTACCAACAGATAGATACAAAGTATATAGCCGTGCTCCAATTAAAAAAAATACCAAAATAGTTATTGGTTATCATATACATGGTGACTTTGAAAGGTTGTAGTTTGGGCTAATAGGTATAAGGTTCTATTGATCGACACATTGGTTTCATGGAATAAGTAAATGTTTGAAGAATAAATAACTAAATAATTTGATCAGTATAGCTCATATTAGCCGAAAGTACAGCCTTTCAAATTCACCCTGTATACTGGTAATGTACAATCTACCAGGTATACTAATTTGCCTTCATATTTTATAAAATTAAAGTAAATAGAATACCCAAACCAAACAAAAAAGGTTAAAAAAAAAAACAATTGTTCGCTCTAGGATCACAGCAATAGAGTAATTAAACAAGATTAAATTAATGTATACGGACTTGTAATTATTTTGTAGCTTACAAAATAATTACAAGTCCTAATACATTAATTTAACTAGTGTTCAAGTTCAGAACAATTGACTATTTCATTTGACCCCAATTTCTTACGGATGACATCAGAAAATTGAAATACCCGGAAAACTGTATAGTATTTGGTGTAACAAAACACAGATAATCCAAACTTCAATGGACGGTAAGGTTGAAAATTACCAATGTGAATTAAACCAAAGGCTTAAAAAGTGACATTTCAGACCCAACAGTTTGTTAACCCGATAAATAGCTTAGTACGTATTTTTTTTTCATTGACAACAATTGAAATTACGTTGTCAAACATATTTTATCACAGTCATCTTACTGCCGCCGTGCTAGGGGGGAGGGGCTAGGGCAAAATACTAGCAATGCCCTAGAAAGTGTATAAAGATATTTACTGAAAACTGAAATTGTACTAAAAGTTTAGAGGTAGAAAAGCATATGTGATTGATTGTATCGATGCCTTTGCATAAAGGTTAAGAATCTCTACATAAAGATACATTGTAGAAAGATAGAAGTATAAGTGATATCAATGCAAAAGTACATAGTTAATGCATTTTTTATTTAAGCAATTATTTGAGTAATTAGATATATAATCTCTACATAGACTCTACAATGTACGTATTCTAAAGGTTATATCGTACCTACCAAAGCATATTATATATTTATATTCTTTTCCAATCGCTTCCGGGAAAAAAATATTATTTCCGGAAGCGATTGGAAAAGAACTTAACCAATTTTTTTATTCCTTTTGTATTTTACCCACTGCCAGGCTGTTTTGAAGAGCTTGTATCTATCTCCGTAGACAAAGGATATCTTCATGACTAAATTTTGACCAATCGGAGCGATTCAATTCTTTTGCAGACTAAGTAATAGGTTTTGTAAACGAAATCATATACACTTAAATTTCTTTGGAATTTGCTCACTATAAATTCTTGTAAAAACGAGTCTAAGAGTAGTTAAATCAATAATATTAGCATATGAGTTATACCTGCCTAACCGGTAGTTAATGCGTATCTCATATTTAGGAATGATATTATATAGCCAAAAAATGTGGGTAATTTGTGATCCGTTATTGATATTGATCAATGTTTTATGTCGCTAAAGAGACTGAATCGTAATGGTGAAACTGTACACGTCAAGCAGCATCACCGTCTCTTCATCAACGCATCTTCCACCGCCACCAACCAGTCCGCACCAGACCTCGTCACATATTTGTCATATAATTTTCCATTACTTTTATTGTGATAAGAAGGAGAGGGGGATCGTATCGCTGACGAAGATAACTATTATTTATATACATAAACGTAATTATTTATTTATTTATACATAAGCCTCCGTCTTACGCGTTAAGTGCGGCTGTTGCTATGTTAATGTTTGCGGCTGGTGTCGTCAGCGCTCGTTGCGCACGCGACACAGTGCGACAGGTTGCCGGTACTGACACCCGGAACTTTGTAGACCTAAAGTTTTTTGTCGCGACTGATTGCTATCGATCTCGGGGCCACCAACATAGAAATGTTGCCCCTATACAAATCAATAACTAAACGGGTAGAGCAGACCTACAAAACTTAGTAAAAAATGTATTTACCTACGTTAAATAAATATTTAGTTTGCTTGAATACTGAGAACACTTTCGTGTTTATGTAACAAATATAAGTACTTACATTTTAAATTACTCGACAAGTTTTATACCTACTTCTTTTCTATATATTTTTTGATAATTTATTTTATCCGAAGCTATAGTGTGTATGTACCAGAAGATCGTACGCGGCGGCATCTTCATACTGACGAAGCTCTCCACATTTGTGTAACCAGAGCTTTTTTTATTATTTTATTGGAGTACGGACCTTCCACCTTTTATCTACCTGATGGTGCAGACCTCAAAGTTTATGAATATAGTCTATGATTACACTGTTGTTTAATAACAACGATCGCACCCACTATACCGACTAAAAGACGCGGTTACGAAATTATACTCTCTGCATTATCGTCAAATAACCTGTTTCGTTACTGCATCCTGATGAAATGAGACTACCACATCGACAAGAAATGAATGAATTAGGCTTTTTAAAACCGGTGAAAGCTTTACGAAACCTAGTTGTAATTCACCGTGCTTCGTTCGATATGGTAGGGCAGGGCAATGCGGAATATTATAGGTACATTGTAGAGCCAATTATTAAAAGATCATTATTGGAAGTAATAGAAAACAGAAGGGGCAAGATGTTTGGGCACTTGATACGAAATAACGCTTATATAAAAACAATAATAAAAGGAAAGATTGAAGGAAAAAGGGGAAGAGGAAGGATGGGAAAAGGATACATAGATCAAGTAAATTAAGTGTCACTTCGTACAGGAGGGTGAAGAAGTTGGCCGAGAATAGGCAGGAGTAGCGATTGCACCACCGACAAGAGCCTAGCTCTTAAATTTAAAAACAAGTAGAGCCAATATGAACCTAAATAGGTACTATAAAACAGATCATCTCATTCTATAACATTTAGATGTTCCTGTGCTCACAGCGCAGTTCGCAACATATACAAAATGTAGAGGTACAGTAGATGGCAAGCATGCTTGTTTACCTTACCTTGCCGTCTACTACGTCTACGTCTAGTTAATTACAGTATTTTTTAAGTATAACTTTTCAAAAAAACAACTTAAAATGAAGTCCCACCCGCCAGGATTTTTCATTGTATTTTATCTTTAAAAAAAAAAGAAAATAGAGGAGATACGTTATTTAAAGCCTTATAACTAATATCTAAACAATGTTTCCCGAGGAACCTTAACGAAATGTTAAGAGGTCAAGCAGGTGGCTAAAGTATCTATATAGAATTAGCATTAAATATGTTGCGTTGATAATCCTCTATATCCGAGGTGTCAGCGACCTCGGAGGAGGCGGCCACGCACGTCAGCCCAAGTATTAGGCTGACCACTATCCACGTCTCTCGACGGCATCGAGTTATGATCGAGAAAATAACTCTTAAAAAATATAGCGACACTATTTTTAGTTTCCCTCGGTATCTTTCGTTACTATATTATTATGTGGTTGCAACAAATGGGTTAATAACTGTTCAAAGCGGTTGTTATAGGATGGTCAAATTGGGGCCATGTATGGAGCTTATAAAGTGACTTAAAGAGACTTGATTGTTGGTACTTATATAAGTTGATATTACTCTTTGCATCCAGGTTCAGCCTTCCAGAACAACCTGTTCTGGAGGTTCTTCTGGTAAGTTGGTTTAGGATCGTTCTCGAAATCAGATTATCGTGATTCAGAAGCGAGTAGTCTAGTTCTTTAATTTAAATTTACATTTATACCTTTTTTTAAGTATAGGAACCGAATGTTCAGTGACACGCATTTTATGGCGAGATTTTAAAGAGACACAGAAAACATTTAAATATGGATCTCTCTAAATATCTATATCTCCTTCAGAAGTTCCAGATAATGTCCTGCACCCAGGGCTTTTGGATTTTTAAGCTGTCTAAGGGTATTCTAATGAGTAATGATAGAAAGACTAATGAGTAATGATAGAAAGCTTGTTCGTCGCGTCGTTGTGACAGAAGGTAGAAGAGAGCGTTCTGAAGCAAGCGTCATATTATACCAAATATTATATATCATTTGGAGTAAATATTTGCGACGAACGTCGACGCCGACTGACAACATTTGCCGTCGCAATTCCGTTAGTATTAAGTAAATAGTCTACTATTGTTTCGAGGATTAGCGTCAACTATCATGTCTGTATAATGTATGACTGATGGGACTATTATTGGAACTGTAGAGGAAATTATTTCCTCATCTGGGGGAATGATTTCCTCATCTCACATCTTATTTCCATATCAGTTTGCATTGTTCTGTGCATTATTTGAACTCCAATGTTTACAAAATGGATGAATGGGGTTTTCAAGTTCATCTTTCTTCTAATATATAAAATTCTCGTGTCACAGTGTTTGTAACGAAATTCCTCCGAAACGGCATGACCGATTTTTTTTGTTTTTTTTTTGGGTATATTCGGTGGGTCTGGGAAGTTTTAACTAAGTAATGACGGTAACCCACCAAAAAAAAAATGATTTTTTTTTTATGATTTGGCATTAAAAATACATATAACCAACCCCCATTTTTTAATAGCGATATTAGTATACTGTAATCATTTTCAACTCTCAGTAGTCGATAACTGATGAATTATCAAACGAACAGTTTTTTATAAAATTATATTTTTATTGGAGAGATATACTTACTCATAGGTATATTTATATTATTTACTGAAATTGATATTTATCTCTTCTCTATAAATAAAAATCAATGTTTGTACTCTAAGCATCCCGAAACCAATGATCAAATTTTCATGTAACCCAAAAAGCCCACAGTTGGAAAAGTGAAAACTTTGGATAAAAGAATCTCCATATAAAAAGTAAATGAGTGCAGAGTGAGACAGCCCACAGTTAGAAAAGTGAAAACTTTGGATATAAGAATCTCCATATAAAAAGTGAATGAGTGCAAAAAAGTGCAGAGTGACACAGAACATGTTATTCATTAGTACACCCATGCAAAGACAGGACGGACAGCTAGGTCATTGTAAAAACATATTCACTATTTTACTATTTTTTCCACTACAACTTATTACGTATATGTTTAAGACCCTGCGCTCAAAATATTTTTTTGTTATCGCCCCGCCCTATAGGCGGAGCCTCCCCGCAGGCATCACTGTTTTGCCGCTGTCGCAGGCAAGAATTTTCTATTTGGCGCGATTTTACGAACAAAAAATGAATGTGAGTCGTATTATTTTTATTATATTTATCATAATTAATATTTTTAAGTTTAATTATATAAATATTAAATTTGATAGATAAAATAGTTTTAAAATAATCTATTAACTAAAACTGATATAATGTGAACCATTAACCAGTGGCTAAAACATCGAACGCGTTAGCGATCTTGCGTTGTTAATTTGAATTGTGGCAATTCAAATTACGATGGTCATGACTCATGACAGATCGCTATCTGACTTTATAAAAAAAAAGATATATATGGGTTTAGATTGTGTAATGCAAGATGGCGGCCTCAACTTTATTTTAAAAAATCGACATGGGACTCGTTATATAGGTTTTTGGGTGTGCCGAGCACGAATTTGAGGTCCATTTTCAAATCCAAGATGGCAGCCTCAACTTTATTTTTAAAAATCGACGTGGGACTCGTTATATAGGTTTTTGGGTATGTCGAGCACGAATTTGAGGTCCATTTTAAAATCCAAGATGGCGGCCTCAACTTTATTTTTAAAAATCGACATGGGACTCGTTATATATATTTTTGGGTGTGCCGAGCACGAATTTGAGGTCCATTTTAAAATCCAAGATGGCGGCCTCAACTTTATTTTTAAAAATCGACATGGGACTCGTTATATAAATTTTTGGGTGTGCCGAGCACTAATTTGAGGTCCATTTGGACCGAGCACATAGGACTGGGAGCCGAGCACATAGGACTCGTTATATAGGGTTTAGGGTGAGCCGAGCACGAATTTGAGGTTCATTTAAAAATCCAAGATTTTGGCGTCAACTTTATTTTTAAATTTCGACATAAGACTCGTTATTCGTGCTCCCCTCACCCAAAACCCTATATAACGAGCACATAGGACTCGTTATATAGGGTTTTGGGTGAGCCGAGCACGAATTTGAGGTCCATTTTAAAATCCAAGATGGCGACTTTAATTTTATTTTTTAAAATCGACATGGGACTCGTTATATAAATTTTTGGGTGTGCCGAGCACGAATTTGAGGTTCATTTGGACCGAGCACATAGGACTGGGAGCCGAGCACATAGGACTCGTTATATAGGGTTTAGGGTGAGCCCACCATCAATCCAAGTTGAGGCCACCATCTTGGATTTTTAAATGAACCTCAAATTCGTGCTCGGCTCACCCAAAACCCCATATAACGAGTCCTATGTGCTTGGCCCACCCAAAAACATATATAACGAGTCCCATGTCGATTTTTAAAAATAAAGTTGAGGCCGCCATCTTGGATTTTAAATGGACCTTAAATTCGTGCTCGGCACACCCAAAAATATATATAACAAGTACCATGTCGATTTTTTTAAATAAAGTTGATGCCGCCATCTTGGATTTTAAAATGGACCTCAAATTCGTGCTCGGCACACCCAAAAACATACATAACGAGTCCCATGTCGATTTTTAAAAATAAAGTTGAGGCCGCCATCTTGGATTTTAAAATGGACCTCAAATTCGTGCTTGGCACACCCAAAAATATATATAACGAGTCCCATGTCGATTTTTTAAAATAAAGTTGAAGCCGCCATCTTGGATTTTAAAATGGACCTCAAATTTGTGCTCTGCACACCCAAAAACCTATATAACGAGTCCCATGTCGATTTTTAAAAATAAAGTTGAGGCCGCCATCTTGTATTTTAAAATGGACCTCAAATTCGTGCTCGGCTCACCCAAAAACCTATATAAAGAGTCCCATGTCGAATTAAAAAAAAAAGTTGAGGCCGCCATCTTGGATTTTTAAATGGACCTCAAATTCGTGCTTGGCTCACACAAAAACCTATATAACGTGTCCTATGTCGAATTAAAAAAAAAAGTAACATTCATACTTGATGATCATTGACTACTGTCGTTGCGACCGGAACTAAAAAATATTTAATAATAACATGTAGGACAATTTACACATATTTCTCTGGTCACAAACTAAGTTACTATGTGTATCAGAAACAACAATATTATACATATTTTAGATAAACACCCAGACCATGACAAACTGTACTAATATTTTTTTGTCATGGGTGGGAATCGAACCACGACCTTTGGATATTACACAAAAGTCGCAACCAGTCTACGGAGGCGGTCAAAAATAATTCCTATAAAAAACGTCAATCGACTGTCGCGGTTACCGTTGTCAAAAAAATAAATAAAAAAGTTATAGGTAACCGATAAAAAAAATCGATGTTGTTTCGCGGTGACTCTGGTTTTCCTTATTCCAGATTCGAAAACTCAAATTTATTCCTAAAACTAAAAAATAATAATATTATTTTGATTAAAAGTATTTTTTCTATAATTCAAGGACCTGTAAGGTTTATACATGGTCAAATTAATTACGTAAATCTTTAGTAGCCCCGGCAGCACGAGAGATACACGTCCGTACGCATCGGCACACTAGGCGGGACTGGTCAACGGGGTCATATAATTACATATTATAACTCTTGGATCTGCTCCGCAAGATTGAAAATCGCGCAAACAATTTTCAATCAATAAAAATGTCGTAAGTCACAAAACTAATTTTGTCTCTAACATACTTAATAATTTATTTAGGTAAAATTTCGTTTAGTAGTGGTTTATAAACTGTATTTTCTTGTGAGGTATATTTATTTTAGATTTAAAACATAACCCGTTTAGAAGAAAAATGTCTTTATACATTAAAAAGGCATCATTTTAAAATAGAAAAAGTATCGAAAAAATGTTTTCCAATTAGGTTTTTGGTTAAGACATGGAGAGAGGAAGGTCTGAAAAAACTTAAGTTGAAGTGTTTTAATAAATAGATGTGTGCTTGCCTCTGCAGATATAAGCAAATAAGACTAAAATTTAAAGTGCCTCCTCTTAATTGTGCGTATCCTGTCTACTGTGCATTTCTACGGGATATAAGACTATTATTGGAACTGCCTTAATTAGATATTAAAATTTAACTTTGCTATTTCTATGCATTTTAATAGCTAATAGCCTTTATATTGAAAGTCTACAATATATCTATAAATATATATATCTTTAAACCTTTGTCCGGTTTAAAATCGAAAACTTTATGCAGCTCGTTTGTTGGTCATTACTGGTGACCGTGCATCCGTGTGGTATATCAGGTTATTAGTCTGCATGAATGTGGGTTACTGGAGTAACTACTACACAGTGCAGTGCTTACTTAGGTATATCCTTTGTGGGTATATCTAATTACTTAAAATACCTTCGGATTCTAAGTAGTATCCTCAACTTTTCATTCAATGAGACGGACTCCATTTTATATTTCTTGATTTAACATTTGGTCGAATTTTATCCTTTATTTTATCGAATAGTTCATTCCCTTCATGAGTAAGTATTTCGTACATTCTACGTTTAATTTCAGTTTTGTATTTATAATTAGGACGTGACTTACCTACTTATTTACTTAATTTAAAAATATACAGTAATCATGAAAAAAGTACAGCCTGACACTATTTAAATATTGTTCGAAACAATATTTTCTCTAATGTTTCCATCAAAGGTTTCCACGTAGTATCTAGAGGTTGTAGGTAGGTCTAGGTCAAGCACTAGATATACTTGAATATTATTTTTACAGACACGTTATTCTATGAATCTTTCAATCCTTACCTGATTTGGAAAAACAATAAAAACCTACTCATATAAGTAGGTAAATGATCGCATAAACTACCGGACTACAACAATAAGGTTATACATATAATTACCGTAGAAGTGGCTCGTCGAATGTCACGGACAACCGCCCCATTACAGGGGAGACGACGAGGTTCCAGCGAGGCAAACCTGCTGGCCGAGGTGACCGTGCGGCGCCCGGGCGGGGACCGGGTGGCGCCCAAGCGGGCACCGAACGATTGGCGCCTGTCGGTTGTATCGCAACTACTTTCACTTCCTCCAACGATCTCCACTTTCTTCATTAGCAAACATTCGTCTTGGTTTTTTATTTTAAAATTAAATGTGGCTTGTTATTGGTCGCCCTCGATCCGATCCGCGTTAATAATTGTACCTACTATACACGTAGAAGGTTTTTCTCAATGTTTTTTTTTCTGTTTAAACAGTCCGGATGTATTTTGCATTCTGAAAGGGATTACCGTGACGTAGAGTCGCGACGTGACGACACAGCTGTGATGAAATACAAAATAAATAGCAACTTTAAAACACAAATAGCAAAATATTGATATAGTACTAAAAACATAATCATACTGTTTATACGAATAAACAATATAATCTGGCACGCGTCACGCCGCGACGCCTGTGTTGACTTTTAATGAAATAGGAAAATTTCCTTCGCGGAGTTTGTCCGTCGAGTGCGTTCCGCCCAAAAGTATCCGCCCGCCCAAAATCATCCGTTCGCTCTGACACATTAAAAAACTTGGACAAAAGTCTGTCTGGAATTCTCTTTTTGCTTGCTTTGTATTGATATCGTAAATATTTATAGCAGGTTATACTTATAAATTAAAATATTACTTAAAATACGTTATTTAAGTATTACTAAAAAACTACCAACCTCACGTCATGTCTGATCTAGGTACTACCCTCGTACTTATTTATTTCTATTCAGATAAGTACACATATTTCAGAAGATAACTAATTTACAATTCAGCATAGATTCTTCAAAAAACAAAGTTACATTAAAGACAAAAGAATTTAGACTTTACAATGTCTTAATTCAAGACAAGTAAATTCCGTATAATTCTGCACGCAAAATCAAATTATAAAGCTGTAGAGTTTGTTTGGTTGAACGCGCTAATCTTAGGAATTCCTTGTTTGAATTGAAAGATTCTGTATATTATTCCGGGCTTTTTACCGATAAAGGCTACTTACGTAATAACACGCTACGACTAATGGAAGCGGAGCATCAATGAAAAATGAAACGAAGTTGCAGAGGTCATAGTCTTTAATATTAAAAAGTATTGGTCTTGAAAGAGTAATGATTCATTTTGCACTGACCCACAGTGGACGATGTTGCCAGGAGACGGACGGCTGCTCGGTGTTGCCACGACACTTGGTTATTTTTGTTTAGAGCGTGTTGTTTTTGTTGTCGCTTTATCGAAACTTGTATATATTTTCACGTGAATTTCTCGTTAGTTACAGATATTAATACGTATCTCGGAAGCATCTATTTTAAACAAACAAAACAAAGTTTTACAATAAAGAATTAATGATAATTATCTTATTATATATTTAAAATGGCCATGAATTTATTTCATTATACCTACAACAACTAGTGCTGTACACATAAAATTTCATTATTTCGTAATAATTACTTTGTATTACCTATATTCTTATCTTTAAAGAAACTTGACCTCAAAAACAATGGTCACATACTCATCTAATAATTGTCGTGCATTTATTTATAACTACAAAAGAGTATATTAATTAAAAATAAAATCCGGAGTGCTAAAACACGCTCGAACTTAATTAGTTTTGAACCCTCCGTTCCTAATAAATATTTTCTCTATCTACTAATAAGGGAAGATGTTTACTTATTAGATAAAAGAAGGGGGTAATTTATCAGATATTTTTGATTAAAATTAATAAACCAATTTATATATATATATAAAAGTTTTAAAGTAACCAAAGTAGTAAAAAAAAAATATATTTGTTGAATTGTAACAACTTTTTGATATAATTACAACAGTAGTGAGTTCTTTTAACATTTACTTTGAGTTAACACAAAGGAATAGGTAGATGACTAGGGTTACAGGTCAAAAATATATGTTTTTTCCAAATATCAAGTAAAACGAACCAATATTCAATACACAATGAGTTTAAAGGTTAATTAAAATAGGACCCTACAAATTTATGTTTACGATTTCCGGAGGTACAAGGGGTTCCCTGGTCTTTTTATCCATAATAACATTCCGCAAGTGACGACACATGCGGGTGAATTGTTTACTATCGTTTTGCCTATTTTTTTCTATATCTTCAGGGTTTTTAATCACCTACCAAGATTTCTTGAAATAGTTATCGACAACGACTTTGCGCTTTTAGCCCTAAAGCTCATCATCGATTAAAATACCTATATGAACTACCTAAATGGTCAATTTATAAATTATTGTGAAAAAAATGGCAGGTATAGCCATCGAAGAGTTCTCTTTGATTTTTCGAGGTGACAGAAGTGCCAAATTTTATTTTAGGTTTATTTAGTAGTTTTTAAGTTACGTACCATGAAAAAAAGTTGCTATACGTATAGGTACTAAGGCTAAAAATTCCGAAACATTATAATGCAAGTATATGGAGATCCATATATAAGTAGATAAAATATTATATATAATATTATAAATAAAGTTCTTTCTGAAATTACAGTTAATATTTTTTTTTAATTTTGTAGTACAAAACCCTAAGTGCGGGTTCAGCATTTAGCATTTGCGTGCTAGGTTCTGATGAAGACTTTTTCATCAGAAAAGCAGCTCCCAATTCCATCATTAGATCCTCACCAAATATTTTATGGGACTAAATTTGAAATAAATATCTAATTTCATATGAAAATAATAAAATGCCAAAAAAAGACGGTAAAAATAAATCCAGATAGTTCGGGACCTCAGATCAGTAAATTGATCTGAAATCGGAACCTTCTGTGAGTGACTTTTCGCTAGTAGCTTTGTAGGTGGGTCCTTAAGCTGTAAGGTATTTTCCAAAAAGGTATTAGGTATCTGCAGTGGAATTGTTATAGAGGTCTATGTGGGAAATACACGTGGTGGTGGCCGAGTTTGTTAGACCTTAGACTTAAAAGCACTTAGGACCCTGGTTCAAACCCCGTTATGTACCAATGAGTTTTTAATCTAAAAAAATATGTACATTCGTTTAACAACCTCACTATAGTGCCTCGAAGAGCAGGTTAAGCTGTCGGTCCCAGTTACACTACAGCAACTTGTGAAACTGTTTATAGATGGTGGATGGACTTGTACGGTGTAGACTCATACCATCGGCTACGACGAGGTGGGATTAAAAACCTGTCCTGGAGGCTGTCCAGGTGGTGTCGCCGTAAGGCACCCGTGATGGTATATTTATATGTATGTAGGAAGTAGGTAGCCTGCAGACCCCCGCGTGTGAACCATCCAGGGTCGCAAGTGATGTGAGCGCGAAAACGTATCTTATCAGCGTTGTTGTTGTTTCACTAATCCGCGAGTCCACACCGGCGACGTCACGGGCCGGCCCGGTGGTACATAAGGCGCGCGCGGCGCCCCGGCCGACAGTGCAGCCACGAACGCGGCTCCAGAAAGGATCCTTATTATAAAGGTACGCGAACAATTCGGGATCGCGAACACAACTAATACTTGTAATTAAACTCTTAAAATTGGCGACCATCTCAAAGTAGTCATATCGAAAAAAAAATTAAATCAAAAATCGTGCAGTGTTTTCTGAGTTCTCTATCGTTTTAGCTAATTGGATGCATCGTATTTTTACGTAAGAAAGTAACAATAGCATGCAATAACAATAAATGGGTATTTAGAGCCTAATAAAATAGCGTTTTCAGCAATATCAATGGAACGACAGTATAATGCATGCACCAAATTATAAGTGTTTTCCCAAACTAACTTGTTTTCTCCTTTTGAAAAAAAAATGCCATTTTATTATATTTTTATGATTTTCTATCACATTCAGTCCCAAATGCTTTTGGAAATGCCATCAAATTTGAGGAGAAGCTTCCATGACTAAACTGGCATATGAAGCATTATTTTAAGTTTACTTCTTTCGAATTCATCAATCTTGCTTTGGATTTATGTTCATTTAAAAGATACACCACTTAAAATCTATCAGACAAACCTTACAAGTAATAATGTCTGATACTTACAATTAAAACCATGATATATCTGAACCATCTATTGTTGATGCTGAACTCTGCTATAACAATAAAATTTAACATTCATATCTGATGAAGTGTGTCCTTCAAATAGCCATTCACGCTTTTCACAAGAACTTCCAAAACGGTCAAATGGTCAAAATAAATAATTAATTTATAAATTCAGAACGGGCTCGTAATTTATTTCAAAAATATTTAAATTTTAGGCTCCGTAAAACAACTGTTAATATGACAAAGATGACTATCGTGGAGTCCTAACAAGTGTTTAATTACAGTATTAGTTGTGGATCGCAGTCTCTTTACATAAATATGTAATCACCGTGGGAACCGTTATTGTTAGTTCGCGTAGTTTCTTTATTGGCGGAGTGGAATTTTTTTCAATAGAGAACTATTCCCGACTTCTCGAGCGTTTTTGGCAAACTTTTCGATTCGGTTCAGGGCTATGTGACGTTACATTGTTATGGCGAGTTTTGAAGGTTAAACACAAATTGTGAACTATTTTTGTAAATACAGAAGTAGGTGTTGGCCATGAGTTGGAGTGAAGTGGAAGTTTCTACCTATATTAGGGACCATCTAAATATGGGCAAAAATCAATGACACGTATAGAATACTTTGTTTCTAAAATGAAATGTTTTGGGCCAGGTCCATCCTGAAATAAAATCCCATTGTTGTGTTCTCATTAGCCAGATATAAAGTAGAATAAAAAAACTTTATTTCAATATTAATATTTTTTACTTTTTATAATTAAGCTATTAAATCTACTTAATTAATTAAGTAGACCTCTTTATAAATATGTCCTGACTAATTGATAGAATAATTTAAAGGGCTACGACAAAGTGGAAATAATACAACACCATTGTCATTGTACCTATGTACCATAATAATGGTACATACCATAAAGCATTTTAATAGGGATAGAAGATAAAAAAAAAAATCAGAAACGATTATATAAATTAAATAATTGAATTATGTAGTAGTAGTAGTATTTAGTGATTTTTTTATTTTAGTAAAAGTATAATTTGTAGGTATACTTATATATGATTTGATCAATTCAAATATTGTGGGCGGATAACGGCAAGTCAAAACAAAATTTGTATCTAAAAGGAAAAAATCGTACCCTTTTATCAAAAAACTTTGTTATCTAATAAAGTAAAATTCGGAACTGTTCGGAACCCAAAAATCAATATTTTTATAGAATCTATATTTTCTCCTGACAAACTTCCAAAAATATTATTATTCTCAAAAAAAAACGATTCTTAAAAAATATAATAATAAGCCAAGAATTTTATTTCTTCTAAAGCTTCATGGTTACCTAATTTTAGAAACTTAAACTGGCCTACACGTCACTGATGGCACGCACCAGTGACGTGACGTGACGTAGTCTGGCACGTGACGTACCCGTGACGTACGTTTGGTTATTTGTGGTCACGAGTTTTTATATCTTATCGCTGCTTGTTTGTCTTATTACTATGAATGCCTATTATTGTTATTGCTAATGCAGGGCAGCAGGGCGAAGTCGCTAGCAATTTCATCCTCCATCCTTTGAATATTTAATGCGTGCAATTCCACTAATTAACAAAATTACTAAGAAGGTTATCGCATTCTTATTTTGCATCATTACCCAAAAAGTATGATGTTTAATTGGCGTAGGTTTCCTCAGCTACATTATCTAAGTAGTTGGGGGCACCAAGCTGCAGGAGGTCCGACGTCACTAAATGAGCTGAACCTTGACTATCTGTGGACATTAGAGTTGCGCTGAATATACATTCTGTCTCTAACGATTGTTCAGCCAAATTCCAATAATATTAATGATACATATCTAAGTGTTTTGAGATTTTTAAGTGTTATCTAACAGGTGCTTTAAACTTTTGTGCATTACACTTCTTTCCTTTGTTACTGGTTAATTTCCTCGTCATTGAAGATAATATTTAAATCCAGCAGCTTGTCAAAGTAGTTCATTCGTTATCAGTTGTACTATCTTTTGAATACTTGTGCTTTAGCAAATGGTTTTTACTATTTTTGATTTACTCGTAGTTTGATTTATCTGCTTGATTTCCACATATATGCCCCCATTCCAAAGATTGTGTTATACCATATTTTGGAGTTCAGCGGCATCAAGCCAAGAATTGCAAACTCTGAATATGTTGGATACTAACTTTATAAATCATTGGCTTTATGATGATTCTTTCGGTTTAGCCGTAAAAAACATCTAAAACTTGTCGAGAATAGCGAAAATTACGCACCTCTCTAGTTGATATCGCACGATATGTACGACGCTAACAGTGTACCCCATTAACAAGTAATTGCCGTTATTTATTATTTGTAACATTTTAAGAAGTTAAATGTTATTTATTCTCAGTTAAATGGTGTACTTCAGTTACATTTAGCTGAGGATATATTATTTATTTGTTTATCATTACTTGCGGCTCCCGAGACGAGAGGGCCCTGACGCTCTCAGGGGCTCTCAGAGCGGAGTATCTTGTTTGGCTCGTGTCGTCGTCAATGGTACTCTGAATCTACTCCGGACAAGTGGCGAGCTTGTCGTAGTATGACTATATAGTCGAATAATGTTGACGGAAGCGTATAACTAGGTGCTTCCGTCTATACCTATTTGCTTCCGCTGGTGATTGGCCATCAATAATTTGGCAACGCTTTGATAAGTGCGCTGCGTACTTATACGCTAGTGTTTAGTTAGGATGTGCTACTTCGCTAGCTGACAATAAAATTATCGTGAATTCATTTCAGCATTTTGATTTTTTCTACAGTTGGCACCAGTTTTTTTTTTTCTACCAGTGGTGACATCGCACGGGCCACTACTTGCATCATCTGCGTTATCAGTTAGACACACATCACTAGTGAGTGGAGCACCTACCTAGTCGTGACGTTGCATCATCCATTCATTCTGCCAAAATCTGGCAAATGTCCCAAACTTTACGCGAAAATATAAATAGCTGTTCGAAACAATTCTTATGTAAATAAGATATTCGCAGACGTTTTACACCAAGTGGAATGGTTTGAGACGTTTATGGGAGTTTAGTTTGATCTTTGCTAATTTGTTTGAGTGATATCTATATAGGGAAAGTAGAATATCCTTTGACTAACTGAATGACTACATAGGTACCAACAACGCGCAGATTTGGGTATTGATTCTGAGGCGCTGGAGCACCTTTTATTATAGCTACCTATGATTTTTTTTATAAATTAATAACCCAGGCAAAGGTAACTCGCAGTAATGAGAAGAATTTATTTTTAAAGTTAATATACAAGACTTACATTTGATTCATCAACTTATATAAACTGTAAAATGTCAATTCTGATTTTCAAGAAAGACGAGCATGTAATGGTATATAGAGGCCAGCTAATAAAACTAATGCACGTTATCTTCAAATTTCTTAAAATCCGAATATTGTTATTTATACAAACTCGTTGATGGCAAAACTAAAACAAAATCGTTGGTACCCACGGTTTATTTCTACCTCATAGGGTATTCTGAGTCTACACCCAATAAGTGGCCAGCTCGTTCTGGTGTTTATATAGATAACTCAATAACCTATCTAAAAACACTTTCACAAATTGGTATAGTGAAACTGGGACCGACATCTGAACGTGCTCTTCGAAGCGTATTGGCAAACAATATATTTATTTGCAGTTCATTGGTCCACACCAGGGTTTAAAGCCGTAACCTAAAAGTAATAATGTCTTTAAGTCTAACGTATATTTAGGGCCAACTTGTTCACAAATAGATTTAAATCCTACTGCAGGAGAGTATCTAGTGGGACAGATGTAGTGACGCACTATTATTGTGGATAAATAATTGCTTCACGGTTGTAAACTCGTTGACTCCTAGGTGTCCTTCGGGTTGATAAATTCTATCACTAGCTGACTCCATGTTCTGGTTATCTCAACTAGGTAGGTACCTACATGAAATAAATAAGTTATGTTAGTTCTCAAACAGCTCAGAAGGTCGTTCGTTTCTTTGAACTGCACAGTATCTTTTTTTTATATTGAAGGAACATATTTTTAAATAAATAAGGTAAATATATATTCAATTTAGTTGTCCTAGTTGAACAGTCTTTGCTTACTGATAACTGTTAGTTAGGTACCTATTGTTTTATTTATAAATCGCTAAATTGATAAACTTTAGTTGATTACAGCGCCTAAGTGAAGAATTGCTTCATAGTATCAATACAAAAAACATGCTTACTTAAATAAATTAAGTAAGCATCTATTACGCTTTTAAAACAAACTCTCCATCCTTGCTCCAGTAAATACATAAGAGTTTTACAGCTACCAAAGATAATAAACTGTTTTTTAATATGTCGGTTTCTTGTCGGCGGTGCTATTCTCCTTTTAGGGTGAGGCTGCGAAACGGGAGTGTGATTTGACGATAAAGCAGCGAAACCACATAATTTAGCCGGCATAGTCGGGGCGATCAATGCTGGTAACAACAATCCACTCCATTCATGGACTTTCTCTGTTTACTATCAGGTAGATCAACAAAGACACATGGCGTGCTCCAATAAAAAATACCAGCTTCTCTACTTTCGGTGAAATAGTGCTTGTTGAAGTGAAGCCCTTTCATAATTAATTTTATCAACCCTTAAATTTGCTTATAATGACTCTTTAGTGCTTACATAGTTATAATATTTAGTAGTAGGTACGTAACGATATCTATACTTATTCAGTAGGCATGTTCGGAAATAAAGTCGGTGAAACACATCACTCGTCTCAGACGATGTTGTTTCCCATAATCGTACGTTATCAGCACGTGACAGACGGCCAGCGGGTCGGACAACCACTGGCAATATTACCTACTTTTTATTGTTTTACTATTACTCATTGTATCTGATTAGCCTGGGTTAGATTAGTTTCCTTTGCAGACAAAACTATATTTGTTCCATGCTCACAAACCTCTACATAACCGATCTCGAAATAACGAATTTAGTAGATGAACAGCTCCCTTCTCAGTACTAATAATAATTTAACAAGATAAATGTAGGTATATATTATACATAATAACTCTACAAAGAATCGTTATTGGTTAGATCCATTTTGTAAGCAAATTCACCTAAAACAATTTAACCGCACTACCTGTAGCTATACCTGAACACCAGATAAAGGTGAGTGGTATGTCCCAATGTTTTTTTTGTATCAACAACAAAAAACATGCCTTGTTGATGAAAATAATCTACCTGTTAAAGTTAGTACTTATGTTAGTATATTCATGATGAGAGTCAAATTAGAAGCAAAAGAAGTCGCATCAACCGCAAAGACTTGGTAGTTTAAAATTATTGACCTAGGCCTAAGCGAAATGCGATGTGTCGATGTCGATGACCGAGAAGCTTGATTCTAGCGAAATAGTGATACTTAGGTATAGTAAAAAAATAATGGTCTATGAGGTTTTGGTTTTGAAAACTTTTATCAAAGATCCTCCACCAAACTGTCAACTATATTATCTTTTTGGGTAAGCCACAAAAAAGCTTAAACATAAAATTCCTTAAAAATATTTTATCTAATGGAAGTACACCACTATTATGGCAGTCTTTCATTTTAAACACCTCAGCACTAGACCGCCTTGAATCAAAGGAACAGAATGCATGCTGTCCCCACGTATCAGAAATATATTGTTGTTTAGTAGGACCGGCTCCGCTGTTCTGGTGTTGAGGCATTAATTGGTAATTCAGATCATAAAATTTTATTTCACGAAAAAATACTGTCTATCCTGGCATTGAATTAAGTTGAACTATAAGTAAAAATGTTTCTAAACTAAGTAAATCTGAATAATTATTTGACCTATTTTTAGCGTGGGAGTAGAAACATGCAGACTTCCTAGAGCACGGCGCCAAACTATATAATAAACTTACAAAATACTGTTAAATAATATATGTCCATGAAAGGAAATGCCATTAGCGAATTCAAAAATTTTACCCAATGCTAATTGTTACGTAAAATTTATAAGGACTATTTGGCGAGGACGATGGTGCGACAGTTGTGTTCGCGTCGCAGCCTCCGTTCTGCCGAACACTCGCGCGCCCGCAGTACGTGTGCGTGCGCCTCAACGATATCACGCTCCTAATTGTTATATTCTATATTTATTACGCGAATATCTCCGGCTATCAAGTACGCACTTGTATTGTTAATACGATCAGTTGTGACAACATATCAACACTGCATCTTCTAGCAGTTCGGTGAAAAGACGTGTAGGTCGCATTGCACCGCACGCACTTTATTGCATTTACACAAGTTTTAAAAGTACGTAAATATAATTAATCTATTTATTCCAGTTTTGCTAATGTTATGTTTTGATGTGATCAGATAAATAGCGGAAATAATCAAAGTCCATTAATATATGACCGCCTCTGACGTAGGACGCGGGAATCTGTTTGTGCGCTAGTTTCTATTTCAATGCGTTTTTTGTTGGGTTCTAGTTTTTTGTTTGAGTAAAACGGCTAGTGAATGGTGCAAGATATAGTTATTCTGATTAGATAGTAGCTATTGTTTTTGTGTGGGGGGGGCGGGGGCGGGCGGGATGAAAGGCGGGCGGCGAACCGACGCCGGCGCAGAAGGACAACACTAACAGCTCCATAACAGTGCATTATATCGCCGTAATTGATTAACACGCGACAAATTTATCGGCACTAAAATAATAACGCCTTCCAGGAAGTGCTCGGTTGTCGATAAAGTTAGTCAATAGCGAAGGATTGAGTAAGGATTGAGGAGCCTGTAAGCTCGGAGTACAGCATGTGACGTGGTTTCAGACATGGCGATTACGCAGAACCAGGACGACACGGTGACGGCGGAAGCGGTGCCGGACGCGAACAAGGGCGCGCTGGCCAATTACATCGAGAACATCAAACTCAGCACCTCCACTATCATGCTCAGCGCGACCAAGCCGCAAACCAAGGACGGCCAACTCCTCGACGAGTCCAAGACGGCCAAGCAATTCTCCCCGGTTTGGAGACAGGTACCTACATACATCACTGTGTATAATAATTATATTGTCGTTTCCGACAAGCTTGTGCATGAGACCTATAAATATTGATTTACAATGAGCCGTCCTGATGCTATTATATGATATGATATAGGTATAATAAAGTTACTTCTATCGTGTCTAGCAGCACGTTTTTTTAAATTAATTATGCTGATTGATGAATAAATTATAATATGTACCAGAAATTTGGAATGTATGTAATAAGCCTATATTGAATGGATTGAACTGTCAGCTAATTACTATTATCGTCAAAATTGACCTACTAAAGTTAATTATAAATAATTATTATTTATGTTTTAGTAAAATCAAAATCTATTTTTTTATAATTATCAAATGTATTTCAAATACCTACAATTATAGGTACAATTTGTTGAGGTGTAATAAACTACATTTATTTTAATCTTTTAAGGCAATCTTTTAAAGCTTATGTTTATTATATGTTTTATAAAAAAACTATTGTGTTGTGAAAAAAACTATTTATATTAAGTAGGTATTATATATTTTTTCTACCTAAGCTGAAACAAACTTCGCTCTTAGAAAATAATGAAATAAATACTTACACGCTTTAACGAGTTTAATGCTCTAATGTATACGGTCCTACAGGGTATTTTCACGAACGAAAGACTAAATTAGTGTTTAATTTCATCAGACCCTGTGCGCATCATCATCCATCCTGCTGACTTTAGCGGCGGGCCTTACATCTGGCTATTCTGCCATCCTCCTGCCGCAGCTCAAACAACCCGACAGTCGCATTCCAGGGGATCCCCACAGCGCATCCTGGATAGGTACGTGTCATCATCATCATACATGCGCTGAGTTTATAATGATGTTATTTGCCAAATAACTATTACAAACATTCGCATGTTATTATTAATATCTATAGGTGATAGCAAAGCATCACGGCAATGTGGCCTTGGGATGATTAACAAGCATCAGTAAACCATCGATTATTGGCTTATTAGTATTCATTATTATCCAAGTTCAATTTAATTGACCGGATCAGTCAATGAACTAGTGAAAGTTTTCTATTGACGATAGTTATTGAAGTGGTTTCGTTGTTATTTGAACTACATTTATCAATTGATCCCAATATAAATAATTAATGAAAGATCGTTTAAAATACTTGTACTAAGTATAATATACGTGGTGGCCGAGTTGGTTAGACCTTGGACTTAAAAACGCTTAGGTCCCTGGTTCGAATCCCGAAAAACCAATGAGTTTTTAATTTAAAAAAATATGTACATTTGTTTGACAACACTACTATAGTGCCTCGGAGAGCACGTTAAGCTGTCGGTCCCGGTTTTACTATACCAACTTGTGGAACTGTTTATAGATGGGTTATTGAGTCTATTCAAAACATCGCGACGAGCTTGTTCGGTGTAGACTCATACCATCGGCTACGACGAGGTGGGATTAAAACCCCTCCGCTGGGTACCCTGGGGCCGTCTAGGCGGTCTCGGGCGCCGTAAGGCACCCGTGATGATATGTATGTGTGTAAGTAAAATAATAATTTGTTGGGTGTTATTGCAGCGGCGATGGCAGCGCTTCCCATGGCACCCGGCTGCCTGCTGGCGGGATGGATGATGGAGCGGTTCGGGCGCAAAATGTCACACTACATTATCTGCGCGCCCTTTCTGCTCGGCTGGGTACTGATTGCGTGCGCAAACAACCTGACCCTCATGCTCCTCGGTCGCTTCTTTACTGGACTCTGCGTTGGACTGCTCGGTCCGCTCGGGCCGGTGTACATTGGCGAGTGCTCGGACCCGCGCTATCGTGGTTTTTTCCTGGCGGCGGTGTCGCTCGCCATCGCGGTCGGCATTCTCGTGGCGCATGTGTTGGGCACGTTCCTGTCGTGGCAGGCGACCGCAATCGTGTGCTCAGCGTTTCCCGTGCTGGCCGTGCTGCTGCTAATGGTGGTGCCCGAGAGCCCTGCCTGGCTTGTATCACGTGGCCGCATAGAGGAAGGCGTGCGTGCGTTTGGCTGGCTGCGCGGACACAGCGACGAGGTCAACAAGGAACTGAAAGGGCTCATGGAGAAGCAAAAGGCAGCCGAGGCAGAGCCGAAACGCACCGCCGCCGAGCAGTTGCGGTCATTGGGGAACCCCGAGCTTCTCAAACCGCTTGGTATCATGATTGTGTTCTTCGTCACGTGCCAGTTTTCTGGAGTCAACGCGGTCGCATTCTATTCAATCGAAATAGTGGAACGTGCGGTCGGCAAGGGTTTAGACCATTACGTGGTGATGTTGGTGATCGATGGGGTGCGCGTGGTGATGTCGGCGGCGGCGTGCGTAATGTGCCGGCGCTGGGGTCGCCGTCCGCTGTGCGTGGTATCAGGTGTATGGGCAGGCGCGTCGTTGCTGGGGCTAGCGGGGTACCTGCAGACGTCTGTGACCGGCCACGCATGGATCCCTCTTACATGCCTTGTAAGCTACATCTGCGCGGTTTCAGTGGGGCTAGTACCGCTACCGTGGATCATGTGCGGCGAGTTATTCCCGGCACGCGTGCGCGGGCTCGGCTCAGGCATCAGTTCGGCGACGACGTTTGCGTCTTTCTTCGTAGTGGTGAAGACAGCGCCGGCGATGATGGAGACGCTGGGCGAGGTGGTGACGTTCGGCGCGTACGGCGCAGTAGCGCTGGCGGGGACTGCAATACTGTTTCTGATCCTACCGGAGACACGCGGCAAGTCCCTACAAGAGATCGAGGACCGATTCCGCGGTGGAAAGAAGGTCGACAGCGCGGCTTGATTCATTCGAAGGCCGCGGGACAGCGGCGGCTCAGCGGACGCACGGCACGGACCATTCCTGATAGAATTCCGATAATATCTGCCATTCTACCTATCTGTGATATATTATACTTGTTACGTTACGATAATCGATGTTTCATTCCTAATCCAAATTCATTTATCTCCCATTAAAAATAAATCACGTTACGTACGTCACGTTTAATAATTTAAAGGAGTAGGTAACAAACTAACAATACCATACGTACCTATAACTTCTTTTAGCAGTGAGTAAGTTAGTCCATGGTGCATTTATAAAACTCATTATACTTTATATCTTCAAATAAGCAATTCATGGGCCAATCTATATATTGTTAGTTAGAGGCCATAGAGTCAGAGTATCAAATGATTGCTATCTCTTTGTATATCCCTACTTCATTGATATCTTTGGACTTTTGCTGTATTGCTTTGAGGTATTTCTGTATGGGTAATTTGAAGTTGGACTAATGGTTAATATAAATAAAACACTAACGAATGCTTCATAAAATCTTTAATGTCGTTAACAAGGTACCAAATGTGTAGGTTAGATGGCACTGAGGTTAGCATAGGTTAGCTGTGTGAGGAGCGTGTTACCAACTTACAAAAAATGAGGTAATTTTAAGAGTTATTTTTGGCGGATATACTAATGTATAATGTCTACAAACAAGTAGATATGTTTGTGATATTTGTCATAACATTGCTTTATCGACTCAGACTGTCAAAAGTTATCTCAACTCTTCACTCCTAAGGCCCTTTGTTTCGTCACTGCATTAATACAGTGAACTCGTAAATATATAGACAGTGCTAAAAGACAGTCCCTATTATCCTTTGATATAGATAGGACGATCATATAGAACAAATTGTAACTAAAGGGAGATAAATATGAAAATACAACGAAGGTACAGAGACTTCTATAAAAGTTATGTCTGACCACAGATGCCTAAAATGAGATGTAAGATATTAGAGATAACTACTTATGGCAACTTCCGCCAGGTTTTCGAAAATTTAAAGTATTACTTAATTATCAAATAGCTGTTGAAAAAAAAAACTATAAAATATTACTGGCAGGTCCTATAAAAATACGCCATTTTAAATCATTTATCAGTTTAAGTAATACTCAACATTTTCAAAAAACTGGCTGTTAGACTATACTACTACTTGAACTTTTAACTTAAACAATCCCTTAGGTAAAAATATAAAGGGTAGATACGATACATATAATGAGAGATTAGTTTATTTCTAAACTAATAACTATTTGTTCAAAACACTAGAGTTAGTAGTTGTGAAACAACCTTCTACAGGAACATACAATGATCTGTTTTTCAAAATGGTGGAAGTTTCTAACAGAAATGTATTCCTTAAGAAAAATTGGAGTTGACAAACGTCTTAAAATATCTGTGTAAAACCCTTAAATCCACGACCCTTCTCATCTCGCACAAACTACTTTAAACAGATGCAGCACCAATTGAATGTTAACAAAATAAGTATGTTAATAGCAGTTGGTAACACTTGGTGGTGACGAAGATGATCACTTGATATGAGGCTTCATCAGTCTGCTGGAGGGCGCCGTCCGCTTCCCGTCAAATACTGGCAGCAGCTCGCGCACCCTGCCTGACACGCTGCTCACCGACCTGCTGACAATAATACCATATCAAATAATTCCATTACCTATAAGCAAGTACCATCACCTATAGGCCGCCCTAGACGCCCTAGATGTCACCTACAGGCTGTTCCAGCGGTGGAGTTTTATTTCGTAGCAGATGGTATACTCAGTCAGTCTACACAAGTAGCCAGCTCGCCGGTGCGGTGTTTAGATCAGGAAACTAATAATAATATGTGATGATAATGCCTTAAATGGCCTATAAAACGAAATGTCAAACGTGTTCGTTGTTTGGGGTTGCATACTTCAACCAATCAACGCTCAGTTATTGCTTTTGTTCTCACTTTTTTTTTTCAATTTATTTTATTTTTATTTTATTTAGGTACAATACAGTCACAAACAAACATAGATAAATGGAATGAGAGTAACAAACAGACATTGGTGTACCCTTAAACAAAGACAATATACTTAAGAAAGAAGACAGTTCGGAATAAAGATCTAGATAACATATAAAGTAAATTAGGAACAAAAATTATAATTTATATAATAGAAACAATAGTAATATATTAACAAATTATGTGAATAATATATCTCCAATGGCTCTTTGTATGGCGGCGGCCATAGTTTGTTCTCAAAACTGGAAAGGTGATTTAAGGCCCATGGACACCTCCCTATTTTATTTCCATGATTTAGATAGATTTAAAAACCCATCTAAGTAAAATAATACCAATACCTACAGACCACCCTAGACGGCCCCATGATACCCAGCGATGTATTGTTGATCGCAGTTCTCAGTAAAGTTGTAGTGAATTTGATCAGTTTCTGTGGTATAGAGCCTAATATTAGCCCAAAGTACAACCTTCCAAAGTCGCCATGTATATATAATAGTTCGCACCTAGAAGACAATTTATTTTTATACTAGCTAACTCTCGCAACTTCGTCTGCATCGGAAGCTCCCAAAAGTGAAAAAATCTCCGTTTTTATAAAAAAAATCATTGATAATAAAGCTGCGCTCCTATAGCCTTTCTGGATAAATAGGCTATACAATCAATTCTAGTTTTTCAATTGGAACCTGAGATTAGCGCGTTCAACTAAACAAACAAAACTCTTCAGCTTTATAATATCAGTATAGACTAGATACATACAACATATACAACATAGATATTATACAACGAGGCTATTTCATCATAAACACCGCAACAAGCTCGCCACTTGTTAGGTGTTGCCTCCGAATACCATCGGCGAAATGAGGAAGGGTTAATCCCTCCGCTGGGACCCTGAGGCCGTTTAAACGGTTCTCGGGAGCCAAATAGGCACCCGTGATGGTATTTATTTATTTTTTTTATTTATAGACTAGATGAACCGTGCAACTTCGTCTGCGTAACTATAACCGTTTTCGCAGTGTACCCTCTCAAAAGGAATATTTATTCCCCATTTTTGCAACATTTTTCATTGTTACTCCACTCCTATTAATCGTAGCGTGATGTTATGTAGCCTATAGCCTTCATCGATAAATGGGCTATCCAACACTAAAATATTTTTTCAAATCGAGCCAGTAGTTCCTGAGATTAGCGCGTTCAATGAAACAAACAAACTCTTCGGCTTTATAATATATAGAAGACTACCTATTGCCTGTGAGGTTGATAGCCTTGGTGGCACTTTTGCAGGGCAGATAATGATTGGTAGACCAGTGGAACCAGATTTAATAAAAAAAATATTATCAAGCTAATTAAAAACAAGAGAAGTAGTACAACAATTGTCTAGTATTTAAAACAATAGAATTTTCGATGTAATTTTTTTTTATCACACTATCTTGAGCGCTATGTAGGGGGGCTGGTTCTTATAAAACGTACCCTAAAAACATTTGTGACAGCAAAGATTAGAATATCATCTACGTTATTGACAAAAAAAAACAGTACCTATATTACGTTTGGAATCATCCAAGGTTATTATTATAGATAAAGAAACTGCCACTCACAATGTTCAAATTCAACAACTCTACGTGCTATTATTTATATTTTCCGGATACACAAACAAAATCAATCGATTCGATGACGGAACAAATTTTGTTTTATTTTTGCTTTAATGTAACAAGGCTTAATTTCCCGTAAATTCATAGCTGTCCACCGTACAAAAATACAGGGATTTTTCTCTAAATATAATTAAATCTTATTATTTTTTTTAGTTTATATTATTATTTTGTTTATTTTTAAGTACATTTTGTTCCTTTTGTCTTTATTATTTAAAATGTAAGTAATTTTTAATTGAAATAATACAATTAACCAACAATAAACAAAAAAATATAAGTGCCTACTTATATTTTTTATTATTTATATAAATTAATAATATTAAAAATAATGACTATTATATTTTATAATAATTAATAAAATTTGGAATAAAAAGTATAAATATATATAATACCTAAACGAAAAACAATTTAAAAAAAACTAAATAATCCTATCATCTAATACTCACATTCCAAAAATCGCCCAAATCACTGTTCATGGACGGCATGATAAGCTGGCAACGTTTCCTCTCTGAATTTTTGAATTTTTGAGCGAAAAAGCTGCTCTAAACTGCTATTTGTGATATGTCGATGAGGTTCATAATAAAATTATTTTTACAAAATTAATTTAAAGGTTTCCATAATTTTGAGATAACCGATAAAAATAACTTTTTTCATTTGAAAACCAATTAAGTACTAAGCTCGGACGATTTTTCTAATAAATATTTGTTCGCAAATTTCTGTGTGTGGGACATCATCCGATAATATATTTGCTGCTAAGAGTAAGTTTGGCTATGTGTCAGACCTAAACACAAATTCGCAATAACATACTTTCTGTTGTGATTGCATTGCGACCTTTGTATTTAATGACAAGATAAACTTAATTTGCACTTAGTTATTAATCTTCACACCAAAAATAACGCAATAATACCTAGTTAATAAACATAGGTATTTACTTGATACCTTGATAATAAACATAGGTTTTATTAAGTTTAGTGTCTTTTGAAAACTGACTTACCAAGTTCAACATTCAACCTACCGGAAAACAAACTAGCACAAGCCTATGAGAAAATTCAAAAGTAAAAACCTAATATTTCTGATAGAAAACCCTCTAAAAATCTAGACAAATTGAAAATATAAGATATCCTGGATCCCTCACAGGAAGGTTTATGTCAAACTAAGCAAGTTAGGCAAGGTGTTAAGGTTAGGTTTAGCATAGGTTACACGGGTAGTGACCGTTCTTTCTGATGTACTTATAATAAATGTCTAAATAAGTAAATATTACAGAGCAAGCCGAAGAAATACTTTTTAATGGAGGTATTTATTGTATTCTCACCATGTATGATGCTAAAACTGCCCAAAGCTTGAATGAACTGCGATTAAAGCGTTTTATAGCATTAGCTTTAAAAAACAAGAGCGTACAACAGTAACTAAGCTCGTTACCTCCGACAGTGGATGCAGAAAAACAACACATTAAAGGAGTTTACCTGCAAGTGCACAATGGAAAGATAATGCTTCAATGCCTCCCGAAGATAGGGGTTGGAAAATAGATAATATATAATAATTATTTAAAACCAATCACAATGACACAACCCGCAGCACCAAAGAACATTTTGAAAATTATATTTTGCTCTTGCAAAACAGGATGCGGTTGCAAAACAGGATCTATATTATTATATAAAATAATGGAATTCCGCAAAATAACGCCTGATTAAATCAATTAATGTCTAAATGTTACACAAAAAAATATTTATCACTAAGCTTCTAAAAATAATTACTTTGTTAGACAACGAAAATCGACGGGTTAGTATAAATAATTGGTAAGTAACAAAGTATGTATTGGGGTTGTCGGAGGTCAACGACCGATAATGATAACAATATCTTCATGAGTACTACTGAGGTACTGGTGCATGACTTATATAAACATGGACTAATTATTGTAGGTACCGATCGCTGTGTAGCATATGGATGCGGTACTAAAAGTGTTGATGACAACCAGTGCTGAGGACTATCACTTTATATAAGTAAACTCATCATGTGGCTGTCTCTAGAATACCTATAAAATAAGTATATGATGGGATGACCAATTTACAATGATAACATCGTAAACACTATGCCATTTAAAGGATATGCAGTTAACTTTACTGCGGTCAGCAAATACCTAATTTAGTGGCCGCATTGCTCTACTAAGGCATAGAAAAAAAAAGGTAAAGAATACTCTTTTCTCAGGTGTTGGTATATTTGTCTCAGTGCCCTCCATTTTGTAAATGGACCCTTTAGGCTGGCAATCCTTAGTTAGTAAGCAGAGGATTCATTTCAGTGTATCGGCTAGGTGCGAAGTAAACATGCTGAGTGCCCAGCCTGAGGTAAGCAGAGCAACCCTTTTGGTGACGGGGATAGATAGCATGTTACGACGGTCAATTTCACTAATACCTTTTGATACAATCCTTCCTGCCTGCTTTATTTATTTATGTACCATCGCGGACCTTTCGGCATCTAAGAGAGTAACGGCCTCGACGAAGAGGAAGAAGAAAACAAGAGGTTTTTTTAATCAAAATTTGAACAACCAGCCAATGTTACTAGTGTAAAGGTTAAATTCTCTATAATTACCGTTCTGTAAAGGTTATTCATTAAGGTTGCTGACACTGAATATGCTGTTCATCTTACTTCCGTCCTTTTTTATCGGAATTACTTTCGAGAAGCCTTAAATATTTATAAACAACTAATAACGATGATTAAAGACAGGAAGTGAAAACCTTCGAAATTTCCTGATCACCCTTTTATTGGTGAGAGGCGTTAAGGATGTAAATAGCTTTGTTTATGACACCAGTTACCTCGTCGTTAAGGACTACTTGCCGTAAGGTTATTTGCACAACTCGGCCTAACTACTGAAGCGACACTGATAGTGTTTTGGTACCGAAATGTGTTGCTGGAATACCAATGGCGACAACGAGGGTAAGGTCAAGATTAACGTTTGGTAAGACATGGGTTGATGGTTCGAATGGAAACGCGAGAAATATATAAAATTGTCTGTAATTTGGTTATATTTTTGTGATTCATATCTACTCAATAATTTGTGAACAGACGCAAAAGAATTTTGTCACTGATGGTAAAACGATTCAATGCAATATTTTTTTTAGTTGTAATGACATCTCGTTAATTTCGATAATATTTGTATATATTGCATGCAAATAGTGGTTATGAAATAAGGACTAAAAATCAAAAATTATATTAAATTTATCTAATAATATTTTTTATTAGAGCACAGCATATGACTTTGTAGGTCTGCTTAATAAGGTCGATCATTTTTGGTAATCGCATTTATTATGCCACTATGCCGGCTAAATAATTCGATTACGAAACAGAATGCGTCAAAGACGAATTTGCATTACGGTCGTGCTCGCTGCGTTATCGTAAAATCAACCGCCCGTTTCGTTGCCGCACCCTAAAGGAGACTACTGCCTATCTCGACAAGAAATCCATACAATAGTCTACTGAAAACCGGTTAATCCACAGAATAAAACCGAAACATGTTCACTGTACATGTATGTCACTTGACGGTTTTTGCATCTGTATGGGCGAATACGGTAGGTATTTTTTTGGTTAAAATGTTTTTTAAAAGCTACCTTTATTCTCTTTACAGCTACCTACCCTCCTTTCTCTATTAAAAGATGAAAAAATAATATACACGTGTATATTATTCCTGAGAATCCTTTTAGTTATTCGTTTAAAGGAAGTCGTTTATTGAGTATCCTTGATTCAAAATAAATAAATAAATTTCGGGAACAGCAAAAAACGGAAATTAAGTAGTTCATATTTCTAGGTTCAGTAGTTTCGGATGGCTATGATAAATATCGGGTTTCTCAAAGATGTTTAGTATTCACAAACATTCTAATAGTTAAAAATGACAGATATTTATGAGACCTGACAATAATATTAACAGCTGTTTGTAAAATCCACCAAAAAATAAATACTTAAAATGTTCGTTAATTGTTAAACATTTTTTTTAATGATTTGGTATTAAAAAGTACATATAACGCTTCATTTTTCATTTTCATTTCTACCACCAACCCCCATTTTTTTATAGCGATATTAGTACTGTAATAATTTTAGGTACCCTAAACTCAGTTGTCGATAACTGATTAACTTCGATCATATAACCAATTGTTATTTCGTCTGAGCTGATTAATTATCAATCGATCAGTTATTTTCTAAAATTATATTTTTATTTTATCTGTCAAATATATTTACTCATAGGTATATTTCTATTAATAACTGAGTAGTAACCAAATCAATAACTGAGTGGTACCCGCGGGATGAAAAAGAAACAAGGAAAACCATACAAACAATGGGATGATGACTTTAGAAGTCTAATGGGAATCAACTGGAAACAAAAAACACAAAACAGAAGAGAATGGTCAGCACTGGAAGAGGCCTATGTCAAAGGACAGACTGCTAGCCCGATTATCTAAATATTAGATTAAATTAATTTGTTTATAATGTATAAATATGAAAAAAAAACTATATTGATTCAGTTAAATAAAGGCTAAATATAATATAATAATATTTCTATTAATTACTGAAGAATTTTACTAACCTTGATTATTTTTTAAATAAATAGATGTTTCAATTTTTTTTTAAATATAAATCAATGTTTGTATTCTATGCGTTCCGAAACCAATGATAAAATTTTCATGAAACCCAAAAAGTTAACGGATACCTAGATCAATTTTTAAAAAGCGAATTAGTGCAGAGTAGACAAAACATTTTATTCATTAGTACACCTTTGCAAAGCCGGGACGGGCACTAGTATAATATATATATATACAAACTTCTAAGTTCACTTTAATAATATAGAGTTATTAGAAGAAAGCACATAGAGGGCGTCTGTGTATTAAGTAGACAACAAGAATGACTAAATTTGTGAGGGGTGACTGGAACCTGGTTGGCTCAGTGGTTGAGTGCCTTGCCGCGAAAGCGAGAATCGTAGGCCCACCAGGATTTTTTTCATTGTATTTTATTAGTATATAAACAAAACAACTTAAGCCAAACAACACCGAATTTCTGGTAATGTAAAACCTCTGGTATCAATATTATCCCAATTTAGAGTCACTAACCTAGCAGGCTTATAGAGCCGGCTCTGGTGCGCCGGGGCCGCCAACTCAGTAGGGAAGTACGTAGCTCCGTAGAAGTCTAGTCCATGCTGCAGCAGAGCGTTAGCTTCTTCAGCGTTAGCCAGCGTCACTCGCACCACGCTACCTCCGAGGCTGGGCAGGGCCAGCTCGCCGTCTAACGAGGCCAGTGCCCGAGGGGAACCTTTGTCGGATTGCTTTGGAGTTGAAGTTCCTGAAATTTTGATGTTAAATATTTAGTTCCAACCATCTTTCACGAAATAAAAAACAACAGTGTAGCATAGTATCCTCCATTACAGAGCTGAAACGGTACACCGCATGGAACAGATCCTTTCTTATCTTATTACCAAGAGAAAAGTACAACATTACAGTACAGCTAGCGAAACATGCTATCCTCACCTGCATTACCAGGAGAGTAGTGCAGCCTCACAACCTCTACGATAGAGCTGAACCGATATAATGCGTGGCGCAGGTCCTCTTCCGGAACTTCGTCCGGCACTTCGTACACCAGCACTGAGTACGTCTTGTGCGGACGACATGGGATCGCAATCTAAAATAATATCTGCATTATAATTTAAACAGTTTATAAATCTGTGATAATTATAATTTCATAAATCAACAGAAAGTACTGACACATTCATCTGCTTCGCGCAATAAGAGATATAATGTATCTTCAATCAAAATCTTTTGCTAACTATCAAGTAAAAAAAGGTTTCACAAATGCCATTTGTTTAGGATTGCTTATTCCATACTCAGCTTGTACAAAATTGTTATCAAATTATTTGCATAAAACAGTAATCAACCCAAAGTAACCCACTTTTGTTATATACATATATAATTATATATACTACTATTCCTCGAATGATACAGTTTAAGATTATAGTCTTGTAAAGCAATACCATCCAAAGACTAAAGCTTAAGAAATGTCATAAAAATAATAACACTATAAAGCTTGCAAGAAACTAACCTTCCTATGAAACCTGGACCCGGTGACCTTATGGAATCCCTTCTTATACACCATCTGATAATCATCCACATTGGAGAACTTGAACAGAATTCCGGTAGCGGTCTTAGTTAGTGAGAAGCATCCTTTGAATTCCATCTTTTCGCAGATGGCAGAGGCTTTCTCCATGCTCAGACCGTGAGATGGGGAGATCAGGAACGCGCCTTTGGTAAGGAACTGCTCCCCCTCAGAGATGTCTGACTCACTCCCTCCCTTCATTAGAGATTGTATCTGGTCCTTCCACATGAAGCCGTCTGACATCTGCGCCTGAATAATGACATGATTAAACCATGGATGGAGATTATTGGGGGAACAAAAGTAACTATTATTTTATGTCTTATAAATATCTATTACCTATATTATTAAAACGGTTTACATGAATTGACTATTGCATAGCAAGTTCGAGTATTTGATATGAAATATATTTATTATCTCACACAAATTAAATTAATAAAAAAATAATAAGTACACAGTTGTCGCGCGACATTGTGCCCAGAACGCTGGCTTTGTAGCCAGCGTTCTGGGCACAATGTATTTACTTATTTGAATAATGAAGCTTAATCTTTGAAAGAGGTAAGAGGCAACCCGAAAACGTCTTATATTTTTTTATTTATAAATTTTGATGTATTTCGGCGCAATGAGTGAGCCCATTGTTTGTTATTTGACTAATTCCCCGCCGTTCGACGTCTTCTGTGTCTTTGGCTGCGCTACCAGCTCCATGCACTAAACTTAATCCGTCAGGTCTCTTGCCATCATCACCAATGGCGTAAGACCTTGTGGTTTTAAGGTTGAAGGAATATGTATTATTATGTATAGCGGCAACAGACCGACGACTCAAATCATTGATGAGCCTATGTCGCGCAAATCGCTCATGAAACATAAAAGCGCTCCTGAAACATGCCTATGGCACCCAAAACCTTCGACCTCACCTCCGCACGGACATCTGTGAGGTTCACAAAATGCGACTCCCAATCTCAGTTTACTGAATTATATGCATCTATATATGTATTTTGGACTGGACCAACTTCGGGAAAACGTTTATTTGCCAGAATATAACATACGTACACGTACAGGATTTTTATTTTAACGAAGCATGGTATGTGTCTCAGTATGTACCGGTTGTAAGCAGACCCCGAAAAGCCCGTTAATGGAATCGATCAAAACATTGTTGTTACTATATTTTAATTAAATAAATTCCTGACAATATGAAACTTAAAAAGTTCTAGGTACCCAATTCGTTACGCTTGATCTCGTCTCCGCTGTAGGATGACTAACTGGATAATTATATCATTGTTTTTATCAACTCTTCATACCAAATGGCGACATCCAGACGACCCTCAAATTAGTATACGTAACTCCAAATAAACTAACAATACATGACACAATATGGCTCGAACCCACATCTCCATAGATCACTAGACTATCACAGCACATTTGTTTACCTAACTAAAATACCTATATACTAAGATAGATATTTTAATTGTTATTACAAAATTGCCGACAGATCTATTTAGTAATTTATTTAAGTGCGTCGTTGGACGGTATAATTACGGCGCGTGTTTGGTGGGCGGATAGCCAATTGTTCTATGATTATACGACTGTTCCCACGAACCAATAAGCCCAAACTTGGTCAACGATAACACTTAAATCCGCTAATATTTTAGGTGTAGTGACGTCACAAACCTCGTTAAGTTTAAGCTGGCTATTATGTATTTAAGAATTAGGTATACGAAATCAGCCAATTACTGCTATTAATGGAAAAAATGAGTTATACCTACTGTGATTAAATAATGATTTATTTAAGGTAATTTCAACGTTAATAGTTAGCCTAGATCAAAACACAATGAGAGTAAATACAATAAAATTCTGCAAGCATAAACACAGATAAGGTGGCATGATAAGAAAACATAAATTTCATATATATCTACCAATGTTTGGAGAGAGTTATACCACATACAACTTAGATCTACATTAGATGGGCTCATTAAAATCATTAATCTCCATTTTAAAATATTTAGGATATTTCACACATGGTCCAAAATTAAACTCTTAAATTGTACTCTCTTGAATGTGCATCAGAAACAAGGATTTTATTAAAACATATTATACTTTATATATTCTCACACCAAACAAGGTAAACTATATAGAAAAATGTACTAATATATGTTGCCTTTAGTGGAATCCGAACTCTCTACGTAGCTAGGATTTCATTTTCGGAGGGGGTTTGAGCCTCGTGAAATTGTTTTGGTTGCAGAATTCGGCGGCATGTATCAAATACGCATATCCACACGCCAATACATCTAGTATCTACTTATCCGGGATTTTTGTAAGCCAAAAAAATATTCCATCGTCACAATATCACCGTTTCATGGTTTCTCTTACATTAGAGTTCTCTTACATCCTACCTAATTCATTTCTTTTTTAAATTGGGACTAGGTAAAAGTCAAATAAATAAAGTTTTCATTTTATGGCCAGCTTCTTGTAAAATTATTTTACAACATCTTGTAATTTATAATTGCACAGTGGAGCTACTACCTACAAATTATAACTATATTATAAAGTAGTAGGTACGAGTAAGTTTACTTTTTGTTCTATACATTTAATCATTCATATTTTTATTAAGTATAGTTTTTGTTAATCCCCGTTTATATCTACCCAGGTATATATAGCTTACAAGTTACTTAGTAGGTATCTGTTGTTAATATTGAACATACTACAGAGCTGTATATTGCTAGTTTCTTTATAAGAGTAGAGAGAGAGAGAGTTCTTACACCTAATAGAGATTACAACAAATGATTCTCTCTCACCAGTCAATCTTTTAAAACAAATTATGTATTTAAACCTACTGCAACTGAAATTAAATATTCAGGAGTTCAATTAATCCTTTGGAACAAACAAAACAATTTATAATCTAAATGTACTTAGAGATCCCTGAAAAAGTTGGGACAGCAATAAAGTTTTAAATAGTAGATAGATATTAGGTATTTGTATGCATATTACACATCCCTTATTTATAAAAACTTCATTGAGCATTTTAGTTAAAATGGCGTTATATATGTTTTCTGTCGAAGTTGATACTTATTGGTACGAAAGAGACGAATCACAAAACGCTTAATTAAGTTTTTATTTTAATATAATATTTTAAACTATATACTTAACAATAATACTAACTAAAAAAATAAATGAAATTAGTCCACTAAGTCGAAACCCCGTCCCAGCCTAAAGGTACCCATCACACTCGACCCATTACCCCTTTGGACTGCTAGGAAAATAGGGTTTGGACTCAAAGGACTACATTTCATTTATTTTTTTAGTTAGTATTATTGTTATATAGTTTAAATTGTTATATTAAAATAAAATAAAATAAATAAATGGTAATTCTTTAATTCTTAAAATTAAAGTAAATCTAACTTCCACAAAGCCACACCTGATTCAATTAAGTTAATCTTCATGTCTTTATTGGAGATAAAAATTTCTCTAAAGACATCGGTACGGTAATTTGGGAAATAAATATATTTCATATATTATATAAATAATAAAATATCATATAAATAATAAAAACGTAGGGCAGTAAAAACTACGAAGAAATGTATTTCGAAAATGTTAAAGAATCTAACGAACTAAATAGTCGTACCTGTCGAAGATTAATTGGTAGTAAGTTGAAGACAATCAATACAGTAGACTAGCTTTTGTTGATAACAGTATGAAATAATGATACGACTTCGCCAGTCGTATCATTATTTCATTACATTCCATTACTATTTTTTTAAACACTTTCATAATTTCCCGTGGTTAATCATATGTTATATATATATATATATAATAATATTAGTATTATATATTTATAACATATGATTAACCCTCCCCCGAATTTGTCTGAAGCATTTCTCAGAATAAGTCTGAACCAATTTCCGTTACCAAGAAATATCTCTGAAAATTATATTCCCTTATAATTTGAGAAAAATACTATTACTACAACACAAAAGGTACTGACAACATTCTAGCATTAGATAGTAGTTTTGGCTAACCGATAATTTGATCAGTCAGGATCTTTTATAGTTTTCTGTCATGGACTGTGCGAAAGTTATACGAAAACATATCATTTTACGTGGTATTTTTTCATTTTGATTTAATCTTGTTAATATTATATTATTTAGTAAGTTTACCTGTGGTTCACTGGAGGGCTGGTGCTGCTCCGGCTCCTGAAGCTGGTGTGAGGAGGACGCGGTGTCGGGCTCGGACATTGCGTGCTGAGTGACGCGGGTTGCCACTCCTGCGATCAGACCATTACCTACCAGGAGACTACAGAAGCTAGAGAGACGCTGTTGCTTTAACATTTAATTTTATGAACAAACTAGTTGTTCTTTGTATTAGAAACTTGACTTCTGTTAAATTGCAATTTGCAAGTCCATTTTAGCCACCAGTTTGTCTTTAACTACATGGTAAAAGTCGACTATAGTATTTATTTATTCAAATCACACGATAATAGATAATAAACCTTGATAATAGTTAAAGGTCTCTAGAGTATGGCAAACAAGATAAAGAAATAGGGTTTCTGTAGGTCCCAGGGGCAGATCCAGGATTTATTTATAGTATATTTTTTTGTCAGACCTATTACTGATGTCCTTAATTTTAACGTTTCGCTCTTCTCGTAGCAACTCAGAGTTCTATTTTGAGCTAGTAATGCATTCGACTCTCTGGCTGTAAGCTCTTCTTTGACGATGTGTTTTATAGCTTTTCTAAGGACTGTTGCCTTGAGAGGATTTCCTGCTATTAATGCAAGTTTTTTGTTCACCATCTTACCTATCCAATCGTAGGTACATTGGCTGGCAGATAAATAGTTTGACTAGAGAACACTAAAGAGACCATCTAGCGACATAATTCCGCCTTTTTACCTTGTACAATAAAGATGGACGGAGATCCAATGCCGCTTCCGATATTCAAGGATTTTCTGCAAATGCTGGATCAGCATTATTAGTTCTTACCATTTACTATAGGATATAGGAACATCAGGTGTTTGGTCTTCAAAAGAAACTCCTTAAAGGAACATCTGGTGATGTTCGAGCTCGGTATCATTATATTTAACGTAAATATATAATTTATCATTCAGAGAGGAATTAGTTATTAAATTTAGTTTTAGGTAATTTACGATTTTACCTGTTTCGTTTAATAATTATTTTATTTAGAAATATACATTTAAATAATAGTAATAATAAGAAAACATAAAAGAAAAATAATTAAAAAGAGCTTATTCTGTAACAACACTAAAGCCCGGTATACACTGTAATTAAGTACACAAATTTTAAGCAAAAAGACAATCAAAATACATAGGTAGAAATACATAGGTAGTCGAAAAAATACCTTGCCACTTATGTACATAATATTTTATTTAAAAGTTTGTACGTAAATATATTAGTTAATACTAATAAATGTAACAGTGTACTAGGAGAAACAATACCCAGCCAGAAAATTTACTATGTACAACAATATGCAGCCTAAATATAAGTAAAAAGCTACTTATTTAAAACCTACCTATCCCAAAATTAATAGAAAATTAGAAACATCGTCTCTACAGCAGTGGTAGGCCAATGTTTGCGGAAGTACACGAAGATTCGGTAGGCGCGGGGGCGAGGCTTCTTCTGCTAAGGCCTGGTTCACATGTTGACAGACGGGGTTGGTTCCGTCTTCAAGTACTTAACTGAGCAGGAGTATGAAAGCTATATTGTTCACAATTAAATCGTGTAGTATATTATCAGTACATAGAAAATTCGCAATTTTTAATGTTAGAATAATACGTAGGTACCAGAGGCGCCGACTCCGTGGGTGCTCGGGGGTTCGAGCATCCATGAGAAATAAACAGTGGGTGCCCAGCACCCCTGAGAATAGACATCAAAAAACAGATCAGCCTTTTAGGGATGGGCATTTTTTCATTACCCAACAACCCGTTTAGCGCAGTGGTTTAGAGTGCCGCGCCGGTTGAGACGCTAGGGACGCGGGTTCGCTTTCCGCACCAACACAAATGTTTGTTGATGAAACAGATATTTGTGTTCGGTCTGGGTATTTGTGGTACCTTCGTTGTCCCTGGTTTCCATAGTACAAAAAAAAACCTTAGTTTGGGAAGTACGTACGCAGTAAGTAGTACGGATTTATTTATTTGTCGGTCGATCAGTGTGCATTTCTGTTCTCACACTTCGCCACTTTTTCGAGTCATCAAATGAGCATGAGCACCCATGAGGTTTTCTAAAAGCCGGCGCCCCTGGTATGTACTCACATTCGCAATTACCTTTTGGAGAGATTTTTGGATAGTCAAGTCGTGAAAATAACATACACACGTATTTCAGTCCGGCCTTCAGTTGACCGCTAGTTATTTATTTTCTAAATACTAAGTTGCAAAGTTAAATTTTAGCATCAGAGACAAATCTGTCATGTATTTTAATTTAAAAAACTGCATTTGTTTGGCAACTATTTGAGAACGGGGTTTCTCTACAACTAGTGAAACTGTTTATAAGATGGGTTATTGAGTTTATCCAAACATCGCAATGAGCCAGCCACTTGTCCGCTATAGACTATCGACAAGAGGATTACTCTCCGCTGGGCTGTCTAGGCGGTCTCGGGCGCCGCAAGACACCCGTGAAGATATTTATTTAATAAGACTCCTGATTACAAAAGTTACAGATTTCGAAACTACCTGGTTGTATAAAGAATAAGGTAGAGTAGTAAAACATCCGTAAATGATAGAGTAGAAGACGTGTACAAAGAAAATACCCAGAATTAACATTTCGGTGATTGTGGAAATAAAAAAGTAAGATTCTGTGGATTTTTAAACACTGTGATTTTTGGGGGTTCAAACACTCCCTCGAAATCTATGAAAATAGATATTTAAAGGACACATAATGTAACGAAGCTTAAACCGATATGAAATCCTGGCTACGCCCGAGTGCGACACGTTTCATACACTCATGACTCATTTCGATCACAATTCGTAAAAGGTCTTCCTACATCATATATATACCTCCCTGTCACAGAAGAAATAATAGTATAAGTACCCATGTATGTGTACTTTTAACTAAATAAGTCTATTTATATATATTTTTATTTTTTTTTATTTAAAAAAAATGTTATTCAGATAAAATGCTGTTTAACACAGACAGAGCACCAACAAAGCGGAAAGCGGGGCAGTGTAGGTTCGCCTTTATAATCTTCAATGATCCACATCGAGTCTACGGCGCACCTTATCGATGAGCTCCTAAATCTCATGTTAAAGCTTCCTTTGTTCCCCATCATAACACTACAATTGACATCACTTGTAAGATGGATTACTATCTTATTTTATATTTTTTTTGGATTAATAATGATTATTTATGACCTGTTGTAAATTAATTGTTAATTAGGAAAAGTTTTTTTTTATTATACACGGCATGCAATTGCAATATCTAAGACCATTAGTCTGTGAATGGGGTCGATCAATAATTGTTAAACAACATTGATCGCCCTACTATGCCGGCTAAATAATGCGATTTCGAAATGGGCGGTGACAGACAAATTGCATTACGAGTAAGTAATTTTAATATCCACGCTGCCTTATCGTCAATTCAATATTCAACTACCAGTTTCGCACCTTGAAAGGAAAACACCTGAAAACCGTTCAACCAATGACAAAAACCAAGACATGACTAGTGGCCTAGTTTAACTTTGCCACTGTATTCGCCGTTACCGTATCGAGACCGATTAAAGCACAAATAGTCCAGTGTAATATAGAAAATTGAAAAATGACAAAACCCAATGAATGGATTAGTTTTTTTTTTGGGTTCCTATTACCATATACTAAAATGTTCCATCCATCAAAACATTACCTAAATTTAAAAAAAATGTACTTACAAATGATTTTTATAAGTACATAAGTATAAATTATTAATCTATGTTATTAATTATCGCTGTAACGACACATGTTGAATATGTGTCTATTGGCAAATATAATTTGGAATTTCAACAAACAGTGCACAAAATATTCTAAATAACATTCCGCTTATTTACTGGCACTGCATACTAAACTGTTTTCAGAGAAGAAAAACATCTAGGTATGCGTGCTCTCCACTATCCCCGCTACCCCTCCCAACTCCCTTTTCTATACCTGCAACACCTAACTACTTCCCAAGGGCGTTTGTTGTCCCTTCCTATATTTTGTACTAGCTTTTGTTGACCCGGATTGGCCCGTCATATTATACAAAAAACAGTACCTGGTTAAATTATATGCCTTCCCCCGCCTACCCCTATTGAAATTTCAAAATATGTATAGTAAGTCTGTTAGTTTTATAGGCAGATATTACTATAAGTTTCATAATATGTTCCAGTAATACCCGTCTTCCCCCATCTTCCCCTAACGAAATTTTGGGAAATAGTAAAATACATGACGCTTAGTTTTATAAGAACAGTATACATATAAAGTTTCATAGTTCCTTTTATATTACAAAAAAAAACACCAATAATTTTTTGCCCTATTATAATTTCGAAAATTTGTGAAACACGTAGGTATTCAACAGTTTTATAAGAAGTGTCTACATAGAAAGTTTCACTTTTGTAGCATCCGTCGTTTCTAAGATATGGTACAGTTAGAAAAATCACTCCATATTTTCCCCGTCAAAATGTTTTATTTAAAAATGGTGACACACCTATCAATTTATTTTATAAGGAGAGTCTACAAACCAAATTTCAATTCTGTAGCACTATCCATTGTCGATATATTAACTTTCCTAAAAAACATTTACCCCACTTTTTCACCCCTTTGAGAATAGAATTTTGGAAAATCCCGTCTTAGTGTGCCCCTACAATACAAAAGGAAGCTACTGTCAAAATGTAATGTTCCTAACTACAGTAGTTTTAGCTGGGCAATTATGAGTAAATCAGTTAGTCAGGACAAGCTCTTTATAAATATGTACATAGAAACGTAGTTATTCCCGAGAAAAAAATAAACATGTATCTATGTAAAATAAATGTACTATACTAGAAGTAGCAATTTTCATGGGACAATCCTCATGGGATATTTTAGTGTTTGAAATTCAAAAAACCCAGAAGCATCCAAATGAATTCATTATAGCTTGGTTCCGAGGTATAAACCTAATTGCACTGGACTAAAATAAGATAAAGTAGAGATCCATAAATATTAAATATGTATTATCATCACGGGTGCCTTACGGCGCCCGAGACCGCCGAGACGGCCCCAGGGTACCCAGCGGAGGGGTTTTTAATCCCACCTCGTCGTAGCCGATGGTATGAGTCTACACCGAACAAGTGGCTAGCTCGTTGCGATGTTTTGGATAGACTCAATAACCCATCTATAAACAGTTTCATATGTTGGTATAGTGAAACTGGGACCGACAGCTTAACGTGCTCTCCGAGAAATTTATGTACATTTGTTTGACAAACAAATGTACATAATTTTTTCAATTAAAAAATCATTGGTACACACCGGGATTCAAACCAGGGACCTAAGTGTTTATAAGTCCAAGGTCTAACCAACTTGGCCACCACGTATAATAACGTATACGAGTAATTTTTATATTAAATATTATTTTTTATTATAGGTTTTGTTTGTAAATTTAGTTTTAATTTTTTTTTTAATGTTAGTTTAAATGTTATTTTCTTTACATCGAATATAAATAAATAGATTTAAAAAAATATATTAAATATTTACATTTAATATTTATGGATAAAACTAATACCTAAATACCAAAAGTGTGAAGTAATACTACTAGGCATACTAATACAGTTATCGGCAAAACAACAGCAGAGGCCATATAAGTAAAGAAAAGCATTTAGTACAGTACCCGATGTTCCCAATGTACCAAATATGTTTCTGCATATCCGCTATGAATCTCCAGGCTAATGCGGCGAATGAAATAACTAAATAAATAATTACAAATAATAAATTAATGTCGTTGCCCATTTCGTAACCGCAAAATTAAGCCAGGACAGTGAGAGCAACCAATGCTTTTAAACAACAAAGTATTGATCTACTCCATTCATGGACTTTGTAGATATGATTACCATCAGGTACATACTAAGTAACATGTCATAATAAAAAAAAATACAGGAATTATTTACTTATTATTAAGCTTGAACCAAAATGAAATTACTGGGCCATCTTAGAACCTTGCTCGTGGCACCAAATTAATCCTCACTTGTACTATTATTTCTTCTGTGTTCTCAGGTACTAATAAGAGTAGTTTTTAATATTATATATATATATATATATATCTTCACGGGTGCCTTACGGCGCCCGAGACCGCCTAGACGGCCCCAGGGTACCCAGCGGAGGGGTTTTAATCCCATCTCGTCGTAGCCGATGGTATGAGTCAACACCGAACAAGTGGCTAGCTCGTCGCGATGTTTTGAATAGACTCAATAACCCATCTTTAACAGTTTCACAAGTTGGTATAGTGAAATCGGGACCGACAGCTTAACGTGCTCTCCGAGGCACTATAGTGGTGTTGTCAAACAAATGTACATACATTTTTAAATTAAAAACTCATTGGTACACACCGGGATTCGAACCAGGGACCTTAGTGTTTTTAAGTCCAAGGTCTAACCAACTCGGCCACCACGTATATTTTTTTAATATTAATTTAATCATAAATGGTTCTACGGTGAGAACATTTATTCAGTCGATGTTACCTGAAAATTTATTAATCATCCAATTTAAAATCATCTGTTATATCTAATCGGCACTAGAGCCTCCACAGGGTCGGACCAGTTGACCCTCACCTACTTGAGGGAAATCTCTCACAAATCACTACTTGATAGCGACAATAATATGTGATCTCAAGTGGTGAGATTACTCGGAGAACTCTGTTATCTTGGCTGAGATTTTACTTTCAATGTTATTTAATGATTTTCATATATTATTATTTTTTAAAGATTAAAAATCCTGGTGGGCGGGACTCGAACCCACGAACCTCGCTTTCGCGGCGAGGCGCTCAACCGCCGAGCCAACCAGATTCCAGTCACCCCTTACGAATTTTGTCTTTGCTTGTTATCTGCTCATACACAGACACCCTCTATTAGCTGTTCTTCTAATACCTCTAATAAGTAAAGTTAGAAGATCTAGTTGGCAGAGGAATCTGTTTTTTTTGTTTTTACTTTTTTCAGTATTTTAGATTATCCTGATATGGAATTTATAAAAATGCATAAATATAAAATTAACGATTTTCAGGGTTTCGTGAGAAAGCTAACCACTAATAATGATTAATAACTGTGGTGATTATTTTCAGCTGCCAAGGTGCATGTGATTATGTATATGTATGTATGTGATCAGTGGCGTGCGGTCTATATAAGCCAAAAAGCCAAGCAATGTGTTGCTAATTGTGATCTAGGGTATAAATAATCTAGTGTGTAATTATTATTAATATATAAATATATATATATATATATATATTATAATTAAAAATATTATATAGCCACTAGATTATTTATATTCCCTATTCTGGGGTATTTGTAGTTTTTGTCTTATATAGACCGCACGCCACTGTATATGATGTCTATTTTGAATATTATATAATTTATTTAACACATGTAATGCAATGAATAAATTAATACGAAAATATTTTTTTAAATATTTTTAAACACACACGTAAATAGGTAACATTTAGGTTATTTACGAAATAAATTGTTCAATATGACCGCCGTTTTCACGAATATATAAGTTACTCGTTTTTGTACTGAGCAAGTAGCAGCCGATAATTCTCGGATGAATATAAATTAAAATCTTACAGCTCCTGAACAGTGTTCAGGAGCGGTGTGTGTGTTCAGTGTTGAATTTCTTTTTGTAGAATTAGATTTTTAGGTAGCCCGAATTGCCTATTTAGACGGGATCGCGTAAGGCGGCTATTGTATGGCGGAGCGCCATCTTGCTGAAAATAAACTTTTCGCAATTCTGACAGAATCCATTCACCCAAAAATTTGAAACAGGATCGATCATGAAGGTAAAAACCGTGCCCATTCGCGCGCCCCCGTGTTTTTAGCTTCATGGGATCGATTGACACCAAACAATACTTCATTCTTACTGGAGGTACATTTTATTAAAAATATGGGAACAAACTATGGATAGGCCTTTTTCGCAACGGTTAAGGTACATAACCCCTTACTCCGTTTATATAGGTACCTATACAAGGAATACTGAGTGTTTTTAGGTACTTACAGTTAAAAAATAATATGCAAATAAACATACATTTACATTCACAAAAATACTTATAGGTATAACACATACATATGTATTATATATAATAAGGATTTAATCAAAAGCTTTTGTATTTATGTCTATACTTAAACTACCATACACGAAAATGTCATTAAAACAAACTCTTCGGTTTATTACCTTTATTAGTATACAGATAAAACGATAATTAATGAAAAGTGAGATCTATTTCTGCACTGGGTGCCACGAGCATGAAAAGTCGTGTTTTTCATTCCCTTCCTCAATTTTACCTACAACTGATTTAATTCTTCAGAATAGGCTTCAATATAAATTTTCATTTCCTTCCTCGAGATTAGCGCGTTCAGCAAACAAACTCTTCGGTTTATTACCTTTATTAGTATACAGATAAAATGATAATTAATAAAAAGTGAGATCTATTTCTGCACTGGGTGCCACGAGCATCGCATCGAACTGGACATCTGGCTTTTTGGGGCAACCTATGATTGTTTTTGCCATTTTACGACCCGATCCTTGACTATGATACTCTAAAGGTGGTGAGCCAAGTCTTGACCAGAGCAGGCATCAACTATCAGGTTTCTTATCATCCCACTTCATGTGACGTTTGTTTTCTTTGTTCAGAGCATCAAGTTTGTTTACAAAGAAAATATCTTTAGAAATCTAAGTAATACGCACATCGCATATCAAATATCTAATACTTACCCACTTGGATATCTAATCTGTTAGGTATACTCTTAAAAAATATTATAATTTTATATTTAACTACCTTTTGTGGTTCTGGCTTCGCCCGTCATATTATTTATGAGAAAACCTGGTTAAATTATTTTCTTTTCCTATTAAAACTTCAAAAAATTCAAAAATAACAGGAACTGCTATATTATGAAAAATAGGCAACTTATTTTTACCCACCCCAACTTACTCTTATGAAATTTCTAAAAATAATAAAACACATGCCCAAAAATTTTATAAGGAGTCTATTAGATACAAAGTATCACAATTGTAACGGCACCGGGTATGTTGAATCTATGCCTTCAGCCAACCTTCATCACGTCAGAGATTGTATTGCCGTCGGGTATATTTTTAAATGCATAAAATGAAAATCAACGGCATGAAACAATACTTTTTCCTAATAGTTGTTACGTCACCGGCCGGGACACTGTTAGATTTTTTTTCATTCTTATTGTTCTTGCTAATTGCTATTAATTGTGGTATAAAAATTAATATATTTTATTCGCATCTCTTTATGTATAACTTAACAGGTAGATATTATTTAAATTGTAGTACTTATAGAAATGTGGTATGCTACATGAAAACATTACTTATGTATGGAAAAAAGTTTTGGTCGTGTATACATACTACACATAAGTATTAAAAATCACCAAAGTGGCTTATGCATTTTTATCGCTTACGCTTAGATAACCAGATTTGAACACCAGAGAAAAATAATTCTTATTTGATAATAACCCGGTTATCAAAGAATAATTTTTCATTATTTTTTGATATCTGGGTTATCTACAAATAATTATAATTTGAATTCCTGTTTGTTAACCGCAAGGACGTCATTTGATAACCAGTCATGTAGGAAGAATATTCATATTTTTTTCAGAACCTCTGTTTTCAATAAAAACAAAACATTCTTGTTACATACTTATAACCATTCTAGTAACGTCCAAGGACGTCTTTATCTAACAAGCCATCAAAGAAAAAAACTTTTTTTTTTATCAAACTTTGTCATATGCCATTCTATGCCATTCATATGACAAAGTCATATAATGGAATAGAATAACATTGTCATAAGGTGTAATGGTTATGTTACAAGATTTTTAAATTTTTTTTCAACAAAGAAAATGACTTTTTCTTTGATTAAACTTTGTCATATGCCATTCTATGGTATTCATATAACAAAGTCATAGAATGGTTATGTTACAAGATTTTTTTTCTTTGATGACTAGTTTATATCAAATGACGTCCTAGCTTGTTCTTGCTAATTGCTATTAATTGTGGTATAAAAATTTATATATTTTATTCGCATCTCTTCATGTATAACTTAACAGGTAGATATTATATAAATTGTAGTACTTATAGAAATGTGGTATGCTACATGAAAACATTACTTATGTATGAAAAAAAGTTTTGGTCGTGTATACATACTACACATAAGTATTAAAAATCACCAAAGTGGCTTATGCATTTTTATCGCTTACGCTTAGATAACCAGATTTGAACACCAGAGAAAATTAATTCTTATTTGATAATAACCCGGTTATCAAAGAATAATTTTTCATTATTTTTTGATATCGGGGTTATCTACAAATAATTATAATTTGAATTCCTGTTTGTTAACCGCAAGGACGTCATTTGATAACCAGTCATGTAGGAAGAATATTCATATTTTTTCAGAACCTCTGTTTTCAATAAAAACAAAACATTCTTGTTACATACTTATAACCATTCTAGTAACGTCCAAGGACGTCATCTAACAAGCCATCAAAGAAAATAACTTTTTTTTTATCAACCTTTGTCATATGCCATTCTATGCCATTCATATGATAATGGAATAGAATAACATTGTCATAAGGTGTAATGGTTATGTTACAAGATTAAAAAAAAAAAATTCAACAAAGAAAATAACTTTTTCTTTGATTAAACTTTGTCATATGCCATTCTATGGTATTCATATAACAAAGTCATAGAATGGTTATGTTACAAGATTTTTTTTCTTTGATGACTGGTTTATATCAAATGACGTCCTAGCCCTAGAGGTTACAGACAAAACTATTCTATGACATTGTCATAAGAATGGTTATGTTACAAGATTTTTTTTTCTTTAATGACTGGTTTATATCAAATGACATTCTAGCCATAGCGGTTACAGACATAACAATTATATGACTTTGTCATATGAATGCCATAGGATGGCATATGACAAAGTTTAATCAAAGAAAAAAGTTATTTTCTTTGATGGCTAGTTAGAAAAAGACGTCCTTGTAGTTACATAACTATTTTATAATATTATTACAACAATATCATAAAATGATAATATAAGTATCAAGAAAGTATTTTTTTATTGAAAACTGCGGTCCTGAAGCCTGCCCGACCACCTCTATAAAGCGTTGACTAAAATTACTTACGCAACGGCACCCGCGCCGTTTCGGAGATAAATAGAAAAAAACACCTTTTAACATTTTCCCCCTATCCCTATTAAAAAATCCCTTCACTATAAAAGGAAGCTATTGCCCTAAATCATATTCCAGCTGGGCTATGAGAAGCAATCAATAGCCCTAGCGTGTTTTCAATTTATTTGCGTATGAAAATGTTAACGCAGTAGTACCTATAGTTAACTCGTAAATAAACGTTAAAAAATCTCACACTACAGTAGGACAAGCGTCTAATCTAAGGTACTAAGAGCTACTGAAGAAATTCTTACAGTTAACTTTGTTATTTTTCTATAGAAAAAATGAAAAGATCCGTAGATTAATAGGAAACCGCTATGAATAATATCGGACTTTTTCTTACTGGAAAATATCGCTAAATAGGCATATTATATTCTTAACCTACATTGAACTTTGTAATAACTAAAAATTTAAAGACACTATACTATAAAACTTCGTATCAGATGATAATGGCACTTCAATAAAATTTAACTAGATCAGAAACGGTGGTCGATTTTGAACTTCTCCAAAGTTCTTTGATAGATCAGAAAAGTCTTATTTTTAACCAGTCAATAGGGGGGCCAGGAAATAGCAGGGTATATAGACCAGGGTCAATTGAAACACGTCATGATTGAAACAACTATTTTTTTACAAAAACCACGATACCTACTCGTAAAGCGCAAAAACATTTTAGTCTGTTGGTTGTGTTAAATTTTTTGATCAGTATAGCGCTCAAGCCAAAAGAATTTAGGCTTGACAGAAATTGAAGGCGCCCAAAAGTAAGAATTTACAATCTCATTTTTTTTTATAACTTTTTTACTTTTGTCTTTTTAATTGTTTTTTTTTGTAAGTATTAACTAAGCAACTAATAGGTATTTCTATTATAGTTAATTAAAGTTTACATCAATATATAATACATGATATAGACCTTGAATTAAAAATCATTGAAACAATTTACAAGTGGAAGTTTGAAACTTTTCAATTGTCCCTTTGTTTCAACCGTCCATATTATTCTTAAAACGAAGCTTTAAAAATATTAACCTTTTTGTTATAGTCTCGAAGATGAAAATAATACCAAATAAAATCGGTAACATTGCTCAGTAAATGTTTCTCAAACACAAACACTATCTAAATACCCGGTAAATATTTTGGATATTTAAATGACAAATATGTCATAATGATCTATGTTTATTTCGTAAATTTATAATATCAATTAAAGTTACTTAATTATTTTTATAATAGGTAATAACTATTAGTGCCATTTTAATTAAATATAAAGAAAATAAATATATATAATTTAAATATGCATTATATGTTTGTTTTCTGTAAAGTTTGCCGTGGCCTGAGTGTTCAAAAAATATAATATGTATTAGTAATATAGATACAAATAATATTTTAATACATATTATATTTTAGTGTGAATGCCAACATATACCTATTATTATTTACAAAGATTGATCAACGCGTTTGTTGTATGAAAAAATTAATTGGGTTCATAACTAGGTTCATTTGTCACTTAAATATTTTCTCGTATTTCATTGTTTTATTTTTCTCTTTGCTTATAAATATATGTAGCCTTTAAGATAAACAAAATGCCTACTTATTTGTATCAAAATGGCTGTGTGTATTTTATTTTTTTATTTATTTTCATTTACCTATATTACAAAATCATTATAGGTATATAGCCACGTCAAAATAACAATCTACAATAATTATGTATGTACATACTCAACTATAAAATATTTATATTACTTATACAAACAAAACAACAAAAAAAACCAAGTGAATCAGATAGTCATATCAAGAAAGTACATTGTAGTGAAGCATATTATACAGGGGACACGGTCACACAATAAGTTTATATTCAAGCAAATAAGCTCTCCGATATTTTCATATCAAAAATTCTGCCTTGTTGTAAAAAGCATGTAAAATGCATTTTGTAGTTTTTTATTTTTTAACAAATTGCCATAAAAGCATTTTAGGAATGACTGTTATGATTGAAACAATCACATTTGTATGAAACATGATTGGTTCTTTTTACTACGATTATTATATGCAATTCTCGTTCAATTTTAAATTGATGCTTAATTATGTTAAATTTTTAAAATAGTGCAAATGAGACTCTCAATTAATCTTATAACCTTTCATTAAAAAATATTTCATATTTTCTAAATACTAGTATGAATTTGTAAAATAATATTTAATGTTCATGTTACGAATACAAATTACATGTATCCATACACTTTGCGCCTTTAACGTGTTATATCCGGAGGTCGTATAATATCCGATTGGATTCCCACTCATAACAAAATAATATTAGTACTTTTTCTATAGTTTGAGTCTTTTTTATTTTATTACCACGGCATGTGATTTGTGAGCAGACCTACAAATGACAAATAGACATACGCGCCGCGCCGCCCTATGTCCGCGCCGCCGCCGCCCGTGGTGTTAGCTCGGCGCACCGAAGCGCGGGCGCGAGCGAAATTAACCCAATCGAGCGAGCAAGAGCGTATGACAGGAAGAACGCGAACGGGGGCAAGCAACGGATAGCAGACCGCGCCGCGCTGGCTCGATCGGCTTTTTTATCGGTTCATTAATTCATTTCGTGGGGTCAGTTGATAGTGCGCAAAGAAAATACTACTCGTGCTGATTTCCTTGCAGAGTACATTAAAACACAAGTCAATATTTCATGTGAATCAACATCTGCGGTAGCTCTTGATGCTATTGCTAGTTCGTCCAAAGAATCTGTTTTGACAAAGCTATCAAGAAAACATAGCAGCGGCATTTTCAGCTCTAATTTAACTTCTAAGTTTGATGAAGCCGATCGAGTGCTGGAAATACTTGGCAGCTGCTAATGCTAATGACGTTATTGATGACGACGTTCTACAGTATTGGCGGGAAAAGAAAAAAACCTTTCCTCTTTTAAGCGAACTCGCAAGGGCTATATGTTGGCAATTCCTGCCACTAGCACGCCAAGTGAGCGTGTTTTTTCTATAGCAGGGCTAACCGTCACTGCTAAAAGATCGCGACTAAGTCCACTACGCGTGGACAATATTATTTTCATCTATGACAATTATGAATTGTGCAAACAAAACCATACTTTTTAAGTTAGTTACCTGACCTTCTCTTTCCTATTACTGTTGATAGCATTTTCAGTAATAAACTTTTTGATTTCACTACTATTTTTTTATATATATCTTCTTTATTATATAGCCAATCCAAATCAGCCAAGTGAACGTAAAGAATATCTACATAATATAAGTATATGAGATTAGTTAGGCTAGCTAGGCACCTTTTTTTTATTTCGACCAAAAAAAAAATAGTTTCTTCATAGGAAAATGCAAAGTTTGTAAAGGTGGAGTTCTAATTGCGCATATAAATAAATATTACTAAGTAATTTTATGACTGCAAAATATATGGCCACGCGCCGGCGCGGCGCCGACCAAAGTCCATGAATGACGTCGATCAATAATTTAATAAAAATCGCTCAAACTCAAATGATGCGATTACGAAATGGGCGGTCACAGAGACAAATTGCATTCAGAGTCTATTTTGATATCTTCGCTGGCTTTTACTCAATTCAACCACCCCTTTCGTAACCGCACCCTGAAAGGAGACTACCACCTCGACAAGAAATTCATGCAATAGTCTCTTGAAAACCGGTGAACCCACAGACTAAAACCGAAACGTTACGTTGCTACAATGCGCAAACCCATGGTAGAGCCTCTGTACCTGAAGTGATTTGTCTGTGTATATAAAATATAATATGTATTAATATTGTTGTTTCGTGTACATAATAGTACTAGAACTTAGGTTGTGACCAGGGTAATATGTGTGTGTGAAATGTCTAAAAAAGATGGAAAAATAAACTAATAGACCCTTCACTTTAAAGTATGTTTATCGGTAAATAAATAAAACAACAGAAATAATAAGAATATCTATTTATAATCAATAATAACGTATTGACAGAGACGACTCCCGCCGGTACTCCACGTATCAGTGGAACCGCGGGGAACCGCATAAGTGCACAAAATACTAAGACACGACATTACTTTGTCCGGAGACTGCACATCGCACATTTATACAGGGTTACATGTTTATCCATTGCCTAAAAAAAATATAATAATAAAGTTAATACATTACTATAAATTTAATATTGAATCGTCATTGTCTATCTAAAAGCCCGCATGCACTATTAAAAATATACTATCATAACTCAATGTCTACGACATATCGCCCGAAATATAAAATGCACTCGCACTTTTGGATTAAATAGATAATTTATGTTTTTTTTTAATATTTAACATTAATAAATACCTACAATTGGCCGAGTTGTATCCCTTTGAGAAAATAAATAAATAATATTTGAATTTAAAAGTAATTTATTTGATTTTGACATGGAGCCAAAATTCAACCCTGTTTGATTGTCTATCTAATTATAAAAATACTTATCAAATTATTATTATCAAAAAAAAACTAATTTCATGTAAATTTATGACTTGCACATAGTACTGCATATATCCAAATAATAGACCAGCGACCAATTTATGTTTCTTATAAAGGGAAACGTTAGCTTGTCAAAATAACGAAATTAACTAAAAAAGGCATGTATGTACTTTATTCCCTTGTGTTACAAGTCCTTTTGCTTTGATAGTATTTAGCAATCCCAGCGGTCACATTCTGTTTCTTATAACGTGAGCGTTATTTTGACAATCTAACGCTCACGTTATAAGAAACAGAATGTGGCCGCTGTGGTGACAATTGTCCTAAGGGATTTAGTTATTTTTACAACCTAACATTACCTTTAAAAAAAAACAGAATGTGGCAGCTGTTCTATAAAAAAACAAAGATATAAACGATGCTGTAATTATAAATTAAACCCTTTTTTTTATTGTTATGTTAAAAATAGTTTCAAAATCTTTTAATCAAAAATAAGAAACAATGTGCGATGTCTAGTCATAGAGTAACAATAAATTTACACAACGTGCAAGAAAAGAGCACGTCCTAACCAAATACAACATATTTGTTTGATCAACTTTAATCAATAGTGACCTCATATACTTTGATTCTCTGTTTTTGCACGTCGACACAACTATGGGATTTGCGGGTCAAGCAATAGTATTACAAATATAATATTCAAATACCCTAAATTATAATAACTTCTTATATTCATAAGAACGGAGAGGGGAAGGATTGAGACTTTATTCTAAACGGGGGGGAGAGAGGATCAAAATACTTATACAAAGAAAAAAACACAAACTATTTACAAACTAATACAATAAGAGTTGGTCGCAAATGAAAACCCGCGACGTGACGCGTGTGCAGTCCATGAATATTAACTAATAGCGCCTAGCAGGCCTGGTTGATAGACCACTTAGGCACTTGAATACACAAGGGTGGCAACACTCAAATCCGATTGGGTTAAAATATCACGTTTCAAATGTAAAATATCGGTTGTCATTTGCAACAAACTCTAAGGTTTAATTTGGCTCCATGTTGAATAATAATATAATTATTCATCTGTTGAATCTACTTATAGAATCTGTTGAACTGTTATTATTTTTATTGGTGAGTGAATTTTAAAAACGGTTTTAAATATATTAATTGTCTTGGCTCAGAAGATGCGAAGGTGTATTTATTTATTTTTATATTACCATTTATTTGATTTTTTATCGAAAGAGCCATTTAACAAGTTTATTACCTAAAGTAGGTATTATTTATTTATTTAAATCCTTCATTGCACTAAAAGATTTGTACAGAGGCTTTATTATTACTATTGCTTTAATATTAAGTAAATGATTTATTAGCAAAAATATTTGATATAGTTGTTTTTGAACGCTTTATATATATAAACACGGAGCCAAACCATGAAACCTCGTGCGCTACGAACACTGCGGCAATCTTAAGTTCCGTATCAAAAGTTATTAAAAAAAAACAATAACATTACAAAAACTAGCACACGGCGCGTCTCAGAACACTCCATCCAATTATTTCTAAATAAATTTAGCTAAATTCCTTCTCTTTCCATAAAAATTATTATTTTATTTACACTTTAAAATTTCAAAAAAATACTCCATTTTCCTTAAATATGTATGAGTGATCTTATCAATAAACGTCCGATTTAAATGATTGACTGAATGATTATCTAGAACCGTCAAACTTGGATGACTAAACAGTATTTACCGAACAATTTTATTATAATATAAAAAGTATCAAAATAAAGTAAGTGAAAGAAATAAAAATTACACATATTATTTTTCTATGTATATCCTAACGAACTATTAACTGAATAGTTTTTTTCTTTATTATATAAACAGAGCAAAAGCGGTGTAGGACATTTAAAATATTAACATACATAAACCGTCATATTACTTTATATAAACTATATGTTATCAACATTATTGTAACGTTTAACATTAATTCGTATAGAATTTTTCAAAAGTGAATAACTTCATGGCCTTTTTGTGTTATATACTTTGAACTATATAATACTTACTTAAATGTAGTAAAGGGTGTTTTTTTTAGAGGTTAGGTTTTCAAATCGGCACTATTTTATTCGTAGATTGTCTTTTTGACAGCTGTCACTTGATTTATGCTCAGTTTAGTTTGCCATTTCATAATGAATAGACTTACACCTGAACAACGTTTGCAAATCGTGAAAATTTATTACGAAAATAATGGTTCGGTTCGCGCGACGCATCGCGCGCTGCGTCTTTTTTAGCGATGAAGCTCACTTTTGGTTGAATGGGTATGTCAATAAGCAAAATTGTCGAATTTGGAGTGAACATAATCCACAAGCCATTGCTGAGACGCCGTTACATCCTCAAAAAGTCACTGTTTGGTGTGCTCTATGGGCAGAGGGAATTATTGGTCCATATTTTTTCAAAAATGAAGCCGGCCATAATGTTACAGTTAATGGAGAACGCTATAGAGCCATGATTAATGAATTTTTCGTGCCTGAATTAGACGATGTTGATGTGGACGACCTTTGGTTCCAACAAGACGGTGCTACGTGCCATACAGCCAACGCAACAATCGATTTATTGAAGGAAACTTTTGGTGAGCGTATTATCTCGCGTCGTGGACCTGTGGAGTGGCCTCCAAGATCGTGCGATATAACACCGCTGGATTATTTCTTGTGGGGCTATGTGAAGTCGCTTGTCTACGCAGATAAGCCCGAGACGCTTGACGTCTTGGAAGAGAATATTCGGCGCGTTATTGCTGACATACGGCCCCAATTGCTGCAAAAAGTGGTCAAAAATTGGGCCTCTCGCCTGGAATTTATTCGAACCAGCCGCGGCGGCCACTTGCCCGAAATCATTTTTAAAACATAATGGCAAACCCTTATCTTTATAATAAAGCTAAATTCTTGGCCATACCATTAAATTATATGCGTTTTATTTCATCTTGAAAACCTAACCTCTAAAAAAAACACCCTTTATATAAACAATAGATAATATTGTCGGCCATGGCAATGACCTCACTAGTAAAATGTGTCTAAACAACTGTTTGAGTACGAAACGTTTATACCTAGGTATAACATATTTAATAAATAAACTGAACAAACAAGTGTTATTTATATATTTAAAAAATATAAACACCTAATTTTTTATTTCTAAATAATCTTGTAAGATAAAAATAATGTGATATATACTTATTGCGTTATGAACTAAAACATTATAATAAGCAGTATTTTTTGACCATTTTTATTATGTCTATTACAATAAATAAGTTACGATAAATTAATAAAATCTTGAAAAAGGTGCATTTTATTGTGTTACTAAAACTAATATTCAAAAGATAAACTCTGGTAATATACATCTATATCATTGAAATGTGTTATTCTTTTAACATTTATAATCCACAGACTAGATAGGTTTATCCAGAAGAGTTTAAATACCATTGTAAAAGTATTATTTAAATTCTGCTAAACATTAAATGAACCTGTGTGCACAAAGTTATTTTGTAGGGTTTTTATTTTTGTCTAAGACTTATTTGATACTTTAGATTAGAATGTTTACTATTTTAAGCATATATACCATCTAACTTCATAATTCAAAACGACTTGGATATAGACTCTCAATAAAATATGAATAATTCATTATAATGCTTTAGTACTACTTATGCAACTCATGTTATATTTATTATTTTATTCATTCATTATTGATTAATTTAACACATTTATCAAACATCTTAATACCCGACTAAAAAAGAGTGTATTTATCAGTCCATATATATTATTATTTATATTTTAATAGGCCCGATTCTACCAATAAAATATGTTGTACTCTTTATGTTAAAATTCTTCTTTTGTCGGGTTATACATTTGTTCACTTCACATAAATCAACAAAAAACTCGAATATAATAAATGTTGGTAGAAAGAGCCGTATGTATTGTCTCTATCATCGCATCATAAAGTACTACAAAAACCCTATAGACTCCTGACAATATTAAATTTATATCTCATATATGACTTTTTCTACTGACCATTGCACAGGTTCTTTACTTCATTAAGTACGCGATGGAGTGTTGTGTTGCTTTCGTTTTACAATAATTTTGGTATTGTATAACTGATGATTTGTAATAATAAAATTGTGAAAAGAAATATTATGGGACGCCTGGCAAAACATCTAAATTTATTTATCTATACCAATAAAATAAAGCTGAAGAGTTTGTTTGATCGCGATAATCTCTTGTCGCATTTTCAATAAAGCTTATTGAATATATCCAATTCTATTCATCCAAGTCCAATTCTTAAGGAAGCTACTTAACGTGCTCCTTAGGAGGCGAGCCAGAAAATAAATTGAAACCGCGGGACACAGATGTTATTTTATTTATGGGCTTATTTAGTATAAATATTGAGACTGAAGCGCTATGAGAAAGCCGCGACAAGACACGAAGCTGGCCGGACGGGTCGGTCGGCTGTCAGTATGACAAGGCACCAATTCATGTAATACATCAATAATTTTCACTCATAAAACTCTAATTCACTTAAAATTAGTAATAGTTGTTTATATAGTATGCATAGTGGTGGATAGTATTTTTTATATGAAATTCCACTGCGCGTTTAATGTCTACATCAAATTTCAAGCTAATGAAAAAGAATCGATGTACTTTAAGTGATGAGCTATTCATTCTAATAAATGTATACTAAGATCTATTGTTAAATAACTTTATTTTTGACACATCATATTCATAAACATGTGTTATAATATAATTTGAATTTTCACATGATAATTAAAGTGCCACGAATCTATAGGGTTTTTGTTGCAAGCTGTATAGGAATCGCTTTTATTATGAAACTTTGTGTTATACCTAACAAAGTTGGCCCTCAGTGTGATGGTGTGGTATGTGTTATTGTACGTCTATGTGGCGGCGGTGGTGCAGCCGGCGCACAGATAGTCGTCGTCGGGCCGCAGCTTGTGTTTCTGGAGCCCCACGCAGTGCATGTGGAACCAGAGCTCGCACCCACCGTCACACTGCACCCAGTCCACCTCCTTACCTGTAAACGGACACAAAGATATAGATTTACGAGCCGAGTTAAAAAAGTAACGGGAATTTTCGTTTTAAAAAAAAAAAAAAATCTACATATTATAATATAATATATCACTTAAATTCACGTTTTTTATGTTTCCTACTAAGTTGGATAACAAAGTAATAAACATGTTTTAGAGAAAAATGAGTTAATTTGTAATTTAAACGCTTGTACTACACGAGAAGCAGTAACGGTGACTTATTGAATGTTGGACATTGGTCAAACTAAGTAATTTTTTGAAGGAAAGGATGTTTAATATTATTAATCGATTCATTCTTTAGTTGCAAAGGAATTTGAAATGTTATTATTGTATCCATATAAATAGTCCCCATTAGATATCATGCACTTGAGCGCTTCATCTAATGGGGTTGTTTCGGCAAAACTTTTTTACAGAGGGCGCCATTCTTTCACGCACACGAAAACTTTTTATTTTTATTAATTAAACCTAATTCATTCATAATGTAAACCACTTTGCGTGTAAATGACTTGAAAGCAGACCTAGTAAAAACGGGTTTTTGGCTTAGTAATGATTTAAACATATTCCTACTTTTTCCCACCAGAGAATTTGTGTGCGCCAGTTCCTTGAGAACCAAATGCCACACAAATACCCATTATAATAAATTATTACAAAGATATTAAAACTTTTTACAATAAACTTATGGAAATTGACAGTTCAAACATACCAAGACAGCCGCGCCATATTATTTTTATTATTATTAAAATATTGTCAACAAATTGAAAAATACTGCTAAGTAGCTAAAAAACACATACACTAAAGCTAGTACTACCATATACCGTTCCCTCTAATAATAAAAAGGTGAACCGGTGGGTGGTTGAGTATGGTAATTCCCTGGTAACTTACCGGTAGGCCTGAGACAGGAGTCGGCGGCGCAGTCCTCATCGTCAGACGACGACGACGCGGAGGGGGGGCGACCGCGACCGCGACCTCGACCCGACCCGCGACCACGACCGCGGACCACTGCAAACACATAACCACTCAGTTAATATGGTAACCCGACAAAACTGGGTTGAGCTACAAAAAAAATCTGCTTGTGATAAAAAAATACATATATTAAACACTTGTAACAAAAATAAAAAAAGACACATTAATTGTAAAATAAAGCGGTGTAATAGTGGGGGGGATAGATTGCATAGCATGTTTAAGTGTATGATGGATTGGGCAAAGTTTTTATTTGTTATTTACTACTACTTGTACCTCCAATAAGATAAGCTATTTTAACAGTGTAGGAAAATTAGGTGATCCCATTGGTGCGGAGAGTTGAACGGACCAACGATTTTTAAGTTCAATTTAGTTGTAATTTTTGCCTAAATCAACACCATTAAATGTTTTCCATTAGCTCATTCTTTTAGTATTATAATGAAACAAGCAATGAAAGAGGAAAAAATAAAAATGGAACCAGAACGGCCACTGTTTTCAGAAAGAACGGAAATTTTCCTGACTTTTCCAGGCACCTTTCCCCTTATGTTAATGGCAAATAATAACTTCTGAAGCTTTGTACTTTACTTATTTTCCCTGACTATTCCAGTTTCTGAAAATTATCTACTTTTCTAGAAAGTGGCAGCCCTGAATTAGATCTTGACTAGTCAAGGTCAAAAAAACTTAAACATCTTCGACTTTCGTCCCCATTCGACCCAAATTAGAACAATAACTTGTCGTGAATGTCAAAAACCGTGTGGATTGTGTGACAATAGGCTATTTGACTACATTAAAAATATACTATAAATTGTGGTCATCCTATCAAAAAATGACGTAAAAAAACATATTTCACTGTAATATGAACTAAATAAACTAGATTTTTTGTAGATTACACGAAATAAAATTTAATATATTTTACAATTTTATCCATGACAAAAACATCTTTGATTGGTTGACGACCGGTGACGTCACACGCAGGTAAATAATACACAGACTAAATCAAAGTTTTCTCGACTGATTAATGTTACGTTCTATTTTCTCTATTTATTTAATCTGTGCTTCATTTTTTACTTGCGTGTGGCGTCACACTGTGCGCCATTATCCATACAGCGATTTTAGCGCCATTGTGGAAATTAATTTAACATTGATTTTTATTAATAATAGAGCAGACATCCCGGAAATACTAATGTAGTGTGCTTATTATGTCATTAAGGATCATATAAACCGAGTTTCAAAAAGTAGTCAAATAGCCTATTCTCTATACAACCCACACCGTTCCATTGCTCTAATTTGCAGTGATGAAAGGGAACAAATCCAATTTGAGTGCCCGTGAATAGGGACCTTAAGAATGAATGAATGTAAGTTTTTTTATTCACGGAATAAAGTGTACATACTTAGTTGTTTTACAGATTTTCAGGATCTCTTACTCCACCAGGTACATTATTATTTATAGATAAAGTTTTACACTTGCATTACATTAAAAATAACACAATAATTTGGTAACAATATTAAAACTACACAAAAACACGAGATTACAATAAAAAAGAATGCCACAATAATATCTGACTAGATTTGATGTATGAGATTATGTCCATTGTACTTGGTATTAAAAAGCTCTGCCAAATTTTAAAAGCATTTCTTGTGCAGCCAGTTTAGGAGGCATGTTTTATATATTATTTAAACACTTTATTGCACAGTAAACAAATGTTATTATGTACAAAAGCGAACTTAATGCCTTAGGCAATATCTACCAGCCAACCTTTAAGATGTTTTACATATATGACTACAGTGGTAGTGTAGTGTGGAGGTACCTGCGGGTCGCGGCCGGTGCTTGGGCCCCACGGCGCTGGTGCGGCCGGCGTGCGTGCGGCGCGCGGGCATCACGCACGTGGTGGGGCCGGACGGCTGCAGCGTGTTCACCAGCATCACCAACTGGTTCTCCTCGTCGGTGCTCACTTCCAGTAGTCTGCAATATTATTTCACCATTAATATACTTGTTCGGTGTACACTCAAAATACCATCGGCAATGACGAGGTAGAAATAAAACCTCACCGCACTGAAGGCCGACTATAGGTATTGTAGACTTAAAGCTTTATTATTACTACCTTAACTTAATTTTTATTGTCGGCATGTGACTTTGTATTTAGCTTATGGTAAGCGGACCTACAAAGTACATAAATGAGGCTGGTTAATGCATTATTGAATAACAATAATTATCACTCCCACTATGCCGGAGTGAATTGTATATTATAATATCCTTTCTGCCTTATCGTCAATTCAACCATCACCATTTCGAAGTCGTGCCCTGAAAGAAGACTACCACCTCAATAAGAAATCGATGCGCTAGTCTCCGGAAAACCGGTGAACCAACCGATGAAAACCGGTGAACCAACCGATTAAAACCGAAAGATGACTAGGTCACTTGAAGGTTTTTGTACCAGTGGCCCTAGTGCAAGTTTGTTTTAACGTTTTGACTGCGTTAAGCGAGTACTCGCTGAGTCCACCAATAGGATTGCTTAATTTGCTTAGCCTGTCAAAGAACTCGCACTGGGGCCACTGTATGGACGGTGGCATCGTGTCCGGTTTATCGACCTAGCAAAGCTATAGAAGCCTTCCTTCCACCTAATCACTTTCACTCCAGACAATTATTTGAATGTTGGATGTCATGAATGAATGAATGAAAAATTAATACTAGGACATAGGCGAGCTTAATGCCTTAGCCATTATTTACCCAACTAAGCCTTGCTCCTCCATACCACGTGTACATACCTCCCCTCGTGTAGAAGCGCGCGGGGCGGTGGCGCGGGCGTGGTGGGCGCGGGGTGCGGAGCGGTGTAGGCGTGGTCGGCGCGGGCGCGGTGCGCGGACAAAGCGTGGCGCGCGCGGTCCTGCCACGCCATGGCGCGCTCGGTGGCCAGCTGCAGCGCCTCGCCCTCGGCCACGCGCGCCGGCACTGATTGCAGGCGCACTAACAGCGCCAGAAGCCTGACGACAATAACACGACCATTAATCAAGTCCAAGTACTAGGGTACAAGTACAATGCTTACTGCTTACTGTTATTGTGGTCACCTTAAGGGATCTGCAGTCGTTTTCACACCCATACAAACGCAAAAGCTCATTTTATATGGTATACGCAGAGTTCGCATTTGCAAATGCAGTTTACATCAAAAACTGGTAATTTTACCTATGTAAAATACTATACTAGGAGATCTATTATTGTAAAACTTCCTTTTTGTGCAAGCAACTGTATATATTATTTATTATTAATATAATTATTTTGGTCAGCCTGTAGAAGGTGCCATAGATAATAACAATTAGTTGCAATATATAATCTCGATATTGTCTTGAAGTATATCTTTTGCTCTCTAACCGCATCCCCGGGAGCGCCCTTTACGGGTGGAGGTTGGGAATGGATGGTTTGAACATTCAAAACAGATCTTAAAGGTACTCTAAAGGAAATAAAAAACAGACAAGTATACGTAATAATACTAGCTATTAACCACGGCTTCATATATATTAATAACGCTTTAAAAAAGTTTAGTTTAATTCCAACTTTATCAAAATAATGGGCATTTGATGTTATATGATAACGTAATAAAACAATGTATGTTATCATTCTATTATTACGTTTTTTAATTTACAATAAACAACAAAAATAAAAAAATAAAATTAAGACAAAGATATAATTTACCTCCCTACTAAATTTTATCGAAATTGTTTCACTAGATTAAACTTTAACCTTCCGCAAGAGAGAGTCAGACAGACCGACTTGGTTTTTCATTTGCTTATATTAGTATTCATATTTTTTTTATATAATAAACACACCTAAAAATTAAATAAATCGTCAGTGTTCGCGCGGCATAGTGCCCAGAACGCTGGCTACATTTCCTCTCTGTATGGTTAGGCTTATTCTTTGTGAGAGGAATGCGCCAGCCATGATTACCTGTGACGTCCACCAATTTTAATGCAATCTCTTTGTTATATAAGTATAGATATGTAACCTGTCGAGGCGCGGTCGCTGCGAGCGCGCGCACGTGTCGCAGCGCCAGCCGTCGGCGCGCTCGGCGGTGCTGGTGTCGGCCACGCAGGCGCGGTGCGACCACGCGCGACACAGATCGCACTGCCACATCACGCCGCGCGGCCGGCTGCGACACGAACAGTACGTGCCCGTCGGGTCCGATTGGGGGTCTTTGCGGTTGTTTTGGCTACTGTAAACAAAAAAATAATTTACATTACTTGTAATTGACCACCTCCGAGGACTAGTGGTTTATCTAGAGGTCGTGGGTTCCATTGCCACTCATGGCAAAACACATGAGTGGAAACGTATTTTTGTAGTAAATTATGGTCTTAATTTGTGACCAGCGGCCACATTCTGTTTCTTATAACGTGAGCGTTAGATTGTCAAAATAACGATCTCGGTTATTAGCGCGCTCTCCTCCAATCAGCGAAGGTTAAAAAACTACTCTGATTGGAGGAGAGCGCTAATAACGGAAATCGTTATTTTGACAATCAAACGATCACGTTAAAAAACAGAATGTGGCCGCTGAGCAATATTGTCCTACATATTAAAAAAAATTAAAGACTGTCGAACACAAATAGGTAATGATTGTAGATATGAACCAGGCTCAAAATACAAGAGTTACAATTTGTATATCCACATTATATTATTTTATCTGTGTATGAAATTAGTCAGGGCGTACGTTCGTCTGGTTTCTCGAAAGCTATAAGTATTAGTTAAACTGATGAATATTTAAATATGGTAGGCCAGTCTGGTCTGTGATTTTGGGTCTGGGTCCTAAGTCGAGATCCAGTAATCAAAAATATTCAACAAATCGTAAATTTTCCGTAGAATTCGATGCACTAAAATTAAAACAACTGATATTATGGGGGCCCATAGAAAATTAAGGCCCAAGTTGGTGAAAAACTATTTTTTTTGTTTAAAAAAAAGGAAAGGTTCGTATTAAAAAAAGTTATATACAAAAGTTGTAGAAATATGAATTACGGATCGATCTAGGCCAGTTGGACCTCAAAGTATTAAAAAACTAATTATTTATTTAAAATAAAAACGTTAAAAATCCCGTTTTTTTTTTAAATGCTTGTATCTCAGTGAAAAATTTATATTTTTTAACCAAATTTGGTGAAAGTGTAGCTCTTGACTTAAAAAGAGTTTTAGAAAATTTAGAAAAGTTTTTGCAAAAACCGTTTTTTTTTTAATTCATTTTTTTGACACCTATATAGCTCATAGACCCTTTGATTTTTCCAAGCGATTCGGGGCTTAAAATTTTCTCTAAAGGTTGTTCTAACATGTGTCAAGTTGCGCGCTTTTTAAATTGACCGGTAATATGCGAAAAATCGGTCCAAAAATTGTAGTTTTTTTTTTTGGCTATCAAAAATTTTTTATGAAAAAAATGCACACTGATACTCGTATTGCTCGAGTCGGATGCGAAATTATAACGTGTTTCTATAAGAAATCTAGATGATTTAAGATTTCTTCTGTTTAAAAAATCAACATCAAGGTCATCATTCAGTTGACCTGTATTAGCAAGTTTTCCACCGACCAAGGGTGCAGCCGCTGAACATGCCTAACGAACTTTTTTGCAACTACAATCATGGCTCGGCTACTCACTAAACCCTGGACAATAGGTTGGACTACTGACAGTAATTTTTGGTTAAAAAATATAAAATTTTCACCGAGATACAAGCATTCCAAAAAAACGGGATTTTGAACGTTTTTTTTTAAATAAATAATTAGTTTGTTAATACTTTAAGGTCCATCTGGCCTAGATTAATCCGTAATTCATATTTCTACAACTTTTGTATGAAACTTTTTTTAATACGAACCTTTCTTTTTTTTTAAACTAAAAAAACAGTTTTTCACCAACTTGGACTTTAATTTTCTATGGGTCCCCATAATGTGAGTTGTTTTAATTTTAATGCATCGAATTCTACGGAAAAATTACGATTTTTTGCATATTTTTGATTACTTGAAAATTATCATGGGGCTCGAAATAGACAGACTGGCATAAGGAGGATTTATTAAGGACCTGTCAACAATTTTTTTTTAACATTTGTAAAATCCACCATTTTTAACCATTTAATAGTTAAATAAAGTATTAATATTTTAAAAAATGGGAATATTGGGAGATAAGAATAATGCTGATATAGTATAGCTACAAAATAATGTTTACCTACTTAAATAATAACATAAGTACATAAGACTTAAAAGTGAATAATGTAGTTTCAATCAATGGTGGTTATTTTAGCAATAGGAAAAGCTTTTAAAATTTATTAACAAATATAAAAATAAGTTAAATAACAGTTATATTAGGTCTAGGAATATATCATTAAAAGCAGACTGTCGTAGGCTCATGTTGGAAGCTAGACAAAATAGTGAATATATAGCATCAATATGATAGTGATTCAATTAAGTCAAAAACTGAAATAAATAACTTGCATTTATGTCTCTCTGACTTGACAGAAAAATACCAATTGTCACAGAATGATCTTACAGAACAGATTAAGAATATGGATGAGATTCTTCAATTAAGCAAATATAATGCAGAGAGATTTGACTCATTTGTGAATAAAAATTGTTGCTCCTGCGAAAACCAAGTTAATTTATCAGATACAGGATCTTCAATATCATATTCCAGTGTTGTTCATCCAAAGGCCATCACTAACAATACCCTACTCCTCACAGACAGTATTGGTATTGGAATGGGCCAAATTTTTAATTATCATTTAAATCATTCTGTGACTAACTATTGTATGCCAAATAATAGTTTTAAGAATATAGTAAAATCTATTTCCTCCAAATTCTACAATTCATATAGTAATGTGGTTATTATGGTAGGAAATGGATTGAACACAAGCAAAGGTGACTTGTTGGACAGTGTGGATATTTTGTCACAACTTGGAGTAAGGAATGTTACATTATGTACATTCCTTTATTCAAACAAATATTCCACCTCACAAAATAAACATATTCATTATTTAAATAACTGTATCTATAATATGACATGTTATAATGATTTGTTTACTTTATTTGATATTAACAAATTTGTTAAAAATATTTATATGACCCAGGATAGCTATAAACTACCTATGAAGGTACAAAAAACTATAGCTACATTGGTAGCTAATAATATATTATTAAGTATTGACTCCACATCATCATTTAGTAGTAGTACTAATAATGTTGTGGTACAACCATGTTTAAACTTTTAGATGTGACAATAGAGAAGGACAATTGTAAGCTTACCTTAATACATCAAAATATTCAAAGCCTCTCTAGAAAAGTTCTCAATATTGAATTATTAATTGAAAAATATAATTTAGATTTGATGTGTTTTACAGAATCCTGGCTAAAAGCAGAGAAAATGTGTTTCAATATAAATAACTTTGTAGTTGCTAGTTTCTTCAATAGAAACTCCTGTGAGGGAGGTGGATCTATTATCCTAATTAAAGATACACTAAAATGCAAAGAGCGGAAGGATATTGTAAAACTATCACTTGAACGTGTTTGTGAGATCTCATGCGCAGAGATGGATACCTACATTATTCTATGCATATACAGACCCCCCGCCTCTGCTTTACATACTTTTATTAATATAATGGAGGATGTTTTGTCAAAAGTCATATATGACTCAAATAAACAAATTTTTATATGTGGGGATTTTAATATAGATATCTTAATAAATAACAGCGACAAACAAAAACTTATTTCATTGTTTAATTCTTTTAATTTAAATAATGTATTCATGGAGCCGACTAGGATTACTTCAACTAGCCGGACTTGTATTGATAATATATTTACTAACTGTTCTCTCTTAAGTAACTCTATTATTACCGGGGTGCCCTCCGACCATAAAGGTTTGTTAGTTAGCTTTCAGTCTCAAATTAAACCTATAAATAAAATTATTAGGTATAGACCCTTAACAGATAATAAACTTAATAATTTTAATGAAAATTTAATGAGTGAAATGTCCAGATTCATATATAATATTAATCAACCAAATATTACATACTCCAATCTACATAAAATTATAAATCAAGAATTCAATAAAGTATGTAAAATTAAAACAAAGAAAATTATTGACAGATTAAATTTTGCTACTTGGGCCACAAAAGGTATTAGAATAAGTAGGGATACACTATATGATCTATATGACAAAAGATCATATACATCTGACCAAAATTTCCATAATTATGTTAGGAATTATTCAAAATTATTCAAGAAAGTTTGTATCATAGCTAAATCTATTCACATTGGATCCAAAATCAAACAGTCAGATAATAAATCCAAGTGTGTATGGAAAATCATTAATACTGAAACCGGTAAAAATATTATCAGACAAAATATCATTTCAATTAGAGAAAACGGAGTTATGTTATCAGATAAAAAGCAAGTTGCGGAGTTATTCGAGGAATTCTTTACTAATATTCCATTACAAATCACGAACCGTATTAAATCATCAGCTAGTACTGCTAAAGAATTTTTAAAACGATATATAAAAATACCAATTACATCTAATTTTAATTTTAAACATGTCACAAATGAGGATATACTAAAACACTTTAAAATGTTAAATAAAAAAAAAACTGAAGATTTATGGGGGCTATCTGTAAAAGCTATCGAATCAATTATTCTTACTATAGGACCGGTACTCGCTGATATTTTTAATGGTTGTGTTAATGAAGGAATTTTTCCCGACCTTATGAAAAATAGTAAAATAGTTCCCATATTCAAGTCCGGCTGTAAGACAGATCCAAATAATTATCGCCCTGTTTCTGTCCTGCCAGCCTTAAGTAAAATATTCGAAAAAATACTTCTTGGTCAGCTGTTAAGTCATTTTAATACTCATAAATTGTTACATGATCAACAATACGGGTTCACAAAAGGTAGAAACACAACAAATGCCGGTACAAGATTGATTACTGAAACAATTGACGCTTGGGAAAATTCTCAGGATCTCGTTGGCGTTTTCTGTGATCTGTCTAAAGCGTTTGATTGTGTTGACCATCAAACTTTGTTAGATAAGCTGAAATTTTATGGCATTCGCGATTTAGCTTTAAATCTAATAAACTCCTACCTTTCTAATAGAACTCAAGGTGTTAATATTGATGGTTGTGTATCAGACGGAGCCCTTGTAAAGATGGGTGTCCCCCAGGGATCAATTTTAGGCCCATTCCTGTTCCTAGTATACATCAATGATCTTCCACATATGGTACAGGAGATGGCACAGATAGTGCTATTTGCTGATGATACATCCCTACTTTTTAAAGTTAGTAGGAAGGATAATATATTATCGGCAGCAAATGACACTCTGGAAATGGTTTCAAAATGGTTCACGGCAAATAATTTAGTTTTAAATGCAAGAAGACTAAGTGCCTGAAATTTACTTTGCCTAATGTATCTAATATCAATGCCACAGTGAAGATAGGTGGTACTGACCTGGAATTTGTTGACTCCACTGTGTTTTTAGGGATCACAGTCGATTCCAAACTACAGTGGAAAGCTCACCTTACTTCTTTATCCAATAGACTGAGCTCTGCTGCATATGCAGTCAGAAAAATCAGAAACTTAACTGATGTTGCAACAGCCAGACTAGTATACTTCGCCTATTTTCACAGTATAATGACATATGGTCTTATAATGTGGGGATCTGCCGCAGATATTGATACTATTTTTATTCTACAGAAGAGGGCCATTCGGGCAATATATAACATGAAAGCTCGTGATTCTCTTCGAGAAATCTTTCCTATGATTGATGTACTGACACTACCATCTCAATATATTTATGAAAATTTATTGTACGTTAGGAAAAACTTAAATATGTTTAGTAAAAATGGCGATAGACATAATTTAAACTTAAGAAACATAGATAAAATCGATATACCAAAGTTTAGACTGCAAAAAACTAATAAATGTTTCGTCATTAACAGTATAAGGTTATTTAATAAATTACCTAAAAGCATTATAGATCTGAGTGAAATAAAGTTTAAAAATTGTATAAAACACATATTAATCAATAAGGCTTACTATAGTGTAAAAGACTATCTTAACGATAAAGACGTCTGGAACCGTCCTGATATGCGATTGAGGTCTCGCAACTAGTAAACAAATTGCTTATGTAGAATCTACCCTAGTTTAGTAGGTATATAATGTCCGATATTGTAATAATTTTATATTACATAATTTATTTTCATTACATTATGTAAATTTTGTCTTTGGATAAGGTAATCATTGATGATTACCTACTTATTTATACTTAATTTATACTAATAGTATACTGTGTAGTTATGTACATTGGTACCGTAACAAATATTCTGCCATAGGGTGTTTTACGCATGCTGATCAGTGGGGTGCATTTTGAGTATGTTACTATATATATATTATATATATATGCTATATAGCATAAGTCAATCAATAGCTGTACCCCTCTTTTGGTTTGTGTGAAGCACTAGAGTTTTTTACTTGCTGGTTTCTTTTTCTCCGGGGTGTCTCTGAGGGGATCGACTTTACAGTTAGTATACCCGCCCTTAAAAATACCGATCCTTATACCTTTACTTATATGTGATTGGTTACTTAGCTTTTATTTACAATTAATATTTAAGGCATGGATATGATCGGTGAAGTTGGTCGCCTTGGTGACTCTCTTGTATGGCAGATTGACAGGTCAATGGAATCAGCTAACCACCTAGTCTTACACTAGTTTGTTATGTAGTGTGTGTTCGGTTCGGTAGTAATTTTCATATTGAGATTTCCATTCCATCGTGTCGAAGTTCAATTAATATTTGTCGTTATTTTGTTAATGAATAGCTGCCTAACCAAACGCACTCTAAGACCTCATTGTTAAACTTTTTTTTTTTTTTTGACTATTCATAAATATCTGTAAAGATTTACATGAAATAAATGATTTTGACTTTTTGACATATCATAGTTTTTTTCCTACACGTGTTTCATTGTCGTACAATAAAATAAACCTTTGAAATAACATATGCCAAACTTGATACACCACTGGGGACGAAGCCCATACAATTTGCCCATTTTTCTTTCGACAGCTGACATAAAAAAAATCTGAAATTTCTCTTGCATCGACTTTTACTGCACAAAGCTTAGTTTAAAACTACCTCTAATAATTTTAAGTTGGTTCTGTTGTGTTGTCTTTTAAAAAACTTTATTTTACTCATTCTATAAAACTCACCGAATATCCTTAACAATTTTAAGTTCCTGAACTTCTGCCTGTTTGAAGGCTGCAATTAGATCAGTGGGCTTGACATCCTCGTCCTGCAGCATGGTCTTCAACCGCTCCACATCTGGACTCCGAGGGCATAACACCTCCAACAGTGGAATCTGAATACATAAGCATTTGCCTCAGTCAGTATACATTTAACAGTGGTTAGTTCAAAGGCAACATTGAGTTTATGGCAACTATATTTAATGTATACAAAGTGGAAACTTTAAGTATGCTAAAATAATTACTAACTTATATTGAAAGTATGTCGCAAGTAAAATGTTTTTTTTTTATAAACGGTAAATATTAACAAATTGTCAAAACCCAATTTAAAAAAAAATGTCTGAATTATTAATTGTTATTACTCAGTGCAGGACTTCTTATGGGATAAATCAATACTATGATTTTGATAATTATGCATTGTAAACTTTGATTTGTATTATCTATGTATCATTGTTGTTGAATTGAGTGTGCGTGTTATTGTACCATGTTAAATATCTACGTTATCACAAAAATATTTATAATAAAAATACGTCTACATACGCAGGACATACTCTGCGTTCCGAGAGCTAGCGCGGGCAGTTTTTCGTGGTGACATCAAAAACCAGCGCGACCGCCCGTTTCAACACAGCCATGACATTTTTTTTTACGATGCTAAAATAAAGCTCGGAAACGATTGGTGTTGATTTTTGATGCCACTTTTTGACAAGAAGCACTATTTTGAATTAAATAATTGAAATTAAAAATATTACTACCTTATCATTATATAATAAATCAATATTTTTTAATTAAATATTATTTAAATACAATAATTTTATAATATCATAATATTAATTTAATTAACAACCTCAAACTAAACATACCAAAGCTGAATTTAGTTACCCCATATTTATTTTTTAGGTTTAATCGAACTTTTAAAACTAAAAGAGATATGAATATATAAAATAATTAATTAAATTCCAATTTGTAGATAGATATTCACATGTAAACAAACATCTGTCAAAAAGTAGCCCGGCTAACTTTTCGTGTTAAAATTTCTGGTCGCGGAACGATTGATGGTAACTTGAATTGCTAACATTTCCGCGCGGTGAAACGACCTTGGCTAAAAAAACCAGCAATCCGTGGCAGTGATGCTGAGGTCGGAACGCGATGATAAAGAAACTATTAAAGGACCTGTCATATATAATTATACCGATGTTCATAAATAAATGCTTTTATTACACATAGTTCAGAATTTTCAACATGGCTTAGATCATTCCATTGTCATTTCTACAATGTTAGAGATGCTACAAAAATTTACTGGATTTGATATGGAACAACTGGTTGATTAAGATGTTAACATAAATTTCAGATGCTTCTATCTGGAATGCATAGTTTCTTTAGGATCCTCTGAGAACTACAAACCTTAGGCTGGAAGAGTTCCTCAGCGGCTAGTTTCCATTCATGCACGTCTTTGAGCGCGTCATCAAACTGGTCTCGCTCTGGCAGTACGAGCGGGATGCTGGCCGCGCGCGCCAGCAGGGCCTGCATGGTGAGCACGGAAGGATACTGCTCCTGTCTGGTGATACGCCGGAAGTCGGTACGCCAGGCTTTTGCCGCCGCGGTTGCCGCTTGTAACGCTGATTTTAATGGTAAGGCCACCTAAAGGAAGAAATGTACAACAATATATAGTTTGGCATAATAATACCGAAAAACAATACCACACAAAGAGGAAGTACTTTCGATAACGAATCTTCAATATTTAAGTAATTCCCACCTGTGTGGCATAGCATTTAACAAATTTTATAAATATGAATACAGCGTGGCAGTGGGCTGGTCATGTTTGCCGCAGAACATCCATTGGAGCAACCAGACCCTAGAGGAGAGATCACAACTTGGTGCACAAGTGTAGGTCACCCTGCGACTAGTTGGAGTGATGACCTGCAGAACGTGGTTGGCAGGTGTTGGATTCCAGACTCGAATCCTGGATCCGACTACCATACAAACTAAAGTATAATAATGAGTTGGTACCGGTATCTCATGAGTCGCGGTGAGCAGCGACTTGGCTTCGCTGATGGTAGAATTACCACCGCTAAGCGCGAGCCTTGCTTTTCTCTCCCACTTCTCGGCCATCTCGATAACTTCGGTTAGTTCTGCTCGAGCCAAGTCTACCTATATTAAAAAAATACAAAGATTCAGATTTTTAGAATGAATAAAAAAAATGTTTTAAACAAAAGATTGACTGGAAATTATTTTATAGTTATTTATTAGTTAGAAATTTGGAAGATAAATTATATTTTTAACACCATTTCTGTAATAAAAAATGTTGACATTCTGTAAAAGACTAAATTCTATCAATTAAAGATTTTGATCTCTAATATGAGATTTAAATATTATAAGATTTTCAGATTTAAGTTAATACAATAAAAAAATACTTTTAATTTTGAATATGTTACCTCTGGATGCGGCGTCAGCTCGTGAGAAGTTTGTATGATGCGTTTGACGACAGCAGGCAGCGGTTTGGTATCCTTGATGTTTCTGGCATCTCGCAACCATTTGGCTTGGGCCAGTCTTACTTGGATCGCGCCTAAGCGGGGCAATCTATAACAGTAATACAATTAAAATAATACACCTCAGACTTAAAAACACAATTACAGTTTTTAAGTCGCCGGTTTAAACCCCAGATACAAGGAGAGTACATTTTATAGGTTGAGGTTTAAAACGCCAGTAGTATTCAATTTTTACTCAGTAAAAAATACAAATCGCAGAATTTACCAGTAACAAATTTCTAAACAAAAATGACAAATATTTAAATTAGTAAATACAAGATAGCGAAAAAACCCGATTGAACAATAAACTTACGAGATGGCCAGTGGCATGTGGGCATTTGTAAAAACAGAATGAATCATTAAGAGATATTATAAGTAGTTAAATAATAAACTAAAACCAGTGGTCTAAGCCTGTCACGTGACTTGTATATGTACTATGACGTCACAGTAGCATTCTTGCATTTGGATGTCTTCGCTATCTTGTACGTCTTAATACCCTTGTTTTTTTTTTGTTATGATACATTCATAAAAAAACTATTTTATAATCTACCTTGATGGTTTGTTAAAAACTATTCAGAGTTATATTTGAATAAACCCGTCTTTAAGTAGGGAATTTTCAATCAGTTAGTATTCTCGTGGAGGTAGGTGTTATATGTTGTTACCTGATGCATAGCCTGGCCCCAGTCTCGGCGACATCTTCAAGGGCCCGCAAAGTGTCCGGCGTGGGGTCTGAGGGAAGTTCCTGACTGAGCAGAGACCCCGCGAGCGACTCAAACTCTGATGTTTGACGGACCACTTCTTTTACTGCCGAGCCTAAGGACATAATTAAAAAAAAATAACGAATTTTATTTCATAAAATATACATTTTTTTTTTCTATTGATCACCTACATATACATTCACTTTAAAAGGTTGTACCTTGGTCAAATATACTCTACTGAAAGAATTAAAAAAACTTTTCCCATTGAATAATCTTCGCCATACATTTTTTTTTAATATTGCAGGTTTGTATGGAGAAGCTGTTATTTTTCTTCATTACAACACATGGTCTCATGGTCTGGTGGGGAAGATTTGATTTGATCAGTAAAGCCCAAAGTAGAACCTTCTATGATCACCATATTTTTATTTATATGTTTTTTTTTTTGCTAAAAACTAGAAAAGAGTTTGAGGTTATTCTACAAGGATTATTTACTGGCATAGTAAAATTTGTTACAAAAAACCCTTAGATAGGGTATAGAACTTTATTTCGATATATTTTGACTGTGTGCCTTAACTAGTTATTTATTTATCTATTTAATTACCTTCAGGCAAAGTACAGGCCAACGCATCAATTTCCCTCGCAAACAACCTGAGCTCGTTCATCGTCAGTCTGTATTTAGGATACTGGTTATGCGTCCGCGTCCGCATCTTATGCAGTTCCAGTTGCCTGATGACCCGCGCGCACTTCTCCGCGTGCATTACCGCTCGGGCCAGCGCGTGACGCAGAGGGCAGATCGGGAGCTTCAGCACGTCCGAGCGACGCAGCAACGCCTTCAACGCGGGCAAGTCGCGCCGCTTGGTAACCGGACTCAAGGCCGCTCGGGTCTCCGAAGCCCACTCCTTGGCAGCCGTCGACCGCTTCTTCAACGCCACACCCAACTTCGGCAATTCTTCCAAGTTATATCTGTATCGTAAGGTTTTATTTGCCGCCGGGCACGAGCAAAGTTCCGAGGCGTGCGGCAAACATACTCTGTTCCCCGTCGATGCGGCACACGTACACGTGACCGAGGATAGGAAGCACGCCGTACGACATCTGTAGCACTGTCGCTCGTCGTCGGGTAACAGCTCCGGCGCGTGTCGGGCGGCTTTGACAGTTCCGCTAGTTCGGAGCCGCCGCCGATTCCGTCTTTCAGATCGTAACATAGCTCGCACGTCTCTTAACGCAGCTCTGCATTCACTGGGAGTCAATCTTTCCGGTTGAAGACTCATTTGGCAAATCAATTCGTCGTGAGAGAAAACACAATGACGACTGAGTGCTGCGTAGTGGGTGACGCAAGCTCGACCCCATCTCACCCAGTCTGCGGGGGCGAAGTTAACCGCTTCGGCAAAGTTGTAGCCTTGGTTGAATCCGGCGTGGTAGGCTCTGGGAAAAGTGATGACGAATTCTCCCGCCTTTTGGTCGGTGCGGAACACGGGGACCCCAGCCGACTGTAGAACTGTCGGGTTCATAATTGTGACTAGTTGATGTAATAAATCCGGTTGCATCTGGAACAGTTCCGGGGCGGCGGCCATCATGGCGGCCTCCAGACTTTCGGCCGCGCTGCCGGGTACCCCGTACCAGGTCTTGGGTTCTCCCCAGTGCAGGTAGTTGATGGAGTAGCTCCAGTGGTCCTCGTTGTGCCAGCAGAAGGCGGCGAAGCACATGCCGACGTAGAGCCAGGGTATCTTCATGCCGGAGATGTCTGCATGGATGTGGGCCAGCACGGAGCCGGGCAGCAGCGGCAGGTTGTTGAGGTTCCAGGGGGACGACGCGTACTCCAGGTCGCTGGGGTACTGCGAGGTCGCCTTTGTTGGAAACCCTGCCAATAAAATAACGTATATATAGGATGTATTTGTTACATGTGATCGTAAGACCTGAAAAAGGTCGCGGGAAGCCGATCGATACAGGCAGCGCAGAACCGGTCGTTGTGGCGATCCTTGGGGGAGGCCTATGTCCAGCAGTGGACGCGCGAAAGGCTGGCATGATGATGATGATGATCGTAAGTAAGGCTTAATATTTATTTGTACTTCGTGAATAATAAATAAATTTAGGAGGTATCACAAAACTTTAAACTTCTATTAAAATTCAATACATAAATTAAAGCTGCTCCCTAACAATGCAATACATAATTTGGTGTATTAATACATATTTATTACGCATGATTATTTTAAGATCTAAATTTTGCATACAATTTTTATAAAGTAATTGATGCAAAGAAATTTTATGATAAATCTATTATATTTTAAACAGTTTCTTATAATCACTTATAGTTTCGTAGTAATAATCTGTTCACATATAATAATCACACCCTGTAAAATCGAGAAATGTCAAAAATTATCATTATTTTTTTTTTTTCCTTCTAGTTTTTTTTATTTTTAGTGTAATTTTTAACCCAGTTTACCTGATCCGTGGTCCATAGAGTGCAGGTCGGCTCCATACTCCACAGTCACGCTCTCGTCTAACGAAGACACCACGCGCCAGAACTCGCGCTCCACGGCCGTCGTGGGTACCATCTGACGGGACAAAATAAATCCTTTATAATTTTCATACCACATACAACTGTAATCACTATTAGAGTCTAGGAATTTATATTTACTTTATGAGGATTTTTTTAAAGTTCTACTTCAATGTTTGGGTAGGCAAGTAGCTTATAAAACTAAAATTAATTAAGCACCAACATATTAATTTAGATTTCATCAAAAAGGGTGGTCAAATTGAAATGCTGTTCAGGCACGGAAACAAAAGAAAAAATAAACATAAAATAAACTATTATTACAGAATGAATTTATAAGCCCAGCAACTATTTGAAATAGAAACTCGAATTATGTATATAAAGCAATACAAAAAAATCTGTTTTTTAAAGATTTATATGAGTATGAGTGCGAAGCAGCATCATAATGTAAGTGTGAGAAAATAATATAGTTATAATATTATAGCACTAAGCTAAGTCCTTGCATTATTAGAGTGAGGGTTTAATTTTAATTATAGTGTATATACTAGTGGCTTTGTTCATAAAAACTTATAGAATAATTGAAGAGCACTTTTTAAATATGTTTTGTCTCTTTTATGCATATTTATTTTTGTTGCTAAAAAGACTAAATCACATTTTAAAAGTGTTCTTCAATTACTCAATAATGTTCTTTTAAAGACTTAATAACTTTTTATGAATAAGGCCATTAGTACGCCGGACAATCTCTGTCCCTAAAAAAATATTTTTTTAAAGAATACTTACATGAACGGGCATATTAAAATAGTCGCTCTTGAATTGGTCGGCCATCTCTCCAAACTGATGCAGCGTGTATTCTCTCGAGGCCTGTTCAAACCCAAAAGCCTCTGCCGGCTTGGACACCTCTTCTGCCAAGCACACCGGGCATCGCCAGTCGCCCTTAGGAATGTCGTGCAGCGGAGGAAGCAGGCAGAATGTGTGGTAGGAATCATCACAGCCGTCGCAGAGTAACATTTGCTCTTCGATATCACCTCGGCCGCATACGTGGCACATGTACTTTGCCAGCTGTTGAATGGAATTGGAAGTTAGAAAGGCTGGCAACATTTTAGTCTCCATACAAATCGTACTTTAATTTTTGTTGTAAAAGTTTACAGAATTTATGGTAAAAAAACTATAAAGTTAGGATCGATAATGATGAAGTAAAATCTAAATGTACAAAGTGTGATTTGTTTGACGACAAATTTTGTCAGTGTTCTTAATTTGTGAAATATATAGAAAATCAAATACATTAGGATGAGTTGCAGCAAAGTGTCTATTAAAGTAATTTTAACGATAAAAATTAATAATGGCGGCGAATGTACCAGCTGTCATTCCACTTTCAAAATAAAACTGGTATTTTCGAGCTATTTTAATGGATACAATTACTGTAACAAACAAATGGTGGTAGAAGTCTATTTAAAACAAAATATAGTATATAGTATACTTACAGGATCGGGCATATGTACAGGCGGTGTAGTAACAGGCGGCACAGAAACCGTCATAGCTCTTAGTCTATGTTCTCGAAGTTTCCTAGACCGAGCGCCGCACGCACCTTCTGGTCCGGAAGGTGACCATTTGTTTTCGCGAGGACCTGACAAATTTTCAAAAATATTACACAAATATCCACTCGACCACGGATGGAGGTAATGTTTATTATTTATAAATATGATATACCTATGTATAAATAATATAATAAAATCGTATATTTTCCGTGTATGAGACTTCTGCAAAAAAAGTACTGAAATACGCGAGAAATAAGTAATGTTATGAAAATTTTGTCTGCCAATTTGTTTGTTCGTTTGTGCCCGTATCATGTAAAAGACCTCAATAAATATATAAAAAATCATATCTAGCTTTTTGGCTCCCGAGAACCGTTTCATTACTCTCATCAGGTTACACAGCGAAGTGATTATCGTCCTCATTTCGCCAATGGTATTCGGAGGCAATAAGAACAAGTGGCGAGCTTGTTAAGGTGTTTATGATGGTATAGCCTCGTTGTATAAAGCGGTCACCCATCCTAGGTCCGACCTTGTTTTCATTTGCTTAACCTTGCGCAGTGACTTAACAACTAGGCTGGACCGCTTTTTTCGTAAATTTCACTCATTGTATTCATAATCTAATTACTGAACGATAACATTTACCGCTTATTTTATCAAAAGAATCAGTTTTTTTTTTTTGATAGAATATATACCCCATAGAGCCACGTGTCGCGTCGAATCACGCTCGAAATTAACACACAAAGTTGCGGGCAACAGCAAGTACCTATCTATTTATTAATAATAAACTTACTGCGTCTGTTCTCGGTAGACACGATGGCTTCAGTGGGAGTGCTGGATCGCATCTTTTCAGTCTTCACCTCAATTTTCTGTCAAAAATTTTTAAATAAATAAATAATAATAATGAAAATGATATTAAGAGGAGGCCCTTTGATGCTTATGCTATCTAACCGCAAAGTATTACCTCTCCCCGCGCATGACAATAAGTCGGTATCGCTACCATACATTTATGTAAACCTTTCCCCCGAACCTAAATAAGCACCTATGAGATTATACCTACAATTTAGGCACCAAAATGACTTTTGGGCCAAAACTGTTTTTTACTCCTAAACTTTAATGAATTTGAAAAAAGTGGCCTCATTTTATTAAAAAGGAAATAAACGATGACTGTACAATTTCCTTTTTCTAATTTTCTGTCTTGATATTTTATAGGAACTATTTTTATACGAGATTTTTTTTAACGATTTGTTTTCTTTCAGCGGTTGTTATTTTTTTAGCAAACTTTAAAAAATGGAAGACGTACAAGCCTATGAAGAAATGTTTGATCAGATGCTCCTCTTAAACACATAATAATTAAGTAGTTCACTATAATAATGTACTTTAAATAACAATTATTTTGATATTAATAATATAGGCACCTATTCTTAATAAATATGTAGTATGTAGGTAGTTAGGTAATTAATTATACCTACATTATATTTTTCACTCTCTGAATGAATATATTACAAATATGTAAATAAAAACACCATAAATAAAGATATAATTTCAATTGCAAACCAGGTACCTACAAGGCAAGTCCAGTGAATTGATGACACATCTTAAAACTCTGTTATATATACTGATCATTTGTTACATTTACAATCATTAATTAATAATAAAACCATTAATGGTTATTATAGAGGTTCTTTCAGGTCTAAGTAAAAATTAAAATAAGAGGAACATAATTTAATTATATAGTGAAGTGACCTAGTCAGGTTTTGGTTTTAAACTGTAGGTTCACTAGTTTTCAGGAGAATACTGCATCGATTTCTTATCAAGGAGCAGAAGTCTAAGTTGATTTAAGGATTATCAGTGATATCAACTGCATTTCATAACCACATAATTTGGCCAGCATAATGGGACCAATCAATGTTGCCAAACAACAATGTATTGATCAACCCACTCACGAACTTCGTAAGTCTGCGTACTATATCAGGTAGATGCAAAGTCACATACCATGCTCCAGTAAAAAAAAACCTGAAGTATGGTAGGAAATGTTAAGTTTTTGGTAAAGGATGTTACTTGTTAGGTATTCGCTTGGGTAACACTCACGGTATCGGGCTGTCGGAACACGTCGTAAGGGTAGAGGATGCGCTCGTAGTGTTGTTTGAGCATGGAGCCCGCAGCCTTGCCCCGAGGATGGCCCATCCTGCGAGCTAAGCGAGACCATAGACGCTCATTGGTCACAGCATCAAATCCCCCTACAATGCAAATAAAAATAAATAAACAAATACTGTCAAGGGTGCCTTTTCCTGATTTCACCGATGGTATCCGAAGGCAATACCTAATAAGTGGCGAGCTGGTTGCGGTGTTTATGATGTTGTAGCCTCGTCTTATAAAGCGGTCACCCATCCCAAGTCCGGCCTTATTGTCATCTGCTTAACCTTGTTATAAGCGCAGTGACTTAACAACTTGGCTGGGGCCGCTTGTTTACATTTAAATGTATACCTATAAAAATATTATATAACTCTTGTTCATAAATTGATCAAATTTTGATCCTTTTATTCAGATGGAGCATAAGTCTTATGGCTGGATTAATAGTCTTTGCTTAGCCAAAGTAATTTCTTTGAAGTCTTAAAATTTAGTTTTTTCATATTATAAGACTAACTGTCTTACCCCTTGCTAAGTCACGACTACTCACGACTAGTAATGCTGGCATTATTCTCCATGGCAGTCAATTGAAGTTAAGGATTGTAGAAAACCTTAATAAATTCTCATTTAAAAAGAAAATAAATATTTACATTTTCTTTATAAATATTTTTATAGGGTCAACCAAAGTCAAGTTTCTGGAACTCCAGAAAACTAATGCAATTACTGTTTCGGTAGCTGCCATCTTAACATTTCACCCTGTATTTTGATATCACTCATAGAATCAAAATCTATGATAACATTTCAAAAAAGTTAAATTTGTTATATTTTTTACACAAAATATCAATATCATCATTACTCACCAGCCTCATGTACAATCTTGTGCAGGGTATATAAGTCAAGAGGTTTTCGGTCCACTGTGGGGATACGAAGTGCAGAACCTTGCAGCTCCCAGAACTTCAGGATCTGATCCAGGAAGTTCAGTTTTACTCTGGTAATGGCCTGCAGAAACATATTCACCAGTTAAAATGGCTGCAAAACCTTAGGAAGATTAAAAATAACTATTTTTATGTTAAAAAAAAAACATAACAGGTGCATTTTTTGGCTCCTTTGCGTTCCAGCGGAGGGATTAACCCGTCCTCATTTAGCTGATGGTATTTGGAGGCAACACCTAGCAAATGGCGAGCTTGTTGCGGTGTTTATGACGGTATAGCATCGTTATATAAAACGGTCACCCATCCCAGGTAAAGCCTTGTTGTCATCTGCTTAATCTTGTTATCAGTTTCGCAGTGGTTTGACCACTAGGCTGGGGCCGCCTTTTTAATGTTAAAATTAAATAAGGATAAAAAATTAATTGAAGTTTAGTAGGATTTTTTATCTTATATAATTAATCCTTACAAAGTAAAATGTTTTATCAGAATAAGCATCTACTCATTAGAGCAAAAAATTTATGAAAAAAAGTCAGTCAACAATTTTATTTAAAAAAAGCCTAGACCAAAAGTTTAGAGTTGGTTGCAATTTTTTTTTTATAATTATAATCAATTTTAAGTCTAACTATATGTCATGTATTATATCCATTTCATTCTTTTATTTGTTACACTAAACATTTAATTTAAACACTTTATTGCACAGTAAACAAAAGTTATGTACTAAGGCAAACTTAATGCCTTTGTAGATAACTTTTGTTATTTAACTCTTTTAACTAGCCTGTTAGATAAATGTATAAATGTTTGAAATTTTTAAAAACGCAATAATCCCCTATGAAATATATGATTACCAAAATGTGACAGGTTTTTGAGAAAAATAAGTTTGGTACATTGTTTAAGAAAGTAATACTTTTATAAAAATAGTTTTTCTTACTTCCAGCTCGTTTAATCTCTGAATACGAGGAGTGAAGCGCAGCCGATCCACATCTACTGCAAATGGAGGCTGCCAACTCTGAAACAAAGAAATTACTGTAAGCTCTAGCTCCTTCAGATGAGAAATCCGTAAAGTGAACAATTGTTAGGGCTCTAATTTTGGCGCATTCAACAATTTCATGATGATGAGCATTGATTTTCACAATTAGGACAAGAAAGCTTGTTGCACGGGAGAGACGGCTGACACATCTAGCCATCCCAGCTCTTTCCAGAGGGTAGCAAGAAGATCCGCTACTATCTATTCCTATTGAGGCATCAGGTGGGTTTCTTGTTGAGGACAGTTTTCCTATGAAATAGGCAACGTTTTGGTCTGTTATACAAACAAAAAACAATATAATGGTGTACAGCTATATAAAGAGCTTCTCCTGACTAGCTTATCATCGCCCAGCATGTTTGATGCTAGGAATATTTGATTATATTGTGTTGTATTTGCATAGCATTGCATAGCATTATTTTGTGTTGTATAGGGGCCCAGTGAGGAAAGATTTCTAATATTAGAAATCTCTCCTCACTGGGCCAAAGGGGTGAAAAAAGGGCAATAAATTTATTTTCGGAAAAATTATATCTTGTTAAAGATACTAGACACATTTAATTTTGGAACATATAATATTATTTGAAAATAAATATATTTTGAAAAAAAACTGAAGTCTGAAAATATGTGTGATATTTGCTAATACTGGACTGGCTTGCAAGCCCAAAGTCAGCACTGAAGTGGGTTAAAAGTTGGGTGATGAACAAATTTTCTTGACATTTTACTAGGCTTGTGTTTTCCAGATGTAGGTACAAATATGACATGTAATAAAATAAGATAATGTTGAGATGAATATTATAAATACTTATTGTACTCTTACTAGAAGTAGTAGGTACATATCTTATGTTTAATATTTCTTGATATTACAAGTAATTATATCTTGTAAGAGAAATTGACATACAAAGTAAAGGACAACTATAGATAAACAATGCTATAAATAATGTACCTACTTATTTATATTAAGTAACTTCAGTTTTTTTAACACAATTGCTTATTTAGCATAATGTAGTTATATAAAATGTAGTTGTATGTGATGTTTTATTAGTAATCTTACACATAATTCATATTACTATTTATTATAAACTAGCTGCCCGTCCCAGCAGGTGTACTAATAAGACCACAACTTCCCTTTACAAATACATACCAGACTAATAAGTACAGCTAAAACAACTGAACAATGATCAATTTGTCAATATTTTTGAAGATCTCCCTCACTCGTTAACTTTTTTATATGGAGATAAACCCTTTTTTTTTTATTTTCCATACTTTGAAAAATTTTCTTTCATACAAACCTTGTCCTGACACACACACAAAAAAAAAAGAATTAGCATGACTTTATGATGTTCATATCTGACAATTGATTTTTATTTATATAGACTATCGCAATATTATAAATCAATCCAATGAGCTATGATGTCACAGACAAACATATTTAGGAAACACTACTTATAACACTTCTCTTTTCCCATGGGGGGTTAATAATAAATTATATCTTTGATACTTTGCCTATCAAAATGAACTATCACAGGAACAGTTTTATTTGATAGAGTTAGAAATATTGTCTAATCAGAAGAACCATTGTTTATGGTATTAGGTGGTTCATGATAACAACAGCCTTGCACAGCTGTAAATAGTAGACCCATAGTGTTTGTACTCGATGGTTCGTAATGGTAAGCACTTGGCACATCTAAGTGCAAATGTATATGTATCTATATATATATATAGCTTGTAATAATTAGTTACTGCTAATTACTGCTTTCTTAGCATTAAAGATATTTTTCTTTATATTAAGGATTTAATTTAAATACTACAGGCAGTGGTGTTGTTCTTTTTGTTATCTGGTAAAAAAACATTATTTTGTTAAGCTTAATCTGGAATATTATTATTATACTATAGACAGTTAACTGTAAGATGTCCCCTGCCATGATGTTAGCACTATGGCAGGCATGGGGCATCTTACTGTAAACGGTCAGTAAGCTACATATTCCAATTCAGATTTTTTTATCTTAAAATAAAAAAATCTTATATGTATCATATATATACATGTGGTGGCCAAGTTGGTTAGACTTTTGATTTCAAACACTACAGTTTTTAGGTGCTCATTTGTTTGATAACATTATTATAGCATCACTGAGAGTATTTGAAACTATTGGTCCGAGTTTCATGTTTCACCAAATTGTGAAACTGTTTATATATATATATAGGTTATCGAGTCTACAGAACACATTGTGATAAGCTAAATTGGAGGAGCCACAAGATAGGGTTGTATTAAAACTATAATGTGGGTAAGCTAAGGCCTTCTAGGCAGTCTCAGATGCCGTAAGGCACACGTAATGTATGTATAAAATACTAATAATAGAAACCAAAGCTTCATTCACCAACAATTTATTTAATTAATGGCAACCATAATTATTTAATATTTTTCTGCTAGTTTCTAGCAAGGGATGGCCACCATTGCCACTACAAAACAGAGTATAGAAAGAATAATGTGGAGTTTACCATGTTGCCATGGCCTGGCTGTTTATAATAATATTAGTATTATTTTTTCTGATACACAGTACAAGTCTAGAGTTTAGTTTTGTGAATGAGGCCATATATGTAAAGTCCTAGATTATTATTAAATGCAAAAAAAAAATTAAATAATAAGTTTGTTCAATAATTTAACTTAAATTAGTTAAAAAAATAAACACATGTGCATAAATATAGGAAATTTTACCTACCTAGGTCAAATAAAACTGCAAACATTGAGTCTATAATGTTTCAACAGGAATTAAAAATATTATCTAATCAAGAGTATAATTCTTACACAATCTTAAATAATATATTATGCCATGTTACCCTGATCAAAGATAATTTTACCTCAGATGAATAAATAAGGACATAAATAAAAAATCATGTTATTTATTATGTAACTTCATATTCACCAGGATAGTTAAATTGTGCCTAATACATAAAACTACCATGAAAATGTAAATCCTTTTATTTAGAATAGCTTCAGGCATTAGATTAACATGACTAAATTAGGATGCATCAGTTCCTATGTTGCTTGCAATGTGGTTATAATGTAGTAAAATGGTTTTTTTTTTAATAAAAAAAATAAGCATGTGTTTAAAAATGAGCCAAATCATCAGCCTGGAAGTGTTTATCTTGAAACCCAAGCAGGGGATCACGAATCAAAATGGCATCCGTCGTCAAATATGCGACTGTATGCACAATACGTCGCGCAATATGCAACATAAAATAATTTTTACGAAGACATTGCCATACATAAGGCATAACCAAATATTTTCAAAAAAACGTAGACTTGATAATACAAAGACGTGTTAATACTAGTTTTATGGTTGCATCATTATATAGCTAACATCGAGGTTACAAATGAACATATTTTTACCCACTTTTACGTTAATTTATCACTTTTGTTTTCAAAAATTTATGTCCTACCTTTAGGCAGCTGCGATGCACTTACCTGGGGAGGTTTTATTTTGCAAATCCCACATTTTTCAGCTATGGGTCTTATTTTGTTGATGTACGCGATGGGGTCCTCGAACTCTTCGGGGGTCGGTTCGAAGACAGGGGCCTCCGGAGGCGGGTCGAAAGTGAAGTTATCAGGTTTCATAGGGGACGCGGAGTCCCCCATGCTCACTTCCACATTCGCTTCGTCACATTTTCCCATTTTTAACAAAACTGTATATAGTACTGACAAACACAACACCGACTACACATAAAACATTATCCAATTTCATGGAATAAACAAGGCACGACCACAAAGAAATAAACGCATTAGCATTACTCTTTCCATAAGGATTTACAACTAGATAATTAGAATTATCAGCAACAAATAACAAGAGCGATTCCTACACGTCCGCCATACGAAAATGAACTTTCGAAACTACTGTGTTGCCAATAAAATAAAATGAAATTCAAACAATTGCCATTTAATAAAAAAAGCATTTACAAAGCCCCAAAGCCCATTTCGATAAGTTGAAATCTTTAGATAGTTTGAATCATTTATATCTTCAACTTTAGTCCTCTGAGGACTAAATATATAAAAGTCTTGTGAAAAATAAATTTTAGAAGGGGCAGATGCAAAATTCAAATACTATTTGCTATAACTAGGGACCTAAGTGTTCAATCAATTATAATGCAATAAAAATAACAATAATCACGCACGCACGAGACTAATAACCAATTTTAATTATTTCCTAGATTATTAATTACCCTGCTATTTAAACTACAATAAATAGCAAACAAAAACTATCTACAACCAAATTAGCTTCTAAATATGTGTTTTTTTTTTGGTTTCTTTAATATATTTTAGTCGGCATTGTGGGAGCTATCAATATTATTTAAATTTGAATCCTTAGGAAAACGCCAAAAATAAAGTAGGTAATTCACAAGTTATTATCACCGGAGGTACGACTAAAAACTTGATTTTTTTTTCCGAATCATAATAGGTACATAATATAATCCCATAGCCAATTTGGCATAAAATAAAAAAAATAATGTATAATGTTATTCAATGTTAGCCACTCAACCGTCCGTGGATACTAAAGTATCCAAAAAAAAAATGGATCTTACGTCCGTGGATACTTTAGTATCCAGTACACTTGAACAATGCGTCAATGTTCTAAGCACCATCTACCCTGCGTTCCGCGAGCTAACGCGGGCAGTTTTTCGCGGTGACATCAAAAACCAGCGCGACCGCCCGTTTCAACACAGCCATGTCATTTTTTTTAGCGATGCTAAAATGCAGCTCGGGAACGATCGGGGTGGATTTTTGATGCCACTTTTTGACAAGAAGCACTATTTTGAAGTAAATAATTAAAATTAAAAAAATTACTACCTTATTATTATATAATAAATCAAATTTTTTAATTAACTATTATTTAAAGATCGACGAATAACCGTCCTTTTCAGGGGCCTTACCAAAGAGCCAATCGATAATCGAATCGAAATACCCATCGAAATCCAAATGTATGGGATTTGACGTTTCTCGGCGATCAGGCTCTACCCATAGAGAAAAATTCCTATACATTTTTATCGATCGATGCGGCGATTCGATTGGCGATCGTGTTCTTTGGTAAGGCCCCTGGACGTTCAATTGTTTCTTTACTGTTGCGGAACTCGTTCACTTGTTTCCTGATCGACGAGAAGCGTCAAATCCCAGTCAGTCACTGGTCATTCGACCCCGTATATTTAGTAGGGTCGAGAGCCGGCTAGGGCAACCCCTGTTGCCGGAGCTGGGACTCTTTACTGTTGCGGAACTCGTTCACTTGTTTCCTGATCGACGAGAAGCGTCAAATCCCAGTCAGTCACTGGTCATTCGACCCCGTATATTTAGTAGGGTCGAGAGCCGGCTAGGGCAACCCCTGTTGCCGGAGCTGGGACCTGTGGCCGGGGACTTGCTGTGGTAACGCGAGGCCCTTATTTTATAACGAGGGCCCAGAAAGTAGAAAGTGGAAAAACTTGCGTGCTGCATGCGACAGCGCGCCAGTGGAAAGGGAAAACGGCTAGTTTTCTAGCGGCGGAGGAAGCTCGCCTCCGAGAAGTTCTTTCGGCGTAGGCCTGCCACTCGGTGGCCGTACAAGCAATGGAGCAATGCCGCGAAGGTGCTCGAATGGTCTGTTGTCCGCCCTATCGTACATACGACGGGCGAGCCTTTCAGTGAACTCGTCGAGCGATTCGACCTTCACGTCATCACTAATCGTTTTATTGCGCACGAACCACGGAGCGCCAGTCGCCATACGCAGAGAGATGTTCTGCTGGCGCTGGAATCGGGCTTTGTTCGTGGCCGACAGAAGTTAGTGCCACGCTGGGGCCGCATAACTGAGTTGGGGACGGATGAAAGTTTTGTAGACTGACACCCTGACCCGGAGTGGTAAATTAGACTTGAGAACCGGGTGGAGCATCGAGCGGGCGGCCTTGGCCTTGCTCACAGCAGCAGTGGCCATGGGGTCCATGCTCAATGACCGGTTAATTATGCACCCCAGGTACTAAATGTAATCGGCCCATTGGACCTCCTGTCCCCTAAGTTTCAGGTTGAGTGGGCGGTGGCGGCGGCGGGTCACCAGTAGGGCGGACGTCTTTCCCACATTCACAGACATCCGCCATTTGTTGAGCCACGAAGGGAGAACATCCAGCATCCTCTGCATCTTCTCGGCGGCGAGCTTCGGGTCCTTATCGGACGATAGGTAGGCGCTGTCATCCGCGAACAGCGCCAGTGTGACATCCTGCTCTCTCCTGCCTAGGTGGCCAGAAAGAGTTGGGATGTCATTGGTAAATAATGCGTACAGCGCGGGAGATAATCATGTATTTCAAGATGGCGGCATTGTTATAGCCAACCTAATACAGACTATATATCCATTGCAATAGAACTTATATTTCCATATTTATAGTTTACGCAAATATAAATATTGAAATATAAGTTATTTCTTGTTAAGAAATTCCAATGCTCCAAACATGTTCAAACTTGGAAAGAATTCGTGTATTTCAAGATGGTACATACATACATATCATCACGGGTGCCTTACGGCGCCCGAGCCCGCCTAGACGGCCACAGGGTACCCAGTGGAGGGGTTTTAATCCCACCTCGTCGTAGCCGATGGTATGAGTCTACACCGAACAAGTGGTTAGCTCGTCGCGTTGTTTTGAATAGACTGAATAACCCATCTATAAACAGTTTCACAAGTTGGTATAGTGAAACCGGGACCGACTTCAAGATGGTGGCGGCATTATTATAGCCAACCTAATACAGACTATATATTATATTTTATTTTGAACCATAGAAGACTTTGCAAATTTATTGTTTTTTTTCGATTCGATTATAATAAAATGCTCAAGGCTTATTGCATATATATAATAAAAATAGAAACTCCACAGTTGGTATTATAGGACATAATTATGCCTCCACAATGATTTGCGTTCCTGCTGTTGTACACAAATTAAACTAGTAGAACAATATAAATACCTAGGTCTTCTAATCGACAGAAATATGTCATGACAGTACGTTGTTCCTAGGATACTCAACACACTATCACAAGACCTAAGTCAAAGGTCAAAACCAATGTCAAAGGTCATATAAGATCCAAGTAAAAAAAAAATTGTTGGATCAATAGATTGAATCCAACCTAAATAGATTGTTTCTTCCAAAGTAAGTACCAAACAAAATAACGATTTTCGCTAATTTTTTTTTTCCAATATTTAAACTTTTCCACAATACCCACATTACTATAACCCACTAAATGTGAGAATTTTCCCCCTATTATATTACTATTACTATTCCCAAATAATGATACAATTTCACGCAGGACTTCTATCTCAACAACTAAGGCCGAATACCAAATTATCCATAAATGACAACACGGGAATCGACGCGTTCCGACCTCAGCATCGCTGCCACGGGTCGCTGGTTATTTTAGCCAAGCCGTTTCAGCGCGCGGAATTGTTAGCAATTTAAGTTACCATCAAACGTTTCGCGACCTAGCCCTTATCCAAGAGAATGTTCGCTTTTTACGCTTGAACGTCGCAGAAGCGTAAAAGAGAGAGATAACAAATTTATTATGTTATTGGTGTATCTATATTGCTATCTCGTTTTGGTTATTTCTGCAGCGATAAAAACGAAAGTGACGTCATTTTCATTTTCATACAAAAGTTTCTTTAGCGTTATTTACGACTACGCTCTTGGCTAGGGGGGCAGAAATTTTAACACGAAAAGTTACCAATTGTAGCTCGGGCTACTTTTTGACAGATGTTTGTTTACATGTGAAAGTGGCTGAATGCTGGCTCGCAGCGCGAGTGAGTTTTTATCTACAAATTGGAATTTAACTAAATTCAGCTTTGGTTTTTTTTTTTTTTTTTAGGATTAATATTTCGATATTATAAAATTATTATTTAAATAATAGTTAATTAAAAAATATTGATTTATTATATAATGATAAGGTAGTAATATTTTTAATTTCAATTATTTAATTCAAAATAGTGCTTCTTGTCAAAAAGTGGCATCAAAAATCAACACCGATCGTGTCAGACTTGCATTTTAGCATCGCTAAAAAAATGACATGGCTGTGTTGAACCGGCGGTCGCGCTGGTTTTTGATGTCACCACGAAAAACTGCCCGCGCTACCAATCGGAACGCAGGTTGAAGGATACTCCATACGTTTGTTACGGAGAATATTTTTAATTTAAAAATCAATTATGTTTTGTATATTCTTTATTTATTTAAATAATACTTATTTATGAATTATTCTTTAGGATAATAATATATTAAAAAAAAATCTAGTCAAAAAAATATTAATAAAAAGGACAGTCTTTGTAAATGCTTGGCGAGGAACGAATCGATGAAATCACATCCGTCATCCGCCATTTGCGAAAGTGGCTGAATGCTGGCTCGCAGCGCGAGTGAGTTTTTATTTATTATGTCGAAGGTGTAATAATTGTTTGTTATTATATATTGTAAACTCAGTGTTTGTTTAATTTAATTAAAATGATTGTGCGATATTGGATTTTGTTGTGCGTTGGAGTTTTGGTCGCCTCGGCGCGAGACTCTGATCGAAATATCGACAATGAAGGTATGCGACTTATATTTATTTTATAACAGGCATAATATATTTGGGATTTATTTGCTATTACCTTAAAAAAACTATAGAACAGCCGTTTATTACAACAACTATGTTAATTAATTGACAGTCAAATAATTCAAAAATAAATAGTCATTAAAATATTTTTGAGAAACTTGTAAAATGCTAGCATATTTAGGTGATGCATGAGGTACGATTCGATCCATGTTCCTTATTAGGACATTATTGTGTGTGGGTGTTGATGTAGAAACCAGCCTGACCACTTTTCTGCGGCGCACTCCGGCGCAGGCTCGATTGTGTGCGACCGGCGTATACACAAATATCAATACCAACTGTATATACCTACACATTTATTATATGCATCCACATATTACTGTTCTTTTTATCAGCCAGTGTTTTTTAGATTTTTTTCTGAAATGGTTATAGTTAATTACCTTGTACTCATACCCAATTATAATATATTTTCACTTTTATGGGCTGTTTAAATTTCTGGCACTAACCAGCAACTAGGTATACATAAGGTTAACATTGTAATGGATCACAGGAGCAGAGCAGACTCAGGTTTGACCGTCTCTGTTTAGTAATGGTTGCTCCATTGGAGTTTAATCTGGGTTCAATTCTCACCCATGGCAAAAAATATTATATGTTTTTTGTACAGTTTGCCATGGTCTACGTATGTGTTTATAAAATATAAAATATATTGTTATTATGGTTTCTAATACACATAGTACAAGTTTAGAGCTTAGTTTATGACCAGGGCAATATGTGTGTTAATCATTATATCATACAAACTGTATATTAAAAAAAATACATATTTTTTCTTTGATAGTTTTGTTTATTTGGCATAAGCTATTACTTTATCAAAAAATGTTAACATCTTTTAGCTTTATGCATTTCTTTACCAAACCAAACAACATGAAAAGTTTGCATTTACTGCACCCTGTTAAAGATACATTTTGTATTAACCTCCGTCTGTATATTATGTACATCAATGCCTTTTTGTATTTATAAGAAATTCCTATCGGGGCTTCTTTTAGGGGATTTTTGTGTATAGAGAAATCATTAAAAATACCTTTTTTCTTTTGATATCACTTAGGTGATAATTTAATAATTTCAAAGTTTTCATCTGTTGTGTATTTAATAAACACAAAAAAACAAATTTGTCAATTTTGAAAGAAAAATCGTTAGTGGTACAAATGTTTACTTATACATAAATCTAGGGTGCCACTAGCTAAAATCTTAATCTCCACCCAAAAGATGTTTTTTGTTTATCTTCAAAAGAAAAAGCATGTCTTTAATTATTTTTTAAGACCATGTGCCCGTATAACCACAAAAATATGACTATGTGTAATACAACAACAAATCTATTATTATAAAATCAGTGCCTTTAATGCAGATTGCATTAAGACACAAACATTATTTTTACTAAACTAAATTGGTTCAAGCGTTTTTTAGTTTTATCCTGGCCATGTTCTTTGGCTCTCATGATACCAGTTGCACAGAATGTAACATTCCTTAGGCAAGATATGTCTGTTAACTAAACAGTATCTTAATAAAGTATAACATTCAAAACTGTTTATTCTTCTCTAGTGTCAAGTAGGTTAAATCAAGAAGTTTTATTAACACAGAACCTTGGCTTACTTAACACCAAATCTTGACTAGTTTTATAAAGTAAGTCAGAGGTCTATGATGGGTTATCAACTATTCTGGTGGTTGAAAGAAATTGGATGCCCCATTCATAGACTCTGTAGTTCTTATCATAGATAGACTGTTTTTAAAAGAGAGACATGGTTTTATGGTAGGTCATAATAATTATTAGTCATTGGCTAATAATTATAATGGTTTCAATGTGTATGGCAAATTCCTTGGCAAGTATTCTTAATAAATGTTTTTCTTCTTCCTTGCCTTTTGTACTTCATGCTCATAATGATGAGGCAGGAAAATTTACATGTCAGACTTGTAAAATGTTGCAAGGACACACCCTAAAGACAGACAGGGCTACATCCTGAACTTTTTACCCAATCTATGAATTTATGTTAGGCTCTATTAAAGTTGACAATGAAAGAAAGAGTCAGTGATTTTATTTATCCATTGATTAACTGTGCGGGTATCAGATCCATCATGGTTGCAAGGCAGGGGGTGAACTGCAGTGTTCCCAGATTTGATGATGATTTGACCAGACAAAAGAAGCAGCCTTGAAGGCCTTTCCAATATCAACACTCCCCTTCACTGATTACTTTATTGATTGATCTATACTTTTTGTAATCCACCATACTTAAAGTAGAATTAAAGGTTGAGTAAAATAGACAAATAGTAATAATATGTCCTTTTAGTATTCAATTTAATAGCAACAATAATGAATAATACTCAGGCAAAACAAAAGCACCACATAATCTGCTCCTAATGAAAATAATATCTCCAATAATGCCAACGTATATATTTACGAGTCATAAATTATATCATCACTTATTTACAAACTGTTCAGACTACAATGGACTTTAATATAGAGTCCATATACGTGGGAATTGGATATCTGATCACAGCGTTTATATGGTAGATTCGCGGTTAATGGATTCTATAGGCACGAGCGACGATATAATGTGATTTACATTAAGCCTTAAGGATCTAATGGTGACTACACGAGTATTGCAATAAATGTTAGTTTGTTATACACCTTAGCAATTAGTTCCTGGGGTGATTACTATAAATGGTCTTCACGCGAACTGGTTTTACTATCTGACCCTTAGTCAAGATTGTCTTGAATAAAACAGTGTAAAATAATCACTTTGCGACATAACGCAGACGTGGATGTCTAACGAGCAATATAAAAATCAATACCAGATTTTGGATAGAATACTGTACAATAAATGCCCTTATAGCTAAGGAGGACAGAATGAACTTATCAGGTACATCAAAAATGCAAATGTGATAAGTACATACTTTCTAAACAATAATCTGCTAGTTCAAAAACAACATAAACTTATGTATTTTTTAAATATCTAACGTAATTGACACCACATTCTAAAAATGTGTTGCTGTTAATATAGGCTAACATATGGTCTTAATCCTTAAAGAACACTTTAATTAAAACAATAATATGTTTTATCTGCATACCTATTCATTTTTTTTGCTAAAAAAAGAGACAAATCCTACTATAACGAAATGACGAATAAACGACATGGCAGAAGGTATTTCCAGGATCATATCTACCGAAACCTTTTTTTTTTAAACTTATTATCCAGGCTACTGGATAATAAGTTAAATAAAAGTGGGGTGGGTAACATTAAGAATGAAAATTCACGTCCAGCACGGTTTCTTTACCAGTATGTATAGCATGGGCAGCTCTCTAACTAAAGACCTCAATATGTTTTTATGAATAGCGGTGTAAAATAAACATGAATAGGTAGGGCATAGCGTACCGAATTGTTTAACTGTATCCCATCGACATACCTACGTGTGAATCACAAACCCGCAGAGCTTCATTATAGCACCATTATACCCACTAATTGATTGGAAAAACATACGAAAACTGAATTCCGTCCCGCTCTAACAACAGAGTTAACAATACCAACTTTGTAGAGTCCCTAAAGACCACCAAAACGGAGAGGAGATTGTGTCATTAGACAACAAATAGGAGTTAGGTCCTGTAACTGGAACTTCATCCGGTTGTTTGGTTACGACAATCGTTTCTTCTCTCTGCTCGGAGGGTACTGAATCATTGTAGAGTAAGAGAGTGAGTGTGCTGTTGAGAATAAAGCTGTGGCTTCATCGAGACACTTCTTTAGGTATCTTTCTCGAACTTGTAAATTGATCATAGATCGAAGTAATTACTGCACTAGGCCGTACAACGTGAAGCTAAACTTTAACCAAAATGACGTAATTGTCTGTCAATTTTTAATTTCACCAGCGGCCACATTCTGTTTCTTATAACGTGAGCGTTAGATTGTCAAAATAGCCTCTATTTTCGCTATTAGCGCGCTCTACTCCAATCAGAGTAGTTTTTAACCTTCGCTGATTGGAGGAGAGCGCGCTAATAACGGAATTCGTTATTTTGACAATCTAACGTTCACGTTATAAGAAACAGAATGTGGCCGCAGGTTTGCCATACGTCAGAATTGCATCACATCGATTTAGCTTAGCGTTGTGCGTGTAATTAACCCGCAGGGCACCCTAGATGCCTTTTACAAGACTCTTAATGGATTCTGAATATCTTTGATATCAAATATATTTTTATAAAAATCTATTATCCTATTGTTGTCATCTTCATTCAGGAACTTTGTAGTAGTATTTATCAATAAATGTATACGTAGGACGTAGATAAAGAGTTGTTATTATTTACCATGTTCTCAAATAAAAAATTATCAAAGACTTTTATAAATGTAAAGTAACAGTCCATGCGCTCTCTATTTCAGAGACAAAAGGTGCGATATGGTAATAGAGTGTTTGACCTGGCCACAATGTGGTCTTGTTTGCTTGATTGCCCTCGAGAACGCTTGCTCTGTGCACCTACTTTTGTAAAAGCAAAGGTTTTGTGTGCCCTGCGAGGCACTGTGATAGATACATGAAATATAGTTATAGAAAGTCGAACGGTAAATTTTTATTCTTATTACTTCTTAGTTACAAAAAACTGGATTAAGTAGAAACATTGTATTTTTTTTTATAATAAAGTAGTTAGGTTACTTTATAGGCATTTTTATAAAGGTGACAAAGATCTATGAATAATGGTTGGGCTTTAAAATACCTTAGGTTAGCTGTAAGTTTTTTTTAAGAACTTCATTTTTGATTTGCGAGGGCCGCACTAACTACAAAAGTAAAAACAAAACTGTTCTAAAAATATTTCTCTAATATCTCTATACATAAATAAATTGATTGTATTGTTGTTCCGATAATCCGAATAAAAGCGACACTACTATTATTAATTTATATAATACTAGCCGACACGCGCAACTTTGTCTGCGTAAAAACTAACCGTTTACGCAGCGCACGCAACGGAAGCTCTCAAAAGGAACAAAATTTCCCCGTTTTCCCAACATGTCATTAATGTTCCGCTTCTATTGGTCGTACCGTGATATTATATAGCCTTCCTCGAAAAATAGGCTATCCAACACTAAAAGAATTTCCAAAATCGGTTCAGTAGATCCAGAGATTACCCCATACAACCTCACAAACTTTACCTCTTCATAATACTAGTGTAGATAACGTGTTTTTTTTCTATTATATATAAGAAGGTATATGTAATATACCTTCTTAGTACTTTAGGTACCAGAATTGTGGTACCCTCATGCTAAGGTATTTATATAAATATGCGCCCAATACCTGATGCCAATAAGGTTGTTTCTGATTGAATATTATTTGCATACTTGGGTAACACATTTAGCTATATGACGGCTGCGAGATTCTATTTGCTCGTAAACATCTGCACTTCCCGCAGGTGCGCTTGCGCATCTTTCTACTTACAAAAAAAAAGCACTAGTAAGATTTGTTTAGTATTCTCCAAGGATTTATACACAAGCCGGCAGTTCGCAAATTTATACACAAGCCGGCAGTTCGCAAATTTAATTTTGTCCTTTTTATGTTATTATATTTTAAAACTTGAATCCCATCAATACCCGTGGAATAAACTATTAAATAAAAGGCTTAGGCGATGGTCCGTAAGATGTTAGCTACCTGCAGCTTCCGGGAATCGAACCCGATACGGAGGACCATTGTTCGCGTCCTCTCACGACTTCTTCACATTCCCGATCGGTGACAAAGGCTCGGAGGGACGAATTTCTTTTTTTGTTGAATAAATTAATTATGCATTAAAGGATTCGGATTTAGAATTTAATTTATAAATACCTATACCTACTAGCGGTCGGATTGTTTCCCCTTCGTCATCAATAGCATTCTCTACAAGCGGCGTGCCTGTCTTGTTTATATAGCCTTAGTAAAGTAATATAATATAGTATCCATTCATATAATGCAATAATACTTAAAATAGGCGAGATCGTATTATAGATCAATAATCTTGTTAGAACACGTGTCTGTTTGCTACCTTATAAGCTACTGGACTGGATTTACATTCTTTTTTTTTGTTTATTAGCTGTTAGACTTTGACTAAAGTCTAAGGAGTTTGATGGTGTTTGTGTTTTAAAGGTGTCTTAGGAGCCAATAATGTGCAAAGGTGGTGATAAAAACTGGTATTATTTCTTAGGAATGACGGGCGCTATAAATGTGAAAAGTGTTTAAACTAAAAAAATAACGTGGACGAAGCATGTTATATTAATATCAAACTTATTACGATTTTCCTAATAAATAAATAAATCATGTTTTAGTCGGAATAATAATAATGCATATTAAAATGGTGAGTGGGTAACGGGCCAAGCCGGTTCAACGAAAACTAGTAGAAATTAAAAGAATACTTAATTTCTTTAAATTAAGAGTACTTAATACAATTGATTGTTTATGTATGTATCTATATATATATATATATATACACCCGTCATGATATATATATATATATCATGACGGGTGCCACACGGCGCCCGAGACCGCCTAGACGGCTCCAGGGTACCCATCGGAGGGGTTTTTAATCCCACCTCGTCGTAGCCGATGGTATGAGTCTACACCGAACAAGTGGCTAGCTCGTCTATATATGGGTGATTCTACGATAAGAGGTTTTGAGCCCATAGAGGATGCGGCCGAGGGGAAAAGTTGGATTTTTTAGATTAAACACAAATATTACTATTTTAGTCCCTTTTATTTACTCATTTACATAAGGGCAAGTCACTTTATACATATTTAGTTACTTTTTAGAAGGCCAGGGTAAATACACCATTCAGGGTAGATACATTGAGGTCAGGGTAGATACTTTTTTGACCAGGGGAGAGATTATGATATAATAAAACAGTGAATAAAATTAACTTTTATTAGATATTGTACTTAAATTTTAATAATAACATAATTTTGGTATAACAGCCTTTTGTTAACTCTAAAACTAGAGCTTCTTTAGTGTCAGTAACAAAAATATAAATAAATTAACTTTGCATCTATAACAAATAATAAAGTATTGTTTTACAAAACTAATTAAGTAGACTAGCGCCTTTTAAGTTAATTTCTCAGACTTGTGATAATAACAATAATTTTCCTATTCCTATACCTACTTGTAGTATACTATTTATTAAATCAACTTATAATCAATACTAAAAAAGATAACATAACAAATTAAAAGATATTTTACTTCATCACAAAAAATAATGGTTTTGTCACCGTGATTACTACTTTTTGTAGACAATTTGAATATGGTTATCAAATACTTTACATGCAAGTCCTTTATTTTACAAGTTTCGCATTCTCGTAAAAGTCACTGCTCCTTACACCTATTGCAACAAATTGTATTAAGCAGGTCTATATAATATTTTGATATAGATATTACTTTGGCTTGAAATAGAGCCGTAAGAATCAGATCCATATCAGCGTGAGTAACGCACAGACAAGTGTCACGTTTGTCGCAATTCGGCTGTACTATCCAAAATGGCTTTAGGCGGCAAAAGAGAGAATATAACTAACACAGAGCCACTGCAGCTTCGCAGAGATGTAGCGTCGTTGAGCGTATTTTACCACCTTTACCATGGACAGTGCTCTGAAGAACTTTTTAATCTCATTCCCCCTTCCCCTTTTCGTTACAGAACCTCACGAGCAGGTAACAAAATGCATGCGCATTCTGTGGCCGATGTACCAACCCGCACTAAAAGATTTGGTGATTCGTACATCTGCCGCACTATTAAAATGTGGAATGCTCTGCCTGCTTGCGTGTTTCCTCCATCCTATAACCTTGAGTCCTTTAAACGAAGCGTGAATAGGCATCTTAAGCCGGCATAATGGATGAAACCAGCTCTTACAACACAGTTCTAAGAGCTGGTTGTATTCATTCTTGGACCTGCTCCTATAAAAAATAAAAAATAAATGGGATCGTAATAATGCACTTCTTTATAAAAGATTGGCCTGGGATGGGTGACCGCTTTATACAACGAGGCTATTTCATCATAAACACCGCAACAAGTTAGCCACTTATTAGGTGTTGCCTCCGAATACCATCGGCAAAATGAGGATGGGTTAATCCCTCCGCTGGGACCCTGAGGCCGTTTAAACAGTTCTCGCGAGCCAAATTGGCACCCGTGATGGTATTTATTTTTTTATAAAAGATTTGTGAAGATTGTTAAAAGTATCTAGAAGAACTCTCTTTTTTTTATTAATTAGAGGTATCTTTGTCTCCTAGCTTGGTCTGATTTAATTTTAGAAGCTGCAACTCATCTATCTATAATCATAACATATAAGATATAGATGGAGTTACTGGAACATTGCTAATATTTTGAAGGGCAAGTCGTCGCCTACGCTCTCTTCCTTTCTCTTTCTAAATTTTACGTGCTTTACGTTGGTCTCTGCTGGGAATTATTTGGTCGACGGTTTTTATTACTTCTGTCTCCTTCTTTTTCAAATATTTTTCTTTATCTTTTTGCTTTTGTAATTCGTACTTTTCTGGATCATTTTTAATCTTTTGATATCACAATCTCTCTGCTTGACGATTCTTCTCTAATCGTTCTTCACGTGTTAACTTTTTGCATGGTGCCATGATCTGTAACAATATTATGAGATCTACAATTTATATTCTGTATTGAATTAATAAATAACATAGTATCATCATAAACAAAGAAAATATCCAAACATATATTAAAAATTTATGACGGATAAACCGAGAACCTCATTTTTTTTACCATACTGCTTTTTTTTTACAATAAACATTTATAAGCTTCTCGAGAACGTTGATAGAAGTTATCACACTAATTCAGATATAGTGAATTAATTTTCACAATCATTTTACCACAGGAATTATCTCCCCTGGCCAGTAAGTATCTCCCCTGGTTGTTATATTTCCAGGGTAAATATGCCAGGGGAGAGACGTTTTCGTAACAAATTTTAAAAAAGCACTGATATAAGTTAATATTAGGTTAATATTATATCACGCCACCACTGTTAACAGTATTGTTGAATTTAGGCAGAAAATGCAAATCAATTAAGTGAATTTTATAAATTTTACGACTTACCAGTGGAGAGACGCAATCACTTTGCAAAACCGCTGCACTGCACTGTCGCGTCGCGCTAACTAACAAATAAAAACGATCTCACGGTTTGTGTTTTAATTATTACTAAATTGACGTTGATACGCGTCCTTGAGCGCCATTTTGAATATAGCCGTCTATTATTTCTGTTTGTTTTATAGGGCCAAAATTGGCCAGGGTAGATATGCAAAAAAAGCGGGACAAAAATAAAGTACGAAAGTTGTTGAAAATAAACAAATATAGTTGTATTTTACCTTCATAATACTTAAGTACACTTTTTACTATTACTCTAAATATACTTTAATTTGGAAAATGCGACGAAAAAAGTATGTTATGTCTGCATGTTTAACTAAAAACGTCAAAGGGACAGGCCAGGGTAGAGACTATTTCAGACTTAAATATGAAATATCAGGAAAATGTACATGAATTTGGAATTTAATTATAATGCTATTAATAAAATACATAAAGATGCTATGATTTGTTACATAAAATCAAAAGATGTAGAATAAAAATGATGTTTTATAATGATTGCCGTACACATGACCTCTTATCGTAGAATGACCCATATATCTCTTTGTATTATGATTTTTTGTATATATTCTGACATTGCACAAATATTAATTTACGTTACATTGATTTATATATTACTTAATTAAAATTAAGCAACCGACTCATCTTTGTAGACAATCTTAAAGGCTAGTAGATAACGCCTAAGGCATTAAGTTCGCCTTACTTTTGTTTACTGTGCAATAACGTGTTTAAACAAATAAATAAATAAATTGTAGTACATACGCCCTAACATATCTGCTTAATAAATGCTGGTACCAACTTTGAGCAACATTCACAAACATGCAAGACATTTTTTTGAAAATATTAGGCTCAGACATAAATGAAATAATGAATGAAACATAACCGGCGATGACCTCAGCGGACGACGCTATTTATTCACAAATCAGCAATTTAAATTCCGCAACCATTCTGCAAGTGCAGGAACCAATCAAAGTTGCGGAATGAAAAAGTTATTTCCACTCACCGAGGAAAGGTTTTTCATTTTCTCTTTATTTGTGTCTTCTTATTAGCGGATAAGTCTTGGAATTCTTTTCCGTAGGTATTTTGACAGCTATTGCGTTTTTACAGTTATGTAAAAAAATATATGATATTTTTGTAATTCGTCTTACGTTTTAAACTATAGTGATATCGCTGAAACTATTTATGATGTAAGGAGATAAAAATTAGGAACATACTAATATTATAAAGAGACGATGTATTCCGGATAAACTAAAATAAGTACCCATTAAAAAAAAAACAATAGAGCCTTATTATCAGCGAGTAACATGGGATATTATTTATTTTCGTTCCGAATTCTTTTAAATGAATCGCAGGTGAAACCATAGGCCACAGCTGGTATATTAATATATTGATTGTGCCATTTGGGAAATTACAGCATTTTTATGACTATGGTCCACTCATGTTTCAGTTTGAACTTTTTCATTTCATATAAAAATGCCGGCTAAATGATGCGGTCACGAAATGGGCGGCGACAAAGACGAATTTGCATTACGAATTTACGACGCGTGTGTGTGGTAACGAAATTGGTCGGTGGTCGGCCTAACGAAATATAGAGAGACCTTTCTCCGCCTAAAGTTATGGTAAATAAAGAGTTAAAATTAAGATGTGCTGTACATAGTCATATAATTACCTAGAAACGCGAAGATAAAAATATATTATACAAGAGTAAAATCTTCGTCGCTGGTGTTGGGATGAATTCGTTAAGCAACTGAAGCCGGAATAATCCTTATTAGAATTACAATGTGCCGGCTTTTTGTCCCCACCAACCTGCTAAAGATCTCTCATAGCCAGATAGAACCGCTACTGCGGTCAAATTATGACACATTATGTCAAGTTTTCGGATTAATCTTCACAATATTATTAAAACATTTTTTTTTATATGTAGGACAATTTACACATATTGCTCTGGTCACAAACTAAGCTCTAATCTTGTACTGTGTGTACCAGAAGCAACGATATAATACATATCATATTTTAATAAACACTCAGACCATGACACAAAAAATGTACTATTTTTCAAACCCACGACCTCCGGATGCAACGCCAAAGTCGCAACTACTAGTCTACGGAGGCTACGGAGATTAATTTTAAATTTATTACTGATAGAAATGAAATAAAATCCTTTGTTGATCGTAAAACTTTTTCAAGATAAGTACTCAATATATTTAATTTAAACGCTTTATTTATTAGTTTTAAAATCATCTGATAAGCATCAAATAGCACTTGGCTATAAATTTTGCCGACAAATCGCCAAACTTGTATGCTATTTGTTGTAGTTTTAATAGTTTCTAAATTAGTATAAATAACTTAATAAGATTTAGGGATCAAACTGTTTATATTTAAAATTAACAGGGTTAGAAGTTGTAATGAAGGGTGCAGGAAGCAATGATATATAAGACCGAGCATGTAAAAAGTATGACCCGGAATAATTTGTCTTACTATCTATCTATATACAATTGGTATGTATCTATACTAGTGAGCGAATCTCTTTAACTTTTAAAGGAGCTTTGTCTTCGCTTCCCTAGAGTGATCTCTCTATTTCCCTTTGTTATAGACTAGCCTTCATTGTGAGGAGTTAAATCATTGAAATTGAATCTATAATTTGTTTGACGAACGCCAACTGGTTCGCCTATTAGTTATGACAATTTAAATAAGTTATTTTTTTCTTATATAAATCAAAATTATTCGAACCTCCGTATTTTAGTGTTGAGCAATAGAAAAATGCAACAATATAAAGAATACATTTGCTATTCATAAAAGTTAAAAAAAAAACTTGATTGGGTATCGTAGTAGGTTGTGTTTTTATGTACCCTATATCTGTTTTTTAGTCTAAATGATTAAGAATGCCTTTGATATAAATAACAGGTACCATCACTGCGCCTAAGACCGCCTAGACGGCACTGACGATTGAAAAATCGGCCCTAATAAAAATGTCTATTCCTGGCTGAATGGTGGTCCGCGTATTTGCAAAACGGCTACTAATTTCCGGTTACAGGATATTGCACTTTTATAGCCGGGCGACATAGCTCTCAGTATCTGTCCATCAGGTCATCTATAGTAGATCTACCATGACTTTTGCTATCGTATATCGTTTCTGTTGATATCCTATAGCATAAGAAAACGTTTACAATTAATATTCAAAATATACGGTTTCATTTTACACCACAATATTTTAAAAAAGTCTATAACTTCGCCGACCAACCGGTCTCGTTACCACCACACAGATGCAAAGACCTTCAAGTGGGCTAGACATTGTTAGACATCTGTGGGTTCCTGGTTTCCAGGAGAATATTACATCGATTTATTGTCGAGGTGGTAGTCGCCTTTTAGGGTGCGGTTACGAAATAGACAGTTGAATTGACGATAAAGCATCAAGGATATTAAACTAGTAATTCATTTTTTTTTCGTTCCGTCGCAATCAACGTGGTTAAATAACTAACCGCATCAATCAGCGGGCATAGTGGGAGCAATCAACGTGGTTAAACAACAATGTATTAATTGACCCCATTCATGGACTTTGTAGGTCTGCTTATCATCAGGTAGATACAACGTCAAAATCTTATGGTTACCAAATCAATTACACAATTATTGAGTAGAGTTTACCAATTTTATTTAGATGTGATTCTAACTAAATATTTAATAGAGTTAAAAGTCCTGTCAAAGTAATAAATTTTGTGGGTCATAATCCTACAGGGCTATGAAAGATTAACAAAACTAGCGCGAAACCTTGTACTATTAAACGAAACTAAAAATCACCGACATATCAAACAATACTTTTCGTGACCAACATCGTAAGCGAATTTCGTTCGTTTCAAACGTGCGTTTATTTGTGTACTAGCGGCCCGTCCCGGCTTCGCACGGGGGGACTTAAGATTTTCGGATTTTCCCCCGTTTTTAAAACATTTTTGGTTACTGCTCCACAACTATAGGACCTAGCGTGATATTATATAGCCTATGTTACTTCTGAATAATGCAGCTTTCTAATGGTGAAAAAATTATTGCAATCGGTCCAGTAGTTTTTGAGTTTATTCATTACAAACATACAAAAATACAAATCTTTCCTCTTTATAATATTAGTATAAAAGTATAGAAGTATAGATATAGATTAAGGCGAGGAATGCTCATCAGTGAAATTACGTATTTGCATCTACTTTCCTATGTTTTATCTCAGCATTGTAAGTACGGTTTCTGACGAGAGTAAGCAGCGTCGACTACCAAAAGTCGCACGGAAGCAAAATGTTGTAAGTCACATAAAAATATTAGAAACTTAATTTAAGAAATACTCTACAAAAAATGGAAAATATAATTCAACAACCTTTTTTTATAAAAAAATACAATATACATAAAACGTGCCAATGTTTATTGATCAGATGTTTCTGTCTACCAGTGCGCAGGCACTTATTCTAGAATTCAAGGCAACGCTTCTCATTATAGGTTTATTTAAAAATACGATAATTACCAGTTGTATTTTTACCGGTAAAATTTACCCAGACTGTTGTACGCCGCAGTTACTGAGGTTAACTACTACCATTGTGCCAGTTAGCTTCCATTAATCGACTGATTAACGGCTTTAAGCAATAATAATTATTGGTAATGGTGAGTGTTTGTGGATCGTGTTCGTTGGGTTAATCATAATGCAATTTGTAGTGTACACTGTACAGGTATATTTTTTGTGAATGTTTCTGATAGATAGAAAAACTATAGGGATCAGTTTTAAACAGTAAGGCTGAGATGCACCAAAATGAACACTTTGTAATTGTAACGATTAAATTAAAAAATGGCGTCGAATGTACCAATTTTATTTTGCAATTCGGTGACAGCTGGTAGGTACTATTGACGTCATTTTGATCTTTAATCGTTAAATTTACAGAGAGGTAATTTTGGTGCAACTTAGCCTTTCTGTTTTAAACTAGGAACCCACCCATATATATGCTTTTTTTTTAACAGTACAATGTTCAGTAAGTAAAAGATTGTTTAAAAAAACTGGTATAGTAACTTTACGTCTGGATGTGTAGAGAATATGTGGAAACTCTATTAGAATACGAGTAGTCCAGTGGCAGATCCATAAGGGGCTATGCCCCCCCGAATGCAACAAAATGTAATGAAAATAATGATAATTGATAAAGAAATTGTTACAAAAGCTCTTACAATCGGTGTAGAAAAACAAAATTTTCCTCTAAAAAATATTAACGCTCGTAGCTTATTCTATCTGTTATTTTTATATAGGAATAACGAAACGTTACTGTAGATCCTCGTAGGTTATACGTCACGAGAATAACGATATTGTGTTTCAATATCAGGAGCGTACTGTAAACTCCCGTTTGGTTATCTGTTTACTTGTATGTCTGCTTACCGCCAGATAGATACAAATTCACATGCCGTGCTTCAATGAAAAAAAACATTTATAAAAATATGACATAATTCTATATTTAAAATTTTACAGAAGAAAACAATCATCTTCTTCTTAGTTACGATAGCTTCAATGCAATCTATATAAATTTATTGTCGTAAGTTAAAACTAAATGTCTTCTTCTTCACAACTGAATAGGTTAAATTTTATTCCTAAAATCTTAGCACGAAGGAAGTCGTGCTCAATACCTACCTACGTTAAAGAAGAACAATGGAAAAGACATGAACCTTTGTTATGTAAAAATATGCCATAAACCAGAGTTATAAGGTTGGGAATAGCTTTAGGGCTTAAGAATCCGTGACTGAGAATTCTGGAACTTAAGTAAAACGCTCGAGGAATAGCAAGCGAGACTCCCATTGTTTTGTTATAATTGTTGTACCTTGATATACATATACCTGTATATAAGGTCTTGAAAAAGGTTTATAGTATTACATATGTGTTCATTTGTTATTTTAGTTTTATTAGATATTTCATGTTAAGTTTAACCTTTTTAGGCATGTGGCCTTCTAAAAATCCAATAAAGTAAGTTTCCTTATAACGCTGTACTTATATTTAAACGATTTTAAAAGTTATTATTACTAATTAACCGATCGACATAAGCGACACTAAATAAGTAATGCAAGTTGAACTTTGTAGCTACACACGCGACCCCAGGGGCTTATTCTTCTAATTCAAGTATATCGTATCAAAGTTAAAATTTGACACATTTGATTATTTAGATATCCAATTTACGGTTTAAAATCTATGTTATAAACTAGCTTACCCGACTAACTTATTTCCAACGACTGGCATTATGATTTATTTATGGTCATCGCAAAAGCCAGTCGCACGGGAAATTGTAGTCGCCTAAACTAAAATAAATAGTGACAGATAGATATATAACAGTCACTAAAATTTTGGTTGTATGGTCAAAAGGTCCCCCTTGCCTTTCAACACTTGTGGTAGAATAGAATAAAAACAGTGACAGATGACATATCAAAATAAACGTTCGCTAAGTGTATAAATACCGTCATTTTACATACGAAATTACTTATTTTTTAAATATTATTTTTCATTTTAAACCATCCTTGTATTAAAGTGAACAAAAGAAAAAAAAAACAAATCGTCCCAGCCGTTTTTGAGTTTTAGCGACTCTAACGAACGGCAATTAATTTATATATAAATATATAGATCAGTTTTATATTTGTATATTATATAATATATAACCTGGGTTAAGGAACGATGTTTAGATGATAATTAGCATGCTGGGATAGATCCCAGTATAAATTTTGTTTCTTTTACAGCCCACAGTCGTATAGTATCTCTTCTTATACATGTTTACCGACTTTATTTATTTAAATCTTTATTGCATACGAAATACAAAGGCGGACTTAATGCCGCTAGGCATTCTCTACCAGTCAAACCTTCGGGACAATTAACGCAGTTAATAAGTTGTACGTCCTTTATATGTAACTTGTCTTACATAGCTTTTCAATTTGATTGTGGTACATGTGTCGGTCTTTAAATACCAGTCCGCCGAATCACAAAGCTACCCTTGTTCATTTTCACACTCTGTGTAACGTCACGTGCGTTCACAAATTGTAATTAGTTACAAGTTGTTGGAATAAACTAAATCTTAAGAGGAGCGTCTGATCAAACATTTCCCATTCGGACTTTATAGACACAAAAGCGTTTTATATTTTGGCTGAGGTTCGGTTGCTGGTAGCTAACCGACGTAAATTTAACGTATGTTCCTAATATTTTATTTTATGAATAATCGAAATGTTAAGTAAGTTCTGTAGTGTAAGTAATATATTGTATAGTAGCCCCAGCCTAGTGGTTAACTTACTGTGCAACTGATAACAAGGTTAAGCAGATTACAACAAGCGAACCTGGGATGGGTGACCGCTTTATACAACGAGGCTATACAATCATAGACACCGACACAAGCTCGCCACTTGTTAGGTGTTGCCTCCGAATACCATCGGCGAAATGAGGACGGCTGACGATCCCTCCGCTGGGTACCCTGAGGCCGTTTAAACGGTTCTGGGGATCCAATAAGGCACCCGTGATGATGAAGATGGTATATACCGGGGACTTAAAAACTGTGTGTATTTTTAAGTCTGAGGTGTAAACCTAACCTATATAACTATAAGAATATAAAATATTATTATTAATAAAATTAAAAATTATAATTTTTGCTATCGTCTATACTTAAATGGTAAAGGTAACGAAAATGGGTCGTAAGAGGAAGGGAATTAAGTAAATATAAAAATGGGCCGTACAAGGAATCATTCAAATCTGATTTTAAATAAATTAATATACGAAAAAGTAGTATATCAGTTCATATTAGCCACTCTTCTCTCTTATAAAAAATGCTGGATTTTACGAGAGTTTTAATCGCCACCACGCACTTAGCAACTTGGCCTAAGTCGCTTGCCTTTATCGGTGTCTCACCATCAGCTTGCCCTTGGGGATACATATTTGGTAATGTATTTAATTCTATTGTGATATGCCTTACACGTAGAAACAAACGCCATTACTAATTTTGGCTGATATTATTATGTATACCTATATACGTGGCGGCCGAGTTGTTTAGTCCTTAGACTTAAAAACACTTAGGTCCCTGGTTCAAACCCCGGTGTGTACCAATGCGTTTTTAATCTAAACATGTATGTACATTTGTTTAACAACACCACTATAGTGCCTCGGAGAGCACGTTAAGCTGTCGGTCCCAGTTTCACTATACCAACTTGTGAAACTGTTTATAGATGGGTTATTGAGTCTATTCAAAACATAGCGACGAGCTAGCCACTTGTTCGGTGTAGACTCATAACATCGGCTACGACGAGGTGGGATTAAAACTCCCCCGTTGGGTACCCTGGGGCCGTCTAGGCGGTCTCGGGCGCCGTAAGGCACCCGTGATGATACATGATGACATGACATGATTTAGTCTATCCAAAACATCGCGACGAGTTAGCTACTTGTTCGGTGTAGACTCATATCATCAGCTACGACGAGGTGGAATTAAAAACCCCTCTGCTGGCTCCTCCCTGAGGCCGTCTAGGCGGTCTTTGGCGCCGTAAGGCACCCGTGATGATAAACATGTCTGTCTATCTTTATTTTCATATAATCGATCAAGGCTGGTTTGCACTACGTTAAACAACTTGTTTATTAAAACAATTATAATTATTAGTTAGGCGAAAACTGAAGCCATGAATCTGCAAATTCTGACGTAATTCAATCTCCATACGAAGTTCTGTTAGGGTTTCTTGCAACCTTTTCTAATTACTGAAACTTTACATTAAAATATTTTGTATAAAAAATGGCATGTTTTTTAATAATGACCTTCTTTTTATCTTCTTACTTAAGAGTCGTGTATATGAATAACTTATGCATTTTAATTAGCACTCAGTGGCTGAGAGTGCGGTTTTAAGTCTAGTGAACAAAAAAAAAGTTCCTTGTTACTTCTTGTCTTGTTGAAACCGCAGCCAGAAGGGTAATAAACTAATAATCGAGCAATCAACTTGATTAATAAATTGAAAACTGTATTTTTTTCCAACAACCTTGATATTTTTCGGTAATAATATTGTTATAATATAATATGTTATATATGTATTTCATTTTTAAAAACTAATATTAATATTACGTTTTTTTCTGTACATGTCATGGTCTGGGTGTTTATTACATATAATATGTATGATATCGTTGCTTCTGGTACACATAGTACAAGCCTAGAGCTTAGTTTGTGACCAGGGCAATATGTGTAATTTGCCTACATTTTTTTTTTAAAAGATAAAATTCAATGAAAAAATCCTTTAATGTAAGATTATCCTGATAAGCAATTTATAAAATGCATTAATTTTTATAAACTTAAAACTTAGGGGCCATGTCGATATAATTTGACAGTCGATAAAATATAGTTTTATGAATGAGCATTAATTCATAAAATCGATATATTGTATTAATCTATAGAGGCTCTTAGGCTCCACAGTTGGTCCCAATGTTGGCCCCATGCCGTACACCTAATGTGTCCATCGAGAAAATAACATCGTTGGCGCAAACGATGGCAGTTGGCCGACGCACTATTCTAGTGTAGTGTAATTGCCAACGTGTGGATGTCTAGCAAATTAACGACCCAACATTGGTGTTGGGGCTAACGTGTGGGCCGGGTTTATGCTAAGACCTCAGATATCATGCATGTGAAGCTGCGGACATAAGCTACTTTAAAAATAGAAAATCAATAAAACAACTTTCGTAACCAAACCTCTGCGACTTTCCGTGAAGATAATTTTAAGCGTAAATTTCGGTTTATAAAACAGTTCTTTATTAGTGGCCAGATTATGCAACAGTTTTGACTTACATAATACCTCCATCAGAAAAATGTTTGCAGTGTATTTCCAAGTGAATCAGACTGATTAAAGCAGGAAAGCTTCGTTTTCCGGACATGACAGTTGAATGAGATTGAGTAGTATTGATGGAGTTTGAATCAATGATTGACTGACTGATGTACAATAGCTCTACCTTGAGTTTTTTTCTATACAATTTTACGATTTACCAAGAGGCTGCTTTATTTTTTAAACAGTTCACTATTAACCCTGTGGAGGGTTCGAACAGTTCCGGTTGTCAAGGGGAGGGGTCTATATATTATATATTTTTTCGACTTAGAGTAATTAAGAGTGTTAATCGAGACTTTCTATTCCATTTGTACGGATAACAGGGCTCTCCCGCTTTTGTACAGAAATTCCATAGGGTATTAATTTTGACCCACCATAGACTTAGTGGCGGATTACTAGACACTTATGGAATGCGATTATGACGATAAAACAGCGTAGATATACGTGGTGGCCTAGTTGGTTAGACCTTGGACTTAAAAACACTTAGGTCCCTGGTTCGAATCCCGGTGTGTACCAATGAGTTTTTAATTTAAAAATTTATGTACATTTGTTTGACAACACCACTATAGTGCCTCGGAGAGCACGTTAAGCTGTCGGTCTCGGTTTCACTATACCAACTTGTGAAACTGTTTATAGATGGGTTATTGAGTCTATTCAAAACATTGCAACGAGCTAGCCACTTGTTCGGTGTAGACTCATACCATCGGCTACGACGAGGTGGGATTAAAACCCCTCCGCTGGGTACCCTGGGGCCGTCTAGGCGGTCTCGGGCGCCGTAAGGCACCCGTGATGATACACAATACACACACATATTAAGTTTACTCGTAATGTAAATTCGTCTTTGTAGCCGATCATTTCGTAACCACATCAATTAGTCATCTCTTGGATTAAGTTGTAAAGTCTAGGCAATCAAACTTACGAGCAAAACCTAATTAAAAGTAATACAATAATATTTATTAAATAAAGAAGGGTATTTTTATTCGGAAATCTGACGTTTATGTAACGCGACCTTCCCTTTCAGTGGGTCGGATTTCGTTGAATATTTAAAAACATATTTTTAAAAATAATGTTCCACGAATGCCTGGTGTCAGGTGATAACAATATGTTTTCATTTTAAACTCACATCACATCACGTGTGAAATGTGAGAGCAATTTATTTTCAAGTGTAATATCAAACTTAAGCAATAAAACTTCTATGGGTTCTCGCTGGAGATTGTACCGCTCCCTTATAGTAAACATTTTTGGAATTTAAAACATTTTTAATTACTTATTTTCCTTCCAAAACGAAGCGCCCTTTGATCATCAAAGACTAATATAAGTTAATAAGAAGGCTTCGAAACAAAGAGGACACGTTCAAAGTACGTTCAGCTACATACTTAATTCAATAATTAATTTTTGCGTCATACGCCGTAGACGGTACCAAAGAACCCTGTTACTGTATAGAGAATAACTTGGACGGTAATTGGAGACTCTATTTCGAGTTATACACGAAGTTATTTAAGTATGGTATAAACTTTGGAGTCATCTCTAAGACAATAATATTAACTGTTGTCCTGCGGCGTAATACAGTTACAGTTTTAACTGTTTACATTAAATTGAATATGAATAACGTATCTAAGCTACTATATAATTAGTAGTATGTTATTTATTTTGTGCCTAAGTCTCGTAAATTATACTCGGGGTCTTAGTGACCAAAACATCACTGGAATTAAAAAAAAAATTTAGTCCTTAAAGAACACTTACAGGTTAGTTACAAAAGGTTTTGTCTCTTTCTATTAGCTGCAACAAAAATAAATATGCGTAGAAGAGACATAACCTTCTATATATATATATATAACTAAAGTGTTCTTCGATGCCTCAATAAGTTTTTGTGAATAAGGCTTTAAGTGTGCAGCGTTAATACGTTAGAAACAATAGGCTCTATTAATAGGAATTGTCCTGTTTTAAAAATATAGCAATATTATAGGTGGTTTTTCACGTATTAACGTTACCTTAATCGATTGCAAATACTCATGGTAGAGACTTAGATACAATTTTTTTAAATATAAAATCCGAGATGCCGGCAACATCGGTTGACAATAAAACCGATAGTATGTCGTCTATTTGTCGCCATCGATACAAGGATTTATTATGAGCTTTGGTTCTGTAGCTTTATGGCCGTTAAAGATTTTCTTTTAAAATTTATTGTAGTCCTTTTCCGTTTACTCGTTTTATGGTCGTTTATGTAAGAAAACCCATATAGTTAATGTTTCACCTAGGAAATGTTCCTATGTATGTACTCGTATTAAGACCCGTTCATAGTTTTAATTTTAATGAGTACTTCAAACGCCTAAAACAATTAATATATAAGTTGTAGTGATCATCACTTAAGGCCTTCTTGCTTACATAGTTCAGCTCTTTAGCATGTGTGTGCTTTTTTCTATTTTATTTTATATACTCTGAATAAAATATTAGCAGATAAGCGTTTTAATTGGCAATCATAATTTTCTCTGTGAGGGAAGGAACTATTAGCCAAAGCTTTGCAGAGAACAGAAGTACGTTACAGTATTTTAAAATAAACATAGGTGTAGCAACAATATTAAAAAAAACTGAGTACATCACCATAAGACCTGGGGTGAAATCCTCGCGTTTTCGACATGCAAAATTAACTTTAATTAATAAAATTGACTTTTCTATGGAGATATGTCACTTTTTACTCGAAAATATACCGACAGGATTGTTCCATGTAGTTCCATTGCGTTGTTTGGAACACACGATGGAACTAGACATGTAACTCGGAAGCGCCAGAATTAGGACTCTGAAAGTAGAATTCCAGTTGATTCTTCATTAAAAGTCTTGCAATTACTAAACACAACAGTGAAAATATCTGGTAAATATCCAACGTGAAATCGTTTTCTACGTTTTATATTACCATTTGATATGTGCAACTTTATTTCGAAGTTTATGTAAGAAACTTTAAATGTACGATAAAATAACAAGGGACTATATATACCCAGGGACTATGCTATTATATTCTGTGCCAGGGATCCCTGGACCGTTCAAATAGCGTTCACGTTAAAGGTTGCTGCTATAAATCAAAGCCCCGCATGTTTTTTATTTGGCAACACCAACATTTTAGACGGTTCAAACATCGATTTAAAAATGTTGTTGGTGTAAAAAATTATGTCAGTTTAGTAAAATGATAATCGTGATTATTGATTTAATAGTAATGCTATAAGAAGTATAAAGACAAATAAATCATATATTTTTCAATACGTCGAGTAAGAAACAAAAATAATATCTCGCGCGGAAATCTTGGAAAAAAATACAGGTTTATTGCGATAACTTTAAAAAATGTTTTGGATTATATACAGACACTGGGCCATGAAAACTTTATGCTATTACGTTTTTGAAAAAAACCTGTTACTTAGTATTCTTCATATAAAAAAAAAAAAAAAACTTTGTTTTGAGGTATTCTTATAATCGGAGATCTAGATTGTTGATTTTCTTTATGCCACCTATAGCAGTAGTCTTTTTTTAGCTCTACAGGCTCTATTTATTTATTTATTACATTTTCGGTAAACTTACGGCTAACATTCATATAAACAAAAACCATAAGTATTTATAAGGCCACTAATAAGTTTACACAAGTACCCATCTACATAATGACAATAATACAGAAATTCTATATGGGTTTATATCCATATATAGAAACTAACTTAGCAGTTTAATAGACCATTATATGGCCCAATATTACAATCCATTTTCCCGGACCACAGTGCATTATTTGTCTATATAAATATATCACCACTATTTGGGACTTTAGTTTTCGTAGTCATTTTGGGAAATGTAACATGTGTATTGATTGTGTCTCCTCTCCACTACGACAAAGTTGCCAGAGAAGCAAAGCAGTGACTGTCCTATATCCATCGTCACCACCCGACTCGACGTACGTTGGTTGACTCACTACTTGTAAATTAGGACAGACTAAATAAAGATTAATTTACTCAAAATATCTTTAGTAATTAAATTTAGGTTTATTAATAGTGAAAAAAAAGTGTAGTGTGTAAACCATAATGAAAAGTAAAAAAAATAATAGGTCTGCGCTTAGTTATGTCGCTATTATTCCCACATATAAACAAAATTAAATAACACCACAAAAGCAACCAGTGTAAGACTAGGTGGTTAGCTGGTTCCATTGACCTGTCAATCATTATCTGCCCTGCAAAAGTGCCACCGAGGCGACCAACCAAACATACTATATCTCGGTCCAAATATCCATTATAAGTAATTATTATTAGTTTTAAATTAGATATTGTTAATTTCAGTGTTTTTTGTTTTAAATAAAAAATAAGTATATTAAATAAATTGATTATTTATAAAGCTGAAGACTTTGCTTGGTTGAACGCGCTAATGTGAGGAACTACTGGTTCGAATTAAAAAAATATTTTAGTGTAGATAGCCCATTTCGAGGAAGGCTATAGGCTACATAACATCACGCACCACCAATAGGAGCGGAGTAATAATGAAAAATGTTGCAAGAAATATTCCTTTTGAGTACGTACGCTGCGTAAACGATTAAAATTACGCAGACGAAATTGCGCGGACCAGCTAGTAACTTAATATAAGTAGAAAAATGGATCATTCAGGGCTCAAATACTGATTGCAATTCGATATCTAATATTGGAGAGAACTTAACAATACCTATGCAAATAAACAGTTGCATTTGAAATATTGGTTCTTTAAAATATACACAACATCACGCCACATATACGTGGTGGCCGAGTTGGTTAGACATTGGACTTAAAATACTTCGGTCCCCGGTTCGAATCCCGGTGCATACCAATGAGTTTTTAATTAAAAAAAATATGTACATTTGTTTGACAACGCTACTATAGTGCCTCGGAGAGCACGTTAAGCTGTCGGCCCCAGTTTCACTATACCAACTTGTGAAAATGTTTATAGAGATAGGTTATTGAGTCTATTCAATACATCGCGACTAGCTAGCCACTTGTACGGTGTAGACTCATACCATCGGCTACCGGATTAAAACCCCTCCGCTGGGTACCCTGGGGCCGTCTAGGCGGTCTCGGGCGCCGTAAGGCACCCGTGATGATATGTATCACGCCTCTGATCTTTATAACGGTAGAGAGATCAATATAAAATAAAACTTAAACCTATTTGTTGTACCTGTACTACCATTTATTGTTTTAAATAAAGTTAATTATTAAATAATTAATATATGATTAATTTTTATAAAAATTAATCATATATTAATTAAATTTAAAAAATAATTCTAATTACAGAGTAAATAAAGTATCTAAGGTAAGGCACATTGCATAAACGTGTTTTCTGTAATTTGATTAAGGGAAGTGTCAAACTGTTTCAGAGTTTGTGGAACACCTATACCCTCATCAGAATTTAACTGTCAACTTAAAAACAAATAGACTGTAATTAATATTTAATAGCTTTTTCCGAATAATTTTAGGGGGTGGTTATAGGGGGGTATAACTTTGCCAAGTCTACTGAGCCGTTTTGTTACACCGCCCATACAGATGTTAAGAGGTATGCTCTTTCAGGGTGCAGTTACGAAATGGGCAGTTCATTTGATGATAAAGTAGTGAGAATAAATAAATTCTTATTTGTCCACGTCTATTTCGTAAAAGCTATGGTAGAAGCGATCAATGCAGTTAAACAATGTTTTGATCGACATAAGTATAAATAGACACAGAGTTAACGCTATGATCCTATAGCATAGATAAAATTATATTTCACAATAAAGTCATAGCAATAAATTACCTATCCCTTCAGCTTGGTAAGGACCAACCTGCGTCTTATTTTAGGCATGCTAATATATTCTGTGGTTCAGGTAAAGTTCCATACTATACATATCTTCACGGGTGCCTAACGGCGCCCGAGACCGCCTAAATGGCCCCAGGGTACCCAGCGGAGGGGTTTTAAATCCCACCTCTTCGTAGCCGATGGTATGAGTCTACACCGAACAAGTGGCTAGCTCGTCGCGATATTTTTGAATAGACTCAATAACCCATCTATAAACAGTTTCACAAGTTGGTATAGTGAAACCAGGACTGACAGCTTAACGTGCTCTCCGAGGCACTATAGTGGTGTTGTCAAACAAATGTACATATTTTTTTTTAATTAAAAACTTATTGGTACATCGGGATTCGAACCAGGGACCTAAGGTTTTTAAGTCCAAGGTCTAACCAACTCGGCTACCACGTACATAATATAATTTACGAAATTCGATTCGACAGAAGATGGCACTACTTCATTAATACTTGATATTGTAATTAGTTTATTAATTAGCAATTAGAGATTCTATGGTATTGATTAGCAACTGCGACTGCCTACCAAATTGCCATAAAGTACACTATGACTAAAATTAAGAAATTGTTCTGTAGACCAATTTGATGATGTCACTGTCGTTTGAATTATTTAGTATGTATATCGGCATTGGCCTGTCATTTATAGTCAGGGTCTCACCACTCGGCTTTTACTTCACTGACTATTTAATAATAGCCTTTATCCGCAACTTCATTATAACACGATTTTCTGTGATGATCCGTGCGATTAATGTTAGCGCACTTCGTTTAACAAGAAAAAAAGTGTTTATTACATAACGATTACGATTATTATCATTACATAATATCGAGGTTTTTCAACTTCAGTCTCCGAAATAGACGCGCCTGTATGAGAAGATGTATGAGTGTTGAGGAAGCTCTTTGCTTACCCCATAACTCGGATACAAGGCAAGCGATGGTATGTATGTATATGTATGATATTATGAAATAATAATAATCCTAAAAAATTGAAGAAGAAAAATATTAAAGCAAAAAAGATATTTATTTATCCCTGTCACCACATTCTATCTGTATGATCTATTAAAGGCATTTTTTTTAAATTACTTTTCATCTCGTGATAGACGGACTGACCAATCCCAGGAACACTTTTCTTTAAATATTTACGGAATCCTAAAAGGCTTTTATAACGAGAAAATTATATACATACTTTTTATTAATTCTTACCTTAAACTTTTAACTGAACTCTACCAAATTACCAAACGTACCGCTATTTTTGCTATATTAAGAAGAACATACTAATTGTCGGTATTATACCCAGTAGGTATAAATTAGCTTTTAATGAATATCGGTTCCGCAGCTTCGTGTCACGTGATAGTTTTCGATAAAAACTTTGGTAGCCATGTTGTTGACGTCACTGTCGCGGTCGCGTGAATTATTTATGGGTACATCGACCTGTCATTTAGCGTCGGTCAGGGTCTCTTCAGCTGTCTCTGCCTTTACTTCGCCACTTTAACTGGCCTTTGCCTGCTATGTGATACCTACCTTGGCTTTGATATTGTACTAACTTAGAGAAGAGCTGAAGGATCAAAAAGAAAAATTAACTAGGTTAAAAAGCATCGTTTGTTTGTATAATTTTCAGGTATCACAATACATGATGCTCTACGTCATTTTAAGAGTCACGCCTTTTGGTTAAAAATTATCCTGTGGTCACATCATGTTTCTTTTAAAGGTAACGTTAGATTGTCAAAATAAAGAAATCCTTTGAGTCCATTTGCCACCACATGGAATACTAAAAACTGTCAAGGCAAAAGCACCTGTAACAGAAGGAAATAACGTGCATGCCTTCTTAGTTATTGTTGTTGCTGATTGTACAATGACATTTACAAAGGATTTCGTTATTTTGACAAGCTAACGTTTCCGTTATAAGACACAGAATATGTTTTTCAAGAACGTTAAGAAATTCTCTACCAGATTGCAAATTGGAGCTGGATAGTTGCATAGATGCATAGAATGCAAAAACCATGCATATTTAAATTCTTTAAAAAAAAACATAAACTACTACCGTCTATCCCAAAACAAGATGACATTAACCCAGTAAATAAATAAAACTAAAAAACCATCCACACCTCTTAAATATTCAGATCTTGTATCGAAAGGGCAAATTGTATTTCGCACACTTTCATAAACGTAACCAAACGATTTTCAGTCTTATTTATACCAGTCACAAGATTGTTATAAAATATTTTGGAAAATTGGAGTATGTCACCCTCTTACGTCGATGAGGGATCAGGTGAAGTGTATTATGGCACTCGTAAAAACTTAATAGGATTTTCATGTTTTTTTTAATGCAGTATTGTTACCGAGAAAATGCTGAAAAGTCACTTTTTTATGATAAATAAATTTCTGAAGATAAAAATATACGAGCTTTTCGTTTATTGTCATTTTATATAATATTTCTAATCTTTATTCATGCTTAATAGGATAAATTATATATTATCACTTATATTATATATAACAGAAACCTTTAAAAAGTGTTCTAGTACGAACCTTGTTTAAAGTGAATTTATTTGACTAAGGTTATTGACGACACCTTATAGGTTATGGAAGTTTATAATATAGGGACTTCCCTATATTATAAACTTCCACCTAAAGCCAAAAGATGCCCATCTTATTTTAATTTATATATACGTATTTCCCCTATATGTATATATAACCTCAAAACTACAAGAAGTTAGAACATAATATGGCTACAACGAACATGTTTCATTTGAGAATGAAAAGAAACAAAAAGTTGCTATTTATCTTTTTTCCATATACAGATATGAATGAGTGCAAGCGAGACAGATGAATATTTGTGGTTTCTACTTTACAATGTTTGTTACAGCACTTCCATATCATCATACTTTGATGTTATAGGTACAAATTAATAATTGTATGAGTAATTTGTAACTTCTTGCTCGGTCATGTTTGTCCTTAACCTCTTTACAGAGATCATTAAGCATGTATGTCACTGTTTAAGAGGTACGTACGTAGCTTCAGTATTATCCTTATAGTGCACTGTCAAGTGTACAAAACTCAGATGGAATATTAAGGTGACAAGACAGCATGATATTAACCCTTAAGACCACCCTCTCTCTAATGTGGCTGAATTTTTATTTTTAAGAACACTTCTCCGTACAAAATGAGCTTTCGCACTTCCAGTAATACTCGACTACTGTTTGTCGCAGAATTAAAATAATATTTTTGTCGGTCATTCTTTCTGTGTGGGATATATTTTTTTTTATCAAAATATATTTTTTAATATTAAGTATAATACAAAAATATTTATTACCCACAACAGAAAGATAGTTACGTACAATTACCAACATAAAAATTATAATTGAACTTAAACTAAGAGTACTTGTACTATTATTTCTTCTGTGCTAACCGCCAAGTTGTAATATTGAAAGTAGGTAACTTTGTATAGGTGTCAAGACGGCTGTACAGCCCTTAATCTTACTTACTTTGAGAGGCTGTGGAATAGAATTTATATAACAAAAAAATCATTATAACAATTACAGCCGTTTATTTAAAATATTAGTTTGTTTATTATTTTGTACTTTGTACTAAACTTTAATTATACTATTACCACATCTAGGGCAATTCAATCTTTAACCAGATCCCTCAGTAGGCTGATTCTGATTTAGATATCGAAGGCAAAATTTTACATTTTAAACCTAGTCGACATTTGATTCGTTTAGTAAAATGGCTCAGAAATACAATTTTAATAATATTTTAAAATATTCATTATTAAAATTCAATTGTCATATTCCTAGATAATTAAATTCTTAGACACATTTTGGTGTAATCTTTAAAGCTATAAAGTCGGTGAGATGCGATCCTTACATAGTTGTATAACAGAATACTCCATGACCCAGTTCCGGAAAAGCCGATGTAAGTCAATATGTCTTCATCTAGAATGAACTTAACCGTTTGGGCCTTAGAAACAATGCCAAGATAGAAGCGCCTTGTTTTAAAATTAACGTAACAATGAGCTGCTAGGTGTAAAACAAGTGTCACAAACAAATAAAAATAGCTTAACCTGTCATTATTAATATTATTAGTATGTATTAATAATATGACAGGCGAAGCTGGGTCATCAAAAGTTTAGTATACGAGTATATAAATTAAAATCAATTGTCGAATATTTATATCTTTGTACATACATAACATTAAGCGCATCACATCAAAACCGCTGTCCCTATTTGGCTAATTCTTTTTTGTATGGTAAAGTGAAAAATTAGGCTGTATGGTTCATAAAGACCTTTGCATTCTCTATATTTGAGAAAACCGTACAAAATAAAAGTATGGTAAAGTTTGTATGAAAGAAAAAGATTGAAAAAAAAAAAGCACTTCGTACACAATTTTAAAGGTTAGCTGGTAGATAATGCCTAGGGCATTAAGTTCACCTTAGTACATACATAACTTTTGTTTACGTGCAATATAGTGAATAAATAAATTAATTAAAAATATATGAAAAAATGAAAAATTTGGGCTATAATCTCCATATAAAAAAGTGGGTTATAATCTCACTCGAGTGAGGAATTTCTTAAAAAATATTACACAGACAGATTAATAAAATTCTCAGTTGTTTAGTTTCTTACATTGGCTTAGCTGTTACGTGTAAAAATTACATGATAGTGTTCTATCATTCGCCAAAATGTAAGTGTCTTCTAGATATTTAACTAAGCATTTTAATACAGACCAGCGCTTTGGGTACGAACATTGATTAATATATAGATAAGATAAATGTTGGAGCCACCAAAAATATTCAAAGCAGGTGCAGAAGAAAGATTTTTACCAAAATTTCACAATAAGTCAAACAAAAAGGAGTTCGTCGTCGCAATTTATTCTGGCGTCAACTTGGCGAAAGGTTTTTTTTAGGATCAGGTGAGGTTTTTATAAGCCGTGAAAAATGGAGCCGGTTTGAGACCTAAACATTAATCTTTATATACACGGAGCGTTTGCCGCAGAGACCAAACTGTAGACGTAATTTCCCTAGAATAATGAGCTGTAACTTCGTTTACGGTTTATCTTAGAGAATAATTAATCATACTAGTACTGAGTCACAAATCCACTAAGGAACGACATGGACTTAAATTGATGTACCTAGTTGTTTTTTATAAATATAAAGGATGTACTGGATGTTTTTTGTCACGCTGATAACATGTTTATAACATGTGATAACATGTGTTCTATGATGAAAATAATGAAATACGTATTTTTTCCTTTTAGTGTCGCCTATACAAAAACATAAAGATAAATAACAAAAAAGATCTACAAATCACGTTAACTTTTATACTAAACTCACGAATTAAAGCTTAACACTTATCTAATTGTGTTTTACTTGTTAGATACGAAGACTTATGTATTTGTAGGAGTAATTTTAAGCATATAGACGTTTGTTTATACAATAATTTATTTTTCGGACTTTTATTTTGAAGAAAAAAATACCTACCTTTTTTATTTAAAAAATGGGTTCTAAAAGTACTGGGGGTACTGGAGACATAAACAAAATATTATCATTGTTAAAAAAACACCCAGTATAATAAACTAATTAAAACAAAAGATTACTCTACATTTACGTAATGTTAATTAAAAATTGTTTTCCTATATAATTTATATTATTATTTGCTAAAAGTATTATTTTTAAAAGTTCGTGCAAGGCGTCCTAAGAAAACTGAACTGAGTTTGCATACTCCTATATACGTTATACGTTTTTTTTTTACTTTTAAGTTTTAGAATCAAACTAAAATTCATAGCATTTTTTATACCTATATTAAATATAATTTAACACTAAGTAAATGCCCAAAACATGGAGATTTGGATTCGAATGTGTGTAATTTTCAGTAAGATTCTTCATTACAGCAAGAGGTACTTGTGAACAAATTGATGTAGGCATAAATATAGTGTATGTATACCCAGCTTTGGCATAGCTACGGTCAGTGAATAAATTACAAATTTCCTTCATAATTTGGGAAAATTAGTACTCGCAGTTTTATGGCCAATGAGAGTTGTTTTGTTTTTATAGCTATTTTCTAATTTATGACCGAGCATTTGGTCGGCGAGGTTATAGGCTGCACGGAGAAGCGATTGACTATTATATTAACCAACATTATTTTGTTTAGTTTAAGGAATAAAAAAAAAATCCAAAAAAAAATTGCTATTTTATATATTTATTTTTTTAGGCAGATGGAGACATAAACTATCATCACAAGGGTAATGCCATTACAGTAGCGCTATATATTTTGCTAACTGTTGACTGTAGCGCCTAGCGGCTATAGTTGCAGATTCGCCAGAGCCATACTTATTTGTACAGTTTGCCAAAATAAAGCGATCCTAATGGTGGATGAATAACTGTTGTCATTTTAATATTAACAGCCTATTATATCATTATATAATCCCCAAAGTTAAAAAACGAATTTTTTAAAATATAGTATTGTATGTAATTTTCCTAATAATAAACGAAAAATAATAAGACCACTGAAAAGTGAAAGGTTTTCAGATAAAATTATAACAAAAGGTTCTGAACCTTTCGGATTTGTCGGTTCTTTATGGTGGCACGATAGCTGGTAATGGGTAAAGTTTGTGAAACATAGTAGAGACAGTTATTCTGCATTATACCACAGAAGAAATAATAGTACAAGTAATTATTGCAAAACCTCTTGGTAAGCAAGCTATAGTTGCTAGTGGAAAAAGTTTGCAAAGTTTATACAGAATTTTTATTTTATTTCCGTTTTACTTGAAGGTTTATAGTTATATCAATATAAAAAACATTTTTATTTTAATACGATATATTTCGCTTTATATGCGTCTTCAGTCGTATGACATTAATTTTAAAATAATAACAGTTTTTTTTTTGTTAATGATGGATTAGGATAAGGTAAGGTAGTTCAAGAGACAAGTGTATTATGTCAGTAGTGTAGTGTAGGTGTATGTGCGTATTGTGTATATGTAAGTGTGTGTAAAAATTGTTAGTAAGTCCAGTCTGTGTCACATTTGTATGTTCAGTCCAATGAGGTCCTAATGTCCAGATGTATGATAGTTCCTAGGTGGGTAGTTGAATAATATATAATATACAGTTTGCTAGTTAGTATATTTTTAAAATCTCAGAGCTCAGAGCGCTTCTTAGTGAGCATTTCCTAAGTTTACAATAAAGCTACATCCCGGGCATCGAATTGTCCAAGCAAACTTTATTGGTGTAAGAAAGTCCCTTGTAGCACGACATTACCTACAGTTATAGTTAACATACTGCTTTGTTTTTTGGTCGGTACTAAATGGTACCAAATATTTGTATAATATTTCAGAATAAAACAATAGCGAAATATAATTGAGTTTTTAGATTATTTTATTATATTTGTAATATAATTAAATAAACTTTTAATATATTTAACATTTTTAGGTTTAAATTATCTTTCTTTTTTAAATATTATTTGTGTCATTAGCGATTTGTTAGCTAATATTTTTTTACATGCATTTTATAAAACCTACCTTCTTGTTTCAGGTAAAAATTAATAAATCAAACTATTAATTAGAAAAAGTAAAACAAAGAGTAGGTAAGTATTTTGACTGCTGAAAATAGTATTAAAAAACTCTTCAATTGCAACTATGCAAAAAGAAAAACTCTTGCGACTCATCATGATCAATGCAAGAAGAAAGAACATAATTATAAAATACAAGACATTTACAATGAGATGACGCTATATACAAATATTATTAAAGATATAACTATAAAAGAATAAATGAATGATCTTTATTCACGGAATAAGGTAGTAGGAACATGGTAGATATTTGAAAATACAACATTATTAATTAATGAAAATAAAAACTTTTTTATCAGAAAACTTTAACCCTCAAAGGCCAACATTTCATTGAACCTTTTACAAAGTTTATTAAACAAATATATTCAAATTAAATGGCCTGAAATATTAAACCCGACATCAGGGCATCACGGCGCGCCCTGAGGGTACTTAGGTAAGCTAATCTACTAACAAACTACAAAAACAAAACCTTATTGCCTTAACTTTGATTTTATACCCTTAACTACACGTGAACAAGAGGTCAAAGTAATTCCACGAAATTTTAATTGGTGATGTTCATATTTAATATTTCATTTTGTTATATGACTTTTGTTTTCGAATTGGAAAATACAATATAAACTATGTTTTTTTTATAGGAGCACGGCGGTGAGTTTGTATCTACCTGATATTAAGCAGGCCTACAAAGTTAATGAATAATCATGGTCAACACAAAAGACATTGCGCATTGTTGTTTAACAACAATGCGCGGTTACGAAATAAGCGACGAATTTGACTTATTTTCTGAAATACCTAACTCGAGAAAGGTCTCGTTATTTTGCTCATAGAGATACAAAAACGGTCATGTTTCGGCCTGTGGATTCACCGGTTTTCAGGAGACTACTGCATCGATTTGCTATCGCACCCTCAAAGAAGGCTAGAGGTGGTAGGCATTTCTTGTCGAGACAAGAAATCGATGCAGTAGTCTCCTGAAAACCGGTGAACCCACAGACTAAAAATAATGGACCCTATTCATGGACTTTATAGCCTGCTTACCATCAGGTTTCAGATTCAAAGTCACATGCCGTAATCAAATAAAATAAAATACCTAAACTCGGGATACGCAGCCTGGTAAAAAAAAACTTAGTTCTATTTTCCTTTATCTCCACTCCAACAAATAAAGTCCTTGAGTCTACCTACGAGTTTATAAATAATATACATAGGACTGTCTAGTCCCTTTTCCCAGCAAATAATTTAATTATTTTACCTATCCATTGCTGTCCATTAAGATATTTTGTTTTAAAGTAAATTGGATGTGCTATACAAAAAGAGTAGACTAAACGTCTCTTTCTCTTCAGATATCTGATGTTATCATTTATCTCCAGTCCTTCTACAGAACTTTTCCACTTTGTCAAATAAAGTAGAATCTTTTAATTTGCCCTCTTGTCCCTTTTTTCTTTTCGTGGCGCGGAACCTGACGCGCGCAAAGGTTGTATCGTTATTATAATAATACCTATAATAATGTTGAATGGGTTTATGACAAAAAGATTGCTTAACTTCTTCTTTTTATGTTCTTATATTTTTAGGGTACCTGCCTCTTAACGAAGGAACGAAACTCGTTTAGTTAACAGTTCATTTCATTTATCCATATCTGTTCAAATTAATTTAGTTCTTTATTTATGGTACGGAATACATATTAATAGCTAACTATGTAGAATGGACACTCTGCCCCCCCTCTGATTTTTAGCCCCAAAACTTTAAGGGACATTTTGGAAGCCCTTCATGAACTACCTATTTCTGCTACAGTCTATCTTTTAACACTCATACCTCGATATGAGTTCAGTGTCCGGCGTGTGTTTGTGGGGAGAATACTAACTAATGATTGTGGTAGCACTTTATATTAGTCCAGTGTCCGGCGTGTGTTTGTGGGAAGAATACTAACTAATGATTGGGGTAGCACTTTATATTAGTCCAGTGTCCGGTGTGTGATTATAGGAATAATATTAATTAATGATAGTGGTAGCCCTTCATATTAGTCCAGTGTCCGGTGTGTGTTTATGGGAAGAATACTAACTAATGATAGTGGTAGCCCTTCATATTAGTCCAGTGTTCGGTGTATATTTATGGGAAGAATACTAATGATTGTGGTAGCCCTTCATATTAGTCCAGTGTCCGGTGTGTGTTTATAGGAAGTATAAAATAATAATAAAATGTAGGACCATTTACACTAACTATTGACAGTGCATTTTTACGCATGCGTGTGTACGTGTATAAACGTCTTGGCCCGTGCACGAGTATAGGCTTTATACATATTGTTCAAGTGTCTGGTGTATGCTTATGTGTAGATTAGGTTTTAACCTAAGAAATCTTTCAATAATAAAAGATATTAGATTTTTACTGTATTTTTTTATTAGAATTTTTTTTTTCATTGGTAAAAAAAAAATGTTTCAACTTCCGGAATTCAGAAACGATTGCATTCGAGTCGGTGATGGAATTTGTAAAACGTTTCATTCACAGCGATCTATGTTTGCATTTTGTATTTGCTTTTAATTCAAGTCGGGAAGGACATGTTTGAGTTATTTTATTTGGAGTTGCAATGACCTCTATATAACATGTGTTAAATAAATAAAAAAACTATGGGTTTTATATTTAAAACCTTATTTATCGATTAGTTCCATAATAACTTCTGCTTCTTATAATTCTATAAGTAAGAGCCGTTCAAAATTGCTCTAACCACTCGAGACATTTTAATATTGAAATTTAATGTCAAGAAATAGATCTCAAGAGTTTACCCAGTCTCATGAATATTTTATTACAATTGAAAATTCATTTTAAAAATAATTTATGTAACCTTTTATTACAAAAGGCCACTAAAATTCAGGCATTTCGTCTATGGTATTTGGTGTTTGAAAAAACTAGGTGTATCCCACGACAAGTGTTTCACGAAAATGTTTTGTCTACCCCACGCTATATGTATTTCGTAATCAATTCTACTATGATAACATATTATTTAGTTACTTTCAGACGAGATAGAACCTATCTCATAATAATAAACCTTCGTCCATAAAAAACGTAATTATCTTCCTATCGTCTCTCTCAGTCGTCACTATCAGTATTTGAACACTTCTGAATTATTTTTATATGCCGTGAAAATTGTTATGTATCCGCATATTGAATATTCGCCAGCTTTTAGGGGCGCATATTGAGGGATTTGCGCCACTAAATTGGCTTTAAAGGTTTCGTAACGTTCGGTAATAAATATTTTGTGGGCGCTACGGGCTTTGTTGTAATAACGTCGATCGTTAAACTCTGCTTAAATAAGGTTGTGAAAGCTTCGTTTGTTTAGTTCATAATAAAATCAGGTGAAATACAACCATTCTGAGAATAGATTGCAAGTTAACAGATACTTTAACATATCTTTTAGCTATTATTTCAAAATAATAGTGTTAAATAGGGCAACAAAAGTCAGTCAAGCCTGGTCCATATCTCTACCACCAACATGGGGGTATATATGGGGGGAGTCGTGTGGGCCTTGCCCACGCCAGAATGATCAGGGGCTTTATTCCGAGTTTTGACACGTTCACCGTCACACATTTTGCGTAAAGTACGGGTATTGAAATATAAGTTCTATCCTGTTAATTATAAAGTTGAAACTTCAATGCCCCACACATGTTCAAACTTTGCGAAGAATTCGTGTATTTCAAGATGGCGGCATTATTATAGCCAACCTAATACATACTATATAACCATTGGAATAGAACTTATATTTCCATATTTATTGTTTGCGCAACGTCTTGTCGTGTTTACTGGTTGCAAACTCGGAATAAGGCCCCTGGCCCCACCCCAGGATGTTGGATAACCGATTCGACATTATACTCGTACTTAGGACACTTAATAACTTCACACAAAAATAAATGAAATGAGGTAATGTTGTTTCATGTAATAAATACAAACGCCAAATACTAGGGCTACAAAATAGTCCATGACCACCAACAAAATAGGTTTTTTTTTGCAAGCATTACACATAAAGCTGTCCTAATGGTATATCCTCAATTGTAGAAGTGTCTATAGTAAAATCGTATCGAAAAAACCTCATCGTAGAGCTATTAATAAATAAGTAGCATCACGTGTGCCTATTTGGCTCCCGAGAACCGTTTAAACGGCCTCAGGGTACCCAGCAGAGGGATTAAATACGTCCTCATTTCGTCGATGGTATTCGGAGGCAACACCTAACAAGTAGCGAGCTTATGATGAAATAGCCTCGTTGTATAAATCGGTCACCCTTCTCAGGTCCGGCCTTGTTGTCATCTGCTTAACCTTGTTATCAGTTGCGCAGTGACTTGACCACTAAGATATAAAATCCATTTAAATGAAGTGGTATTAAGACTGGGTGCTTTCTATTATGGTGGTAAAGAAGAGATACTGCTGATTCAGCTTAAAAATATTTGATAATAGTTGTTGTTCATAGGTATTTAAGCTGTTATTACTCACTTAAAAACTAGCTACAATAACTATATAACAATTGAATCTGATGTGTACCAATAGTGAACGCTATATATTACAATCCTACGACAACTTATATCCGACCTATCCCAATTATCAACTTAATCAGCTCATAGCGGTTTTTTAAATCTAACATAAGAAAGCATACTACATAAATCCAGTTTTTACCAGCCACGATATAAGGTTGATATTTAAGTGTATATTTCTTTAGCTTAAAACAAGAAAGGTCACAGTTAAAAGGTATTGATTTCGGTGAACAAGGCAGCAAGGTCGGCAACGTGATCCTAGCATGGATTTAATGGGGGAGCGGGATTCCATAGAGCTGTTATTATATGTCATAAAAAGCTTTTAAATCTAAATGAAATACCCACTGGTTACGAAGCTTCTGTAGCTAAGCTAAACTAAGGGACGTAATTATTAAAAAAAAAAAAAAACTGGCTTATAAAAGCAAACTGAGGCACACAGCCCAAACCAAAGGAGGGGTGTCGTAAACAATGATTGTGTTACGATCGTAGGACCTAAATCCCATTTGTGGTTTATGACACATATACTCTGTTCTTCTTTGCTGGCCCTGAAATACGGCAGTGGCCTAACGCTTCCATAATCGATTCCTCGCTTTCGACGAAACTCTTTTGTGTCTATTTTGAAACAGATTTATCGAAACATTTCTGAATAAAGGCAGAAATTATACCAAAATATTTTGAATTTTGTAAGTAATTTTATTTCATTGTAATGCATATAGGATTACATTTACGAAAAAAACGTCTTACTTTTTTTCATAAACGTTTTCATCAATTCACATAGCTCTGACCCTAGTGACCCTAAGACAGTTACGAGGCATGTAGGTAAGTCCCTAAGGCCAAATTACTATTTTTTTTTAACACAAATAAATTAAATTACCTATTAAAAATAATAATAATAAATAAAAATACAAACACACACAGTTGTCGCGCGGCATAGTGCTAGTAGTGGCTACATTACCTCTTTGAATGATTAAGCTTTAATTCCAAAAATAGTTTAAAATTAACTACTTTACCGCAATAAAAAAAAAGTAAGTATGTATCACTCGTCGTTTATTAAATTGTATTGTTTATATTTCTGATTTTATATCCCCCTTTCTGTAAATAAATAGGTATTTAAAAAAAACTAGTGTTTAACCTAAATATGAAATTCTCGTGAATACGGAATATCTGTGTTTAATAATTATTTTACACAATTCTGTATTAGGAAATAACTAGTATGTTGCATTGTTTACAATATACAATTTACTTATTTAAACATAAGCCAATTTTTTTTACCCTTTTTAAAATTTTTATTCAATGATTTCTATAGTTCAAGCCAGAAAAACACCAAATAAAGGTTACGTAACCTGACCAATAGGTTTACATGGTATTCTCTTTCAGGACTCGTTTCATTGTAAAAATTAAGTGTATTATTTATAGTTATAGGAAAGAAAGTATTCGCCTAATACAACTATTCTTATACTTAATAGGTGATCTCTAACTTATATATACAACTCGTGTAAACTTGTTAAAGATATAAGGAAAGAAAGAAAATATTTATTTATCGCCTACTAGAAAATGTGTTATTAAACAGTGGCAAATATAGGTATCAAATAAACTAATAAAAAATAAATAAACACATTTACTCAGTAACAAAAAATACTACTATATAAATATTTCAATTTCATTAAGGCAGGTTCCTATAATGTACTGTAACGGCAACAGTTCGTTATTCCCATTAAATTGTATGGGAATAACGGACCGTTTCCATGTATTTGTAGGAATTTGCTATTATACGTAAATAAAAAGAAAACATTCGCTTGTTGGATGAGTAATAATTGAGATGTAACTCGTGTGAATATTTAATGACATCATATAGTGGCTAGAAGTCATTGTTTAATGAATTAATTTGTTATTACAACACTGCAAGATGTTTAACCAATCATATTCTATTGTAATATTCTTCTTATTACATAGGGCTATAATAATCATATATTGGACATTAAACACGTGATGTTGTGGTCACAAACCGGTTTTCAGGAGACTACTGCATCGATTTCTTCGAGGTGGTAGTCTCCTTTCAGGGTGCGGTTACGAAATAGGTAGTTAGATTGACAATAAGGCAGCAAGTTTATTAAAATATACTTGTAATGCAATTCGTCATTGTAACTCCTCATTTTGTAATCGCGTCATTAGCCGGCATAGGGGGAGCGATCAATATTGTTTAAGAACAATTATTGATTGACCCCATTCATGGACTTTGTAGGTCTGCTCACCACCAGGTAGATACAAATTCACATGTCGTGCTCCAATAAAATAAAAACTACTTGTTTAATAAACCCTTTAGTTTTATTGGTCTACACCGAGCCACCATACTATTGGTTGAGAACATTCTTAGACGTTACATTGCCACTTACCATCAGGTGGATGTAGGGTCACATGTCCTGCTCTATTTAAAAAAAAAACAAATGCATTTGTTTCAAAAAGCTGGAAATATATACTTTCAGGCATCTAATAATTTTCACATAGTGGCAGTTTTTCGTAACCGTTTCTTTAAAGACAGAAGTTAATAATATGAAAGTGTCATTGTTTGAGAAGTAAAGTAGCGGCAGAGGAAGGTCGTAGACAATCAGGTCGTGTATAATTTCCCTGGGGGACCTTAAACTGACTTATGTCTTGATATCTTTTTGATTTGCACTTCAATTATATTTTGTTTTATATTTTATTTCCTCGAATTTACTAATCAAACTAAATATCTTCATAAAAGTATTGCCTGTCGTAAATTCCTCACGAAAATTAGGCAAACTATATATTATGTTTATGTGTTTCCAATCTAATGTTTCGTGCAATTTATCTTTGAACATAAAACACTAAAGGTCAGGAGTTCAAACTCGATGAGTTTTTAATAAAAATAATACCCATGTATACATACATTTGTTTGGCAACACCACTAGTGCTTTGGAGAGCACGTTAGGCTGTCGGTCCCAGTTTCACTATACCAACTTGTGAAACTCTTTATAGATGGGTTATTGAGTCTATCCAAATATCGCGACGAATAAGCCACTTCTTACTATCCTCATACCATCGGCCACGACGATGTGGGATTAAAAACTCTTCCGCTGGGCACCCTGAGGCCGTCTAGGGGGTCTCGCCGGAGGGCTCCGTAAGGCATAGTAATGATATATAAGGTGAATTTGAAAGGATGAACTTTGGACTAATATGAGGTTCTGCTGAACAAATCGAACAACTTTTCCCATAGAACCATGTGTCGCAATTGAAAAAAAAAATGGCTTCCCCATACAAATTAGTCTTTTTAACATTACTAGTTTGTATGGAGAAGGCAATATTGTTTTTCATTTGCTGCACATGGTTCCATGGGAAAAGTTGTTCGTATTGATCAGTAGAAGCTCATATTAGCCCAAAGTACATCCTTTCAAAGTCACCATGTATATAAAACCCAACACAGAAAGGTTAATAAATACATTAACTGACAAAAATATTACTTTTAATTCTGCGACAAAAAATTATCGAGTATTACCACAGAAGAAAAAAAAAATTAAGTAGTATTACTGGAAATGCGAAAGCTAATTTTGTTTGGAGAACGCAGACTTCGCGATTACGAATGCAGTGTCCTTAGCCATCGGTACCAGTTTCGTTAAACGAACTTGTGAAACTATATATCGGTTATTAAGTATATCTAAACATGCATTGCTATCAGTGGGCGACTTGTTCGGTGTAAACTCAAAATACCATCGGATACGAATGTGGAAATTAAACCCCACTGCTGGGTGTCCCAGGCGATATCGGGCGCCGTATTTATATATAATAGATCCACGGTCGGAAACAGATAATTCCCCTCAAGGCTCTATAAAAAAAAACATTTTAGTCCAATTTCACTTTTGAATGCATTGCGATTTACACAACTGCAAATCGACCATTAAAAAACATCACAATTGGGGGCCTATTCTACTAAATGGATTGGATATCAACTGCACGTCAAAGTTAAAATTTGAGATATTTCCCATACAAAAGTGTCAAATTTTAACTTTCATACGACGTTTTTCACAATTGATTTTGTAGAATGAGGCCCATGGACCGCAATTATTTAGAACCTCATAGTTTTTCCTACACGAATACATTTTGATATGCAAATGAGGATGCAGTAACTTAAAGTGTATCGTGACGAACTTACATAAATATGGACGAAGCAAGACGTTTATTTTTGCAGCAGAAAGTTTTTATTACCCAACTCTTCGAACCTATACTTGGCACAAACTCACTCTATTTTTGTTCGTATATTTTTTCGAAAAATGTATGGTACCTATCTGAAGCTCGGCATGTGAATTTATATATTTTTTAATTTTTTGGAGCGATGATGAGAATTTGTATCCATCTGATGTTAAGCAGTACAAAAGTTCATGAATAAGGTTGATCCAATACATTGTTGTTCTCAACAAGTGGTTAACAAATAGGTACATTATTTAATATGTTCGCTGTTTTATACTGCCTGTTTCGTAACCGCACCCTGTAAGGGTGTACCTCGACAAGAAATCGGTGCAGTAGTCTTCTGAAAAACGATGAACCCATAGACTAAAACCGAAACATGACTAGGTCACTTGAATTAACGGGTTTTGTATCTGCATGATAACGATGTCGGTCGGTCGGCCTAGCGCTCCATCTAATATATAATGAGCAGAACTACAATATCCATGAATGGGGCCGATTAATACATTATTGTTCAGCATAACAGCATTATTCGCTACTACATTTTCTTTACTTTTCTCAACTTCACTTTTCACTCAAGGTCTGTCTTTCCAACAAGTGTCTAACCAAGAATTATTTGAAACTTGATGATTTGATACAGATTGAGTGAAAAGTAGAGTTGAGGATACAACTTGGAATATAGGTTTATTTATTTAAAATTCTTTATTGCACTAAGAAGGTTTGTACAAAGGCGAGCTTAATGCCTCAGGCATCATCTACCAGCTAGCCTTTAGGAGAGTGAAAATTGTAATATAGGGTGCACAGATTAGTGTGAAGAAAAATCAAAATACATAAACTGCATAGATACAACCACATAAAATACATAAATAATATAGCAAAAATAAATATATGTTTAAACCTAACCTAAATTATCATAGTGAGAAACGAGTAATTTCTTAAAAATGGCGAGAGACGGAGACTGTCTGATGTTCAGGGGGAGCAAGTTCCACTGGTGAGCAGCTGACACCGTAAATAAGTCAGAATAATTTTTGGTAGAGACATGTAAAAGATTTTTTAATAGGTTATTATCAGTAGAATGGAGGTCTTGATCATGAGTGTAGCATAGAAATTGATTTTGAGATTTGATTTTTCGGGATTTGAGATAAGATTTTTAAGAATATTATATAACAGGGAAAGGAGATGTAGTGACCTGCGAGAGCGGATATTGAGCCATTTCAGCTGTTTTCTATACACCGAAATGTGATCATACTTTCGCAGGCCAAAAACGTAACGTCTGCACATGTTTTGAAGGTTCATCTTCTTCATTTTCATGGCGAGAATTCGACTTTTCCGAAATTTGTCAGGAAGTTAGCCCTTTTTGCGTGATGTAAACGGCCGGCTACTCTAGCCATCCTAGCTCCTTCCAGAAGTTCCGAGGATTTCAGCCCGTTGTGAAGCCACCCCTGTGCAGTGAAGCTGCACGTGGGTTGGTGTTTCTTCAGTTTCCATGCATTCTCTACATAGAGGAATACTTTGCTAAATATTTTCTCATTTTCCTTATAACAGGGCGAGGAGAAAATAACATTCATTTTGTGTCTGACTCATTACATTTTGCTTGTTCTGCATTTGACCTGCGCTTTTCTATAACTTTATTCTATAGGATTTGCAATAAAAATATTACACGTTCTAGTGTAAAAAGTTTTTCTAAATATTGAACTGTAATTAAAAATATGAGAAACAAAACTAGGTATCATACAAAATGTACACAACATTCTAAAAATATCCCCGTAGCATTTTATTTTCAAAACGTGATTTAGAGCGCCCGGTTGTGACCGGTCGCCCGTGTCGGGATCGCAACGTTGTCGAAAATATATTTTTTGTCAAATACCGGTTTTTGTCGAATAATTGGGACATCCGTAGTATTGGTAGTGCACGGACGCGTGTGTCGTCGATGTGAACGCGACCAAATGAAACGAAACATTTTATCGTAATTGATTATGTCTTTGTAACATATTCTGGTAAGGCTTCTAAATAGTGTTGCCAGATTTTTTTCAGACTATAAGGGACTGTTTAATTGGGCAAAAAACACGGGATTTCAGATTTTTTATCCGGGACATTTATTATGTTTATAATTGTATTATCTTTTTCTTAAATAGTTTTATTAATATTATAAATAATAAAAATATTAAGCAAAGGGTACATTTATTTTGTAAGAACATTGCGTATGAGTAGTTGTCAGCCGTAGCACGATTGACTTGGCAATAACAAATCGAGCACGGTTAGTCGATGGTATTCGGAGGCAACACCTAACAAGTGGCGAGCTTGTTGCGGTGTTTATGATGAAATAGCCTCGTTGTTTAAAGCGGTCACCCATCGCAGGCCGGCCTTGTTGTCATCCAAAATAAATGAGACATTATTAGTATTATTTTGTAAATTATAAAAGAATAAAATTGCTCATATAAATATAATATGAATATGTAACATATTCCAATATTAAAATACAATAACTAACTTGTTTCGGCACTTTGCTAGTTTTAATACACATAAAACTGTCGTAAAATTGTCATAACCCCGATCCCGTATCCCCTTGACACAGTATGGCTTCATAATAAAGCCCAGTATTTTTATAACTCAATTACTGTGGATATTCCTAGCATTGTTTATTATTACACCAGTTATAGGTTTTAGGGGTAATTAAACAATACCTATGAAGTTGTTGCTAATTAGAGTAGTTACTTACTGTTGGTCTAGAATCTATATAAATAAAGGTTTTCACGGCCTTTCCTGTTTTCTTTTAATATCTGGGAAACTAATGAATGTATTTGCTTAAATACAAGTATATGTTTATTATATATCTTCACGCCAGGTATCTTATGGGGTAGGCAGAGAACTGATCGCTATATGCTTGTTTCTAGATCTCTTTATATTCTTTATTATCGTATACCTTGTTAATAATTATATATATATATGTTTTATTGATCCGTCTTTTAAAACTTTTCCGATTTCATTGTAGTGATTTGATCAACTCTCGTTGTCAAATTACGTCATTGCGGATTCGCTTTGTTAATTTAACACCGTATTTCTCTGCATTTTTTTATTTTGCGCTCATCCTTTTTCTGATATACTAATGTACAATGCAAATTAAAACAGTTAAGAAAACGCCAAAAATAATTTCATTACTTTTTCGTAAATTGAGCGTTTATAAAACGTCAAAATGAAATTCTAGCCGAGACTAGCATTTTCTCGACTAGTTAATTAAACACTGGTGTATACACAGTCTCATGTCGTGCTCCAACAAAATAATTACCGGTTTTACTATAGGAAGACAAGAGCCACTACGTCAAAATCTAACAAATATTTGTACAACATAATAGAATTCTCTATGCGTCTTCTAATTTATGTTGAACAAACATGACAGACGACGATGGTTGGCAAATGACAGGCGACAGGCTCTCTGTCAACTCTGTTTTAAGAATTTAATTCACTTCAAATTTGTTAAATAACAATCGTTCTTTAACTTAGGGTGCGTAATTCAACCTTAAGTCACGGGTAGTAAGTCAAACTTATGTAATATAGTTAGTCGTTGTAGTAAATTAAAATTATCTCACCTATAGATGCAAAAAAGCTGGTTGACATTCAAAGATATTCTTAACTTCTTAATTGTTTCTTAAAAAAAATAATTGAAAGATGCGTTGAATTCAGAACTTCCTTATTTGAGGTTGGTTCAAAATACGTTTAATTACGAATATTTTACTAGTTTAAAATTTTTCCTTGAAATGTATATCTTTTACACATTATTTTGCAGTACCCACGTGTTTCCAGAACTGTATGAACGTACGCTTTATTATATATTTAGTTGCTGGCGAAAACCGGCTGCAACGCATGAAACGCATTTTAGTATGCTTTGTTCTGGACTTCTATAGAACTGCTCCCATATTGCTATCGGCACGTTCGAGCTAACCATAGTTTAAATGAAAAAAAAATCTATAAAGAAACCTTAAAACGAGTACAGCTAGCATGCTTTTGAACGCGTCCATTACCAAAAGAAAATTCCACTTCTCCATGCATGCAATAATTAACTTTACCAAGAGAGCAGTGTATGGCTTAATAAATTATAACCTTACCAACATTATAACAGTTGGGCTGAAAAGTTTGTAGGCTAGAATATATATATATATATATATTAATAGAATTTGATTTTATTATTTAATATAATTGCCTTCGAGGGCGATACAACGATTATAGCGGTCATACAATTTTTCTATACCATTTTTATAGTACGATTTGTCTTTAGCCTCAAAATATAGGCTTTAATATCGGTGATTACCTCTTCATCGGCGCTAAAATTCTGTCTAGCGACCATTCTCTTGAGGTCTGAGAACAGGAAAAAACTGGGGGCCAGATCTGGAGAATACGGTGGATGCGGAAGCAATTCGAAGCCCAATTCATGCAAGATTGCCGTCGTTTTCATTAATTTGTGACCCGGTGCATTGTCTTGATGAAACAGCACTTTCTTCTTCTTCAAGTGGGGCCTTTTCCGCGATTTTGTCCTTCAAACGATCCAATAACGCTCCGTAATAGTCACTGTTTATGGTTTTTCCCTTTTTAAGATAGTCGATGAATATTATGCATGAATATTATCAGATGCCATAACCTTGCCAGCCGAATTTTCCGTTTTTCCACGCTTTGGAGTCGGTTCATCACGTGCTCGGTTAACTGTCGATTGGATTCCGGTGTGAAATGATGAAGCCATGTTTCATCCATTGTCACTTATCGACGCAAAAATTCAGGTTTATTACGATTGAATATATGATCTCCAAACACTTCTCAGAATCATCAATTCGTTGTTGTTTTTGGTCGATTGTGAGCTCGCTTGGTACTCATTTTAAATAGCTTTCGCATACCCAAATATTCATTCACAATATGTTAATATAAGGTTTTGCTGATCAAATCGAACAACTTTTCCCATGGAACCATGTGTCACAAATGAAAAAAAAATTGCTTCCCTATACAAATTGGTCATTTTAACATTACTAGTTTCTATGGAGAACACATTTTTTTTTTCAATTGCAGATCGAATCTTTCTTCATGGTGCTTCCATGGGAAAAGTTGTTCGATTTGATTAGCAGAACCTCATATTAGCCTAAAGTACATCCTTTTAAAGCCACCATGTATAATATAGATGATTTCGATCAGCTGCGCGTCGAAAAAAATCGTGACGTTATAATTAGGTCATTTTCAGTTACAGTTATGGCAAAAAAAAATCATTTAAAAATATTTGCAAAGGCCGAGCCTCCCCCCCCTAAAAACAACAAGAGTGCTGGATCCGTTCCTTGGTGCACTGCAGAATATTTGTTATCAAAGCATAATCATCATTACAAACTTATGGCCTTATTCATAAAAACTTATTGAAGCCTTGAAGAACACTTTAGTTATGGAATGTTTTGTCTCTTTTACACATATTCGTTTTTGTCGCTAAATAAAAGAGACAAAACGTTCTATAACTAAAGTGTTCTTGAAGGACTCAATAAGTTTTTATGAATAAGGCTATTAATTTTATTATTCGTCGTAACATTCTAGAATAGAAATAAAACTATTGCATAAAAAAACACTAATAGTACCATCATGGAACTAGTGCGAATCAATATTTTATTATTCGCAGTAGTTCCATTTTTTAAGAGTAATGGTAATAATGGATCTAATGCGAAAAAAAAATCGCACTAGTTCCATCATGGAACAACGCAATGGAACTACTGCGAACAATCCTTTTTTTTTCGCCAAAAAACAATGCTTTATTTGTTGCTTCACTCAAAATTCTATTACTCACAAACTAACAGTACGACAGCTGTCAAATTTATACACGTGTCTTTTGAAGGTTAGGGTTAACTAAAAATCATATGGATTTAATACTAAGTCAGCCTACAAACTTTTCAGCCCACCTTATATATGGATTAATAAATTGTAACCTTACCAATAGTATACGGACTAATAATTTCTAGCCTTACCAACAGTATACGTTTCTAACAGTTTATGCATTAATAAAAAGCGACAAACAATTTCTAAAAGAATTTTCTTCCAGAAAATTTTAAAATAAACATTTCCTTAATTATAAAAAACTAAACAATTTCTTTGAAATAAAAATTGTATTCACTAAAGTTCTAAAGCAGCGGTTACTGAAGCATACTTTCCCGTCGGAATAAACGGCTATGGAATAAGAATGAAAATTTTCTCGGATTTTCTTTAAAAATCCTCTTAAATGATAGAGGGTTGTGTATTTTCCGCGATTTAGCTTCGGGCATGCTGACCGAGCACCTTCACGGAGCTTGGAGGGTAGCCAGGGAAGTTTGCGGAACTTGTACTAATGCAGGGCCAGCTGTAGGAAGACCATATTTGTAGGAATCATAATCGAATTGGATTAATTCCAAATTATTTTGGATTAGTAAGAGATTTTTTAAAAGGTTTGGCCGTGTCAAAAAACTGTTTTTCTACAAGTATGTTCCGGAAAGGTCTTCCACGGTAAAGTGTTAAAACATCGAAAGTTTGAATGAATGTCTATTAAATTGTTGATTTTTTTTACCCTGTTTCATTTTTGCATACGTTACTGTTGATACGAAGATAATATGCATTTGTTGGATTAATTTTAAGCATAAAGGCGTTCATATGATTATTTATTATTCAGGTAGTACTACGTTAGTTTTTTATAAATAACATGGCTGTTGCATATCACCGTGTCCATAAAATTTTCAGGTACCCTACGCAGAAGTATATATCTACATTTTTTATTGCAGCACTTTTCTAGGATTTAGAACAGTTTGACAACCAATACATTAAAGGTTAATGAAAATCTGAGTGGATACAAAAAATATATTTTTTTTACATATTTTTGTTTTTAATTTACATTATTTTAAATTTTAGGTTTTTTTCATGTTGATATCAGTTTCGAAGAATGGTTGCGCGCTGTTGTTAATAGATAACTTGTAATATAACCCCAAATGATGCGCACTCTCAACTCCTAGCGAGTTTTAGCAGAGTGCAAGACAAACTCAAGCCCGAATATGATGAATAGACAATTTGATTATTACCATATTATTATTCTCCAAAACTCCCGAACAATGTAATCTATATAATAGCTTTACCGAGCGGTTAACAATTCAAACAAACTTAGGGCTAATTTTTTAATCGTTAGATAAAGTTATTCTACAGTTAACTTGTATAAAGAACTGTCAAATTTATTTATTCTCCATACTATACGTTAACTTATCTGTGCAATAACTTTAACTGACGATTGAAAAATCGGTGCTTAGTTAGGTAGGATTTTGACAGTTTCGGGAGTTCATTACGACTATTTTTATTCTGCAAAATAATTAAGGTTTATATTGGACACAGAAACTAGTATTTTTTAGTCTATAAGGTAACTAAATCGGCCACCACGTATATTAATAACCCTAATGTTGTTATGAATGTTTTTCCCAAATAATGTTACATTGGCCTCAGTTTATAAGCTGAACGTGGAACTTGTAATAGCGGTTTAATTATGCTTTCTCACGTAACACACAACAAAGAGTAATAATAACCGCCATATTGTGTAGCTATTTAGTAAACAGTACATTATGTTATCAAATTACCTTAGTTACCTTATTGTTATGTCATTGAATCATTGGGTCATGTTCATGGGTCATTCCACCCTGTATAACCTATATGGTTATACACAAAAAGTTTAAACGGAATGTAGTTTCACTTATATTTTAAAATAAAGGTATGTTTCCTCTGAGAATAAAATACCTTCATCAACATTAAAGGTATTTTCCATATAACCACGGCCTTTTATTTTACACTATATTGTGGTTTTGTAGGATATTTCACACAGTTTGCATTGAGGCTCTAAAATGAGTTTTGACGACACGTTTGGTTCTACGAATAATAGAAAAGGTATATTTAGGCTGTTTTCAAAAATAAAGTGTTCCTATTGGTGGTTTCTCATGTATTAACGTTATGTTAATACGATGGTACAAACTCATGGCAGAGCCTCTGCTGATCACAAACTACTCCAGGCTATATCTACTAGAAATAACGATACTGGATACATCTTATTATATTTTATTATTATGGTCTGGGCCATGGCTAACTAAAGGAAAAACGTACTAAGATTGTTTTGCCATGAGTGGGAATCGAACCCACAGTCCCTGGATCACAACTAGAGTCTGGACCACAGAGCCGCCGTTGGGCTCTAGTTACGGGGGATGTTGCTAGAACTTAAAAAATCGGGCATGTTATGATTTTCGGCCATATGTTACTTACCTAACATAATGGCATGTGTATAATCCGCCTTTATGTATATTGGCCATGTTATATGGACAGTTTTATTTTATAAAGATCTATAAAAGAATAGGTAAGATCTGCATGACCCAAAAGGGCAGCACAATTTCATTACATTTATAGTCGTTTCACCTAAAGCGTAATCCCACTTAATCTGAGGTTTAAGTGTGTTCTTTTTCTGACCACTTACAGAATAAACTAGAGGACAAATTTTGCTTTGTTAGTTTCTTTATTTAATGCTGTAGTTTATATGAAGGTGTAGTGTCATCCTTCAACTGGAAGTATAATTACGAGTAATAGGAAAGAGCTTTAAGAACCTATATAAAATAGAAGTCACAAATATTATATAACGGCCGCGCTCGCACTTATTTTAATGTACATATGGAAAAGAGATGAACAGGTATTTTTTGTTTCGAATGTAATATCAAACGTGTCCGTGTTCGCCATATTTTGGTTTTAATTAATGACCATCGATTGGTTATAATACTTTTTGTTTTCACTTTATCTTTTGGATTTGTGCCTATAATATTTAAAAGTTTTTTTCTTATTTAAAATAAATATATATAAAACCCAACTCAGAAAGATTAACTAATATAATGACCGACACAAGATTATTTTAATTCTGCGACAAACAGTAGTCGTATATACCTACTGGAAGTGCGAAAGCTCATTTTATACGGAGAATGCAGACTTCGCGATTCCGAGAGTGAAATTGACTATTGGTGGTATCGGGCAAGTAATTTCTCAATTACTTGCCCGATACCACCTATATTATCAAAACTATACCTAAGGTTTAGACTTAGGCAACGTAGTTACTATATTAAGTAATTAATTATCTAGATTCCAGTATCGTATTAGCGCGTGGTTGCGATACTTGGCACCGACTCAACTCGTTACGTTCGGACGTTATAGGCTACTAATTCCTATCCGACCTCTATATGTAGGATATTAAAAAAAAATTGAAAAGTTAAAGTATATATTAAGGAAAATTGGAAATCATGTAATAAAAATTTAGACGCTAATTATTCGATTAAAAAGGTTCAAATCACATCACTAACAATGTTTTTGGAATATTTAAATATAAGCTAATCCACCATGGGTTGGATTGTTGTGAAACAACATATTTAGATGCATAAGAGTAATAAACAATGGTGCAAACAAATTCAGGTATTTTATTTAGGCATTTTAATTATTTTTATTAAACTTTAAATTTAAGGACACGTAATCGAGAAATAAGTAAGACTCGATTACTGCATGTTTGTCGCAAATTAAAATAATATATTGGTCGGTCAGTGTAGGTATTTATTAATCTCTCTGTTTTGCGTAATCTCTCTGTTTCTTTATTTTTACTTTATTTTTAAACTCATAAATAAACTTTTTTAATATTATAATACAAAAATATGTATTACCCAATAACCCCATATACGTGGTGGCCGAGTTGGTTAGACCTTGGACTTAAAAACGCTTAGGTCCCTGGTTTGAATCCCGGTGTGTAGCAATTAGTTTTTAATTAAAAAAAATATGTACATTTGTTTGACAACACCACTATAGTGCCTCGGAGAGCACGTTAAGCTGTCGGTCCCGGTCTCACTATACCAACTTGTGAAATTGATTATAAATGGGTTATTGAGTCTATTCAAAACATCGCGACGAGATAGCCACTTGTTCGGTGTAGACTCATACCATCGGCTACAACGCGTTGGGATTAAAAACCCCTCCGCTGGGTACCCTGGGGCCGTCTAGGCGGTCTCGGGCGCCGTAAGGCACCCGTGATGATATGTATATGTGTATGTATTACCCACAACGATAGATTTTTGCATACATATACCAACATAAACGTAATAATAATTGAATGTATAGGTTTAAAGTCTACTACAGACCCCTTAAATAATAATAATAATATGTACGACAATTTACGCATATTGC